>CM057454.1:783717500-786117500 GCA_016271365.2 Neoceratodus forsteri | reverse complement strand
TTTGTTGCCCTCTTTCACATAAGTACCACACCCCTTCCTTTCCTTCTCACCCTGATCTTTCTGAACAGAGTATACCCTGGTATAACCATGTCCCAGTCATGGTCTTCAGTGTACCATGACTTGGTAATGGCCACAATATCCAGGTCAGCCTCTGCCATTGTGTCCTCTAGGTGTGGAATCTCATTTCCTAGACTTCAAGCATTTGTACACATAACTTTCCATGTTTTGTTACCACTCTGTTTATTACCTCCCCTTTTTTCCTTTTCGCTTTTCTTTCCTTATCCCCCTCTCTTTTTAATGCTCCCACTCCCATCCACCTTCATTTCTTCTAACCTACTTCTCATATTAATTTGCATCCTGGAGGATTCTACTCCTCTCAAGTTCTCCCTACTCTTTACTTCACCATATGGAATGGGGGAAGTGAGTTTCTGCATTCCCCATCTCTGCCACCTATTTTCATCACTTTACTGCTCAGTGGCAATACAAAGGAGATCAGCACACAGTTAATATTTTGCAGTCTTAATGAAACATTGCTTATATGTACAAAAGTTTAAAAAGGCACACCACCACCAGACATCTCACAGCAGGTACTTAATGTGCAAGTGTCTTCTCACAGCCAGGGAAAAAATCTGTTCCATAGTTCACATCCACAACACAGCTGTCAAACTCTTTTACACTCACATGCTTGCTTTGTGGCTGTAGAACTTGTGAATATACTGACTAAAAAAATTGAAACTAGCTGATCAGGCTTGCAACAGACTCCTGCTGAGGCCTGCAACCACTGTGGCCACCTGCATTGGCTAGTTTAAATGTTAATAAAAGTAACTTTTAAATTGTTTTCTGAGGATAGTGGTTCCCCTCCTGGATGGATGCAGGCCATCACCCCTGGATAGGCCCTTATCCTTTCATGTGGGGCCTCAGTCCCCAATATAGACACCCCCCCCCTCTCTGCAAAATTCCTTCAGGCATGCGTTGAAGCTCCTGGTGTTGAGATCCCTCTCCTCCCCACTGTTGTAGACAGGCAACAACTCAGCGAAAACCATGAGCATGCTACCAAAGACCTCTCCTCAGCTCCCTAAAATCCCCCTTCAATATCCAAGCCCTGTCCCTAGCCAGGTCATTAGTCCCCAGCTGGACAATGACATCCAGCTGCCTCTCAACCTACTGCTGTAGTGATCCTTAGGATCCACTTCCCATACCTCCAAGCTACGGTGCCGTGAAGCCACCTAACCTCCCTCTCCCTTCATTTTCCTACTCACAAATCTGTCCCCCTCACAATCAAGTCCTCCAACAGAAGTTGCTTCCTCCTTCTCTGGAGTCCTCTTCCACCTTCCTTGAGGTCTGTGCTATTGAAAGCCCCTACATCCTCTCTGGCCTCTACCATGGATGTCTCTTCCTGGCAGTCCTGCCTCACTGCAGCAGTGTAGGAAATGCATAGAGATACCAGCTGAGGAATGGGCCTTTGACTGATCACACCCACCCTTCCTGACACCACCACAATCCAGCTGTTTTTCCTCCCTGGCATCCTCTAAGGCAATGGTGGCAGACTTAGTAGCCCCTAGGTGGGGAAAAGGATGCCCAAATCCTAGCCAACTTGGTCTGGAGTCTAGTGACCTTCTCTTCTCCCTTAAGACAGAGCTGTGCATGCAGATGGGGCAGCATTGCAGTCTTCAGAATGTCTCTCTGAAAACTGCAGCCCGACAGCTATTGCACTGCACCACTCCCAGCATTCCTAACTTCTATTTTCTTTTTGTTACTAGGAAATATTTTTGTACCCATATCCCGATAGGGTGTTTCTAGTTTTCCCCTTTTGTTTGTTTCTATTTGTGTTCCCTTGGGTCTTGTTTAAATCTATACTCCTACCCTAGATAGGGTATTGCTCCTATTCCCAGTTTTGGCCTACCTTTGACCTTCCACCCTTCCAAGCAGTGCTGTTACTCAGTTGTGATCAGGTGCCCTACCTTATTCAACCGGCACAGTCCCCTGCTTCCCTGTTTTCTTCTTCTGATGCCTACCTTCACCTAAAATGCCAGTCACTTGCTCTACTCATTCGCTGTTCCACTCACTCACTGGGGCACAAATTCATACAGCTCCATATTTATTACACAACTCATGACAACTGCATTAGAAAGTCAGACCATCTTGTGCATGATTTAACTTTCAAATGCAATTGTATGAAATGAGTTCAGAAAGTGCCGAAAGCCGGCAACACTCCTTTGAAAATTCAGCCCTTGTGTTTTTTATATGGCATTTCCTACGTTTCTATGCTCGTTAAAATGCCACTTAGAAGCCCCTGAAGCAGCAGCAGTTTCTGGCTGAGGACTGGGCACTTTACGAACATACGAACATATGAAATTGCCAGCAGAAACAGGCTTCATAGTCTATTGAGTCTGTTCGAGTGTGTAGCTAGCCCTTAATCACGCTGCTGCCCTTCCCACCCCCCTTCCCAATATCCCTTCCCCCTTACCCTGTCCCAACCCCTTTTGAAACTGTCCACTGTCTTATAGGACACTATCTCATCTGGTAAGGTGTTCCATTTGTCCACCACTCTTTCTGTGAAAAAAATGTCTCCTCATCTCCCTCTTGAATCTTCCCTTCCAATCTCAGTCCATGCCCTCCCGTGTCCCTCCCCCTTCTCATCTGAAAAATCCTTTCTGTGTTAGTCTTGTTTATCCCCTTCAGATACTTAAAGGTCTCGATCATATTCCCACTATCCCTCCTCTCCTCCAGGGAATACATATTCAACTCTTCCAGCCTGTCCTCATAGGGCTTACTCTCCAATCCCTGGGTCAGCTTTGTGGCTCTTTGCTGCACCCCCTACAACAATCTGATGTCCTTCTTCAGTAATGGGCACCAGTACTGCACGCAGTACTCCAGGTGAGGCCTGACCAATGACCTAAACAGGGGCAGGATAACTTCCCTCCTTCTGGAGGAGATCCCTCTTGCAATACACCCCAGCATTTTGTTGGCTTTTGCCGCTGCCTTTCTGCACTGAGCAGAGTTGTTCATGCTCCCCATAATGATCACTCCTAGGCACTTCTCCTCTGTGGAACTCCCCAGCTGTACTCCATTCAAGTGATAATCCCTCCCCTGGTTCATGACTCCGAAATGCATGACCTTGCACTTCTTAGCATTGACCCTCAACTGCCATGTTTCCACCCACTCCTACAGCTTAGTCAGGTCCTCCTACAACCCCATCACCCCTCTGTGTCATCAACCACAGCTCCCATCTTGGTATCATCTATGAACAGGCTGATCTAGCCCCAGATCCTGTATGAGATTTCTGCACTAAAAATCCCAAACAGCACCGGTCCCAGTACTGACCCCTGTGGTACCCCACTCGTCACCACTCTCTGTGATGAGAGGCCCCCCACCACCACCACACTTTGCTGCCTTTCCTTTAGCCAGTTTGTGATCCATTTCACTATTTTCTGCTCCTGTCCCCACATATTCTAGTTTCCCCCCCCAACCTCCCATGTGCACTGAATCAAAGGCCTTACTGAAGTCCAAATACAGGACATCCACTGCATGGCCCTTGTCCAGTTCCCACACATCACCCAGTCATAGTACTCAACAAGGTTTGTCTGGCAAGATCTGATTGCTATAAACCCATGCTGTTGACCATCCTGGAGACTGTTCTCCTCTAAGAAGTTCACTAGCCTCTCTTTTAGTATGGTCTCCAAGAGCTTTCCCACAATCAGCGTGAGGCTTTACTGGCCTATAGTTTCCTGGTTCATCCTTTGGGCCACTTTTGTGGATGGCCACCACATGGGCCATTCTCCAGTCCTGTGGTATACATCCTCTGTCAAGGGAGGTATTGAACAGGTCAGCCAGTGGCCCCACCAGGACCTCTGCCAACTCCCTTAGTACCCTAGGGTGAGTGCCATCAGGTCCAGGTGCTTTGTCTACCCTTAATGCCCTCAACCCATCTAGTACCCTGATCTCTGTGCTCCCTAGATCTGTCGTCCCATCCCCCCCCCCCATCCCCTCACCTGGGATGTCACCCCCCTCTCTTGTATGAATACAGAGCAGAAGTATGTGTTCAGTGCCTCTGCCTACTTCGCCCCTTTCTTCACGCCCTGTCCTACTTAATCCTCACCAGCTGATCCTTCTCTTTCTTCTCTTTCTGATGTAGTGGAAGACTTCATTTTCTCCACTTTTAATTCCATGTGTCAGTCTCAGATCCCTGGATGCCTTGGCTGCCCTGACCAGTCTGGTAACCTCCCCGGACTTCTCCACGTACGTATCCTTATCTTCACCCCTCCCCAATTTCCTGTATTTTTGAAATGCTGCCTTCTTGGCCCTCACCCCTTCAATAACCTCCTATGTCAACCAACTGGGTTTCTTTGCCCTTCCTTTCTTGCTTTTCTTCCTAGTGCAAGACTCTGTTGCCTCCACCAGCCCTTCCTTTATGATGTCTCATTTGTGGTCTGCATCCATGTGTGGTTGCATTCCTGCCAGGTGCCTGCTCAAAATCTCCCTCATCTTCTTAAAGTCCTCCCCCTAAACTCAATCATCCTTGTACCCATGCCCCCTGTTTCCTTCCACATGTTGAGCATGAACCACACTGAACAGTGGTCACTCCCAGCCAGTGGTTCCTCCACTTTCAGATTCCTTACAGCTTCCTCGTTATCCAGTATAAGGCCCAGAGTCCTTTCTAACCAAGTCGGCCCCCGGACCTGCTGTGTCAGAAAGCTGTCTTAAAATGTTTTTAGCAGGATCCACTCCCTTGCACTCGTGTTGGATGGGATGCCCCACTCCACCCACGGTAGGCTGAAGTTCCCCACCACCACTGTACTCCCCTTCCTGCAGACCCTCTTAATTTGTTCAGCTAATTCCCTATCCAGGTCAATCCCCTAAGCTGGTGGCCTGTACAGAGACACTCCCCGGTGGCCTACACTAACCCAAATACTACAGATTAGAATGAAAATGTTAACAGAAAGTCATATGGTTTGTGACAGGCACGCAACAAAACTGTACACAAATGTGTACAGTGAGTATGCCTGCCTACACCCTTGCCCTTGCCGCCGCCCCCTCCTAGTTTAGGGAGGGTGGGTACTGGGCTCCTAGATAAGGAGAGCACAGTAGTTTAAAACAGCTTTAGTGATGGCAGTGTCTTTGGCTAGACATGTGATGAAATTCTGTGAATTAGGGGAATTGATATATACAGACTGACAGACAGACAAGTAGAACGACTGCCTTTTTAAATCTGAAGTGCTGTACTGTTAAAAGATGAGGACAGTAAAACCAGCAAACAAGTGATGGCAGACTTACACAGAATTAAATATAGAATAATATACTGGGAGTTGTGTATACAGTAATGAGTTGTTGTTTTTTTGCCCATGAGGTTTTTGATACCCTCACACAACCAGTGGCACATGAGATCATCACCGACCAATGGTTTGTAAAAAAAAAAAAACAATGTTTAAGATTACTCCCTGTATTCTAATGATTAAAATTGGTTAATTTAAAAATATTGTTTCAATAAAAAAATTCTTCAGAATGATTGTCACCCTCCATTTGCTTCCATCCACACCAGGTCCCCCCCAAGCTGTGGCACTCATAGTTTATCTTTTGTTTTAAATTAGACAAACACCTCATCTCAGGGAGTTCTTCCATTTTTCCCAGTCTTCAGGTGCTTCCCAGCAGCCAGAAAGGTTTATTTTGCACTCTTGATAGCCGTTGAATTATTAGCTATTATCTTTTGCTTTATGGCATTTGAGCGTGAATCACGCTGCTGCAGTGGAGCATCTAAAGGTTGGGGGACTAGAAGAATAACCTAAGATAAGGGGACATATTTTCAAAATGGAAAGAATGCCACAAGCCCTAGGCACGCTGAAGATATGGTGCACTAGGCTTGCAGTATTCTCCTGGCCAGCGATTCGGATGTTCTATCCTGTGCGCCATGTTTCGTAAGTTAGACCAACTTTTTTTGGTCTAGCTTGTGGCAATCCTGGGGGCATGTTTTACAGAGCTTGTGTCAAATATTTGACGCAAGCTGCAGTGAATCATGGAAACTGTCACAACTGCACCAGAGACAGTAAAATCTGACGCAGTTGTGGCAAATGGGTGTGATGCACATCAGAACCTAAGTGTCATGGTGCAGTCCTGTGCCACTCTTTGAAAATCCAGCCCGAGGGATTTCTTTTAAAACTAAAAAACTGAAACTTGATGCCACAGCTAGGTATGTTGTACTGGTGAGGAGGGATCTTTTATTCATTTATTCTTTGGTTTTGTGAGCTGGGGACAGAACAATGAAAGCAGATATCATGTTTTTTAAGAAAACAATCAGAAATATTAAGGGCACCATTCACAAAGGTCGGGGAAAGCTGTGCCAAAGGCAGCTTGTGCCAATCGTTGGTGTGCCAGTGACTCTGTGCCCAATTCACTATCAGGTAGGGTCCTGGCAGCTCTGTCAATCAATGTACATGTACTATATACAGTACATGCTCCCTAACAGTTTGGTTGGTGGCTGGCCATGGTAGAGTGCTGAGGGCTATGCTAGTCACCGGCTCGGGGATGGGACGGGGAGTGGTGGGGCACTGCCTGCTGGGGTGGGGGGTGGGAGTCCACTAGATCACCAGGGAAATGTATATGTCTATTATATGGGCTGACCTGTGATAAGGAGGGGGACTGCTAGACCACCAGGAATGTGTATATTTTAATAAACGGGGATTGGGACGGGGGCAGCTAAACTACCAGGGATATAATTATTATAGTAACTGAGAATCAGGGCTAGGAGGGCCACTAGACCACCAGAGATATAATTATTATAGTAACAGGGGATTGGGGCTCAGAAGGGGGGGACCATGACACAGTGGTACAGGGTACGAATCCCTCCCAGAGGGCACACTTCTAAGCACCCTTCAACCCATCCTGGCAAGCCTAAGGGTACTTCAAATGTTGTCTTCTGGGAGGGTTTCATGAATCACAATTTAGGAGATATGGCAGGTTGTACTACAGCAAGCCCACTAGCACCATGCCATGGCCCATTTTGTGTCACAAGGGTGGCACAGTCCCCCTTTGGCACATGCAGCCTGTGTTTGCCACAGGCTGTGATTGTGGATTGTTCGGGGTGCATCGTTTGGTGAAAGCTGCATATTGCACCATTCTTTGTGGTGCAAGCCCCTTGCACCATTCAGAGGGCTTTGTGAATCTGGCCTTAAGTCTTCAAATTTTGCCCCATTATATTAACATATAAAACAGGCATTGGTTAATGCCAATGCTGTTTGATTTCATGGGCTCAGTTTTCAAAGGGCAATGAATTACACAAGATGCTTGCGCCCGAAAAGAATGACACAAGGAGTAAAAACTGCATCAAAAATTAGTAAATTCAGGTTTTCTAACACTGCTTGCATCAAAAGCAGAACTGCCTGCACCAAAGTGGCTTGCACTGAAAAATGGGTGCACCATGTTGCAATGGGGCTTGCATCAAAAGAATTATGCACCATCCTCTTTTTTTTTGATTTGCAAAGGTGGGAGCTGTTGACAGTGCAACGAAGATTCATGCTGCTGTTACACCAGCCAGAGATGGTCTAACTGATGCAGAGACATATAAAGGTGAGGGTAGATTACGTAGGGAGTTGGTTATAGAGTCAATATTCCCTTGCAGGACTAGCTGACAGTCATTTGGTGATGTAACAGGCCATTGCAGTGTCCATTTCATCCAGAAGTAATTCTTGACTGAGCTTACATCATTTTTGCTCCATGCACCATTTTTTGACTCAATTTGCCTCATTTTTTTGACTCAGCTTGTTTCATTTTTTGGACTCAACTTGCATCATTGTTAAACAAGACTTTGTGCTACTTATCTCTATGTATGCAGTTTTTGACTCAATTTGCTTCATTTTTGTGTTTGCTTGCACGCATGTGCAAGAAACATAGTGCGATGATCCAAAATGCAATGCCGTACAGTTGAAAGGGAGAGCACCGCTTGAGTGAGCAGCGCTCCCCCCCACACACACACACACGCGCACACACGCAGGCACGCATATTGCATGCTCATGCGCCTCCCCCCACACGCACGGGGTATGGCTGGACGGGGTGCCCAGTCCCCGTCGGGCTTCATGGCCCCATCCAAAAAAAAAAAGATTTCAGTCTGCCACACTGGGAGCCCACCCCAGCATGGCAAAATTGTTATTGCCGATGGGAGTGCCCAATCCCCATTGGCTCCAGGCCCCCAAACAGCCTTCCAGCTGCCACGCTTGAGAGCCACCCCAGCGTGGCAAATGTCCCACGTCATCTTGGAAAAAAACCTGTAAACAAGAAAACGGTCCCTCGGAGTCTCCTTGCCCCCATCCGCACCCACCCACTGCGCACCCTATCTCCCCACACCCCCCTCACCCCATTCTTACTTCCGGAGTCTGGTGCGATGATCTTCAGTGGACCGGGAACACGTCTGCACTCTTCAAAGCTGATCGTGAACTGAGGAAATGCCGGTAAGCTGTATAATGTAATAAATAGGGTTTTTTCAACTTTGATGCATATCTCAGGCAATTTTTTTAATTTTAGCACCAAATTTTCAACATTGGGTTTTTGGGACCCCTCTTCATGAATTCTTGAACTGTCACAGCGTTAATCGGGCCTGAAGGGTGATTTCACGGTCACTGCGTGAAATCACCTTTTGAGACTGATTAAGGAAACGACAGTGCCAGTGTTCATAAGGTGGGCTGTCAAAAAGTCTATGTTGCAAATTTGGTGAAAAAATTCCTAAAAATGACTGTTTTTACCAAAGCATGCTAACAGTTCCTACGCACGCACGTAAGTTCACAAATTTTTAATATTTGCACCGGATTTTCAACATTGCCATTTTACCACACCTCCTTATGAGCAGTACAGCTGTCATTTTTCACATCTCACCCAAAATGTGATTCCGATATAGCGCACAATGGCACAGTCGATGTGCGAAATCAATGTTTGGGACACATTAAGAAAATCACAGTGACACTGTTCATGAGCAAAGGTCTTAAAATGGCTATGTTGAAAATTTGGTGAAACAATTCCCAAAAATGACTGTTTTAGGAGCGCACGTTGTGTAGTTCCTATAAGTTTGCAAATTTTTAATATTTACACACCAGATTTTCAACATTGCCATTTTACCACACTTCCTTATGAGCAGTACAGCTGCCATTTTTCACATCTCACCCAAAATGTGTTTCCGCACATGTAGCGCACAATGGTGCCGTCGGTGTGCGCAAGTAATGTTTGGGACAGATTAAGAAAACCACAGTGACACTGGTCATGAGCAGAGGTCTTAAAATAGCTATGTTGAAAATTTGGTGACAAAAGTCCATAAAATGACTGTGTTACGAGTGAGCATTGCTCAGTTTCCACGCACCTTCGTAAGTTCATGAATTTGTAATATTTTCAGTCCAGATTTTCACCAGTGACATTTTTCCACACTTCCTTATGAATAGTACAGCTGTCGATTTTCACAACATGGCCGAAATGTGTTTTCACACTTTCAGCACAGAAATGCGTGGTCGCTGTGGGAAATCATTGTTCGGGACAGATAAAGAAAATCACAGTGGCACTGTTCATGGCCGGAGGTCCCAAAATGCCTGTGATGACAATCTGCTGTAAAAATTCCCCAAACTAATTACATTATGGGTGCACGTTGCACAGTTTCTACGCATGCTCGTGACTTCACCAGTTTTTTAAATATTTTTACTGCAGATTTTCAACATTGCCATTTTTTACACCTCCCCATGAACAGTACAGCTGTTATTTTTCACATCCTGTTCGGAATGTGTTTTTTCATCTGTGGTAGTCGCTGAGCAAAAGCAGCTGTCGGCTAACAAACTGATATTGCCACTGTTCATGAGGTGGGGGTCACAAAAAAAACATGTTGAAAATTTGGGGTGAAAATACCAATGAATGACTGAGGCATTAGGGTTTCTGACCATAATGCCCCACCCTGTAGAGAATGACAGGCATCAGGGCTGTGACTTGGGATTGTCGCCTGCAATGCTCATACCATTCCACCCCCACCCACACCTTGCAGCCACTGAGAGGCATCGAGGTGTGCCTTGGACTCTTTGGCCCCAAAGTTCACCCCATTCTCCTATACTGCACCCATCTCACCATATTTCCTGATGGAATGGTGCGAACATAAGGGCCAAAGACCCCAAGGCACACCGTGACACTTGTCAGTGCCTGCAGGGTAGGGTGTGGTGAAATGGCTTGGCCATTATGCCTGACAACCCAAAGGCACACCCCAATGTCTGTCACTATCTGCAGGGTGGTGATGGGGTTGGCTTTAGTTCAGTACTTCACTGCCATTCCTATTATGCAGCTCTGTAACTCCTACACTACCAATGCCAATGCCAGCAAGCAAACATTTGGCATTGACAAATGCTTGTTTTGACTTGGCTTGCTTAATTTTTTGGACTCAACTTGCATCATTGTTAAACAAGGCTTTGCGCCACTTGTCTCCATGCATGTGTTTTTTGACTCAATTTGCTTCATTTTTTTACTCAACTTGCTTCAGTTTTTGGGCTCAACTTGCATCATTGCTAAACAAGGCTTTGCACCACTTTTCTCTATGCAGGCAGTTTTTGACTCAATTTGCTTAATTTTTTTGACTCACTTTGCCTGATTCTCAAAAGACTTAGATCAACACAAGGTACTTGCATCAGAAGATATTAATGTAAGAGGTGACTCGCATCTCAGCTTGCATCAATTGTGATTTTCTATTGCAGCTGAGTCAGAGACTGATGCAGCTCCGCCAAAGCCCTCTTGCACCAAGGCTGAGTCCAACAACCAGGTGCACTAGGTCACAAAGGGGCTTGCCCCATGGTGGGGCTACCACATCCCCTTTTTGGGATTTTGCAAGCCCTGCCATGGATGCAGCAAGGGACACCATTTAGACCAGACAGGAGGTGATCTAAATAGCTTGTGCCAGTGGCGCAGTGTCAGACAATGGGCTGCCAGAGACCGAATGGGCACTGGAGGTGGCATAGGGTAGTCAGGGAGACAGCAGGGCATTAATGGGAGTGCTGTGGCACCTGGTGGAGTGCATTTGCAATTGCATATATTTGTGTATTGTACTGTACTATGCATTATACTGAAAGGGGATGTCCAGGGACAGAACATGACATGGCACCATGAGGGCACATCCCTGGCAGCTGCACTTTCTGTCCCTGGACACCCCCATGCAGTATAATGCATATTATAGTACGATATGCAAATAAATACAATTGCAAACACACCCCACCAGGTGCCATATCACTCCTATTAATGTCCAGCTGTCTTCCAAACTCCCCCCTGTCACCTCCCATGCCCCTTCTGCCCCTGGCCCACTCCTGTCCAGGCCAGTCACCCCCCATTCTGACCTCTTTAGTGTTGCACCATGTAGGGCGGGTCTGGATCCCTGCAGTCCTTCTTGCAGGTGCACCAACTGTGTGGCGCAGCTGTTAACTTGCAGCAAAAGAGTAAACAGGGTGGAGCAGCAGTCTTCCGGGAGATATTCTGGAGGATGCGGTGTTGTCCCATCTGCAGGCACCTCTCTGGGCTGAGGGAGGAGGTTGCTCATCTCCAGGCTGAGTTGGCCAGGATTTGTGGGACCTCCTCTTCCATCCAGGGACCACCAGTCCCACTGCCGTTGCCTCAGAGGTTGCCAAGAAAGAGGAGCGGTTAGACCACAGTGGGCTCAGGGAGGGTGAGGGTGGTGGAATGGAGGCACATCCCACCAGTTGTACCTCTCCACAATTCCTATGCCATTCTGGCAAAGTGTGGTTCCTCTATGGAGGCACCTACACTGGAGACCAAGGAGGATGCTGGGAACCTCCACAAAGGAGACCCACAGGAGGATGGCAGGGGACCCTGCAGGGGAAGGAAACAACTCCTGGTGGGGGATTCCATTGTTAGGAAGGTAGAACTGGGCAAGGAAGGGGAGAGGGAGGTAAGGTGCCTGCCTGGCACCATGGCTTGGAGGGACAGGGAGTGAATCCTCAGGATTGCAGAGCAGCTGCACAGGGGAGGGAGCTGGATGTCATTGTCCACCTAGGGACAAATGACCTGGCTAAGAAAGGGATTAGAGAAGTGCAGGAAGAGTTTGTGGAATTGGGAGGGCCTTAGTCAAGTAGCACACGCGGTAACCTTCTCGGAGGTGCTACCCATCTATGGCATAGGAGGCTAGGGTGTTCCGTACCATGGATTCAATCAGTGGTTGAAAAACTGGTGTGGAGCTCAGGGTTTTGGCTTCATTGGGGACTGGGGTCCACCTGAGTGATGCAAGCCTATACTGGCATGATGGGCTGCATCTGCCCAGGAGGGAACCAGGATCCTAGGTGATAGGTTTAAATGCTTCATTGGCAAGCTTTAAACTAGCTAAGGGGAGGCACTGGAAAGGAGCAGGAAAATCCTAGCCCCCAAACAATCATGGTAGTAGTGTGGCAAACACCAACATGGAGGTGTCGATAGGGAGAAGGGCAGGGTAAATGGAGAAAGTGACAAAGGCAAGAAGGACAGGGATGGGGCAAAAGGGGTAAGGCCATCATGAAATGGAGGGTAATGAGTACCAATGCCCGTAGTCTGGGCAACAAGCTCCCTGAGCTGGTGGCCTTAATGGAAGAGGGATGCCTGGATATGTAGCAGTCACAGAAACATGGTACACAGAGAACCATGACTGGGATGTTAACATACCAGGTACATAACCTACAGGAGAGACAGGCAGGGGAGAAGAGGGGAGGAGTAGCTCTCACGTAAGGAAGGATAAAAAGCAACTGAACAAAAGAGTAAACAGGGAGGAGGGCACTGTGGGTCACCTTGGAGACTGGAAAGGCACCACAATCCGCACAGGGGTTGTGTACAGACCCCCATGTCAGGGAGAAGGAATGGACAAGGATATGATGGAGGCATTTCTTAGAATGGCAGAGAAAGGGAGATACTGTTGATGGGAGACCTGAATATGCCAGATGTTAACTGGAGCACATTTGCTGCAGCCACATCCAAGAACAGGGCCATTCTTGGCGCCCTACAGGTGGCAGGCATTAGACAGCTAGTTTCGGAACCCACTCATGAGGGAGCAATCTTAGACCTCGTACTCTCAAATGGGGGCAGTGAGAGGATCTCAGATCTAGAAGTAGGTTGCCATCTGGGGACAAGTGACCATCAAACGGTGTGGTTCACGTTAAACTCAGCTACAGAGTCAAGCCATACAAAAGTGAGGGTACTGGACTTTAGGAGGGCTGACTTTGGGAGAGTGCCTCAGAAAAGCACTAGCAAACAGGCTAGAAGGAGGTGTGGAGCAACAATGGGGAATTATCAAAACTGCCATCACAGACGCAACAAGCCTTTGTGTGAAGCAAATAAACAAATCAAAACAAAAGAAAAAGCCACTATGGTTTTCAAGAGAGGTGGCTGTGAAAGTCAGGAAGAAAAGATAGCATTCGAAGTATAAGGAAACACAGAAGGAGCAGGACAGAGAGCTGTACCAGTTAAGGCAGAAAGAAGCAGGGAGGGAAGTCAGAATAGCAAAGGCCCAAACTGAGGAAAAGATAGCCAACTCAGTTAAGAAGGGGGATAAAACCTTTTATAGGTACATCAGCGAGCGTAGAAAGACAAAGGGAGGGATAGTGAGGCTGAATAGAATGAACTGTGGGTGGGCAGAGGGGGACAGTGAAAAAGCAGGAATACTGAACGAATATTTCTGCTCAGTATTCACAAAAGAGGAGGGGGAAGTGCCTAATCCAATTAACAGAAGCACTCTTGATAGGGGGTCGATCCCAGTCCTTTCACAGAAGAAAGGGTTCTGCAAGAACTCCTAAAACTGAAGGTGGACAAAGCAATGGGTCCTGATGGAATTCACCCCAGAATTCTAAAAGAATTAAGGGAGGAACTAGTGAAACCACTGGCTACTCTTTTTAATAAATCATGGGAGGATGGTGTGGTACCCGAGGACTGGAGGAAGGCGGATGTGATTCCCCTTCACAAAAGTGGGACCAAGACAGAGGCAGGAAACTACAGACCTGTCAGTCTGACCTCTGTGGTAGGGAAAGTGATGGAGTCACTTCTGAAGGAAAGAATAGTTGAGTACCTAGAGGTCAGTGGAGCACAGGATCCAAGGCAGCATGTGTTCACAGCGGAAGGTCATGTCAGACGAATCTAATAGATTTCTTTGACTGGGTGACCAAAGTAGTAGACCAGGGAGGGGCTGTGGACATGGCCTACCTAGACTTTAGCAAGGCATTTGACACAGTCCCACACAAAAGATTGATAGTCAAATTAACCAGCCTGGGAGTGGGTCCCAGGGTGGTAGCCTGGGTAAAACATTGGCTGGACAACAGGACACAGAAGGTAATTGTAAATGGAGTCCACTCTGAAGAAAGGGCGGTTACTAGTGGGGTACCGCAGGGTTCAGTATTGGGTCCAGTCCTTTTTAATGTCTTCATCAGTGACATTGCAGAGGGACTGAAAGGAAAAGTATGCCTTTTTGCAGATGACACAAAGATCTGCAACAAGGTTGATACACAAGGAGGCGTGGAAAGGATGAAAAGGGACTTGGCAAGGTTGGAGGAATGGTCAGACGATGGCAGCTAGGATTCAATGCAAAAAGTGCAAAATAATGCACCTGGGAAACAAGAACCCAGGGAAGAATACACAATGGGTGGGGAGGTAGTAACAACAACAAAACAGGAAAGGGACCTGGGGTAATCATATCAGATGACCTTAAGGTTAGCAAGCAATGGAGAAGGCAGTAGGGAGGGCGGGGTATACTGGGATGTATAGGAGAGGCATCCAGCAGTAGAAAACAGGAAGTTGTTATCCCTCTGTACAGACAGTTGGTGAGACCCCATCTGGAATACTGTGTCCAGTTCTGGAGACCCCCATCTCTGCAAGGACATAGACAGGATAGAGGCAGTCCAGAGGAGGGCAACTAAAATGGTGCAGGGTCTGCAAGATAAGCCGTATGAGGAGAGACTAAAGGAGCTTAATATGTATACCCTTGAGGAAAGAAGGGAGAGGGGGGACATGATAGAAACTTTCAAGTACCTCAGTGGAATCAACAAAGTCCAAGAGGGTAGCATCTTTCAGAAAAAGAGTGCAAGAACAAGGGGACACAATTTAAAGATAGAAGGAGGGCGGTTTAGGGGCAATGTGAGGAAGTATTATTTCACAGAGAGGGTAGTGGATGAATGGAACAGCCTTCCTGAGGAAGTTGTGGGGTCTAAAACTGTGGGAGAATTCAAGAATGCATGGGACAGACATAAGGCAATTCTTGTGGGGGGCAGGAAGATAAAGGCTGTTGGTTAACTAGGATCTGCGGCCTATCCTGTAGGTAGGGAAATGGGCAGGCTAGATGGGCCAAGCGGTCCTTATCTGCCATCAAAGTCTATGTTTCTATGTTTCTAAACCCAGCGAGTTTTTCACTGGGACCCTGATTTTTGTCAAATCAGGAGCAGGGTCCCTTGTACACCCACAATTTGCTGCATCCCTGGAGCAATGCAAGGTGTGTCGCTCTAAGGGGTCTTTGAGAATTGGACCCAGTTTGCTTCATTTTTTTGACTCAACCTGCTTCATATTTTTGTCTAACTTGCATCACTTTTGCTCTGCATCATATTTTTGACTCAACCTGTGGTCATTTTTGCTCCATTTCACCCAATACATCATATTTTTGTCTCAGCTTTGCTTCATTCTCAGCTTGCATCATTCTTACCCCATGCATCATATGTTTGACGCAGCAGACCTCTTGCATCATTTTGGGGAACTTTGCCACAGAGAATGTGTTTCTTGCAAAATAGGGTGCAGAGTGTTTGTCGACCCTGAATTGGATGCAAGGTGGATGTTTGACTCACCTTGTGCCATTCTAAGGGCCCTTTGAAAATCTGGCCCCATGTTTTTATAATGCAATGTGAAAAAAGCATGGAGGAAATGGATGAAAATGAAGGGGGTCATTAAATGGTCCTTTATGCTGAAACAGTGGCTATACTAGTAGGTCCAATTGTTTATTTAGTTATTCAGGCTGGTGGGAGGGGGAGAGAGGCATAGAATTGCCATGGAGCACAGCTCCTATAGGAATGCCCCCATCTCCCAAGGGGGGGTGGGCTAGAGCACTGCTAAGCATGACTCCTGTATGGATGCCCCCTCCCTTGAGTGGTGCAGACTGGATGGGTGCTGACTGCAGCTCTTTTACAGATGCCCTCCTCTCACCCAGCGGGGAGGTGGGGTAGCTGGATCGCCACCAAGCCTTGTTCCTCTATAGGCTGGCAGGATCACTGCTGAGCATGGACCCTATGTTTCTTCTGCAAAGGGACCAGGATGGCCAGCCTCAGCAGCAGCTGCAGGCTGGGTCCTGCAACTTCTGCAGGGGAACTGGTGTAGCCTGCTTCTGGTGGTCAACAGCTGGTTGGGCACTGGCGCTTACCTCTGCCACTCTTTATGGTTCCTCTGTCACTCCACGTTGACTTCTTAGTATCCCTCAATGCCTTGCTCCTGTGGCCACTGATTGCATTGAAATTAATAGGGCCCATTAATTTCTATGGGCCATTTATTGCAATGTTTTTTCTTTAATTTGTTACTTTTTTGTTTATTTAATTGATTTTTCTTACCATTTTCTGTCAAGGTCTGTTTTTTTAGTCCCACCCTGGCAAACCCTACCACCCTTAGCTGCAGTCTGATTTCCAGCCACCTCATTTGCCTGACACATCACCAGAACCTGCTTTTCTCTACTAAAGTTATACCACTGTGTTTAATTTGCATCCTGCAATCAAACACAAAAAGGAGGTCAAATTGGAATCCTGTTTAGTGGATTCTGATAATAGTAATTTGAGAAGGGCTATGATAAGCTGTAGCTTGAAAACATGTCCTTACACAATCTTTCTTGATATTGACATGGGGCATAAGCCTAAACCATGCTTCAGTAGGTCATCAGTCTCATCAACACTGCAGTTCATCAGTATAACTGTACTGGTGCATCACTGTGTTGTGTTTGCCTCTGTACTAGAAAACTGTTATCTGTTGTACTTTGTACCACACCTTTTATATCAGTTGTACTGTGTACCCTGTTGGAGTCATTATTGCACTGTACACTTACTGTTGTAGAGGAGGGCACCACCTCAAATGAGCTCTGGCTCATTGAATACTTTCCTGGACAAATAATAAGTCACTACAGATAAATGTGTCTAAGGAAATTGTTAGAAATACATTTATAATTCTGAGTTTTTGATACCAGAACAATCAATAATTTAACACACTAGTGCTGTCCTTTTGTATATAAAAAAAGAAGAAATAGATGGCCTTACACTATTTATGCAGATTGATCAGCAACAGATTCCACTGCAATACAGAATTTAACTTATAATGTTTCTCAAAAATATTGGCTTGCATATTTTTATGTAAGGATAACACAGGGCAGGGTATGTCTTTGTAAGGGAATAATGCACACATCAGGTGGTTGTTTGCTGGGAGGTGTAGACGAGTACCAAAATCGGCAGAGACTTGCATTATTCCCTAATAGCAGTACACCCTGGAGTGAGTTGTACCTCTATAAAAATGGGCTTTTATTTGTTAAAAAATACGTAGTTTGGGTGAGGTGTGTGGTTGTTAGAATTAATCAATGGTCATATAACGCAAAGAGCTTTGGGAGCAAAATTCCAGAACTGGAAGTCATCATGACGGAGGGTAATCTGGACTTAGTGGCCATAATAGAATCATGGTGTACTGAGCATGACAACTGGGGAACTGTCATACCAGGCTACTTTCTGTTCAGAAGAGATAGAGTGGGGAGGAGAGGGGTTATATTATTTGTGAAGGAGGATATCAAGGCCACAGACATACAGGGACATTAAGAGGAAAAGGAGGGTCTGTATGTACTGTGGATCAACCTGGAGGCTGGCTCTGGGTAAATTGTTCATACCAGGAGAATGTGCAGGCCTCCATTACAGGGTGAGGAGATGGATAAGAAATTTGGGGAAGCCATAACCAGAATGGCAGGTAAGGGGAAGTTGCTGATAAGTGGCAACTTCAATCTGCCAGATGTTGAGTGGAGCCTTCCAGCTGCAGCCCCAACAAGAAGCAGGGTCATCCTTGATTCCCTACAATGGACTTTTCTGAGGCAGTTAGACAAAGAACCCATTAGAGAATGGTAATTCTGGACCTGATGCTTACAAGCAGGGACAGCATTAAAGACATCACAGTGGGTAGTCCTCTGTGTACCTGTGATCACTGTACAGTGTGGTTCAACATAAAGACAGGAGCACAGGCAAGTCACATGAGGAGAAGGGTTCTGGACATTAGGAGAATGGATTTTAAAGAAATGAGAGACTGTCTCTGGAACTTCCTAAGACAAGAGGAAGAGTGCCAGATAAGTGTAAAGGCACAGTCTGAAAAAATAAAGGAGGGCATAACTAAAGCGGCCACATTATATGTGAAGGAAGTGAGCAAAAGCAGAAGAAAAAAAGACCATTGTGGTTCTCCAAGAAAGTACCAAGGGCAGTAAAAAAAGGGTTGTATTCAAAAGGTATAAGGAAAATAAGAAGAAACAGAGGGTTCATACTATGGTTCATACTGTGGAAGGGCAGAATTGCCCAGAATTGTTCCTAGAGCAGCATTATTGTGCATAATAGCTAAGTTTCCCTCCTGCTAAAATATACTTACGTAGTTTATTTTTGAATTCCTTCTCTGATTTACTGACAATTATTTCCAGTGGTAACATGCTGCAAGGGCTAGCAATTCTTGGTGTGCAAAAAATATTTATGTTTTAATATGTTAAAAGTGTTCACAACTATTTGCTAAGGGTGGCCTCTAGTGTCCCTGGCAGTTTTTAAAATCAACGCCTAATTCGGTTAAAAGGAGTACTGATCATTTATGATGTTGAACATAAAAAGGAGATTTCCTCTTAACCATCTAGTCTCCAGTGACTTGAAGTTTACATCATGTACATGGTCCTCATATAATCTGTCCCTTACATTATGAATGCATTTTGTGAGTTTTCTCTTTACCTTTTCAAGGTTAGTTCTACCTCCTTTTTTTCAGGGACACCACAATTGGGACACATATTCCAGATGCAGACGTGCATAGGATCTATATAAGAGCATTAAGACACTCTTGTCTCTAGTTTCAGTATTTCTCTTTATGGCCCAAAGTACTTTTATTTGTTTTAGCAATGGCTGTGTTTATCTGTGTTGAGCTACTGTATCAAAGACTTGAGAAATAATATCCAGGTCCTTTTTTATTGTCAGTAACATTGAAGATTGTACGACACAGCGTATATGTATGCCTTTGATATTTTTTTTTGCCTAAATGCATAATTTAGCATTTATGCATATTAAATTTCTTACCACATGTATTTGCCCACATATATATCAGGTCTAGGTCTCTTTGTAAGTCTTCTACTTGGGTTGATGCTTCGCATGGACCACCCAGTTTTGAATCATCTGCTTAACTGGCTGACTAGCATATTGTGTGCTTTGTTAGGTCAGAAACAAAAAATTTAAAATAGAACAGGACCCAAAATAAATTCTTGTAGGACATCACCAGTCACCCTCCCCACATCTGAAATGTGTCTATTCATTACAACCCTTTGCAATATGTCATTCAGTCATTCAATGATCCTGTTTATGATGTGATATTGAGATTAAGATTTTTATTTTTTTTTAATAATCACCCAATGTAGCATTATATCAGACACTTTACTAAAGTCCAAATATACCACGTCACATATATGTCTGTCTAGAATCTCACTAATCTTTTCATAAGAACATATCAAATTAGTAGTGCCACTCCTACCATTTCTGAATCCATGCTGATCATCAATTCACAAGGTGGACCTGGTGGCCATCACGGAGACTTGGGCCTCGGAGAAAAATGACTGGGACATTTTGGTCATGGGCTATGCTCTGTTCAGGCAAGCTAGAAGGGAGGGCGGGGGAGAAGTAGCATTATATGTAAAGAACAGGATAAATGCCGTCTCAGTAGATAGCATCAAAAAAGGAGGGTGTGGAATCCCTGTGGATGCTACTCAGCTCGGCAATGTGGAAAAGGATCCACATAGGTGTAGTATACCAGCCACCGGGTCAGGCTGAGGGCAGAGAAGAAAAGCACCTAGAGGAGATCAGAGGTGTAGCACAAAAAGGGGATACAGTGGTGGTAGGAGACCTGAATGTACCCAGTGTTAACTGGAGCACCCCAATGGCAGGTTCTACTAGGAGCCAAAAGGTGGTTTATGTCTTACAAGACTACCTGCTTACACAACTAGTTAGTGCCCCAACTAGGCTGGACACCATTCTGGATGTGGTTCTCACTAACTCAGAGGCATGAAGGGCTACAGGGGTTGGGGAGTCACTGGCCAACAGCGACCACAACTCTGTGTGGTTTGAGTTAGCCCTGGGGTAGAAAATAGCAATCCAATACAGAGGTTTTAAACTTTAGAGGACCCAATTTTGACAAAATGAGGGATGTAGTCAGAAGCAAGCTGTTAAGGATCCAGGAGCACTTAAATGTGGAAGAAATATGGGGACTGGTTAAGTTATCCATTGTAGAGGCTACCAGGATGTGCGTAAGAACAGTGACCAAAAAGAACAAACAAAAAAAAAATATGGTTCAGTAACCAGGTAAGCACCACAATCAGAACCAAAAGGGAGGCCTATTGGAACTATAAAAGAAACTCAAGAAGACAGCACATGGGAAACCTATGTTCAGAAGAACAAAGAAGCAGAGTATGGTGAAATCAGCTAAGGCCACAATGGAGCTTCGTCTTGCAGAAGGGATTAAAGAATGGAAAAAACACGTTTTGATATATACAAGAAAAAAGAAAGAAAAGGGGAGGAATAGTTAGACTCAAAGATGGTGACAGAGTAGTGGAGGAGGATAGGCACAAGACCACTGTTCTGAACAGCTTGTTTTGCTCAGTGTTCACCAAGGAACACAAAGGCCCAGTACCAGACAACGGCATCAAGGCTGCAGTGGAGTTCCCCAGGGTTCAGTGTTGGGCATCTGTCTTTTTAATCTATATGTATCATCTCTTCAAATAAATCACAACTCCATTTGGCTACAAAAATTTGCAGTGGATTGCAGAATAGGGTCAGAAATCGACAGTAGTCAAAATTCATCAAACCTGCAAAAAACCATTGACAACATAGCCACATGGACAACGGAAACCAAACTGACACTAAACCAAGACAAATGCTATGTCATGCACTTGGAAAAAAGACATCCTTGAATACCTTATAAACTAGGCAACACTGTCCTGAAAACAATCGAAGAGGAAAGGGATTTGGGCATCATAGTGTCCAGTGACATGTCCTTCATGCCTCACTGTCAAAAGATAGCTCAGGGGGGAAACAGAATCCTCAACTGCATACTAAGGCACGTAACTGCAAGAAGTAAGGAGGTTATGCTGCCTCTGTACACATCACTGGTTAGATCAATACAAAAAGGGAAATATAGCACTGTTGGAAAGAGTACAAAATTGAGCTACCTGGTCAATACAGGGTATGGCTGGTAAGGATTATGAAGCTCGCTTGACAGAACTGAAACAAGGGTGTAGGCAGGCGTACTCACTGTACACAGTTGCGTATAGTTTGTTTTGAGTACCTGTCCCAAACCATATACCTTTGTGTTACCATTATCATTCTACTCTGGAATATTAAATAAGGTAGGCCACTGAGTAGTGTCTGTATCTGATTAAACTTATATTGTTTATGAGATAGATATGTGTACAATCAGCTTAGAGATTAGATAAGTCATCTGACAACAATCTGATTTGTTTTGTAGTGGGTCAGCAGTTGGAGAGGATGTTTACACTTTTTAAATGGGGGCGGCAGTTGGACAGAGTGTGTACAAAATGGAAATTTCTGGCTACATCCCTGAAGTGAACATGTACTCTTTGGAGGAAAGAAGGAAAATGGGAGATATGTGCTTAGTACACAGGGCATGGAACAATGATGATCTCTGGGGCATCACTGGATTAGGCAGGAACACCAACACATATAATACTAGATCTCATCTACTGCAGCTAACATCACCAAACAGAAAAAAGGTGCATAGCACATGGTGGTTTAACCAAAGAGTGGTCCATGATTGGAACAGGCTCCCATTGGAGGTTGTGGCCAGTCCATCAACCACAGCATTCAAAACTAGATGAGATGCTGATAAAAATGTAATCAGAACCTAGAGATATAGTTAGAGATCATTTAGGACGGAAGTCCATTAGCTCTATATAAATCATATGCATCCTATGTATCCTATGTATTGGCTAGATTGTCTGCTAACCAAATGTGACATTGCCCTATCAACGGCATTAACTGATGTACAGCATTCAAACCCTGCTGAACCTTCAGAGTGCACCTCTGGGCAGACAATAGCACATCTTTCAATTCTTCACAATCACCAGTGTCACAGTGTCATCAGTGAGGGAAAGGACATCTACAGCTACTTCTCAGGCATCCTATGTTGAGGGTCAGAAAGACAAATCACTTTTGTCACCTGCAACAACATGGACTAGTATCCTGTAAAGAAAATGCAGCTGGTTCATCTGCCAGATTGGTAACTGTCTCACATACTGTAGCACAATGATCCTGGAGTATTTTGCAGACCATACTGTGACTGATCTCAAGGAAGATCCATTACTCTGTTGGAAACAAAAAAGAACTATGTGGCCAGAAATAGCAAATCTTGCAATAATGTACCTGAGTTGTCCACCTTCAAGCATATATTCAAAAGGCATATTTAGTGCAGCTGGAGGAGTAGCCACTGACCACAGGACACTACTAAGTCCTGCAAATGTGGAATTGCTTGCAGTACATTTCTCAGAATGAATGCTGACTATTTTCCAATTGTCCCAAACACTGAATTATGTGAGTCTGACCCTGAACATGAAAAACAGCCTACAAACTTTGATACTGACTATGATGACTAGTGTGGGTACGAAACAAATAGAACCATCACCACTGCCACCATGCCAGCCACATGTGCCACACTACTCTTAGTTTTCTTTTGTCAATCATCAGTTTTATATTATATAAGTTTGATTGATGCCCACCATGGGTATAATTTCTGGAAACAACAGCAGCCTCACTCAGAGCAGCTGTGCCTCCCATACCTATCTCATCAATGCCTGCCATGGGTATAATTTTTGAAAACAGCAGCAGGCTCAATCAGAGCAGCTGCACCTCTCGTACCTGCCTCAGCAATGCTCTCCATGGGTATCGTTTTTGGAAACAGCAGCAGGCTCACTAAGAGCAACTGTGCCTCTTGTACCTGCCTCAGAATTGCTTACCATATGTATAATTTTTGAACACAGCAACAGGCTTGCCAATAGAAGCTACACCTCTCATACATGCCTGAGCAATTCCCGCCATGGGTATAATTGTTGGAAACAGCAGCAGCCTGACTAGGAACAGCTACACTTCTTGTCCCTGCCTCAGCAATGCCCCCCATGGGTATAATGACTCAGGGCACTGAACAAACAGTGTAATAGTCCAAAAAAAACACAGTTTTTGCATGTTTTTTGTTAGGGTCAGGGTCAGGTAATCAGGTAGTAGAACAGGTCAGATAATAACTACCCAACCCAACCAGACTACTCAGTTTTCATCTGGATATTTTTAGGGTACTTTTGAGGTATTCACAGGTAGTCTTCGGGGTTGGGTATTTTAGTACCCGCCCATCCCTAATTATTGTCTGTGTTTATTTTTAGATATTTAAACATATGTAATGAATCAGATTTTATTTTGTTCTGTTCCATCTGCATCACGGACATACTGTACAGGCAGTCGGATACATTAATCACTGCAATTGCACTTCTGAGTATGGTGTTTGAGACCATGTCTCAGTCACAGTATCACTTAACTTCTACTGTTCAATGTTTAGTTGACTTTCAATGTCTTCCAGTTGTATTGCAGAATTATACCCCTTTTTCATAACAGCTTCAACCTCCACCATGGCCACATTGGTACTGTGTCTCCAAGAACACCATGTGACTCTTCATTGTGATGTCCGTGTAAATGTATTGGTGTATCTTCCTCAATTTGTACCTTATTCATTTATTTCTGCTTTTTTCATTCTCTAGCTCCGCTCTGTATTTATTTCATTTATACATTTGATGCTTTTAATAGATAACAGAAATGCCTCTTCAAAAATTTCAAAATCTTCTTCAGCTAACTCTCACTTCTCCATCATTAAATTGTACTGTTTTTTCTTCATAGAAAGCCATACATAATCAGTAAACCATGGTTGTCTCTTCTTTAACTAGAAACCCACGTACTCCATTGACAGAATACATACCTTTCTTGTAATTCTCTTTAGCATCTTGTTTGAAATTGTACCACTGACAAATCTCAAACAATAATGCACCCTGTAACAAATGTGTCTTTTCAGACAGTATCAGTCATATTATTCTTAAGAATATCTATCGAACCTGGCTTGCAGACTGCTAGTTCCTTAATTTGAGTTGAGTGTTCAGAACACATTTTTGATTTTTATTTTATATATCTTAAGGGCAACTGACTTGCCTGATCAATTTTTCCTGATAAGAAAATCTCTTGCTTCTGATGCTCTACAGTCACAATGAGAAAGTGTTTTCAGCCATCCCTGTAAGTCCAGTGTCCGCTCTACTGCTCACAGCACCAGTGACCTGGGTTTGGATTGAGCCTGGATTGTTGGGTACCTGCAGGTGAGAGGGAGCTTGCATATCCCAACAGATTCTCTCTTTCTCTGGGGAGGGAGGGCTGCCTTGCTGCATCATGCTACTACCACCTCTAGGTGTATGAGAGGCACAGCAGCAGATGAGAGGTTGAGGGTGTTGCAGAGCATTTAGCACTGGCCCTTTGTCCTAAAGTCAATGTCCTTATGGGCTTGTGATCTTGGCAGCATGGTGAAGCTGTGGAGTAAATCCCCTCTGTCCAAGCCCTGTGGTGCAGTAGCCCAAACACTGTCTTGATTGCAGTATATTCACCATGTCAGAGGAGCAAAAACCAGTTAAAAGAAAAAGAAAGCCTTTTCAAGCCTAGAGACTACAGCCATGAGTTTGGAGATTTGGTGGAAGATATTTCCTCCCACAGCTTTTGTAACTCAGCTTGTTCATATTTTGTTACATACAGTATGATATAACATAATGGATTAGTGCTACTGAGTTATCAACACCATATTGCACATCAATGTTTGCCTGACACATCAAAATGAGTACAGGATTAGGACAGGATTGTATTATTAATGTATACTTCTTTACCTGTATTATGTTTATTAATTTAAAATGTTTTTAACAGAAAAGACATACCAAACTGCTGTCATCTCATTTCCAGATGCATCCTGGGGGAAAGGGGAAGAGTTAGAAACAAGGCAGATACAAAGTACACTGAAATAAACTACAATAATATGAAAATAAGTATGAGGCAAGTCATATATTTGCTTTGTAGATTTTGTCTTAACTCAATGATATATTAGAAGTTCAAATGGGCAGACTACAGTAGGTGAGCCATAGGCCCTTATCTGCCAACAATGTTGATGTATAATTGTGGAGAAAAAGCCATTCAGCTTTCCCCAGTTTGAAATTCATCTTGGAAACCCACATCAACATCTTTAGAACTACCTCATCTCATACTGTATTTGACTTTTTTCTTACAGTAAGTATAGCATTTATGGATAGTGATGTGCAAAGCTGGTAAACTTCACTCCACAGATTAATTTGTGAATTTGCGTCATTTCACAAGTTAATCCATAGTGCAAAGTCCAAATTGGTGAAAAACTGATAACTAAGTGAAAGGCAAAGTTGGCAACTCTGCCGGCAGAGTTTGGCACAGGGGAAAAGTTGTTCAAACTAAAACTGTCCATAGTGTCTAGTCCCCCCACTCCCCACACTGATCACTGGCCCATTTAAAAAACTCACTCCCTGGTGCTAGTGCCATCCCCACTGATTGCTGGCTCAGTGTTTAAACAAAAGCATTCCCTGGTGTCTAGTGGTTCCCCCTCACCAATTACCAGCCTGATGTAATATAGAAACTCCTTGGTGTCTTGTGGTCCCCCCTTGCCGTTTGCTGGCCCAATTCAATATGGAAATTGTCCCTGGTGTCTAGTGGTCCCCCCCCCTTGCCAGTCGCAGCCTGATGTAATATAGACACTGTCTCTGGTGTCTAGTAGTTCCCTCCTCATTGATCACTGGCCCAATGTAATATAGAAATTGTCCCTGGGTCTAGTGGATCCTCCTTGCCGATCGCCAGCCTGATGTAATATAGACACTGTCCCTGGTGTCTAGTGGTTCACTGCTTGCTGATCGCTGGCCCGATGTTACAGTAAATCATTCTCTGGTGTCCAGTGTTCCCTTCTCACACCTGATCACCTGCCCAACACAAAGGCACCATTTCCTGGTGTCCAGTGTATCCCCACTCCATCCCAATCCCCTGCACATGACAGAGAACCTATTCCCTGGAGTCTAGTGAACATTCCTCCTTTTCCCAAGTACCCTGTAGGTGTACATAATGCCATTCCCTGGTGTCTAGCAGACCCCTAAACCCCCCCATCCCAGCAGGTAGTACCTCACCACACCCTCCCCATCTTGACCCCAAGCCAGTGACTGGTACAGTCCTCTGCTCTCCACCACAACTGGCCACTGACTGAGCTGTCACTGAGTGTGTACTTGTACAAGAATGCACTTATTGACAGCTCTGTTGGTGGCCAGCTGTGGTGAAGAGTAGAGGTCTGTGCTGATCACTGGCTTGGGGTTGGGATGGGGGAGCAGGGTGGTGTGGGACTACCTTCTGGGGGGGGTCCACTAGATACCAGGGAATGGTGTTATATACACTTACAGGGGATCAGGGATATTGAGGAGGGTCTGCTAGACACCAAGTAATAGGTTTGCTGTCATGTTGGGGATCGGGATGGAGGCAAGAATACAGTGGAGACCAGGAAAGGGTGGCAGTGTGTTGGATGGGTGATCAGGTGGGTGGAGGGACTACTGAACATGAGGGAATGATTTACTGTAACATTGGGATGGTGATCTGTGGGGAGGACCACTAGACACCAGGGACAGTGTCTATATTACATCGGGATGGCAATCGGCAAGGGGGGACTACAAGATCCAGGACAGTTTCTATATTACATCAGGCCAGTAATTGGTGAGGGGGGATCCACTAGACACCAGGGACAGTGTCTACATTACATTGGGCTGGTGATCGGTGGGGGAGAGCACTAAACATCAGGGATAGTTTTATAATACATCAAGCCAGCGATCGCTGAAGGGGGGAACCAGTAGACCCCAGGGACAGTTTCTATATTACATCGAGCCAGCTATAGGGAAGGGGGGACCACTAGATACCAGAGAATGCTTTTGTTTAATCATCAGGCTGGCAATTGGTGGGGGTGGGACCACTGGACCTCAGGGACAGTTTTATTTTGTACAATAAGTTTTTCTGCTTAATAGGAAATTTGCCATTTGCAACTTTACCTTGCTTTTGTTTTGATTTTTGAAATGCAATTTGCCCTTAAAAAAAAACAAATGCAAGGTGAAGTTACAAATTACGAATTTCCTATTTAACAGATAAACTTCACAAAATGATCTTCGGAGGTGAATGTTGTGACTTTGCTGGAAATTCACTGGTGAATTAATACTTCATTGCCTTTCTGTTATGGAGCTGAAATTGTTCTACCAATTTCCACAGATTTAGACTATCTATGGAAAACTGGCAAGTCATGTATATCTAACCAAATTTTATAATTTCTAAATGATTGTCATCTTCAATTTGTGGTGCAGCCTTTACCAATAGTAACATGTGCACATGTGGTGTACAACAGGATGAGTTCCCTGCTCTCCATTATACATCATGTAGTTTTTTGTTTTTACAGTGCAAGTCAATGAGGGTGAGTGCTGCACATGAAGATCTCTTATACAGCACAGAGGTCTTCACGTGCATCAAACTCGATGTTTGTACTAGTTCCATCTGAGTTCTACAGTCAGCCATTTTTTTCTGGTCAGCTCTTCAGTCTTAATTTAGACACTGATGCAGAACTGGCAGTTCAGCTGATGATACTAAATATCTGCATATAAGTACTTAACAACCATTAAACTAAGCAAATGTTCCCACTACCCCACCCCCAACCTTCTTTGGCAACAAATGTTCCTCAGCAAGGACAAGGATAACTGAGGTAAGAGTGTTTCATATGGTTCACTGTGTGAGTATGCTTGCATTCAGCAGCCCATTAGCAAGAGCAGGAAACTCGTCTATTTGAAAAATTGAAAAAGTTAGAAAGTTAATGTAAAACATGATTTTATTCTCAAAAAACATTGAATTTCATTACTTCAGGTCTCTAACACAAATCTTTTGTGGGCGAGAAGGTACTGATATGCAGACTTTGAGAGCGGCACCATTCATATTCACAGGGTTACAGGCATTTTTTGAATGTGTTATTTTTTATTTGAGAGCCACAAAATCTTGTGTCAGCACATAAATTCTAGTGGTGGACCATTACATTGTGTGAGCTGAAATTATTTATTTATTTATTTTTGCATACTATTTTTATCCATCCTTGTTGAACACAGCCCCCCCCACTCCTTCAGGATGCCAGCCTTTCACCCACCACTGCCTCTCCCATTCTGCCATCAGCTGCTCCCCACCACCTGATTGACCCTGATGTATCCCTTCACTAGAGGGGCCCCCCCGCCTACCTGGGGTCACTGGAAGGGGAGACCAGAGTGCACAGTCCCCTGCTTCTATGCTGGGCGGGGGTACGCAGCTTCTTGGCTTCCCAGCTTAGCAGCATGGGGAGGCAGGGCTACCATCATCCGGCCAGCATGGGTGGCCACATTTTCATGTTTCCTCCCCGTCTACAGTGCCGCTCCTTGTAGTACCCCCGATCTCCACCAGGGGCTGCTACAGAGCAAGGCAACCCCTACAACCCACCCCAGGAGAAGAGTGCAGTCCACTGGATGCTCAGTCCTCTCCTTCCCCATGCCAACTCCTGGCATCCTGAGTCCATTCCCAAACCAGGATCGCTGGCGTGGCACGTGGTGTGTCATCCACCATCTCAGCCCTCAGGCCAGCTTGAAATTATTTTCAATAGGGAGAAGTAACTTGCATGATTTATAAAGGTTTAATGGGACCTCTGCGATGTCTTTTGGCTTACCAAAACTATCATCTCTAGCCTCCTTAGGATTTCAGAACCATTCAGCTTCACTTCAAGGTTCTCAAATCCTAAGAAGGCTCAAGATACACTCTTGATAAGCAAGCAGACATCTTGGAAGCCCCATTAATCTATAAAAGTGCTGTTCTACATACAGTGGTAGCCAGCACCACTTTCAAAGAATTCTTAGATTATAGCATACAACAGCATACCATCAATCCCCTAAATATATCATCCAATGCTGGAAGAGTAAATGCTGAATTTGTAATTCTTTATCATGTCGCTAGGTGTCTTGTGATCCACTGCTCAGTTTGGCATGGTTGTGTAGCCACTGGTGACACAGAGGATAGAAAGACAGCACCTGGAATACCGGCAACTGCTGTAGACAAGGGACTAGATATTCAAAAGAGCGCCCTGAACATGCGCAATGGAAAGCGCAAAGCAATCCAATTGTGCCACAGCAAACAAAAGCAATATTCAGTGGATGCACCACAGAAATGTACCTCCACAAACCATACTGACTATAGCACAACTGCACCATTGAGCAAACAGACATGCACCAGAGCAACCTGAACTGTGCAGGAGTAAGAGTGCATGCTGAATATAGCAGGTGGAGCAAGGTACACCACGCGCAAGGGAACACAGACAGGGCTGTGCAAAGGCACAGGAGCATGGAAGTGGATGCAGGGAAGAACCACAAGGGGACAATAGGCAGGAGGCACAGAACAGGCACTGAGCCCAATGGCCATGGACAATGCACAGAGCACCACACAGATCCTGGGAACCAATGTGACACAGCATGGAACGGTCATGGAACAGACGGCCACAGGGACTGAGCACCCCAGGACCATAGTCCCAACAGCCAGCATGGGATAGCCAGCCTCTGTAGCCACTGTGTGAAGGCATCATGCATGCACAGTGTGCCACAGCCACACTGCCACACTGGCACAGGGCGGTATGCTGCACGTGCCACACACAGACACACACGGACACATGACATTGCACTGCATAGCACAGCAGCACAAGCAAGGGCAACACAGCTGGGGGTGTACCATGATGCACATGTAGACATGGGCACACAGCACTGTGGCATGTACAGAGGAGAACACAGCCTATACCCATGTAACAGTTACACACAGGTATGTGACAGACAGGCCACTAGGTACCTACCAGACCCACACTGCAGGGACATCACTGGCCAAGATAGGTGCCTGCCAGACCACAGCATTGTACAACACCAGCACAGAGCAGTACCTAGCATGCATGGGAGAAACAGCAAAACATGAGCAAATGGTAGTAAATGGTTTAATAGTTTAATACAACAGAAAAAAGAAACCAACACAGCAAGGCACAGAACAGCCAACAATTCAAAAATAGGAAAGGGTAATTGGTCAGAAAGCAGTGCACAGTCCAGTGTGGTACAGAATGGTACAGGGATGGGGGAGGCAGCCTGTCACAGCACTGTGAGTATGACAGCAGGAGGAAGGGGGGGAGGTAGCGTGTGCATGCCACCGGTGTGCCTGGTACACTGCAAGGGTGTGGCTACTCTGTACCCAATGCAGCATGTTGAGGAGCATGGCCTGCACAGCCACACCATGCATGACCATGGTCCCCTATGTGCTGTGTGGCAGCAGCATGGGGCATGTGATGGTAGGGACATGCAGGGGCCAGGGGGTACATGTCACTTGGCATGCCTGATGGCTGTGTGGGCACTGCAGTGTGTGCTGGCACCTGCACGGACACAGTGGCACAGACATCAGCACGGCACACTGCACAGGTCATGCGCATGTGTGGTGTTGAGGGGGCAGGCCATGGGGGGGCATGCCTGTCATACATGTGCATGTGCATCACACCACTGTGTGTCTGCACACTTGCGGCCACAAGTCCTGTAACACTCATGTGTCTTGGAAGCCATGTCATGCAGTGCCACTATACCAGACACAGGTGTGGCCAGACACATCTGTGGCACACATATAGACATTGCACAGTACACCAGACTACATGCATTGTTACCACAACACCGTTAATACCATCCATTCTGTCTTCCAGCTCCATCACATCTCAGGGGTGCTGTGCATGATGAGTCCATCAATGTGGCACATGATGTTACAGTCCCATCAACATCTACTGGCATCATGGCGATGGATAGGGTGCATTGAACAGCTACGGGAAAGGTGGAATTCCTAGGACTGGGGGATGATGAGCCACTTGCTGACCTCCTTCTCCCGGACAATCTACCAGTGCTTGTGCCAGCAACATGGATGATGGTGCATATGACAGTGATGATGACCGTACCATGATCCTGGGTAGCACTGGTATTGACACACTGCCCCGGGACAGGTACCAACACAGGCAGTGGCAGGCAGCTCTGGTGAACCAGCAAACACGCAGTCCCCCAAGCCCGCTTGGGGGCATGTGGCACTGCTGCTGGTGCTGGCCAGGGATGGGGGGCTGGTGTGGTCACTGGTGTTGCAGGGCAGGACCAGAAGGGTTCTGCCATGCTGCAACAGGCTGTGGGGGACACTGTGCAGCAATCCCAAGGGACCACTGTCGACACCCACAATCAGTGCCCACCACATGCGTGGACACCTGTGTGGCATTCACAGTTAAGGGATGTTGCATGGCATGCTGCCACCCTTCCCACCTGTCTGTTGCAGCACCATGATATGCCCAGCACTGACAGGCTGGATGAGCACACCAGGCTTCTGCGGGATTCCGTGGGCAACCAGGCAACACTCGGGACGGAGCTACGTACACTGCGGGTTGAGATGAGTCAACTGGTTGAGCGAGGGGACTTTGAATATGCACAGCTGATAGGTGAGGTCTGGCAACTGTGGGAGGCCACAACTGCATCGCTGGACCACATTGCAGAGACCATTACTGAGGGATTTACATCACTGGTGTCCAACGGTCGCAGCAGGTGCACAGGACTCCCTGTATTGCTACATCTACACCACAGACTCAGCGTCTGGTTACCCCATTGAGGCTGATGCTGCCCACTGCCATGCCAATCCCTGCCACACCAATCAATAGTCTGTTTGCTGGTCTGTACACACCCATGAGGACCTGGTCATGTTCTCAGGCCTCTACCCCATAATTGTGTTGGTGACACCACCTGTGGCTGCCACACAATCAGGGCATGGCTGCCCACATGACCATGGTGGCCGTGGCTCTGCACAGTAGTCCTGATGGGTGTGCTGTCCAGTGCAGTCTCCTGCTGCTGTTGCCAGCTGCATGCATGTCTGGTCATGGCCTAGTTTGTGTGCTGTGGCACATGTGTGGCCTGGGTCATGTCCAGCATGTGTGCGGGCAGTACTGCTGGACCATGTGGCATGGGCGTGATGAGTGCAGCACTGTGTTGGCATTGCCTATGTGCCGACACTTACCTTCTGATGCATGCCACAACCTGCTGTACTGCTGTGTGTGTCTTCCTCTCCCTGGCTGCATCTTTCTGTGTGTCCCACCTGGTACACTGTGCCCTGCTGTGCACCCTGTGGTGGTACTGCTGCATGTACCTGCCTGTGATTGTCCACATGGGTATACAGCACATGGCACATGGGTGGTTGTGTCTGTCTCTGTTGCTCCATGGGGGTGTGGATGTGGGTGTGCATGTGAGCGTGTCTACCAATGTAAGCGGTCTACATACCTGTGTTCCTGCATGGATCTCTGTGTGTCTCTGTGTGTGTGTGTGTTGTGCCTTGCATGCCTGTGTGGTTCTCACCTTTTGTTCACAAAGTGCTCTTCGACAATGGTGTCCCTTGTCTTCCGGCATGGACTGCCAGCCTGGGGTCCCTCCTCTCCATGGCTGGCTGCAACGCGCCATCCAGCTGGTCCTCCTCATCACTGGCACTGTTGCCATCATCCACCCGGACAGCTATCGCATGGTCAATGGCCATATTGTGCAGCATGCAACAGGCCAGGAATAGGCCACAGGCTTTTGCAGGGCTCACTAGAATCATATCTTGAGCATGCCAATGACACACTCTATGATATTGAGTGTGGTGATGTGTGCCTCATTGTATCTCTTCTCTGCACCATTGCTTGTTTCCCAAATGGGGGTGAGCAGCCAGGGTAAGAGGGGGTATGCACTGTCACCTGTGGGAAGAACACATGTAATGGTTACCACCAGTCATTGCCTGTCTTCACCACCCCTTCCAGATCACATTGCCACCACCTGCCACCCTATGGGCCCTGGCCAAGGCCTCCCATGCATGGCTGCTGTGCCACCATTCATGCCTCACCATCTGAGTTCTTCATGCCTAGGCACCTCTCTCCATGCTCCTTTGCATAGTTGCCATCCTCCTTTCCTGTCCTGTTCCCTCACCTAGCACTGTCCTCTTTCCCCAACCTGGTGCTATGTGGTGTAATTCACGGCTGCTGGTTTCACCTCTTCCCAGGCACTATTTGCCTACTATATGACCCATGGGGATTACCCGACTCTCAAAACACTGGCACAGGATGGACTGGTGCCATATAAAATGTGGTGTGTACTCTCAGAGTGTGTCTTGCACACATTCATGATGCACCCAGTGGCATTACACACCACCTGACAGTTGAAAGGCAGCCCTTTCTGTTGATGTATGCTGTACCTTCAGGGTCAGGTGGTGCATGTATAGCCACATGGGTGCAGTCAATGGCCCCTATCATGCCTGGCATACATGCCACCCTGTGGAATTCCTGCATGTTTACTGTACACTCTGCCTGTGTGCTTGGGAATGTTATGTACAGTACTCCAAAGCATGTGGCAGCAAAAGCGTTGAGGACCTGGGTGAGGACGCTGGATGTGGTCAACTGTGAGATACCAGCGGTTGCACCCACTGGTTTCTGGAAGGTGCCCGTGGTGACCAGGCACATTACCGCTGTCACCTTGGTCTCCACCATCATGGCATGACTCCTTCTAGTGGGTGCCTGTAGCTTGTCATGGCACAACTCACATAGCTGCCTCAGGATTGCCCTTACCGTCCCACTATCTCAGTGTCCCAATAGTCCTCGAATGTGAGCCGGGCACAGTACTGTCTGTGTTAGGCATACTACCGACAGGCCCTTCCTCGGCCACGTTGCTGTTCCTCCCTCCCTTCTCCTCACCCCCCCCCCTCATCACCTGCTCCATTATTAATGGTGCTGCATCCATAGCTATTGCTCTCCTGGATTGAGCCTCTGCTGTGTGTGTGTTTGAGCCTCCGTCATTTGTGCTCAACCTGTGTGGCGCATTCTGTGAGTTGCTCCACAGTTCCGTTGTGTGTTTCGGCTGAATATGCCATTGTGCCACATATTCATGGTCACCCCCCCCCATGCTTGTGCAGCATACAGTACTGTTGCACAGCAGTGCAACAGGAATTGCGCTGCGCATTCATGCTGTTTGCATATGGCTCCGGGGCACAATTCTATGTTTGCGCCAGCGCAATTCGGTTGCACAATGTGCAACTCCTTTAGATATCTAGTCCAAGTAATGTAATACCAAACACTTCCAAATGGTTTCAACCACAATAGAATCCTCACTTGTGGACTTTCTTGACCACAGAAATGCTCTATTTTTGGAATATAAATTCAAAAATCCATAATTCAACAAAGTGCAAGCTGCAATGAAAGACATCCATCAGTTCAAACGCTCACCTGTTAATGACTTCTGGTCACCTGATTTGTTTCGCATGTCATGTGCTTTCTTGAAGGATTGCACAGTAGCTCAAATTCATCTCTTAAATACAGCACACTCTTAAAGTGATAGCACCCATCAATGCAGTGAAAGCAAAAGTGCTCAATAATAAAGCTAAAATCTAAACTTTAAAAATGTATGTTTACAATACAAATGCACATATGTAATACATTTTAAAACCACAAAAGGATACAGTGCACAGCAAAAATGTATACATAATTTACGTGGTACCTGCTCTATTATGAGGCTCATCCTTAACAGAAAGAAAAGATTGCACAAAGTTTAACCATGGCAACAAACTTGTCAGCACATAGATAGAAGTTGCTTGTGCAAATCTGCAAGAGAAAAAAGGAAAAAAAAAACAATAATTACATGATTTCAAACTACGTATATTACAGAAACCTTTAAATATAACTATCTCTTCTTCAAAAATGGTTTGATTTCAATTCTGTTATTATGGCCTGGCAATTCCATTGCCCTAAGTGAATAAATCCAGTACTGCTCTCTTTTTAATAACAGGTTGTCATAGTCTGCACCCCTCGGTGATAATATAGGTTTTTCAATACCCATAAACATGTAGCTGTGCTCAGTTTTATAACTGGACTTAAGCACATGTGTTGCTAATGCATTGGTCACATCCCCATTTCCTATTGCCAGGATGTGTTCCCTATTTCTGGTCTTAAATGCCCTCTTGGTTTTCTCAGATATAAAAGCAACCATATTTACTGTCCACCAGACAAACCAGTCCACACGTGCTGCAGGTCATAAAACCCCTTACATCAGTCTCTCTATCTGTCACAGGATTCCTAAATGTTTTTGTGTTTGTAACTGGTCAGAATACTTACAATTGCCACATTTATTGCTGCTGCTTTCTCTGGATTCTTACTCAATTGGCTGCATAGAGTGCACAATATGGTCCCATATGGTTTATCTCTTCTAAAAACTATTTTGGGGCCTCCCTCCCTCCAAATCCCAAGTCCTGGATTCTGTGTCACCACATGCCAATGTTTTTCAACAATCTTGGCTATCTTGAAAGACTGGGGTTGTATATACTAACAAATGTCAACTGGGGGTCTGTATGGACTTCCTTTACCTTTTCCTGCAAAAGATTCTCCCTAGGTATTTCATCAACTGTGCATCTTGCCTCATGAATAAGCCCCTCATCATATCCCCTCTCTAGCAGCCTGTAAGTCAGTTCATCCGGTCTTTTGTCACAGAAGTTCTTTGTGCCACAATTCCTTCTAGTCCGAATGGACTATCCTTTGGAGTTGGCTCTAATGACATGTGCTGTATGGCTGCTACTAGCCAATAACAGAGTATTTTGATCAGTGCTTTTCCTGAAAAGGTCAGTCACCACTTCCCTTTGTCCATCTTTCATAATAATCAAATCAAGGTAACTGATCTGTTTCTGACTAAATGTAAGATTGAATTTTTAATTTGGATTGCTCTTTTCAAGAAACTCAACAAATACAAAAGTTCATCTTCTGTTCCCGTCCATATTAAAGTACATTGTCCATAAATCTTCTTCATAGGTCAGTCCTGGAGAAAAGGGTTCTAATAGTTTCATGTTTCCATTTAGCTATATACAGATTTCATGAGTTAGGTGCAAAATTAGCCCCATGGCAGCCCCTTTCTTTTGTAGAAAGAAATCCTTCTTATAGAAAAAGGTGTTACAATTCAATACAAATCCAGCTAGTTTGGTCAGAACCTCAGCTGGAGGGTCTAACACGTTCTGTTTATCAAGATCGAATTTCAGTGCTTCCAACCCTTCCCTGTGTGAAATGTTCGTATACAACAATGTAACATCAAGTGTAACCAAACAATTATCTGCCTCAACTGCAGGATCCTGCAACACTCTCAATATCTCACCTGTGCAGTATCTTTGATAAGGTAGGGAATGGTTTTAACCAAATCAGCTATATGGTAATCAATAAACTTAGCTAGTGGTTCTGTTAGGGAATCATTCCCTGATATGCTTGGGCATCCAGGGGGGTTAACAAGGTCTTTGTGGCCCTTTGGTAGATAATAAAAAAGTGGTTCTAACAGTGTGCTCTACCTGGAGGTATTCCACTATGGGGGGGGGGGCAAAAATCTTGCATCATTCATTCCTTTTGGGTACTCATCAATTTTTCTTTTTTAAATTTCAAAGTGGGATCTTTACTGAGTTTGGCATAGAACTCAGCATTATTTGACTGACTGAACACGTCTTTTTCATAATCCTCACAACTGCCCTTCCCCCATCTGCAGATTTAATAGTTTTCTGCTCATTGTTTCCCAGTGCTTACAATGCTTGTCATTGCTCTCTATTCAAGTTATAGTGGAAGTTATTATCAGTTTCCTCAATTAACCTCTGTATGTCATTTTCACAACTTGGTATATATGTCTGAAGGGCTTGTGACATAGGGGAGAAAAAAGAGGACTGAGGTTTGAAAATGTTAACATTGTCAACAGAATAAGCGTATGTTACCTCACCACTTACCAGCTATCCATGACGGTCATCGTTAGTTCTTCTTGCAAAAAGGATTTTAGGCTTAGATTTCTCTCAAGCTTATTCATTTCCACCGCTGTCTGAAATTGGTCAAACCTACATGCAGGTGAAAAAGAAAGTCCTTTATTTAGAACTGAAACCTCCACATCACTAAGGGGCAATCCAGAAAGATTACATAGAAACATAGAAGATGACGGCAGATAAGGACCTCAAAGCCCATCCAGTCTGCCCATTTCTTTTTCTACCTTATAAATGTGCCATCGGCCTTTGCTCTGTCAATGGCCTATCTATTCATACTCCTTTGTATTGCTCCCTTATGCCTATCCCATGCCTGTTTGAAGCCCTGCACTGTATTCATATCCACCACTTCCTGAGGTAGGCCATTCCATGCATCTGCCACCCTTTCTGTGAAAAGAACTTCCTCACATTACCCTTAATCAGCCTCCCTCTAATCTCATGCTGTGTCCTCTTGTCCTGCTATTTTTCTTATATTGAAACATGTTAGACTCTTTCACCTTGTTAATGCCTTAAGGTGTTTGAATGTTTCGATCATATCACCTCTCCCTTCTTTGCTCTAGGGTATACATATTGAGTTCAGTTAATCTGTCCTCATATGTTTTCTGATGCAGTCCCTGCACCATTTGCTACCCTTCTCTGGACTGCCTCAATTTGGTTAATGTCCTTGTGAAGGTGTGGCCTCCAGTACTGTATGCAGTACTCCAGATGGGAGCTAACCAGTGTCTTGTAAAGAGGGATTATTTCCCTCTTCCAACTTGTGATACCCCTACTAATACACCCCAACATCCTCTGGCCTTACCTACTGCTTTAGGGGTTTGCTTAGATGATTTCAGGTCATCGGTGATGATGACTCCCAAGTCTCTTTTTTCCCTTGTGACTGCCAGCAACTCCCCTCCCAGCCTATAGGTGGCTTCAGGGTTTCTCTTCCCTATGTGCATGATCTTGCACTTCTTTGCATTAAACCCCAGTTGCCACTCTTCCGACCATTTTGGTAGTTTATCCAGATCTCTTCTCATTCTACCCACCCCATCTGAATCATCTACTTTGTTGCAGATCTTGGTGTCATCTGCAAACAGACCAACCTTACCCTTCAGTCCATCTGCAATGTCACTGATGAAGATATTGAAGAGGGCTGGCCCCAGGACTGATCACTGAGGTACCCCACTTGTGACTTGCATCTCTTCTGACTGTATACCGTTTACCACCACTCTCTATTTTCTGCCCATCAACTAGTTTGCCACCCAGCTGACCAATGTCTGACCCACCCTGAGCCTACCCAGCTTATTAATCAATCTTCTATGAGGAACAGTATCGAAAGCTTTACTGAAGTCAGGGTAGACAATATCAACTGCTCCCCCTTGGTCCACTGCTCTAGTTACCCAGTCCAAGAAATCTATGAGATTAGTTTGACAGGACATTCATTTTGTAAACCCATGCTGTCTTGGATCCTGTGATCCTATGGATTCCAGGTGTTGCACTATCCTTTCCTTAAGGAGTGTCTCCATAATCTTGCCCACTACTGAGGTAAGACTGACTGGTCTGTAGTTCCCTGCCTCCTCCCTGCTACCACTCTTGTGGAGCGGGATCACATGAGCCCTTCTCCAGTCTTCTGGGACCTCTCCAGTGCTCAGAGACTCACTAAACAGTTCTGATAATGGCTCTGCTAGTTCAATCCTTTGCTCCTTTAGTACCCTGGGATGTATGCCATAAGGTCCCATTGCTTTGTCCACCCTGAGCTTATTGAGCTCTTGTAGGACCCTTTCTTTTGTGAAGGGACTAGTACATACCTCCCTCCCCCCCGTGTCCATGGCACAGAGCTGTAGCCCCTGTCCTACGTTCTCTTCAGTAAATACTGAGCAGAAGTATCTATTTAGGATAGATGCTTTTACATGGTCCTCCTCCTTACACGCCCCCTTATCCCCTTTGATCTTAGCAATTCCCCCTCTGGACTTTCTCCTTTCACTAATGTATCTATAGAAAGTCTTGTCACCTTCTTTTGCTGTTCATGCTATTGTTTCCTTGGTTTGGGCCTTTGCCTGCCTTACTGCCTTCCCTGCTTCCCTTAGGGAAGTTTGGTATGCCTCCTTATCTTCATCCTGCTGCATTCCCTTATATTTCCTGAAGGCCAGCCTTCTGGCTCTGACCTTTTCTGCTACCGTGTTTGAGAACCAAAGTGGTTTTCTTCCTCTTTTGCACTTTCTTTTCTCACTAATACAATGGGATGTTGCTTCAAGTATCACATCTTTAATGCTTGCCTACTTTGCCTGTACCCCCTCACCTGTATTTCTTTTTGCCAGGGCTAGCTTAACTCTGTTGTCCATCTTATCAAAGTCAGCTCCTCTGAAGTCCCATATTGTTGTCTTGGAATGGGATGATTTTGTTCTAGTGGCCAAATTGAACCGTTCCATGTGATGGTCACTGGCCCCCAGGTGACCTTCAACCTGGTGATCTGTGATTCTTTCACTGTTAGTCAGTACTAGATCTAGGACAGCCCTGTCTCTAGTGGGTTGTTGTACCAGTTGTTTGAGGCCCTCCCCCTGCAGGGAATCCACCATGTGTCTAGTTCTGGCAGATGTTCCTGCTGGTACTGACCAATCTGTATCCGGCATGTTGAAGTCTCCCATTATCAGAACCTCCCCTTTAGCTGTCATGTTTTGTATATCTTCTAACAGTAATGTGTCTATGTCCTCCCCCTGGTCTGGGGACCTGTAGACAACCCCAGTTCTTATGGCTGTCCCATTTCCTGTTTCCAGGGTGACCCACAGTTCTTCTGGCTCCTTATGTGTATTCTGAACTTCTGTAGCTTTTACTGGGGTACTCTCCCTTGGCTGTGACTCCCTCTCCATAATCTCCCTCTGTTGAATCCTTCTCTTCCATCCCCTCTTTTTTCTTCCTCTTCTCATCTTTTTAAACTCTCTGGGAACCATCTGTTCCTGCACTGGCTCCTCCAAGGGACTGGTAGTTGGGGATGGGGTGGTGAGGGTGACACATCCTTCTTCGTTCCCTAAACAATGTTTTTGTCAGATTCAAATTCTTCAATATCTTTCTGTATTTGTGCAGAATCTGCCTCTGAGTCATATCTCAAGTTAGGTCTCCCCTGCTACTGTTCTGTAGTCTTTATCATCTCATGTGACTTCATTCTCCAATCAAAAATCCTGCTTTCACAGAAATCTCGTTCGTCTCTTTTGAACTTGGTTTTTATAGTGGCTTTCACTCTTTCTTCATATTTTTTAAGGCTGTTTACAAAATCTTCCAATAGTTCCTCACAATGTAGGGAGCCTGAACATTCTTTAAGGGCTTCTTCCTGGCTGTTAAGTTCAACTTCAACCTCTTTTTGTATTACAAGGTTTTTGGCCACTATCAATGCTATAGATTTGCAGTTCGCCTTATGACTAATATTGTGCCACTTTTCAATTAATCTGTCTCTGTTCAGTCAGCAAGTATTTTTTTAGGAACACGTAGTCCTCTAGGGACACTCTCTCTACCTCCAAGCAGGCTTGTAACAAAATTTATTCCCATTGAAGCCTTTTAAGTTTCTGTGCAGTCCTTTCAAACTGGTTAAATGCCTGTTTAATGTTAAAAGGTCCAGGCACTGTTGTAGAAATATCATTAAGAATATTCAAGTAGCTGGTGATGCCACCTGTGTATCTCAAAACAAGGTCTCTGAGGGAGCAAGGTACATTGTCAGGCTGTGCCTGCCATGTTTCAGCCATATAAGTGCAAAAAAGGTAGAGCAGGAGCTTGTATTTTAACAATGTCTGAAATGTGCCTTTTTTGTTGTAGGACCTGTGCTGGTCACATTTCTGTTTCTGACTGACACAGAGTACACATTTAAGATGCAACACCTAATAACCAATACATGTGTGTGTCTGATAGCCCTCAATTTAGTACTTTGAGTCAGGTCACCCTTGCAACCGTCCTTCCTTCCCCCTCTCTGCATATAGCTACAGGTAGAATGCCAAGCCAAAAATCAACAGATACGTTAAAGAGCAAGTGACTAATAAGATTTATTTTAACTAGCATTGTTAAAAGCCAAGGTGAAAACACCCTTGTTTCAATGCAGTATCAAATATTATATTATATGGTATTCTATTGTATTGTAACATGAAAAAAAAGCAACCAAACAAAATACACTAAATAAAATAGTTATCTTAATCCCATCTCTGTTTTTGCTATTGCTGTATTACCCCCCAAGTCCTGTTGTGTCAAACCTTTACTGTCTTAAATACATATATATATTATAATGGTGCGGTCGCACCACTATAGTTAGGGGTGAGCAGCCACTTACATACTAAAGTCAAAAGTTTGGACATTAATAACTTTGGACCTGTTCAATGGATTTGCCTGAAATTTGGTACACATGTTGGAGTGCAATAGATCTCTTGATTTGCCAAATTGTGTTTGTGTTGGAGTGCTGGTCTTTGTGTACGAAAGCGCTAAATAATGCTAAATTATCCATTTTTTGAAGGCACCATTTGGCATTCTTAATGTGGTCCTGCACAGCCATCGTGTGGTATACCACTCTGCAAGATGGCTTGTTTGAAAGAGCTTTGGTGGCTGAATATGCCGCTTTTTGTTTGGTGAAAAGATATTCAGGCATTCAAAAGTTATGGCACTTTTAAGTTCCCATTATAAGTCAATGGAAACATTTATATGTATATCTTGCGATCAAAGAATGGGGTTCTGGCCATCTGGTCTCGCCTGGCGATCAAAGAATTTGCAGCCTCGTGGTTCAAGAATCTTTGTTCCTGAGGAATTTTCAAAATTCTTTGACCGCAAGGTCCGCTATCTTGTTTTCAGTTTTCCAGTCACACAAACACAAATATCTCGGCTCAGGAGTCACTTCTGAAGTAAAACTTAGATGGGTTTTATTCAGGGGACCCTGATCTATCAAGCCATGGCTTTGGTTCCATCCAAATCAGTTAAAAAATAGAGTTATAAAATTTTAAAATCTTAATTTGCAGCTCGCTAATGATCTTTAATCGCGAGCCTGCAAATTCTTTGATCGAGATCTTGCATCGTGACCTAAAACACTAATATCTCAGCTCAGGGGTGGGATAGGGACACAAATGAGGGCTTGTTTTGCTCAGGAGGGTCCGTTCTGTCAAACCATGCCATTGGTTTGGTTCAAATCAGTGAATAAATCACGTTTCACCATTTTTTTTATTCTTCGATCGTGAGGCTGCAAATTCTTTGATCGTGAGATTCTTTGATCGTGATCTTGCATCGTGAGCGAGAGATGAGATGGCTGAAATTAAAAATAATTTTTCTCAGCCCATGGGTGCCCTAGGAAGTCAAATGAGGGTGGGTTTTACTCAGGGGGCTTCGTTCTGTCAAACCATGGTGGTGGTTTACTGCAATTCCTACAGTTTTTTGGTTTATTACATTTTTTATTCTTTGTTCATGAGCTTGCAAATTCTTTGATCATGAGGCTGCAAATTCTTTGATCGTGAGATTCTTTGATCGTGATCTTGCATCGTGAGTGAGGGACGAGATGGCTGAATGTAAAAATAATTCTTCTCAGCCCCTAGGTGCCCTAGGAAGTCAAATGAGGGTGGGTAATTACTCAGGGGGCTTATTCTGTAAAACCATGGTGGTGGTTTACTGCAATTCCTCCAGTTTTTTGATTTATTACGTTTTTTATTCTTTGTTCATGAGCTTGCAAATTCTTTGATTGTGAGGCTGCAAATTCTTTAATCATGAGATTCTTTGATCGTGATCTTGCACCATGAGCGAGAGACAAGATGGCCCAATTTAAAATTCAATTTTCTTAGCCCAGGGGTGTCCTAGGAAGTCAAATGAGGATGGGTTTTACTCAGGGGGCTTCGTTCTGTTGAACCATGGCGGTGGTTTACTGCAATTACTTCTATTTTTTGAATTATTAAATTTTTTATTCTTTGTTCGTGAGCCTACAAATTCTTTGATCGTGAGGCTGCAAATTCTTTGATCATGAGATTCTTTGATTGTGATCTTTGATCGCAAAATAGGGACAAGATGGCCAGATTTCTTATAATGGAATAGATAGGGAAATTTTGCCAATCTTTGACATTGAATATCTCAGAAATGGTTTGGTCTTTTTACTTGAAATTTGGAGGGAAGAAAGGCAACATCCCACAGATGTGCCTTTTAGTGGATTGGTCAAAAATATTACAGGGTGGAAAAGTTACGGCACTACAGATTTGGCACTTTTTCCCATAGGATAACAATACAGCGTCCACCATATTATAGGAATTCTTTGCCGCTCTGCTGGAAAATAACAGTTTGGTCTTTTGGGCTGAAATTTGGAGGGAAGAAAGCCAACATCCTACAAATGTGCCTTTTGGTGGTTCGGAGAAAAAATGTTACAGGGTGGCAAAGTAACAGCACTCCAAGTTGATGATTTGTCCTATAGGATAACATTATGGCATCCGTCGAGTCTTTCAGGGCCCGTATCTCAGAAATGATGCGAGTTACGGACTTTCTGTCAAAAAAATGCTTAGCCCCCCCCTAAGGAAAAAACTAGCCAGGAAAGTAATAATTCATACACAATTTTAATTTTTTTTTTCCTATGGTTCCTGAGATATAAGCAATTTAGTATTCCAAGTGGTACTTTTCTGCTCTGAAGTCAATTATAATGCATACATTCTTTGTTTTCAATTAGTTTTTTTCAATGCAGTTTTTGGGGAAAAGAAGGGTGTGCCCTTTTGTTACTGTGACAGCTAGCATTTCCAGTTGCGCTTCTGTTACCATTCGAATCACCGTTCCCGTCTACGCCACCATGTGCGTAACGGTTTGCATTTTGATATGTGCTTGCATTTCTGTTTCTGTTGTCTTTACTGTTGCTGTTACTGTTACCATTTATGTTTACTACTGCGGTACCATGACCTTATGTGTAACAGTTTGCGTTTTCGTATGCGCTTGTGTTTCTGTTTTTATTGGCTTTATTGTTGCTGTTACCATAACCGTTTGCATTTACAACTGTGGTTCCATGAGTGTGTGCGTTACGGTTTGTGTTTTTGTACGTGCTTGCTTTTCTGTTTACTTGGGTGTTATTGTTAGCGTTACTGTTACCATTTACATTTACAATTGTGGTATCATGAATGTGTGTGTTACCAGTTGTGATCTGCATGCACTTCTGTTTGACGTCTCCGTTTATGTAACTGTTTGGTTCAGCGTCACTTTACGCTTGTGTTTCTATTAATGTTTGCTTTCCCATTTATGTTTGCTTTGCCATGTGCATTATTGTTGCTGCTTGCGTTTGCTTTGCAGTTCCTGTTACTGTGTAACAAGACATCACGTGGCGGGAGCACAGGGCCTGAAGGGCCCCAGGCTGCCGCCACTGCATTCCTTTCATTATTTATCATCCTCATTCTCAAAAAGAAGGGAAATCAGAGGCAAAAACTCCATCTAATGCATTAGTTAGGGTTGTTCCACAGCAAAAAAAAGCTAGGAAATTTGGGGTTAGGGTTGAAAGCCCCCTTGGACCCCAGCCACCCCCAACCAGAATCCAGGGTTGTGCATTGGGGTCATCGGTCCTAATTTTCACCCATTCTCCTATACCTCAGCTTCTTACACATGTGATGGGTGATAATAGGGACGACCAATGACACACCCCGATGCCAGTTTTGGGTGGGCTGGGGGTCCAACAGGGGTCTTTCAACCCTAACCCCAAATTTTCTAGCTTACTTTTGCTATGGAACAACCCTAACTGATGCATTAAACAGAGTTTTTTTGCCTCTTATATATACATGTACTTATGTATGCCTATCTATCTATCTATCTATCTATAGGTATTCATGGCAAAAACATTCAATTTAATGCGTCAATTAGGGTTGTTCCACAGCGATAAAAGTGAGGAAATTCAATGTTAGGGTTGAAAAAAAAACCTTGCACCCCACTGGCCCCCAACCGGCATCGAGGTGTGCGTTAGGGTTCGGATCTTACTCTCACCCCAACCCATGGGAAGAAGCTGAGGTGGTGAAGTATAGGGAGAATAGGGTGAGAGTTAGGACCATGACCACAACGCACAATTTATCCATTTGGTGGGGGTAAGGGGGTTTCAACCCTAACATCGAATTTCCTTGCTTTTGTTGCTGTGGAACAACCCTAACTGATGCATTAAAAGGGTTTTTTTTTGCCATGAATTTCCCTTCTTTTTGAAAATGAGGACTATAAATAGTGAAAGGAATGTGGTGGTGATCCAAAATCGGTTTGTTAACCTGTACCTCTTGAATTTTTATACGTTCTGTTACAAAACACAAATCTGATATGTTTCCTTTACTGTTCAATTCTGTCTTTTAGTGGGAGTCATCACAACCTGGGTCAGGCTTAAGTCCCTTAAGCCCTGTGACAAAACATTGCTCCTTGGCCTGCCCCAGACTGCATTGAAATCCCCCAACAAAAGCAGGTCACACCAGTTCTAAGTTTCTGTATATGCTGTGCCAGATGCCCAAATTCCCCAACCTTCACTTTTGGGGGTGAATAAACCACACCAATGACAACATAGAAACATAGACTTTGATGGCAGATAAGGACCACTTGGCCCACCCAGTCTGCCCATTTCCCTACCTACTGGATAAGCTGCAGATTCTAGTTAACCAACAGCCTACTTCCTGCAACCCCCCACCATAATTGCCTTATGTCTGTCCCATGCATGTTTGAATTCCCCCACTGTTTTAGACCCCACAACCTCTCCAGGAAGGTGGTTCCATGCGTCCACCACTCTCTCTGTGAAAAAGAATTTCCTCACATTACCCCTGAGCCGTCCCCCCTCTAACTTTAAATTGTGTCCCCTTGTTCTTACACATCTCTTTTTCTGAAAGATGCTACCATCCTGGACTTTGTTGATTCCCTTGAGGTACTTAAAAGTTTCTATCATGTCCCCCCTGTCCCTCCTTTCATCAAGGGTATACATATTCAGCTCTGTCAGTCTCTCTTCATATGGTTTCTGATGTAGATCCTGCACCATTTTAGTTGCCCTCCTCTGGACTGCTTCCATCCTGTCTATGTCCTTGCGTAGATGAGGTCTCCAAAACTTCACTCAGTACTCCAGATGGGATCTCACCAACTGTCTGTATAGAGGGATAACCACTTCCCTTTTTCTACTTGTGATGCCCCTCCCTATGCATCCCAGTATCCCCCTGGTTTTCCCTACTGACTTCTCACATTGCATACCCACCTTTAGGTCATCTGATATGACTACACCCAGATCCCTTTCCATTATTGTTGTTGTTAGTACCTCCCCTGCTACTGTGTACTCTTCTTCTGGATCTTTATTTCCCAGGTGCATTACTTTGCACTTCTTTGCATTGAAGCTAAGTTGCCATATGTCTGACCATTCCTCCAACCTTGCCAAGTCCCTTCTCATCCTTTCTACCCCCACTTGTGTATCAACTCTGTTACAGATCTTTGTGTCATCCACAAAGAGGCATACCTTTCCTTCCAGACCCTCTGCAATGTCACCTATAAAGACATTAAAGAGGACTGGACCCAGTACTGAGCCCTGAGGTACTCAATTATAACCCCTTTTTTTCAGAATGTGTTCCATTCACTATTACCTTCTGTGTCCTGTTGTGCAGCCAGTTTTTTCACTAGGGCTGCCCACCCTGGGACCCACCCCAGGCTGGCTAACTTGATTATTAATCTTTGTGCAAGACTGTGTCAAATGCCTTGCTAAAGTCTAGGTAGGCCATATCCACAGCCCTCCTGGTCTATTACTTTGGTCACCGAGTCAAAGAAATCGATCAGATTTGTCTGACATGACCTTCCTGCTGTGAATCCATGCTGCTTTGGGTCCAGTGCCCGCTGGCCTCTAGTACCAACAATTTTTCTTTCAGAAGTGATTCCATCATTTTCCCACCACTGAGGTCAAACTACAGGTCTGTAGTTTCCTGCTTTTGCCTTGCTCCCACGTTTGTGAAGGGAATCACATCTGCCCTCCTCCAGTCCCTCAGGTACCACCCCATCTTCCCATGATTTGTTAAAAGTGTGTTAGTGGTGTCACTAGGTCCTCTTTAAGCTCTTTTAGGATTTGTAAGAATCCCATCAGGCCCCATTGTTTTGTCCAATTTTGAGTTTTGTGAAGTTCTTTCAGTACTTTTCTTCTTTAAATGACTGGTATCAACCCCACTTCCAGAGTGCTTCTACTGTTTGGTTTAGATAACTCCCCTCTCCTTCTTTTGTGAATACTGAGCAAAGTATTCATTCATTATCTCTGCCTTTTCACTGTCTTCCCTCTGCCCATCTCCCTCTCCTTTATTAATCTTCCCTATCCCTCCCTTAACCTTTCTATGTTCCCTGATGTACCTATAAAAGGTTTTATCCCCCTTCTTAACTGAGTTGGCTATCCTTTCCTCGGTTTGGGTCTTTGCTTTTCTGACTGCCTTCCCCACTTCTTTCTGCTTTAATTGATACAGTTCCCTGTCATGCTCAGTCTGTGATTCCTTATACTTTTTGAATGCAGCCTTTTTCTCCTGAACCTTCCCTGACACTTCTTTTGAGCGCCATAATGGTTTTTTATTCCGCTTTGTTTTCTTTATTTGTTTCACACAAAGGCTTGTTGCCTCCATGATGGCAGTTTTGATTTTTCCCATTGTTCTTCCACCTCCTTTCTAGCCATTTGCTAATGCATTCCTCAGGTATTCACCCATTATGCCAAAGTCAGCCCTTCTAAGTCCAGTATCCTTGTATTTGTATGGCTTGTCTCCATGGTTGTGTTTGTTGTGAAGCACGCCTGTGCAGTGGTTGCTTGTCTCTCAGGTGTCTCACTGACTTCTAGTTTGTGATCCTTTCTCCATTTGATAGCACCAGGTCTAATATTGCTCCCTCCCGATTGGGTTCCACCACTAGCTGTCTAAGGCATGCTCCCTGTAGGGCATCGAGAATGACCCTGCTCTTGGATGTGGCTGCAGTCCATGTTGCCCAGTTAACATCTGGCATATTCAGGTCCCCCTGGCATATTCAGGTCCCCCATCAACAGTATCTCCCTTTTTTCAGCCATTTTGAGAATGCCCTCTATCATTTTCTTGTCCATTTCCTCCCTTGAGATGGGGTCTGTATACAACCCTGTGTGGATTGTGATGCCATTCTCTGTCTCCAATGTGACAGAGTTCCTCTTGTCCTCCCCCTTTACTTTTTAGTTCTGTTACTTTGATCCCTTCCCTTATGTAGAGAGCTACTCCATCTCCTCTTTTACCCTCTGTGTCCCTTCTGTAACATAGAAACATAGAAACATAGAATTTGACGGCAGATAAGGACAGCTTGGCCCACCCAGTCTGCCCATTTCCTACCTGATGGATAAGCTGCAGGTCCCAGTTAACCAGCGCCTACTTCTTCCACCCCACCCCTAGAATTGCCTTATGATCGTCCCATCGCATGCTTGAATTCACCACTGTTTTTTGACTCCACAACCTCCTCTGGAAGGCCGCTCCATACATCCACAACCCTCTGTGAAAAAATACTTCCTAAATTACCTCTGAGCCCCTCTTCATCTTCAAATTGTGCCCCCTTGTTCTTACACAACTCTTTTTTGAAAGATGCTACCTCTTGGACGTTGTTGATTCCCTTGAGGTACTTGAAAGTTTCTATCATGTCTCCTCTCCTCCTTTCCTCGAGGCTACATATTAAGCTCCTAAGTCTCTCTTCATATGTCTTTGATTGCAGACCCTGCACCATTTAGTTGCCCTCCTCTGGACAGCTTCCATCCTGTCTATGTCTTTGCTGAGATTGGGTCTCCAGAACTGCATGCAGTACTCCAGATGGGGTCTCACTAGCTGTCTGTACAGAGGATAATAACTTCTGTTTTCTACTGGTGATGCCTCTTCCTATGCATCCAAGTATCCCCCAGCCCTCCTTTTGCCCTCTCACATTGCTTTCCTGCACCTTTAGGTCATCTGATATGACTATCCCAGGTCCCTTTCCATTTTTGTTGTTGGTATCTCACCCCCATTGTAGTACTCTTCCCCTGGGTTTTTGTTTCCTGTGGTGCACATCTTGCACCTCTAGCATTGATTCTAAGCTATACATTTGACCATTCCTCTAACCTTGCCAAGTCCTCTCATCCTTTCCACTCCACCTTGTGCATCAACTCTGTTGCAGATCTTTGTGTCATCTGCAAAGAGACATACTTTTCCTTCCAGTCCCTCTGCAATGTCGCTATAAAGACATTGAAGAGGACCGTCCCAATACTGGAACCCTGCGGTACCCCATCATAACCCCCTTTTTCAGAGTGGACTCATTTACTATTACTCTCTGTGTCCTATTCTCCAGCCACTTCTTTCAGGCTGTCATCTTGGGACCCACTCCCAGGCTGGCTAACTTGTATATTAATCTTTGTGTGGGACTGTGTCAAATGCCATGCTTAAAGTCTAGGTAGGCCATGTCCACAGCCCTCCTGATCAACTACTTTGGTCACCAGTCAAAATCTATCAGATTTGTCTGGCATGACCTTCCCACTGTGAATCCATGCTGCCTTGGGTCCTGTGCCCTCTGGCCTTAGATACTAAATAATTCTTTCCTTCAGAAGTGATTCCATCATTTCCCTACCACTGAGGTTAAACCAGGTCTGTAGTTTCTGCTTCTGCCTTGCTCCCACTTTTGTGAGGGGAATTACATCTGCCCTCCTCCAGTCCTCGGGTACCACTCCATCCTCCCATGATTTGTTAAAGAGGGTAGTCAGTGGTGTCACTAGTTCTACCCTTAGTTCTTTTAGAATTCTGGGATGAATCCATCAGGCCCCATTGGCTTTGTCCACCTTCAGTTTTAAGAGTTCTTTCGAGAACCCTTTCTTCTGTAAATGGGCTGGTATCAACTTCTGTGTCAGGTGTTTCTACTGTTTGTTTTAGGTACTTACCTCTTCCTTTGTAAATACTGAGCAAAATTATTTGTTTTAGTATCTCCTTTTCTGAGTCACCCTCTACTTACCCTCCATCCCTTTACTAAGCCTCTCTCCTCCCTTGGTCTTACTTTCAGCTCCCTGATGTACCTATAAAAGGTTTATCCTCTTAACTGAGTTGGCTATTTTTCCTCGTTTGGGGCTTTGCTGCTCTGACTGCCTTCCCAGCCTCCTTTGCTTTAACTGACAGTTCTCTGTCCTGCTCCTTCTGGATTCCTTTGTACTTCCTGAATGCTTTCTTTTTCTCTGAACCTTCATCACACTTCCTTTGAGAACCATAGTGGTTTTCACTCGTTTCATTTTGTTTATTTGCTTTACACAAAGGCTTGTTACCTCTGTGATGGCAGTTTTATTATTCCCATTGTTCTTCCACCCTCCTTCCTGCCCATTTGCTAGTGCATTCCTTAGGCACTCACCCATTTTGACAAAGTCAGCCCTCCTAAAATCCAGTACCTTTGTCTTTGTATGGCTTGACTCTATTGCTGTGTTCATTGTGAACCATACTGTTGATGGTCGCTAGTTCCCAGATGGCTACCCACTTCTACATCTGTGATCCTCTCCTCATCTCCATTTGAGAGAACCAGGTCTAAGATTGTTCCCTCTCGAGTGGGCTCAATACTAGTTGTCTAAGGCATGCCCCTGTAGGGGCATCTAGAATAACCCCACTCTTAGAAGTGGCTGCTGCAACTGCACTCCAGTTAACATCTGGCATATTCAGATCACCCATCAGCAATATCTCCCTTTTCTGCCATACTAAGTATACTTTCATCATTCCTTGTCCATTTCCTCCCCCTGAGAAGAGGTCTGTATACTAACCCTGTGCGGATTGTGGTGCCATTGCGGTCTCAGAATTTACCCACAGTGTTCTTCTCCTCCTGTTTACCCTTTTGTTCTGTTGCTTTGATTCCTTCCCTTATGTAAGCGCTACTCCTCCACCTTTTACCTCCCTGTCCCTCCTGTAGATAGTGTATCCTGGTATGTTTACATCCCAGTCATGGTTTATTGTGTACCATGTTTCTGTGACTGCCACGATATCAGATGTTCCTCCTCCATCAAGGCCACTAATTCAGGAAGCTTGTTACTCAGACTACGGGCATTGGTACTCATTGCTCTCCATTTTTGATGGCTTTACTTTCTGTTGCAGCATCCCCCCTGACCTTTCTACCTCGGTCTTTTCCATTTAGTACCCTGTTTTGTGGGAGGCTGGGATTTTCTGCTGCTTATCAGTGCCTCCCCCTTGACTAGTTTAAAAGCTTGCCAATGAAGCATTTAAACCGATTGCTCAAAGACTTGTTCCTTCCTGGACAGATGCAGACCATCCTGCCAGTATAGGCTGGTGTCCCTCCAGGTGAAACCCCAGTCCCCAATGAAGCCAAACCCCTGTGTTCCACACCATTTTTTCAACCACTCATTAAACTGCATGGTGCAACGTACCCTTGCCTCACTCATGCCATTTACAGGCAGCACCTCTGAGAAGGATACTGTGTGTGCTACTTGTCTTAGGCCTCTCCCCAGTTCTACAAAGTCCTTCTGCACTGCTGTAAGCTCATGTTCTGTAGATTGTGTATACTGGTATGTTGACATCCCAGTCATGGTTCTCCGTGTACCATGTTTCTGTGACTGTCACAATATCCAAGTGTTCCACTTCCATCAGGGCTACTAGCTCTGGAAGCTTGTTTCCCAGACTACGGGCATTGGTACTCATTGCCCTCCATTTAATGTTGGCTTTATCCTTTTTTACCCCATCTCTGCTCTTATTACCCTTGTCCATTTTTCCATTTACCCCTGTCCTGCCCTCTGTCAAGCTCTGTACCTCAGTGTTTACCCTACTACCTGCCATGCTTTGCGGGGGAGGCTTGAACTTTCCTGTTTCCTATCAGCACCTCCCCCCTTGGCTAGTTTAAAAGCTTGCCAATGAAGCATTTAAACAGATTGCTCAAAAGACTTGTTCCTTCCTGGACAGTTGCAGACCATCATGCCAGTATAGACCTTCATCTCTCCAGGTGGACCTCAGTCCCAATGAAGCCAAAGCCCTGTGTTCTGCACCAGTTTTGCAACCATTCATTAAACCGCATGGTGTGCAGTACCTCAGCCTCACCTCTTCCATAGACTGGCAGCACCTCTGAGAAGGTTACCATGTTTGCTACCTGTCTGAGGCGCCCTCCCCAACTCCACAAATTCATCCTGCACTGCACTGATCTCATGCTGAGCTAGGTCATTTGTCCCAAGGTGGACAATGATATTAGTTTCTCTCCTGTGATGCTGCTTCTGCAATCCTGAGGATTCGCTTCCTGTCCCTCAAGCCATGGCACCATGCAGGCACTCATTCCTCTCCTCTCGCTTCCCAGGTCTACACCCCAACAGTTGAGTCCCCTATCAGAAGCTGTTTTCCCTTGTGTTGTCCCTTGTCACTCATTTGTGGGTCTCCTTGTGGATGTCCCAGCATTCTTCTTGGTCTCCAATGAGGGTGTCATCATAGAGGAACCTTGATTTGCCAGACCGACATATGATTTGTGTAGAGGTGCAACTCTGGGGCTGTGCCTCTGTTCCACCACCCTCACCCTCCCAGAACCTACTGTGGTCCATCTGCTCTTCACACATGGCAACCTCTGAGGCAGTGGTTGTGGAACTGGTGCTCTTTGGGTGGGGGAGTCCTCCTTAGTCCTTGCCAGTTCAGCCTGGAGTTGGGCAACATCCTCCCTCAGAGCTGACAGTTGCCTGCAAATAGGGCAGCAACGCAGGTTCCAGAATGTTTCCCAGAAAATTGCTGCCCCACAGCCAGTGCATTGCACCACTCCCCACATGTCCCTCCTTCTTATAATATACAATTTTTTTTTTTTTTTGTGTATACTTACGCTTTATGCACTGTGCTGGGTAATTAAGAATACGACAGTTCTGCTTCAAGACCTGTTGAGGAAGTGAAGTCAGAACCTTGGCTATAAAGGAAATGCGACGCCTGGGGTGGGCGGGGTAAGGGGAAGGGTGGGTGAGTAGGCCACAACCCCTGGTGACTGTTAGAAACAATCAAATACACCACTGCTCCACCACCCTGGTAAGTACTGCCCTTTATAGTAAGTCAACCAACACCACAATGTGCCTAGACCACTGCTCCTACACAAGCCACTCTACTGAGTCCAGGGATAAAAAGCGAACTCACTGTTCAGCCAGCAGACACTTCTAAAATATTGCACAAATATCCTTCCAAATCCTGTGTGTCTAGCACAGAAATCAAGCAACTTCAGTTGTATTACAACCCTCTGGTTATAAAATTACTACACTTTAATGGAATCCTGCAATTTTAATGCCAATAAGAAAATAATGAAACTTTCTGTAGAAGTGTAGCTAACTTCCTAGTCCCCTACAATTACGTTTTGCCAAGTTACCAGTTCCTCAAATGCATTCTAGTTTGTTCTGCAGTATGCAAGTTTCTCAGCCTTCCTAAAGGAACAGGCAAGTCCTCTGACTGACTTTTCTCTGTGTAGTATGCTTAAACAGAACAGTGATAAAAACCCCACTCAGAATCAATTGATTGACTAGTGACACCTGTGATGTAAGCAGGCCTTTCGGTGAAGACAATTTGCTATGTCTGCTTCTAATACACACACAAACCCTTTATCTGAAACCAGGGATAAACTCACTGCTTAGCCAGACAAGATTGTACTTCAACAGTTGAACCAAAAGAATTTCCATTTGACTTTTTGTTCCAAAATAAATTATCTTAAAACTTCCCAATTTCCAATTTGTATATAATAAAACCCCTCCACCTCTCTTTCCCTCTATATCTACTCTATGGAGAAAAAAAAACTCTATTTCAATTTCATTTGAGTGAACCTGAGGGGTTAACCAAGATTATGTTATAGAAATAATGTCAGGGAATTCATCTTTAACCCATAATTTCTGAATATCTATTTTTATTTTTAGACTTCTTGCATTATCAAAAATGATTTAAAATGTATCTGTTAAGCAGGGACCAGAATTCATTTCTACATCCCCACTCAAGAGCAGAACCATCATTAATCTTAAAGAAGGCTTTTTTAAACATAAAGAGTGGAAAAGAGGCATTAAATTCAACATCAAACTGATTCCAGTTTTGTGTAAACAGATTTCTGCCTCTTCTGCCTGAAATCCCTTTCTGATAATTTTCATATTCATACATTATTCTTAATGAAATGGCTGTTGCCCCTACATTACCAGAATTTTCCTGGGTGCTGGATTTCTGTAAGAGAACTAGTAATCCAAACAAAAACAGTGGTAAACCTTTTATCCCCTTCATCTTTTTACTATTAGTTTACTTTTCACAAATCTAGATATATAAGCCCAGATATTCAAAAGAGTTGAGCCATGCACAATAGGGTTGCGCCTGTGCAAGTCCGAATTTGCTCCAATCTGTGATATTCAGCAGAAGGCAGTTGCACCCCCAAAATCATGCTGAGCAACAGCACAATGATAATGAAGGCATGCACAACTGAAGGGGGAGGAACCATGCATAAATGGCGTTGTGTGATATTCAAAGACTTGCACAATGTGCAACAGTGGAGCAAACGGAAGTTGCGCCATAGTGGAAATGAGCCAAAATAAAAAGGAGCAAGGAAGAGGTGCAAGAACGCTACAGGGAAGCCACATGTGTCAGAGGAAGAGGCACACAGACAGGGCAAGTAGCAGGAACAGGGCAGGCCATGGAAAGGCCACAGCAACAGACAGGCACAGGGAGGGTGTGGGGAGCCACACAGCTCAGAGGCCAGCACAGGCAGGTGTACCCGGTGCAGGGGAGGCAGCAGCTAGGACAGCGGGGGGAATAAAGTAACAGCTGCCAGGGGGGTGAACACAAGCCAGAGACATGGCCAGTGCCACCTTTCACATGGAAGCTGTAATGAGGGGGGTGAGAAGGTGGGCGGCTGGGGGACATGGCCGTGAAAGGGCCCGTCAGCGGTATGCCCCCAACAGGCAGTACTGAGCCCGCACCAGCTTTGAGCTGTACACAGATACTGAGATTGTGGGCCGGTACCACCTGAACAGGGCAATACTGAGGCGGCTCTGTGAACTGTGCAGTGATGTGATGGGGCACCACACAACAGAGCCATGCCCCGTCAGTGGAGACCAAGGCCTGCATGTGCTTGCTCACCACGGGGCTCTTGCAGAGACCAACTGGGACACCACAGGCATAACCCACCTGGCTACATCATGCCACTCACCCAATTCCTCAGCACACTGCTGCCACATGCTGAGGAGTACATCCATTTCCCCAGCACAGCAGCAGAGCGCACAGCAAACATACAGGAGTTCCACAGGGTAGCACAAATGCCTGGCATGCTAGGGGCAATAGACTGCACCCATGATTATCACGCACACCACCTGGCCCGCGAGGGGCCGATACATCAATTGCAAGGGCTATGCCACCATCAACTGCCAGGTGGTGTGCGATGCCAGGGGGCGCATCTTGGGGAAGCACATGATTCATTCATCTGGCACCATTCGGTACTGTGCCACAGATTTGAGAGAGGGGACATCCCCACTGGACACCTAGTGGGTGAGTGTGCAAACCAAATGGACAAATATAGGGCCTGGGGGGGCATGGCCAGAGGTGCCATGGGTAGTGGCCTATATGGCTTGGGGCAGGGTGATGCTGATCACCAAACTAACCTCCACCCTCTACACACAGGTGACAGTGGATACCCACTCTGTCCCTGGCTGCTCACACCCTACCAGCGGCCCATGACCCCATCGCAGCAACGCTACTGTGAGGCACACGCCACCACACGCAATGTCATCGAGCGGGTGTTTGGGATGCTGAAGGCACGTTTCTGTTGCCTGGACACCTCTGGCGGTGCCCTACAGTACAGCCCCTCAAAGGCCTGTGGGATATTCCTGGCCTGTTGCATCCTGCACAACATGGCCAACGAATGGGATAGCCATACAGGTCAAAGAGGGGGACAGCGATGGGATGATGGGGACACCAGTGATGATGGTGATGGGCAGCCCCCCTTGGCTGACGGGACCCCGACTGCACCGGCTGACACAGCTGCACCGGGACACCATCACGGAGGAGCACTTCAGCCAACCCAGGTAAGTCATGGGGCCATGCGCAATCACCAGTGGCCAAGGCACAACCCACAAACATGCAGGAACCTACACTGGGGGTGCATGCCATCGAGGGAAGTGGCAGGGCACAAAGACACACACACAGCCAGGGATGGGTGAGGATTAACATGCCATGCCAAAGGACACACACACACACAAAATGCAACAAACGTGCACAGAGGCCAGAAGGCACACCAACCCAGAATGCACACCCTAGCAACACACATGTCCACAGGCCACCATGCCCACTGCCTGTCCATGTGCATGTGCCAGATGCTGGGCACCATTGCACTTTGGTGTACAGTGCAATGCAGGCATCATCATGCACACATAACTGCGGACAGCAGCTGGGAGGGTGTGCAGGTGGACTGTATGTCGGTGTGCAGGGCTGGGTACCCACCTGTGCACTGCCCACTGAAACACACAATGTGCACAGGGCAACACCAGACAGTCACCATGCTGGGAGACAGGTCAGTCTCGCAACACAGTGCCACGGCTGCCACAGATGCATGGGCGGCCCCAACGAGACCCGCCAGCACTGGCAGGCTGACCACTGGCCTCATGGGGTGGCACCAATGGTCCCCCAGGGGTTCCACTGTGTGAATGCGACCATGCCCGCGCAGGGGTCTGCAGCACACTGAACATGCCTGCACCAGAAGTGCTCTGGATGCCCATAGCTGAACCCGGCATCGACAGGGTGGGAGTCACACGATGCCGGGAACAGGGGGTGGAGAGTGCACTGCATGGTGTCTGTGATGCATGGGCACCTGACTGTGTGCCCATTGTGGACATGATAGCAATGAACACCTGTGCATGCCTGTCAATGGCAGCGGTCACATCCTCCCACAAATGGTCCATCCATGCCAGGATCCATTCAGTGTCCCTGCTGTGACACTCCTCTGCCCACTCCAGAGCAGCACACAGTGCTTCCACGGATGTTGCAAGCCGCATCTGCTGCTGGACCGATGCTCGCAGTAGGTGGGTGTACTCATCCAAGAGGTCATCAGCCTCCTCGGCATCCTGTCCCTCAGGGTGTGCAAGGGCCTGATGTTCAGCACCCCTTGAGGGTGGGTGCTGCTCACCAAGACCAGGTCTGGGCATGTCCACAGGTGGTGCACAGATGCCACCGCTGAACCATGTACCCCCAGGCCTGGTGGGCGACTACTGATGCTGCTCCTCTGGCTGCTGCACCCCAGGGCTCAGTGGTGTCACCACAGTGGCTGCAACAGTCCCACTGTCCTGAACAGACACCAGTGCTGCCACACTGGTGCTGACAGGCACAGCCTGGGACTGTGCTGACACGCAGGCCTCCACGGCAGCACCAGCCACAGCCATGGGTGCGAATTGCCCTGCTGTGTTTCCATCCTGTGGCACACATGTGTCACTGCCCATGATGGTCGTGTCATCCTCACTGGTGCCGGACTCTGCTCCAGCCACAGCCACAGCGTGCTTTCATCCATGGATGCCAGCACGCTGGGACACAGGCAGAGCTTCCTCCACACCTGTCTCTAACGACATCAGTGTGGACAGCCAGGCGGCCCCACTGTCGTACAGATCCACACATACCTGTGGAGGTGGATGGTCCCACCTCTGACTCCGTCCAACTGTCTGCAGTGGACAGGCCCACCACCACTGACCCATGCAGATGCTCAGGATCTGTAAGGGAAAGCAAAGTTGTGTTACTGCGTGTGGCCTACCCGGCCCCCCCAGACAGACCATGACTTGCCATGCAGAGATGGGCCACCACCCATCTGGAAGCCACCACCCGGGACTCCCTCTAAGGCACTTCAGTGCATGCTTGCAGCAAGCCTGTCCTCTGCTGGGGTGAGCTATACCACCTCTGGCTGTCCCCCACCTGTTGCAGCACATGCCGCCCTGATGGCAGCCACCTTCTCCTTTACCCTCCTCCTGTCTGTACCCATCTTCTTCTTACACTCCTGCACGGAGCGCTGGTGGCTGCCATGCAGGTTCACGGCATGTGCCACCTCCTCCCATGCAGCAGCATGGGCCTGAGTGGTGCCCCGCCGTTCACTGAGCAGTGGCTTCTGAGCCAGGTAGGCCTCGAAAAGGGCCTCGGTTTTGGCCTTAGTGAAATTCGGCCTCCTCCTCCTCCTCCCACCACTGTTGTCCTCCTCTCCAAGAATGTGCTGAGTCATTATGTAGCCTGTAAGAATGGCAATTGTTACCTGTGACTGTGCAGTCCCATGCATGTCCCTGAATCCACAGTCCACACTCCCACACAGCATGCAACTCGCCAATAAACTGAAGTAACCGACTATGGCCACTGCAGCACATTGTCGCACCTTTATAGTGCAATCCATGCAAATGAGGTGAGGAGCAACTTTAATTAGATGCAAATTGCAGTGCTGCACCATTGAATGGCTGATCGGGTGATTTGCATATGACGGCTGAATATCACGCTGTTGGGCTTTGTGCAATTGTGTTGAACGTGCTGAGCCAATGGGGCAGTTCTGTGGCATGCGTAGTACACCTCACTGCGCATGCCCAGGTTGCTGACGCAGGAATCTGCCACGCTGATTACATGCTGTGCATGGTAGGCAATGCAGGGCATGGCCACCATTGTGCCAGTGGCACTATAGCGAAGGTCACTACATGGTGATGTGGCAATGGGCCTTCATAGGTGCAATGACCCAACTGCCCGATAGTCCACTGTGGCACTGGCACACAGGCAGCCAATCATGCTACATGCATTGTCATCTGATGGCGCTGTGCATGGCCTTGTGCCAGGGACCCTTTACCCTGTGACCGACCTTTGCCCCCTTGGTGCCATGCGTCAGGCATAGGTGCACCTCTTTCATGCTGTTCGGTAACAGCACAATAGGGAATGGCAGTGCTGTACCATGCAGCATCTGCACGAGGGGTACCATGCTGCAAAGCACCATATTGCCTACTATAGCTACTGCAATGGCACGGAGAAGGGCTGCTCCCTGGATGGCCATTGAACTGGCTAATCTGGGGGCCACAGTCGAGCCACACCATGGGCCTCTCTCAGAGGCCCCTGGAGTGGGCAAGGTCCCAGGTGGCAAGAGGTACACAGCCCTCAAGAGGTGACAGGCAGGGGCCGAACAGCTGAGCAGTGGAGACACTGATATGGTGACCTGCAGAGGAGGGACCCGGAGCTACTGGCCAGACTGAGGTCACATGTCAGGAGGGGCATGGTACCATGTCCAGGTAGGGGTTCCATCAACACACTGTTATCATCCATTTGAGTCACCTTGTAGTATGTGTCCAGCACATAGGGGACGGACCGTATAGGGTTGGCCGTACGGTGTTCACAGGGTGTGGGGTGGGTGGGTCTGGCTGGGTGGGGGTCACACTCCTTGGGGCAGGGGACTTTGCTGAGAATGTACTGATGTTCTTTCTCCTTTGTTCCCACAGGCCAGGTAATTTAACTGCGCGCCGAAAAAAAGAGGGAGCAGAGGGTGGTGGAAGCCAGCCAGGCGGGCCGAGGACCAACAACAGCCACCCGACTGGCCCGATGTGGGTGAGTGCCAGACATCCATGATTAATATTGCATGCTGTGTGACAAGGTGGGCAGTGGGGCATGGCCACCATTCATTGACATCACTGCCATGCACGCCACTGGTTACAGTCAACACTGTCCAGTGGCAATGCATGTCTGGGTGTGCATCACTGTGCACCAGGTGCACGGCTGTGCCACTGCCTTTGCACCACATAGCCATGTCACTAGACGGCCACGGTGGTGCTGTGCGTGACTTGGCCGGTGGGTGTGTGCAGCATTCCGCATGGCTGTATGCACCTGGGTGGGCAGGTCTTGTGGACGTGATCACTGCAGCTGGTCACACACCATCACAGTGGTATGTCCCATGGCTGTATGCCATGCACATTGGGTGGGCTGTATGGGGTTGTGCATTCACACCTGTTGACTGTGCTCCCTTGTTCTAGGTGCGAGACATCTGAGGGAAATCAGGGACACCCTGCAGGAACTCCTCACCCTGGCATGAGAGATGGTCACAATCCTTCGAAGGATAGATGAGTCGGGGTACTTCGGAGGCACACAGCAAGGGGGAGCCAGAGCCTGGACCATCATGGGAGACAATAGTCCCTTGATCCCTGACTTCCCATCCCCACCTCGACCCACCCTCAGACCCCTCAATCCCATCCCATTTGTCCACCCCTTGCCCCGCCCACCCCCACCTTTTTTGTGTCCCCCCAAATAACTGTATATAGTTGTTGTTTATGTAAATAGTTGATTTCTTTATTTTTATAACACATATGACTTTTATATGAATACCGTGGTGGTCTCTGATTTGCAGCAGGCTATAGGTGCTCAGCTGCAGTGGTGAATATGGCATCAAGAGTGGTGCAGTCATGGGTATGTGTGTGTGTGTCCGTATGGAGGTGTCTATGGTGTGGGGGTAGATATCAGTCAGTGTCTATGTTGTGTGTGTTGTTCCCTGTGCACTGGATGACTGTGTGCAGTGGTCCATGGCACATGCTCTGTGTCCATAGCGCACCCATCAGCCCGTCCATGGCCTGTGCAGCCAACACACATGCCTGTCTGTGACCTGCATGATCTGCTGGCATGTCAGTGGTGGCATTCCCTGCAGGGCGGACACTGTACCCGTCGCTTTGCTGGGTTGCCCATGTCACTGGTGTGGTGCATGCCTGGCTCAGGTGGCACTGTGGGCAACACAGTCATTGTCCCACCTCCATGCTGTGGCTTGTGTGTGTTGCAGGGGATGTACACCACTGTCTGTGGCTTGTGCTCCGGGTGACTAATGGTGGGGTATTGGTCCATGGTGCCTGTGCAGGGTGGTTGGCACTCCAGTGCCATGTGGACTTCTGGGTTGTGTGTACCACAGCCATGGGCCCTAGTGGGGACTTGGTTGCCCCACCACTGCGTCCTTGTGTTGTTGTGCCCTTGGGTATGTGTGGGTGTCTGTCCAGAGCCTGTGTGGCATCTGGTGTGGTGCATGCTTCCATGCACCAGTGTGGGTGTCTGTGCTGGCTGTTGTAGCCAGTGGTGGGCCAGGGTGTGTCACTGGAATACTGTGCGGAGCGCTGTACCACTGGTGGAGGTGTCAACTACATGACCATCCCATATGGGGTCACTCTTGTGCCAACGCATGGTCGGTCTCTCAGCAGTACCTCGGGGGACTGTGTGTGGTGGCACTTTGTCTGCCATTGTTGCATTGCCGTGTGCTGCAACCTGCTGATGGGTGCTCATGGTGGGGCTGGCTTGCATGGTTCTGTGGTGCACAGGGTTGTATTGACACTGTGGGGGTGGTGGCATGCATGGGGATTCCTGCAGTGGTGGTCACTGCTCATGGGGGGTATCTGGGGGTCACGGTGCAGGGTGTGCTGTGCACTGGGGGGATGGTGTGGCACAGGGTGGTCTGCCCTCCTTGTGTGCCAGTTACAGCTTGCCGGTAGGTGTGATGGGGCACCATGGCCAGGCTGTGGGTTGGTTGCTTGTCTCCATGGACCAGTGGTTATTCCAGTCCTCCCCTGGTTGTGCTGTGCTTGGGGTGTGGGGGGGCAATGTCTATTCTGCTGTGTGCTCCTGTGCCCATCTGTGGCATGGGTGGTGGGCCCCTACCTCCCTGATTGTGCAGTTATATTGCTCTGCAGCTGGGGGGCTTCCTGTTTGCTCTATGGTGCCTCTGGACTGCTCAGCTGAACATCCCTTGTTGCGATATAGTGCATCATATCTGCTCAGCTTCCCCTCCCTAGTTGCGCTATGGCACAGGTTGTGCGATATTCAGACATTGGCTGTAGGCACAATTTGGCCTTCTCCTTTTTGAATATCGCGTCTGTTGTGCATGGGTGCAATAGACTTGAGCTTGCTCCTGCTATTGCGCACTTTTTGGGCGCAGTTTGAATATCTGTGCCATAATCCCCATTTATTTCTATCCCTCTTCCATTTTTCTTTACTCTTTTTTATTAGCTATTACTCTCCTTTCACTTACATGTTTTTAAAAACCTTCTTTCCCAGACCCAAGGATCAAACTTTCTGTGGCTGAGTGGTGCTCATGCCACTCACAGTGCTCTTGCCATGAGCAGACCTCCACTCAAATGAACATGAACTCAGTCAGCTCGCAGTTTGAAGCATTAACAATAATCGTCCTGTTTGCTGATTACAGCTCTCACCTGTCGGCAGATGTAACACTGGAAAACGCAGTCTATCCAACCTTGTGGCATGATGCTTTTTAAACTTGCCGGGCACTCCTCCCCTTTCTTCTTGCTCCTGGAAACAGGAAATGGGACAGCCATAAGAACTGGGGTTGTCTACAGGCCCCCAGACCAGAGGGAGGACATAGACACATTACTGTTAGAAGATATACAAAACATGACAGCTAAAGGGGAGGTTCTGATAATGGGAGACTTCAACATGCCAGATACAGATTGGTCAATACCAGCAGGAACATCTGCCAGAACTAGACTCATAGTGGATTCCCTGCAGGGGAGGGCCTCAAACAACTGGTACAGCAACCCACAAGAGACAGGGCTATCCTAGATCTAGTACTGACTAACAAAGAAGGATCACAGATCTCCAGGTAGAAGGTCACCTGAGGCCAGTGACCATCACATGGTATGGTTCATTTGGCTACTACATCTAAATCATCCCATTCCAAGGCAAAAATATGGGACTTCAGAGGAGCTGACTTTGATAAGATGGCCAACAGAGTTACGCTAGCCTGGCAAAAAGAAACACAGGTGAGGAGGTACAGGCAAAGTGGGCAAGCATTAAGATGATACATTGAAGCAACATCCCATTGTGTTAGACAGAAAAGGAAGTGCAAAAGAAGAAGGAAACCACTTTGGTTCTCAAATACAGTAGCAGAAAAGGTCAGAGCCAAAAGGCTGGCCTTCAGGAAATATAAGGGAACACAGCGGGATGAAGATAGGGAGGCATACCAAACTGCCCTAAGGGAAGCAGGTAAGGCAGTAAGGCAGGCAAAGTCCCAAACTGAGGAAACACTAGCATGAACAGTAAAAGAAGGTGACAAGACTTTCTATAGATACATTAGTGAAAGGAGAAAGTCCAGAGGGGATTATAAGTTTAATGGAGAAAAGGGAGCATGTGAGGAGGAGGACCCTGTAAAGGCATCTATCCTAAATAGATACTTTGCTCAGTATTTACTGAAGAGAAGGTAGGGCAGGACCCACAGCTCAGCATCATGGACACACAGGGGAGGGAGGTGAGCACTACTCCTTCACAAAAGAAAGGGTCCTAAAGAGCTTGCTAAGCTCAAGGTGGATAAGGCAATGGGACCTGATGGCATACATCCCAGGGTACTTAAGGAGCTAAAGGAGGAACTAGCAGAGCCATTAGCAGAATTTTTAGTGAGTCTCTGAGCACAGGAGAGGTCCCAGAAGACTGGAGAAGGGTTCATGTGATCCCGCCCACAAAAGCGGTAGCAGGGAGGAGGCGGGAACTACAGACCAGTCAGTCTTACCTCAGTAGTGGGCAAGATTATGGAGGCACCTTAAGGAAAGGATAGTGCAACACCTGGAATCCATAGGGGCACAGGATCCAAGACAGCATGGGTTTACAAAGGAAGGTCCTGTCAAACTAATCTCATAGATTTTTTGACTGGGTAACCAGAGTGGTGGACCAAGGAAAGAGTTGATGTCGCTTACCTTGACTTCAGCAAAGCTTTTGACACTGTTCCACATAGAAGATTGATAAATAAGCTAGGTAGGCTGCGGTGGGTCAAGTTGGTCAACTGGGTGGCAAACTGGTTGACTGGCAGAAAACAGAGAGTGTGGTAAAATGGTATACAGTCAGAAGAGATGCAAGTCACAAGTGGGGTACCTCAGGGATCAGTCCTGGGGCCAGTCCTATTCAACATCTTCATTAGTGACCTCGCAGATGGACTAGAGGGTAAGGCTTGTCTGTTTGCAGATGACACCAAGATCTGCAACAGAGTAGATGATCCAGATGGGGTGGGCAGAATGAGAAGAGATCTGGATAAACTAGCAAATGGTCAGAAAAGTGGCAACTGGGATTTAATGCAAAGAAGTGCAAGATCATGCACATAGGGAAGAGAAACCTGAAGCCACTTATAGGCTGGGAGGGAGTTTAGCAGTCACAAAGGAAGAAAGAGACTTGGGCATCATCATCACTGATGACCTAAAATCATCCAAGCAGACCTCTAAAGCAGTAGGTAAGGCTAGGGGGTGTTAGGGTGTATTAGTAGGGGTATCACAAGTCATAAGAGGGAGGTAATAATCCTCTATACAAGACATTGGTTAGGCCCCATCTGGAGTACTGCGTGCAGTATTGAGGCCACCCTCACAAGGACATTAACCAAATTGAGGCAGTCCAGAGAAGGGCAACCAAAATGGTGCAGGGACTGCATCAGAAGACATATGAGGACAGATTAACGGAGCTCAATATGTATACCCTTGAGCAAAGGAGGGAGAGAGGTGATATGATCGAGACATTTAAACACCTTAAGGGCATAAACAAGGTGAAAGAGTCTAACATGTTTAAATATAAGAAAAATAGCAGGACAAGAGGACACAGCATGAGATTAGAGGGAGGCCGATTAAGGGGAAATGTGAGGAAATTCTTTTCACAGAAAGGGTGGTAGATGCATGGAATAGCTTACCACAAGAAGTGGTGGCTATGAATACAGTGCAGGGCTTCAAACAGGCATGGGATAGGCATAAGGGAGCAATACAAATGACTATGAATAGATAGGTCACTGACAGAGCAAAGGCCGATGGCACATTTATAAGGTAAAAAAAGAAATGGGCAGACTGGATGGGCCTTGCGGTCCTTATCTGCCGTCAACTTCTATGTTTCTATGTTTCTATGACTGGTCTGCCGCCGGACCCCCTTACCTCTCGGAGCTTACACAGAGCAAGTATCAAGTTAGTCCCAGGGAAACAGTTAAGCAGCAAAAAGTTTTTAAAGTGCAGCAGTTCAATAATAGGCAAGCTTCTTCAGCAGGCACACCTCCATTCAAATGAACACAAACTCAGTCAGTCAGCTCACAGTTTGCAGCGTTAACAATAATTGTCCTGTTTGCTGATTACAGCTCTCACCTGTCAGCAGATGTAACACTGGAAAATGCAGTCTATCCAACCTTGTGTCGCAATGTTTTTTAAACTTGTTGGGCACTCCTCCCCTTTCTTTTTGCTCCTGTGACTGATCCACCGCCGGACCCCCTTACCTCTTGGGGTTTACACAGAGCAAGTATCAAGTTAGTTAGTTTGGCACTTACAGCTAAATTTTGTTCCATATTTTTTTTGCCTTCCTTATTTCACTTTTACACTTTTTTTAACTGTAGTTAAAGCTTCTCATGATGCCTGTCTTTTCAAGAGAAGGTGTGCCCTATGAAGGTTATTCTTTTTATTTAGCACTCACTGGAAAGCTTCAGGGCAGAGGATGTCCCTTCATTTGAGGAAAGACTGCCCTCCCCCATGCAGAAACAGCCAGACAAAAGTGCAGCTAGAAGCTCCAAGAGGAATTGGAGAGGCAGCCAATCAGGAAGCTAGGTACACCCACCTTGTCATAGGCAGCCCATCCTGGGTGACCACCCGAAGCCAGAAGAAGGACTCTGCCAGGCTTTAAACCTCACAGCAGATTGGGGAAAACACTTGCAGGAAAGCTTCAGGGCAGAGAGAGTCTGTTCCTTTGAGGAAAGGGAGCCCTCCTCCCTGCAGAAGCAGCCAGAAAAAAGTGGAGCTAAAAGCTGTAGAAGGAATTGGAGAGGTTGCCAATTGGGAAGCTAGCCACACCCCTCCCATAAGCAGCCAATCCTGGGTGACTGCCTGAAGTCAGGAACAAGACTCTGCCAGGGATTTAAATCTCACAGCAGATTGGGGACAAGAACTCACAGGAAAGCTTCATGGCAGAGAGGGTACCTACACTTGAGGCAAAAGAGACCTCCCCCTGCAGAAGCAACCAGAGAAAAGCAGAGCTAGAAGCTCCAGGAGGAACTGTAGAGGTGGCCAGTCGAGCTGCTAGCCATGGCCCCTGGCTCATAAGCACCCAATCCTGGGTGACCACCCAAAGTCAGAAGGAGGACTCGGCTGGGGATTTATACTTCATGGCAGACTGGGCACAAGAACTTGCAGGAAAGTTTCACGGCAAAGAGAGGCCCTTTGTTTGAGGAAAGGGAACCATCCCCATACAGGACCAGCCAGAGAAAAGTGAAGCTAGAAGCTCCAGGATGAATTGGAGAGGCAGTTAATTGGAAAGCTAACCATGTCCTCCCCCCCAGCCTTGTAAGCAGCCAATGCTGGGCGACTGCCCAAATTCAGGAAGAGAATTCTGCTGGGGATTTAAACCATGCAGCAGATCAGGGATAAGAACTCACAGGAAAGCTTCAGGGCAGACAGTGTCCCTTCATTTGAGGCAAGAGAGCCCTCCTCCCTGCAGAAGCAGCCAAAGAAAAGCAGAGCTAGAAACTCCAGGAGGCATCAGAGAGGTGGCCAATCAGGTTGCTAGCCTTGGCCCCCATCTCATAAGCTGCCAATCATGGGTGACCACCCGAAATCAGGAGGAGGACTCTGCCAGGGATTTATACCTTGTGGTGGATTGGTCAGAAGAACTCCCAGGAACGCTTCAGTGAAGAGAGGGTCCCTTCATTTAAGGAAAGGGAGCCCTCCCTCCTGCAGAAGCAGCCAGAGAAAAAAGGAGCTTGGAGCTTCAGGAAGGACTGGAGAAGCAGACAATTGGGATCCTAGTCACTAGCCACATACCCCCATCTCATAAACAGTCAGTCCTGGGTGACTGCACAGCCCAGTAGTCTGCTGCCTGTGACATAACAGGAAGAGGACATTGCGCTTCCACAGGGACATGACGGTTACTTACAATGTTTGTACACTTATGGATACATAGGACCTTGTACTCCCACAAATGGATACCATTATGGAGTGATGGGAGTGCAGGACTGGGAGGGCCATGTGTTCCCACGAGGAGATGAGGGTTAATTACAATGTCTCTACACGTATGGTTAAATAGGAGCACAGGGCCCTCTGGGCTCTGCGCTCCCACATAAAAATCAGGGACATTTATAATATGCATGCATGGGAGCACAGGTGCCGGAGAGTCCTGTACTCCCACAATACACTAGAGACTTCTGGATCCTGTGCTCCCACAACCACAGAAGGGTGAGATTACACTTTCTCAAAAGGTAAGGGAATTCATTGCAAAAAACTTTGTTAATGCATCAGTTAGGGTTCATATTAAAGTGAAAAAAGTATGGAAATGTGGTATTAGGGTTCAAACCTTAACCTCCCACCCCACCCCCCAACCAACCCTACCACCCCACCCCTCCCACCATCCACAGACCAACAGGCATCAAGGTGTGCCTTGGAGTGGTCAACCCTAACCCTCGCCCCATTCTCATATGCTATATCATGTCAGTTTCCTTACAAGTGGAAGGGGTGAACATTAGGGCCAATAATCCCAAGTCACACCCCAATGCCTGTTGGTCTGAGGAGGATAGGGGTGGGGTGGAGTGATAGGGTTGGTTGGGGGTTGGGGTGTTAGGGTTTGAACCCTAACACCACATTTCCATACTTTTGTCACTTCATTATGGACCCTTACTGATGCATTGCAAAAAAATGTGTTAATGCTCCAGTTAGGGTCATAGTTACAAAAGTTGGGAAATGAGGCATTATGTTTTTCTGGGATATGTCATCCATTGATGTGTCATATGTTTTTTATCTTCATGAGAGGTCTGTGACCTCTTGACCCCTCATGAGTGGTGAAGCCACGAGTGAGGGATCAAGAGGCCACAGACCTCGAATGAAGATAGAAAATGTATGACACACCAATGGATGACACATTCGGTTTATACAATGAATGTGCTGAAAGATTACAACAGAAGCTGTGTTTTTTTGTTACGCTTTCTTTGTGTATTCCGTTTTTGCAGTCACGTTCTTATTTACTTTACAGTGCTATTCCGCTGACGCTGGAGACCCTGTGCTGCTATGACAACTGCAACCTAACAAAACAGTCATTGCTAGGTCGCATGACAGACAGGTGCCATTCATATTCTTTCACTGACTATGGTTGCTAGGTGATTGCTGTTGGTGTCAGGAGGCACGTTGTTTCACTATTTTCATTGGATAATGCACCGTGGAAAAATTTACTTGAGTGCCTGTTTTGACAACTTCCTGGTGACTGGTGCGCATGTGCCAATAGTGCAGCATCGTGGCTGGGGACGATTGGCCTTGCAGCTATTGCAGGGATTTTTGTTTTACACACAAAAAAATTTTTTTTACTGTTTTACGTTTCACTTACTGTTATTGGCAGAGACACATGTTGGTGAGTATGTCTATCTGTTCCCATGTGGTTAACTGGCCTGGCTACTGCTGATACCACATTCTCCAATACTCTGAACTTTCACTTCTTTTTCTTTAAATATCACTGTCCCACCACTGTATACTATGACAGCCTCTGATACAAAATTGGCCATGATATAGAACTGTGATTACTTTTTTTAAGAAATTGATTCTGCGTTAGACTTAAGAGCCCCCCACACATGCACACACCTTACTGCACCACATACTGTTTCTGCAATATGAGTAGTTAAGATGCCTTTATAATATGTGGTCAATTGACTGACAACACAGCCACAAGAAACACAAGGTATTCTCTCATGCCCGGTGTGGTTCTTTTTTTTTTTTTGCGATCTTGAGCACTGTAATGCTATAGGGTAATCCTAACAGCAGATAAGCTTCTAGGGCCACCTACCACGCAACCAACAAAACTACTACTGTAACCCCCCCCCACACACACACATACACCACCACCCCTTGACATGTCCAGGATTTTTACACATACAGTATAGCTTTTTAAAGTTAATAGATTCACGAAGGAATTCTTAGGGAGTTACCTGTATGTCTTAATGAAAGGAAGAACAGGCAGTGGCGATGTTAATACTTTTTATTTACAGCTGTCTTTGCTAGTGCTGTTTTACATATACAGCTTTTACCCAGTCTTGAACATCATGATACTCACAGACTTATATGTATTTGTTGACACTTTTATTACAAGTTTTTTCACAGTCAATGAGGCAAAGAAAGGTTTTCACACAAACTGTAATTTAGTGCTAACTTTTTTATGCTGCCTGTGTTACTAATTATTAATACAAATAGTTCAATATCTCTTTGTAAATTATAGCATGTATGTGGACTGACTGCATTTTGATAACACACTTTATTACTTTTCAGACGCTTGCAGTGCATGCTATTGATTTTATTTTTTATTGCCTGGCTATTCAATACTATTACATTTATCTGATGCACAGTATAAGAATGCAAATGATTTCATGCACTTTGTGAATATGGGTTTTTCAAACTACTTTTTTTTATAGATTAAGATTAATTGTTGATTTTAGTATGTAAATCAATACAACAAGCTGAACAATCAGTTTCTAAGTACAATATGAACATTTAACCAAAACAAATACATTCTGTTTTATACTACTACCTATTGGTTGAGAGGCTGATTACACACTTTTACAAGCTGTTGGATTCTTCCATGTTAGATGCTGATATCTGTTGAGCAAGGGTTTAAGAAGAAAGACAAATACCTGTCACAAACCTTTTTCACAACAAATACTCAACTATTATAAAAAACACCTACTCAACTCATATGCATAGAAAACAACCTAGATACAGTTATGCTCTGTGTCAGAAAAGTTATGTATTCTGTTTTTTTTTTATTTCTGTTTAAAGTACTGTTTGATTATTATACTCTAAGCATCACATTTTATTTTTATTTAGTCTATTCATTTAATATATCTGACACATTCTTTACCAGTACCTGTTCAACAAGTTAACTGCTGCTGTCAGGATGCTATATACAAACAATACTACTGTTATACCTTTCTTTATTCACTGTCACTGTCACTTGTGATAACACAGATTCTCTTTCTTTTAGTGGATGCAATTTGAGGTCCTGAAATTGTAAACATAACACAGTATGAGGAAACAATATAACATTATGGTTTTATTCACTAAACTGTTATGCTTTGACATGCAGCTCATTATGCTCAAGATACACTCTAGGCATCACAGAAATACACACTTACATTCATTTATTTACTAAATTGCATTGAGGGTAATACTGTGGCTTGATTTAACTTTATTTACTATTAACATAATTTTTACAAATGAACATTATTTAAAACTCTGTTTTATGGTAATATATGCATTGTTTTGCACAGTCCCACATCTATTATTAATTCTTTACTTTTTACTTTCAAAGCAACAGATTATTTATACTACTACCACAGAATACACAGATAACATATTCAGGGTGGATATTTGCAGTTCCACTGTATGTTTTATATGTGTCTTGCTTTTTCTACCTTTATAATTTGATACTTACTAACCTGTGTTGAAGTCAAACGAGATGTTTTTGATCTTGAAGCAGGGCTGGTAAAAGGAACCATCCCATTTACTTGACATGCTTTCTGATGGCATGATGTTCATTGGAACTGGATGTAATGGTTTTAAATCTGCTTCGATGCCACTGATAAGATTTAACATTTTTTGTTGCTGCTTCTCATTTAGACGAGAGTAGTCGTTAATACCTTTAGGGTTCTTATGCCCTGTTATTTGCATAATTTCTGTTGGCGGTATGCCACAGTCATTTAACTTCTGGACAACATGCTTATGAGCACTATGGTTTGTTATTTTTCTGTCAGTTTCTAATCCTGCCTCTCCTATCATGGTCTTGAGGATAGATGACAACTTGTTTATACCCATGGGCTGATTCTTATACCATTGCACCTTTGCTAAATAGACTGGCTTGTTGTTACTTATTGCCAGGAAGAATGGACTTTCTGGGGTCTTTGTACAGCTAGGCCGCTCTGCTTCTCATATACTTTAAAGATGCATATAGGGCATCTGTGTGTGTCTGTCTTGTTTACGTATGCATTGGGATGGATTTTACAATTGTCCTTTACATTTTGGCCAGTCTGGGTTTTTGTTTGACGCTCCTTGCAGTACTGCAGATATTGATTCCCATTCTCATCACACTTTATTATTATGTCTCCCCATTTTTGCTGTCATAAAAGAATCTGCCAGGAGTGTATTTAGTCTACTTAGCTTGATGTTTTCTAATTGATTTTGCTCATTATGATTTTCACTTAAAAAACTAAGTATGAGGGCAAGGTCATACTGTGTGTTTTTCATTGTATTCCTGTTCTCATTACTTTGTATGAATGAGTTAAGGCTCTCTTTCAACAAGCTCATTCTACTTATTTCTGTGGTATGTTGGTTAATCATCACAGGTTCATTAACTAATGCTGCCACTATGGTACCATTTGTTGTAGCTACACTTGTACTTGTACCTGCCACTTCTTCAGTGTTGATTACAATAACTGTATTCACTGGTCCCTCTTCTGCAGTATCCAGGCTAACTTGTGTTACTACTAATGCTGTATCAACTAAAGGCTCCACATCAGCCTCATAATCTGCCAGCATGTCATGCAGCTCCAAGTCAAAACTTACGTTCATTTTTACTGTTTTTTTACACTCTGATGCCAACAATGTTTACAACAATGTGACTTTGATGCCTGATGGCTGGAGCGGATTGCAACAGTTCTACGTATGGCTGTTGATTTACAGTATCACACTGATGATGACTGCTTCTGTTCTGTGCTGTTCAAAACTACTGCTCATTGATGACACTTGGCATGAGAAAGCTTTATTATTTCTTCACTGTGACCTTTTGTTGGTGTCATGCGCAAGCGCGAAAGTTAACTAGCTGCATTGTGCTTTTACTTTTATTTGTATTCGGATCATCGGGGACAAAATTAGACAGCTTGTCTGACTATTTAGATGGCTTCAGAGGAAACAGATTTAGTGCTGTCCTGCATCATGCCAACAGCGATCGACAAGAAGCTGCTCCTGCTTGCCATCCCCTGTCACACACACACACACACACAAATTAAAAAATAGTGAAGAGAGAGGTTTCTCTATGCATCTGGACAAGCTGTCATGTAGATCTTGTGATGATTTTATGGTGTGCCACCCCCCCATGGTAAGAAAAATCTTGTTCACACACTGAAAATCCATTTTTATTTATGTCTTTTTAACCCAAATGGAGGAAAAGAGAAAAAAGGACAGACAGACTGATTGTTGATTTTTTCCTGGGAAACTGACTTTTTTCCTGTGTTGCTTTAATGGTCACGTTGATGAGAATACTGCCATTAAAATTCATTTGGTACCGGCTCAGCATCTAGTCTGATTGTGATGAACTGGACTGTGGCAATAGCGGGAGTGACAAACCTGATTCATAACATAACACTGCTATCTTATGAATCGGGTTCATCATCACCAATACAGATAACACATTTATCTTCTGTGATCTTTCAGCACGTACATTGTATAAATAAGGTGGGGTAATAAGAAGGCTATATTGAAAATCTGCAAAAACAAACAAACCAGCACAGCTCTGTTACTGGAAGTCTATAAGGCTTTATTAGTAATTTAAAAAGGTATGTTGCCTTTTTAAATTACTAATAAAGCCTTATATACCTCCAGTAATAGAGCTGTGCTGGTTTGTTTGTTTTTGCTGTTGCTCCATTACTGTGCATGGTCTTTTGGCAGCTATAGCTCTTTTTGCTTTTTTCTGCTATATGTTGAAAATCTGGTGTCAAGATATTTAAAATTTCAAACATTATGAGCGGATGTAGCAAAATTGCAATGAACGGTCATAACTTTGGCATTTTTTCATATTTTCAAAGTTTCAACACAGTCTTCTTATAACCCAACTTCATCAACCCCATAGGTGAAATTTTTCAAATCTGTGCTGAAACACCAGTCCATGCCACAGGTGCAAAGTCAAGTTTTGGACAGGATGCGAAAAGTGACAGCTGTACTGTTCATGAGGTGGTATGAAAAAAGGTCTGTGTTGAAAATTTGTACTCAAAATATTGAAAATTACCAAAGTTATGCGCATGCATAGAACATTTTCAATGAACATGTGTAACTCAGCCATTTTTAGGAATTTTTTCACCAAATTTTCAACATGGCCTTTTTGGGACCCCTCATCATGAACAATGGTAGTGAAATTTCATTATTCTGTCCCAAAAGGTGATTTCACACAGTGACTGCAAAATCACCTTCTGGTCCCAATTAATGAAATGGCTGTTGCAGTGCTCATGAGGTGGGGTCCCAGAAAGGCTGTGTTGAAAATTTGGCAAAGTTATGAACATTAATTCAAAATGCCATTGAAATACTTTACATGGAACTTACCTTGATTCCTCAGTTCATGGCTTTGAAGAGTGCAGACGTGTCTCAATCCACAGAAAATGATAGCTGATGACCTGGTAACTATAAGGGGGGATGTGGGATGGTGAGTGCTCAGTGGGAGGGTTCGGATGGAGAGGGGGATGAGGGGATGTCGAGGACCGTTTTCTTTTTTCAGGTTTTTCCAAAAAAATAGATGTCAGGGGACTGTTTTCTTTTTACAGGTTAAATGGAATAAATATTTGGGAATACTGGGGGTGGGCTCCCCAGTGTCCCACACTGCTGGGAAGGTTAAATGCTGACATGGGGATTGGGCCCCCTGATGTCAGCTCATTAGTAAATCAATGGGCTACCAGCATTAGAAGCAGCTTGATACCATAAAACATGCTGTTTGACTGTACTGCCTGTAACTTTTGACACATGTTCAATCTCTCAATCCCCAGTTCAGTGTGTCAGCACTAGAAGCCCTCCCTCAATGTCATGAGAAAAATGTTTTTTTTAACTTGCTGTACTGCAGCTCATGTCAGATTCATGATCCTCAATTCAGCCTTTCTTAATCCCTTATTCAGCATGTCAGCATTAGAAGTCTCTGATACCAGGATATTTTTTTATTAACTGATTGTACTGTCTAAATTGAGTCAGATTCCAAGCACTGGTTCAGCCTTTTGCAATCCCTGATTCAGCATGTCTGAGTTAGAAGCCCCTTGATACCTCAAGAAATTGTTTTTTTAAACTGACTTTACTGTAACTTATGTCATACCCCAATCCCCAAGTAAGCTTTTCTCAATCCCCTAACCAGTGTCAGCATTAAAAGCCCCATGATGCAACAACAAAAATGCTTTTGTTTTAAACTAACTGTACTGCAACGTGTGTCAGAGCCACAATTTCTGGTTCAGCCTTTGTCAATTCCAGCATCACTGTATTAGCATTAGAAGCCTCTTAATGCCATGAGACACCAGGAAGAGTGATCAGTGGGTGGGGGGGAGGTGCCACTAGTCATCAGGTAAAATGGTGGCTCATAGCTAATACTGCAGGCAGCAATAGCACTTCAGCTGAAGCTGCAGAAGTCAAGAAATACCCAGTGTTCTCATACAGAGAATGCCTGAAAAGTGCTCCTCTTGCTAAGTTGGGCACCCATGATTTTGGGTGCCCAGAAAAGGCATTTGTGGCACAATAATCAAAAACAAACATCAGAATCTAGCTAAACACATCCAATTTAACTAGGTTCTGATGTTTGTTTTTAAAAATCTCAGCAGTTTTATGTATTTTCCATCTTTTGTAGTTGGTGGAAGAAAAAAACAAGATGACAACTGGCAAAAAAATAAATTTTCTGTCATGAAAAAGAATTTTGACCTCATGAAAAAGAAACAGATGTCAAGAGACTGAATCCTTTTTTGTGAGAGCAATTACTTTTTTGAACCCTTTACCGCTCTCCTGAAAAATGAACTTCCCTTATGAAATAATGGGAACTTAGAAACTGAATAACTTTGCAGCAGGTTAATATTTTTGCACCAAACAAACTCAGGCAGTTCTGTTACCCAAGTTGTTTCTACCAGTAAAAAAAAAACCACAGCAAAATTCCACACTGTCTGGGCACAAGGCAATGAGGAAAAAAATTTAAAAAGTTGTGACTTTTAACTTTTTGACACTATCCGGATCTCAGAATCCGCACATCCAACTGGAAAGAAAAGTACCACGTCAGGAGATCTACCCCACAGAACAGTGCATACCAAATTTTGTGCAAATCCATTGAACAGTTGCAAAATTATTAAAGTGCACAATTTGAGGTTTAATACTAAACAGGCTGCTCAACCCTAACTATAGGGGCATGACCATGCCCCTATAATATAAATTGCAAACATTTTTGTTAATACACTAGTTAGGATTAAAACAACAAAAGCAGAGAAATGTGGCATTAGGGTTTCCAACCCTAACACCCCACCCCCACCTATACAGACCAAGAGGCATCAGAGGTTGGCATTGGGGTCATCAGCCCTAATGCGTACCCTGTTCCATTAGAAAATAGGTTGGGTGGGTACAATATAGGAGACTGTGGTGAGCGTTAGGGCTGACAACCCCAATGCCATCCCCCAAGACCTCTTGCTCTGTGCAGGATGGGAGTGGGGTGTTCGGATTAGAAACCCTAATGCCATATTTTCCTGCTTTTGTAATTTTAACCCTAACTGATGCATTAACAAAGTTTCTTGCAATTCATTTCCTTACTTTTTGAGATAGTATAATCATATCCTAATTCACTTGTGGGAGCACAGGGCCCTCTCCCATTCCTCCATAGATGTGAATATGTAAGTAGGTGTGGCGGGCCCTTCACTTCCTTTTATAGGACAACAGTGATGAATTTGTCAGCATAGCCATGTTATTACCCCACCTGAAATGTAATTCTGTGCAACTGCAATGCCATTCCATGCTAGAGCTGTGAAACACACATTTTGGCCAGGATTTGAAAAATGACAGCAGTGACATACATTCAGTGGGGTAATAACAAGTCTACATTGAATATTTTGTGTCAAAATATAAAAAATGTACAAAGTTATGAGCGTGTGTAGAGAAATTGCAATGAATGGTCGTAACTCCACCATTTTATGAGATTTTGACTCCAAATTGTCAAAATGGCCTTTTGAGGACCCCACCTCATGAACAATATGACTGTCATTACAAAAATTCTGCCAAAAAGGTGAATTCACCAAGCAGCCACAAAATTATCTTTCAGGCAGGAGTTGTGTACTAACAGTTGTATTGTTCAAGAGATGGGGTCCCACCAAGGCCATGTTGAAAATTTGAGATCAAAATCTCAAAAAATGGCTGAGTTATGCATAAAACTTGAACCCCCCTTTGAAATACATTGAACTGCATTTACCATAGTTTCTCATACTGCAGTCACTGGTTCCAGCAGCAAGACATGTCTTCGATTAAGAGAACAAATTTCAAACCTGGGACTTCTTCAGGTGAGTAAGGGTGAGTGGGGATGTAAAGGGGTGTGGGGAGATGAGTGCACAGTGGGAGGCCAGGTGGGGGTGTGGGTAGGATCGGTGATGGACTTTATTTTACAGGTTCTAAAAAAGAAGATATTGAGAGACACTTGTATTATTTTCAGGACTAAAATAACAGGGTGGAGGGAAGTCACTAACCACCAATGAAGTACCAAAATGGTCATTGGAGGGTAAGAGGTACCACTAGACACCAGGGATAAAAAAAATGATGTTGGGGAACTAGCAGTAAACACCAAAAAGGGTGGGGGTATAAAATATAAATAAATAACAATAGTCATAATGTGTATTGAGGGTGGGGTGCCCTTAGATACCAGGGATACAGAAAGGAGGGTAGGGGATATCTCTAACACCAACAGGGACAGTTTTGAATAAAAGGGTGGGGCATATCTCTAACACCAATGGGGACAGTTCTGAACAAAATTAAACCTGGGGATTGGAGGCTGGAGGTGCCACTAGACACCAGGGAAACAGCATCTCACACATGACAGAGTAACTGGCAGCACAAGTTCCAACTGCAGTTGCTCAAGTCAAGAAGATCCCACTGTTCTCAGACAGAGAACGCGAGGAAGCACTCCTCTCTTTAAGCTGGGTACCCGGGATTTTGGGTGCTCAGAAAAGGTGTCTCTTGCCACAATCTGAAGAAAGAAACATCAGAATGTAGCTAAACAGGTCCCATTTAGCTAGGTTCTGATGTTTCTTTAATTCCATTCATTTTTATGCATTTTCTGTATTTTCTTTCTCTCGCTAACTGAAAAGCAAGATGGCAGACACAGCAGAGCTCTACGAACATACATCAGGCTCCCTGCGACACTATATGACCCTGTCTGCAAAACTACAGTAGCTCCTGTGAAAACAAAAGTAGTTTTGTACCTGACATCTATTATTTCCCAGAGGAAATAATGGGAAATTTCAAAATGTAATAACTTTTGAATGGATTAATATTTTATTTTGCCAAACCTTCAAATGGCACATCTGCAAGGCAAAGGCTTTCTACCCTGAAAATTTCAGACTACAACCTATTGTAAAACAGTCTCTGAGATACAGGTGGATAAAGAAATAGCAAAAAACAGGTAAATTTAGTTGATTTGTGAAACTCAGAATCTCAGAAACCACACAATGGAGTCACACAAAATTTGCCATGTCAAGTGACCTACCCCTGGAAATTATGCATGGGTAATTGCACGCAAATCTGTTGAACAGTTCCAAAGTTATTAAGGTTCAAATATTTGCCTTAAACATAGAAGTCAGCCATCAACCCTAACTATATTGGTACTACCATGCCAGTATAATATTATTAAATTATACTGGCCCAGTAGCACTAGTATATTAGGGCTGCAAAGCAACTTCTATGTTAAACCCAAAATTTTGCACTTTAATACCTTTGCAACCATTTGTCTGATTTGCCTGAAAGTTTGAATGTGCAGTGTGGTTCTATACATCTCTGGATCTGGAAAGGTTCATTCCAGTCAGATTTGTGGTTGTGGAGCTGCAGAGCATGAAAAAGCGTAAAAAATTCTCAACTTTGTGAAATTCTGTGCTCTTCTCCACAGCCCAAACGGTTTGTCCGTCTGGTTCAAAATGTATAGGGTATATGTGGACTGGGTCAAGGAATCACCTTTTGAAGGCTTGGTGAAAAAAATATTAATCTGTTCAAAAGTTATTAAACTTTTAAGTTCCCATTTTATTCTATAGGAAAAATATATGTGCACCATGAAAATTTTCATGAAATTACCATGAAATTGCATAGAACTCCCACTGGTTAACATGGGCACTTTTGCGCAATTTAGCGAACCTTTTGTACAATTTTGTGGGTCTTGTGCAAAAGTTCCCCATGTTAACCAATGGAACTTTTACACAATTACTGTGAATTTCATGGTAAAACAACCCAAACAGCCAGTTTCTTTGCCACTATGTAGCACATGAATGGATAGGGCTTTGGGGCTGAAATTTGCAGGGTGGAAAGCCCTTGCCCTACTGATGTGCCTTTTGGTGGTTTGATGAAAACATGTACACCTCTTCCATATTTACGTCACTCTGAACAGGGCCAGCCTTAGCTAGGTGCAAACTGTGCCCATGCACCTTGGGGGCCCATACTTTTTTCTTGAGGAACCAAAAATTATTTAAAACATTTAAAAATTCCTAAATGTTGTTAGAGATGAAAATGTTTACCAGCAAATGAAAGTGGAAGACAACTGGCTCTGTTACTGTTACAAAAGGTAGGGTCAGCTTTGCTGCAGTGGAAAAGATTAGGCTAAGTAAGTGCTAATGGTGTTAATGGCCATACTTTACACCTCCCAGGCTGACTGCTTTCACAAACAAAGGGCTATATTGACAAAAGAACTTGTTTGTAACCTGGACATGTAGCTGAAACAATGAATGATATCACAAAATCTGTTTCAAAAGTATGTAAGCACTCAAAACCAGGGGTTGATCTTAACATTGTTTTACCAGCCCAAACACTAGTGCAAATTGTCCGGGGCTAATGCAGCTAACTCTCTACTTATCCGTCTTGACTAGTGCAGGTTTTCATGGCTGTTAATGAAGTTTAAAAAGTCTACTTTAGCAGGCTCTAGTCCTCATGTTAATCTCACTCAATGTTCCAGATGGCCTGGTGTAGTTAATAGTTCATTAAGAGCTGCAATCAGGAGGAGGGCAACTAAAATAGTGCAGGGTCTGCAAGAGAAGCCATACAAGGAGAGACTAAAGGAGCTTAATATGCATACCCTTAAGGAAAGGGGGGGGCATGATACCATTATGCAGTGCGGGCCCTGCACTCCCACAGGGAGATGGGGGTTCATTACAATGTCCCTACACTTATGGATATAAGGTAGCACAGGGACTCCAAGAAATGGATAACATTAAGTATTCATGGCAGCATGAAGGGAGCGCAGATCTCACAGAGCCCTGCATTCCCACAACCACATGTCTCCAGAACTGCTATATGTCTCCGAACTTATGTGAAAGTGGGAGCACAGGGCCCAGAGGACCCGAGCTCCCACATATGCATACCATTATGCAAAAATGACACTGGGACTGCATGCCATTATGCAGTGCTGGTGCTGCAGAGTCCAAAGGGCCCTGCACTTCCACAGGGACATGAGGGTTAATTACAATGTCTCTATACTTATGGATATATGGTAGCACAGGGCCACCATGAAATGGATAACATTACATATTCATGGCAAGATGAAGGGAGTGCAGGGACCACAGGTCCCTGTGCTCCTACAACCACATGTCTCTAGGCCTGTGATATGTCTCCATATGTATGTGTAAGTGGAAGTCCCACATATGCATATCATTATGCTAACATGGGAGTGGGGTGCATTCCATTATGCAGTGCTGGGACTGCAGGGCCCAAAGGGCTCTGCACTCCCACAGGGACATGAGAGTTCCTTACAATGTCTTTACACTTATGGATATATGGTAACACAGGGCCCATAAGGACCTGTGCTCTAAGAAATGGATAACATTACGTATTCATGGCAGTGTGAAGGGAGCGCAGGGCCCTCCCCACATACCACTTACATTACACTTTCTCAAAAAGTAGGGCAATTCAGTGCAAAAAACTGTGTTAAAGCACTATGAGGGTTGCAACATCAAAAGTAGGGAAATTCAACCTTAGGGTTGGCAAGGGTAACACCGTACCCCCCCCCGTGCTTGCAGAAACAGGCATGATGGATGTGTTTTGGCATTTTGAACCCTAATGCTCACTCCAGTCCATGAGTAACTTAAGATAGTATAGTATAGAACAATGAGGTGAGCACTGGAGTTCAAAACACCAAACACATCCATCATGCCTGTTCCTGCATGCACAGTGGGGGTGCAGTGTACTCTTGTCAATCCTTAGGCTAAATTTCCCTGCTTTTGATGTTGCAACCCTAATGGTGTATTAATGCAGTTTTTTACAATGAATATATAATGTAGCTACACAGTAGTGCAGCTATAGTTAGGGTTGCCGGGTTACTTCTATGTTCAATCCAGTAATTTGCACTTTAATAACTTTGCAACCATATGACAGATTTGCCTGAAATTGTGCAGCGTGACACCATAGATCTCTGGATCTGGAAAGTTGTGTTATTGTCAAATGTACAGTTGTGGAGCTGTGAAGCACCACAAAATGCACAAAAACCCTGTTTTTGTGCATTTCTTTGCTTGGGGCTACAGCCCAAATGGTTTGTCCATCTGATCTGAAATTATCAGGGAATATGAAGTCTGGATCACCGATGTGCCTGTTGAAGATTTGGTGAAAAAATATTAATCCATTCAAAAGGTATTCAAAACTGAATTTCCCATTATAGTCAATGGGAAAAAAATATATGTGCCTCTCGAAAGCTGCCGCCGCTACATTTTACTGTCACAAATGGCCTTTTTACTGTCATGCAGCTGCCATCTTGCGGCGTGGAGTTTCAAAGTCATGATTACAACTGCAGTGAATTTTTTTTCATATTTGCTACGGTTACTGAGATATTGCCAGATTACTTTTACAAGGGTTACTTTTCAGTACTATAGGACTGCTGTATGGCTCTGTACTTATGTGTAAGTAGGAGCACAAGGGCCCAGAGGGCCTGCACTCCCACATACATATACCATTAGGTAAAAATGACCAGTGTGAATGGAGCACAAGGCCCAGAGGGCCCGTGCTCCCACAACCTCATACCAGTTACCAGTTACATTACACTTTCTCAAAAAGAAGGGAAATTCATTGTAAAAAAACTTTGTTAATGCATCAATTAGGGTCATCAGGCTTAACTCTCACCCCATTCTCCTATACTGTTACATGTCAGCAACTTTACACATGGAATAGAGTGAGAGTTGTGCCTGACAACCCCATGGCACACCCTGATGTCTGGTGGTGTGTGAAGGGTAGGGATTGGGGTGGGGTGTGGTGGTAGGGGTGGTAACTCTAACATCGAATTTTCAAACTTTTGTTGCTGTGCTATCAACCCTAACGGATACATTAACAAAGTTTTTGCAATGAATATATATATATATATATACAGTATATATATATATATATATATATATATATATATGTGTATATCTTCAGCAAAAAACTTTGTTAATGCATCAGTTAGGGTTAAAGCATCAAAAGTAGGAAAATGTCATGTTAGGGTTTCCAACCCTAACACTCCACCGCCACCCTGCACAAAGAGGGATTGGTGGTATTGGCATCTCCAGCCCTAACACTCACCCCATTCTCCTATGTTGTGGGCACCCAGCTTATTTTCTAACGGAATGTGATGAGTGTTAGGGCTGGAGATGCCAATGCCACCCCCAATCCCTCTTCATCTGTGCAGGGTGGAAGTACAGTGTTAGAGTTGGAAGCCCTAATGCCACATTTCCCTACTTTTGATCCTTTAACCCTAGCTGATGCATTAATGAAGTTTTGCAATTTATTTCCTTAGTTTTTTAGACAGTATAATGCTATCTTTATTTAACTGTGGGAGTGCAGAGTCCGAATCCTCCACAGATGTGCATATGTATCTAGCTGTGGAAACGAAGGGGTCTTGGGCCCCTGAACTTCCATGCATCAAGATACAAACAGGTGTAGTGAAATTGCAACAAATAGTCATAACTGTGCCATCTTAAAACATTTTATTTATTTATTTTATTTATTTAAACAGCAGTTTGGAAAACCTTTGAGCCATAGGCTCATTTACAAAGGTACCTTGTCACAGTAAGACAAATGAAAATACACAGTATAACAGTACAACACAGTATAACAGTAACTTAAGACATTGATACAAACAAGCTGGTACAGGTAAGATTGATGCAAACAATACCAGAGTTATGTTGTCCTTAGCAGCTTAGTAGTAAGCTTTGTCATAAGTATTGAGTATGGCTTTGACTAGTGGCCAATTCCACGGGTGTTAATAAGGTGGTTACATAAGGAAGTTTTTGAAGCACGCATATAGTTGGAGCTTGAGGATGGAGGGGCAGTGTGTTGAACCAGGAGGGGGCCCTAAGCTGAAGGCTCTTGGCCGTGAGAGGTCCTAGCTCTAGGGATAACAAGAGAGGTTTTCCCAGAGGTCCGAGTATGAACTAGTGGGACAGAGCGGCTATGGTGGTGGTCAATCCCATGGGATAGCCCAAGGAGAGTCTTTTGTAAGTGTACAGGTCAGATATTTGAGGCGCTCATCAAGATCAAGTACCAGCGCTTTAGCGCACAGGACAGGTGTGCGTTAGCCTAGGTGCCGCCAGTAATTAACCTGCAGGCCTTATCTAGAGAAAAGCATTTCATGGAGGTGGTCTGATCAGCAGCACCATACACCGCAGTCCATAGTCAGCTAGGGACAGAATAGAGAGGTGATCATGTAGTCAAAGAGCCTCGGGGGAGGCAGTGCTTATACCGATGTAAGATGCCCAATCGGATATTAGTGGCAGTTGCTAGGGCAGCGATGTGTCCATGGAAGGAGAGGGAGGGGTCCAAATGGATCCCTAGGTATTTATAGGAGCAAACTTGTTCGAGTGGGAAAGAGGACCCAGAGTGAATGAGGAGTTTGAAGTTGCAGGACTTGTTTTGAGGATGAGTGAAGAACATGGTTTTGGTTTTTTTAAGATTTATCACCAATCTATGTCCTTGAACCAGCCCCTCGGCTTCAGCTGAAGGACTTCTGCACTGAGTCCTGGAGGGCAATAGGGTTACGACTTGAGGCAAAGATGACTGCATCATCAGCGTACAATAGAATGTTCCCTGAGCAAGAGCATGGAAGGGTGTTAAGGTAAAGGGAGAATAGTAAGGGGCCCAGAATGAAGCCCTGGGGAACCCCAGAAAAGATGGGACAGATGTCTGAGTAGGTCCCATTAATTTTTACACGCTGTGAGTGGTCAGACAGATAACTGGTGCACCAGGAGATAGGCCCAGCAGCAAAACCAGAGAGACTAAGGGCATCAAGAAGGAGGGGTGGGAGACAGTGTCAAAAGCTTTAGAGAGATCAATGAAGACCACACCAACCAGAGAACCAATGTCTAAGGAGGAGTGGAGAAAGTTGGAGAACTCTAGGAGGGCTGTGTTGGTACTGTGGCCCACTCGGAAGCCATGCTGCTCAGGACATAGGACATTGTAGGTGGAGAGGTAGTCAGAGATTTGAGAGGCCACCACTTTTCCAAGGCCTTGGAGAGAGAGAGAGAATGGAGATTGGCCAATAGTTTCAGCCACAGTCCTATCACCACCTTTAAAGATAGGGGTGACAGTGGTGACTTTCCAGGCAGTTGGGACCTTCCCAGGCAAAGAGAGTGGTTGATGAGGCACGTGATCAGGGTAAGGACTGTGTCTAAGACCAGCCGTAGGATACACGGATCCAGGGTGTCACTGCTTGTACTATTACTCTTGAGGGCAGTGACAAGGTGCGGCCTAAGTTCTTGGGCAGAAACACGCGGAGGAGAAAATAAGGGTGAGAAAGATTTATGGCAGGTGCTGGGGGAGGAGGGTCAAAAAAATTTGTAGGGAGGATAGGGCTAAGGTCAGTGAATGAGGTGTTGAGGTGGTTGGCTATGAGGGCTGGATCTGAGGAGATCACACCATTAATGTTGATCTGGGGTGGGGGAGTGTGCACTCCATTTAACTGTTTAATGTTATCCCAGAAGGTTCTGGGGTTCCTCCATGAGGCAGTGAGTGAGGACCGATAGTGCTCAGACTTGGCCTTTCTGATTGCCCGAGTGCACTTGTTTCGGGCGGCAGCATATAACTGCCTGTCACTGGGCTGGCCAGTCTCAATGGCACGGTGCCATAGGTTGTCCCTATGTTTGAGTTTGTGGATCAAAGCTGGGGTTACCCAGGGGGCATTCTGCCTTTTAGAACGGCGGGTCAACATTGGGGCAAAGATATCACAGGCATTATTAAAAGTTCGGGTAAAGAAGGAGAGAGCTGTGTTGATGTCAGGAGTTGCCTGTATAGGAGACCAGTCAATTTGGGACAGAAGTTCCTTAAGTTTTATCAGTCCACCAGGTATTAGACGCCGCCGGCATGTGGACTGTGCTATGGGTTTGGGGACTGAGGATGACCAGTGGAATAGAATGGGGGAGTGATCACTGAGAGAGTCTGGGAGGACTTGTACATTGGGGATCCGATTAGGGCGGTTGGTGAGTACCACATCAAGCAGGGTACTGGAGCCTCTCTTGGGGTTAGTCCTGGTAGGGTGGGTAACTAGTTGTGTTAGGTCTATTGCAGAAAAGGAGTCTCGGGTAGAGGAGGGAGGAGGGGCTGAGCCAGTTGACATTTAAGTCACCCACCAGAATTTGATCAGCAGAAGGAGGTAGTGAGGAAAGGTATTCTGTAAGAGAGCAAGTGGCTCGTGTTGGTCCCTGGGGGCACATTGAGCAGTAGTCAGATAAAGGGTCCCTTTAAAGGGTCAAGAGTTCATTTCAGGTACGCTTGGGCCCTGGAGTCAAGGGTGGGAGCAGGCAGGGCTGAATGCGGGAGAGATTCCTTGACATAAATAGCGCAGTCCGCCGCCTGTCTCCCAACACGGTCAGACCGGAAGAGGGTGAAACCAGGAAGGGAGACTAGGGAGTCAGGGGAGGATTTCGACAGCCAAGTCTCAACCAGAGCAATCACATCAGGGTTAATTGATGTGATCAGGCATTGTAGTGAGTCAAACTTTTTTAGGAGGCTACAGATATTCATGGAGACCATGCATAAGCCTGTGGTGCTAGTCGGGGAGCTCCTGGGAACCGGGCCAGGGTTTGGATGAATGTTCCCTGACAGGAGTAGTAGCATGACTAACACCCTGGCTGGGAGATGGTGAGAGGTTTTCCTACAATTGACATGCGGGGGGGAGGGGAGGCTAAGGAGCAGGGGTGGCAGAGTGGCCAGGAAGGAAGGCAAGAATAAGAAGACACCCAGATGTGCCTGAGGTGAGGAGGAAACTAGGGGAGGGCAGGAGGACCGAGACACACAGAGGTCCCAAGGGGCAGGAGAGCAGGTTCAGGAGCAAAGGGAGGGAGGTGCCAGGGCACAGTGCGGAGTAGCAGATGGGCAAGTGCGCAAGTGCACTGCTAGTGGGGATAGGCACAGGCAGAGCGTGAGGCAGGGCCACTACATTGTGGTGAGCAAGATCCAAGGGAAGTAGTACTGTACAGGTAGGAGTAGGAAGTAGCGAGGGAGCATAGGTCCCTCTAGTGGCCAGCAGGTATAACCTGCAAATGGGAAAGTGGGGAGATAGGTTCTGGGCAACAGGACGTGATGTCACCGGATGTGATGTCATGGGGTGGATCCTTAAATTGACAGCCACCCCTGGGTGGGTGGGTGGTTGGGCCGGGCAGGGCAGATGGCGCGAAGCCCCTCCGAAGCTAGGCACTCGGGACAAACAAGCAACACAAGCAGCTCACCTGAAGAGCTGAGGAAGCCAGGCTAGCACCCCCCTGCAGGTGTCCAGATGAAGAGAAGAGGCTCTCTTTACCTCGAAAGTTATCAGGCTGGAAATTCAGCTTCCTCAGCTCTTCAGGTGAGCTGCTTGTGTTGCTTGTTAGTCCCGAGTGCCTAGCTTGGGGGGGGCTGCCTACGTACCTTCTTATCACCTCACCACATATACCCAGTATAGAAAACTTTCAAATCCCTGTCAAAATGTAATTCTGCACAACTGTAACGGCATTCTGTGCCACAGGTGCATAAAACACACTTTTGGCAGGATATGAAAAATTACAGCTGTACTATTCATGAAGTGGTGTGAAAAAATTGCAATGTTGAAAATCTGGAGTGTAAATATGAAAATATGGCTCTGTTACGAGCGTGCATAGAAACCATGCAACGCATGCTCATAATGCAGTCATTTTGGGGAATTTCTTCACCAAATTTTCAACATGGGCTTTTTGGGACCTCCTCTCATGAAAACTGGCACTGTGATTTCATTACTCCATCCTGAAAGCTTGATTTTGCACAGTGACTGCACCATTCTGCGCCACAGGTGCAAAAACACATTTCAGGCAGAATCTGAAAAATTACAGCTTTACTGTTCATGAGGAGGTGTGAAAAAATAGCAATATTGAAAATCTGAAGTGAAAATATTAAAGACTGGCAAAGTTACGAGCGTGCATAGAAACTGCACAACGCTGGTGTTCTCGAATAACAGTTGTCATTTTTGATTTTTTCACTAAATTTGTAACATGGGCTTTTTGGGACTCCACCTCATGAACACTGGCACTGTCCTTTTGTTAATTAGTCTTGAAATGTGATTCTGCACAGCGACCATGAAATCACCTTTTGGGATAGAGTAATGAAATGACAGTGCCAGTGTTCATGAGGAGGGGTTCCAAAAACCTGATGTTGAAAGGTTGGGGTCAAAATATCAAATAAATGGCTGAAGTATCAACATAAGTTGAAAACCCCATTGACAACCATTATATGATGCTTACCTGGATTCCTCAGTTTGCAATTAGGCTTTGGAGAGTGCAGACATGTCCCGGTCCACAAAATAATGCAGCCACTGGCTTCTGGAGATAAGTATGGGGTAAGGGGGGTTGCAGGGAGGTCAGTACACAGAGGGAGGGAGGGTCAGGATGGGGGAGAGGTACGGGGAGATGATGCGGGACCATTTTCTTTTTTACAGGTTTTTAAAAAAATAAAAAAAGGTGTTTGGGGACTGTTTTCTTTATTACAGGGACTATGCATTCTTCCTGTATACTGGACCTGCTGATCACCAGCTCTCCCACATCCCATGACCCGGACACAACCATCCCTCTAATTCCAGACAGGCCACCAGGTAGGTGAGGTGGGCCCTCCTCCGGGGGGGGGTGATCCGGAAGGGGGTTAGATGGATCAGTATCCAGGAAGGGGTGTGCACAGCCACGTGTCTCCCAGTGGTACAGAGGTTTCAGGTTGGGAGTAGAGGCAGGGGCTGAGAGGGCACTCCCGAGAAATGCTCTGGTCCCCAGAGCAGAAACAGACTGTAAAAAAAAGTATGTAAGTATAGCTCCAGGCAGCATGACTCTTCACGTGTCAGTATGCAGGTGTGGCTCAGGGCTGTATGACCATTCACATGTCAATATGAAGGAGTAGCTCTGGCCACCAAAGAAAAAGAAAAGTAGTCTGACTCATAATTACACTCCTGAACTACTTATGGTCATTCAGGCCCTATAACATAAACATAGAAAAAAATCATGATGCTCCCACATTCTGACAGGAGCTGCCACTTCAGACCTGTCTCTTCACCAGCAGACAGTAAAAGTTAAACAACATTTACAGACTGGCAAACTATCTTTCTCACCTATCTGCTTTACAAAACCAGTTTTCCAGAAACTTTTCTACAGACTGTACTGCTATAAACACTACCAACATATGAGACTGCACTTTGATAAGGGAGACAGAAAAATCAGCTATGCACTGTACCCACAATGCCTTTGTATATATACATAAATACATAGATGATGACAGCAGATATGGGCCTATCTAGTCTACGTATGTGTGCACATACTTCACTTCTTCAAGTTTCTCTAGAACTAGGTTATATGTCTACATATTAGGTGCTATTCTGTAGTCCCCACTACCAAAATAAGGGACTGCACCTCTGAGTAATGAACATTTAAGTTAACCATATAATTTATCCAGAATTCCTTGTTGCTGTATGTAAAACATTGACAGTACCCTTGCATGACATAATTCTGGGGGGGGGTGTCCCCACACAGAAAACTGGAGGGCACTCAGAAACAGAAACATACAAAAAAATAACTATGACAGATTTTTTCACAAAACAAATTGCAGCTTCAGCATCTGTAGCGTGGGTGTCAGTGGCATACTATGTGAAACAGGCATTTGTGGAATGTGACTAAATCACTTTAACTATTCACATGTCAGTATACAGGTATAGTTCAAGGTAGAATGTCTATTCACATATCTTTTTTATTTATTTGTACATATCGGATTTACAGACCTTTGAGTCAGAGACTCATTTACAAAGGCACCTCATCATAGAGAACAAAGACAGACAATGTTACATAGATCAATGCACAATAATAGTCACAGGTTATGTGGCGGAGGAATTATAGCTGGGGGTCCTCCAGGCTACGAATTACCTCGGGACCTAGTTGTACATTACAATACAGATGACAAAGACACAGTCAGAAGAGTAAAAGATACGTTTACTTCAGCGTGGTGCTGTACAGCTGTTGATGTTACATTTTCTCTTTTCTCAGGAAAAGCAAGCAAGCATATATATACACACATCATCTCTCCCCCCCTCAGCATAAAATCACCCATGTACCAATAAAATCATTTTGTTATTAGCATCTAGGCAGAACGTGTCTAGACATGTTTTGATTGCATTTTACACTTTTGTTTCTGCTAGATCCATATAAGGACATGTAGGCTTGTGGTGTGGTATGTTGCTATGGTGTGAGTGAAACTCATTGTTCCTCCTAGGTCACTGTGCACACATGAACAGTTAGGCAGTTGGAGCCAGTGGATGATGACATAGGTACATTATATGGTTACAATCCCCCCTTGTACCTATGGAGACAGCCACTCAATTTTGTAAAATGTAGGTCTCCTGTGCAGTTGTGGAAGTCCTCCGATAGGGGGCCCTATTAGGGACCCTCTGGGCATTTTTTCCTATAATTATGCAGTTCAGAGACTATTTATTAATTACGACATGGCTGCTCTCACCAGTTCTGCTCCACACAGTGTTTGCAGTTCCCGCCTCATACCTCTGATGGTAAGCCTTAGGCAGCATGCACTGAGTATTAAAATGGCTACCAACGCCAGTTGTAGTACCAATAGGGCTTTGAAGGTCAACACACCCCATGGTCCACCCAATGTACTGTAGATCAAGTGTTCATTATCAGCATCACTAAGTAACTCTTGAACGTTAAGCTGTATTTTATGTGCTGAGTTCTCAAAGTTAATCAGATGTGTGTCCTTACGGTCTAGCATGTGCTGTAAATTTAGAGTAAGTGGCGGTATTGGTGCTTTAAATGCAGGTGCATAGTTATTAATTTGATATGCCTGATGGGGAGTTTGAGTCCGAATGTTAATTTGAGATGACTTATGACGTGATATAGGATGGAAGGTATAGTCTCCAATTTGTACATCACTATTAGGTACAAAGCAGAAGTTAGGTTGGGTAATAGGACAGGTTTTGCCTTGATGTGTTAATGTTTTAACATTTGTTACAATACAATACTGATTAGTAGAATTATAAGTGGAAATTACACGCTGGGTGGTCCATTTTTGTATTTGAACTGGACACCAGACAGTATTATTGTTCTCTTCCTTTATGGAAAGTTCTACACAAACTGGTTGAATTTGTGACATAACATTGCACTAGCAGATCCACTGGCTGTTTATCTCCTCACAACAATGTCAATTTGGCGCTACCCAGGACCCATTCTTATTTTGCACTAGTATATTAGGTGGGTTCACACGGTATGCGTAGTAATCCCCCTGGAGTTGACCTAGAGAATGGACCTTAACAACACTAGTATACCTTTGCTCGGCATACTGTACTTGGGGTAATTTTACAGTGAGGAGTACCTTCATTGTGTCTGCTAGCATGCTATTTGGCCTGAACCCTTGTGGTCTTGTATACACTTTGGCCACTTTTCTTACCCACCAAATGGGTGGGGCTCTACTGTAAGCGCAAGGGTTTAAACAGTGGGAGTCATTGACATCCTGACACATGGAGCAATACCATAATTTGATTTATAAAATGGGCTAAGAAATCCCAACTCACTGATTGGCTACAACATCATCTGAGCTGTGTCCTTATCAGATGATATTGTAGCCAACCGGGACTACTGCCCACCATGATGCCCCATAACGACAAAAATCAGTGAGCTCTGCCAAACCTAAACGCAAACCCTGATTACCAGAGCTCACTGAAGCGGCAGAAATCCACCACAACGGCACTCGCACCAGCACCAGCACAGTATCACATTACTGTCAGCACATATGTCAGATACCAAAAAATGCCCCTTCTGACACAAACTACAAAACTTTCACTCTTATCAGTGTCCGTCGCGGTTTAAAAAAAAATGAAGCAGTATTGTCGGCACCCACACAGCCGCTCCTAGCCTCCAAAACAACACGCCTCTACTGACATTAAACCTCTCAAACTGAAACACACACTGCTCCAATTGCTCTACTTTACTACCGAATACAAAAAATCAGAAAAATTATATCCCTACCGCCAGATTTCACAGAACCAGGAGCTATTCTCACAGTACCCAGTATGGACACTCTACCCCACCGCCAGCTAAAAACACGAATAGCAAAACTTCCAATTGTCCGACTTCACTAGCGAAGAAAAAATCAGAAAAATTTATTTCTCCCTACCTCCGCAGTTTCACAGAACCAAGAAGCTCTATTGTATTCTACCCAGTAACGGACACTCTCACTCCCAGCGGCCAGCTAACAACAGCATCGCGAACATCAAGAATCAAGAACATTGATCACACAGATGCAGTCACATACACAGACACAGTGCCACCTATCAGTAAAAACACATACTGGTTCTCAAAATATACTGCTTAAAACAGCTAAACATAACCTAAGAAAGCCATAGAAACCCAGTAATTCAAATGAAACATTTTTTTAAACTGACTTCATAAGGGACTATTTTTCCTATTTGAACTATTAAACCTTCTTTTTAAATATTTTTTACTTTATCGCTTTTCCTTTTTATTCATTAAATAATCAATAGATAAGCCCATTTTATAAGCTCAATAACACACTCCGAGGTGTGGGTTACGTGCTGATAAGAGCACACCTAGGGGCATAAGGCACTCGGCGCAAGCGCCTCGTGTCTAAGTACACCCCTAGGCGTGCTCTTATCAGCACGTAACCCACACCTCGTCATGTGTTATTGCTTACTTAGGCATCTGACATTTGATCAGGCAACTTATTGTTGCTTAGTTGCTGTAATAACTTATTTACAGTGGTTAGTACATAAGATCCATAAGCAAAACAGGTTGTAGCTTTCCCTACAGTACGGTGCCTTACTTCCTCATTATGCTCATCTATAATGTCATTTATTTTATTCTCAACTTGTTTAAAAAGCTTAGCTATCTCATGTATATTACATACGGTCAGTCGTTCCTTGGCTGCCAGACCAGCCTGGTTGATTGCTAATGGTAGGAGAACCTCTCTCTCTCTCTCCTCCTGTAGGTTTACAGAATTTTGGTGTTCTCTAATGGCTTCCAAATCGGCTTGATTCCAGATACTCATTCCAGAGCCAAAGAGTCCTGTTATGTCACCTGACAGGCCTCTTTTTTTCTTTTGAGCGATTCATGGGTCTGACTAATAGTCAGAACCCCCCCCCCCGAGCATGGAAAGCACTGACCATATCTAATAGCATTGTGGCATAAAACTTTGAGACATTTGTATTGGCACAATCACTTGTACTATTTAAGTCCCAACTAGAAAAATCAAACCTAACAGGTAATCTAATGTATTGTACATCATTTACAAGAGTTTGATCAGTGGGTGTTGATGTAAGCCCACTGCTTGGCCCTGCAGTGAGGTTAGGACATGTGGCAGGGTTAACAGTCAGTGTTATCTCTGCACTGATATTTTTTTCAAACCAGGTATCATCATTTTCTTGGTGTATATTGGGCATTTTAACATTAACATAGGTATTCTGACATATAGTCACTTGGTAGGTGTCTGAATCTTTGGGGGTTGCCTTTTCTAACACCAAAGTTCCGGTATTTGGTTTGACCCACCCTCGGTGCGATGTCCAGTGTGTTGCACAAATATATGTTTCAGTAGTCCAAAGTGCCTCTAGGCACCATCTTGAGGTCGCAACTTGAGTATCATTTATATCCAAATTATTTTCCAGAACTGGACCGCTGTTTCGTTATGACTCCATGTGTAGTTTATTCTTAAGTAGGCAGTGTCCTCATAGTCTACAACTACGTGACTGGTTTCAATGGATACTCGTATGTCAGAAGTTGCTCTGCAGTAGTGCGCCACCACCAATAGTACTAACATAAGCATGGTGCCAACCTAGAAAGACAAATCAAATGCAGTATCATTGTTTAGTCAGCTTTATCTGATACCTTTTTACATTGGTCAACATGGACCCATAATTCTGGCCTGGTCTTTTGTATTTTCTTTTTGTTTACAAAAGTCGATTGTCCCCCATATCGTTGTTGCACAGCTTGGGGCACTGGTTTGAATTCTTTAGTAATTCTCTTTACATATACTGCAGTCTCTCCCAATTTCTTTAGCATGGTATATGGTCCTAGCCAACTGGCATCTTTCCAAGGTGATTTTTGTTCCCAATTTTGGACCATGACCGTGTCCCCCTCTTTTATTGGGGTGGCCCATCCCATAAAGGGTTGCCTGTAGTTAACATTCTTTTCATGTGCCTTGGCCATGTTTTGAGCAGCAAATCCTAGGTACTGTTCCAACTGTAATTGTACCCCGGACAGGAACTTTTCATGTTTTACCTTATCACTGATAGGGCCGCTTGGGGAAGGCACATCTACCGGGTACGTTAATCTCATCTTTCGCCCCGTCATTAATTTGTAGGGTGATAATCCAGTGCTTGCCTGGACAGTCCCTCTGACTGCCATTAGAATACCGGGCAAGTGATCTACCCAATCTTTTCCTGTGTCTAAAATGCACTTTTTTAATGCATTTTTAAGTGTTCTATTCATTCTTTCCACCATTCCCCATGACTGGGGATTGTATGGTAGGTGGTATCTCTGCTGGACCCAAATTATTTGGCACATTGTGGCCATTACTTGGTTTACAAAATGTGTGCCTCTGTCTGATTCGATAATATTGGGGAAGCCCCACCTAGTGCACACCTGGTTATATAGGATTTTTGCCATTGTTATTACTGTGTTGTTTTTGGTGGGGAATGCCTCCACCCATTTAGAAAACATGTCTATAATAACCAGCATGTACTTATATCCCCCCTTTGCCATTGGGAGTGGCCCCACATAATCAATTTGTAATGCGTCCCAGGGGCTATCTGCCAAGGGCAATGGTTGTAATTTTGGTTTGCCCCTCTTGGGGTCTTGTTGCAAACATATAAGACAGTGATGTAAACTGTCTGTGATTGTGTTATCCATATTAGGCCACCAGTATTTCGATTTGATAATTTGCATGATTTTGTTGGACCCCCCATGGCCACACCAGCGGTGGTTTTCCATGACAATATCATTATATAATTGACTTGGAGGTATCCATTTTAGTGTTTTATCCTCCTCCTGTCTAAACAAGATGTTGTTTCTGATTTTAAATTTGTAATTATTTTGGGGATCCTCCTTTGCTGAACTTTGCAGCAGGAGGGCATCTACGTATTGAACTACTGAGTCTCCCAACCCTTCTTCCTCCAGAGTTTGTTTTATGTACCTGTGGAACAAGGTTGGTGCTGAGTGGAAGCCCTGTGGCAATCGAGTAAATGTGTACTGTTTACCCTCAAAAGTAAATGCAAATTTATACTGGTCCTCTGCCTTGAGGGGCAGGGACCAGAACCCATTAACCATATCTAGGACAGAAAAGAATTTGCTCTCTGGCTGTAATTTGTTAAAAATCTCAGTATTGGAACTAGTAACAGGGCTAACCTGAGGGGTTACTTTGTTTAAATTACGGTAATCGATGGTCAGGCGGTATTTTCCATTTGGCTTTAACACTGGCCAGATGGGACTGTTAGCTGTTGAGCACATGGGCCTAATGACTCCTTGTTGCAACAGCTGTTGGATGACTGGTTTGATTCCTTCTACTGTCTTTTTTGGTATCAGGTACTGTTTAGTGTGCCCGGGACATGGACCTTCTACAGTTATTTTTATGTCGCCTACCTGTCCACAATCCATGCCAGTTTGTGCCCATACCATCTCATGATTCTGTATAACTTGTTTAAATTTGGGGTGCTTTAATCATGTCTCTAAACTTTTAACACTTGTTGCAGCATTTGATTTTACAGAGGCTAAAGCATAACTTTATACTACAGTGATTGGTTTAAAACTTTTAACATTTACTTTCCATAGACATTGATTACTAAGATCTACAACAAGCTGATGTTTTGACAGGCAATTGCTACCAATAATATTGCCTTCCGTGAGCCCCCCCTCCACCCATGCGAAGGCTTGGCGGCTCACCGGTGTACCTCCCAGCCTTATGTGTTGTGGCTGGGACCAATATCCTTCTGTGGTATGTCCTGTACATCCCTCTATATACATTGGTGGTCTTTTGAGGTCTAAGGGTATGCTGATATTTGTAATTGATACAGCTGCTCCGTGTCTATGAGTGTTTCTATGGTATGGCCATTGATGGTAACCTTAGCTCTAGGCCTCCCCTGACTATCAGCATGTAAAGCACATACCCATTTAGCAGCAGGGTTACCGGAGCCTCCGCCCCCCCATTGCTCGTCTATTTCACGTATGGCACTAAGCCTCCTCATGACATCATCATCATCATCCAAGGATGACTTCCGCCCCTCTCTCTGGGATGCCTTTAAAACCACTTGTAGGCAATCAATCAGATCCACTACAGTGTCTCCCTTATGACTCTGTATGCCCGCTGGTGGACCTCTCACTTGACCCCTCCCCCTAGCTTGCATCTGCCTTGGACCCTTTCCTTCCTGTCCTCCACCTCGGGCCCAACACTCACTTTTGACATGCCCTGTTCGCTTGCAATTAAAGCATGTTAAGTTTGATGTGCCCACAGCTGGGTATTTGCTGAGACCCTTATTTACCCCGGTGGCTGCGGCAACTTTACTGCGTTTTTGTTTTTCATTGAGATACGCCTCTAATAATTCTAACCTCTCATCATGTGATTTTGATAACTTTAACATGGACCTTAGGGTGGGATCCAGGTCATACGCCCACATCCACAGGTCCCTAAAGGTTGGATCCTCCTTGGTGGGGCACTCTTGCCCCTCGTGTCACTGGTAAACTTTGAAGAGCCACAGGATAAATGCCCGTGGACCCTCCCCTGTTGTCGGCTTGGTTTGTGATACTTTGTCCCAGTCGACCTCCTGTCATGCCAATTCACCCCTTGCCCATTTTATGGCATCTACTATTTCATTGTAATCTGTCTACAAGTTGGGGTTTTTGGACGCATCCTTGTGCGTGCCTTACACTTCGTCTGGCATTGCCTCGGCCAAATGCAGACTGAGTTTAAACATTATGATGCAGCAGACATCTTTGCTAGTCAGCCCCATAGTAGTTTGGATGTTTTTTAACTTTCTTCCTAACTCTACCAAATTTGTCTTATAATCAATGGGTCCTATTTCCTGACTCAATTGTGTTAACTCCTTAATAGTTAGAGCCCTGATTTCGGGTCCCGGGTCTGGTTTATCTATGATATGCCTATTTACTATTCTTTTTGTTTGGACACTCTTTCCTGAGGGTTTTAGGTTCCCCTCCTCATCTTGCTCTACCTCCACTGCCTCTTCTGTCATTTTGTCTTGTTCCTCTAGGGTAGCCCATTTACCATTTATTACCTTTTTATCATCTCCTCCCACAGCACTTTCACCTAGCTGGCTGTTTCTCACCTGTTCATCTGCGTCAAGCTGTTCCTGTATCCATCTTATTTTCTTTTTAAGGTTCTCTTCTAACTGTGTGAGCCTGGCTACCTCGCTTGCGTTACCCCTTTCTTCAGCATGTTTACGGTTTAATTCACATCTGTCCCTTTTTCCTTTTAATGAAAGTAAAAACTCTTCCTGTTTTTGTCTAGTTGCTTGAGACATTGTACCGCCTGCGGCGGCCATGCCCCGCATGGAGACTGCTGCCATCTTTACAACGATCCCTTCTTTGTTCCATTGCTCCTCCCTCTCTTGCTCTTTTAACTTACTCTGACACTCTACTAACAATTCTGATAACTCTTCTACTTCCTCTCGTAACTTATTATTATCAAAACTTAATCTACGCTTTTCAGCAACATGTTCCTGTGACTGCTGGTCTACCTTTATTTTTAGAAGAGAATTATCCCTTCTAAAAGACAAAGGTCTCCCTGTACCTTTACTAACTGTGACTTTAGTTGCTGGTTCTCCTCTTGCAGTGATTCTGACCCTTGATTTATTTGCATTTTTAAACTATCTATTTCTGACTTTAGCTGGGTTACTACATCTTGCTGCTCTGCCTCTTGATTTATTTGCATTTTTAAACCATCTATTACCAACTGTAGTTGGGTTACTATCTCTTGCTGCTCATGCAATTTCTTTAAAAGTCTTATGTGTTAACAAGTTACCTCCTGGCTGTATTACCACAGACCTTGTACAGCATTTGCTAGCTTTTCTTTTTCATTTTTGGTTGCTGAATTATGATCCAGCACTAGCGTGCTAAAATACTCTCGGACTGACTTGTCCTCTGGAGGGGCATCGTATGCCCCTAACTTGCATCTTTTTCCCAGATACTTGTGTATCTCTGCCTCCATTGCTAACTATATTGCGTTGTGTTTACAAATTAATTCTGTGGGGTACTATCCCCATGGTTTGATACTTATCCATCTGCTAACTCTGACAAATTATCACCCCCTTGTGCACCAGTGGTGACCCTGTATGGGCTAGTCTTATGACCCCCCTAGAGCCCTGTCTTGCAAGTAACAGTGGTCTCTAGCCTATATCTTGTTCCCTAGAATTCTGCCTCATGAGTTCAAACAGTAATCTCTAGCTAACAGTTAACAGTTGCTTACTTAGTAAATCTGTGAGCATACATTACCTTGTGGAGCCCCGTGGTTGGTTGAGGTGATCAGTCTCTCCCGTAGCACTGAACTTTCCAAGGATTAAATGCGCTCAGGGCAATTTCTTATGGTGTGGATGGACTACGTCGAGGTCCCGGGTTGGTGTTCCCCCATTTATAGCAATCCGAGTCACAGCACCAATTGTAGTGGATGAATTATAGCTGGGAGTCTTCCAGGCTATGTATTACCTTGGGACCTAGTTGTACATTACAATACCGATGACACAGATGCAGTCAGAAGAGTAAAAGATATGTTTACTTCAGCGTGGTGCTGTACAGCCATTGATGTTACATTTTCTCTTCTCTCAGGAAAAGCAAGCAAGAATATATATATATATATATATATATACATCATCTCTCCCCCCCCAGCATAAAATCACCCATGTACCAATAAAATCATTTTGTTATTGGCATCTAGGCAGAACTTGTCTAGACATGTTTTGATTGCATTTTACACTTTGGTTTCTGCTAGATCCATATAAGGACATGTAGGCTTGTGGTGTGGTATGTTGCTATGGTGTGAGTGAAACTCATTGTTCCTCCTAGGACAAGTTGACCCACTGTGCACACATGAACAGTTAGGCAGTTGGAGCCAGTAGATGATGACATAGGTACATTATATGGTTACAGGTTATAAATAAGCATTATAGGAGGACGATACCACAATATACATGAGCAGCATACAGTAAGCAAAGTACAGTGACAAACAATGTCTGGTCAGCAGAGCAGTTATATACTGTGTAAATAACATTGTGGTGACAGGTGTCAACAGCAGAACATGGGATGCAAGCAAATGCTCTATGGGGAACAGTAGTATAGTGTATGATGGAATGCTATTATTTTAAAAAATCCATCACTTTTGAAATGTTGTTATGCTGTAGTAGCTACGTCATCATAGCTGTTATGCTGCACCAGCTATGTAGCTACTACAGCATAACAACATTGAACGTCCCAGCGCATGCGCATTATATGACCAGGAAGCAGCAGCGGTGGTGAAAACAGTGAAGCAAGTGGCAAAGTGAAGAAATAAACAAAGTTAGTCATGTTTCATAGCAGTTGGCATCCTACATTATAAAAAACAATGTATAGCCAGCTATCAGTAACAAGCTGGGTTAGTTCATCTTGAGGTTGTCAATGGTGACCAAACCTCTCGAGCTATGCTCTTGAGGTTCAAATGGTCACCATGGCAACCTCTCAATGAACTCATCAGCTTATTACTGATAGCTGGGTATACATTATTCTCTATGTCAATGCAGGAGGGAAGAGTAGACAGGTAGTGAAGTAGGTGCAGGAGAAAGCAGTCCCAGGGACATTGTCAGTACCCGCAATAGAAAGGCAGTTGGTCTTGGGTGTTAGTCCCCACAGGGGATGTCCGGAGGAGAGAAGGTGAGGGAGCCTGAGATTAAGCACAATTATAGCAGTGCATCGATATGCAGGTGTAGCTCGTGGCAACATGACTATTCACATATCAGTATGCAAGTGTAGCTTCGGGCTCCATGACTACTCACATGTCAATATGCAAATGTAGCTCTGGGCAGCACAACTGTTCACATGTCAATATGTAGATGTATCTCTAGGCAGCATGACTAATCACAGGTCACTGTGCAGGTGTTGCTCAAGGCATCATAACTATTCACATGTCAGTATGTATGTGTAGCTCCAGGCAGCAAGACTATTCACACGTCAGTATGCAGGTGTAACTCCAGGCTCCATAACTATTTACATGTCAGTATGCAGCTGTAGCTCTGGGCAGCCTTGACTATTCACATGTCAGTATACAGGAATAGTTCAAGGCAGAATGACTATTCACATGTCAGTATACAGGTATAGTTCAAGGAAGAATGACTAATCACATGTCAATATGCAGGTGTAGCTCATGGCAACATGACTATTCACATATCAGTATACAAGTGTAGCTTCAGTCTCTATGAGTATTCACATGTCAATATGAAGGTGTAGCTCCAGACAGCAGGCTCCATGACTATTCACATATCAGTATGCAGGTATTGCTCCAGACAGCATGACTATTCACATGTCAATATGCAGGTATAGCTCCAGACAGCAAGACTATTCATGTATCAATATACAGGTGTAGTTCAAGACAGAATGACTTTTCACATGTCAATATGCAGGTGTAGCTCATGGCAACATGACTATTCACATATCAGTATGCAGATGTAACTCCAGACAGCATGACTATTCACGTGTCAATATGCAGGTGTAGCTCCAGATAGCAAGACTATGCATGTGTCAATATACAGGTGCAGTTCAAGGCAAAATGACTATTCACATGTCAATATGTAAACAATAAGGCACAAAGGGGTGTGTGTATTTTACAGCATGGCCAGGGGTGTAGTAAGGCATGAGGCCAAAGGCTGAGTGACTCCAGCTGCTGGCCGTGCTGTAAAATATGGTTTACACACACCCCTGAGTGCATTATTGCACTTATAAAATTGGCTCCTTTTTTTTTTACTTTAACTATTGGGAAAAACATGTTTATATGTAGAAAAAAATAGGTTAACTTGTGTACATTTATGATAAAATAGCCCTTCCACCCACTTTAAGTGATGTCATTGATGATGTCATTGTATTATTGCCTACTTTCTTCTTCCTGTTTTTTTTTTCTCAGTTGTTCTCCACATTCAAGATATGGAATGTTTTTATAAAGGTGACATGGAACTTGACTCGGTGCTGAAGAGGACAGTAGCAGAGTATTAAGCTCTGTGAGGTCTCTGGCGACACCTGGCTACCAAATCAGAAACTGAACCAAAAAGAACTGTATTCACAACTAGGAAACAATAAAAGTGAATGTTTCATAAGGGATTGAGAATAAAAAGAAGGATTTGGTGGATGATGCTGAAGAGGGCGGTTGCCAATCTTGAATCTGATTTCAAAGGGAAGTGTTCCTTCTTTTTTTTCATAACTACACAGAAAAGAGCTGTATTCCTTACCCAGAAATAATAAAAGTGAATGTCCCATAAGAAATATATAATTTACAGTATGAACAATTCAAATTTAATGACAAGGTCTGAAATGGAGATAAAATAACAAGAAGCACGTGATTATAATGTACCCCTACCTACTACAATAGAAAAAAGTCTAATAAAAGACGATTAATAGAACTTGATGTATATGAGAAGACAGCAGAAAAAATGTATCATCCTTTGACAACTCAGCGTTTAGAAATCTTTATGGGAGAGTTTTTGGCTATTAAAACTGCTATCTGACTTAACATCTGGGCTAGCTAACCTTTCACTAGAAGTACAGACTAATACAAAAAAGATTATGGATGCAGAAGCTAGAATCAATAGTCTGGAGAGCAGCACAACGAAAGAACAAAGGGAGAGAATTATTTGTTCTCAAGCAATAGTGAAATTAGCCAGTAAATTAGACGATCAGGAAGCAAGAAGCAGGAGGAATAACATCAGAATAGTAGGAATTCCTGAAGGTTTGGAGGGATCTAATACAAGTGATTTCATTAACAAAGTTCTAATCACTGTTGCTGGCCCTCCTAATGATACCAAAAACTATGTTCTGGAAAGGGCACATAGATCTCTAAGGCCATGTCCATCTCCACAAGAAAAACTCAGACCAGTTATAGTCAGATTTCTGAATTTTCAACAAAAAGTTTATGTGCAACATATGCTTCGAGACAAACCATGAATTTTCTATGTGGAGCATAAGCTGATGTTTTTTTCAATGATCTGACTCAGGAATTAATTCAAAAGAGGAATGCTTTTAAACCCATCAAAAGAGTTCTGAGAGAGGCTCACATTAAATATGGTTTACTGCATCCCAGTTTTTAAAATCTGGCTTTCTGAGTTGAAAACTCTCATTTATCCCAGCTATGAGGTGACAAAACAGGGACTGAAAAAAGACCTGCCAAGGTTGTTCAATAATTTTGACTTCTCACACTGAATTGACTATGCTGAGATACTTATACTGAAAGTCTTTTGAATGCTGCATGTTGAAAAGTAATAGTTACACTCTGTCTTGTATATAACACTATTCTTTTCCTTTGCGGAACCAGAAATAATTGCAGCTGACCCCCTGCTCTTCTCTGTTTTTTATTTTATTTTATTTTATTTATTTTTTGCTGAGCTGGGAGTGGATGAAACTGGCCTGCCTGGGTGGGATTTGAAGAGTTAAGACCACTCCTAGGATTACCCCCAGGAAATGAACTCCCAAATATTCTTTATAGCCTGTGGCCTTGTGGGGCCTCTCTTTATGGAAGGACAGAGATTATTCGTCAGGTAAGATTCTTATGAGATGGGTTCTTATTTCCAGTTTTTATATTTCCCAGATTGATGGAGTGAAATGTTATAAACGGTGGGTCCAACTATGATTTTGCAGTGTTGCACTTTATATTTAGAAGCTGGTATTTCTTTCATCTGCTCTACTGCTTTGGCTGTTTTTTGGGTTTTTTTGTGTTTGTTTTAACTTTAATACATAGCTTATCAAAACACGTTGGGTGCTCATTTGATGCTGTAAAATGGCACTTTAAACGAGGAAATACGGGGAGAATGCTTGCATATTTTTGCTTAATTGGAAAGGAGTGGCAGAACTGGTGTGGTTAGTCTGATGTGCACTGTATTTTTCAATTGATGCCGTCTTGTTTTTCACTGGTCGTGCTACTGTTTTTGGCTTTAAAAAGACTGGAGGAGAGGTTTTTCTTCTAAAGGGTGAAGCTGAGAATTGCCTTTTTAGGGGAACTATTGATATGTAACTAGATTATCTTCTAGACAAATTCAGGGACTGGACATAATTTAAATATACTTGGATTGTTCTAACCAGCTCAATATAAGAATTTACCAGTTGCCCTTTGTTGTGACCACTGGCTAACATTATCCTAAATAAGTACACAGAAATATCCAAGATAGCAATGAGTGGGAGGGAAAGAATGGGGGGTTTACTGTGAAGATGTGTTGGGCAGGTATATTGATGGTCAGGCATCATTCCCCCTCCAGGCTAAGGAACCTCCACCCTTTATTTTGTCCCTCCCTGTCTCTGGAGGTGTATAGATGGTGTAGGGCACTGGGGATAGTTAGGAGGTCAAGGGTGGAGGCTTGGCCTGTTGAGGAAATGGAAAGGAGTGGGTAGATTGGGATTGTGGGGACAAGGAGATGCCCTGGGGTGAAATGGATCCAGGAAAGGGGTCCTCCCTGTCTGGTTCCCATACCCAAGGGCTCTGCTTATGGCAGGCAGGAAACTCGGTCTTCCTCGGATGCTCATCCAACTCGGGTGGCGTTATGTAATGCCAGGTCTATTCAAAACAAGACTGCTATAGTTGCGAATCTTATTAAATCATCCGAACTGGCTTGCATCACTGAGACCTGGCTGGATGAGAATGCTGGTCCTATTTTGGCTGCAGCAATTTCTGCTGGGTACTTGGTGACACACTGCCTGAGGATGGATCGTAGTGGCGGGGGTGTGGCCATTTGTTTTAAATCCGAACTGAACCTGATGGAAGTACCAGTGGGAACCATCAACTCTTTTGAATGTATTGTGGGCGAGGGTGTGGAGTGCAGGATTCTTCTTATCTACCATCCACCAGGAGATGGGAATGTTTTCCTGTGGGAAGTTGCAGACTTCATTGTCGACCTGACATTGGGATCCCATAGATAGCTGATCCTGGGGGATTTCAATGCCTGGGTTGACAATGAACTCTTGAAGTTTAGACAGGATTTCCTCTAGTTAATGAGTTCACTGAGCCTCACACAGGTTATTTCCTCCTCCTCGACTCACACTGGTGGTCATTCATTGGACTTGGTGTTTCTCCTGGGGATGGAGATATCCGATCTAGTGGTGGAACCAGTTGGGTGGTCTGACCATCATACCATCAGGTTCAGTTTTGTGGCCCCCCCAGGAAGCCTGTCTCTGTGGAGATGGTCCAATACCACCCTTTGAGGAGTGTATCTTCCAATGGCCTGATGGCGGTATTGGACCTATCCAGGGGATCGGGTACTAGCTTATAATAAGGCAGAGACAGAGGCCCTAGATTCCATTGCTCCTGTTTGTATTCACCCCAGGTCTCCTTGGTTTGATGAGACCTTGAGGGAGTTGAGGAGAGTCAGACGAAGGTTAGAGAAGGTTAGAGAGGCGCTGGAAAAGGTCGGGCCTGGTGTGTGACAGACTTAGTTTGATGGACCACTATTTGTTCTATCAATCAGCAATTAACTATAAGAAGGCAGAATTCCTGTCCAGGGAAATTGCTGCTGTGCAGAATCGACCAGCTCAGCTTTTCCGGACCGTAGACAGACTGTGCAATCTACTCTGTCTTCAGCCTGGAAACGCTTTTTCACAAGAGTGGTGTGAGGAGATTGCTCAATTTTTCACAGATAAGATTGCCATGATCAGATCTGATATCTGCTTGACCCTCTCTCAAGGGAGTAGCGATGGTCAGGAGGAGATGTCGGATGTCCAGTTTGTGTGGTGCGATTTCAGCCAGCCCACAATCAGTGATATTGTGATGGTTACCAGTCGTTACGTCCGACCAACTGTAGTTTGGACCCAGGCCCCACACACCTTTTAGTTGGTTGTGTAGATACCATTGGCCCAGTCCTTGCTGAGATTGTCTGGTTGTCCTTGGAGAGGGGGATCTTTTCCAGATCCCCTGAAGGAGGCAGTGGTTCAGCCCCTTCTTAAGAAGTTCTCCTTGGACCTGGACTGTCTGGCAAACTACAGGCCTGTCTCTAACCGACCCTTTGTGGGTAAGGTTATTGAGAAGGTGGTGGCATTACAGCTGGATGACCATTTGATCAGCCACAAATATTTATGATTCTCTCCAGTCAGGTTTTTGGAAGAGACATAGTACTGAGACAGCCCTTGTTTGGGTACTAAATGACCTCCTAATAGCGAGAGATCAAAAGACTCATTCCATCTTGGTCCTTCTTGATCTCTCTGTGGTGTTTGACACCGTGGACCATGGTGTGCTGTTGAATCACCTGCAGTTTGTCTGTGTACTTTTGGGATCGGTCCTCGGATGGTTTTGATCTTTTCTCACGGGTAGAACTCAGAGGGTGGTGTCTATTTTTTCCTCAACTCCATTATCCCTATCCTGTGGGGTACTGCAGTGATCCATCTTGATGCCCATGTTGTTTGCGGTGTATATGCTGCCATTGGGAGCAATTATTAGGTGGTACGGCTTGAGTATTCACTGCTATGCAGATGACACTCAGCTGTACATGTCTTTTGTGCCTGATCAGGATGATACTGTCTCGGTATTCAACAGATGTCTAGCCAAAATCCAGGACTGGATGAATGTGAGCTGGCTGCAGTTGAATCCCCCAAAAAATGAGGTGTTGGTTGTGGACCCAGGTTGTCATGAGGTGGGTGTGTTGGCAGGTTCTCCTTCGGGTCTATGGCTTGGAGATGTCCAGCTAATTACCTCAGGCCAGGTGTGGAACCTGGGTGTTATGCCTGACCCTAAAATTGCAGGTGTCGGCAGTTGTCAAAACCTCTTTTTACCATCTGAGGAATATTGCCTGGGTAAAGCACCTGGTTCCTCCTGATGATCTTCCAACATTGGTTCATGCTTTCGTTACCTCCCACCTTGGCTACTGCAATGCCCTTTACCTAAGACTACCAGGGGTTGATATCCACTGCTTGCAGCCGGTGCAGAATGCGGCAGCCAGGCTTTTGACTGGTAACTCTAGGACCAGTCATATAAAGCCTGTGCTCTGCGAACTGCACTGGCTGCCGATACAGTGGTGGATCACCTTCAAGGCTGTGTTGTTAACCTAAAGAACCCTACATGATCAGGGACCCAGTTACCTGAAAGATCTCCTTCACCCCTACTGTCCCCTCCATCCTCTCTGATCCACCATTGAGGGATTGCTAGAGATTCCCTGGGTTCATTTACAAACATCTGGTGCAAAGGCATTTAATTTTGTGGCCCCAACCCTGTGGAATTCTCTACCTCATTGGGTATGAGATTGGCTGACCATCCAAAGTTTTAAAGTTGCTTTGAAGACATATCTTTTTAGCCTGGCATTTTTTAACTACTAAAGCTGCTTTTGTATATATTAGTTTTAATTTTTATTTGGATATTTACAAAAATTTGTATGTTTTTATTGTACAGGTGCCTTGGTTTGGAAAGGCGCCTTTTATAAATAAAGCTTTGATTTTGATTTGATATGATTCATATGAGATCTCCTCAGAGTAAAAAGCAAATGGTTCTTTTACTTTTTTTAAATTGATACTGTTATTAACAATAGTATTTTAAGGGCTTACTGTTATAAATATATATGTAAGAAAATAGATATGTTATGCCTTATCTTCCTTATCATTTGTTTTTGTTTTTTGGATTGGTGGAAACACGCTATCTAGGTTTTGTGTGGATAAATGAGTTTTAAATATTAATTCATAATCATTTCAAGCAAAATGAAAGTATTGTGTAGAGTGTTGATTTATTTTATTGTCACAAGTGTTTTCTATGGGAAAATCTCTAACCCAAACCAAATTGAGATATCAAGTTCCCTAGTTTTGGAAATTAGGTTCCCTCATTGTTATGGGGGAACACAAATGTGTAAAGAGATTATGGTTAAGCCTAGGAGCAGAAATAAATTTTCAAAAATTCAATTTCTATTAAATATGACATTTCAAACAGTACCTATTGGAAAGTTTTGTTCTTATAAATCTTAAAGCTGTTTGATAATATCCTTGTTGTTAGGGGGGATACAGAATTAAATCCTGGTCCTGAAAATAAGAATGAATTGAAAATTGTCCATGATAATGCAAGGAGTCTGAAAAACAAAATTGACCTCTTTAAGATGTGGATAGAAACTGAATCCCCAGATACGATAGCATTGATGGAGACGTGGTTAAATAAGAAAATAGATGTTAAAGAAATAGAAACTGAGGGCTTTGATTGTCACCATTTGGATAGGATAGGCCGGATGGGTAGGGGGGTGTTATTTTATATAAAATGGGATTTAGGTCATACTAGCATTATATATGGTAATCATACTGGGCTTATTGACTGTCTTCTGGTTAAAGTACCTAAATTGGCATTAATTATATGAGTTATTTATGCTCCTCCAAAAACAAAAGTGGGGGAATTTAAACATTTGGCACAGACTATACAAACTTTCTCTATGGGTTATGAACTAATTTTGATAGGGGATTTTAATGGGATAAACTGCGTGGTTTAGCATTGGAGAGTAGTCGTAAAGGACTTGATGTTACTCAGAAAATTCTAACTCCAACTAGGAAATCTCTATCACATAGTCCAGGAAATATATTTGATCTGTTGTTTGTAACTGCAAAAATCAGGCCTACAGATATAACAGTAAACCAACCTATTTTGGGAGATCATTGTACAATAAGTTGTAAATTCAAAATGAATGAATGTGCTTGGGGACCCCGGGGACATGTACCAGTTCAAAATAGATGTAGAAATTTCTAAAGTTACAATAAATATATATTTTTAGCTAAATTAGCCTCTGTTAAATGGGATAGACTGTTTTTAATGCCTTCACTTGAACTAGCAACCCAGGAGTTTACCATATGGTTTGTGGAAATCTGTAATGAATTGGCCCCTTTCAAAATATATACACAAAGAAAATTACATCTTCCCTGGATTTCAGAAAAAGTAAAGAAACAGATTAGGGTAAAAAATAGGCTTTGGAAAAAAGCAGGGAAATCATTAAATCCAACTGATTGGGATAAGTATAAAAAGGCTAGAAATGACCTAAGATTTCAAATTAGGAAACTAAAACAAAATTATTATGAAAGAAAAACTTCTGAAACCACAGATACTAAAGAATTCTGGTCATTAATTAAATCATTTGATACTCCAGTAATTCATAAACCTCCTATCCAAATGATAAGAAATAGTATTATTCAGTCCCCTAATCAATCAGCAAATATATTGAATAATTATTTCGTATAACTGCGTAATTTGGATAGTCCGGTTCCAACTTATGCAAATGTAAATCCAGAAAAGGTAAATTTTGACATTCCTAAATTTAGGCTTAAATGTGTAATCTGTAGACAAGTAAAGGACATAATAAATAAACTTAAAGTGAGAAAAGCTTTTGGTTTAGACCAAATAGAAAATCATTTCCTTAAAGATTCCACACAAGTAATTGCCCCAATATTAACTAGATTGCTTAATTGGAGCATGATGGATGGTATCTTTCCCCAGGAATGGAAAATGCAAAGATAATTCTGATTTATAAGGGTGGGGGAGATATCTATGAGCCAACAAACTATAGACCCATTGCTTTGTTATCTGGGGTCTCAAAAATATTCGAACGTTTAGTGCATGCCCAAATTAGTGAGTACCTAGAAAAATACTCTTTAGTAACTGGGTATCGGTCAGAATTTCGATAAGGATATTCCACGGGCACCGCACTCACCGACATGGTAGATATAATAGCCTCAAAGATGGAGGATGACCTGGCGGTGGGTGCAGTGTTCATGGATTTATCCAAAGCTTTTCATACTGTGTCTCGTGAGATATTGGAAGGGCGATTGCTGGATGTGGGATTGTCTGAGGAGTCATGTGTTTGGTTTAAATCTTATTTGCAGGGTAGAACCCAACAGGTGTTTGTAGATGGTTATCTATCTAGTAAAGCTATGGTTCAGAGAGGGGTGCCTCAAGGCTCCATATTGGGGCCTACATTGTTTCTAATATGTATAAATCATCTGGTGGATAAAGTGAAATATTCTGATATATGCTTATACGCTGATGATACCCTGTTGATTGCTAGTGGAAAAAAACACCAAATTATGGAGGTAAAATTGCAGGCAGATTTTGGAGAACTATGTACATGGCTGGCAAGCTCAGGACTAGTAGTAAATAGTGACAAAACACAATTTATGCTATTTGATAGAGGTGGTAAAAAATCTGGGAAAAATAAACATATAGTGCAGACAAAAAACATAAAAAAAATGAAACATTATCCCAGGTATCAGAATATAAATATTTAGGGGTATGGGTAGACCAAAATTTAAGATTTGATTATCATATATTGGATACAGTTTCAAAAATAAATAAAAGAATGGGGGCATTTAGATGCTCAAGTTTTTGCATGAACAAAAATATGTGAAAAACTATAGTAAATCAACTTCTTATTCCAGTACTTGAGTATGGGAACCATGTAAATGGCTTTGCCACTAAAAATATGTTGACAAAAATTGATACGATGTACAATCTATTAGCCCATTTTTATCCTTAGAAAGGACCCACATGCTCATCATTGTGAAATTTATGAGGAACTTGGGTTGGTTCCACAAGATGTTAAAAGGAAACTAGTTTGGGCAGTATAGACTTATCGAGTTCTAAACTTAAAGCAACCATGTTATCTTTATGATAAATTAGAAAAAAAAATATATCATCAAAATTTGCGAAATATAAATTTGAGAGAGTTTGCACATCCTAAATTTAAAAATAAATATAGTGAGATGAGATTTGTACAGGTTGCATTTGGATTGTGGAACTCGATAAAGTCTGTGACCTATAAGATGCTTAGAGATGTAAAATCCTTTATAACTGATATAAAATTTGAATTTACTGTCTGTTGTAATTGCTATGGGTAAACAAATTTTATCCTTAGAAACGATCCTCATGCTCATCATTGTGAAATTTATGAGGAACTTGGGTGGTTTCCACAAGATGTTAAAAGGAAACTAGTATGGGCAGTATAGACTTATCGAGTTCTAAACTTAAAGCAACCAACTTATCTTTATGATAAATTAGAGAAGAAAATAGCACATAGCACAACGACTGCACTCTTTAAATTCACCACAGACACTCTTTCAAAAATGAATACTGGCAATCTGACTGGGACTGTCTTTATTGACCTCACAAAGGCTTTTGACCTTGTTGATCACTCTTTGCTTCTCTCCTCACTTCGACACCTGCATTTCTCTTCCTCTGTTGTTGACTGCTATGAAAGCTACCTGACAAATGGAACTCAAGTGGTGAAATTTAATTCCTCTCTATCGAACAGTACCACCATTAACATTGGTGTACCTCAGGGCTCCATCCCAGGGCCCCTCCTATTCTCTCTTTATATAGAGCTGCTCTAAAATCCTGCTTTGCTATTCTATATGCTGATGATCTTGTCATCTATACAAGTTCTACTAATATAGACACTATCAACACAACCCTTTCCTCTGACTTTAACAATATCCAAAACTGGCTATATGACCACAAACTGGCTGTCAACACTAGAAAAACTAAAGTCATGCTGTTTGGATTGGCCCCAAAGCTCCAGGCTTGCACAACAGCACTGATGGTGCAGGACTTAGAGGGTCATTTACTGGAATGTGTGACCTCTTTCAAGTACCTGGGCATCCTGCTAGATCAATCTTTTGATCTTAATCCTCATGTATAGTCTGTTTGCAGAGCTGTCAACTCCAAACTGGGTGTTGCATATAAGACTAGTTATATGCTCATGCCATCAGCTAAAATGGCCATTGCAAGGGGGATTCTGCTCCCCTCCCTAACCTATGGGGCTCCCTTATTTGGGGCTGCTCATAAAACTGACCTACTCAGAAGGGATATTACATATAACAACATCGGCTTAAACACCACTGTCAACTTTATAATGATCTTGGTTGTCTGTCTCCATTAGCTAGTAGGAAATACTACCTTTTAAATTATCTTTTAAAAAGAGTTGAAATTGACAAGACTGTATGGAAATATTGCTAGTTATACTTTTAATAGTTGGTGTCATTGTAATCTTAGTAAATGATGTCATATTTATTTTATGAGTGTGTCACCAGAGACCAACCTCTTCAATCATTGAGACAATAGATAGAGGGGTGGGCTGTATAATTGTGGGTTGGGGATTTAAAATATATGGTCTTTTCTACTTTACTGTCACGATCTCTGATATTTCTTTACTTTTTACTCTCTCTTACTAACTCTTTTTCTTCTTGGAGTGTGGAGAGAAAAATTATCCCTAAAAATGAAGATGGAGTATCCAGATTATGAGCGAGCAGTAACATGTTCCATTGCTGTTTCTAATGTATCCCTCATTATAATAGCCAGTGACTCACAGAACGGTATGTATTATTTTTTAAGGATAAACATACTAATCATTATGAATGGCTAGGCAAATTTCATTTCTTACTTGGAATGTACATGGGTTAAATGAAAAATGTAAAAGACACCAAGTTCTTAGGCAGTTATGAAAATTAGAAGGGGATATTGCGTTTTTGCAAGAAACACATATTAAAAGTACAGATAAAGACCTCATGAGGAGAGAATGGGTGGGTATGGTTTTCAGTGCAGGCAACAGTAAGAAGAAAGCAAGAGTGATGATTTTAATTTCCAGAAAGCTCACATTCACTCTATTAGATGAAATTCAAGACCCCAATTGTTATTTTATTATAGTACATGGAATACTAAGTGGTATTGAGGTTACACTAATTAATATTTATGGACCCTCAAGCACCTCATATGAACTTTTCTCCGAATGTAGTGATAAAATATCTTATTTTCAAAAAGTGAGATTTTCTTAGGAGGAGATTTAAATTGTATTAATAATCCACTATTGGATAGAACTAATGAAAAATACAAATTAACAAAGTCAGATAAGGATTTGGCAGAAACTATAGATATCTTGGATTTGGTGGACTCTTGGAGGATGTTTAATCCTACACTGAAAGAATATACTTTCTTATCTCTGATGTATAAAACAGGCTCAAGAAATGATTACTTTTTTATCCCTAGAAATTATGTACAAGATATAATACAATCTCAAATACATCCAATAGTGATTTCAGATCACTCGCCGGTTGCTACCATCCTTAAATGGGGTATGGTATGGAATAAACAAGGAAGGTGAATGTTGAACAATTTTCTTCTCCAAAATGAGCAGCATGTAGATACTCTTAAAAACAAATTCTTGGAATTTATACAATTCAATAACCTGAAGGACACCTCATGGGCTACAATGTGGGAAGCATTTAAATGTTTTGCAAGAGGATGACTTATTAACCTAGCATCCAGAGTTAAAAAGCAGAACACAATTAAAGATTTAGAACAATTAAACACTCTCAAGAGCTTACAAAATATGTTAGATACCTCTTATTTTGAAAAACTATAGCAAAAATAGGCTCAACATAAACTAGAGCATGAAGATCTTTTACAAAGGGAAGCAGATTTTCACATGAGGAAAACTAAAATTAACTATGTTACTTCTGGCCACAAGGCTCAAAAATGATTAGCCATGCATCTCAAGCAGAATAGTAACAAGAAACTTATTCTAACCCTTAAAAATTAACAAACAAATGAAATTACTGCAGGCCTTTCAGAAATTAATCATCAGTTTTGTGAATATTATACTAATATATACAAGAATAATATAACCAGTAATACAGATCAAAATATCGATTGCTTTCTTAAGAAAACTAATATTCCACAACTATCCAAAGACTCCACAGATATACTTAACCAATCTATAGATATACTTAACCAAAAAATAAAGACTGAGGACATTAAACAAGCTAGTAAAGTGCTAAAACATAATAAAGCTCCTGGTAATGATGGTTTTCCCTCATATTTTTATAAAACTTTTTCTAACATTATCTCATCCATATTACTTAATGTAAGATGGCAGTATAGTCTAGGGGTTAGAGGAACGAAGTGTGAACGAGCATACATCCAGCAGACCAGACCTGAGTTTGAGTCTCACAACCTCCACTTGCATACTGTATGATTCTGAGCAAGTCAGTTAATTGCCCAGTGCTCCCAGGTCACCCCTGAAAACAGGCACATGTGCCAAGTGGGCCTTACCCGGTTACCAATGACTAAAATAAAAAAATATATATATCAAGAACCAAAAGAAATAGGATCTTTGCCTGCTTCCATGCAACAAAGCATTATCACTTTGATTCCCAAACCGGGTAAAGATGAAACAGAGCAAAAAAATGATAGACCCATTAGTCTTATAAATACCGATAATAAAATTTTAGCAAAAATTCTAGCCTCCAGACTAATGTTAGTTACAGATGAAATCATAGGTCCAGAACAAACTGGCTTTATTAAAAGAAGACTTAACACTGACAACTCTAGAAAGATCTTCCATATACTATCTTTCACCAATAAGAACAAAAACCCCTCTGCTTTATTGGCACTAGATGCAGAGAATGGTTTTGATTACGTAGACTGGAAATTCTTATTTAAAACTATGGCAGTGCATAACTTAACTACTGAATTCATAACACAGGTTAAACTTCTCTATGACAAACCTTCAGCAGCTCTGATGATTAATGGAAGAATATCCATTTTTTTTAAAACAGAGAGAGGTACTAAGCAGGGCTATCCTGTCTCTCCGCTCCTATTCAATATTGCGCTCAATCCCTTGGTCCTTCAGATCAATGCCTCTCATCAAATAAAATTAATTAAAATTGGTAACACTCCAATAAAATGCTCCCTCTACATGGATGACTTTCTTTTGACTTTCTCAGACCCCATTGAGTCTACAAAAGCACTACTGGAACTAATTGATCATTATGGTTTAACATCAGGCTACAAACTAAACAAAGGAAAAACTCAATTTCTCTCCATAAGCAGTGGAATCCTGGCTAATGAAGTTAAAGAATTAGGCATCTCATGGGCATCAGAGTTTATAGAGTATTTAGGGATCAAAATATATGAAACCATTAAAAAAACTGTCTCTAATAATTTATCTGATTTTAGATTGAAAACCAAAAAAGATTTGGAGAAATGGAATAAACTTCCATTAGGATTATGGGGTAGGCTAGATTCAGTTAAGATGTTCCTACTACCCAGAGCAATACATCTGTTTTCCATTTTGCGCTGGACTATCCTCAACACATGGTTCAATATAATTCACACAAAAATTAATACATTTCTATGGGTAATTAAAAAACCCAGACAAACATGTGGTAAACTAACCAGATTAATAAAACAAGAATGCTTGAGAGCACCAGATCTCAAATTATATTATCTAGCCACCAGAATACTACAACTAGCTCATTGGCTCAAAACTAGGAATAATAGCACATACTCACTGGAGTGGCTATGGATAGAGGAAGATATTCTTAAAACCAAAAACATCAATATACACACAATGTTTTTTGCCTACAAAATTACAACAATAAATAACACCATAATTATGGATTCTGTCAAACTAATATCTCAAGTGTCTCAATTACTTAAACTGGAATGCTTGTCTTCTTTCCAACAGCCACTCTGGAGAAATCCTAACCTAAAATTAAAACAATTTGTTACACAAGGGGACAACCTGAGAGAGGCAGGCATATGGAAAATCAAAGATATATTTGAAAACACTAGTTTTAAAGATATAGATAAAGTTGCTCATGACTTTGGTTTGCCAGAGAACTTAATTAAAAGTTCACAGTTAATGTTAGATATTACTGACTATCACATGCTTAAAGGGGACTTAAAGCCTCTTATGAACAAAAATACCTGAGAGTTTCTGGCTATTATGAATCTAAAGCCCACGATTTCATCAGTTTATCGTTATTTGAGCTCTGTAGTTATAAGCAATGCAGCATAATCGGTCTCCAAATGGACTAAATTGATAGGAGAAGAAGTGTGTCAAGTGGGATTGGGAATTAATCTGGGGTTTCCCTTTTAAGGCTTTTTCAATTGTTAATAATAGGATAACACAATATAAATATTTACATAATTTATTTTACTCACTTAAAAAAAAAATTTCAAATGAATCTTAAGGATAATGATAATTGTCCAAAATGCAATAGTCCAAATGCAAATAGTTTACACATGTTTTGGGAATGCCCTCATATAGCACGCCTGTGGTCACAAGTAAAACAATGTCTATACAAAAACCAAAACTAATTCAAAATATGAATGTCAAGACATGTATAATTGGCCAGTTTGGGGACAGTTCATCAATAAATACAGAGCTCAAATATATGATTGCAATGATCTCCATAGTTACTAAAAACTGTATTCTAAAATACTGGACAGAGCAAGAAACCCCATCTATCATAGAATGGAAAAACACTGAAAAACTTGCCAGTTGCATGAAAAATGGGGAAAAAACATACTTGAAAATATTGGGATGCTCTAATTACACTCATTACTATTTAAAATGAATAATAAGGGACAATTTTTCATCTCGTCTGCACTCTATTCTTTTTCTTTGGTTTCTATCTCTATCTAAACAAAACCTTGTACTATTGTCTTCTCTTCTATGCATTCTTATAGAAATTAACCTCCTTAATAACTCTGTTTTTTATAGGGGAATCATTGTTATTTGGAAATAAGGTAAGGAGTATATTTATGAATGTATATTATGCATGATTGTTGATGATGTCCTAATATATATAGTAAGTACAGTATAACGTTTATTCTTTCTATTCTAAAAACAGAAAATATAACATTTTTTTTATTATAATACTATTCTTATTTTAACTAGTCAGAACTATAGGTGATGCTGTTTACTTATATTGTTTACCCAGCAATGTTCTGTTTTTTTCCTTCTGTTGTAAATCTAATTTTTGAAAATAAAAAAATATTATTAAGAAAAAAAAAGATATGGAATGTTTATCATGGAATGTTTACCACGGAATACATGGATTCAAAATTCTGTTCAGTTCCACTGGCAGAATGTTTCTCTCCCAACACCTGTACACACAGACAACAAAGGCCTTTGTTACAGCTAGAGACTCAGTTATATCACTGTCAGGGCAAGAAGAAGATAGTTCCCTTATAAGCAGGTAAAGATAGAAGGGGGATTTTTCACTGTCAGCAAAGAAACAGTTGTAGTGAAAACTGTAAACAATACTTATTGTTTCTAATTTGTTTATGTATGCAAGGAGAGTGTGATAGTCAGGGAAACAGCATTTAATTCATTTGTTTTACTTTTTATTTAAGGTAGTTTTATTTTTAGGACCCAGTTGAAGCTTTTTTTTTACAGTGTAACGGTAGCAGCATGTTTGTGGTGGAAGATCAGTTATGGCAGTAGAGGGCTTACAGAAATGCCTGTGTTCCAAATGCCCATTGATCTGTGTTGTAGATCACTGCACAGCAGTCCTTTTTTTTAACTATGTATAAACCATATTTTACACATAAATAACAGCCAATCAGATTACATGATTTTACCCTGCCATTTTCTAAGCTGGTGTAGCCCATGGCAACAGGACTATTCACATGTCAGTATCCAAGTGCAGCTTCAGGATCCATGACTATTCACATGTCAGTATGCAGGTGCAGCTGCAGACAGCGTGACTATTCACATATCAGTATGCAGGTGTAGCTCCAGGCAGCATGAGTATTCATGTGTCAATATACAGGTGTAGTTCAAGGCAGCATGACTATTCACATGTCAGTATGCAGGCGTAGTTCCAGGCAGCATGACTATTCACATGTCACTATGCAGGTGTAGCTCCAGACAACATGACTATTCACATGTCAAGATACAGGTATATTTCAAGGCAGAATGACAATTCACATGTCAATATGAAGGTGTATCACCATACAGCATGACTATTCACAGTCAGTATGCAGGTGTAGCTCCAGGCAGCATGACTGTTCACATGTCAGTATGCAGGTGTAGCTTCAGGCAGCATGGATATTCACATGCAAATATTCTGGTGTAGCTTTGTGCAACAGAACTGTTCACATATCAGTAGGCAGGTGTAGCTCTGTTCAGTATGACTATTCACATGTCTATATGGAGGTGTAGCTTTGGACAGCATGACTGTTCACATGCCAGCATGCAGGTGTAGCTCCAGGCAAGCATGACTGTTCTCATGCCAGTATGGAGCTGTTACTCTTGACAGCATTTATTTTATTTTATTTAAATGTTGATGACAGGGTGGGCCCTCTGAGACAGTCTTGTCCCTTTTTCAGGGGCGATCTGGGGAACCAAATGTTCCAAGCATAAGAAAACAGTACAGATACAGATAATTATGTACAAATGTGGTTGGACAGTTACGTACATTCATGGACTAGACTAGCCATCTCATTCATTGGGAGACAGTATAAATTACAGACGTCAATTGCAACATAGGTGAACAAACAGTAAGGTTGATATGAGCATTCAATATAATCGTAGTAGAGTCAATTAGTACATAAGTGCAAAGTAGGGACAATTGGCTGTGTACAGACTCATAGCCCTAGATATTGATCATACACACTAGGAGAGTATAGGCAAGCAGGTGAAGAAGTTTAGAGAAGATTAGGTACAGTTCCCATTACAGACAGAGGCTTATAAAATATTTCCCTACACTGTTTTTTGAAGAGAGTAATGGTCTTGCATGAGAGTAGTGAACATGTGAGGTCATTCCAGTTTTTTGGTGTGGCGAAGGAGAAGGATCTTCTTCCAACAGCTAGGCAAGTCTTGGGCAGACCCAGCATCAGGAGGTGTGAGGACCTGAGTGTTTGAGGGAAGGGTTTCAGGGTTAGTAGGTTAGATATACTAGGAGGAGGTGGGAGGTGTATTAGCTTGAAGGTGGTGCAATGTACTGGAAGGTTAAGTCTGGCCATGAAAGATAGCCAACCCAAGTTGTTCAGTATGTCACAGTGATGGGTGCGAGCTGGGGCCTTAATAGCAAATCTGGCAATTCTGTGATAGGCCATTTTGAGTTTGTTCAGGAGTGTAGTCTTAGAGAAGTGGATTATAGAGGCACCATAGAAGAGGCCAGGGAGAAGGGTGGCAGAGGCAATAGCGCTTCTTGCACTACTTGAGAAGTAGGGAGCAGTGTGATATAGAAGGCCTAGTTTCTGATTAGTAGCCTTAGTAACACAGGTTATGTGCTCGTCAAAGGATAGATGCTTGTCAAGTACTACACCTAGGTATTTAAAAGAGGTAACATTTTTGAGTTGAATGTTAGTGGATGTTTTGATAACCGGGGGCCTGTGAGGTTGTGTCAAAGCAGGTATGGTGGAACAACATGGATGTAGTCTTTTTTGTGTTCAGAAAGGTTATTTTTAAACCATGTTTCTAGAGTCTGAAAGTAATTTGTTAGGTCAGTGTTAATACTTGAGACATCACGAGAGGATTTATATAAGATTGCATCATCCACATATAGCTGAACTGATGCCACTCCACAATTCAGAGAAAGATCATTAATGAATATCGAGAATAGGAAAGGCCCTAGGATTGATCCCTGGGGAGTCCCGTCGGTTATAGAAGATAAGGTTGACATGGTACCGGCCCATTTGACACATTGAAAACTATTCTCTAAGTAGTTAAAGACCCAAGAGAGAGAGTTTTAGTCAAGATCAAGGTGGCAAAGCTTACAGATGAGAAGTGAGTGGTTGACTAGGTTGAATGTGTTCGTTAGGTTGACAAAGACTGCACCAGTGGCTTTGTCCTGGTCCATAATATATCAGTGGTGACCCTCAGGAGAGCAGTTTCTGTCCCATGCAATTTCCGAAAGCCATGCTGGTTACTAGTGAGGGCAATGGTCTGTTCAAGGTAGGATGACAGCTGATTATAAAGTATTCTTTCTTGGATTTTAGCAATTGGACACAAGATAGATATGGGTCTACAGTTTTTGATAAGGTTGGTTGGACCACTTTTATGTACTGGGACAACAACTGCGGTTTTCCGTTTGTCTGGGATGGTTTGCGTGAAGAAGGATCTTTTGATTAGGCAGGAGATCAGGTAGGCAAGTGAGGTGCACCTATTTTAAGAAATTTTGGGTGGTAGGGAGTCAAACCCTTTTGAGCTGTCAGGGTTAAGTCCCCTTATCAATTTAAAGACCTCTTTTCATGAGTTAGTTTTTAAGTGGAAGAGTGGGTGTGGAAATTCCAGGCGGCTAGCTGGTGGCACAGGACAATTAACAGGAAGGTCAGTTTTGTAGGCATCAAGGTCCATAAAGTAGTGGTTCAGCCCTGCTGCTATCTCTATGGGTGAGGATAGTGTAGAGCCTTTTGCTATCATTGATTGGGGGAAAGATCCTTTCATTACCCTTTAGGAGCACGTTGATTTCCTTCCAGAAACATCTGGGGTTGGAGAGGTGTTGTTACTATAGTGATAGGAGATGCTCCCTTTTGTCTTTGCCTATCTTAGATTTACAAATATTGTGTAGCTGGCAGTAGGTGTTCCAGTCAGAGTGGAGTCTAGAGATTTTGAAGGCATGCCATGCTTTGTCACAAGACTGCATGTGATGCCTCAATTCCTGTATGAGCCAGGGAGAGTGGATGCCTTTTGATCTTCTTAGTTTATGGGAAGGGTGTCCAGTGATCATAGCGATTATAAATGAGCAACTGTAAAAAGAGAGGGACTCATTTCTAGCTCTATCATCATCATCAACTACCCTGCAAAGGTAGCAATGGTATTGTGAGGAAAGCAACCAGAAGGGGAGGGATAGGGAGGAGTAGGGGAGAGATAGGAGGGAGGGTTTAGATAGGTAGAAGAGCCTGCTGCAGCTAAGCCAGCCCTGTGGTGAGGTGGTGAGGGTGGCTGGCTATGATGCAGTAGGCACTGGGTTCAGGATGGACTGGAAGGACTATTTTGCTGCTGCTTTGCAGCTGCCTGTTTTATTGTTTTTTTTTTTTCACCGCTGAGTTTTGCCCCCTCCTCGACATGCACTCCCTGGAGCTGACAATCCTAAAGTAGAAGGGAGTGGGGGGGGGCAAAACCCTCCACAAAAACACTTAAGTATGCCTGAAGATGGGTTGCCGAAATTTGTATATCATTGAAATTCTTTTCGGTGATACACACGGTATAATAGCGAACGCTGTATTGTGATCGCTATTATCACATGGAACCTGTGGGGAGCACGGTGGTCAAGGATGGATGTGAAGGTATTGACCAGATATTCTAATGCTTGGTTTATGTCAGGAAGGGAGGTTATTGGTGACCACTCAGCTGTGGTGAGACTGAGCAGAAGGCTTCAGCAACAAAGTTTGTTAGGTCCCTAGTTTTATGGATTTGAGGAGGGGGGGTGTGGAGAATTATTTTTCCAGATGCACAAAGACAGAGAATGGTCACTCAGTGCATTAGGGAGGATTCCATCGGCCTTCATAGAATTTGGATTATTAGTTAGTATCCAGTCATGGATAGTGTACTTGCCTGACTTCATATTCAGTCTTGTGGGATCACTGAGGAGTTGCTCCAGTTTAGCGTCCAGTAGGGCAGTTTGGTACTGTGTTTTAAGAGACCCAAACCAATTCTGGTTAAAGTCACTGCATATTATAGTGTCTTTCTTAGGGAGAGAGTCCAGACTAGTGAGGAATTCGGCACAGAGGACGCTTGATTCGGGGGTAGATAGATGCATTCTTGACTTGGCCAAAGGTGACTGATAAAGATGTACTCTGCAGCTGAGTTGATCTTTAAGTCAGTTAATTCATTGACTACCAATCCATCTCTAGCATAAATTAATCACCCTCCCTTTCTGGAGACCAGGTCCCATCTGTAGTAGGTATAGCCAGGAAGGGCGATCTCGTGAGATAGTATGGATGGTTTTAACCATTATTTGGTATTGTAGAGAATGTCTGGTTCCAATTCTGCCATGGCTGTTAACATGTCATTATGCAGATGTAGTTCAAGGCAACATGACTGTTTACATTTCAGTATGCAAGTGTAGCTCTGTGCAACATGAATGTTCACATATCAGTATGCAGGTGTAGCTCTGTACAGCATGATTGTTAACATGTCAGCATGGAAGTGTTGCTCTGGGCAGTATGACTGTTCACATGTCAATATGCAGGTGTAGCTGTGACAGCATGACTTTTACATTCCAGTATGTAGGTGTACATCCAGGCAGCATGACTACTCCCATGTCAGTATGGAGGTGTTGCTCTAGACAGCATGACTATTTACATGTCAGTATGCAGATATAGCTTCAGGTACACACAAGCACTGCATGCAACTTTTAAGGCAAATATATCTTGTTACCAGTTGTGTGATTCATGCTGCTACCCCTTTCCAGATCCTTTCCCACTTCTTTATCTTTTATGCTTAGATATATCTTTCATATCAGAACTCCACCTGGAGTAAAATCTTTCCCTAGACTGCATACTGTATTCATGATTGGAGGTCTAACTAATTTTCTCACCCATCTCCTGCTCCTTTTGGTGGAAGACTAGGTTTGCGGACAAAGGCACCTAGCTTCACCTGAGCTCTTTTCTTTTAGGTTGCTTGATAGGACCGAGCAAAGAACCTTACCAGTGCAAGGAAAGGGATTAAGGCTTCTTTTGGTTAGGCAGATTTACTATGTGTTATTTTCTTTTGTACTCACAGGGACTGTTACAGTTTGTTGCTAACATTTTATTGCTTTATTTTTCTCTGATTGAAATTGTTGCTGGGTATACTTTCTGCTGCATTATTACAGGGTGTGCCTACAGCTGTGTGCTTACAGATTACTGCTGTAATCTTCTGATCCAAATTGTCTTTTGCAAGGTATATCTTCTGTTAGTGTTTTATTTTTATCTGTAGCAAAGTGTTTCTTACAGGGTATATCTTCTGTGAAATTATTAGAGGTGGTGCTTTACAGGTTTTACAGTTTTATCTATCATTAGGATAAGCTTTCAGGGCTACTGCATTTGTTGCTGGCTGATTTTTTTCTGCTCTTACCTCCTTGTTTCTTTTGTCTGGGGTTCTTCTTTTTCAGCAGGGGAAGGGACCAGCCACCCACCCCCCATCCCCAACCATGCCACACTACACTCCTTTAATAGGGTAGCACAGTCGTGACATTTTCTGTAGCAAAGCAGGAAGGGTTGGATCAGAGCGGTATCTACACAGTGACCTCATTTACAGGGGCACAAGTAATTTAACTTGTTATAACAAGTTATACATAAGCAAACAAACAAAACACAAAATCAAACTTTTGCTTTCTTTTTCCTCCTTCTAATTGCTCTGACCAGGTTATAAACCCAGCAACTTATCTGGAATGGATATTATTAACTGCAGGTACTGTGGGACATTTTTCAGAAGGTCAGTTTTAGAGGATTTAGGACACTGTCTTACATGCATGGCCATAGGAGATCTAAGGGCTCAGCTCCAGGCAGCATGGGCAGAAATTGTGTGCCTCAAATCGTGTATTCAGGAGGAAATATACTATAAGAACCGCCCGCCATTTCCCCAACAACCAACAGAAGCACCTTGACCGCAGAGGGTAGTTGGTCTGGGAGGTTGGCTGGTGGTTAGGAGAGGCAAATCGGGTGCCTCCAACATATCACCTCCACAAACCATATAAAAACTACAAACAGGTATCTGCCTCTGTCACCAAAATCAAACAAACAGGCAGAGGACACTGCAGAGCAGGACACTGCAGCGCAGGAGCTAGCACAGCAAAACTCACCCAAAACAGGAACCAAAACAAAAAAAGTAAAAAAGAAATCCAAAAAACTTCTGATCATAAGAGACTCCATGATTCGGGGAGTTGATATCTATCTACAGCCAGGAGTAATGGTCAGATGTCTCCCAGGTACATCAGTGTGGAGAGACACTGACTGCATTGATGAAATTGTACAGGAAGCAGGAGAAAACATTGACATCCTGGTACACCTAAGGACTAACAATCTCACCAGCAGGTCAGTTGTGGAGACAAGGAACACCTGACCAGGCTGGGTGATAAACTATCATCCACTTCATCCAGCATCTCCTTCTCTGAGATCCTGCCAGTCTGGGAGAAGGGGGCAGATGGACAGAAGGTCAGAGAAGGGAAGATAGGAGAGCTTAATATGTGGCTGAAGGGCTGGTGCCAGGAAAAAGGACACACATTTGTAGCAAACTGGCAACAGTTTTGGGAGCGAACGTTCTTTAAATTTGATGGACTGCATCTGATTAAGGAGGGAGTCAGTGCATTGGGGGAGAAGTTTGACATCTTTGCAGAATATTTAAACTAGAAAATGGGGAGAGGGGTGCAGCACCCGATACGTCAAATGGGAAAAACACCCTTCCCCCCTCAGCTAGTGGTTGAACAGGAGTTCAGCATGTTTGCAGTTCATCTGTATCACCAGGTAAGGAAAAAGGTCCGACTACCCGTATGATGCACGGGGAAATGCCAGACCTCGCCCAACAACTAACACACCAAAATCTGGCCAATGAAAAATCATGTACACAAATGCTCGCAGTCTGGGAAACAAGATCCCAGACCTGCAGGCAACAATGACAGAGGCTAAACTTGACATAGTAGCCATTAGCGAGACATGGTTTACCAATAACTACACTTGGGAGACTTCAGTACCTGGCTATGTACTGTTCAGAAAAGACCGAGGTGCAAAAAGGGGGAGTGGAGTGGCCCTTTATGTCAATGAAAATATCAAAACTACAGAAATTCAGAATACACATAAGGAGCCTGAAGAACTGTGGGTCACCCTGGAAACAAGAAATGGGACAGCCATATGAATTGGGGTTGTCTACAGGCCTCCAGACCAGGGGGAGGACATAGTCACATTACTGTTAGAAGATATACAAAACATGACAGCTAAAGGGGAGGTTCTGATAATGGGAGACTTCAACACAGATTGGTCAATACCAGCAGGAACATCTGACAGAACTAGACACATGATGGATTCCTGCAGGGGGAGGGCCTCAAACAACTGGTACAACAACTCACAAGAGACAGGACTATCCTAGATCTAGTACTGACTAATAGAGAAAGGATCACAGATCTTCAGGTAGAAGGTCACCTGGGGGCCAGTGACCATCACATGATATGGTTCAATTTGGCCACTAAAACTAAATCATCCCATTCCAAGACAAAAATATGGGACTTCAGAGGAGCTGACTTTGATAAGATGGCCAACAGAGTTAAGCTAGCCCTGGCAAAAAGAAACACAGGTGAGGATACAGGCAACGTGGGCAAGCATTAAGGATGCAATACTTGAAGCAACATCCCATTGTGTTAGACAGAAAAGGAAGTGCAAAGAAGAAGGAAACTACTTGGTTCTCAAATACAGTAGCAGAAAAGGTCAGAGCCAAAAGGCTGGCCTTCAGAAAATATAAGGAACACAGCGGATGAAGATCGGGAGGCATACCAAACTGCCCTAAGGGAAGCAGGAAGGCAGTAAGGCAGGCAAAGTCCCAAACTGAGGAAACACTATACGAACAGTAAAAGAAGGTGACAAGACTTTCTATAGATACATTAGTGAAAGGAGAAAGTCCAGAGGGGTATTGCTAAGCTCAATGGAGAAAAGGGGACATGTGAGGAGGGACGACCTGTAAAAGCATCTATCCTAAATAGATACTTTTGCTCAGTATTTACTGAAGAGAAGGTAGGGCAGGGCCCACAGCTCAGCACCATGGACACAGGGGGAAGGGAGGTGAGCACTACTTCCTTCACAAAAGAAAGGGTCCTACAAGAGCTCGCTAAGCTCAGGGTGGACCTGATGGCATACATCCCAGGGTACTTAAGGAGCTAAGGGTGGAACTAGCAGAGCCATTAGCAGAACTGTTTAGTGAGTCTCTGAGCACAGTAGAGGTCCCAGAAGACTGAAGAAGGGCTCATGTGATCCTGCTCCACAAAAGTGGTAGCAGGGAGGAGGCAGGGAACTACAGACCAGTCAGTCTTACCTCAGTAGTGGGCAAGATTATGGAGGCACTCCTTAAGGAAAGGATAGAGCAACACCTGGAATCCATAGGGGCACAGGATCCCAAGACAGCATGAGTTTACAAAGGAAGGTCCTGTCAAACTAATCTCATAGATTTCTTTGACTGGGTAACCAGAGTGGTGGACCAAGGGGGAGCAGTTGATGTCGCCTACCATGACTTCAGCAAAGCTTTTGACACTGTTCCACATAGAAGATTGATAAATAAGCTGGGTAGGCTCGGGGTGGGTCAGAAGTTAGTCAACTGGGTGGCAAACTGGTTGACGGGCAGAAAACAGAGAGTGGTGATAAATGGTATAGTTGGAAGAGGTGCAGGTCACAAGTGGGGTACCTCAGGGATCAGTCCTGGGGCCAGTCCTCTTCAATATCTTCATTAGTGACCATGCAGATGGACTAGAGGGTAAGGCTTGTCTGTTTGCAGATGACACCAAGATCTGCAACAGAGTAGATGATCCAGTTGGGGTGGGCAGAATGAGAAGAGATCTGGATAAACTAGCAAAATGGTTAGAAGAGTGGCAACTGGGATTTAATGCAAAGAAGTGCAAGATCATGCACATAGGGAAGAGAAACCCTGAAGCCACCTATAGGCTTGGAGAGGAGTTGCTGGCAGTCACAAAGGAAGAAAGAGACTTGGGCATCATCATCACTGATGACCTGAAATCATCCAAGCAGACCTCTAAAAGCAATACGTAAGGCTAGGGGATGTTAGGAGTGTATAAGTAGGGTATCACAAGCCGTGAGAGAGGTAATAATCCCTCTTTACAAGACACTGGTTAGGCCCCATCTGGAGTACTGCGTGCAGTACTGGAGGCCACACCCTCACAAGAACATTAACCAAATTGAGGCAGTCCAGAGAAGGGCAACCAAAATGGTGCAGGGACTGCATCAGAAGACATATGAGGACAGATTAACAGAGCTCAATATGTATACCCTTGAGCAAAGGAGGGAGAGAGGTGATATGATCGAAACATTCAAACACCTTAAGGGCATTAACAAGGTGAAAGAGTGTAACATGTTTAAATAAAAGAAAAATAGCTGGACAAGAGGACACAGCATGAGATTAGAGGAAGGCCGATTAAGGGGGAATGTGAGGAAATACTTTTTCACAGAAAGGGTGGTGGATGCATGGAACGGCCTACCTCAGGAAGTGGTGGCTATGAATACAGTGCAGGGCTTCAAACAGGCATGGGATAGGCATAAGGGAGCAATGCAGATGAGTATGAATAGATAGACCACTGACAGAGCAAAGGCCGATGGCACATTTATAAGGTAGAAAAAGAAATGGGCAGACTGGATGGGCCTTGCGGTCCTTATCTGCCGTCAACTTCTATGTTTCTATGTTTCTAGTCTGTCTATGAATGTTTAAGAGTAACTGGTATTACATTCCTTGTTTTCCCTTGTTATGTCCGGGAGGTTGAAATACCCCATTAAGATGACATTACTGATTTCATATGTATTTTGTATTTTTTCTAATATGGCAAGATTGGATGTCTCATTCAAGTTCAGTGACTTGTAGCACAGTCCTGTTACAGCACTTTTACTTTGCTCTGATTTATTGCTGACCTGTATTGTTTTTTGTTTCCAAACCAACCTTGCTTTACTTTGGTTGTTGTTACCTTCACTGAATCAGTATTGCAGTTTATATACAGTGCAATTCCTCCTACCCTTTTATAAATCAGTCTAATTTAAACAGGTTGAATCCTGTTATTGGTGTATCTCAAATATAGTTTGAACACATCTCAGTGATGCCCACAAATTCTGGTTTGGAACATTTGATCATTAACTCCAGTTCTTCCTTGTTTTATTTAAACTGTGAGCATGCATTAGGGCACCATTTCATGTTTTCTGTTTATATATCCCTACCTTTTTTGTTGTTCCTGCACATTCTCTCCTGGTGCAGTACCCTTCTCAGGGTATCTTACCAGGATACTGAAGTTCAGAATCTCAACACTCACTGGATCAGCTTCAGTATCCTGAAATACCTATGCCCGAAGAAATTTCTCACAGTGGCTGTGCGAAATTATGTGCAAAAGTTTTCGCATGGGTGTAACACAGTTTTGCTACATTAGTAGTGAGAGGAAGCAGATGTTGGCTGAACTGCTCCTGTGGTATGGAGGGCTGGGTTAGGTGTGGCTTGCTTAGCATGGCCATGTGGATCTGGCTTCTGTTCCTGGTGCAGCTAGAATTTTTGCTTCCCCACCACTCCACCCCGGTAACATTTATTTACCAACTCCAAGGTCCCCTCACCCTTGGAATTAGTTATTTTACTTACAGGGGGTATAGGGGGGCAGAGTCCCCTGCACAGAGAGGTGCAGGGGGCAAAGTCCCCTGAATTGACTGTTAGTTCATGCCAGGATGCTGAAATTCAGTCTCCTGAACTTGATCTAGTGGAATTCAGGGGACTGGATTGTGGGATTCCATAGGTAATCCCTTCTCAATATTTTCTATATTGTCTCTTGCCCGCTTTCATAATGACTTGTATTTCTTTGCCCCACCTTATTTAGTTTAAATTAAATGTCAGTGAGTTTAGGATCTTACTCCTTAGCAGACCTGTTCCTTTCCCATTTAAATGGAGGCCACTAAGACTGCTCTTTTTTTGGAACTACCCACATTTCTAATAAATTCTAAGTTTTCTTGGTTACACCACTCCCTGAGCTGTCTATTTACTTTTCCAATCAATCCTTGTCGATGGGCAAATGCCTGTGGGAGTGGAATGATTTCACAGAAAATGGCTTTGCACCATTTTTCTTTCAACTTACATAGTTACATAGTAGTTATCAGCAGAAAAGGACCTCCTGGTCCATCTAGTCTGCCCTGTGTTCTTGCCCAGAGTCTCATAATCTTTAAATATTTCCCTTTCTGTCATTCTGCCTATACTGTTTGTTCCAACATGTACTGAAATGATAGGATTTGTTCCAGTATCATTAAGGATGTTATCAAATCTCATTGTTAAATTATTTATTTTCACCCCTGGGAAACATGACACTGTGGTGTTTACATTCTTGTTTTTTGAGCTCACCGTATCTGTGTATTGGATTATTGAATCTTCTATTAAGATTATTTTCTTAGTTTGATTCTCTGCCTGCATTCCCGGTCCTGGTGGCATCCTCCCAGCCCCATCACTGACCCATCTCATGGACTTATAGGTTAACCACCACTTACACAGAGCTGTATCAGTGTGTGGCCAGCCATGTAGGGGCATGCGGTGCCTGCAGAGGCTGCTAAGTCAGCCTAGACATTTTCCCCCATTTTCTCCCCTGGGACATCTGCAAGTGACACATGCACATGCACACATATTGATGCACATGCATACATATTGATGCACATGCACACATATTGATGCACATGCACACATATTGATGCACATGCATGCTGCATCAGCATATGGCTCCCATGTCTGCTGGTCCTGCTGGTGCTGTCACCCAGCCTCTGCTGGGTGGCAGTCAAGCCACAGGACTCAGAGTCCCCCCCCCCCGAGGGAGGAAAGCCATCAGGAATGTTCAATTATTCCTTATCTGGCTGGCCCCTGAGTAACCCTAGTCCATTCCTAACCTGGGTCAGTGGCATGGGTGGAAGTAAGGCACCAGTGCCTCAGCCCTCCACACCACTGGGCCACCTAGTAAGATTTTTGGTGTCACAATGTTATTTTCTTGACTGCACGAGCTAGTTTTTACCATAGTTTCCATGTCTACTCTGAGTTGCCCATTTTCTTCTATGGGAAGCTCTCTGCCTAGAACCTCAAATCTGTTTTGAGTTTGTATTACTAATGATTCAACCCTCTCTGCCCTCCTACCCATTTTCTTTCTTTGTGATGATTGTACAGTACACAATTTTCCAGAATTGTTTTCAGTTTCCCCTCTCCTTGTGTTATTCATTCTGTTTTCACTTGCTTGCATACTGAAGAAGTTATGTTCCTCTCAGTTCCTTTTCTTACTTGTCTGAGCTTTTGTCTCCTGTGCTGTGTCATTCAGAATTGATTCCTTTTTATGGCTGTGGGTGGAGCCTACAGCCATCTTGCTGAAGCTCAGTTGGAAAATGGCTTATCGTGGAACACATTTCTGACTTTTCAGTGTATCTTTCCACTACTGCAAATTACTATGGCATTTGAATTAAATCATTCCTTCTTTCTGTTTAAAGATCATGTGCAACACTTTATTTTTTACTGCAAGTGGTAGTGTTAATAAAGAATTGCCTTTAAAGCAGTGACCTCGTTGTTTTTATACCCCTCTACTTAAAAAATACTATAATTTTGCTTTCTTGTTCGTAGCTCCGTTTTCCTTTGACTGCTGTAATTTGTTTCAGATGCTCTGCTAAGCTGGGCTGCTGGCATCTGCAGCATCATATCATCAGTGGGTGGTCTGTGAGCATTGCTATCTGTCAGAGATGCTGTTCCAAATTAATATTTCCTGGTAAGCAATGGGCTGCAGTCAGGGCATTTTGGTTTGATTTAACACACTCTCCTTATCCTTATACGGAGTCCTTCATAATTTCTTTTAAATTATCGGACTTATGTGTCTAACAGTCTATCATTGCAGTGTTTATCTGTCATCTGAGTACTGGAGTGACCTGTTCCAGTGTTTGACCTACTCTCAAAATTTATTATGTTTCCTGACACTTTAAATAGTACTGCTGACAGTGACTTTGCAACAAACAGTGTGAATTCTACTGCCCTATTTACCAATATAATCATTTTATTTCCCTGCTTTTATAATGCTATCAACTTGTTAAAAAAGGTTTGTTACAGTATATTTTATTTTTAACTGACTTTAATGTGTGTCTGTGTGGTTACTTTTTGTTCAGTTTTGTTGTTTCCTGTTTTAATTTTTTGTTGATATAAAGCACTGCTGTGCCATTGGTTATAAGAATGGGAAAGGGTATGCTCACAGTTTATATCACTTTCCTAAAGATAACCATCGGTGCAAGCAGTGGGCACTTAGTGTTAAACATGCCTGCTAGGAACCAACTGATGATAGGGTTTCATGTGCTGGCCACTTTATAGAAGCTCAATTTACAATTTCACAAACTCTTTTAGATGCTATTGATTTTGCTGTCAGTGTTGCTGAAACCAGATGCATGTCCCACCATTTTTTTTTTCATTTAAACAGGAAAAAACAAAATGCCAGAGTAATGTATATTACAACTGTCATATCTAAATTGCTGCTGAATGCTAACAGTGTGTCTATAAAAGTGGCTGAAAGAGACAGGTATTTATTTTACTGTTACTGGCAGTGTCGTGTCTGTGTTTATGGGTTCATGATAGTGTTACAAATGTGTGCATTGCTGTCCGCTTTTGCTGGTTAATTTTACGTAGGTGTGTATGTCTGCAGTAAATTATTATGTGCATGGATTTCTGTGACTGATGCTCTTACATGTCTCTGTGTTGTTGCAAGGTACTTTTAGATCACTCTTCAAAGTCAGTGGGTCACTACTCTTATGTCGGTGTGTATGGGTGAATGATATGGCGATATGGGTGCATGACAGTTATGCCTGGTTTATAATGCACTGCTCAGTAATATATCTTTATGGATGAAGTATTCTATTATGGAGGAGTGTATGGGTGAAGGGCAATAGTACAAATGTGTGTAAAGTTGCAGGACACTATTATCTGCACTGATTTTTGTGCCCAGCATTCTTGTGAAGGTCTGCATGGGTGCACAGTACTATTACAGGCATGTGTATAGGTGCAGGGCAATGGTACAAATGTGCATATGTGTGCAGGGCACTTAGGTACTGTAATTTTAGTTCAGGTCATGAGTGTATATTTTTGTATTGATGTATGGTAATGTTATGTGTGTCTATGGTGGAAAGCAATGGTACTAATGTGTGTATGGGCACAGCATACTTTTGTCTGGTTATTGTAGTGCAGAACACAGTTACATATCTTTGTATGACTGTGGGTTGCTGCTTCATGACTGTGTATGGGTGAAAGACTAAGGTATAACTCTGTGTATGTATGCAGGGCATTGTGATATCTAGAGATTTGTTGAAGCACATTGATATGCATCTATATACTGTAAGGGGTTTTGGTAATGGTGTGTTATTGTGCATGGCTGAGAGGAAACAGAGAAACACAGAACATGACTAAAGGGAGACTAAATATCTAGCTACTCTGCCCTTGTTATACTAGCTCACACCACTGGCCTACTGTGCTGTTGTACTGTACCCCTTCCCTCCACTGTCACACCTCGAATCCTTACTGCCCCTCTTGGGGAAAAGGATTCCTCTTGCTCTGTCCCAGTCCCATTTAAACATTTGAAGGGAATTTGCATCCTACCAACCTCCACTCATGCTACTAGTGACTGCATCCCTATTATGTACAAGTAAGACATAACAATTTACCTTCTTTATATCACAGTGAAAGGGCTTCAGTTAACTCCATTTTGGGAGTATTTGACTTCCAAAAATAAGGCAAAAACTTCCGAAATAAAAAGGGAGGAAGTCATTGACTTCCAGATGTAAAACCAAAAATTAGATGACTTCCAAATTGCAAGCTTGGAAGTCAGAAAATATGGATTTTTTTCTGAAAGAAACTGTATTTTACCAGGAATATTAGCATCCATAAATTTGTCCTTCCTAGAATATTGACTTTCAGAAATTGGATTCTGGAAGTATTTTGACTTCCAAAAATTTGAATGACTTCCAGATTTTGACTCCTGAAAGTTTTATGCTTCCACTGAAAATAAATTAACTGAACCCCTGTCACAGAGAAATGTGTATGTTTCAATCATGTACCCACACTCCCTTCTGGATTTCAGTGAATAGATGTTTAGAGCCGTAATATGTCTAGGTCTTTTCTCAGGTGAGGTCTCCAGAACTGGTCATAGCACTCCAGGTGAAGCCTCACTAGGGATCTGTTCAGTGACAGAATCACCTTGCTTTACCTACTATGAAAACTATTCTCTATAAAACCCATAATCTCCAGTGCATTTTTGTATGCTTTATTGCATTGACTTGTTTGCTGCAGGGATTCACTGATTATGGCCCACATATCTCTATTGTCTGTGGAAGTGGGCAGTCTAATTCCTACTATCAAGTATTCTGTGCATGGATTAAGCCTACCAATGTGCACTTGTGCTCACTAATGGGGAGCATATGCAGGAAATAATGGTCAGGGAGCCATTGAGTGGGAGTGACCACTGCACAGTGTGGTTCAATTATATATGGGTAGGGAAAGCATCCTAACTAAGACCAAAATCTTGGATTTTAGAAGGGTGGACTTCAGGAAAATGGGTGAAGTACTAAGTAGGCACCTGGTAGGCATCAGACCAGATATGGGGGTGGACCAAAGGTGGTTCATCATTAAGGAAGGAATACTGGTTGCCACAGAGCAGTATGTTAGGCTTAAGGATAAGAACACAAGGACCAAAGCACCCAGCTGGTTCATTTCTTGGGTTGCCCAGGTAGTAAGGGAAAAGAGGCTGGCCTATAGAAAATTCAGGAAGACCAAGAGAGAGGTGGATAGGGAAAATAACCTAAGGTTGGCTAGTGAGGCAAGTAAGGAGATCCGGTGAGCTAAAGCACAGAAGGAGCTGCAGATAGCTGATGGAATTAAGAACAGGAGAAGTCTTTCTTTCACTATAAAAGTGAAAAAAGAGACAAGAAAGAAGGGATTGCTAGGCTTAAGAAAGGGGAGGAGTGGGTGGAGGATAATAGGTGGACATAGTGCCAGTAACTGAGACTTGGGCATCACTACACCATGACTGGGACCCTGTGATCCCTGGATATAAACTATACAAAAGGGACAGGGTAGTTGGAAAGGGGAAGGGGTGGCAGTTTATGTCAGGAAGGGAATAACTTGCATGAGGGAGGAGTCAGAGGAAGGCGAGGTGGAGGCATTATGGGTTCAATTAAGGTCCAATAGAGGGAGAAAGGTAAGGTTGGTGGTGGTGTACAGACCAGCCAGCCAGGATGAGGTGAGGGACAGAGAACTGAGTCCACAAATATTGGAAGCTGCAGGGAAGGAGAGGTGGTAATTGTGGAGGATTTCAACCTGCACAAGGTGGACTGGAGAATACCATCAACAACAAGTGCTAGGAGTTGGGTGATCCTGAAAGGACTACAGTGTGGGTTCATGACTCAGGGTGTCACAGAAACAACAAGAGCAGAGGCAATGTTTGATCTTCTGCTCACAAAAAAGGAACATGTACAGGAAATAACAGTCAAGGAGCCATTGGGAGGGAGTGACCATTGCACAGTGTGGTTACAGTTAGATATGGGAATGGAAAGCATACTGACTAAGATGAAAATCTTGGATTTTAGAAGGTCAGACTTCAGGAATATGGGTGAAGTACTAAGCAGCCTCCTGGCAGGCATCAGAACAGATATGGGGTGGACCAAAGGTGGTCCATCATTAAGGAAGGAATGCTGGTTGCTACAGAGGAGTGTGTTAGGCTCAGGGGTAAAAACTTAAGGACCAAAGTGCCCAGCTGGTTCAGTTCTGGGGTTGCCCAGGCAGTAATGAAAAAGAGGCTGGCCTATAGAAAATTCAGGATGGCCAAGACAGAGGTGGATAGGGAACATGACCTAAGGTTGGCTAGTGAGGCAAGTAAAGAAGTCATGCAAGCTAAAGCACAGAAGGAGCTGCAGACAGCTGAAGGAATTAAGAAGGGGAGTAATCTTTCTTTCACTATATAAGTGAAAAAAGAGACAAGAAGGAAGGGATTGTTAGGCTTAAGAAAGAGGAGGAGTGGGTGGAGGATAATGGAGGAAAAGCAGAGATACTAAATGAATACTTCTGTTCTGTCTTTACCAGGGAAAAGGATGGACCAGTACCTTCAGGAGGGAGAAGAAGAGCAGGGGGAGAGGGGAACATAAATGTGGTGATAGAGGAGAATAGAGTGAGAGATGTGCTGCTAGCATTAAAGGTGGAAAAAATCAGCAGGCCCAGACAGAGTACATCCAAGGGTACTAAGGGAACTGGCCATGGAGCTGGCAGGATCACTGACAGGCCTATTTAATAGTTCACTAGAGTCAGGTATGGTACCGTAAGAGTGGAGAACAGAACATGTGGTGCCCCTTCACATAAGTGGTCCCAAGAATGACACAAGGATTTACAGACCAGTCAGTCTGATCTCAATTGTGGGCAAGCTCATGGAGACCATACTAAAGGAAAGATTGGTGGAATATCTAGAGAAGCATGGTCTCCAGGATTCGAGGCAACATTGGCTCATGGGGGAGGCTGTGGGAGATTGTGTAAAACACATCTGATTGACTTATTTGAATGCATCACTAAGACAGTAGATAGGGGCTAAGTGGTAGACATCCTCTATCCAGATTTCAGCAAGGCCTTTGACTCTGTGTCCCACAAAAGGTTGAGCAGGAAGTTGGTGGATCTTGGGGTTGGGGATAAGATGGCCAGATGGGTGGAAAACTGGCTGAGGGACAGAACCCAGAGGGTGGTTGTGGGGGGAGAGTTATCTGGCACCAGAAAGGTCACCAGTGGGGTACCGCAGGGCTCTGTGCTGGGGCCTGTGTTGTTCAATATCTTCATCAATGACATTGGGGATGGTATAAAGGGCAAAATGTGCCTATTCACTGATGACACCTAGCTCTGCAGGAGAGTGGACATAGCTGAAGTGATACAGGACCTACATGATGACCTGGAAAAGCTGGGGAGGTGGTCCAGGATCTGGCAGCTTGGCTTCAATGCCAAGAAATGCAAAGTTATGCATATTGGAACCAAGATTCCCAAGAAAGAGTACTACCTGGGTGGAGTCCTGGTATCTGCATCAGAGGAGGAGGAGAGAGACCTGGAATTGATGATCACTAGTGAACTGAAGCACTCCATACAGTACAAGAAGGCAACAGCAAGGGCAAACAAAATTCTGCAATGCATAGCTAGGGGGATCAGTAGTAGGAGAGAGGAGGTTATACTGCCCTTGTACAGGTCACTGGTAAGGCCACATCTAGAGTATGGAGTTCAGTACTGGTGCCCATACCTCAAAAATAACACAAACCTGTTGGAGAAGGTACAGAGGAGGGCTACAAAGATAACAGTGGGTCAGCAGGGAAAGGTATATAAGGAGAAGTTGAGGGCACTGAACATGTACTCCATGGAGGACAGGAGAGAGAGGGGGACATGATTAGGACTTGAAGTACTTTAAAGGTAAAAATAAGGTGGATAAGGAGGCTCTCTTTTAGTTGAGTGGCAACCATTACACAAGGGGGCACAGTCTTAAGACAGAGAGTGGGAGGCTTAACAGCATGGTCAGGATGCACTTCTTCACAGAGAGGGTGGTAGACACTTGGAATGCACTGCCAGAAGATGTGATCTCATTGAACACAGTAGGCAGATTCCAGAGAGGTTGGGATAGGCACAGGGGGAATGTAAGGATCATGGATAGGGAGGATGGGAGGAGTGGGGGGGCAGGGACAGTAGCTCAAGCTCTAGACCCTGCAATACAAGCAGACTAGACAGACCAAATGGCTTTCTTCTGTTGGCTTCTTAGCATGTTAGTATGACTCCTACTGCACTTTCAAACAGCCTCATTTTTTTTCTCTGAGTGGACACATTAGGAGAAATGCCAAACAAATGTAAATATCTCAGAAAGTATACAAGTTACACATACATCACTAGCATGTATGTTGTTCAGGAAAAATAGACCTTTCAAATGAGGGTAGTCACTAAACTGAATTCATTATATATTTTTTTTAATATACCTATCCAAAAGGTGAAAATAGTCAAGAAAAATGAAAATTCAGGTAATCAGATGGCCATATTTTAAAAAGTATAATTAGTGCAGCTTAGTTAATAGGCTCATTGGAAAGGTCGTTTTGCCCTGAACAACCTTTATGCTAGTTTTGTATGTGTAACTTAAATACCTTCTGAGAAAGTTACATTTGTTCTGCATGACTCCTACTGTGTTGGCTCAGAGAGAAAAGACATGTGGCTGTTTGGTAAGAAATTGGTTAGGGGATAGCTGACAGAGGCTGGTGGTAAATGGAGTTCACTCCAAGGAAGGGAGGGTGATGTGGGGGTACCTCAGGGATCAGTGCTGGACCCAGTTCTCTTTAATGTCTTTGTAAGTGAAATTGCAAAGAAGCAGGAAGGGAAGGTTTGACTCTGCATGATGATACCAAGATCTGCAGCAGGATGGAAAAGTATGAGCAGAGACCTTAGAATACTTGAACAGTGGTCAAAGGTATGGCAGCTAGGTTTCAACACAAAAATGAAAATAATGCACTTGGGGCACAGAAGTCCAGAGGAAGAGTACAAAATGGGTGGAGTGGTATTGACAACATTAAGAAAGCATGCATTCAAAAAAAACAAGCTTTTACATACAGTTGATTACTGTTTAACAATATTATGCATCTATGGCTGCCAATGTACATCTGATGCAAACCCATAATCACGTTCCTCACTTGAAGCGCAAAAGGGTGGGGGTTGGGGGTGGAGGCCATAACCGACTCCTTCTTTTCATATTAAAGGGGTCAGATTTTTTACAGCAAAAACAAGGAAAGGGGTCGTTTCTAAAATGTGCATACTGTACGAGCATGGGTACCACTCTTATTCAGACAGTGCCACCACCGGCAGCTACAACTTCAAGACTGATATTATCCCCACCTACTACAATCGGGGGAAACCATATAGCAGCACTGAGATCAGTATGGTTAAGGCATATTTACCAGAAATTGCTGCTTAGAAAACAATGAGATTGTGACTGTGATGACAAGCAAGTCCCAGACCAGATCTCTAGTTTGTTAATAGTCTTTTCCTGAGTCTGATTTTACAGCTGCATGGGCCAAGCTCCACAGATGTTATGCCATCATCAGATTTGTATAAGAGCACTTTGGAATCATGTGGCCAGACCTCAGTCTAAAGTGCTGCCACAGTGCTCCGGCATAATTTCCAATGATTCTGTTTTTGCAGCCCTTCCCCTCTGCGGGCCACATAAACACCTCCACTTCCCGGTGCACTACTTCTCCTTTCCGCAACTGCAGGAGTGACGACTGCCATGGACAACATGGCGGCACAGACTTAAACTGTGCATGTACGAGTATCATGCATAAGTAGCCATGTCAGTGCCATCATGTTGCACATGGCTGACTCCTGGGCAAACTGTGTGTGCATGAGTATCATACATGTGTAGTACTGTAATCACTGCAGTACTAGTTATGGCTGACTCCATTGCGGCGAGAGCACCGCATATTCTTTTCAATGCTCTTGCCACTCCTAAAAGCTCTCCAGAGCCATATTGACTCTGACCAGAGTTTGTTATACTTCCAGTGACCAGCTAAAGGTCACCATTTTTACTATTTTGTTAGTTCTCTCCATTACCTCTTTCAATCTATAAATCTCTAGTAATAGTTTTTCATTTATTATACATTTTTGCACACACGTGTCAGTTAGGAGTGGTCAGTGTGTCCACATTTGTACATCTTACAGTTTGAACATTCTACCATGTATTTCCTTTATGCTCAGTGACGGTTTCATTTGATGTGGCCATGGTGTCGAACTGGTTGGGGTGATGGTTGGGTGATAAAATGAGGTAAGCAGGAACGCATGGAGGTCAGTTTCAAAACAAGACAAAAGTGTTTCCCCACATTTATTTAGCACAGTAGAAACACAAAATCACCAAAACATCTGATGCAGCCAACAGATACTAGATGGTCTAATGACCTTTCCCTAAGTAATGCAGTATAGTCAGACACTGAATTGAATTATTATGATATGTACCTGTTCTCTGGGGATTGTTATGTAAGATCCATGGCCAATCTACCAGTCTGCCATGGCAGACATAGCAGAAGCAGCCGGTGTCTCTGCCACGTTGCCTCACTTGCACAGGCACTGGCAGACATACCCTGGAAACTAGAAGTAGTGGACACTCACTTCCAGTTTCGTGATTCAGTTATTTTGCTTACTAACTTTGAAATTTAGTCTCCTTTATGCCCTACTAAGCATAATTTTCAGTTCAGGTTTGCTATTCTGGCTGTCAGTGTGGTTAAAACATTCTCTTGCTTAGAAGGAGTTACAGGCCTCATAGTACTTAGTCTGCTTCTCTGCTCAGCCATAAAGTCAGTGAGCACTGAGATGGTCTGCCCACCTAATGGCCCCAACACACACAGTTACAACCAATTTTCCTGCTGCAATGCAGTTACAATGTATAGTTTCAGTGGTGAAAGCCACTACTGTTGCATCTTAAGCACCCAGTTGTACAGAAAATAAACTGGTAGGGGTAGATTTGGCAAGTCTCCCAACACTTCCATGGTAAAAACTGAGGTGAAGTATTCATTTAGCCTTTTTGCAGCCAGGGCATCATCAGACATTGATAAAGTAAGGTAAAGTTTGGCACGGGAAGGGGGATGAGCTGCTACTAGGGGGCGTAGCCTAAAACTGCTCAGCTTTAGCTTATGTGGCAATAGGTGGGAGAAGAACACAACAAAGGGACTGCGGTGTTTTTCTGCTTATCAAGTTTTTTATGTTTCTATACTGGCAAGACAATTATTTTTATATAGCACCCTTTGCAATGATCTCAGAGCACTTAACAAACAGCCATAAAACAAACAATAAAATCATCAAGTTCAGTAATAAATGTTGGTAGAGGTACAGATCAAAGTTAAGTATTAGGTCGAAAAGCTATTTCAGAAACCAAACAAGAAAGCCGGCATCAGCAGAAAGGTTATAAACAAAGATTTTAGGAAAGTGCTGTAGTGCAAAGTTTCAGTGGAAAAAAAGGCTAAATAAAGAGCTACACTACAATATAGTCAACTATTGCACTTACTGTATAAGGCAGGGCACTTGAAAACAGCAAACTGATAGTGTGACTCAACCGGTTTCACTTCTAGCTTCTCCAAGAGTCCCGGATGTGCCTGATTGTTGCCCTTTTAAAGTGCAGCCTTTAAATTTATTTATTTTTATTTATTTATACATCAGTTTACAACCTTTGAGCCAGCGGCTCGTTTCCAAAGGTACCTCGTCTCAAAGAGGACAAATACAAGCACAACATTTCGTTACATCATTATAGGTAACATCATTTTTTTTTTTATATATATTTTTTTTTTTCTTTTTTTTTTACATCATAGCAGGCAACAGTAAGGCAGATATATGCTGTAAATTACTTTGTTTACAATAACAGAGTAACAGGTTAGGTATTGACAGGTATAACAGTTATTCGGATAAGATTGAGAGGTAAGCAAACATTGGTTAAGCAGACAAATTAGTCTTGAGCAGGGACCACTAGGTTAGTTAGAACAGGTGGCTTTGGGACAGGGTAGGTGATAGTTAGGGGGGCATGCCACTCAAGGAGTTTTGTCACTTGTTGATTGTGAAGCTACTCCGAGAGTTTTGTCGGGTACAATGAGCTTGAACACCTACGGCCGGGGACAAGCACAGCTACGCATATTAAATAGCTGATTTCTAAGTGCGGTTTTAAAACTGGAAATTGAGCGGATATCAGTGATGGAGCTGGGGAGAGTATTGTACCAGGTGGGGGCTCTGTAATAGAAGGACCATTGACCTTGTGTGGTCCTGGTTCTTGGGATAGACAGGGTGGCCTTGGAGGAGCTACGAGTTTGGACTAAGGGTTGAGCTAGGTGAATAGAGGCTGTCAGACTGGTAGGGGATAGTCCAAGGAGTGTTTTTTTCGTTAGGAGGCAGGTTTGATATCTGAGCCGTTCATCCAGGTTGAGCAGCTTTGCGAAGTCATATAGCTGGCAGGTATGGGTTAATCTGGTGGCTCCCATGATTAACCTACAGGACTTGTTCAAGGTATGACGAATTTTATTGAGGGCAGTCATATCAGCGGCACCATAGACAGGCAGGCCATAGTCCACAAGGGACAAGATTGAGGAGGTGACTGCTAGTCAGAGGGCCTCGGGGGGGAGGCAGTGCTTGTAGCGATAAAGGATACCTAGCCGTGTATTTGCAGTTGAGGCTAAAGTATCAATGTGGTCGTGGAAAGTGAGAGCAGAGTCAAAGGAGACCCCAAGGTACTTGTACAGGCGGACTTGCTCGAGAGGAAGATTACAGCCAGGGAGGATATGGAGTGGGAAATTACTGAGTTTGTTTTGGGGATGGGCAAAGAGCATGGATTTGTTTTTTTTTTTGATTAACTACAAGTCTGTGCTTTTTCAACCAGGCTTCAGCATCATTGAAGGCTAGTTGCAAGGTATCTTGAAGAGAGATGGGGTTTCGGTGGGTGGCAAAGATAACTGCATCATCTGCGTACAGCAGGATTTTTCCAGTGCAAGCACTGGGCATGGTATTGAGGTATAGAGAGAAGAGAAGTGGGCCTAGGATGGAACCCTGGGGGACTCCGGATCGGATGGTACATGTATTGGAGAGGGTCCCATTAATTTTAACAAGCTGAGAGCGGTCCGACAAGTAGCTGGAGCACCAGGAGACTGGGCTGGTGGCAAAGCCGATGCGATAGAGGGCATCCAACAGTAGGGGTTGGGAGACAGTGTCGAATGCCTTTGAGAGGTCAATAAACACTGCCCCTGCTAGTGAGCCCGAGTCAAGGGAGGAATGCAGAAAATTTGAGAACTCAATAAGGGCAGTGCTGGTACTATGACCTGCACAGAATCCGTGCTGTTTATGGCAGAGGATGTTGTATTTGGTCAGGTAATCTGTGATTTGGGTTGCCACCAGTTTTTCAAGGGCTTTGGAGAGGGGTGGAAGGATGGAGATAGGCCGGTAGTTCCCGGCTGAGGACCTGTCACCTCCTTTGTGTATGGGCAGGACTGAGGCTGTTTTCCAGCCTGGGGGGAATTGACCCAGTCAGAGGGACTTGTTGAGCAGGGTAGTTAGGGGGGCAAGAACCTGATCCAGGACCCTGCGGAGGATACTGGGGTCCAGGGAGTCGCAGCCAATATAATTGCTCTTAAGAGCTTGAAGCAGCTTAAATACACCCCTTATATTCCATAACAGTGCAAAACAGTGCCAAAAGTGTTTACAAATTCAAAAACATAGCATACATAAGCTGGAAATTCTAAATATATCCATTAAAGAAGAAAAAAGATCACTGTACAAAGGGTTGGTATTAGTATGCCTAGTATAGTGTCTTTTCTGGCAGCCTCAGTTGGTGCGGATGTATTTCTAGTCAACACATTTTAACTATGGCCATCTGTGCCCAGACTACTATGCAAGCTTTCCAACGCCTTCTGAAACAGAAGAAAGAGAATTTTAGATCTAAATCTGGATCTAGAAATACAGTCCTACCATGTGCTTTGCCTTATATAGTAAGTGCAATATTTATTTTATTAGAATTTTGGTAACTGGGTGAGCCCACTGAGACCATGCAGTCAATTTTTCAGGGCTACCTGGGGGAGGGTACAAAGGGCAATAGTATGCAATGAATAAAGAGACACAGTGCTATATATTGGCAAAAATGACAAATGCAAATAATGTTACAGTGCGGTACAATAAACAGGATTATAATACATATGGAGAGTCACAATTCTGTAATATCACTCCGCTAGCTGATTGTATTGTATTGTAGCACTTTACTGGAATTTCTCTGCACTGAAACTTTGCACTACAGCACATTATTAATAAAGTCTGTGCTGATAATCTGTCTGCTGGTGCCAACTTTTTTGCTTGGTTTCTGTTCTGGCCATCGGCCAAAGCACAACTATTTGGAAAGTGATGGATCTGTTTGGATTTCAAAAGTTATTTCAAATATATAGCTTTTCAGGCACCGTTTAAACATTTCCACAGATGAGAACTCCTAAGCTAGTATGGCAAGAGTTCCAAATTGTGGGTGCCACCACCAAGAAAGCCAGATCACCGGATTGTTTCAGATGGGATCTTGGGATGGCTAGCAACAATTCCTCGGTGGAGTGGAGAGGGCAGCTGGGAGCATATTAAGAAAGAAATCTTTGAGACAGCCAGAGCCCAATCCTTGCAGGGCTTTGCATGTTAACAAAGTGATCTTAAAGATGGTGAACCACCTAATTGGGAGCTAGTGCAACTACTGCAGCAAAGGTGTAATATGATCTCTATATGGTACAACTGCCACCAATCTGGCTGCAGCTTTCTGCACCAGCTGCAGGCAATGCAGCAACCCTCTAGATAGCCCTAGGTACAGAGGTACAGAGCATTACAGTAATCAAATCTTGAGGTCACAAAGGTATGTACTAGGGTCACCAGATCCTCTTGCAGGGTCTAATCTAGGAGATATTGCTTCATTGGAAAAATCCAGTTTGGACAAAAGCTGACACATGGTGTTCTAGTGTCAGCCGTAAGTCAGTCAGTAAGCAAGCAAGTAAAACTTTATTTATATAGTGCCTTTCCAAAACCAAGGTGCTTTAACAAAGCATAACAATACCCCATATAAATAAAACAATAACAGTAATATACATAACCAAATACAAATATAATCACTAGATTAAAACATCAAAGAAAAGCCTGGGTAAAAAGATAGGTTTTAAAATCAGCTTTAAAACTTTCAGTGGTCAGGCATTCTCTTAACCAACAAGGTAGAGAATTCCACTGAGTGGGAGCCACAAAGGAAAAAGCTTGAGCACCAGAAGTTTTCAGACACACTCTGGGAATCTCTAGAGGACGGTGGACAGTAGGGAGTCAGAATATCTTTCAGATAGCTGGGTCCCTGATCATGTAGGGCTTTAAAGGTCAGCACGCCAACCTTAAAGGTGATCCACCACTGAACAGGCAGCCAGTGCAGTTCACACAGCACAGGCACGATATAAATATATATATATATATATATATATATATATATATTTTAGTCTTTAGTAACCGGGTATAGCCCACTGGGCACAAATGCCAGTTTTCAGGGGCAATCTGGGAGCACTGGGCAGTTAAGTGACTTGCTCAGAGTCACACAGTATGCAAGTGGAGGTTGTGAGAATCAAACTCAGATCTGGTCTGCTGGATGTACCAAGCTCATTCACACCTCATTCCTCTAACCTCTAGGCTATACTGCCAGCCCAAATATGACTACCCCTAGATATGCCAGTCAAAAGCCTGGTCAGTAATGACTTCCAGATTTTTAATCCTGTCCATTGCTGTCAGAAAAGTGCCATTTGGAGATGGTATTCTGACCACATCATATTATCCAGGCAACCCTCAAGGACCTGGTTCCACCAGCAACAGTTCCAGTTTCATTGGATTGAGACTCTGCCAGCTGGAGGCCATCCAATCAGCAATTTATTTAAGGCAACGCTCCCGTAGAGCAACTGCCTGCTGCCCATCCAATGTAAAGTACATGTGCAGCTAAGTATCATATGAACAGCAGTGAAAACTCATAACATACTGCCTGATAATCTGTCTAAGTGGCCACATATATGCCACAAGCATATATGTATAATTATAGGCCCATTAGTCTGACCTCAGTGCTAGGAAAGATTCTGGAAGGTATAATTAAAGACTACACCGTTGAATTCCTAGTAGCTGCAGGCAGGATAGATATGACTCAGCATGGGTTTACTAGACAGAGGGCGTGTCAAACCAGCCTCTTGGAATTTTATAATAAGGTTAGTAAACCCATATGGGAAACCCGGTTGATGTGATTTTCCTAGACTTTGCAAAGGTTTTTGACAAAGTCCCCCATGAGGAGCTTGTGAAATCACTGTTTGAGTTAAATCTCCCAGTTTGGGTACCAAAATGGGTTCAGACGTGGCTTAAAAATAGAGGCCAGAAGGTTTGTGTTAAAGGGGAATTTTCTGGCCAGGCTAGAGTGACTAGTGGTATCCCCCAGGGTTCGGAATTGGGACCATGTCTGTTTAATTTATATATATCAACCACACAGATCCACTCAGGGGTTTGGTTGTCTAAATTTGCAGATGACACTAGGATTGGGTGTCCGGTAAATAATATAGAGGAACAGTTCATTTTACAAACAGCTTTAAATAATTTGGATATGTGGGCCTCCCAGAAGCAATCTATCTTTAATATTGATAAGTGCACAGTTATGCACTTTGGAAAGAAAAATAATCAGTTCCAATATACCTTGGGTGGTTTTGTACTAAAGGCTGTAGGTGAAGAAAAAGATCTGGGAATCATTATTAACAGTGATCTTAGTTTTAGCTTACAATGTAACACAGATCTAAAAAAGGCTTGCAGTATAACACACTGTATACAGAGACACATCAAATGTAGAGACAAGGAGGTTGTGATGCCCTTGTATAATGCATTGGTACATCCCCATGTGGAGTACTGTGTTCAGTTCTGGGCCCCATATAAAAAGGGTGATGTTGGAATGATGGAAAGGGTGCAGAAGAGAGCCACCAAAAGGATCAAAGGGACAGAGGGACTAAGCTACGAGCAGAGACTGCAGTATTTGGGGTTGTACTCATTGGTGTATCGTAGAATGAGAGGAGGTATGTGTTTGATCTACAGGGCACTGACTGATACCAATTTGTGGGATCTCTTAGGCCTAGTAAAAAGGGACCAACTATATAATATTATTGTCACCAATTGATAAAGGATAGATATAGAACAAATAAAAGGAAATATTGGTTAAACAATAGGGTAACAGAAATTTGGAATATGCTGCCTTGTGAGGTTGTGGAGAGTAAAACAATGTTGGGATTTAAAACAAGTTTAGATAAATTTCTTTTAAGTAAAAATATTAATGGGTATACATAAATTATGATTATAAAAAGGTTCTCAGAATCGCTGCAATCCGATTGGCTGTTAGGATTCCAACAGCCTTACATTAATCCATGTTATACCGGCATGTACTGCCTGATCACAATAGCACATGGATTCTTCCTGTCAGCATTCCATCCTCTAGCACTCCTGAATGTCTAGAATGATGCATTCTGATTTTGAACCAGCATTCTTAAACTGTTGGTGGAAGAACTATTTTATTAAAAATCTCCCTCTAAATGAGGAAAACATTAAAAACGTATTCTTTTAACCCTCTTCTTTTGGAACTATTTTTTATAATAGCAATAAGGCACTCCCAGGAGTTAGAATAACAGTCAGTTAATCACCCCCAAGGGCAATATGGCACTCGGCTGTGCCTCGTGCCACATTACACCCCTAGGGGGTGATTAACAGACTGTTATTCTAACCCTTTGTTATGCCTTATTGCTTAATTGGTGAGCTCATGGACTAATGTCTTTAACGCTCTGTATTATCTATGTAATCTATGTAATCTAAGCAACATGGGGAACAAGATCAAACTTTTGGAAACCCCACAGCTTACCACTACTGGCTACAATAAAAAAGTACCAATCACAGCCTGCTATGTGCTGCCAGACAAGGACTCAAACCACTTTAAAATTACCCAAAGAGATTCCAATATTCTCCAAGGCAAGCTATCAAAACTGCATGGTCCATGGCGTTAAACACTGATGAGAGATCCAGAAGAACAACAACAGAGTGCTCCCACTATCTCTTGCTAACAGCAGATCATCATCCACCGTGATGGGTGCTGTCTCCGTACTGTGGTGGAGTCTGAAACCTGATTGGAGTGGTTCATAGATGTTGTAATTCTCAATGTGAGCTTCCAGCTGCGCTTCCACCACCTGCTTGATAACCTTCTCTAGAAAAGTAAGATTTGAGACAGGCCTGTAGTTTGCCAGCAATCTCGTGTCTAAAGATGATTTCTTTAGGAGTGGTCTCAGCATGACGTTTTTAAGGGCCAATGGGAAACAACCCCTCATTGAGTAACCCTGGACAAGGCAAGCAAACAATGGGCCCCAGGTCACCCAGCAGTCTTCTAACAGCTGTATAGACCTTTGATTTGACAAACAGTAGGTGGAGCACAGCACCACAGTTACCCTGAGCACTTTCTCCATACCAACTGGCTGGAACTCACTCCATTGTCTTAGAGGGCCTTCATGCTCCCCCTCAATCCCTGCTGACCCCTGACGCTAAACCTGTTGAGATCCTAGCTTATCTCCTCACACATCTTTTTTTTTAACTTTATGTTTATTGTTTTACAACAATGATACATAAGCCAAGCTTCAAACACCAAGTATTCAAAAAAAATGCTAAGCATTCAATGAGGGTGCCACTCCTCTTAATACATGTGAATAATACAGAATGGTGCAATATAGATACATCTTTAAAGAGCACCTTTCATGATGGTCCAAAAAGTTGCAGCTTGCAGTCATTATATACAGTACTAGACCTGAAAGGGTGTGTGCATGTGTTACTTTTGGCCAAAGTTTACCCTGCCTTCAATATTTTGGATTTGTTTTTGAGCCCTGTTTTAGCCCTGCTGCACTTGCCTTTGCTGTTCAGCTGCTGGGCTGCTGGCTTCCAATGACATCACTATAGAGCAGAGAAGTGACTCACACTGTGCAGTATGGTGCAGTCACAGCAGCTGTGCAACAGAAAACTACCAGTACTCAATGTACATACCATGTTCCCTCTTCTTCTAGACACCCTGTTTGCAATGCATTATGCCAAAATCCAAATGCCTTGTCAATATGTTGTTTTGTAACATTGATTTACTTCTATCTCTGTAACAAAGCATGGGGATTGAGAGATCAAGTTGCTGTCAGCACCTTTCCCATTCCTTTTGACTTTCATGCATACATTACCCCTTCTTGCATTGATTCTGGAATTGCATTTCTTTACTGTCCTTTGCAGTTAGTTTTTGCATTCTGAGCTGCTAAAAACTGCAGGGTGTACCAGAGATTCTGTAGCAAGCCTGGTGTTTTTGTGAACTCAGGGCTGTACTGCTCACATCACTATATGGTAGAGGAGTGATTCACACTGCAGTACAGTGAAGTTGCAGCAATTGTGCAAGGGAAAACTACATTACTAGTTGTACATACTGTGACCCCTCTTCACCAAGACACCCTGTTAGTAACTCATTATGCCAACATCTATATGCCTTGCCAGTATGTGTTTTTGTAAAACTGACTTCTGCTTCTGTAACAAAGCATGGGGAGTGAGAGAAGATTGAGTTGCTGTCAGCCAAGACAGCTGTCAGTTTAGGCATTGGTGTGATTAGTGTCTATACCTTGATCATTTGAAAGCAGTAATGCCCCCTTACTCATGCCATACTGGTGTCTTCCATGTCTTTCTTTAGTAAAGTACCTGGCAGTCACCCTGATCAAAAATCCCTTACTGCTCCTTTGTCTCACCCCTCCCCAACATCTGCATGGCACCACGGAATGCCAGAGACTAATTTTGGTACCATATAATGCAAACAATGTGTTTAGATGTGCTATATGCACTGTAGAGGTGGTTTTAAAAGCTGAGGGCTATTGCCAGAGAAATTCTTGTTTGAAAAGTGAAACTGGGAATCCTCACATGCACTGACCAGCGATATTATATGGTACCATAATTAGTCTTCAGATTTCCATGGTGCCATGTTAATGTTGAGAAGACATGGGATGGAGGAGCAGTAATAGAGTTTCAATTGGGGTGACTGCCAGACACTTTACTACAGAAAGACATGGAGGCATCAGTATAGCATGGGTAAGGAGGCATTACTGCTTTCAAATGATCAAGGTATAGACAGCAATAACACTGATGCATAAACTGACAGTTTTCTAGGCTGACAGCAACTCAATCTTCTCTCACTCCCCATGCTTTATTACGGAGACAGAAGTCAGTTTTACAAAAAACATACTGACAAGGCATATGGATTTTGGCATAATGCATTGCTAACAGGGTTTCTTGGTGAAGGGGTACCACAGTATGTACATCTAGTAATGTAGTTTTCCCTTGCAAAACTCTGCAACTTCACTGTACTACAGTGTGAGTCACTCCTCTGCCATATAGTACTATGAGCAGTACAGCCCTGGGTCCACAGAAACACCAGGCTTGCTACAGAAGCTGTGGTACACTCTGCAGTTTTTAGCAGCTCAGAATGCAAAAACTAACTTCAGAGGACAGTAATGAAATGTAGTTTCAGAATCAATGCAAGAAGGGGTGATTTACATATGAAAGTCAAAAGGACTGGGAAAGGTGCTGACAGCAACTCAATCTTCTCTCAATCCCCATGCTTTGTTACAGAGGCAGAAATAAATATTACAAAAAAAATACTGACAAAGCATTTGGATTTTGGAATAATGTATTGCTAATAGGGTGTCTTGGGGAAGGGGGAACACAGTGTGTGCATTGAGTACTATTAGTTTTCCCTTGCACAACTGCTGTGACTGCACTGTACTGCACAGTGTAAGTCACTCCTCTGCTCTGTAGTGATGTCAGCAGTACAGCCCTGGGTCCACAGCAACAATAGGTTTGCTATAGAAGCTCTGGTACAGCCTGCAGTTTTTAGCAGCTCAGAATGCAAAAACAAACTGTAGAGGATGGTAATGAAATACAATTCCAGAATCAATGCAAGAAGGGGTAATTTATGCATGAAAGTCAAAAGGACTAGGAAAAGTGCTCTTTAAGAGGAAAACAAGAGATTTAAAACAATCAAAACTATTTGCATTATTTATTGCTGTAATAGAGCCCATAAGCTGCATGGAATGATTTCTAAAGTCAAATCTTATTCAGAAAGTCTCAAAGTCTCTCCACCTCCAAGACAGGGGAAAGGAGAATGAGTCCACGCCATTTCATTGTCAGAATGTAGTACATATATTACAACATCAAGTATCAATAGTCTTAGAAATAAAAAGGTTTAAACAAGTAACAATAAGCAAGTACAAGAACAAGAACTTGGAAGAAAATCTGCAGTGTCTAACTGAGACATGAAGGACCCAAACTAGGTAAGGTGACAGGCCACCCCAGAGTAATGAGAGATATAAAACAGAATTTATTAGATCACAAGGCATTACCTGGGGATTAGCCATTTACCCACCCTACCAACCCATTAAGGGACAACAAAAGTACAGCACAACAAAGGTTCAAGTGTCTTCTCCCTCAGATGAGGAATCCTGTTGTTGGTCAGTGCTCGATGGTGTTTTAGCATGTTTGGGCCCATTTCAATGCATCAGCTGAATCCAAGAAAATAAATATTTTCCCACTGTGAATGATCCTCAAATGAGCTGGGAACACAATTCTGTGTGGTAACCCTGCTGCACAAAGCATGGTTTTAACTCCATCGAACCCTTTTTTCCCTCTGTCTGGTGGCATAGTTCAAATCCGGATACAAACAGACAGTTTGCCCATCCTGTGGCAATGGTCCCTTTTGTTGGGCTAATGCCAGCAAAAAGTCTTTACTATCCACTCCATCTGTCATCAGAACAATAGCACATGGTGCTTCTGGATTGACCAGCCTGCCTCGTGTGGTCACCTGATAAGCTTTTTTAATATGTATCGGGCAACTGAGCACATCTTCTCCAAACTGCTGTTTAAGCCAGTCCAGAAAAAAGAGGGGCAGATGATCTCCCTCACATCCTTCAGGCATGCCAACTAGTTAAACATTTGCTGAGCATGCTTGATTATCCAGTGTTTCTAGCTATGCCTGTAGATGAACGTCTTCTTTTGTTAGCGTAGCTACTGTCCCCAGTGTGGCATCAGTACATTTGCTTGTCTCCACTGCGGTGGATTTGAAGGAATCCATAGATGCTTCCAGAGTGGCAACTCTACCTGTAAGAGTGTCAAATTTGTCAGAAAGGCCGGGCACTGTCTGGATAAGGCAATTGATTTTGTGACCCAAAACCTGTAGAGTTTGCTCTGCTACCTCCTCTTGTGGTTCTGAGACTTTCCTCTGGGCTAACCTCATCCTCACACATTTCTTGAGACAAAAATCCTCCAGGCTGCAGACATAAAGTATGAAGTAACCTGTCCATAGTACAGAAGAGTTAAGATGATCTTTTTCCTTCTGAGGCAATAACCCTTGACAGAAATTATGCTTTTTGCAGGGTTACTGTCCTCTGATAGTCCTTATAATGGGATTTCAGAGCCATCTTTTCTACCATCAAGCCCAACCTCTTCCAGGAACACTCCATCCTCTGCACAGTTGCCTTCAACCACCTCAATTCACCATTGTACCATGTTGAACTGCAGCGGGATGTCAGTGAGCAGACACTGATCGGTGCACTGGAGTCGAGTGCTGCTGTAATGGTTGAATTATGACCATCAGCATCTCCCTCCATCCCTCTATCTTCCTCCATACGTGAGCTGATCAAACTGCCTGAAAACGTTTTGGTACCAAAGCACATCTAGGATGGTATTGGGCCAGCTCCATGGGGGAGATGATTTTAAGGGGACCCCTGCCTGAAAACTAACAGCACGGTGGTACAGTCACCCCACTGGAACCACACTGACATGACAGATGTTAAGCTCCAGGGAGAATATGAGCTCCAAGTTGTGGCTGGGTTCATTAGTAATGCTGGGAACAACCTGTGCGAGACCCAGAGACTCAATCAACTGGATTAATGGCTGAGAAAATTGCAAGGTTTCATTATTGACCCATACACTGAAATCCCCCAAAACAATTAGGTTGGAGCATGCCATAATAGGGCAATAATCAAGTACATGAATTCCATTAGAACTCCTGTTCCTGACCCAGAGGGTGGTAAACCAATGGAATCCTACACCTCACACCCGCATCACTCTTCACTGCCACATATTCAAATGAATAAAAATAATAATAATAATTATTTTATTTATAAAGTGCAATTCAAATATCAAAGCGCTGTACATAAACATAAAAATGAGAACATTTTTAAAACACAGGAAGACATCACAAAAGCTCTGCATTAAGTTCAGCAATTATTAAATGCGATATTAAGTACATGTATTTTCAATGCTGTTTTGAAACTCTCCACGGTCAGACATTCCCAAACCTGATGAGGTAGAGAGTTCCACAGGGTGGGCGCAACATATTCAAATGAACACGCACCAGATGTCTTCAGTTGTACCCTGGGAACCTTTAGCAGTTCCTCATCAGTGGAGTAGAGGGAGCAGAGGGGTCAGTAAAGGTGAAGAAGATCTTACAGGTAACCCAGACCCTGACCGTGTAGGACTTTATAGGTCATCAAGCCGACATTAAAGGTGATCTGCCATTGTACTGGTAGCCAGTGCAGCACCTGCAGCACAGGTGTAATATGGCTAAATGGGAGTCCCCAGTCAGTAACCTAGCTGCTGCATTCTACACCTGTTGTAGACAGCAGATATCAGCCCCTGGTAGCCCTAGGTAGAGGGCATTGCAGTAATCAAGATGAGAGGTCACAAAAAAACAAAGAATCAGCACTTCAAAGCACTGGCAGCTCACAGTGGATATGAGCTGAGGAAAAAGTCACACACTTGATATAGGTTAAAGGCTTTATTTGCTAAACAAATTCCAAATTTCCACACAACTTGTGTCACTGTCAACTGGCAATAACTATAAAATGGCCACTCCTGTGCTTTGTTCCTTCAAGCTTCCTCAGGGAGTGATTGCCACAGTCACACTTATATTTTAAATACAGCTGTAATTTGTACAGCACAGGTAATCTCAAAGTATCACAACCTGCACACAATTAACTTATATAGTAGATTAAATCAAGTCAGAATTCTGTGTGCTGTGAAAGAAATTAGTAAAACTATTTGTAAACACTCAGCATCTGAAACAATATGGAGTGCAAAACAAACAGACTTCTAACCATCATTCTTAAACTATTTTAAACATCATATTTTCTTTAAGATATTTTTTGGCAAGTTTTATTGTTGGGCAAGCCATTCTTCAGAGTTCTTGATAATTACTCAGTTCCAAATAGGAAAAATATCGAAGGGAGCTGACCACAAACATCTCGATGAAAGGAGTCTCATATTATGTCTGTGGCCAAACAGGTTCATAGCTGCACTCTCCTACTCATGAGATTTAGGTCTAAAATTAAAAGATAAATATAGATCTGGTTCTGTTGCAGCTTCATATCTTGTTTTGTTTTGCTTTCATAAATTACGTTTTCAGTATAAGAGCACAGATATTTTCCTGGCTGTCTACTACAATTTTTACTGTATCAATGCATGGCTCCATTACTGACTCCCATCTTTAATTCATTGTTAGAACATATTACAATGTCGACAAATTCATTATTTTGGAACGAAATCTAGTTTTATCTTTTACTTTCAAACCTAAATCTTGCGAGTAGGAGAGCGCAGGTTTAACCTGTTTGGCCATTAGCCGGCCCGGTGGCACTGATGGTTGAGGCACTGGATGCCACACCTCACGCCATGCCGGCGACCCAGGTTTGGGAATGAGCCCAGGCCATTGGGGGTCAGCAGGGGAGGACTGGGATTGAGCATCTGCAGACTGCTCTCCTGGGCCTGGGGTGGTTTGGGGAATCTCACTGCACTGTAGCAGACCCTGGGGATGCTCGGGGGCACCACTAGTGCTGGTGATACTGGAGGGGGAACGCAGCAGATGTCAGCATTTTGTGCCCCGACATCATTGTACATCCGTGTTCCAAGGGGACCAATTGGAGGAAAATGGCTGGGTGTGACCGTGCAACTGGATGGCCATGCTCCGGGCCACCTGGAGGACTTTGGTGGAATCCTGTTGGGAAGGGTCCGGGGCTGTCCTGGCTGGCTGAGGCAGAGGGGCAGCCCTCCAGCGGGATGGCAAGATGGCCATCCCAGATACTCCTGGGTCCAGTTTGAGCTACCCAGTTCTCTGGGCGGGTGGAGCCGGCAGCTGGATGCCCCAAGCCGGAGTGTGCCACAGCAGGCGAAAAAGTATTACATGATAAAAAAATAATCTGTTTGGCCATATGAGTAATAGGAGAGTCCTTGCATCAAGATGTCTGCAGTCAGCTTCCTTCGATATTTCTCCTATTTGGAATTAAGTAATTACCAAGGACTCTGAAGAATGGCTTGCTATAATAATAAAACTGGTCAAGAAATATGTTAAAGAGAATACGATGTTTAAAATATTTAAAGAGTGATTGTTACAAGTCTGTTTGTTTTGTGCTTCATATTGTTTCAGATGCTGTTTGCAAATAGTTTTTTCTAATTTCTTTCACAGCACACTGACTTAATTTAATCTATTATTTAAGTTAATTGTGTTCAGGTTGAGATACTGTGACATTACCTGTGATGTACAAATTACAGCTGTATTTAAAAGATCTAAGTGAGACTGTGGCACTCACTCCCTGAGGAAGCTCGAAGGAATGAAGCACAGGAGTGGTCATTTTGTAGTCATTGCCGGTTGAAGATGACACAAGTGATGAGGACATTTGAAATTTGTTTTGCAAATAAAACCTTTAAACTATAGCAGGTTTGTGACATTTGCCTCAGGTCATAACCACTCTGAGCTGTCAATGCTCTGGAGTGCTAGTTCTTTGTTTTCTTTGTTTGCCTTTTTGGAGGTAACCCGCCGCTCACCAGCACCTGGTCCACTTCCATTTGGAGCACAGCACCATGTGTTTGTCAGACAGCACGTATTCAAATGACCCTGCCTTCTTCAATGGGCATGCTTTTAGTTTCAAGCAGGATCTAAAACAGATGACAACCCCTGCTGTCCTCTCTCCAGATTCTGCATTTAGCTCTCACCCTGTCCTTAACTCTGGGAAACAGGATAACTAGGGCATTCACTACCAGAGTGCGAAGAGATGGTAGGCACACTTATTGAACAATATAAAAGATTCCTTTTACTTTGAAATACAAAATGCTGTGCAATAAAATGCTGTTGTGGAAGAAAACAGCAAACCTATGGCCTCCTGATGTGTTTTGCGTTGAAGAACGCTATATCAAAGGAGCCATTATACAGTGATAACATAGAAACATAGAAACATAGAATTTGACAGCAGATAAGGACTGCTTGGCCCACCTAGTCTGCCCATTTCCCTACCTAACGGATAAGCTGCAGATCCTAGTTAACCAACAGCCTACTTCCTCCTACCCCCCCATTAGAATTGCCTTATGTCTGTCCCATGCATTCTTGAATTCCCCCACTGTTTTTAACTCTATGACCTCCTCAGGAAGGCTGTTCCATGCATCTACAACCCTCTCTGTGAATAAATACTTCCTCACATTACCTCTGAGCTGTCCCCCCTCTATCTTCAAATTGTGCCCCCTTGTTCTTGCACATCTCTTTTTTTGAAAAGTGCTACCCTCTTGGACTTTGTTGATTTCCTTGAGGTATTTGAAAGTTTCTATCATGTCCCCCCTCTCCCTCCTTTCCTTGAGGCTATACAGCTTAAGCTCCTTTAGTCTTTCTTCATATGTCTTCTTTTTTTGGTTGCCCTCCTCTGGACAGCCTCCACCCTGTCTATGTATTCATGGAGATGGGGTCTCCAGAACTGTACACAGTACTCCAGATGTGGTCTTACCAACTGCCTGTACAGAGGGCCAACAACTTCCTGTTTTCTACAGGTGATGCCTCTCCCTATGCATCCCAGTATCCCCCCAGCCCTCCTTACTGCCTTCTCACATTGCTAGCCTGCCTTTAGGTCATCTGATATGACTACTCCCAGGTCCCTTTCCATGTTTGTTGTTGTCAGTATCTCACCCCCCATTGTGTACTCTTGCCCTGGGTTTTTGTTTCCCAGGTGCAAAACTTTGCACTTCTTTGCATTGACTCTAAGCTGCCATACATTTGACCATTCCTCCAACCTTGCCAAGTCCCTTTTCATCCTTTCCACCCCACCTTGCGTATCAACTCTGGTGCCGATATTTGTGTCATCTGCAAAGAGACATACCTTCCCCTCCAGTCCCTCTGCAATGTCACTTATAAAGACATTAAAAAGGATCGGCACCAGTACTGAACCCTGCGGTACCCCACTAGTAACCCTCCTTTCTTCACTGTGGACTCCATTTACTATTACCCACTGTGTCCTGTTGTCCAGCCAGTAGTGATGTCACTACTTTTAAATGTAGCTCTTAAAAAGGTAGTGATAACATTTACAAACTGTTACCAGAGTATGTATACATCTTAACATCTAAAAGACCAGCAAAAACAACAAAAAAGTAACAATTGCAAAGTTGGCAGTCTTGTTGGACCTTCTGTTTCTTATTAACACTCATAGATCCCTTTTCTCTATCCTCTAATGTTCTACTCCTCCCAGTCTGTATTCTGTTCTTGGGTGCTTGGTGCCTATATCCATTACCTTACAATTTGGAACACAGGAAAGTATTGAAAGAAGGAGGCTAAAGTAAGCCTTGATTGTCCATCGCTGCTAAACAGTTATAACCCTTGAGTCTCTTAATAGTTAAAAGTAGTCCAGCTTCCTTTTAGACACTATCAGCATCTTACAGTCACTGTCTCCTTTGGCAGGCTGTTCAGTAATGAAAGTACCCTCTGGGTAAAAAACATGTCCTCCATTTCTCTGATTTACAGTGCTCACCTTTAAGCTGACTATTGTGTTCCTAGAACTACAACTATTATCTTTAACTCTCTATCTCAGAGATTCTTCCAGTGTGCAGGGCAAGCACAGCAAGAAAACTGAGAATAGAGGAATTTAACGGATGGCTAAGAACCTGGTGTCATGCTAAAGGGTATGGGCTGGTGGGGGAGGGGGTGTGAGGAGGGACCTGGGAGGACAATAGTCTCTATGCCAAGGATAGACTGCACTTGAACGAGGAGGGAAAGAAAGTGTTAAAACAGAGGATGGAGGAGTACATAGAGGAAGTTGGGAATTTAAACTAGGAGCGGGGGGGTGGCAAGTGGGCAAGGGACATGCAGAGACCACAGGCTGGGAAGCCATATGAGCTTACCCCCATAACAGTGACAAAGGACAAAGGACAAGTACTATTGGTGATACTAGTAAAGGAGGGCATGATGGGAGTGGGGAAGGGGTGGAAGGTGGTCACCCTTAATCCTAGGAGCCTTGGGGAAAAAAACTGCAGAGCTACAGACTCTCATGGAAGAGGGAGAGGTGGACATTGCAACCATCACAGAAACATGGGTCACCCAATACAATGACTGGGACCTGCCGATACTAGGGTACAGGTTATTTTGTAGGAATAGACTGATTGGGAAAGAAGGGGGTGTGGCACTATATGTGAGGGAAGGACTGAAGTGTGTAAGGGAAGAAGGGGAGAAGGGTAGTATGAAGTCACTATGGATGCAAATCCAGGATTCCAAGAATAGGATTCTCAGAATGGGAGTGGTGTACAGGCCACCCTCTCAGACAGAGGAGTTAGACAGGGAAATAGTGGGACAGATCAGGAGGACCTGCGAGAAGGGTAGTATGGTGATTGTGGGGGACTTCAACATGCCAGGAGTGGACTGGAGTACCCCAACAACCAGGAATAGAAGGGAGCAGGTACTGCTGGATGCCTTCCAGAACAGCTTCCTGATGCAAATGGTCAGTGAACCAAGCAGGTTAAGGAATATCCTTGACTTTGTGCTGACAAATGGGGAGTTTGTGAGGGAACTTAGGGTGGAATAATCGCTGGCAGGGAGTGACCACTACTCAGTATGGCTCACATTAAATATGGAAGAAGGAGTGGAATCTGGCACAAGGGTGCTGGACTTCAGGAGGGCAGACTTTGGGAGGACAGGGGAAGTGGTAAAAGGGTACCTGGCCAGAATTCAACCTAGTATGGGCACTAACCAGAGGTGGGAGCTCATAAAGCTGAGGATAGTGGAGGCAACCAGAACCTGCAGCAAGGCCCAGAGCAAGAAGGCTAGGGCAAAGAAACCTAGCTAGGTGAGCAAGGAGGTCATGGAAAAGGTAAGGAGAAAAAGAGCTGCCTTTTGGAGGTACAAGAAAACAGGGAGGGGGAGGACAGGGAGGAGTACCTGAAGGAATCAAAGGAGGTGACATGAGCAGTATGCCTCACTACACTCAGGGTGTGTACCTCAAGATTTGAGCATGGCTCCATGGCCCTCCACAAGAGTGGCCCCAAGGATGAACTGGGAACTACAGATTGGTGAGCCTCACATCCATCGTGGGTAAGCTGATGGAGACTATCCTGAAGGAGAGGCTGGTGACCCTCCTGGAGGCCAAAGGACTACAGGGCAGCAGACAGCATGGCTTTGTACATGGCAGATCCTGCCAAATCAACATGGTGGAGTTCTATGACTGGGTAACTAGGCAATTGGACAGGTGCCATGCTGTGAATGTCCTGTACCTGGACTTCAGTAAGGCATTTGACTCGGTGCCACATAGGAGGCTGAGAAATAAGTTAGAAGGCACAGAGATGGGTGCAAAGCTGGTGAGATGGGTAAGGAACTGGCTTCAGGGAAGGCAACAGAGGGTGGTGGTGAGTGGGGAACTCTCATCCCCAAAGTAGTGATGAGCGGTGTTCTGCAGGGCTCAGTGTTGGGACCATTGTTGTTTGGGATATTCATTGCAGACATATCATTGGGCATCAAGAGCAAGATCAGTCTGTTTGCTCACGACACTAAGATGGGAGCAGTGGTGGATGACCTGGGGGATGGCAGGGGTTGCAGAATGATCTGGCAAAGCTGGAAACCTGGTCGGACACCTGGCAACTGCCAATAAGTGCAAGGTGCTGCATTTTGGGGTGAAAACCAAAAGGAGGAGTTACCAGCTAGTGGGAGTGCAGCTAGCCAAGACAGAGGAGGAGAAGGATCTGGGGTGCTCATTACAGGGCCAATGAACAACTCAGCGCAATGTAGGAAGGCAGCTGCAAAGGCCAACAAAATGCTGCTTTGCATTGCAAGGGGTATATCCTCGAGGAGGGGGGAGGTGATTCTGCCACTGTATAGATCATTAGTTAGACTGCACCTGGAGTACTGCATGCAGTACTGGCACCCATATCTGAAGAGGGGCATTAAGTTACTGGAAAGGGTGCAGCACAGGGTGACAAAGATGATCAAGGTGCCGGTGTCTTACCATATAGGAGGAGATTGAGGGAGTTGAACGTGTACTTGCTGGAGGAGAGTAGGGACTGGAGGGACATGATTGAAACCTTTAAGTACATGAAAGGAATAAACAACACAGGTACAGAGGGGCTGTTCAAAATAAGGAAGGGGAGGGACACCCAGGTCCATGATATGAGACTGGAGGGAGGAAGGTTCAGGAGGGAGATGAGGAGACACTTTTTTACAGAGAGGGTGGTAGCTGGGTGGAATGCGTTATCAGCAGAAGTGGTATCCAGTAGAACAGTGGACTGCTTCAAAAGGGGCTGGGACAGGGCAAGAGGGAGGGTCAATGGAGGGAAGGGTGGGAGGGAAGGAGGGAGGGCAGCTGCAGAATAGGGGTGCTCGCTGCACATTTGGGCAGACTTGATAGACCTCTAGGCCTTTATCTGCTGGCAAATTTTGTATGTTCATAAAATGTGAATGCTGGCAATCCTAAGGTGTTTGGATGTTTCATAAGCTAATATCAAGTACCCTTTTAGCCTTCTAAATACCAGTCCCAAAATTCCCGAATCTGACACCTTTCTGAAAGTCTGCAACACCAAGAAACAAGATAATTAGAGGACTGAGAAAGAGGGCATCTTCCAACACTGGAAGGCATTCTGGGGCAAGCAAAGTCTTTGACATGTTTCACTGATCAGAAGTCAAGGGTTGAGCTGGCACACAGGATACATATAGTGGTGGGGAAGCTTTAAATTAGGACAGAGGTGTCAGACCATCAGCACTTCAGCTGGAAAACTACTGTACAATATACTGGCACTTAACACATGATGACCTAATTATAATTTCTACTAGATGGAATTTGGAAGGCAACTCACGAGGGAAAGATAAGAAGTTGTTTATAATAGCTTACTCTAGAGACTGAAAGTAAATTACGGGGGTTGTAAATAGAATGCTGCTCTTTAGGTGGCAGTTACCCACCTCCTTTTCAAGAATGGCTGGCAGCTCTCCCTAAGCTCACCGAATATAAAAGACTGTCTTATCTAGCAAATCACTTTCTGCCCAGATTCCTAACTTTGTGAACTTCTTTTCTGAAACACCTGCCTCAGTACTCAACGGAGTTGGAACAACAAAACTCCCCCTTACATTCTATTAATGTTGGGCCCTTATACACCCTGGAGTAAGTATACAAATGGCTAAGTAATCTTACCTCCTTATTTGATGCTTATAAACGTGGTAAGAATCATATTTTCTTTACTGTATTTCTTTTTCTTGCCATAACACATATAGTAAGTACTATGGCCCAGATATTCAAAAGGGTTGCGCCATGCGCAACAGGGTTGCGCCATGCGCAAGTCCAAAATGCGCCATTCTGCGATATTCAGCAGGAGGCAGTTACGCCACTGGCAACAGGTTGCGCAAGAGAGCAATGCAAATGAATGCATGCTCAACAGGAGGGGAGGATCCATGCTAACCTGCGCACCCGATATTCAGTCGGGTTGCAGAGTTGTGTCATGACCTAACCTGCGCCGCACAAGCTTGAGCCAAAAAAAGGAACTAGTGGGGCCACCCACAGGTGAGCTGCTGCATTGCAGGGGCGCCAACACAGCAGCTGCCACCTGGCTGGCCCCCAACTCGAGGTCCCTGTCCCCCCCACCAGCCCGATCGCGGAGCAAGTACAGATACATGAACCCCCCACACATCTCCCACAGCCCGATCGCGGGCAGAACACGTCAATGTCCCCCACACACATCTCCCACAGCCCGATCGCGGGCAGAACCTATATGAACCCCCAGTGCCCGATCGCGGGCAGAACCTGTGAACCCCCAGTGCCCGATCGCGGGCAGAGATATAACCCTCCCCAACCTGAATAACTCCCTTGGTCAGTGGACCGTAAAGCCCGATCGCGGGCAGAATGTCCCACAACCCCCAAACATCTCCCTGGTGTCTAGTGTCCCCCCACACACCACAGAAGCCCTCCACCCGCCTGTCATGTACGGTATGGGCTGCATGCCCATTGGCTGTAGCTCTGCACCAATGGGCGGCAGCCCACCGATAGCCAGTCGTGGCGGGCGCGGGCGGCAGGCGGGTGGATGCTGTCGCCGCCGCCGCGGGGGAGCGGGTGGAGGGGCTTTGTGGGTGGGGTGGGGGGACAGACACAGGGAGATGTTTGGGGGTTGTTGTGACATTCTGCCCGCGATCGGGCTTTATGGTCCACTGGACCACCAGGGAGTTATTCAGGTTGGGGGAGGGATTACATTCTGCCCGCGATCGGGCACTGGGGGTTCATACAGGTTCTGCCCGCGATCAGGCACTGGGGGTTCATAGGTTCTGCCCGCGATCGGGCTGTGGGAGATGTGTGGGGGGGACATGTATGTGTTCTGCCCGGATCGGGCTGTGGAGATGTGTGTGGGGGGGACATGTACGTGTTCTGCCCGCGATCGGGCTGTGGGAGATGTGTGTGGGGGACATGTACGTGTTCTGCCCGCGATCGGGCTGTGGGAGATGTGGGGGGGACATGTATGTTCTGCCCGCGATCGGGCTGTGGGAGTGTGTGGGGGTGTCATGTAACTGTGATGCCCGCGATCGGGCTGCATTGTCTCGTCGGTCCCCAATGGCTGCTGCCTGGCAGGGTGGCCAAGGAGCCAAGTCCTCGAGATCGGCGCACCCTATGTCTAAATGGCATACAATGGGGCATACAGATGCAAATGGCCCCTGCGCTTGTATAAATTATCCCTATTTGCATGTCACCTTGAATATCGGAAATTCTGCACATGGCGCAATGGTACTTGCGCCACCGCAAGTTTAATGCTCAACTCTGGCAACTTGCGGTAGCGCAAGTTCCACTGCGCCATGCGCAAGTGCTGTGGCTCGGGGGTGATATTCAAAGGAGTTGCTCAACAGCGCAACTCCTTTGAATATCACCCCGGCCACACCCCTGCGCAACTATTTTGAGCAGCGCAGGGGCTTGCGCCTCAGACTGGCGCAGTTTGAATATCTGGGCCCATGTTTCTATGTGATTTACTTGTTTTGAGTAAAATCAGGCTTAATAGGTTAAATTGCCTACTCTACATGCTGAAGTATTCTTGTGGACATTGTCATTCTTTTCATGGATACCTGTTCTTATATTTAGTCTGTTTCCCAGCTCCATTTGTACTGATATAACATTACCTTGATATTCTGGCACTTAGTGACCGGTCAGTAAGCTAGGTTTTTAAAATGAAATAAAAGCATTTAAAACAAAGAAAAAGAAAGCAAATGCATGTTGGAATGTATTAGGAGAGGGGTAAGGAACTGGTCAATGGAGGTAATCCTGCCCCTGTACAAGACCGTGGAGCAACCATGTCTGGAATAATGTGCTCTGTTCTGGTCAGCACAGTATAGAAAGGACAATTTATTTACCAAAGATAACCCAGCTGAGATGCAACATCTAATTTCCAGTGACATCCTGTTTCTACCTAGTTGTGAAGCTGCAGGGACTGGGGCACAAGGAGGTTAAGTGAGGACACAGTCAGTATTTGATGGAGCAGGGTTTGAACTTGCAGTCTACTGGTTCCCAGCATTGCTGTCAACACTAAAACATATTGCTTTCATGTGGGTGGTGTGAACCCTAAAGGCGAGCAACTGCCTGCAGTGTTAGTTTTTTTGTTTTACAACTGGAGCACTAGATCAGCTGATGCTTCGGTGCCTGGTAGAGCATGTTTCTACTTGGATATCGACAGCAGCATTTCTGCACCTTTTACACTGAATAAAGTGTGTAGTATTTATGGATTCAGTGGACTTTGATTGGCTTTTATTGACACAGTGAGGGGAAAGTGTGCGCTGTCTCCTGTTTGTTTCTGAATGCTAGCAGACTGGATTACACCTTCTCTCAGGTCTCAGCATGGCACAGTGCAAGGTGCAATGCCATAATGCAACCCAGGCATCCACCTAAATAGGGTCACACCTCCCTAACTCCTCCAAAAAGGATAAACATGTGCAGACCAGTCATTTCCTTCCTCTGCTCCCATGGTATAGTAAGCACCCTGGTGATCCAGTAGACCCTCTACCTACTCCCATAGATGGGCTGGTATGTTGTGGTCCAGTGGTTCCCCTTTCTAACCACTTCTGTGCCCTGTACTTTGTTGTGTAGTGGTTGGTCCCACTACAAACTCTGTATTTCTGCTAGGACTTTTTCAACCGCTCAGGATGTGGTTGCAACTCCCATGAAGCACTGCATAATAGGGTCATGATGTGAGCCATGGCACTAAGGGGCCATAATGACAACTTAGTAGTGCCGCCTTCTGTGGCAGAGAATGGGACACAGTTGTCTTTTTCAGTGGCATGCCCTATTCTTTAAGTCCACTGCAGATTTGTTTTTGCATGGTCAACCATGCAAACAGTCTAAATACTCTGATTTCTAAATAAAACATGGAGAATATAATGGAATTTCATGGAAATCATGGGATTTGTACAGGTTTAACTAGTATAGGCCCTTCTCATTAGAGAGCAATCTAAGACAGCACTTCAGCTGGAAAACTACTGTACAATATACTGGCACTTAACACATGATGACCTAATTATAATTTCTACTAGATGGAATTTGGAAGGCAACTCACGAGGGAAAGATAAGAAGTTGTTTATAATAGCTTACTCTAGAGACTGAAAGTAAATTACGGGGGTTGTAAATAGAATGCAATACAGTTTAATGTCATTTATCCCTTTTGTACAGAATATCATGACTAAGGGCTTTGCAGAGCAATCAGCAGAAGGAAGAATAAATATGTTCTGAGATAAGATGTAGAGAATGGAGTACAGTCATTTTAGTGATGGAGAATAGGTAGGCATTTCCATACATGGAAGCTCAGCATTTGTGAAATTAAATTATAGAGTAGGGATGCGTTGACAGGTCGCTACAGAATCAAACAGCTGCACCCTGGATCCCATGATATTTAATGGGCTTGACTGAAACTGCATCTTATTGTAAAAGTTCCCACAATAAATTCCTATTTTGGGAAAATATTCCAAGTGTCACACAACCAACAGCACATGCCTTTTCCACCACCTTGCCCTGTGGGGAGAAGAAGGGTAGGAAATAACCTCGGGGCAACTTTTGGTCTAGGGATATTTTGGATGGAACATCTCACCCAGAGCCAAACCCTGCACATTGTACAGTTCCCAATTCTGTCATTTCCCCACACCCCTGAAGGTGTGGCCTGTCGAGGCACTGTCTATAAAGTCTTTGTACACCTCAGAAGAACTACTTTGACCATGCTACCTTTGCTCCCTTATGGGAGAAATCTCTTGTCACCTCCCAAAGGCATGGTGCGCTGTGTCTTCCAGTACTCCAACCACTTCGCTGTCCTCCTAGCTGGCAGGCCACATCACAGACATGATCATCATCCCCTTGGCTCCAGAGGTAAACATTACTACCTTTGTTGATATAAAAATCTATTTAATTTGCATTACTTAGCACAGAAACATAGAATCTATGACAGGTAAGGGCCACTTGGCCCACCCATTCTGCCCAGTTTATTTTATTTTTTTTCTACCTTCATTTTTGTTGTAGACCCAATTGATCTATGGTGTTCTCTCTTCCCCCCGCCTTACTCCCATGATTCTCATGTGCCTATACCATGCATTTTTGAACCCCATCACTGTTTTCAACCCTACTACCACCGCTGGAAAGCTGTTCCAGGAATCCACCATTCTTTCTGTGAAGACCTATTTCCTCACATCCTTCCTGAACCTACCTCCTCCAGCTTCATAGCATGTCCCCTTGTTCTAGAGCAGATTTTTCTCCTGAAAAATACTCCCCTCCTGTACCTTAGTAACCCTGTGAGTATTTAAAGGTCTTTATCATATCCCCCCTCTCACTCCTTTCTTCCAGGGTGTACATATTAAGCTCCTTTAGCTTCTCCTCTTAGAGCGTTTGATGCAGACCCTGCGCCATTTTGGGGTCCTCCTCTGGACTACCTCCACTCTGTCTATGTCCTTTCTGAGATGCGGTCTCCAGAACTGGAAACAGTACTGAAGGTGATGTCATACTAGAGCTCTATAGACAGGCACCAACACTGCCCTTTTTCTGCTTGTGATACCCCTTCCTGTGCACCCCAGCATTCCACTAGCCCTCCCATCTGCCTGGCGACCTTTAGGTCATCTGATATGATTACTAGGCATGGGTTACCTGACAAGGTGCTGGGTTAGATAATAGGGGGTATCACCTATTTTTGTCCAGGTAGGGTAGTTTGGGTGATGTACCACTCTACCCCACATAACAGTGTAATTCTCGAGTCAAGCAGTTTGAGATGGGTAATGGGTAATTATGGCATGAATTTGGAAAGAGGCTTTAAGGGCAGCCTGTGGGGTCCTTCACAGAGCTTACAGCAGAATAGGAGCACATGACACTGGGCTGACACCTGACTGGTCAGCATTGTCTAAAGTAGGCATGGGTGGGTACTGAAATACCCAACCTGAAATATTACCCATGGGTACCTCTAAACTTTCCAAAATTACCCTAAAAATACCCTAATAAAAAAATGGGTAGTTGATTCAGGTCAGGTACTTACTACCCAATTCTACTACCCCATTACCCTAACCTGACCATAACAAAAACGTGAAAGACTGTTTTTGACTGTAGGCTGTATACTATTACATTGTTTGTTAGGTGCCCTGAGCCCTGTGATTTATGAGTCAAGTATGAGAGACACAGCTGCTCTGATTGAGCCTGCTGCTGTTTCCAAAAATTATACCCATGTTGAGCATTGCTGAGGCAGGTATGAGAGGTGCAGCTGCTCTTGGCAAATCTGCTGCTGTTTCCAAAAAGTTATACCCATGGTGGGCATTTTTGAGTCAGGTACGATAGGCGCAGCTGCTCTGAGTGAGCCTATGGCTGTTTCTAAAAATTATACCTGTGGCAGGCATTGCTGAGGTAGGTACACGAGGTACAGGTGCTCTGAGTGAGCCTGCTGCTGTTTCCAAAAAGTTATACCCATGGTAGATATTGCTGAGGTAGGTACGAGAGGCACGGCTGCTGTTAGTGAGCCTGTAGCTGTTTCCAAAAATTATACCCATGGTGATCATTGCTGAGGTAGGTATGAGAGGTGCAGCTGCTCTTTGCAATCCTGCTGTTGCTTCCAAAAGTTATACCCATGGTGGGCATCGCTGAGGAAGGTACAAGAGGAGAAGCTGCTCTTGGTGAGCCTGCTGCTGTTTCCAAAAAGTTATACCCATTACAGGCATTACTAAGGCAGGTATGAGAGGTGCAGCTGCTGTTAGCAAGCCTGCTGCTGTTCCCCTTTTTTAATTTACTATACTTTATTACTTTTTCAAGAAGGAAAAATAAATAAAAGCCATGCAAAAAATACAGAACCATGACAACAATCACAAAAAAACAAACAACAAAATCAACCCACCCCTCCCAAAAGCTCAGCGACCCCTAAGGAGTTAAGAGAGAAGCCAGAGGAGCAGTATGAGAAATTGCAGGAATGTTGGTAGAGGGGAAGAAAGAAGAAAAGAAAAGAAGAAAACAATCAAACAATTATTAAGCCCAAGATTATGACCTCACAGAAGATATGGAGAGAAGCGTGTAAAGTGATTCCCATCTGCTGTGGAATTGATTATCGTGCTTCCATAAGCCTGCTACTCTTTCCAAAAGTTATACCCATGGCAGGCATTGCTGAGGTAGGTATGAGTGGCACCACTGTTCTGATTGAGCTGGCTGCTGGTTCCAAAAATGATACCAATGGTGGGCATTGATGAGGCAGATGTGAGAGGTGCAGCTTCTCTGAATGAGCCTGCTGCTGTTTCCAAAAAATGATACCCATGGTGGGCAGTGATGAGTCAGGTACAAGAGGCACAGCTGCCCTGACTGAGCCTGCTACCTTTTTCCAAAAATTACACCCATGGCAGGCATTGCTGAGGCAGGTACCATTAGCACAATGGATGCTGTTTAAATTCAAATGAGAAATGGGGGGGGGGGTACCATCAGCACCACAGATGCTTTTTTTGTTCAAACACAGATTAGGGCAGCAGGGGGTATGCAACTCTACACAGGATTTGTTATTCATTTCATATACAACTTAGTCATCATATTCAGTAGTTCAAGTTCAAGTTCACTAAAAAAACATGTATAGACAATAGCCGTTGCATTATCATCGTTAAAACAGTAAAATAGCCATCACCGTTGCACATAATGCATAAATACATTTACATGCTACACTATATTGACAAAATAAAATTGATATTACAAACTACACTATCCAGGTTATCGTAACAATTTCACCAAAGCCTTCAGTACAAAATTTGTTGCTGCAAAGAGCGTAGCTTTGCATTTTATGAAAAACAAATTTTTAACTACCTCATACTTAGACCAGCTTTCAGCTACAAGGCATTCCAACCAGTGTTTCCTTTCTTCTTATAAAATGGGACAGTCAATTAGTATGTGCTGTACAGTAATCCTACAATTCTTATTACACATACAAGGTATGTTTCCCACATTTATTTTTCTATCCCCGAAAAATATGCTACCATTTTCTAGGATGCCCATCCTCAACTTACACTATACTGCTCTAAGAAATTCTTTCACAATTCAGATAGACTTCCTCTTCTCTGTATGATTTGTATGCAATATAGAGTGTAAAACCTGATATATCTGCAGGCCTTGAATATACAATTTGAAACCAGTGACGATCTATTCTCTGCTCTGCTTGTTTGATGTAATATTTGGAATTTGTTTGCATATTTCTGTCCCAGATGCTAGGTAATCCCAGACTAATAAAGTAACAGTTCAATTTTTGAAACCAGTTGTCTAAATTGGTTATACGTTTGGTTTCTTCTCTGATCGTAGCCAGAATACAACCTTCCTCGGCCTGCATTCTTTTATCCTACCATCTCAGATCTCTAATCCATGCTCTAGCTTCCAATGGAAGAGTATTATTTTCTACTAGTACCAAAGGTGTGGGTATGTTGAATGGCAGTTTTAAAATACTTCTATAGTACTTATTTTGTATTGATTCTAAACTTTTCATTTCTAGGTTTTTAGCTTGAGTTACCCAAATCCCAAGTTGGTTCTTTTACTTTTTTTTCTAGAAATACTAATAGGCAAAATTAACAAAACCTTAAAAAACTGTTTTACCAGGCCAAGTACACTGCACAGATGTACAGTAGATTACCCAGACCCTCACTTATCCAGGGGGATTTCAGCAAGATATTGTTTAACAGGAGTTCTATACTTTTTTATGAAGCAGTACCCCTTTACCAGAATGTCCCTGGGTTACTTGTAAACAGTGTCCATAAAACAGTAGCACAATTGCTGACTTGAATGTCCTTCCTGGACTGAGCTGTCCTAATGTCTTGATCCTTATTGGGATGAAATCTGGTCCTGATTTTCTCAGGTTGATTTCTCAACTCACAGTAACAATTTCTGCAGTTATACAAATCAAGGCACCAGGCTAGGTCCTCATTCACTCTAGTCTGGTTTGGTTCACAGCCCCTCCTGTTAGCTTTTTCCTCCTCCCCCCGAGCAACTAAGAAATAAATGGCTGTCTTGCCATTTAGCTATTTATAACTTCCTTGTGCAGCAGCAATGAGCATATGCAAGACATTCCAAAATGGCCACCACACTCCTAATGGGCATGCTCAAGGAACCCTAATGATCTTCACAACACAGCCAACAGAATTGCTAAATACTGTACTGGGCATGCTCAGAGCACTGCAGAATACACTATGGAACCCCAAATACTAGTTGCATGGATTCCTGCTGTATAGCCAGCCTATTACCTAAACACACAGTTAGAGCAAGTGTTAAGGGTAACATTGTCCACTACTAAACTGCTGACATCCAGCAGCATACCTAAGGAACTTCATCATCCCTCCCTCTAGTAATACTAGCAAGCAAATCTAAGAACAGGGTCATGGGATCAGAGTGATTATTCTATGTTACCTCGGAGAATATATTCATATAATCACTCATTATTACAGGAGGCTGTCTTACAAGAGGAGGCCTCCTAGGAATAGTTAGTTCTGCTTCAGAGACCATAGCTATTGGCATGTCCTCTGGCACTGACACTCTAGACCCAGGGCTTGAAATTCTATGACCTTCAGCTCCTGCTTGTTGTGTATCAGTGGGTACATACTCTTCAGCAGTTGGATTCAGTTGTAACTGAGGGGTTTCTTCATCAAATGATTGGAAACGTTCTCCAAAAATCATATCTGATTCACTTTCAGTCTCTTCAATTGTCTCTCTCTGAATTTTGCCTGTAGCTCCATTTATAGATATAGGTTAGAAAGATGAATTTTCTTCACACCCCTCAGGAGCAGAAATTAATCCACGTGGTCATCATGTGTCACAGTGCAGATTTCTAGTAGGACCACAACCCTGTTCAGGCAGTATCACATACACAGGTATTTGATCATTCAACTGTTTTCCAGCAATGTGGACTACTGGCTCCCAGAGGTCTGCCAACGTTATTTACCCCTGAGGGAGAAGTTGAGAATCAGTACTCTATCTCCTTCAGAAATATAGGACTATCTGACAGTAGCATCTTTCCCTCAAGAGAGACCTATTTTACAAATTAATTTTGAACCAGTTGAAGCCTGGTTCACTCAGCACAAATTACTTACTGTACCAGCTACAAGAAAACCAAGATTATGCTTTTCACTAGCTCGCATAACAGACATAAAACAGCCCACCTAACAATACTGAATAACAAAGTCTGCCTCTTGAACCAGTCCATGAATTTAAATATCTAGGAATAACCTTAGCTAGCTCACTATCTTACACCACACATGTAAACCTAATCTCTAAGATGATCAACTCTAGTATCGGGATTCTATATCGGCACAAACACTGCCTGACCCCTGAAGCCCTCTGACTAGTGATTACTAGCTTAATCCTTTCCATTGTTGACTATAGTCTGGTCATATATGGAGCTGCTGCTGATACCACCCTCAAGAGAATCACTATAGCACTTAATAAATCCTGCCGACTGGTATCCGGGACCCCTAAGCTCACTCACATGTGTGACCTATTTGAACAGACCAACTGGTTGCACCTTAAGAGCAGGGTACATACCAGACCTGCCTTATGGCAAAAAAAATCAGCCTGCGATTAACACCTCCTGCCACTCAGCTAATTCTGGTGCTGACTCCAGACCCTCGTAGTACACGTAGTGCATCCAAACTGTCTTACCTTGTCCCCTTCTGCCGGACCACTCAGGCTAAGCATACATTTATGTTCAGGGTCCCACTTTGGCTTAATGGCCTCCCCTCTGACATCAATGACATATCAAAGCTTGGCCATTTTAAGATTAAACTCCACCAACACCTTACAGGGTTCAGCAGCTGTGACTGCCCCTTCCTAAGCTATCATTGCATAAGGCCCTTATTTACCTCCATCCCCTACATCCTCCTTATTCTACTCACACTACCTAGCTATCTTACATTCACCTCTCTCCTTGATTGGTGGTATTAACTCCCACCTACTCCATTTATTATGCCTCTTCCTCCACCACACCTCACCTCTCCCCAACCTTGTATCTCTATAAATTTTACCATTTGTCGTCCCTTACCCCCACACCCCACACCTATCCCCCTCTGTCCTCCTCCCCTTTCCACCCTTTCTGACATTCTTCCATCTAAACTATCCTTCCCTTTGCAAGTTAATTTGACAAAGTCACTTACTGACTACTTTATTACCTGTTTGTCTACCCTTTGAGTTGTGCCTTACATGATACCATACTCCCCCCATCCTACACCTATCCTCGTCTGTCCTCCTCCCCTTATCACCCTTTCTAACATTCTTCCTATTCTCCCCCTATTTTTTCTAACTTCTCTCTTTACTACTCTTCCCCTTTACAAGTTATTTTGACAAAGTCACTTACTGACTCATATATTACCTGTCCGTGACCTCATTAGGTGTGCCTTACATGATGCCATACTTGTTATGATAATGTAATGTTAAATTTATTCTTCTCATTTTGTCAACTGTTTGTACTTTCTTGATTTGGAACCTTTGTAAAAGAACCACTGGTTTGAAGGTGTTTGTAATCCAAGATATCAATAAATAAATGAATAAAAATAAAAAAAATCCCATCTACATTTGTTAGCAGCTTGGCTCTTTTTAGTTTCCATAATGTCAGGTCATAAGCATAATAAAATCTTCTTCTCAGCTCCTTGATCTAGTTTTGATGACTAGCAGCTGAATGACTGTCAAGCTTAATCCTAAGACACAAGCCCATTTAAAGTAGTGGCTGATGCCCAAACATCACAGTGTACAGAGATACTGCTGTAATATCATTTTCAGTGCAGCTATAGACATGGGCAAGTGGCTGTACATACCTACGTCATACAGCTTTTTTCTGATCTTCTAATGCTCCAGGCATACTCAGTAATGTTTGGTTGAGATGTTCAACCGGGTTATCACTTGGGAGGAATGGGGTAGGTTGAGATTTTATACCACAGACCTGGCAGAGTTCAGCTATCAGGGCCAACTCAAAACTGGCTCCTTGGTCACAGTGAATGCTCCTAGGAAACCCATAATGATTAATGTATTGCTCCCAGAGGATCTGAGCAACTGTTTTGGCAGTCTGGTCTTTTGTTGGATATGCTTCTGAATATTTTGTGAAGTGGTCTGTTATAACAAGAATATTTCACTTGTCTTTATTATCTGACTCAATAGTCAAAATGTCAATGGATAACAGCTATGTGGGGGCATAGACTTTTATGTTGACTAACTCAGCTGCTTTCTCCACTTTGACCTTCCTGTGGAAGTATCTCTCACAGGTCCTACATTTACTCTCAATATTCGGGCTATTCTAAGCCAGAAAAAGCTATCTCATGTGAGTTTCAATGTCCTCTCTATACCCAAATGTCTCACTTTATCATGGATCCCTAGTAAAGTTCTGGCATGGTGAGTGTAGGGTACCACAAATTGTTGGATTTCTTCAGCATTTCTCTGGACTACCCAGTGTAACACTTCTTCCTCAAACTGCAGCTTGTATTTTTCTCCCCACATGAGCCATATTTCAATTCAATTCAATTTTATTTTTACCAGGATAACACCATTCAGACAACTCAAGGCAGTCCTGGAAGGATTAGCAAACATAGGAGGTACATAGAATTAATAATCACAATGGCAGATTCAATAACAGTGGTAGCAAAACCAGTGATACAAAACAAGTAATGTGCAAGTACAGCTTACTTAGGTTCCATACGTAGAAATCAGGGAGGAAGACACAAAAACAATATTACATGTACAAGGTATAAGAGACAGGCAATGTGCAGGTACAACTCAAAACAATTACAGAAACGGAAGTAACATGAAAAAAGAGTGGGAGAACAGGAAGAGTTTCTGGAGTGAGGTGTAAGAGTATAGGGAAGGGACAACAAGAGAGCAAAAGACAGATGGGGAATGGAGAGGGTAGAAAATGGTCGAAGAAATAAGTGCAGGAGAGCCTCTTTAGGAGATGGGCCCAATAGTTTGCAAAGCAAGTGCACTTGTCCTTTGTCTGCAAAGTGAGTTTAAGCAGAGGCTTAAAGGTACACATCCCAACAGCATGTGTAAGTTTTAGTGTTTTTAGCAGGAAGTTACACAGAGTGAGTAGTGCATATCCCATGGATGCGGATCCAAAATGGGTTCTTATCTTAGGGGTATCAAATGTAATACAGAAAAGTTTCCTGATGGAATACCTGCAAGGGAAGCATTTAAATAGGTTGCAGATGTAAGGGGGAAGCTTCAGAGTGATGGCTTTATACACCTAGAGGGACGCATTGTGCCACCTCCTTGTATTGAGAGAGAGCCAATTAATCTATAGATAAAGGGAACAGTGGTGGGTGATGAAAGATGCATTTAAGATAAATCTCAAGGCTCTGTGATAGAGTGTGTCTAGAGTACCGAGGACTGTTTTAGGGCATTGTCAGTAGCTGAAATCTGCATAGTCAATTAGGTGAGAAAGGCTGACTGGACCAATCTTACTTTGGCTTCATAAGTAAGTAGGTGCTTGATGCGGTAGAAGAGTCCAAGTCTTTGGCATAGTTTTTTAGCTAGTTCCTCAATATGGGTAACTAAAGAAAGTTTACAATCCAACCAGAAACCTGGATATTTAAACTTCTCTACTAGTTTGGGTGGATCCCCCAGAATTGTGATGATCTGGGGTTAGTATTCGAGGAGTGGGGAGTTGGCTCTTTGGTGTGAGGGGAGAGGAGCATAACTTTGTTTTGTTTTTTGGCATTGAGAAGTAGTTTTAGTTGAAGCAGATTTTGTTGGAGAAGGTCAAATTCGTGCTGCAATTCAAGGCATGCAGGATGTAAGGAGAGTCTAGCAACATAGAGCATGGTGTTGTCCACAAAGAGGTGGATGCTTGCAGTATTAATATTAAAGTCAATGTCATTGATATAAATAGCAAATAATAGTGGCCCCAGGATGGACCCTGAGGTACTCCTCTCTTCAATGGTTTTAGAGGAAAGAATGTGCCATAACCTTTTACCCTCTGCTGTCTACCAGTAAGGTAACAGGAGAACCATTTTATAGCAAAGTCATCCAACCCAAGGTTATATAGCATTGTTAAAAGAATTTGATGTCAACAGTGTCAAAAGCCTTTCTCAAATCTAAAAAGAGAGCACAGACATAATTTTCGACATCAAGGGAAGTTTTCCAATTATTGGTGACTTTTGCCAGAGTTGACACTGTGACATGTTTAGGCCTGAATCCAGACTGGAGGGGGTTCAGTAGGTTTGCGGATTCAATGTGATCTCTAAGTTGGGAGCTGACCAGTTTTTCTAGATGTTTTGATAGGATGGGTAGTAAGGAGATCGGCCTATAATTATTAAGATCACTTGAATCACCAGATTTGAAAAGGGGACTACAATGTGCTATTTTTCAATCGGAGGGAAGTGCGCATTGAGCGAGGGACAGATTGAAGAGGTGGGTAATAGGTGGGGACAGATTATAGTAGCCTAATTTTAGGAAAAAAGGTTTGAGCTGATCGGCCCCAGCACTTTTCTTTTCATACTTGATAGGGTTTGGCATTTTCATCATCTGTCTTTAACTGTTTGCCAGACTCCAAGAGGTATAACACTCTTGACAGGTACTTCTCCAGTCTTTGAAGCTTTTTCCATTCAGCTGGAGTAACTTCTGCTAAGCTGGGCATACCAAGCCATTCTTCTGGGAATCTGTACTCAGATGGGATTGCTCCCTCTTCACTAGCTGGAGTGCCTACTAATCCCATTGTTTCCAAATCTGATTGTCCTCTTTTAGATCCATCCTCCTGTACCATTCTTTACTGAATTATGGCCTTGGCCTTGTAAGCCTTTCTACCCAAGGCAGGTCTACCTTCTAGTTGTAGCTTAGCTCAAGAGATTATTCTCTTAATTCTCTCCTCCATATTCTGAAAACTGGTATCCTCCTTTAGTATACCACCTGGGATTCTGGGCAGACTTTCTGCATCTGTATTTTGTTTCCCTGCCTTGCAGCTAATGCCACTGTTGTATAATGATAAGACTACCAACCACCAGTGACTTGCCACATCCAATTTAGCAATGGTAAGGATATACGTAAGAGGGTAGTTATCACTGGTAACTTTGAATTCTGTGCTGTAGAGGTAATCATGAAACATTTCTACAATGTCACACTTGACAGCTAAAAAATTGTGCTTGTGAAATGGGTAGTTCATCTCACCCTTGCTAAGTCATCTACTTGCATAGGCAACCACTCAGAGCTTTCTGCCTTAAATCTGGCAAAGTGCTGCTGCCAGTTTTTGAAAGCTTGCATCTGTGTGGAGGATGTATGGTGGTCTACAATCAGCAAAATGCAATATTGGTGCAGAGGTCAACTGCTTCTTCATGGTATTAAAAGCCTGTTGACATTCAAGTGACCAAGGGTGGATAATATCTTGCTGCATACATTTCTTCCATCCACTGGCCTTTTGATAGATGTGCCCCAGCAACAGGATATTCAGAGGCCTGGCAACTGAAGAGTACTTCTCTGTAAATCAGCATAGTACACTGTGAACCCCAGGAAGAAGTATAACTCTTGGTCAGTGGTGGGTCTTGGCCATTCTTCCATGGCAGATGTTTTATCCCTGTCAAGTCCGATTCCATCTACAGATATCATGTGTCCAAGGTACTCAACAGATCTCTGAAACAATTTGCACTTCATAGGTTTCATAGGTTTATCAGAGCTTTATAGTAGACCGAGGTCCATTTTAGCTCGCAATTTATGTGTGTTATTTAATAACCCAAAATATTATTTTTGATCAGGTAGTCATCCAGCTTTGATTTAAAGCTATTGATATTATGACTGGCCACTACTTCCAAAGGAAGATTAGTCCAAATTTTGGTGATTCTTACAGAGAACCACTGTTTTCTTTTTTTTTCTTCTAAATGAGTACAGTTCTAATTGTAGGGGGTGAGTTCTAGTGTTATAATGTAAACTTCTGTAATTTAACCTCAATATTTCCCAGATGTGAGGATCAGTAGTTGCATGGTATGCCAAATGCAAGTCGCCCCTCAGTCATCTACACTCTAGGGAATACAACCCTAGGTTTTTTAGTCTTGATTCTTAATCCAGACCATTAACTTCATTGATGCTATGGGTTGCCCTTCTCTGAATTTTTTCCAAAGCCTTTATTTCTCCTTTGCCACCAGGGGACCACAACTGGGTACAGTAACCAATATGTGGTTGCACTAGAGATGTATAAAGTGGCAACAGCACTTCCTTGCTTTTACTTTTAATATGTTTATTTATACAATGTAAAGTGCTGTTTGACTTCTTGATAACCTGGTAGCATTGTGATTTTAGACTTAAATCATTGCTAATTCTCATACCCAGATCCCTTTCATCTTCTGTCATCTTTAATGTTCGCCCTCCTAGTGAATAATTGCTCAATCTATTTTTATTTCCAAAATGCATAACACTGCATTTATCAACGTTAAATGTCAGCTTATTTTCATTTGCCCATGTTTCCAATTCCCCAAGGGCTATTTGTAAAATGTTTGCATCCTCATGGGTTTCCACTATGTGTCCCAGTCTGGTGTCGTCTGCAAATTTGGATAACCATGCTTCGGTTGTAATTTGCATAGAAGTAATGTAAACGTTAAACAAGCATGGTCCTGGCACCAAACCCTGGGGCACCCCGCTGGTTACATCTAACCAGTTTGAGTTGGTTCCTTTAATACTGACTCTTTGCTTCCTGTCGGTGAGCCGTGCTTCTATCCAACTAGTTGTTTTACCATCCATACCTAGCTCAATTAATGCATCAACACATTCCCCATGGGGTAATTTGAAGGCAAATAACTTCAGTCCATGGTCAACCAATCATTTTAGGACTCTTATCAGATGGTATTCATGCTCCTCCAAGGTTGCAGAGAAGATAATCAGATCATCTAAGAAGGTAGCTCCCTCTGTAAGATTAATTCCAGTCATGGCCTTCTCCATCATGCACAGGAAGTTTTCAATGGCTTTGATCAAACCTTGGGGCATCATTCTGAATTGTCAATTACCCATAGTGGTTGCAAAAGCTGTCTTCAGTGAATTGCTGTCCTGTAACTCTGCCTGTTAGTACCCACATTTTAAATCCAAGACAGAAAAAAAACAGCTGGATCCAGAGAGCAGTGCAATTGCTTCTTCAGTCTGCAAAAGTGGATAGGCATAGAATTTTACCATGTTCTACCAGCCATTCCCTGCTCAAACTGGTTAGATATTATTCAGTTTCCAGTAGCCCACTACCATATGGAGTGTCCCATTCTTCTTCCAAACCCGAACAACGGGAGAAGTGTATGGGCTATCTGCCTCTTCAATGACTCCCATGGCTAGCAGTTCAAATAGATGTTGATGTAGGTCTTCAAAATTTGCTGGAGACACTCTTCAAGCTCTTTCCTTGAATGGAATATTATCCTTCAGTCAAATCCTATGTGTGACACCTGGCACATGTTCAAGGTCCAGGTCATACCTAGAAAAGGCATTTCCAGCATCTATAGAGATCTTCCTTTCAGTATATTCTTGGTAACTCACATCCAAAGTTGAATACCCAGAATCCAGTTTCAGGGGCACTTCTTCAGTTTTCCCCATATGGCCATGCTTAACCTTGGGGGCAGGCATAGGTTTCACCCAGTCTCCACCAGTTATAATCTGTTGGTGGTATATAACCATATCCTTCTGTAACATATTCTTTAGTTGCACTGCAATCTTGGCACAGGTGACTCTTGAAATCTGCATAAACTGAGACCGTAGCACCAGGGAAGAATGTATCATCCACTGCTTCCAGCAGAATAAGAGCTTCTCTCTGGTTGGCTGGAATCCACACAGAAACCTATACAAGGTATGTCTTCTACCCTTCCTTTGGCAACCTTCACTAACTTCCACCCAGTGATTCTCACCAATATCTGAGTCCTAGCAGCCTTTTGCTTCTTCAGTAGTATAGACAGGGATGTAAATAACTCCATCCAGTCTTCATTTAAGGGAATAACTTGCATAAAGCTATGCCCTATGGCATCTCAAGAGTCATGCAGCATCTTGTTAGCTACAATGGTCACTGTTAACACTGGGATTGCTTCATTTGCTTTGTTGTCAAGGTAAACTAGACCTTGACTTTCATAGCTTTACAAATTCCACATTTATGCTTAGGAAATCTTACATCAAAGAAAATTGTTGCCCTACCACTCCCATCAGTTGAAGTACAGTAACCCCCTGCTATAATGAACACTTTTGGAGCTATAACAAGTGTTCGTTATAGCTCCCCATTTATTGTAGTGAGGAACGCTATTTTATTATTGGGCGTTGCTATTGTAAGATGCGGTTATGATAACTGGTGTTATTTCAGTGCTTATTCTGTAACCGAGCCACTGTTTTCTATGTAGTGGTTCTTTTTTTTTTTGTGTGCCTTTGTGCTTTGGTGCATCTTTTTTTATGCTTAGTGAGACACACTGTGTGATGCAGCTTAGTGAAACTGTGAAGTACAGTACTGTAAGTGGGGTTCAGTTCAGTGCATTCAAGTGATGTTCTGACTGAAGAAATCAGTCACAGTCAACTGTTTAGTGTGTTTTTGTGCAGCAATATCTTTGGCAAATGAGACGAGCTGGCGTAGCTGAATGATCTTGACTGCATCAGCATCCTGTGTTGATAGCCACACCAGCCCTGTCTCTAGCCCCTGGATCTCCTCAATGTTTGTGGAAGGAGGAGGCAGCTTGCATGTTTCCTCTGACTATTCATCTTCACCCTGCTCATTGTCCTTGGGAGCTCCTTCGTTCCTTATCACAGAAGCAATTTCAGCATCAGACAGTTGTTCAGTGGTAGGTGTTGAATCGTCCGGCAGCAGCCACTCATCTACTGCAGATTCTGAGTCAGCTCCTTCCAGCAGCTTAAGTTCTGTTGCCATCTAAACAAATGGTTTAGGAGTTTATGTCACACACCGCAGATTGCAGATAAAGAGATACAGGTCGAGGTAAGATAAGGGTGGTTAAGCAGAGAAAATGAAGTACAGTACAGTAAAGGGCATAGGTGGGAGTAAACCAGGCCAGCAGCAGTTAAAGGTAACAGCAGGTTAAGGTAAAGGGCATCGGTAGGAGTAAATTTGGCAAGCAGACAGTCGGGAGCCATATGGACCATTCACTATAGCTGAGCATATACTATAGCAGGGTTCGTTATAGCGAGGGGCTACTGTATGCCCTTCAAGGGTTGTGTTGTTCTGTGTGACACATGACTTCTGTAGAAACTTTCAGAAACACAAGTTATCTGGTATCCTATATCCAGGAGACAGGTAGTTTTTATCCTACCCACATACAGTACACCATGGCATTTGTGGTCTCTCCTGCCAAACCCCCCAACTCATCAAATTGTGATACATCTTGCTCCATTTGAGCTATTTGGTTTTGAATCACTCCTGTAGGCTTGGATTCTATGCCAGATGGTTGTATGGCTCTTGCCTTTTTCCTTTTCTGCAGCTTCTGGTATACTACAGTCGGATTCTCTGGTAGGTTACACTTAGTTACTAACATACTAACATACTATTTGCCAGCAGATTAGGCCTTACGGTCTATCGAGTCTGCTCGAACTTTAGATCCTTAGTTGGGTGCCGAGACCCTCCCATCCCTTGTGCTCCAGAAACCCATATCATCCATCCCCACCCCCCCTGGGACAGGACATCATCTGATACATCCACTTTCTGTGTCTGTCCCATCCTCTCTTGAAGCCCTCCACTGTGGATCTCTGAACTAGCTCACCAGGCAGTGCATTCCAAGGGTCCACCATCCGCTCAGTGAAAAACCTCCTCCTCTTTTACCCCTTACCCTTCCACCTTCCAACTTCAAACCATGCCCTCTGGTGGTGCCTCCCTGCTTTAGTCTAAAGATCCCCTCCATGTTTACCCTATGTATTCCCTTGAGGTACTTGAAGACCTCAATCATGTCCCCCCTGTCTCTCCTCTCCTTCAGTGAAAACAGGCAGAGCTCCTTAAGTCTGTCCTCATACGTCAAATCCCCTAGCCCTCGTATCATCTTTGTTGCCCTCCTCTGTACCCTCTCTAGGAGCTGTATGTCCCTCTTTAAGTGTGGTCTCCAGTACTGTACACAGTACTCAAGGTGTGATCTAACCAGTCCATTGTACAGCGGCAGAATCACTTCCTTGCTCCTAGAGGTGATCCCCCTTACGATGCATCCCAACATCCTGTTTGCCTTGCTAGCCGCTCTACTGCACTGCTCAGAGTTATTCATACATGCATCCACCATGACCCCTAGGTCTTTTTCCCCTATTGAGGCCTCCAGCCTCCCCTCCCAGGGTGTACCTGTGTTTAGGGTTTCCCCGACCAAGATGCAACACCTTGCACTTGGTGATATTGAAATTTAATTTCCATGTGTGAGCCCAGCTTTCCAGGGTGTCCAGGTCCCTTGCAGGGCCAACCTCCCTCTTCTCCCTCAACTACTGCTCCCATCTTGGAGTCATCCACGAAGAGACTCATTTCACACCCTATACCCTCCCTGATGTCCGATATGTATGCATTAAACAGGATCGGACCCAGGACCTAACCCTCGCAGTGCCCACTACCAACCTCTATGGGGTTAGAGCTCCCCACAGACCACTACTCTCTGAGTCGTCCAGCTAGCCAGTTTTCAATCCATCTGACCATCAAAGGGCCTACTCCTAACCCCATCAGTTTCTCCACCAGACCATTGTGGGGGACAGAGTCAAACGCCTTGCTGAAGTCCAAGAATAATACATCCACAGGCTTACCCCTGTCCAGTTCTGATGTTACCCATTCATAGAACTCCACAAGGTTGGTTTGACATGATCTACCTGGCACAAACCCATGTTGCCGACTATCCAGACCTCCCACCTCCTCCAAGTACACCCCAATCGTTCCTTTAGTATACTCTCCATTAATTTTCCCACCACCGAGGTCAAACTGATGGGTCTATAGTTACCTAGTACTTCCTCGACCCCCTTTATGGATTGGTACCACATGTGCCTCTCGCCAATCCCTAGGTACCCTCCCTGTCTCAAGTGACCTACTGAAAAGCTCCGCCAGGGGTGCAGCCAGTATGTCCGCCAATTCCCATAGTACTCTTGGATGAATGCCATCCGGCCAAGGAGATTTGTCTTTCTTTAGGGACTTGAGGGCTAACCACACCTTAGTTGCACTATGATCTTTTTCCCCCACAATAATAACAGAAGAAATATGTGCCACCAGGACCCCAATCCTTGAATACTGGTGGTTTTTGTTCAAACCTCTGAGTTATTCCTTGATATCATGGGGAAAATTGAGGGCTTCAAGGTGCTAAGCTACATTCAGTGACTAGCCTCCCCATCTTAGTTATACTATCCTCCAGAAGAGCCCTTTCTCTTCTCAGAGCTGCCAGTTCCTGCGTTAAGTGTTCCACTCTTTCCCAGTCTATAACTGTTGGGGTACTAGTAGGGGATTGCTGCACATATTCTGTATAGCTCCCTTGAGCTCCAGTCCTATCAATCTGATCTTCAGAATAAGTCAGCCCTTTATTGAAACCCGCTGCTCTTCTCTTTTCATTGTCTTCTCTGTTTCCTCCCACATGCCAACCTTCAAGAGCAGCTTTGAGCATACGACCCTCATTCCTCAGTTGTCATCCTAGTAATCAGGAAGATGTAGCTAGGTAATAAAAACTCATCCCAGCAACCATTTACAAACAACTGTACCATCTACTCTTCTGGGTCTGACTCTTGTCCCACTAGGTCTCCCCTGTCTACCAATTTTCTGGGACAAGAGTACATCCTGGTTAAATACAGAGAGGGCTTCTCATCTGGTAGTTGCTGGCAAAACACACTGATAATAGAATGCTTTAGTTCTGATCACTGCTCCTTGGGTCTTTCCCATTTCAAAATACACTCTTCCACTGTGGCTGTGGCCCCCAAGTGTAAAACTGTACTCAGTGATGGTGGCAGAAGATGTTTCATTCATTGTCTTTCCTTTCTGATAGATGTTATTTCAGAGTCTGTCAAAACTTGTTGGATCAGCAGCTTCCAGATTTCAAATGTCTACCTCCCTTGGGTCTTGGGACATGCCAGAAAAGCTGTGTTATTTGTAGGACATGTGGCTGAAAGTGTCGCTACTTTTAGATTTAGCCACATTCTAAACAATTACTTTTTCAGATTGGTAGTAATAGTAATGGTGGTGGGTGTTAAATGGAAGGCAGGACTTTAACTTTCAAAGGGTGTGATGGCACAGACTGCACAATCTGGGCATTTCCCACCTACAAATGTTACCCTTGCCTTTTTTGCAAGTATAGGGTCTATGGGTGGATCAAATCTAGGTCTTTCTGCCCTCTTTAGGGTACCAGTACCTGTAGTTTCTTTTGGAGCTGTAGTATTCAGAGTTGTAGAAATATTTGCTGGTAATAATTTGCAACTTATCTTGCAATTTACTTTGTAGTAGATGCTCCATCAGCATAAAAACAGCATAGAAAAGCTTTATCATTGTTCATGTACTTGCTCTTCTCGTACTTAACCCTCCTCCACTCCCCCTCTTTCCTCTTCCTAGTCTTCTCTGTTGTCTAAATCATTTTTCCCTTGGCTTTCAGTTCCTCCATTCATCTGCCCCTCCCTCCTTCCTCTCCATTTTCCTCCCTCCCTTTCTGCTATCTCAACTCCTCACCTACCATCCTAGCCATAGGCTTTGCTCACCGTCCTTCTCCCTAGCACTTACTGTAGCTTCACTTTGACAATTGGCACAACTCAAATGCATTTCAAACCTTCTGCTGATGTAGATTGTTCATGATGTATGCTCTGTATCAGTATATGCACTTATGTATGTATTGTGTATTGTATTTTGTATCTGGCTCACTCTGTAAGTGGCCTGTAATTGTATCTTGCTTGTTATTGTATCTTGCTTATTATTGTTGTACTCCCTCCACCTCTTCCCCCAGGATGCACCAGAAGATGAGCAACTTGTTGTTCAGTGTGCCTTCCTAGTGAACCATTTCAATAAATAAAAAATATAAATAAAATAAATTTTCTGTCACTATATTCACATAACATTCTATCAGACAATGTGCCCTGAAGTGCTCTAGTTTTGTAATAGTACCATGTACTTCAAGCAGTTTAACATAGAAACATAGACTTTGATGGCAGATAAGGACCGCTTGGCCCACCTAGTCTGCCCATTCTCTATGTATTGGATAATAATAATAATATAATAATTACCGACATGCGCTTTTTCCCATAGGGAAACCCAGTTATCATTTGCTGTTATAACCAGCTCGGCTGGTTATAACAGCAAACACGTGCCAGGTTTCCTTGAACAGCTATCCTCAGTCGCTGTTCTCTGATGTTCACGTTCCGTGACGGAATCTCATAGCGCAGTACACTTCCTGGTCCCTCGTATTCGGGAAAACGAACTTTTCATAAAAAAAAAAAAACTATTTTCCTCCAGTAAACAACTTAAAAACAGAAACAAGTGTTTTACCGTCAGCCTGACACCACAGCCGAGTCCATGTCAGACTACCCCTGCCTCTCGAAGCCCGGAATGAAGCTGCAGCCGCCACTCGGTGGTAAGTTTATATTAAATCTAAAATCTGTCGACACATTTTTTTTTATTAAATATCCTCTTCCTTTTTTCGACAACAAGTGCAGCCATATAATTAGGAAGACTGCAGACCACGCAAAATCAAGACTGGTCCGCAGCTTCCTGAACACTAATCTGTTAACTAATTTAATTTTTTATAATTGCTTAGGCGAAAAAGTGCACTCCTGCAATTATAAAAAATAAAATATGGGGTGGTGTGTGTAAAACTCGATTTTACATGCACCCTCATTGTGGGATACTTTTATAAACCCTAGGGCTCCGCCCTCGGGGTTTATGTAGCATCCCACAACTCGGGCGTGTGTAAAATCTCGTTAAACACACCACCCCATATATTATTCCCTATATAATAACTTTATTTGTCTGCGCCTTTCTCAAAACCAAGGCGCATTACAATAAAATGCAGAATAAAACATATTAAAACATATTAAAAACTAAGTTGTCTACACACCAATTAATCAACATACAAGTTATCAGCAAATGCCTTGCTCCATAAAAAGGACTTTAAGCCCTTTTTAAAACCCTCCACCGTCATGCACTCTCTAATCCAGCATGTAGGAATTCCAGAGGTCAGCACACAAACATAAAAGCTCGGGCAGAAGGAGGATTTTAAGTAACCCTCGGATCTCTAGCAACCCTCGTTGGCAGACGGAGTGGTCGCATTGGTAGGTAAGGCACCAGAAGCTCTTTCAGGTAGTCAGGGCCCAACCCGTGTAGGGCTTTATAAGTCAGCAATCTGACTTTAAAGGTGATCCGCCACTGGATCGGCAGCCAGTGCAGATCTCGGAGCACCGGTGTAATATGGGAGGAATGAGGAGTCCCCGTTAACAACCGGGCTGCCGAGCTCTGCACTAGCTGCAAGCGGCGGATATCAACACCAGGCAGCCCAAAGTAAAGGGAGTTGCAGTAGTCCAGATGCGAGGTCACAAAGGCGTGGATCAGAGTGGGTAGGTCGCCGGATGGAACAAGGTGCTTGATCCTGGTGATGTTCCTAAGATGGTAAAAGGACACCTTGACAACCGCCAACACTTGCGCATGCAGTGTCAGCTGATCGTCAATAATCACCCCCAGGTCTCGCACCCGTTCAGACGTCGGGAGCGCCGCATCCCCCAGGAATAAACCAGAGGTTTGAAGTGCCCCAATCCCTCAGTCCAGCGCCATGGATCCACAAACCAACACCTCCGCCTTCCCTGAGTTCAACTTCAACCAACTGGACCTCATCCAATCCTGGATCTCACTGAGACAGTTGTTAAACACTGAGAGTGCTCTATTCTGGTCAGGCCAAAAAGACAGATAGAGCTGGGTATCATCGGCATAGCAATGAAACTCCAGCCCATATCGTCTAACAATGTCTCCTAGGGGAAGCATGTACACCGCAAACAACATGGGGGACAGCACAGAGCCCTGAGGCACCCCACAGGTCAGAGCGGTGGGATCAGAGAAAAAATCCCGATACCACCCTCTGAGTTCTACCTGTGAGGAAAGAGGTAAACCATCTGTGCACCAAGCCCAAAAGACCACAGATGCATCTCAGGCGCTCAAGCAACACCCCATGGTCTACGGTGTCAAATGCTGCTGACAAATCCAAAAGGACCAAAATGGACCATTTTTCTGGTCTCTCACCATCAAGAGATCATTGAGGACCCGAACCAGTGCAGTCTCAGTGCTGTGCCTCTTTTGAAAGCCTGATTGAAGAGGATCGTAGATGTTATGGATGGTAAGATGGTTGTCCAACTGGGCTGCCACCACTTTCTCGATTACCTTCCCAACAAAGGGGAGGTTCGAGATAGGTCTGTAGTTTTCCAGGAAGTCGGGGTCCAAGGATGCTTTTTTCAACACTGGTGTCACCACCACTTCCTTCAGGGAGCGGGGATATTCACCAGTGTCTAGGGAACACCAGACTATCCTGGCAAGAACCGGGAAGATAACCTCCCCACAGCCCATGATCAGGCCTGTGGGACCCGGGTCTAAACTACAGCTAGTGGTGCGCATACCCTGGACAATCCTCACAACATCCTCGATTTCTGGCCTTATGAAGGAACTCCAGGTGAACGGTGTGCTAGTGACCATAGGCTGGACCACCAGAACTCCCATGGAGGGGACGGCGCAAATCTCGGCCCTGATGTTGTCCACCTTATCTGCAAAGAATCGAGTGAGCTCCACACACTGCATCTGTGAAAAGGCATGACGAACCTGCAGACAGGCTGGGTTGCACAGCCTGTCTACGGTTCGAAAGAGCTGGGCCGGTCAGTTCTGAGCAGCAGCAATTTGTCCGGACAGGAACACTGCCTTCTTATGAGTAATTGCTGACTGATATAGTTTATAATGCTCTAGGAGTCTAAGATGGTCGGCATCTAAGCCAGACTACCGCCAACATCTCTCCAACCTGCGACCTGATCTCCGCAACTCCCTCAGGATAAGCTGCAGATTCTAGTTAACCAACAGCCTACTTCCTCCTACCATTCACTATAATTGCCTTACATCTGTCCCATGCATTCTTGAATTCCCCAACTGTTTTTGACCCCATGACCTCCTCAGAAAGGTGGATCCATGCATCCACCACCTTCTCTGTGAAAAAATACTTTCTGATGTTGCCCCTGAGCCGTCCCCCCTCTATCTTCAAATTGTGCCCCCTTGTTCTTGCACATCTATTTCTCTCAAAGGTGCTCCTGTCTTGGACTTTGTTGATTACCTTGAGGTACTTGAATGTTTCTATCATGTCCCCCCCCCTCCTTTCCTCAAGGGTATACCTATTAAGCTCTTTCAGTCTCTCCTCATATGGCTTCTGTTGCAGACCCTGCACCATTTTGGTTGCCCACTCTGGACTGCCTCCATCCTGCCTATGTCATTATGGAGATGGGGTCTCCAGAACTGCACGCAGTACATTATCAACTGGTACATTAATGGGAAGGCCATCAAAAATCACAGACCTTTCTGGAAGAAAATGATTATGTTTCCAGGCTCCCTAAGTCACCTCCTCTTGGTGTTTTCCCTGGTCATCAATGGATGCCATTTCATTAAAGCTCTAACTATGGGCTTTACTGAGGACTTTTTTTTATTACCAAAATGTTCCACTAGATGGTAGTACGTACTATTCGGGTGCCACGTTCTGTAATCCCTGAGGCAGCCTGTGTAAAATAACCAAACATGCCCTGGTAGATTTCTATTAAGGTCAACTGGCACATTGCCTCCTGTGTAGAACAGCCCTCTGGAGGCCTGACCTGAAAGGCATCATGCATTGCCATAGCAGTTTCTCGCTGGATTCTAAGCATAAGAAACACACCAATGCCAAGTGTATAATAAAGTTGGTACTTTTGCTTTGTTTTCTAGAAATACTAATAGGGAAAATTGGCAAAACCATAAACAATAGTTTTACTAGACCTAATACACCACATAGATTTACAGTAGATCACCTAGACCCTCACGTATCCAGTGGAGTTTTAACAAGATATTAGTTCCAGCATATGTTCATACAATTTGTATACAACAGTATTCTTTTACCAGAATGTTCCTGGATTACTTATAAACTGTGTCCATAAAACTGTTGCACAATTGCTGACTTGCATGTCTGTCCTGGGCTGAGCTATCCCAATGTCTTTAATCCTCACTGGTATGAAATCTGGTCTCAGTTTTCTCAGGTTGGTTTCACAACTCACAGTAACAATTTTGGCAATCATACAACTACAGGCAAACTGAAGCAAGAAATAAATAATGTGACCTACTAGGAGTGAGGCCTGCTGCAGGTTATATCCTCAGGTAACCTGGGCTGCTTTGGTTCACAGCCCCTACTGTTAGCTTTCTCCTTCTCCTCTCAGGCTACTCAGAACATAATGACTTCCTTGCCTTTGAGTTATTTATTGCTTCCTTGCTGCTGTAGCACTGAGCAAGACATTCAAAAATGGCCACCATACTTCTACTGCACATGCTCGAGGGACCATAATGACATTCATAACAAGGCCACAAGAGATACTCTACTGGGCATGCTCAGAGCACTGCAGATTACTTGATTAAGCTGCAATTGCACATAGCCTGGATTTGTGTTGTTTAATCAGCCTCTTGCCTAAACATAAGGCTACAGAATGGGTGAGGTTTTAGACTTAGTAGAAGTAGAAAACAGTACCATGTGTTGGACCAGGTAGTGTATCATAGTCCATTGGGAAATGCAATACAGCTACATCAGATTGGTAGGGTGAGTAAGATTTTACTGCTGCTCAATTGCTAATTCTTTTATCGCTTTTTTTTTTTGCCTGGTCTCTTCCGGCATAGCCAGCAAAAGAATATTAGCTTTTATACAAAATATCTTAGCTGTTTGGTACTGGTAGGTACTTGCATCTCTGTCTAAGTCTCTCTCTCTCTTTCTTCTGTATCTCTCAGTCTCTCAGCACTCAGCCCAAGCAAGCACTGTCAACAAGGGAGGCCACAAAGAAGCTACTATACACTGCTGACTGAGTGTGCTACATCATGTGTCATAGATGTCCCCCTTCCAGATCCTAGTGGGTGCACTGCCTGGCTTATTTGTCTCCCACATTAGCAATTCCACTTTTTCATAGAAACATAGAATTTGCGATAATGAGTTTAAAGGGGAACAGTTAGCACAAAGGTCCCTACACTCAAGTATGGGGCTGGACACAATGCCCCCAATATGGGCAGGAATATTTTGGTTTACTTACTGTTTACTTTAGTGTAGTAGATATCAGACCAGTTTTGCTTAGTTGTAGACTGACATCTTTTTTACTACAAATTCCAGATACCCTGCAGCTGACTGCAGAGCAGTAGGCAGCAGCAGGAGATTCAATAGCTTGCAGTGCATGCTAGAGTTTTTATAATCTCTGATCAGAAGTTTTGCAGGTCTGATTTTCTCCAGGAGCTAATATACAGTTCTCTGTGACTGTACATAGCCCATGGAGGACAGCAGTTCCAGCAAACAAAAGATCAGTGCTTATATAAACTTTAAACATGCACTGCAGGCAAATGAATCTTCTCACAGCTGCCTACTGCTCTGATGTCATCTGCAGGGGATTCTGGGATGTTGTAGTAAAAGAAGATGTCAGCCTACAACTAAGCAAAATTAGTCTGATACAATCTACTATACTACAGTGGAACAGTAAGTAAACACAAACATTTTTGAGCACAAAGTGCACATTGGGACCAACCCCACACTTGAGTGAGGGGGGCCCTTGATGGTGATAACTCTCCTTTAAGTATTCAGTTTGGCCCCCTACAATAAATATTAAAGAATGTGTCACATTTTAACACATTTATTGCAATACTGATAAATAATCAAAACTAATCAGACCCCCCCCCCCCATTATGGTTCTTACTTCATAAGGGTCAGAACTTTACCATGTTCTGCCAGCCATTCCCTGCTCCCTGACCTTTTGGGACAAGAGTGTGACAGGGTTGAAAAGGACCCTGTCCCAGTTATTATGAAGAGTTTGAATGGAGGGATCTGTTCTTTCCTTTCCTGTCTTTTGTCTATCTGGTTGCGCAACCAAATTTTCCTGTGAGACCTAGGATTTGATCATCCCTACAGTCTCGCAATTCTTTGCCTCTCACTGTCTCTCAGTCTTCTCTTGCTTTTCTGTCTTTTTCCTCCCTTGCATATTGGCTGATATAAAAATATATGCAAATCATTGTGTGGACATGTTACTGATATTGGGATCCCTTTGGTTAGAAATTCTATAGTGTTACTGTTGAAATGTATATAATTATAGTTTGAAATGATTGCAAAAAGCTATCAGAAACTCTAGAGGTTTTCTGAGAGCAATTTTTAAGCCTTTTGCAGAAGCTGTGGAAAAGGGGGCCTCTGTTCTGGGACACTGTGTTCCTGCCTGCACCTGTCCAAAATATACAACAGCACTTTAGAAAAAAAACAGGATGCTTGTTAAGAAGGGGGGTTGCAAGGATTTATAAGACAGAGCTGCAATTGCTTGCAAAAAGAGGGACACAGAGATGGAAGGAAAACTCAGATGGACTTTTCTGTTTATTTGGCCTTTGTAAATAGTTATACTAAACAATTTTATTTTTTTATGTTACTGCTAGTACAAATAAATACTCTTGTTGTGAATTTTACAACTGCTCCTGGTTTTCCCTATGCTTCCCGACTTGTGCCTCGATGACAAAGAGGTGTACACAAACAGCTAAGAATACTGATGAGATTATGGACTGAGCATTATTAAAAGGGGAGCAACTTTTAGGATTTCAGATAGAAAAACAAGTGCTACAGCAGAACCAAAATGAGGTAAAGAAGGGCATTGCGCCAGACAAGAGATAAGGGATAATGTAAAATGGATTAAGAGTATAGGTCAAAAGTTTCACCATAACATGCATTGCTGCTTTACATTCAAATTTCACTTTTTTTAAAACAAAGGTCTTTAACATAATTTCATCATCATGTCATTTCATTTATTGAGAGAAAAAAGAAGACTCTTGTTTACAATTGCATCCAAACATAAATAAAGTACATTGACAAAACATACATTAAGTTTCAAATCAAAAGTTATGAAAATACATCTGTTACAAGATCAGTAAGGTAAACAACATACAGTTATACTAAGTATTCATCCAAAAAAGTTACAATGTTTAAAAAATAAGCTAGCAAGGGAAGTCCTGAAATGTGCAAGTGGTATCAATACATTTAAGTCACATTTTTTCTGGATCAGATTCCAAGTACGTGAGACACTAACAGCCAAAGTCAGGTCCCCAAATTTTGTTATACACCTAGGTATATGAAGAAGTTGGTGGTTAGCAGATCTTAGACTGTATTTTGAGGTTATTTTAAACTGAAGTGTGTTTAATAGAAATAATGGTAAAGATTTTAATATAAACTTATAAATAAACACATACTAATGTTCCTCTCTACGGTCAGGTAAAGAAGACCATCCTGTATTGGCATATAACTGGCTTTGGTGAGTTTTGCAGAGCAATCCAGTCACAAACCTTAATGCGCTATGATATAATGGATCTAATGAAGTTAGTATTGTAGCCGTAGTATTTTTGAAAATGCAATTTCCATAGTCCAGTACAAAAGGAAAGAGAAGTGACTGGAAGTTTTCTAAGGGGATAGTTAAATTTCTATTTAAAAATAAAAAACACAGGAGTCTATTTAATTTTTACAATAAATTCTGTCCATGCAGTTTAAAAGTTAAGTGGCAATTCAAGGTCAATCCCAGATATTTGTACAAATGGACTCTAGCAATAGTTGTTCCTACTATAGATTTTAAAGTGATTTAGTCATATTCTGCAAATGCCTGTTTTACATAGTATGCCATTGCCACCTATGCTTCAGATGTTGAAGCTGCAATTTGTTTTGTAAAAAAAATCTTTTAGTTATTTTTTTTCTATGTTTTTGATTCTGCCCACCCTCCAGTTTTCTGAGTGCGGCCACACCCCCAGAACGATGTCATGCAAGGGAACTGTCAATGTTTTATATACAGCAACAAGGAATTCTGGGTAAGTTATAAAGGTGATGTAAATGTTTGTTACTCAGAGGTGCAGTCCCTTATTTTGGTAGTGGGGACTGCAGAATAGCATCTAATATGTAGTCATATAATCTCATTCTAGAGAAGCTTGAAGAAGCTAAGTACATGTGCACATGGGCAGACTAGGTGGGCAATAGGCCCTTATCTACTGACAACATCTTTGTATCTCTATGTATATGTGTGTGTGTATATATATATATAGCAAAGCACTGTGGGTACAGTACATAACTGATTTTTCTGTTTCCTTTATCAAAGTGCAATCTACTATGTTGGTAGTGTTCACAGCAGTACAGTCTGTAGAAAAGTTTCTGGAAAACTGTTTTTGTAGTGCAGATAGGCCAAAAAGACAATTTGCTAGTCTGTGTAGATGTTGTTTGACTTTTACTGCCTGCTAGTGAAGTGACGGGTCTAAAGTGGCAGCTTCTGTCAGAATGTGGGAGTGTGATGATACTTTTCTATGTTTGTTTTATAGGGCCTGAATGACTATACTGTAGGTAGTTCAGGAGTGTAATTATGGGTCAGACTACTTTCCTTTTTCTTTGGTATCCAGCATATTTTATTTAGTTTTTCTTGACCAGGTAAGTGCACTAGACAAATTATTGCCTATTTGCAGGCACGACCCGGGGGGAGGGGGATACAGATGAATGCCAGATGACCTTGAACCAGATTAAAGCTGTTGGTGGTATTTTAGTGAATGGGGGGAAATTAGGCCAGGGCACTGGAGAAATTCCCCTACTGTTTTCAATAAGTGCCATCGGATCTTTTAACATCCACCTGAAATACTACCAGAATAGGCAGATGGGACCTCGGTTTAATGTCTCATCTGAAAGACGGCACCTCAGGAGTGCAGCACCCCCTCATGCTGCACTGCGGTGTCAGTAGTGGGATATTAACCCAAGTGCCTGGTGAGGAGATAGAACCCACAGTCTTCTGATCTCCCAGCCTCAGAGGTGAGTGTGCCACCTGCTAAGCCACTGACACTGTCTATGAGTCCAAAACTGTGAAAGAAAAAGGACATCTACAATACCATGACTGACCAACCGAGGTCTCTGTTTCAACACAGTGCTTAAAAACATTGTTTCCCTTGCATGATGTCAAGATTGGGGCTTGCAGCACTGAGAAAAAAAGGGGCAGGGTTATGCAAATGAAGCAGAGTACAGAAATAAAGCCTTTTTTTTTCATTGGAAACAGCACTTTTGGGCAGTTTGAATGGTAGGAGATTGATTCACAACTCTTACAGGTTACTACTCCCATTTGCTATGGCAAACATGACAAAATCACTCTAAATTTAAATCAGGCATTGTTATGGCCTTCTTTGTAAAGAGTAGCCACTGAGTGTTTTTCATTAAGTAAAAGTCTCAGATCAAATAGAGCTTTTTTGCACTGTATAGAAGTCTTCCTGAAGCATATCAAGGGCCAAATTTACATAATTTTGGTGGACACACATGATTGTGTCATTGGCATACAGATAAATGTTCATATTGACAGAACAAGATCTGGGGAGGTCATTCACATACAGCAAGAACAGCAGTGGACCAAGCACAGATCCCTGTAGTACTCCCATGCCGATAGTTGCCATACCTGAGCAGATTTCCCCTTCCTTAACACATTATTGACATGAAGTCAGATATGAAGAAAATCAATATAATGCTGACATACCCATACCTCATACTTTTAAATTTATGATGTAATTTGACATGGTCAACAGTGTTGAAAGCTTTTAACAAGTCTAAAAAAACTGTTGGTACACATTGACAGTTATCAAAAGACGTGAAGATATAATCTGTAACCTTTGAAATAACATAAGAAGTGTTATGGCCTTTTTTAATCATGACTGTTGGACTAAAATTATGTTATATCTTGAGAAATATTGAGAAAGTTGTGCATGTAATAATTGTTTGAAAATGTTTGTGCATACTGTCAAAACTGATATGGGACTGTAAGAATTTGGACCAGATGAATCACCTCCTTTGAATACAGGGGTGATAAAGGCTATTTTCCAATCATCAAGAAAATAAAATGTTTGCAGTGATAGGTTAAACAAGTAAGCAATGTAATGTGCCAATACCTTAGATGCAATTTTATAAAAAACAGGCAATATACTATCACAACCCACCTCTTTACTAGTGTCAAGTCCTTTAAGCTGTTTTAACATCTCATCCTCCTTAATTTCCCTAAAGGAGAATTTTGGTTTATTTAATTTATCTGAGAAATCTAAATCCAGCGATGGAGAACATAGCCCTGGGTGTTCCCTTTCAAATGCCAGACCTACCTCCTTAAAAATTGTTAAATGCTTCTCAATCAATCAATCAATCAAATGTTATTTAACCAGGCAAAATCATCCTTGAGCAAGGTCATTTGCAAGATGGTCCTGGGCAAGTGGGACATATACAACTACAGCAAAATTACCAGATAAGCAGTGTACACACAATGAGCACATAAAAGCCAGTTACAGAGAAACAGATAAGATCAGGGCTGGGGAGTACATATGGTGAACACTATCTGGGTTGATAATTGACTGTGTATATAAAGGATTCCTTCAAGATGTGGGATTATTCAGACAAAGGTCACAACGTTACAATAAGACAAGGGATACCAGGTAGGGTAAGTGAGGAAACAACAACCGAAGGTTTATGGGCGGGGGAAAAACAAAGGAAAGGGTCAGTGAGGGGTTGAAATAGATGTAGTTAAACAAACAGGTGAGAGTTGGCAGAATAATCCCAAGGTGGAAAGAAGAAGAGAAGTGCTAGGGGAATATATGTACAGTAAGTGCCAAGTGTTTGGGGAGCCACAGGAGATGGAGGAGGTGGTTATTTGCAGCATACACACAGGGCTCTCAGTTTGAGAGCGAGCAGCCTCCTGAAAGATTGAGGCCCTGGGAGGGAGGACATCCTAAGAGTTTTTGCATGACATTCCAAAGGGTGGACAGAGAAAAGATGATAGCCACTGAGCCATGTTGTGTCCTTATTTTTGGTACTTTAAGAGAGACAAGAGACAAACTCCTTAGACCATATGTTCCCTCAGTACACTAAAACAGCGTAGAAATATAGGTTGGTAGTTTATCGGTTAGGGCCCAGCATGTCCACATGAGGGCATTTTTTTGCCTCCTCAGAGTGAGGGAGGGCCAGTCTAGCACCTGATAGAGCCGGCAGTGGTGGGTGCATAATGGCATGTTTAGGATAAATCTCACCGCGTGATGGTAGAGGGTGTCAAGTTTACATAGCGCCTGAGTAGGACAGTGACTATAAAGAAAGTCAGCCTAATCAAGCAGTGGTAGAAAAGTTGTTTGAACAAGTCATTTCCTTGCTTCAAGAATAAGGAGGTGTCTTATCTGATAAAATATGCTTAGATGTTGTCTTAGCTTTTTAGATAGTTCATTAAGGTGAGCCAAGATGTTCAGCCAAACACCCAGGTACTTGAATGTTCCTACTAGTTCCAAGGCTTTGCCAAGCAAGGTATAAATCTGGAGGTTCGAAGATGGTCCTGTGTAGTGGGCAGCACAAGGCGAGATAATTATAGCTTTTGTCTTTTTGGAATTAAGCAGAAGTTTGAGCCTTATTAAGTTACGTTGAAGGATGTCAAAGTCTAACTGAAGCGCCTTGTGGGCTACATCTAGGGAGGTGTTAGTAGTATAGAGCACGATATCATCAGCGAATAGATGAACGTTACTTGTGCATGTATAGGAGTCTATATGGTTTATATAAATAGCAAAGAGAATAGGGCCCAAGATGGAGCATTGTGGCACACCACGTGGCAGGGACTTTAACTGAGACAATTTCCCTTGATCTTTGATTTGTTGCATTCGGTTGGTGAGGTAACAATGAAACCACTTTAAGGCAGTGTTGTTTACCCCGATGCTGCTCAAGACGTTAAGTAGAATATGATGATCCACTGTATCGAAGGCCTTGCTAAGATCTAGAAAGAGGGCATAGATGTATTGCTTAGTATCCAGGGCGGTTTGTCATTCATTGGACACTTTGGAAAGGGCTGATACAGTACTGTGCTTGGGCCAAAGTCCCGATTGGGCAGGGTTTATGACGTTTTCGGTGTCAAGGAACTCTCTGAGTTGAGAGTTCACAATTTTTTCTCCAGGGTCTTTGATAGGATTGGGAGAAGGGAAATTGGGTGGTAGTTGTTCAGGTCAGTTGGGTAACCAGATTTAAAAAGAAGAATAATGTGCGCTATTTTCCAAAGTGGTGGCAACTCACCATGAGCCAAGGAACTATTAAAAAGGTGAATGATTAGAGCTATCAGGTGATAGCAACCAAGTTTCAAGAAGAACGGTTCTAAGAGATCAGCACTGGCACACTTTTTAGTGTCCAAGACTAGCAGGAGGTCCTCCACCTGTTTAAAGGTTACTGGATGAAAGCTAAAGGAGGAGCACCCCGGGATAGCTGTGGTGACAGGGCTAGGGCTGTTGTTGTCATCACTGCAGACACTCACTTTACTGGTGGGTGAGACATCAAACGCAAGGCCTGCAGTGGCAAAATGGCTATTTAGCTTTTCTAGGATGTCCACCCTATCTGTGTAGGAAACGTCTCCTACCACAGTCTTGGCAGGCAAAGGTGAGGCTGACGAGTGACCTACTACCTCTCTAAGAACTTTCCAGAATTTAGTGGAACAATTTTTATTTTCTTCAAGAGCAGACTGGAAATAACATGATTTTTTAGTTCTAACAAGTTTGGTGCAGGCATTCCTGGCAACCCGAAAGGCCAGCCAGTCAGAATCCAATTTTGTTTTCCGTGCCGTTTTCCGCAGTACATCCCTGTCCCTCAGAGCTTTCTTTAGGGCGGGTGTAAACCAGTCGGGTGACCTTTTCCTACATTTAATTTTTCTAAGTGGTGCATGTTTATGAATCACCTTCAGTACCAGGTTTTGAAAGATATTATAGGCTTCTGAGACAGAGGGTGCCAGGTAAAAATCCTGCCAGTTAATACTCCCTAGGTCTGCCAGGAAGGCAGGTTGGCAGAAGTGTTTTAGACTTCATTTTAGTTTAAAAGTGGAGGTAGGAGGCCAGAAAGGGGAGCTTCTAATACAGACAGCAGCACAGTGGTCACTCAAGTCACTGTGGAAAACCCCTGTGTGAAAGATATTGTGTGGCTTATTAACCAGCATAAGATGCAGTGATGAGCTGCGGTCAGGGTATTTATTGTTAGGACGGGTATTCTCCTGGGTAATCTGGGTTACTAACATACTAACATACTATTTGCCAGCAGATTAGGCCTTATGGTCTATCAAGTCTGCTCGAACCTAGATCCTTAGTTGGGTGCCGAGACCCTCCCATCCCTTGTGCTCCAGAAACCCCTATCATCCATCCCCACCCCCCCGGGACAGGCCATCATCTGATACATCCACTTTCTGTGTCTGTCCCACCCTCTCTTAAAGCCCTCCACTGTGGATTTCTGAACCAGCTCACCAGGCAGAGCATTCCAAGGGTCCACCACCCTCTCGGTGAAAAACCTCCTCCTCTTTTCCCCCCTCACCCTTCCACCTTCCAACTTCAAACCATGCCCTCTGGTGATGCCTCCCTGCTTTAGTCTAAAGATCCCCTCCATGTTTACCCTATTTATTCCCTTGAGGTACTTGAAGACCTCACTCATGTCCCCCTGTCTCTCCTCTCCTCCAATGAAAACAGGCAGAGCTCCTCAAGTCTGTCCTCGTAAGTCAAATCCCCTAGCCTCGTATCATCTTTGTTGCCCTCCTCTGTACCCTCTCCAGGAGCTGTATGTCCCTCTTCAAGTGTGGTCTCCAGTACTGTACACAGTACTCAAGGTGTGGTCTAACCAGTCCATTGTACAGCGGCAGAATCACTTCCTTGCTCCTAGAGGTGATCCCCCTTGCGATGCATCCCAACATCCTGTTTGCCTTGCTAGCTGCTCTCCTGCACTGCTCAGTTATTCATACATGTATCCACCATGACCCCTAGGTCTTTTTCCCCTGTTGAGGCTTCCAGCACCTCCCCTCCCAGGGTGTACCTGTGTTTAGGGTTTCCCCGACCAAGATGCAACACCTTGCACTTGGTGATATTGAAATTTAATTTCCATGTGTGAGCCCAGCTTTCCAGGGTGTCCAGGTCCCCTTGCAGGGCCAACCTCCCCTCTTCTCCCTCAACTACTGCTCCCATCTTGGAGTCATCCACGAAGAGACTCATTTCAAACCCTATACCATCCCTGATGTCCGATATGTATGCATTAAACAGGATTGGACCCAGGACCGAGCCCTGTGGTACCCCACTACCAACCTCTGTAGGGTTCGAGAGCTCCCCACAGACCACTACTCTCTGAGTGCATCCAGCTATCCAGTTTTCAATCCATCTGACCATCAAAGGGCCTACTCCTAACCCCATCAGTTCTCCACCAGACCATTGTGGGGACAGAGTCAAACGCCTTGCTGAAGTCCAAGAATAATACATCCACAGGCTTACCCCTGTCCAGTTCTGATGTTACCCATTCATAGAACTCCACAAGGTTGGTTTGACATGATCTACCTGGCACAAACCCATGCTGCGACTATCCAGACCTCCACCTCCCCAAGTAAACCCCCAATCGTTCCTTTAGTATACTCTCCATTAATTTTCCCACCACTGAGGTTAAACTGATGGGTCTATAGTTTCCTGGTACTTCCCTTCGACCCCTTTATGGATTGGTACCACATGTGCCTCTGCCAATCCCTAGGTACCCACCCTGTCTCAAGTGACCTGTTGAAAAGCTCCACCAGGGGTGCAGCCAGTATGTCCGCCAATTCCCATAGTACTCTCGGATGAATGCCATCCGGCCCAGGAGATTTGTCTTTCTTTAGGGCCTTGAGGGCAAACCACACCCTTTGGTGGGGATGGCATCATCATTCCTCCACCTTACTGGTCTGTTTATCTTTATCCAGATGTGACACCCTGGGGTACCTTTCCTCCCTTTTGCTCCATTTCTGTTGCTCCCTAGATCCTCCTGCCACTTCTATCCCTTCATTGCCATGCTTTGTAGATATCCCATCCTCCCTAGTGAACACAGAGGCAAAGTACTCGTTAAATACCTCTGCCTGGTCCTCGCCTCTTCCACCCACCTCCTTCTGATCTCAATCTGCTGAGATGGCCTTAGTTTTTCTCCGCTCCCAATGTACCGGAAGAACCTCTTTCCCTCCATGTATCCCTGTGCCAGCCGTTGCTCTTTACTGGACTTTGCTCCCCTCACCATACTGGGTGACTTTCTAGATGCAAGCTGGTACATTTCTTATCCCTATCCTCTTGTTGTTTTATATTTTTGTAAGCCGCCTTCTTTTCTCTGACTGCTACCTGGACCTCACTGGACCACCAGCATGGTTTATGTGACCTTGCTCCCTTATGTTTCAACTTAGCGCAGATCCTGACTGCCTCATGAAGTCCCGTTTATGACCTCCCATCTCCTTTCCACACTTGTCGTTGAGGTAATCCCCTTCAAGTGATCCTTGAGAATATTTCCCATGCCCATAAAGTCTGCCCCTGAAGTCCACTGCCAGTCCTAGATCTCACCCCACTCTCCCAATGCTTATTTGAAACCAGACAGTATTGTGGTCACTCCCAGTCAGGGTCCTGTACAACCATGTCCTTCCAGATCCCCATCTGCCAGAACCACATCCAGGACATGCCCCTCCCTTGAGGCTCCATCACATGCTGTGTTAGAACACATCCTGGAAGCCATCCAGCAGCCTCTGCTCCTTGGCCACCTTAGAGGACATGGTTCCCCAGTTTGTACCTGGCATATTAAGGTCCCCCATCAACACCACTCCTTCCCCTTTTGGTCCACACTGGGCAATGATGTTGTCCAGCAAACCATCCTCTAGAACATCACTCATCCCGGGGGGCCACGCTCATCGCAGAACTCCTTAATTTTGTCGGAGCAGGCATCATTCCAATTGAGATTAAAGTCCCCCATTATTATGCATTCTGAGTTTGTTTTTTCCAACAGGGAGTGAAGGTGACCCAGTATGCCAAACCCCGCAGAAGGGGACCTATAACAAGCAGATATTAAGAGGGCCACTCCAGAAGATAAGGTCAATTTCACAGCTAGGCAGTCAAATTACTTTGGTATAGAGGTGCAAACAGTATCAGAGACAGAGAGATTGGTTTTGGTATAGATGGCAACTCCACCGCCCCTTGTTGGCCTGTCGCACCTGAATAAATTATAACCATGTATATTAACAATTTTGTCGGGAATGTTGTTCATGAGCCATGTTTCCAAAAATATAGTGATATCTGGAGCTGTATGTAGTACTCAGGCTTGGACCATGTCGAATTTTTTAGGCAAGCTATGGATATTCATATATAGAAAGCTGAGACCTTTTAGAAGAAGGAGGTCCGAGGGTGCATTTATAAAAAGGGGTGGACCGGGGTTTAATTCTACACTCCCTGAGCACAGTAGAAGAACTAATAGTTTCCTAAGGCAGTTTATAATTGTTTTTATTGTGGGGTTTATTCTGATGCTTAATGTGCAAGGTTTTGCGGTTTGCATTGCTGGGGGTAGCAAAACAACGAGACAGGGGCAGGGCATAGATCATCACTCTAACTAGGAGGAGGAACGATAAGTGGGTATGGATGGAAGATCTGGGCTGGAGGGGAGATACAGTGAGTGTGTGCAGGTCAGTACCTTTGGAGTAGGACAGATAGTGAGCTAACACCGTATCATGTAACTCTTGGTACTTGGGCATGTCTTGCAGGACTGTATTCTCCATACATTCAACAATGAGGTCATAAGGGGAGGAGTAGAAAGCAGCTGAGGACAAGAATAGTTGTCAGTGGAGCCATTAGATTAGAGGTGAAGCAGTAGGCAGGGATGACGGGCATGCGGTACCAGTCAAGTACAGGTGGAGGAGTATCTCTTTACGGCTTATAACCTACACCAAAACAGTTTGGCAGTGACCTAAAAAGGAAGATGTCTTTAAGGGGAGTACAGGACAAGTGTTAGGCCTAATAGCTGCACTCAGTATCTTTAAGTGTAGTTGCAATGTTAGTGAGAAGAAAGGAAGAAGATTGCACAGAGGTGGTGCCAAGGGAGGGGAGAGTATTTAATAAAGGCTGGAGGTGGGGGGGTGGGTGTAAAAATTCAAGCAAGGAGGAGACAGTAGGAGAGAAAGTTGAAGCAGACATTGGATTATTTGCAAGGCAAAGCTTACAACTGTGACCCAAATTAAATGTAGTCTAAACAGAAAAAACGGTATCACTTTAAAGTTAGTTTCTGCTCCAGGGTAGATTAGCACTGGACCTTAAAACAAAGAGAACTGTAATACTTTTAAATCTACAAACCTGCAGCCTAAAATAACTTGTACTTCAAACTACCCCTGCAGTGCAAAATTGCTGTAGACAGGCTTAGGTTCACTTATAGATTAGGATTCACACAACAATTTGGAGAGGCTTAACCAGTATCACAACCAGTAACATTAGCTTAAAGTCCAGAAGGAGACGGAATAGCAAAGAAATTAAAGAACTGCAGCAGCCTGTCAGCAGGCAGAGATGATGGTTCTGGCCAGTCAAGTTTCAGCAGCGTACCTTCGGTCTGGTGATCAGAGGGCAGTACAATGAGGAAGGCAGCCGGCAGACAAAAGAGGCTAGCCCGACTGCTGCAGCAGAGGCACCCGTGTCAAGGGTGAAGCTTTGGTCTGGTGATCAGAGGGCAGTACAGCGAGGAAGGTGGCTGGTGGACAGAAGAGGCCCACCCGGCTGCTTACAGCAACAGAGGCACCCGTGTCAAGGGTGAAGCTTCGGTTTGGTGATCGGAGGGCAGTACAGCAAGGAAGGCAGCCGGTGGACAGAAGAGGCCCGCCCGGCTGCTTACAGCAGCAGAGGCACCCCTGTCAAGGGTGAAGCTAAGGCTTCTACCTGATCCATGGCATTATGAATGATTATATTTTTATAATTTAAAGTTTTAGGCCGGGTAGATGAAGTTGCACTACCTTTTAATGAATTAATACCCTTCCACATCCTCTTCAGGTTTCCAGTGGTGTTGGTGAACTGTTGGGTACAGTATTTTGTTTTTGCACTTATTATTTTCTTTGTACATTTATTTCTTACAATTCTGTATGCTGACCTATCATCTGTATGTTTCATTTCCCTTGCTTTATTCCAAGGTTGACCTTCCTCCCTAATTAACTTTTTCACACTCTTTGGTATCCAGGGTGCAAGCTTATTCTTAATCTTTTTCTTAACTAAAGGTGAATGTTTGTTTATTACCTCTAACGTTGATGTTTTGAAATAGTTCCAAGTAACTGCTAGATCAGGATATGCATTTATAATATGTTTACATTTTTAGCAATTGTATCTTATAATTATAAGAGAATCTTTTCAGACCTTTGTGTACCCAGTCTTTGCTTCACTGTTCACCCAACCAAAGAATTTGAGAAGACACTCTTATAACCATAAGGAACACAGCAGCTGCACATTCAATTGATTGACTGATTAAAAATTGTTTAGTGTCAGAAAGGCCAACCAGGGCAGTGGTAGCGCTACCATTCATGATGCCAGCAACTCGAGTTCAGGAACAGGCTCGGGTTGTCAGAGGGCTGGCTGAGGGAAAAGGTTTGAGCATCCTATGGACTGCTCATCTCCTCTGGGGGTGGGGAGAGTCATGGTTCGGTGCATGACTGACCTCTAGCAGTGTCTGGAGGATCGGCATGCCCGCGCTGCACATAGGGGTGGAGCATGTCAGATGCTGGCTTACACCCTGATGTCAGTGCATGTCACATCTCTGGGGGGGCATACACCAGGGAAAAACCCTTGGCCCGGTGTGACACTGACAAGAGGGTCAGATAGGCCCTCACCACCAGTGCAGCAGCTCGAGAGAGGACTCCAACAAGATCAAAAGACACTTGAACCAGAAGGGGTGGCTAAGGGAGCTGGCTGCCCACTTCCACTCCATCCCCCACCTGGGGGAGTAAGCCACAGCTCCATGGGGGGGTCCATCCAACCTTGCGGTGCTAGGTGGTCAGTTGGGAGACAGTTCCAGAACTGAGGTGGGATAAACAGAAATATCAAAAAAAAATTCTTTAGTGTCATTGAGGCACAGGTCAGGAAGCACAGGAAAACCAGAAGCAGGTATAAAATGTGCAGGTAGCATTCCAATAACAGTAAAATAAAATTGTTCAGTTTAGCTATTTACAAAGGCAGTACAAATACAGAAAACCAAGTCCTTCATCTGAGGGCATCTCTAATTCCAAGTTTCAGTCTCTCTCTCTCTCTCTCTCTCTCTCTCTCTCACACACTTTTTACAAGTCTTTGCCTGGGAATTTGTTAAGAGAACATCCTGCTTCTGACACAATGTTCTTGTCAGTTTCCTTGCAAGTACAACAAAAAGAAGTGACCCAGAACTGACCTCTTGTTGACAGCTCTGCAAAGATTTTGCAAACCAGCATCTCAGGTTAACCCCTTGAGTTCCAAATAGCCTTTTGCAATCATTTCAACAGTTTCAAACAAAGGGATCCCAGTTTCACATACAGTTTCACACAAAGATTCACATATAGTTTTACAACCACAGATATGCAAGGGGGAAGAAAAGACAGAAACAGCAAGTAAATCAGAGATATAGTGAAAGGCAGAGAATTGCAAGACCATGACAGTGATCAGTTCCTAGGTCTCACGAGAAAATTTGGTTGCACAACCAGACAGACAAGAGACAGGAATGGAGAGGATAGAACAGATCCTTGCATTTAAACTCTTTTTGCATAACAGCTGGGACATGGCCTTATTCAACCCTGCCACATTTAGCCAGGAGAGCACACTGAGCTGTGGGCAGCATGTTTCCAGGTATAAGACAAAACAAACTCAACAAGCATAAACAGCTGTATGCAAAGCAATAGCATTATTGCAATCGGAAAGAGCCTCCAAAACAGATTCAAAGTGCAAAATACAAGTGTATCAGTGCAATAATAATGCACAGCTAACAATTTATGATACAGCAGCAGCAGCACTGGTGGCAGGAGGGTCAAAAACAAATGGCTTGACTGGCCACCCCTGTGTGTTGCCTCTACACAAGGCTTCAACTTTGTACAGTACTCCCAGGAGGAAAGGGAAGTGGGTACATAACAACAAACATATAGGTATAAAAGTCCATACTACCTCACGGCATAAAACATAAATTACAAAGTGCAATACAGTATATATTAGGTTGCCAGTATGGGAAGTATAAAGTCCAGGAGATGGGTGAACAGGGGCAAGCTGGGAGTGGTTAACAGCAGGAATGTTTATGAAGGACAAGCTTCAGAGCAGTTGTGAATGAGGCAGCATGGGGGAGATGAGAGATTAGACCAGAGTCTAGAGAGGCTGAATGAAAAGGCAGTCTGTCTAGCAGAGGTCTGCGGACAAGAAGGAAAAAAAAGTGTGTGTCAGAGCTACACAGAGACTGAGAGTTCTAGGAGATGGGAGAAGAACAGAGAGGAGAGGTAAGGTAACATGGGGAGGAGCCAAGCCAGAACTTTGAGATAAGGGGGGGTGCAGTGTGAGAAGCACCTGCCCTCAAGGAAGGTGAAGAAGAGTGAAGAGTAGGTGGAAAAGGATGGATCTGGGGAACACAGTTAAGGATAAAGTCACAGGCTGAGTAGAAGAGGGGGTCCAGTCAGGCCAGTGTAGACTTGGGAGTGACACTACAGACCAGAGTTCCATAATCAAATGCTACAATGACCATTTTTACATTGTGATCCTACTATACAGTATGGGGAACAAAAGATTTGTCCTGATATTGTACCCTTTCTTTAAGCAGAAATTTTCTGTGGATGACATCGATGTGCCAGGAAATGTTAAAGTGATTGGCAAGCCATAATCCCAGGTATTTAAAAGTGAGAAAAACCTCTAGAATGGAGTTATTCTTAGTCTTAAAGATGGTGGAGGAGCAATTAAGTTTGGTCATTCATTGCATGGTGCCAAAGGTCATAGAAACTTTTTTTTTTTGCATTTATACCCCTCCTTCTCCCTGAAAAAGCATAAACTGGTTTACTTTTGGCTCCACAGAGCCTCGGCAGGACTGTCACAATTTGTTTCTTCTCTCTCTCTGACCCCCAGGACAGGAACCTTGTGTAAGGGTGTCTGGTGCAGAGTGCAGGTGATGGGTTTCCATGGTGCCTGCTGTGCCATTATGTAACCACAGCTCCCTTCATACTTCAAAGGATACTGTTCATCACTGATGAAGGGAGTGAACAATTGCACTAAAGTGGATCTGCTTCCCCAGTCAATGCATGGAAACACAACAAATGCAGTCAGGAGCGAGAATCCACAGCACACTGCCCCAACACTTTGTGTCCTCTATGGGACACTTCGTCAGGAGGTAGGGTCCTAGAGCTCAGGATCTCTTTTTATTTTCAAGTATTTAAAGTGACAATGCACAATTTAATAATTCATCATCTGAGCAACAAAAAACCCACAATATAATCATCTAAACACCTAAACACCGAAAAAGAGTTAATATGTACATATGCACATTAGTACCTACAGAATAATCATTAGATAAATACATATATTCATCTATCATGTTCTAATACAAAAATAGGACACAGAAACTGCAGCAAGCCTGGGAGATCAAATTAAATGCAAAAGGTGAAATTGATAAAGATAATAAAATTAGCAAAATTTGAACCAAAGAAAGGGAGAGGAGAAGGGGAATTAAATCAACAGGTTATTAACAAAGTAACTATTATATAGCAGAAAGGATACTGAACTTTTGTAATATTTTATTATTTTAGCTTTTTCCTGCTTTTTCAGCTCCCCCACCCCACAAAAATGCAATCCGTATGGCTAAAGCAGTAATTAAAAAAAATATTATTATAATCTCCCTAAATGCCAACTGAAAATTTAGAATAGCAATATAAAAATATTATTAATACAAACCATATAAATATATGATGGCATAATTAGGAGAAATCTGCCAAACAAGCTATGGATTTCAAAGAATGTGTTTTACAAAGAGGCTATCAAGAGAAAATTTTGCTTTCTCCTTTAAACAAAGCTAGGGCTCTGGAACAAGAAACATTTTTAAAATGAAAATTTAGGGAAACAGATAATGAAATATCAATGTTTTTTGTAACAGAATACTACCACCTAGCACCTGAGATTTCTAAGATAGTAAAGGATTTTTGGCCAGTTCTAAAAGGAGATCCAATTTTGTTTAAAGCATTGGGTAAAAACCAAAGAGTCATATATAGGTAAGGGATAAACTTGGATAAAAGTTAACTCATAGCTTGTTTACTAAACCAATTCAGAACACTCGCCCAATTTGGATGCCGTCAAAATATATAGGTAGTTTCCGCTGTGGCAGATGCAGTGTATGCTGTTACTGCATTCAGGGTAGTTCATTTGTTCATCTAGTCTCAAATAAAAAAATCTTGATCAAGGAATTTATTTCCTGTACAACATGTTATGTTGTTTATGTTGTCCAATGCATATGTCCCATGTTATATGTAGGATGAACTAAGAGACCCTTTAAAGAGAGAATTTCAAATTATCGTCCAATAGCCCTGTTGTCCACAGTATCTAAGTTATTTGAAAAAATTGTCCATGATCAGTTAATGGACTATTGGGAAAAATATAACAAATTGACCCAACAGCAGTATGGTTTTAGGCAGGGTAGGTCCACTGCTACCGCACTCATGGACTTTTTGGATCTTACAGCAACTCCACTTGGGGAAGCAAAGTCCGTGGGTGCAGTATATGTGGACCTATCCAAAGCATTTGACTTAGTAAATCATAGCATTTTGATAGACTCACTGATGAAAATAGGGGTGGAGGAAGAAACCTGTAATTGGTTCATATCATATCTTGATAAAAGGTCACAATTTTTCGTCTTAAATGGACAACAGTCAAGAATAGACTATGTGACAAGAGGGGTTCCCCATGGATCCATCCTGGGCCCTCTCTTGTTCATAGTCTATCTAAATGACTTACCAAAGAATATTGGATATTCAAAAATTCGCCTTTATTCAGATGATACGGTTTTAGTAGCAGTGGAAAAAACTATAAGTGAAGTAGAACTAAAGTTACAGAGTGACTTTTGCACAATGCAAGATCATTTTTTATTTCTGGGTCTATTAGTAAATAATAAAAATACACAGGTTATGAGGTTATGTCATTTGCATTGGACATAAAGGGTATTTCAAAATTAAAAATAAAGACACAAGAGGGTAAGTTTTTAGAACAAACTGAAACATATAAGTATTTAGAGATACAAATAGATCAATGTCTTACTTTTCAACAGTATATAACAAATTTAATAAAGAAAACAAATGCTAAGATTGGAGCTATGAGACGAATATCGAATTGTATGACAAAATAAACAAGATTGATTATGATTAATCATTTAATAATGCCGGTTATTGATTATGGAAGCCACATATATAGACATACAGTAAAAAAACATTTAAATAATTTGGATACACTTTATAATAAGCTTGCAAGATTCGTGTTAAGGTGTGACCCTAAAACCCATCATTGTATTATGTATACAGATTTAGGATGGATTCCATTAAACTTACGGGCCAGAGGAATCTGGCTAAATCAGGTTCGTAATATATTTAAAAATCAATCTTTAGATAATTTAAAAAATACATTACAAAAACCTAAACATGGCTTAAATTTAAGAAAAACTGGTGCTAGGGACCTAATTATACCTAAATTAAAAAATCGATTTAGTGAAATGACTCTCCAGTATCAGGTAGCCTCTAGCTGGAACTGTCTCCCCCCCCCCTTTCTACGTGAACTAACTATCACTGACCATGTTTTTAAAAATGGTTTGGACCATGAACTTAGTTGTCACTGTTGTAGCAACAGGTGAAAATAATGTAAAGGTTAAAATGACTATTTGCCTGTTTCTGGCGAACTTGTAAAAATTGTAACGTATTGTTTTGTACGTTTTGCAATTTTGTATTGTTATAAATGTAATGCTGTAACTATTTTTGTATAATGTAAACAGGTAAGCCTTGTGAATAGGGATTTTCAGAACCCAAATGGCTTTATCACTGTATAAATAAAATTTTACCATACCATACCAGAATGCAGGAGCATATTCGTGCAATTTTAAAAGCAGAACTTGATCCACCTATTGGTGCACATTTTGCACTCTGCCACAGTGGAGATCCAGATAACTTTTCCTTTTTGGGCCTGGAATATGTATGGCCCAATAGTAGAGGTGGCGATAGGCTAAACACACTACTTCAAAAAGAATCCAGATGGATTTACACTCTTAGATCCATGTCCCCAATTGGCCTGAATGAATGCTTGGATATTATTCCATTCTTATAGATGTTCATCTTTAATAAGCTCTGCATCCCCCCTATTTATTTATTTAATTTGCTGATTTACTGTAGCCTTGTGTTTCATTTTTGGTATATGGAGTCTTTAGATGCTATCCAGTATGGCTGTTGGCAGATTTCTCCTAATTATGCAAGCATATATTTATATGGTTTGTATTAATAATATTTTTATATTGCTATTCTGAATTTTCAGTTAGCATTTAGAGAGATTATTATAATATTTTTTTTTTAAATTACTGCTTCAGCCATATGGATTACATTTTTGTGGGGGAGAGCTGAAAAAGCAGGAAAAAAGCTAAAATAATAAAACAATACAAACGTTCAATATCCTTTCTGCTATATATTAGTTACTTTGTTAATAACCTGTTGATTTAATTCCCCTTCTCCTCTTGCCCCCTTTCTTTGGTTCAAATTTTGTTAATTTTGTTATCTTTATCAATGTTACCTTTTGCATTTAATTTGCTCTCCCAGGCTTGCTGCAGTTTCTGTGTCCTATTTTTGTATTAGAACATGATATATGAATATATGTATTTATCTAATGATTATTCTGTAGGTACTAATGTATATATGTACATATTAACTCTTTTTTGGTGTTTAGGTGTTTAGATGATTACATTGTGGGTTTTTTGTTGCTCAGGTGATGAATTATTAAATTGTGCATTGTCACTTTAAATACTTGAAAATAAAAAGAGATCCTGAGCTCTAGGACCCCGCCTCCTGACAAAGTGTCCCAGAGAGGACATGAAGCGCTGGGGTAGTGTGCTGTGGATTCTCACTCCTGACTGCATTTGTTGTGTTTCCATTTTTTCGCACAGAGTGATTTTCCCTTTGTGTGTTTTCTTCAGTTCTCTATTTGGATTAGCATCCTCTTGCTCTGTGCAGCACTTACAACTTTGTGCATTTTTTCCCCAGTCAATGTCCTGGCCCAACTGGACACTGGAGCATAACCACACTGGATAAATGGGGGGCTTGACATTAGAGATTCTGCAAAGTTTTAATTTGCAGGCAAAGTTAAGGCAAATTCTATAACTTTGTGTTTCTGAATCAATTCGTGAATTGTTGCTATTTGGTAGGAAATGTGTCTTTTGCAACTTCATCTTGCAAATTCATCTGTAACTTTGTCCTTGGGGTGCATTTGAGAGACGTTTTCTCAAAAAGAAGCTACTGGTAAGCAAGTGTCTAAAGGTGACATGGAAGAGTTTCTGCTGGTCACATGGTATATCTCTATACAGTAAGACTGCTTCACTTTTGCTTTTGTGCTTTTGCAGTGTTTGAGCAGAAAATTGTTGGATTAAGCAATACATTTGATTAGTTTAACAACTTTTTTCTTATTCTTTTTTCATTCCCATTGAATTCTTTGTGTTCTTAGTAGTGATTTAGTTTTTGTTTTCTCTATATTTTGCCTATTGTTTAGTTATAACCTCTACTTAGAGAGCTCTATTTCCCCTTTCTTTCCATTAGTTTATATTTGACTTTTCTTTTCTTTCTCTCTCTTACATAGATACATAGACACTGTCAGCAGATAAGGGCATATGGCCCACCCAGTCTGCCCATTTGAGCTTGTAAGTTCACTTTATGTTTTCCTAGAAGTCTGTTGCCCCTTATCCCTGACCTCCAGAATTCCCTTATGTCTATCCCATGCATTCTTAAATCCTGTGGTTGTTTCAGTCACTACCACTTCCTCTGGCAGGGTGTTCCACTTCTCCACCACCCATTCTGTGAAGAAATTCTTCCTCATGTTTCCTCTGAATCACCCTCCCTCCAACTTCATCCCATGCCCTCTAGTCCTGGAACATCTTTTTTGCTGGAAAATAGTGTGTCCCTGCACCCTGTTCCTCCCTGTAAGGTACTTGTATGTCTCTATCATATCCCCTCTCTCCCTTCTCTCCTCCAGGGAGTACATATTCAAGTCCTTCAACCTGTCCTCATAGGACTTGTGATGCAATCCCTATACTGTCTTTGTTGCCTTACTTGGAACATTCTCTACCTTGTCTATGTCCTTACATAGGTAAGGTCTCCAGAACTGCATACTGAACTCCAGGTGGGTCCCCACTAGTGTCTTGCATAGTGGAATGATGACCTCCCTTTTCCTGCTCATGATGCCCCTGCCTATGCGTCCCAGCATCCTATTTGCTTTACCTACTGCCTTGTCACACTGTTTTCCTACCTTGAGGTTATCAGAGATGATAACCCCAAGGTCCCTTTCCTGCTTGGTGCATGCTATATCCTCACCACCCAACTGATATGTTGTTCCAGGGTTTTTGTGCCCCATGTGCATTATCTTGCACTTCTTTGCATTGAATTTCAACTGCCAAACCCTTGACCATTCTTCAAGCTTCTGCAGGTCCCTTCTCATTCTGTCTACACCCTCTGGCATGCCCACTCTGTTACAGAGCTTTGTGTCATCAGCAAACAGGGAAATTCTGCCTTCTAGGTCCTGTGCAATGTCACTGATGAAGACACTGAATAGGACTGGTCTGAGCACTGATCCCTGTGGTACCCCACTGGTCACTCTTCCTTTCTGTGGAGTGACAGCCATTTACCACCACCCTCTGTGTCCTGCTGCCCAGCCAATTACCTACCCACCGCATTACCACCTGCCCACTCCCATATTCCCCAGTTTGTTTAATAGCCTTCTATGTGGCACAGTGTCAAAGGCCTTGCTGAAGTCCGGATAGGCTTTGTCCACTGCCATCCTCAGATCCACCTCCCTTGTCACCCAGTCGAAAAATTCAATGAGGTTGGTCTGACATAACCTCCCCCAGTGAAACCATGCTGCCTTGGGTCCTGTAGTCTGTTGGCAACCAGATGTTCTGCAAATCTCTCCTTCAGTAGTGCTTCCATGATCTTCCCCACTACCAAGGTTAGGCTGACTGGTCTGTAGTTCCCTGCTTCCTCTTTGTTCCTGCTTTTGTATAAGGGGACTACATCTGCTATCCTCCAGTCTTTGGGTACCTCCCTTGTTTCCAGTGATTGGCTAAACAGGATTGCCAGAGGTTCAGCCACCACCTCTCTTAGTTCCTTTAGAACCCTGGGGTGCATTCCATCTGGCCAAATTGCTTTATCAACTCTTATTCTTTCCAGTTCCTTCAGGACCCTTTCCCGTGTAAAGGGAGTTGTGTCCATTTCTGCACCATTCCCACCCCTTGTACTCCCTTCAGGCCCATTACCCTCCTCTTCCTCAGTAAAGACTGAGCAGAAATACCTGTTCAATATGTCAGCTTTACTGTTGTCATCATGCACGTGGCCCCCATCCTCCCCCTTCAGTCTCACTATCCTTCCCTTTGCCTTTCTTTTTTCACTTATGTACCTGTAAAAGGTTTTGACCCCTCTACCCACTGATTTTGCAATGCACTCTTGTGTCTGAGCTTTGGATTCCCTTACTGACCTCCCTGTCTCCCTTTGCTTCTCCTGGTACTTTTCCCTATCCCCTCCAAAATAGTAAATAAATACAGTCGTATGTGTTTTCCCAGCAATTATGTTCCAAGTATGGAACTCAGTAAATAAGGAATCAATAATCTATCAGGCTGATGTTAAAATATTTATGAAGGAGTTAAACTATGAATTGAGGGGCGTGGCCTGACTGTGCTGAAGATGGCTGCTTAATTCTGCTTCTCCCTGGGACTACCATCTATCATCGTCCGTCCTCCTGATCCCAGATTGTCAACGTTTACCAGCAAGTGAAATATAATTATGCTAACATCATAGCTCAACTCTGGTAAATTATTTTCTCTATATCATAACTCTATAGCTATAATTTTTCTGCATTTATACTGCTTCTCTGTGAAGGCCTACTACAATGGTTGAGCAACTCCTGCAAAACTCCCTTAGCAGAGTGGAAACTATGTTTCAACAGCTCAACTGTGAAATTAACGACTGGAAAATAACATCTCAACAAAACATCACTAATATGCAAGTGTTAGACCAAAAAATCAATGATGCTGCAGTTAAAGTTGCTCAAAATTAAAGTTCTATTAATATCCTGCAAGCCACCATCAGAGAGCAAGACAGAGTTATCATAAGCCTACAATATAAAATCGATGACATTGAAAACAGAAACAGATGCAATAACCTGAGATTTTTGGGTTTTCCTGAAGGTGCAGAACTCGGAGACACTAGTGCATTTCTATTACATGTGCTGCTAGCCATGCTCAAACTCCCACCTGGTCAAGACTTTACTATTGAGAGATCACACCATACTTTAAGCCGGAGGCCTGGTCCAGCTCAGAAACGTAGGCCTATCATTGCAAGATTCTTAAACTATGCCCACACTGAACTGATTATCAATAGAGCAAAACAAATGGGAAAGCACTTGGCAAGATCATACAATTTCTATTTTTAGAGACTTCTCTAAGGAACTCTCTAATAAACGCAGAGCTTTCAATCCTATTAAAACTACCCTACACCAACGAGGGATCAAATTTGCTCTGCGCTATCCTGCCATCATGCGCCTGTTTCTGGGTGACTGAACCAAGATTTCAACACTCCCAAAGCCTTGGCTGCATTTCTAGGTGAGCCCCAGCCTCCAACTGCCCCGTTTGGAAATACTGATTTGACCCCTTCTCCCACTGTCTCTGCAACTTCACAATCAGACCGGCACACCCACATTATGGCTTCAAATCATGAACGCACTGAGAAACCCATATCTCTCCAGGCTGATGCAGCACCTCCTGTCCGAATCCCAGCCTGCTTGCTAGACAAAAAGAACTTGAATCCACCTTCTTCTAAACATGCCTGTTGTGAAGATGCTACTCCTTCTAGGCCTACCTCTCAGCACGAGCAACATGTTGGCTTCACTACACCCCTAACCCTCTCCAATCAGTTTTCTTTACTACAAGAGGACTTAAACTCGTCTCAGGAAGACCTCCCGGAATCAGCTGTGGATCCTGTCGGCAATGACCTTGGAGATGCTTTACAGGGCGGTAGGTCTCCCGATTCCTCTTGGGCTGAATTGGTGACCAGCTCCCCTTTCAAATCGGCAGAGCCTCCTATAAAGAAACGGAAGGAGAAGCTCAAAAACAAATCAACCTATAAATGATGCCTGGGCATGTGTATATATTAGCACCTCTCGAGGTTAGTGTCTAATTAACCTCGGCTCTCTGATCACTATCAGAAATTGTCTGCCCTGCAACCGCGCATCACATTCCTTGTGTGTGCATACTATTGCACCCAGCTGGTTTGGAAAGTGATAAGCTGTACATCGCGGTTATAGGCTTTTGGTTTAATAGCATGTCATATTGTTTAGGCATCTCATTGTGACAGTCTTGGAGTTTTCTATCTCAATGTAATGTCTACTACATTATACATCCAGTTATTTCTGCATATATTACTTATAATGTCAGTTTTTGAGTATCCCTAATGTTGGGCTATGTTCTTCTTTTAAAGGGACAGTTCTTATATAATGTTAGACTAATTCATATATGCTCAATGATTTTCTATATTACTTTAGAGGTATCTACCATCTTTTTTATCAGTATGTCCTTCTCACATAACTATTAAGGGAGGTTGCCTGCTTAACTAATTTGTGATCCAACATCACCCCACACATTTGTTACCATATATAAACATTATAAATGTACAGTATCTTGGGGTTATATTCATGAGGTCCTCAACTAATTATTCCCTTCATCCACTACTACATCCCAGACTAACATTTAACACTTTAATATTTTTCTCTAGTCTCCTTCCCACTTCAACCTGCCTTTATTTAACTTTTAAATCCCCTTTTTTTTAACCATGGTATACCAATTTCTTGTACTGTTTTATTTATCTATCACTTAGTCTTCAGTTTTACCCTACAATTAGGTGTTGCAGGCTATTTTCATGGTGTCTCATCTTTATTATTTTACTCAATGTGCTGCAGTCAATAATAGATAACACAGTCTGGCTCGAAGCCCTCATGATATGGCTTTTTAAGCCTATGTTGTAATCTTATAGCTGAGCTCGCTCGACCCTCTCCAGGTCTTAAAATCTCACTATGTTGAAGCAACTCCTTCCCTGGGGTGATTTTTGGGTCTGTGCTATGATTAAATACTGAGGTCCAGATATTCAAAGGGTTGCACATGGCGCCAACAGTGTTGCCATCGCATAACCACTGATCTTGCTCCTAGTAGCGATATTCAAAAGGGAAAAGTGCACGGCACAAATCCGATGTGCGGAGTGCATCGTAATGTATGCAGGTGCAGGTGGGGGTGTGCCCATGCATACCCTGCACAGCCGATATTCAGCCTGGGATGTGCAGAGCCATGCATGCAACCCCTACCTGTGCCAGCACAAAGCTGATCAAAAAAGGAACAGCTGATGGCCACCCACGGAAGTGAGTTACGTACGGGGGTGCAACACGGCAGCTGCCACCTGTGGGTGGCCACCAGAGCTCCTGCTGCACCTGGCGGTGCCTCCCCATGCCCGATCACGGGCATTTCCATCAAATATCCCTGGTGGTCCAGTGGACTGCTATCTGCCCGATCGTGGGCATCTGTATAAAAATAGAAAACAGTCCTATATCCCTGGTGGTCCAGTGGACCACTATCTGCCGGATTGCAGGCATGTGTATAAAAATAGAAAAAAGTCCTATATCTCTGGTGGTCCAGTGGACCTCTATCTGCCCGACCACGGGCATCTGTATAAAAATAGAAAACAGTCTTATATCCCTGGTGGTCCTGTGGACCACTATCTGCCCGATCACGGGCATCTGTACAAAGACAGAAAACAGTCCTATATCCCTGGTGGTCCAGTGGACAGCTATCTGCCAGATTGCAGGCATGTGTATAAAAATAGAAAAAAGTCCTATATCCCTGGTGGTCTAGGGTACCCCCCTCTCCACCTGCCCACTGAGCCCCACTGCCCCATTCCCCCCCGGTCAGCCGGCGGGTGGCAGCACCCCAACCGCCTGCCGCCTCGCCACCTGCTGACTGACACCATCGGTAGGGCTGTACTCTCATTGGTTCTGGCGTGAGCCAATGGGCATGCAACCCATACCGTACTACTACATTCAGATATGTGACTGAATCATTCACATATCTGGGATAATAATACAATATGGGCTGCGCCCACTGGCTCACGCATGGCTCAATCAAGCCGACAACCCTACCCAATATCAGTCGGTGGCGGCAGGCGGCGAGGCGGGCAGGTGCTGCTGCCCGCCAGCTGACCCGGAGGTGGGGCAGTGGGGGCTCAGTGGAGTGGGTGAAGATGCCAAGAGATATGGGACTTTCTTTTCTACAGATGCCGACGATCAGGCGAATGGCAGTCCACTGGACCACCTAGTAGAGGACTATTTTCTATTTTACTCTGAATGCCCGTGATGGCTGAATGTGATCCCTGGACCAAAAAGAATATTGAACATATTCTTTTATTTATACAAATGCCCTTAATCGGGCTGTGAAGCTATTGCCAGCTGCATGGGGGCATCAGTCCCTGATGGTTGCTGCCTGGCAGGGCGCCAGGCACAAGTCTTCGGGGATCGGCGCACCTGCATGCAAATGGGGCCATAATGACATGCAAATGGACCCATGTGTGCCTTGCATACATTATGGCCCCATTTGCATGTTAACTTTTGAATATCGCAGTTGCTGTGCATGGCGCAATGGAACTTGCGCTAGCGCATCCTCATGCTCCACTCTGGCCACTTGCACTGGTGCAGTGCCACTGTGCCATGCACACTGCAGGTGGCCAGGGTGCATGGCACAAGGCATGGGGGAGGCAAGGGTAATTAGCACCATGCAGTTTAATGAATGGTTGAAAAAATGGTGCAGAGCACAGGGGTTTGGCTTCATTGGGGACTGGGGTTCCACCTGGAGGGACACCAGCCTATACTGGCAGGATGGTCTGCATCTGTTCAGGAAGGGAACAAGTCTTTTGAGCAATCGGTTTAAATGCTTCATTGGCAAGCTTTTAAACTAGTCAAAGGGGGAGGCACTGACAAGCAGCAGGAAAATCCCAGCCTCTCCCTTCAAAACAGGGTACTAAATGTGAAAAGACGAGGTAGAAGCGGTCAGTGGGGGATGCTGCAACAGAAGGTAAAGCCATCAAAAAATGGAGAGCAATGAGTACCAATGCCCGTAGTCTGGGTAACAAGCTTCCTGAATTAGTGGCCTTGATGGAGGAGGAACATCTGGATATCGTGGCAGTCACAGAAACATGTACACACAAAACCATGACTGGGACGTAAACATACCAGGATACACTATCTACAGGAGGGACAGGGAGGGTAAAAGAGGAGGAGGAGTAGCTCTTTACATAAGGGAAGGAATAAAAGCAACAGAACAAAAGGGTAAACAGAGAGGAAAAGAAGCACTGTGGGTAAATTTGGAGACAGGCAATGGCACCACAATCTGCACAGAGGTTATATACAGACCCCCTTCTCAGGGGGAAGAAATGGACAAGGAAATGATAGAAAGTATACTTAGAATGGCAGAAAAAGAGGAGATATTGCTGATGGGTGATCTGAATATGCCAGATGTTAACTGGAGTGCAGTTGCAGCTGCCATTTCGAAGAGTGGAGTTATTCTAGATGCCCTACAGGGAGCATGCCTTAGACAACTAGTACTGGAGCCCACTCGAGAGGGAGCAATATTAGACTTGATTCTCTCAAATGGAGATGGAGAGAGGATCACAGATGTAGAAGTGGGTATCCATCTGGGAAATAGCAACCATCGAACAGTATGGTTCACAATAAACACAGCAATAGAGTCAAGCCATACAAAGACAAAAGTACTGGACTTTAGGAGGGCTGACTTTGCCAAAATGGGTGAGTGCCTAAGGAATGAACTAGCAAATGGGCAGGAAGGAGGGGTGGAAGAACAATGGGGAATAATAAAAAGTGCCATCACAGAGGTAACGAGCCTTTGTGTGAAGCAAATAAATAAAACAAAACGATGTAAGAAACCACTATGGTTCTCAAAGGAAGTGACAGTGAAGGGTTCAAGAGAAAAAGAAAGAATTCAGAAAGTACAAGGAATCGCAGAAGGAGCAGGACAGAGAACTGTATCAGTTAAAGCAAAAGGAGGCTGGGAAGGCAGTCAGAACAGCAAAGGCCCAAACCGAGGAAAAGATAGCCAACTCGGTTAAGAAGGGGAATAAAACCTTTTATAGGTACATCAGGGAGCGAAGGAAGACCAAGGGAGGGATAGTGAGGCTTAATAAAGGGAGGAGGGTGGGCAGAGGGAGACTGTGAAAAGGCAGAGATACTAAACAAATATTTTTGCTCAGTATTCAGAAATGAAGAGGGGGAGGTACCTAAAACAAACAGTAGAAACACTCTGGATACAGAAGTTGATACCAGCCCATTTACAGAAGAAAGGGTTCTGAAAGAACTCTTAAAACTGAAGGTGGACAAAGCAATGGGGCCTGATGGGATTCATCCCAGAATTCTAAAAGAACTAAGGGTAGAACTAGTGACACCACTGTCTACCCTTTTTAACAAATCATGGGAGGATTGGGTGGTACCGAGGACTGGAGGAGGGCAGATGTGATTCCCCTTCACAAAAGTGGGAGCAAGGCAGAAGCAGAAAACTACAGACTTGTTAGTTTAACCTCAGTGATAGGGAAAATTATGGAATCACTTCTGAAGGAAAGAATTGTCGAGTATCTAGAGGCCAGAGGGGCACAGGACCCTAGGCAGCATGGATTCACAGCGGGAAGGTCATGCCAGATGAATCTGATACATTTCTTTGACTGGGTGACCAAAGTAGTAGATCAGGGAGGGGCTGTGGACATTGCCTACCTAGATTTTAGCAAGGCATTTGACACAGTCCCACACAAAAGATTAATATACAAGTTAGCCAGCCTGGGAGTGGGTCTCAAGATGACAGCCTGGGTAAAGAATTGGCTGGAGAATAGGATACAGAGAGTAATAGTAAATGGAGTCCACTCAGAAGAAAGGAGGGTTACTAGTGGGGTACCACAGGGTTCAGTATTAGGACCAGTCCTCTTCAATGTCTTTATAAGCGACATTGCAGAAGAACTGGAAGGAAAAGTATGTCTCTTTGCAGATGACACAAAGATCTGCAACAGAGTTGATGCACAGGGTGGGGTGGAAAGGATGAGAAGGGACTTGGCAAGGTTAGAGGAATGGTCAAATGTATGGCAGCTTAGATTCAATGCTAAGAAGTGCAAGGTAATGCACCTGGAAACAAATACCCAAGGGAAGAGTACACAATGGGGGGTGAGGTACTAACAGCAACAAAAATGGAAAGGGACCGAGGGGTAGTCATATCAGATGACCTAAAGGTGGGCAAGCAATGTGAGAGGGCAATAAGGAGGGCTGGGGGGATACTGGGATGCACAGGGAGAGGCATCACCAGTAGAAAACAGGAAGTTATTATCCCTCTGTACAGACAGCTGGTGAGACCCTATCTGGAGTACTGTGTGCAGTTCTGAGACCCAATCTCCATAAAGACATAGACAGGATGGAAGCTGTCCAGAGGAGAGCAACTAAAATGGTGCAGGGTCTGCACTGGAAGACATATGAAGAGAGAGACAAAGGAGCTTATATGTATAGCCTCAAGGAAAGAAGGGAGGAGAGGGGACATGATAGAAGCGTTCAAGTACCTCAAGGGAATCAACAAAGTCCAAGAGGGTAGCATCTTTCAAAAAGAGGTGTGCAAGAACAAGAGGGCACAATTTGAAGATAGAGGCGGCTCAGAGGTAATTTAAAAGTATTTTTGACAGAGGGTTGTGGATGCATGGAGCGGCCTTCCGAGGAGGTTGTGGAGTCAAAATCAGTGGTGGAATTCAAGCATGCATGGGACAGTCATAAGGCAATTCTAGGGGGTTGGGGTAGGAAGAAGTAGGCTGCTGGTTAACTAGGATCTGCAGCTTATCCAGTAGGTAGGGAAATGGGCAGACTGGGTGGGCCAAGCGGTCCTTATCTGCCATCAAATTCTATGTTTCTAATATTCAACGCTGCTGAGCCATGGCGCAGCTCCGTTGAATATCGCCCAGTCCACACCCCTGCGAAGCCAAGCTGAGCTGCGCCCAAGCTTGCGCCAGAGCCTGGAGCAGTTTGAATATCTGGGCCCTAGTATTTATCAATAATGTATTCAGTACCTTGAAGCCTGAACCAACTCAACTCTTATAAATGTCATATTGCCAGAATGACTACGTATTCCTGTTCAATACAAGACTTTCACCAGATGCCCCCCTCCCTTACAATTTGGATCTTGTAATGCCGCGACACCCCATAAATCCTTATACTATTTGGACTCTACTCGCTCCATTTTACCTGAACACTCCTCCTACGTAAACACTTCTGTGTCTAAGCATTATGATTATGTGAGTAAGTACACAGTAGATGGCACAAGTACAGCTGTTCTTATAATTTCAGGACTTAGCCAACCATGATGGCATACTGTTTTTATTGCCGTAATAGTGTTTCAGCTCAGTTCTTTTTTCCAGTCTAACTTAGGTTCAAGATGTATTATTATGTCTGGGATAGCATATACTTTCTATAATCCCCTTTTCATATATGGAAAGATGTTCATGGTTCCCCCCAAGGAATTATTATGTTCACTTTAGTTCTAGTTACAGTTATAACTTGATAGAAATAATTGTTTACAGTTTGTATCTTGGGTTTAAGATCATTTTCTCCCAAGATTTACTTATTGTTTACATGCTCTGTAGTATAGCAAGAGAGTCTTGGTGATTTCACTGACTCATATCTTGCTATATTACCTGAAGACTTCATAGTGTGTTAGTATAACATGCATAGGTTTTGCTTAGTAACTATATATATGTCTTCTATATTCTTTTTAGTACCTCTCTTCCTTTTGAGACCCAATGGAAACATTCACCCAGGATTTAAGTATTTTCACAAACTAAATATCCTGCATGCATCTGACTGTGCTAGCCATCTCCCTTCTGAGGCTGTAACATCCTTTAACCCTTTCAATATGAGTCCCTTACTTCTTATTTATGTTTTCATACTCATCTCCCCATTAACATGAGTGATCTAATTCTACATTCATGGAATGTTAAGGGTCTCAACTCACCTTGTTAATGAAAGCAAATACTTTCTTACCTCAAAAAGCATAAAACTCATATTGCTTTCTTACAAGAAACAAAACTTTTAATAGAGGATGTCGACAGACTCAGAAGGGATTGGGCCGGTCAAATATATGCGTCCTCCTCTACTTCTAAAAAACGGGGGGTTGATATTCTATTACATAAATCCCTTAACTGGACCCTTATCAAATCCATCTCCAATTCAGATGGCAGATGGATTATAGCTCACTTAAATACCCCTGCAGGCCCCCTTATGTTAGTCAACGTTTATACCCCTAACTCTGATTCACCTGATTTCTTTCATAATATGGCCCAACAAATTATGAACAGTAACTTTAACCATTCTCCTATACTTGTAGGTGGGGATTTCAATTTAGCTTTGGAAGCACATTTAGACAGAAGTAACTCTTTGTGTGATTCCCACCCAAGAAGTATTTCTGCACTCTCAATGCTAATGAAAGACTTTGGTCTCACCGACATTTGGAGACTACACCATCCTAGACAGCACAACTTTACTTTTTACTCAGTGCTTCATAAATCTTATAGCAGAACTGACTACTGGTTTTCTTCCCCATTCATCACTGAAAAAATTATCGACACAACTATCCTCCCGATTACTATATCAGACCATTCTCCTATAAAATTACATCTTATTTGGGGCCCGCCCCCATCTAAATCTCCCTCCTGGCATCTAGACCCACTCTTATTGAAAGACCCCGATTTCTTATCTTGGATTAGATCCCAAATCCAATAATTTATTTCCTTTAACAACACTCCTGATGTATCTCAAGGTACCATCTGGGAAGCACTTAAAGCAACAGTTAGACGGAAAATTATAAGCTATGCAGCACACAAGAAAAAACTAAGGGAACAGCAACTGGCCAATTTAGAGAACTCTTAAAGAAAAAGAAACCCAATATTATAAAACAAAAAATCCAGATAATAACTCACAACTTCACCTTGAAGTTATTCAGCTTAGAATTAAAATCAATGCATTAATATCCAGGAAAGCTGAATTCATCCTCCTTAGACTTAGACACTGTTATTGGGAACAAGGGGATAAATGCGGGAAGCTGCTTGCTTATCAACTCCAGAATCAACAGATGGAGAGACATATTGCTGGTTTGAATGATCCTTCAGGCAAAATCCATACAGATAATCCCTCAATTAACCATATTATGCAATCCTTCTACCAACAATTATACTCTCACCTCACTCCCCCATAACCTGACTACAGTATATACAACAATTTCTGGACAATTTACAGTTACCACACCTCTCTCAACAAGATATGGCTTTGCTAGATGAACCCTTTTCCCTAAAAGAGATACAAGCAGTGCTAAATTCCCTTAAATCTGGTAAAGCTCCTGGGAGTGACGGTTTTTCCATAGACTTTTATAAACCCCTAGATGACATCTTATGCCCCTTACTGTTTAAGGTCATCAAAGAGGCATCTTCACAAGGTAAAGTGCCCTATTCTATGACAGAAGCCATTATAACTGTCCTACCAAAAAAAGATAAAGACCCTTCTCTCCCATCCAGTTACAGACCGACATCATTACTTAATACAGACAGGAAAATATTTGCCAAAATATTAAGTACTAGTTTAGAATCAATAATTTTGAAACTTTTCCACACCTCCTAAGCTGGATTTATCAAAAATAGAACTGGTTCTGTTCATCTCCGCTCATTATTTAATTTAATCCACAAAGCTAGATCTCTTAAATCACCTGCCGCAGCTATAGCCATTGACTTCGAAAAGGCATTTGATTCTCTAAACTGGACTTATTTGTATCGTGTTCTATCCCACTTTGGTGTCACTAATACATTTTGTACATGGATTCAATTACTATACACCCTCCCCTCTGCCCAGGTTCTTACTAACTCTACTCTGTCCTCATTCTTTCATCTGGCAAGAGGTACCAGGCAAGGGTGCCCCTTATCCCCCACTCTTTTTATTCTAGCTATAGAACCCCTATCAGCTGCTCTTCATCAATCCTCCATGATCCAAGGTATCCCTATCAGTAATTCCCACTATACTTCACTATCCTACACTGATGACCTCCTCATTCTACTCGAAAATCTTGAAATTTCGGGACCACCCTTAATTAAGTCACTTAGCAACTTTACTTCACTTTCTGGGCTCACTCTGAATCTAAACAAATCAGAAACAATGCTATTGAACAATTTTTGTAATCCTTCTCTGAATACAATATTAGGTTTTCTTTGGGCCCCTCAAGGTATCTCTTACCTTGGAATACAGATCACCTCTAAATTACACAAGATATGGGATGCCAATCTTTCCGCATTATTAGCAAATATTAAAAACACTCTCAACAGATGGAAACTGCTTAACCTCTCTTTTAATGGCAAAATCCCAGCTATCAAGATGTCAATAGCTCCCAAAATACTGTATATATTTTTTAATATCTCTTTAACCCTCCCTACTTTTTTTTTGTCAGAATTGATAATATAATTGGCAGTTTTTTATGGGAAGGCGAAATTCCCAGATTTAGTCATAACAAACTGTGTTCCCACTGGTCCAAAGGGGACTTCAGGCTCCCCTGGTTCCAAGCATATTTTTGGGCCTTCCACACTGCCCAAACTATCAAATGGTTTAATAAACCCAGCAATAAATCACCGTTGTGGGTCAATATGGAAACATCTCTATGTCCGGGCAATGTCACCACTTCCTTCATTTATAACTCTCTCCCACCCCCAATTTAAAATCTCACCCTACTATAGCATCATCCATATACTACTGGAAAATAATTCATAAATGCCTTAAATCCAACCCAATACCTCTCATATATGCCTCCGTTTGGTGGAACTGCAACATCACTCTTGATAATCACCCAATTTTTGTTGTAATTGGAAAAACAGGGGCATTTTTTCTTGGAGGATATACTTATACCTCAGACTCTCAAATTAAAATCCTTTTCTGACCTGCACAAACAATGGAATCTTCCCCAGCACGATTTCTTGAAATATTTACAGTTACGCACAGCATGGAACCTTTATCTTCCTACTATTCCTCATCAATCTATATATGATACTTTTATTTCTAAATGGATCAAAACAAACTCTAAATTAAATAGTATCATTTACAAACATATCAGAAATACAATTCCAGTTCAATCTATCATTGCAAAAAATAAATGGAGTACCCTTTTTAAATTATAACAAAACCAATTCACAATGGCATAATTGCTGGCTATCCTGCCATAAATCTTTCAAGGCTAATCGCAGTTCACTCATACAAACCAAAATTCTACATCTATGGTACAGAACTCCTGAGATTTTGCAAAAAATGGGTTTAATGAACAACAATAAATGTTGGTGCTGTAATTCCCCCCAATGGCAATTTGCTACATATTTTATGGCATTGTTCTCCCATACACAATCTTTGGCGTCATATTCATTTCTTTGCAATGAAAGTGATTGATCTATCCTTTGCATTAGATCCAAAACATTGCATACTTGGTATTTTCAATGCTCATTCATACAAAATATTCAATTCTCAGAATGGGTGGTTATCCCTACTATTCCTTCAATTTAAACACCTTATATTAATGCACTGGAGATCCAACATCATTCCCACCCTCCCGGATATTCTCAAACAACTATCTCAATATGCCATCCTTGATCGTATGTCACACTTAGCCTCTGACCGACTTACTTTATATAATAAATGCTGGCAGGGCTATTTTAAATATTTAAACACGTCTACACACAGCTTCACTTAATCCAAGGGTTGTTGTATGTTCACATTGGAATCTCACTTCTAGCTCTTTCGTTCCTTTTTCATCTCCTCTCATTCTATCTTTTTATCTCCTTTTCTTCTTCCCTTTCCTCTTCATTCTTGTTCACTTTCTTAGATATTTTTCCTTTTTATGTGCTTCCTTTATACAATCTTACACATACTTGTATTAAATTACAGCATAATAGAAGCACAATCACAACTGCTCATATTTCTTGTTTGTATCTACTCATTTTACCCCTTGAACCATAAATTGCCATGTTTTCTCTCTATCATACAGATTGTATTGCTACATGCTGTTTTCTCAACATTTGTTTTCCCCTTTAATATCATTGTATAATACTTCAGACAACATGTTTTTTCCTTCTCCCATTAAGAATTTATGTAAGTGTGTATTGGAGAATGTAGTGTATTTGTATGTATAATCACAATAAAAAGATTAACTACAAAAAAAAATTTAATTGAGAGCAAAATGTATGTGTAATGACTGATATGTAGGTGTTATGTAGGTACATATGATGATTAATTATATTTGTTAAGTCCGTTATTGTCTTTGTATTATATGTTGTACTGAGATTGAACAGGAGCATCTATAATATAGGACTTGTCCTAAAGATGTTTTATTCCAGCTTATCCTGCATAAAAATAAAGATTTTTACTACTACTACTTACTTCTGCCTGCATCTTTTTGTATTGCCTGAATGTAATATTTTTGGCATTCACTTTCTCCGCTACCTCCTTGGAAAATCATAATGGCATCCTCTTCCTTTTCCCCTTGCTAACCTGCTTAATGCATAGTTCTGTAGCTCTTGTAATCTCCATTTTAAATATTGCCCAGTGTTCCTCAACTCCTGATTCCCAACCCATTCCCATTAATGCCTCTTTCAAGCATCTCTCCATTTTCCCAAAGTCTGCCTGCCTAAAATCCAGGATACATGTTTTTGTGCGGTTTGGTTCTGCTCCTTCTGTGATATCAAACCACAGTAACTGGTGGTCACTGTTCCCCCACTGTTACCCCCATCACATTGTCCCCATTTGTGAGCACGGCACTAGTATTGCCTAATGCCAAGTTGGTTCCTTGACTAGTTGCTTGAGGAAAGCACCTTGAAGAGAGTCCAGGATAAATCTGCTCCTGGTTGATGCTGCTGCTGAGAAGCTCCATTCTACATCTGGAATACTGAAGTCTCCAACCAGCACCACCTCACCCTTGTCTGCCAGCCTTTGAATGGCAAGCATCAGCTTCCTATCTGTTTCTTCCTCCTGGGCTGGTAGTCTGTAGACCACCCTTTTGCAGATGGCTGACCCCATTTTCCTCTCCAGCTTAACCCACAGTATCTCTCCCCTATTTTGTTCCTCCTGGATCTCTGTGGCCTTTATGCCATCTTTCACACAAAGTGCCACTCCTTCTCCCTTCCTGCCTGCCCTGTCTCTTCTGAATATGTTGTAGCCAGGTATGGCCATCTCCCAGTCATGGTTATCATCACACCAGGTTTCTGTGATGGCCACAATGTCCAGGTCCGACTGTACCATGACAGCCTTCAGATCCTCCATCTTTTTGCTAAGGTTCCTGGCATTGGCACACATGACTTTCCATGATTTGAACTCAATGAACTGTTTCATTGTTCTACTACAGCCCCCCCCCCGGTTGTCCTTTATTCCTGGTTCTCCCTGCTGTCTGCCATTCTGCTGAATATTGCCCCCTTTCTGCCTAGCCACCTCTTGGCTGCTTATCTCCATCTTTTGCACACTGCTTTGTAGAGATATCCACTCCTCCTGTTCACTGGTTCCACTGCTAGCTGTGGGGGGTGGGCAATTAGGTATCCTCCTTGCTAGCCTGCCAGCCTCCTTGGCTAGCTTAAATGCTTTTCCATGTAGCATTTAAACTTATCATTTAGTGCTTGGATTCCTCTCCAGGACAGATGCAGGCCATCAGGCTTGAACAACCCTCTATCCCTCCAGGTGGGTCCCCAGTCACCAATGAATCCAAACCCTTCCTCACAGCACCAGTTCTTCAACCATGAGTTAAAGTTCCTGGTTCGTGTTCCCCTATGCTCTCCATTGCCTCTCACAGGTAGTACTTCCAAGAAGGTGACAGAAGTAGCTACTTGCTTGAGACCCCTCCCCAATTTCCTAAACTCTTTCTGAACTTCCTTAGGCTCCCTGTTTGGCAGGTCATTAGTACCTAGGTGGATAATGACATCCAGCTCACCCTCCCATCTTGCCTTCCCAGTGATCTCCAGGATCTTCCTCCCATCCCTCCATGCCATGGCACCTGGTAGGCACCTCAGCTCCCTGTCCTCCCCTTTCTGTGTTCCTAGCTGGATCCCTCTTATGATAGAGTCCCCTACCAGGATTTGCTTCCTCCTCTTCCTCCTCCTCTGGGGTCCACTGCTCTCCCCACTGAGGTCACCTCCTTGGCTGACCTCCACATCCTTTCTTTCCACTTCTCTGGGTTCCTCTGTTTGGTTGTCCCCCTTTGCCAGTGGAGCATAAGAGTTCTGAAGTGGAATAGGATTTGGGATGTGTCTCTGCCTGACTGCACTAACCCTCCTGAAGCCCACTGTCATCCAAGTGCTCCTCATTCTTGGCATCCTTTGAGGCAGCAGCATTGGACTGGGTGGTCTCTGGATAGGGGCAAAGGTACTCCTGACCCAGTTTACTTCCACTCTGAGTCTAGTTACCTCATCCCACAGTCCAGAGAGATACCTGCAGATAGGGCAGCATCTCAGTGTCCAGAAGGTCTGCCTGAATATGGCCACCCCGCATCCACTGCATTGCATCACTCCCCACATTATACTGCTATTCCAGTACTTGACTGTTACTGAAGCTCCCCTAGTTCCCTCTTTATTAATTTACTGTCCTGAAAATCCTGCCACCAATCCTCAGATACTTTTTTTTAAAAGAAGGAAAACAAAAACACACAAAAAAGAGTCAAAGCACTTGTGCCAAGGGTGGGCTTCCTCCCCCTTATGCCCCTCCTATTCCACAGCCCCTGCTATTCCCTGTGCTTAGTTCCTGTCAATCAGATGTAACAGGGTATATAATTAAGGCTGGGGGGAAGGGAAGGGAAGGGGAGGGAAGGTGGGTGAAAATTTGCAGCAAGTAAAGACAGGAAAGGAAACCAGTACCACTTCAAGCACACCAAACTAGGTTTTAAATTTTCAACAGCCCAAAAACAATTCTAAGTAAAGACCACTAAAAGCCCACAAATCTATGTTTAAAACAAAAACAGCAATGAGCAGTTACTGCACTGCACTGAAATTAATCTGGATCCTTCCCCTTTTGGCTTCTTCTGAGAAACCAAAGATCAAGTTGCTACCTCAAATCAGACTTAGCCCCACCTCCAGTTACCCCATTGCTGAGGTCAGAGATCAGACAATTAGCACCCCTTCCCCAAACTACAGGGCAAGACAGATAAGACACAATTTGCATCAAGTAAAGACAGCAAAGGAAGCCAGTACCACTACAAGCACACCAAACTAGGTTTTACATTTTCAACAGCCCAAAACATTTCTAAGTAATGACCACTAAAAGCCCACAAATCTAAGTTTAAAACAAAAACAGCAATGAGCAGTTACTGCACTGAAATGAATCTGGATCCTTCCCCTTCTGGTTTCTTCTGTTTGTTAATGATGGAGTTTAGGCAGGGTCATATGTGGACCTGTGGTGGTACCATACATCTGTGCCAGACAGCATCCAGTCTGGATGCAGGAGGTAGATGCAATAGGATGGGTGATCCTGCAGACCCCCCCCCAGCACTGCAGCAGCCCCTGGTGCAGCAGCAGCAAACCCAAGTCCTAATACAACATCAGCCCACAGTTCCCCCAGCTCCACAGCAGCAGACTGAACACCCTGTGCCCCCTGTGGTACCACCACCACCACCACTGGCTGTTCCACCTGAGGAGCTACCTCCAGATCATCATCTTGTGGTTCATTAGTGCCACTTGCAAAAAAGAAGCCCAGGTCTTCCCTTGTTTGGGAATTTTTCACCCTTTACCCCAACAATGACTGTGTTGTTAAATGCAACCTGTGTGATACACTTGTCAGTCATTGGAAGAAGGGCAGCCACATAGGCTGCAGATGGCAACATACCCATATGAAAATCCACCACCTGAGCCAGTGGGAGGCCAGACAATGAGAGGTGATGAGGGGTGGTGGTGGCAGTGGCCCTTCTCTGCCACTGAGGGGGCAGTGCACAGTTCATCAACAATGGTCGCACTGTAGCAAGGTGCAGGAGCATGAGACAGAGACAGCAACAGTAGCACCCGCACTGCCAGCAACCACCACAGGGGAGCTGGCACAACTGCAGCTGGAAATGGGGGACCTCCACTGCAGAGTTTCTTTGATGGAGAAAACTCTCAAGAAGTTACGGAACTAGCAGGTGCTGATACTTGGCATGAACAAGCTCTGCCATGGTGGTGCAGGTGCTGTTCCATCTGGGCATTAATAACTTGTACTCTGTCCTGCCTTTTTTTGTCCTTCCATCTCCAGTCCTCCTCATCAAGTCTCACTTTTTTACACCCCATCCTTTTCTTTAGCTATCAGATACTCCTTCCTGTCTCCTCTTAGTCTTTCTCTCCCCCAGTCATGAAAAACAAATTACATAAAAGTTTTAAATTTCAAAAAAAGGTGAAAATATTTTTCTATCTTTCTCTTTTACCATTGTATTCCATTCTTTTTTGAGTTTTTTTAGTCCAACAGCTGATATCACACTATACAGACACCCAGTTAGACTGATTCCCTCACCCCACACAGACAGGCAGTATAGAGTAGTGGTTAAGGGCACTGAGCTGCAAACCTGGTGACCTGGGTTTGAATCTTATCAGCTCCCACTTGCATACTATGTGACCCTGAGCAAGTCACTTAACTTCCTTGTGCTCCCAGGTCAGACCTGGAAACAAGCTCCGGCTTAGTGTGCCTTTCCTGGTTAAACAATTCCCCTTTCCCTTTCCCTCACCCCACACAGACACTTTTTTAACTGTTTTTAGTGCTCAAATTATCTCCTTGTCCAAAAAATTATTAATATTGTGTTAGCTACTGCTATGACATTCAAGTTACCCTTTCAGAAAGTATTTGACAAGCATATTACATAATCTAAGTGCTCAAGCACAAGACATAAATTTCTCATTTCCTGAATTTTTCTCCCAAACAAGAAATTATTAAATTGTGGTAATGCACTACTGCAGCCGCTGATACATACTACCGCACTGTGTGTCAGTTCCCCCATCACATTTCTGATAAAGCATTTTAGGGGAAAAGATGAAAAAAGCATAATTAACATAAATTGTGTGCTCCCAGAATTTTTCTCAACTACTAGAATAAATGTGTTAGTTATTGTAATGTACTTTGGGGAAAATGGTGCAAAAAGCACAATATACTTAAACTGTGTGCTCCCAGAATTTTTTCACTTATCAGAATAAATGTGTCAGGCTGTTGCATGCTGCTACATGGTGCCTAGGGTTACCATCTGTCCCTATTTTTGCAGGACAGTCCTGATTTGGGCAGCTGTGTCCTGCAGAAAAACATGAAAAATACTAAATGTCCTGACATTATAGTAGAAAAAATATTTTCAGATTTTCCTCTAAATGTTGCAAGAAACTATAATACCTTACCTAAAATACCTTAAAATAAAAGAAAACACAAGAAACAACTAAAAAATTACAACTCTTAGTCTTAATTCTGATTATTTAGAGAAAACATGTCTGCTGCATTGGTCGAGATGGCATATTGTCCTGCAAAAAATCCAGTTTCAGTAAGACATGTCCCACTTTAGGCTTCTTAAAAGGTGGTAACCCTAATGGTGCCATGTTGTGTGTCAGTTCCCCTGCCACATTTTTTGTAACATACTTTAGGGGAAAAGATGAAAAAGACACAATATATATAAATTGGGTTCCACCAAGCTGCATCAACAACAAAGTTGTCAAAATGTGGCTTGGCGAAATCCCCAATGTCGACAGGTAAAATTGTCACTGTAATGGGTTTTGCCATTGAAACTTTGCTGTGTCAATGGTATACTCATAAATTGCGTGCTCTCAGAATTTTTCTTAACTGTCAGAATAAATATGGCAAAATGCTGCGTGCTACTGCAAGATGTTGCATGCTGCACTGTGTGTCAGTTCCCCTGCCACATTTCTTGTAACACTCTTTAATGGGAAATGGTGTGACAAGCACAATATACATAAACCTTGTGCCCCACTCCCCAGAATTGTTCTAAACTACCAGAATAAATACATCAGGATAATGCATTCAGCTATAAGGTGCTGCACTGTGTGCCAGTCCCCCTGCCACAGTTCTTGTAAGCCACTTTAAAGGAAATGGTGTGAAAAGCACAATATTCATAAACTCTGGGTCCCCATAATTTTTTTCAGCTACCAGAATAAATATGTCAAGCTGCTGTATGCTGCTACAAGCTTCTGCACTATGTATGTCAGTCCCACCAACACATTCTTTTAATACACTTTAGGGAAAATGATGCAAAAGCACAATATACATAAATTGTGTCCTTCCAGAATTTTTCTCAGCTACCAGAATAAATACATCAGGCTGCTGCATGCTGCTATAAGGTGCTGTGTTGTGCTTCAGTCTCACCAGCACGGCTCAAGTAATGCACTTCAGGGAAAACAGTGTGAAAAAGCACAATATACATAAACTGTGTGTTCCCAGAGTTTTTGTCAGTTACTAGAATAAATACATCAGGCTGCTGCATGTTGCTACAAGGTGATGCACTGTGTGTCAGTCCCCGCCACATTACTTGTAATGTACTTGAGGGGAGATGATGTGAAAAGCACATTATACATATACTGTGTACTCCAAGAACTTATCTCAATGACCAAAATAAATACATCATGGTGACAGCAGGGGTCAAAATACTCCTAGACACCTGGAGGAGAAGGTCAACTGCCCTTCCCCTACATCAGGGAAAAGGAGGGGGGTCAGATGGGGGGGTCAAAATAATAAGGCCAGGTAGGTGGGACTGGGATCAGGGGAAGGCCATCCAAGAGTGGAGGGGGGGACTTGAGTTATGGTGGAAGGTTATGTCTCTGAATGCAAGGAGCCTAGGGAACAAAATGGCTGAGTGCATTCACTAATAGCAGAGGCAGACATGTACATCGCTGCCACCACAGAGACATGAGCCATGCAGAATCATGACTGGGTCTTCACCATCTCTGGGTACAAGCTGCATAGGAAGGATGAGGGAGGGAAGAGGGGTAGGAGTGGCTCTGTACATGAGGGAGGCGATAACCTGTACAAGAGAGAAGGAGATGGATGGAAGGAAGGACAGAAGTGCTGTGGGTACGGCTACACTGAACAAAAGGAAAAGAGCTCAAAACAGGAGTGGTATACAGACCACCAAACCAGTATGATGAATTAGACAGGGAGCTAGGGTCCAAAATTGTGAAGATGGCCAGCATAGGAAGGTAGTAATTATGGGGGACTTCAATCTACCAGGGTATACTGGAAGATCCCTGCTACCATATGTTCCAGGGTGTGAATGCTACTAGATGCATTCCAGATTGGGTTCCTGACACAATGTGTCTTGGATCCCACTAAGGAGAGGGCCATACTAGATTTGGTTCTGTCTAATGTGCACGTGTCCAGGAGGTAAAGTTGGAAGCACCACTTGCAGGAAGTGACCATCACCCTGTGTGGTTTCACCTGGACATGGGCATGGAAAAGACTATGACAAAAACAAGGGTGCTAGACTTCAGAAGATAAGACTATGGAAAGATGGGGGAGATCCTGGGGACACCTTGCTGGGATCCAGAAGGAAATGAGGGTGTACCAGAAAATGAGCTGTTATCAAGGAGGGGCTGTTGGCAACTATTAACAAGTGTACCAAAATAAAAAGCAAATAATCGAGAGCCAAGAAGCCCAGCTGGTTTGAAAGTGAGGAAACCAAGGCAGTAAGGAGTAAGAAGATAGCCTTCAGGAAGTGTAAACACACCCAGATGGATGAAGACAGGGAGGAGTACTGTACTAAAAAGTGGGAGAAGGCCATCTTTCAGTACATTAGGGAGAAGCAGGATACCAAGGATGGGATAGTCATGTTGAAAAGGGAGTGGGGAGGAGAGAGGATAGTGAGAAGAAAGCAGAAGTACTCAACAAGTACTTCTATTCAATCTTCATTAAGGAGAAGGACAGCACAGTACCCCAGGGAAGAAGGGAGGAAGAAAAGGTGTGGGATGATCACAGGTGGGGAGATTGAAATTAACAGGGTGACGAAAGGCTTAAAGGCCCTGAAGGTGGACACGTCCCTGAGACTAGATGGCATTTACCTGAGGGTGCTCAGGGAGTTGGCAGATATGCTGGCAGGATCCCCAGCTGACCTGTTTAATTCCTCTCTGGAGATGGGGGAAGTAACCCTAGACTGGAGGACAGCATAAGTAGTGCCGCTCCACAACAGTGTGCCGAGGGACTACCCAGGTAACTATCATCTGGTTAATCTATCCTCGATAGTGGGGAAACTCAAGGAAACCATACTGAAGGAAAGACTAGTAAACTTTATAGAGTGGGCTCCAAGATGAGAGGTAACATGGGTTTGTGTCAGAGTGGTCCTTCCAGTCCAACCTGATTGATTTCTTTGACTGGGTAACCAGGGCATTGAACAGGGGCCAAGCAGTGAACATCTTGTATCTGGATTTCGGCAAGGCCTATGACTTTGATCCCCACATGAGATTAATTAGAAAGCTGTAGGGCCTAGGGGTAAGGGCAAAACTGGCTATATGGGTTAGAGAATGGCTGCAAGACAGAAGTCAGACAGCAGTGGTTGGAAGGGGATTCTTGGAGGCTAGACCAGTCACTAGTGGGGTCCCACAGAGCTCGGTGCTTGGTCCAATGTTATTTAACATCTTCCTCAGTGATACCGTAGATGAGATAAAAGGTAAGATATGCCTATCTGTGGACAACAGAAAGCTCTGCAGGAGAAGAGACAAGAAAGAAGGGATACAAGACATTAAAGAAGACCTGACTTGAACTGGAAAGGTGGACTGGTATTTGGCAACTAGAATTCAATGTCAAAAAGTGTAAGGTGATGCACCTTGGGTGAAGAAGTGAGAGGCTAAATACTGGCTTTTGGGGTGTGTAAGTTACCAAGTCAGAGAAGGACTTAGGTGTGATCATTACAAGTGACTTAAAGCATTCAGCACACTGCAGAAGAGCAGCAGTCAAGGTGAATCAGATGCTGGGCTGTATAGCCAGGGGCATTACCAGCAGAAAAGTAGAGGCCATTCTGCCACTGTACAGGTCACAGGTAAGGCCACATCTGGAATACAGTGCTCATTATTAGTGCTGTTACCTAAAGAAAGACATCAACCTGCCAGAAACAGTCCAGAGGGGGCAATCAAGATGATCCAGCATCAGCAGGGCAGACCATACAGAGATCTCAACATGTACTCCTTGGAGGATAGAACGGGGAAGGGAGACATGATCAGAACCTTTGAATACCTGAGAGGGATCAACAAAGTAAACTCTAAGGGTCTGTTCAAGCTTAGCAGGAACAGGACCAGTGGCGGACACTGCCTCAAGCTGGTGTGGGAAGATTCCAGTGGTAAATTTTTCATTTATTCTTTGGTAACCGGGTAAAGGCACTAGACCAAAGGTCTCTTTTCAGGCCCGACCCAGACAAAAAAACATACAAAAATACACAAATACAATCAATGGCAATACAAAACCAAAAAATACAAATTAAAAATTGCAGTTACAAACAGATTTATGTAATAAATAACTTTTTAACCTTTGTTTGAAAGTTAAAACTGAGGGAGCAATCCTAACATCAAGTGGGAGTGAATTCCAATACAAGAGTGCTGCTACTGAAAAAGCTCTAGAGATTAATCTAAGCCGAGACCTGGGGATGTCAGCTGACCTCAGGCTGGGAAGCAATTCTCTCATTACAACAAGATCAGAAAGAGGAAAAAGGAAGCCAAGGTAAAAACATTTATACATCAGACAGCCACCAAAATATTCTACTCTGCATCTAGGGGAAAACCACCCCAACCGAGAATAAAGATTACACCGATGTGTCCTATTGGGGGCTCCTAAAATAAATCTACAAATATTATTATAGGCCACAGTTAGTGCTTGCATTTCTTTTGTACCTATGTTATAATATAAACAAGAACTGTAATCAAAATATGGAAGAAGAGAACCAATAGCAATTGCTAATCTAGTTGTTTGTGAGAAGAATGACTTGAATTTGTATAACACCCCTAGTCTTTGATTTACTTTCTTAACCATTGACTGAATCTGAGGTGAAAAGGTCAAACTGGGATCAACAATGTGCCCAAACACTTAAATTGAGACACTTGTTCAAGCAAACCACCCCAAAAATCAGATATCCTCAGTTCCGGGGTGTCCACCAACATAAATTGCGTGCCAAATAATATAACTTTTGTTTTAGCTGAGTTCAAAACCATAGCATTTAAAGTAAGCCAAGAACAGATGGCACCAAAATCCTTTTCTATCGAACAAGAAAGCTGAGACACAGAATTTAACTGAGCACAGATTACAAGATCATCTGCATAAAGCAGTGATTCACTAAACTTACAAACTCCAGGAAGCTGAATAATAAAAATAGAAAATAACAGGGTTCCAAAATGGACCCCGAGGCACACCACAACTAATTGGCAAGACATCAGAAACCACAGAACCTACTTGAACAAACTGACACCTGTATCTGTGATTTGCCCTCCAGTTTATTTTTGGGGAGCACTCAGATCCTTATCTCTGAATGGGTGCACATCCTGGGAGTGGCACTTGATGACGGGCTGACCCTTTATCATCAGGTGTCAGCAGTCATGAAGTCAGCCTTTTATCATCTTAGGAACATTGCCAGGATCAAGCACCTTGTTCCATCCAGTGATCTGCCCATATTGGTCCACACCTTCGTGACCTTGTGCCTTGACTATTGCAACTCCCTTTACTTAGGGCTTCCTGGGGTTGATATCTGTCACTTGCAGCTAGTGCAGAATGCGGCTTCTCATTTACTGACTGAGGTATCTAGGAGATCTCATATTACCCCAGTGCTGCGCAATCTGCACTGGCTGCTGATTCAGTGGTGGATCACCTTTAAGGTAGATTTGTTAACCTACAAAGCCCTACACAGACTTGGTCCTGACTATTTGAAAGAGCTTCTAACTCCTTACGCCCCTGTGTGACAGCTCTGCTCAGCTGACATGGGGTTGCTGGAGATTCTGAGGGTTATTTTGAATTCATCTGGCACCCGTGTTTTTATGTTTGCTGCCCCAACCCTCTGGAATTCTCTGCCCGGTCAGCTTTGGGAGTGCAGGACTGTGGGGAGCTTTAAGCAGGCACTGAAAAAGTTTTTATGGATTAAGGCATTTCCTGATCTGCTGTGATTTTAATAATGTTTTAATGAAGTGTTTGTGATTGTGTGAAGCACCTTGATAACTTGAAAGGCGCTCAATAAATAAAGATTACTTACTTATTTACTCAGATAATCATAGAACCAAGAAACAGTGACATCAGAAAACCCCAGATCTTTCAATTTTGTGCAGGCCAGACCGTGATCAATCAAATCAAAAGCCTTTGTTAGGTCCACGAACACCGCCTCAGTTATCAAACCCTTCTCAAACCCACATAGGATGGTGTTCGTGAACCCAACCAAGGCCGTGACCATACCAAAGTGCTTACGGAACCCATGTTGTTGCCTAGACAACAAATCATGGGTAACCAAATAGGCATCAATTTGCTTAGCCACTAAACACTCAAGTAGTTTGCTAAGGGGATTCAGTATTGATATTGTCTTATAATCATCCATGGAAGTAGCACAGCTCTTTTTTGGAATTGGAACCACTTTGCTTTCTTTCAGAACAGGGGAAAAACACCTGTAGCCAATGACATATTAAAAATATAACAAAGGGGATCCATAATAAAGGGAATAGCCAATTTTAAGAAGCGGGCATCTAACCCTTCCCCACAGTCAGTCCCTTTATTTGGGAGAGACTACAGAAGATGAAAAACTTCATTTGATGTTACTTCCTTAAACAAAAACCTGGCTCCATCTACCAAAGGAACAGAGAAAAAGGGTTTAGTACTACCAGCCTGAGGAAAAAAAGATCTAAACTTAGAAAGATCTGAAAATTTAGAATTCAACAATTTAACAGTTTCGGGCAAGTCACCAATTTCTTTGTTGTCAACATTTAATTTCTGGATGTCAGATTTTGATTGAGAAGAAAGTAAAGAATTTACGCTATTCCAAAACTTCTTTGGATCTGCCCAGCTATCTTCAAAGTGATCCCTGAAATAAGCTTTTTTAGCATTTCTAACAGTTTGAGAGACTAAATTCCGAAGTCCATGGTAGAGATCCATTAAAACTCTACTGGGAGATAATTTAAATTTAGTCCAAGCACTATCCCACTCCTTAATTAATTTCTTAATGCTGGGACCAAACCATCCAGTAGGAGAACCTCTACACCGAATGGTCCGAAAAGGGAAAAGGGATTCCTGAATGGGAAGTAGTTAGCTACAAAAAAAATCTAGTGCTGTGTCCACATCTGGAATACATTCAAGAAATGACCAATCAATTAATCTCAAAGAAGAATATAACAGGGAATAATCTATCCTTTTAAATGATCTAGTCTGAAACACAGAAGGAGGGGGTTTAAGACAACGAAAATCTAGGACACAGAAAGGTGGCCATGTGGTCACTTACGGAATCTGCCAAGACACCAGAGGCCCCTACCCTCCCCACTCTATTAGTCAAGATCCAATCCAACAGTGAATGATTCTGTGAGATGGAATTGAGACGGGTAGGCACATTTATACACTGAGTCAGTCCATAAGAGGGAAGAGATTTGAGCCCCTTGGTGTCATTAGCCCTCCAATTAAAATTCATATCTCCAACAACAACAGAATCACTCTGCTTTAAATAAACTTCACAAACATCCAAGAAATGTTTAAGCCCTTGAAGACCACATTGAGGGGGATTATGCAAACAGCCCACATTTAACTTCTTCTTTCCTCCAAGAACAAATTGCAAAACCACCCAATCAGTATTACAATCCAAATCCTCACTAGACCTTAAAAAATTAATTACTAAATGAGCCCTATAATAAATCAAGACTCTGCCACCCTTTTTTCGACCTTTACGGTCTACCCTAAAAATGTTATAACCCCCAATATCACACACATTATCGGGCACCCCCTGCTTCAATCATGTTTCTGATAAAGCAACAATATCAGGCAGATATAGAGCAATAAGCTGTTCGATTTCAGCAATCTTAGGGATTAAACTACGAACATTCAAATGGATAATTTTAAATCCATGACAGGATTTTAAACAATTATTCAAAGACGATGCTTGAGAGGAAGACATTGAATTCAGTTTAACATAACCAGAAACTAACAACAGAAAGGTGGTTTGAAACACAGTTACCCAATTTAAAACAAAATAACATGCCATAGTACAAACAAGGAAAGTAACCCCTATTCCCACATTGCCTTATGGGCATAGGGCTACTCAACAACAATTGCCATGAATCAATAACAACAACATCAACAACTAAGCAATTTGAAAAGCAACAGTCACTCGTCTCATATGAGGCAGTGTTCCTGGCACCAAACCTATATAATTCAATATGATCCACATATACCAACCCCTCCCCAAAAAATACACACCCAAATAGGTAAACACATAGCTTCCCACATTATTAACATAATACACTTACAGCACCGACAGTATTACAATCAAAGACTCCCCTACCTCTCTTGGACTCCCTTAGACTCCCCTGCACTTACTGCACTTGTTGCACCTGCAACGCACAAACACCACTGCATTTGGCAAGTGAGATCTTTAAACAACTCAACCCCACAGACTAGGCTGCCACCATCAATCAGAGGGAGGGAGTGCAGCTAGCAATAGGTAGAAGAAGTTAGTCAGTATCTAGCAACAGGGCTATGAGCAGGGTGCAATTACTGAAGTGGCAGCAGCTGTACTTAATTAACCGGCTCCACTCTTGGAAGGACAGCACAAACACCCTGAACAGTACACTTTAGGTCCCTTTTTCAGCAGCACACAAGTAATCACTTTGTAAATAGCAGTTCAGCAGGGACTCAAACCAGCAGTGCTAAATAATAAAATCTCCATGGCATTAAAATGCACCCCAATACTGTGACAAGTCATACACCAGCAGGTTTAGTTAATTCCCAAAGTCAATAAGGGGTTTAGCAGCATCACACTCCAACAACATGAGCTCACACAGCCTCTGAATAAAATGGAACACAGTGCAGTGATAATAGTTATGGTTCCTGTAGTCTCTCCAAAGACCCACCGCCACACAGCTCAGATCTCCCAGGAATACAGCAGCCTTCCAGATGGAAATGCGGAATATAGGGCTCTTCCTGTCATGATGACCAGATATTTTACATGGTTCGCTGAGCCAGGGGGGTTGAGTGGAGCCTGCCACACTCCCTTAGACTCCCCTGCACTTATTGCACTTTTTCACTGAGAGGCCAGTGGCAAAATGAAACAAGTTGCTAGAGGAAATTGTCTCCCTAATGACTGTGGACAGCTTCAAGAGAGGCTGTAATAGAGTAAAAAGCAAAGTTGCATTGATGGGGGCCCGGGGAGAAGGGAGGACATCAATGGTAGAGGAGGAGTGAACAGTGGGGAGGGGGCAGATCCCACAGTAAACACTGAGGGGTCTGCAAACTCAAGCAAACATGATATACCATTTTTCTGCTGGCTCATTCATATGTTTGTAATAAATATGTTAGGCTTCTGAATAATGTTACATGGTACCATGCTGTGTGTCAGTCCCACCAGCACAGTTCTTGTAATGTACTTTATAGGAAACGGTGTGAAAAGCACAATTTACATAAATCCTTTGCTTCCAGAATTTTTCTCAACTACAGTGCAAGCCTGTTATGACAGATGCATCTGTGCACATAACTTTTATATGTTACATCCAGTGTCCATTATATCCACAGGAGGTGGAGCAGGTGGGCTCGATTCTCGAAAGTCTCCAACTGACGTAAGGGTCTTGTGCTACAAAGAATAGCACAAGATGTGGGTTGCACCCCAAGATGTGCCAGGAGGGATTCTTGGATGCAGCCTGTGACATCTGCAGGCTATGTGTGCCAAGGGGGACTTGCATTGTATTTGCAGTACAGAAAGGGGGGCAGCATGGTAAAAGGAGCCGTGCACCAGGGCACTGCTGCAGTATCCCCTTTTATTGAATTCTCTACTGTCAATAGTGCCACGAGAACCTAACACCCCTTAGTCCAGCCAGGGTTGGTCTAACAGTTTGTGCACCACCCATGGATGGTCCTGGTCAACCTTCTAGGGATGGTTGCAGCACATATGCCACACATTTCTCTGCATATATATGGTGTGACAGCACACATATAGTAATACTAATCATCAAGAGGACGAAAGAAGAGATATTAAAAATGATATGGACAATGCATGTTAGGTATGTTTAGTAATGTCTGAAGCTTCTGTAAGTACTGTTATGTCATCGCCATGCTGAATATGTATATTGTAGTTGTGCTGTTACTTTATATCTCAGCATGTACCCATCTTGCTGTTCAGCATGCCCTACATTATTGTTGACCATCCCTAGAGTGCCACATAGCTGCCCCACAGCTGGAGGCAAACCCTCTAGATGTGCCATTTGTTTGGCACATGGCCACAGTTGTCGTAATCTGCAGGACATTGCTGCTGGGACCCTCATCAATAGAGAATCAGGTGCAGGGTCCCTGGTGAACTGACCATTGATGCAAGCTGCCCTTTGCTGCAGCTTGCTTCAATCTAAGAGCCATTTGAGAATCTACCCCTGTATGTTTAAGTATATCTATGTGTTTGAGCAGGGGCTCAGAGTGAATGAGAACCTATTACAGAATTCATACATTACTTAGAATAATGCCTAGCATATGTTTCTGTATTATGTGTGTTTAAAGTTATTTAACTGTCAGGGGAAAGTACAGTTATGTAAGAACTTACAGTAATAGTAGAGGAACTCTTGAAGCAGGTTACACCATAAGGACTGAAGCAGGCAGGTGCCAGGACCCAACGGAACATTTCTAGCTAGCAGTCTATAGCAGGGGACTGCCCCTTGATGTCAGCCCACCCCCCCACATCCCTTGTGGTATAAAAGCGGTGGTCCCCCTGCACCACCTCAGTTCTCCCTCCAAAAACCCAAGCAAGCATAAAAAGGAAAACCAAGGCATTCCTCTGGAACTGAGAAAAAAGGATGGAAAAGTAGTCACCAGTTGGATGGAGGAAGGGAACACAGCACCTGCTGAGAGAGCTCCTCTTGAAGATCTACTGTTATGGTAAGTTCTTTCGTAACTGTACTATCTCACTTTGAGGGGGCTCTTGAAGCAGTTTACACCACAAGGACTGAGTCCCAAGCAGTGAGAGGAAGGACTGACCCCTGTCAGCTGGAAGGAGGTAGAGGTCAGAATAAAGGTCTCAGGAGAGCAGGCTCTGAAGGACAGCCAGTCCAAAACCTGTCCTACACCTAGAGGCAATGTCCAGACTGTAATGTCGGATAAAGGTGTGGACAGATCTGTAAGTGGCTGCTGCACAGATGTCAGCAATGGACACATTTCTGAAAGATGCAAATGAGGTTGTTACCCCCCCCCGGTAGAATGGCCTTTAACCGAGCCCAGTAAAGGCTCGTTGTATTTGTGGTAGCAGTAAACAATGCAATTAACCAAACATTTAGACAGACACTGTTTAGAAACTGAAGCCCCTTCTTTCCTCAGGGTGAAGGAAACAAACAACTAATCAGTTTTTCTGATGGCTCGGGTGCTATCCAAGTAATAACGAAGCACCCAGTGAACATCTAGAGTATGTAGTAAGGCCTTTCCTGAGTTAGACTACTCAGGATAATATACAGGAAGATGGATGTCCTGATTCAGAGTAAACTTGGACACCACCTTAGGAAGGAACTTAGGATTGGTTCTCAAGGACATCATGTCCTTGTGAAAAACTAAATAAGGCTCTTTACACATCAGAACCTGGAGCTCAGAAATCCTTTGAGCAGAAGTAATAGCAACTAAAAATAACACTTTCCATGACAGAAAGCGAAGCTCGTAACTTGCGGCAGACTCAAAGGGAGGCAATGTAAGTTTCTCTAAGATGAACAACAGGTCCCAAGGAGGGACAGGGTCCCATATGGGAGGTTTTTAGATGCAGAATACCCCACAAGAATGTGCGGGATAGGTCAAGCTGGGCAAGAGTCTTGCCTTCAATAGATGCATGGTATGCAGAAGTGACTGAAAGATGCACCTTGATGGATGAGAAACTCAGACTTGAGTTAGATAAGGAAAGGAGATACTTTAGAACCAGATTGTCTGGACAAGTAAAGGGATCCAGTTGACAAGCGATGTACCATATGCAGAACTGCTCCCACTTCATAGCATAAGCAGATCTGGTGGAGGGTTTTCTGGAAGCCACTAGAACCTCTGCCACCTGGGGGGACACCCCAAAATGGACAATTGCTAAGTCTGCAGGAGTCATGCATGAAGGTGCAGAGACTTTAGATCCAAATGGACTAAGGTGCCCTGCTCCTGTGACAGCAGGTCAGAACACAGAGGCAGGAGAATCAGGGGTTCCACTGCAAGCTGCTGGAGGAGTGGACATCAAATCTGCCATGGCCAGAAGGGGGCTATCAGGATCATCTCCACCCCTTCAAACTGCAATTTGAGCAGAACTTTCAACAGCAAAGAAAAGGGAGGGAAGGCATACAGAAACCTCACTGTCCAGGAGAGGGACAACATGTCTCACCAGAAAACATCAGGTCCTGGATCTAGCAAGCAGAAATTGGGCAGTTTTGCATTGGATGGGGATGCGAATAGATCCAACTCTGGTCAGCTCCATCTTTCAAATAGATCTTTGAACACTGGAAAGAAGTCCCCATCCATGAACTTTAGATTAAGAGTGGCTTAGACTGTCAGCCAAAGTGTTTTGAATGCCTGGAACGTGCACAGTTGTCAGGCTCAGGTGATGTTCTATGACCCAGTACCACACTCTCATGACTTTCCTGCAAAGGGGGTAAGAGTGTGTTCCTCCCTGCTTGTTTATATAAAAGACCACCAACATGTTGTCCATCTAGATCAAGAGTTAACCCCAGAGCAGATGCTACTGAAAGGTTTGGAGAGCATACAGAATAGCCCGCATCTCCAGAACATTAATGTGGAGATGCTGCTCTTATGGGGACCAAGTCCCCTGAGTTTGGCGGTCTGCCAAATGGGCTCCCCGGCCCTGGCCTGATGCATCTGTGGTCAGAATTTGCTGCGGCATCTCTGACCTGAATGGAATTCCCTTTGAAAAATTGGAGGGGTTCAGCCGCCACTTCATGGTCTGATGGACTGAAATGAATACTGATACTGGTAGGTCCAAGTCATCTGAATATTGGTCCCACTGAACCCAGAGGTTCCACTGGGTCACTCTCATGTGCAGACAAGCCAAGGGTACAGTTGGAATGGCCACTGCCATATATCCCAGGAGCCTGACAACAGTTCTGGCTGAGACATGCCGAGACAACAAGACCAGCAGAGTTTGATTCTGAAGGCATTCTGCTCTGTCTGGTGGAAGAAAGGCCTTGCCTTGCTCGATGTCTAGGATTGCCCCTCTGTACTGGAGTCTTTGACTTGTCCATGGGGATGATTTTGGAAGATTAAAAGTTATCCCCAGATGCCAAAACAGGGAAAAGGTAGCCTCCATGGTTCTGAGCAACTTCTTCTTGGTGGGAGCTGTCAGAAGCCAATCATCTAGGTATAGGAAGATATAACAACCTTCCCTCCATAAGGCCACTGCCACCACTGCTAAGCATTTTGTGAATACTCGAAGTGCCGAGGGCAGGCTAAAGGGCAAGGCCCAGAACTAGTCATGGTTTCCTTGGAAGCAGACGCGCAGGAACCTCCTGTGATGTGGGAACACCAATATGTGGAGGCAGGCATCCTGCACATCCAAGGAGCAGAGCCAATCCCCTTGATGCAGTAAGGGGAGGAGACCAGGTAGAGTGACCATCCTGAACCTTTTGTTCTCTATGAACTTGTGTAGATGACTGAGGTCCAGAATAGGGTGTAGATCTCATGTTTTCTTGGGTACCAGGAAGAAATGCGAGTAGAACCCCTTGCCACGTTGTGCTGGGGGAACCAATTTGATGGCCTGCTTTTGCAGAAGTGCTCATATCTCATTGTGAAGCAAATTGAGATGAGCCTGAGAGTAATGGGTGAACAGATCAGATAGCCTTACCCGACTCTGGGAGGCAAGTAATTATATTTTGAGAATCCTCGCCAAACAGAACAGGGCCCCTAAAGGGGGCATCCAGGATCTTTGACTGGACCATCCAGGGCAAATACAGAGACCCAAAGCCATGAGTGCTGATGTAGGCAGATTCCCATGACTGTGGCCCTCCCAACAGAGTCCACAGAATCACAGGAGGCTTGCAGGATGTGGGTTTCCATGTCAGAGCCCGGCTTGAGAAGGTGCAAGAGCTCAGTTTCCCGGGAAACACTAGTTGAGCTTAAATCACCTCCAAGGCCTTCTCCCACAAAGCATTCTGATACTGAAGCAGTGGACCAAGAAGTTTAAGGAACAGATGGCATAAGTTGCTGAGGAATAGACGTTTTTGCCAAAATAGTCTGTCTGCCAGGAATTGTTATAAGGAGGCTGAGTACTGAGGTGCTGGGTCAATTGGAGTGGTAATGAGCCCCATTAATAACAACTGAATCAGCCTCTGGGAGTTCCTCATAGAAGGGCTCATCCCCCGGGGCATTATACAAGCAGTCCACTTTTTTGGAGGTTGTCAGTGAGGAGGATGGATGCTTCCAGGCTTCCTGTAGACATCCTTAAAGGAGTCTATAAGTATAAGAGGAGGGACCACTGGGGCAAGGACTCCTTTTTGTGAAGAAACATGGCCAACCAACATCGCTCGGGGTCCAGTTCCTCAGAGTCTCAGCCCATAAAGGCCTGGATGTGCCTCATCACATCCAAGAAACATCGGGTCATCTGGCAGAGAATGTAGAGTGTCCTTGGGCTCCTCTGGCTCCAAAGGAACCTCTGAATCTCTGGAATCTTCATAAGAGGAGGAAGAGGAATACCTTTCTGATTTCCCTGAATCTGGAGAGAGATAGGGTGAGTGTCAAGGCCTAGGCTTAGGGGCCTAGAAAGGCCAGTATCTGGCTGAGGCATTGGCTCCCTAGGAGTAGGTATCAGAGATTTCTTGGGGGGAGCCTGAGGAGTTCGGGTCTCCTTATCCTTAAAATACATCCACCAGGCAGCAAAAGGAGCATTAATCTCTGCTAGTGGGAACTGAGGGGAGGTTGGGGTAAGTGGTGTTTGAGGGGTAGGCTCAGAAGGCCCTGGCATCAGTTCATCAGATTGTGGTAACCCCGGTGTCAGCTTCACTGGTGTCAGCTTGACTGGCGTTTGACCCCCAGGCAAAAGACCCCCTGGCATCGGTGTGACTGGGGTCAGAGGATTAGGCATCGGTCCTACTGGCGTTGGTTGTGTGAGGTCAGCAGACAATAGTTGTGGAGTAGTAGGGGTCAGCACTGGAGAAGCCGGTGTCAATGGAACAGGAGTTGGCAGATGTCAGTCTGGGGAAGCAGCTGGCATTGGCCTGGAGGGAGAAACCTGAATAGTAGAGCTGACTCCCAAGCGGGGCACAGGCGTCACTCTCCCAGTGGAGGTGACTGCATGCCTCAGGTGCTGTGGGTTGATGCTGGTCCTAGACTTAGGTGTCGACTTGATGGATGCCTTGACTGGGAGGTACCCGACACCCAAAGTAAAAGACCCCAGTTGAGCCACCTGGCTGAGTACCCATGTTCAAAACTGGCCTGAGCTTCAGGGGTTGAGAGACTGAGATCAGAGACCCAAGTCTCAAGGAACCACCACCTGTGGCAGAAACTTGGGTGGGTGGTTTGACTACTGGCAGCCCGGAGGGAGAGAGAGCTGATGGAGCTGAAGGGGCCAACCTCCCATGGGAGGAAGACCCTTGTTCGGAACCCGACTTGCGCAGGGTCATGGAGCAGGAAGAGGATCAGGGTTTCTCTCTGTGCTTTTCCTGGTGTTTGTGCTTTCTTGAAGATTTCTTCAACTCCAGCGCTGAAGAAGTGGAGGCCCCAGAGGCCGGGGAAGAGGAGGTAGCCTAGTGAAGCTCTTTCTCCATTGGAAAATGTTTCTGCTGTAGCAGGAAGGATTACAAGGTCTTCTGGTGGTGAAGCCAGGTGCGTTGGTTGAAGACTTGGCAGTGCTGGCAGGCCTCAATGTTGTGACTCAGGCCTAGGCAGAATAAGCACACCAAATGGACATCCTTGTGGGGCAGCTGCTTTTCACAATTGCACTTTGTTAGCCGCCCGTTGACAGATAAAGAAGGAAAAAAAGACATGTACAAATATACTGAGGAATACTTAAAATAAAAAAGCTCGGGTAACACGGTAAAATGGCAGTTGACTACAGCAGAAAACATCCGGGAGGTCTGACTTGTGTGGCTCGATGATGGGAAAAGAACTGAGGTGGTGTTGGGGGACCGCCCCTTTTATACCACAAGGGATGTCAATGGTGGACTGACGTCAAGGGGCAGTATCTTGCTATAGACTGCTAGCTAGAAGTTTTCCATGGGGTCCTGGCACCTGCCGGCTTCAGTCCTTATGGTGTAACCTGCTGCAAGAGCCCCATCGAAGTGAGATCACAAGTTCTGTTAAGGAAATTTACTACAGAAGGTAAGATGAAGACAGTAACTCTAGTGGCTGGATGTTGGGGTCGCAGGACAGGCAGAACAAAGGCAATTGTATTGTAAGGGTTTTGTTGAAATATAACATCATTTCCTTTTAGAGTTAACTGTTTACGCAGCTTGTGGAGAATTATTTTGTAGGAAATGTAATCTCTGTAGCTCCTCCATCTTAATTATACATTTGCCAAATATCCTCGCCAGCTTTGCACTCCCCTTCCCCACAAAAAAAGCCCATAAAAGCTTCAAAGTGTCCATTATAAGTCAAGTTTCTGTCCATTATAACCAGAGAAAAATATACTGGATTTATTTATTTATTTATTCATTCATTTAGTTTTTATTGACCAGATGGGTGCTCCAGATGGCAGAGCTGCCTATTTTCAGGCACGACCTGGGAGGTTACTTACAATAGGGTAAAAAGTGGCAATAAAATTCATGGATAAGACAGGTGAACAACAGCCATACATTTACCTAACAATGCACTGATATACAATGTACACATCACAGTGGCAGAAGACATAAGGAATTGGCAGATCAGTAGCATCATACATAAAAACAAATACAATAGTACAACAAAGAGTATTAAGTACCAGGGGTAACGTGGTTCAAGAAGAGCTCGGGGAGAGCCATACTCAGTGATAGGAACAAATGTCAGGGCAGATCCAAGAGGGGCAGGCAAGGAAATGTCAGCTCCCCTCACAAGAGCAGTGGTCTGAGCTATCAAGTAACTTGCAGAATTCCAGTTTAAAAATCCGATGAGTTTGGGAGTGCCTGAGCTCCAGCGGTAGGGAGTTCCATAATTTCAGAGCGAAAACAGAGAAGACCTTTTCTCCCATTTTTGTTACACTTGGGTATGGCAAGGTATGACATAACAGCCAATCTCAGTTGGAAGTCAGAGGGGGCCAGTTTTAGTAGGAGAGCCAGCTTGTCAGGTTTCTGGGCATTGATGAGATTGTTAACAAAATAAAGAGTGGTGAATTGACAAAATGCTGTGGGGGAGAGCCAGCCAAGGCTGCAGTAGAGGGAGCAGCAGTGAGTGAGTTTGGGTACAGACAAGGCAAAGCAGCAGATGCTATAATAACAGATGTCCCACTTATGGAGAAGACCTTTAGAGGATGCAGGAAGAGCAATCATACCGTAGGCAAGTTTAGGTCTCAGGACCTATTTGATATCAGAAACTAGTTTTTGTCTGCTATAACCAGTAGTCTAACAGTGTCCAATATAAGTTGGGTGCACTGTAACAGAATAAATGCATCTGGGTGCTGCATGCTGCTGCAAGGTGCTGTACTGTGTGTCAGTCCTGCAAGCACAGTCCTTGTAATGTACTTTAGGGGAACTTTTTTCTTTATTTTATTTTTATTTTAGTCTTTGGCAACTGGGTAAGGCCCATTAGGCACAAGTGCCTGTTTTCAGGGGTGACCTGGAAGCACTGAGTAGTTAAGTGACTTGCTCAGAGTCACACAGTATGCAAGTGGAGGTTGTGAGAATCAAACTCCAGTCTGGTCTGCTGGATGTATCAAGTGTGTTCACACCTCATTCCTCTAACCTCTAGGCTATACTGCAAGCCTGCCAGAAATGATATGAGAAACACAAGACATATAAACTGTCTGCTCCCAGAATTTTCTCAACTACCAGAATAAATACAGCAGGCTCCTGTATGCTGCTACAAGGTTATTCATTGTGTGTCAGTCCCTTACAACATTACTTGTAATGCACTTGAGGGGAAATGGTGTGAAAAGCACAAAATACATTTATATGTGTGCTCCCAGAATTTTTCTTAATTACTAGAATTACAGTCAGACTGCTGCATGTTGTTACATGGTGCCACACTGTGTGACAGGCCTTCGAACACAGTTCTTGTAATTAATGGGAAATGGTGCGGAAAGCACAATTTACATAAATTCTGTGCTACCAGAATTTTTCTAAACTACAACAGCAAAAATGTCAGGCTGCTGCATGCTGCTACAAGGTACTGTGCTGTCTGTCATTTTCAGCAACACTGTTCTTATAATGCACTTGATGAGAAATGATGCAAAAAGCATACTACACAGTACATAAATTATGTGCTCCTAGAATTTTTTCTCAACTACAAGAATAAATATGTCATGGTGCTGCGTGTTGCTACAAGGTGGTGCACTGCCAGTCCCATTGACACAGTTCTTGTAATGCATTTTAGAGGAAATGGTGTAATAAGCACAATCTACATATATTGTGTGCTCCCAGAATTTTTATTAACTACCAGAATAAATATGCCAGGCTGCTGCATGGTGCCATGTTGCATGTCATTCCCAACAGCACAATTCTTGTAATGCAGTATATGAGAAATGGTGTGAAAAGCATAATTTACATAAATTCTGTGCTCCCAGAATTTTTCTAAACTAGCAGAATAAATACATCAGTCTGTTGCATGCTGTTGCAAGGTGCTGCACTGTGTCAGTCCCACAAACACAGTTCTCATAATGCACTACGGTGATACAGCGCAAAAAGCACAGCATATGCAAACTGTATGCTCCCAGAATTTTTCTTAATTACCAGAATAAATAAGTCAGACTGCTGCATTCTCCTACTTGATGCCTTGCTGGTGACAGCCCCACCAACACAGTTTTTGTTGTAATGACATTAATGGGAAATGGTGTGACAACATAATTTACATACATTTTGTGCTCCCAGAATTTTTCTCAACTAGCAGAATAAAATACATCAGGCTGCTGCATGCTGCTACCAGGTGCTGCGCTGTGTGTCAGTTCCACCAACACTGTTCTTGTAATACACTTTAGGGGAAATGGCACAAAAAGCACAATATACATTACATAAATTATGTGTTTTCCCCAAATGTTTTCATCCACCAGAATAAATATGCCATACTGCTGCATGTTGCTACAAGGTGCTGAGCTGTCTGTCAGTACCACAAAAAGAGTTTTTGTAATGCAATTTAGGGGAAATGGTATGAAAAGCACAATATACATGAATTGTGTGCTCCCAAATTTTTTCTCAACCACTAGAATTAATGTGTCAGGCTACATGCTTCTCCATGGTACCGTGCTGTGTACTGGTCCCTCTGCCACATTTCTTGTAATGCACTTTAGAGAAAAAGACGTGAAAAGCACAATATACATAAATTGTGTGCTCCCAGAATTTTTCCAATTACCAAAATAAATATGCCAGGATTATGCATGCTTTTACAAGGTGCTGTGTCATGTGTCTGTCCCTGCTACATTTCTTTTTTCTTCTTTCTTTTTCTTTTTCATAAACAATTTTTTCATTTTTTCCTTCACGTGTACAGGGCGCTGAATGTACACGTGTGGAGGCACACACATGCCAGACACTGAAGAGCACCCGACCCTAGTAGCTGCCCTCTCCACCTGCGCCACCACCGGACCTCCACCCGGTGGTGACAGGACGACTGGAGGGGCAGCATCTACCCCATGAGAGGTCAATCCTGGTCCTACTCTACCCTCCCCTCCCCGCCAGCTCCCCGACAACCCAAGGTTGTTCCCAAACCCAGGTCACTGACATGATGTGAGGTAAGGCTAGATGCCTCAACCCTCAGCTCCATCAGGCCGGCTCCCATGCCACATGTCTTGAAATGCATTCTATGGGAATTGGTGTGAAAAATCAAAAAATATATACATATATACAATGGGGGGGAGGTAGTAACAACAACAAAAATGGAAAGGGACCTGGGGGTAATCATATCAGATGACCTTAAGGTTGGCAAGCAACGTGAGAAGGTGGTAGGGAGGGCTGGGGGGATACTGGGATGTATAGGGAGAGGCATCACCAGCAGAAAACAGGAAGTTGTTATCCCCCTGTACAGGCAGTTGGTGAGACCCCATCTGGAGTACTGCATCCAGTTCTGGAGACCACATCTCCGAAAGGACATAGACAGGATGGAGGCAGTTCAGAGGAGGGCAACTAAAATGGTGCAGGGTCTGCAAGAGAAGCCATACAAGAAGAGACTAAAGGAGCTTAATATGTATACCCTTGAGGAAAGGAGGAAGGGGACATGATGGAAATGTTTAAGTACCCTCAGTGGAATCAACAAAGTCCAAGAGGGTAGCATCTTTCAGAAAGAGATGTGCAAGAACAAGGGACACAATTTGAAGACAGAGGGGGACAGCTCAGGGCAATGTGAGGAGGTATTTTTTCACAGAGAGATAGTAGATGCATGGAACAGCCTTCCTGAGGAGGTTGTGGGGTCTAAAACTGTGGGAGAATTCAAGAATGCATGGGACAGACATACGGCAATTGTTGTGGGGGGTAGGAAGAAATAAGCTGTTGGTTAAATAGGATCTGCAGCTTATCCTCTAGGTAGGGAAATGGGCAGACTAGGTGGGCCAAGCAGTCCTTATCTGCTATCAAAGTCAATGTTTCTATGTTATATATATAAATTGTGTGCATGCTGCTACTTTACATGGTGCCATGTTCCATGTCAGTCCCACCAACACAGTTCTTATAATATACTTTGGGGAAAGGGGAGTGAAAAAGCACAATTTACAAACTACTGGAATAAATCTGTCAGGTTTCTGCATGCTGCTACAAAGTGCTGCACTGTGTGTCAGTCCCACCAACATAGTTCTTGTAATATAATTAATGGAAAGTGATGCAAAAAGCACAATTTACATGAATTATGTGTTCCTAGAATTGATTTCAGCTACTAGAATAAGTACGTCCAGTTGCTGCATGCTGCTACATTTTTACACTGTAGGTCAGTCCCACTAACACAGTACTTGTAATGCACTCTACAGAAAATGGTGTAAAAGGCACAATTTACATAAATTCTGTGCTCCCAGAGTTTTTCTCAGTTAACAGAATAAATACATTAGGCAGCTACATGCTGCTACAAGGTACTGTGCTGTGTGTCACTACTCCCCCCACCACATTTCTTGTAATGCACTTTAGAGGAAATGTTGCTAAAAGCACAATATACATAAATTCCAAGCTTCCTAAACTTTTGCCAGTTGCCAGAATAAATATGTCAGGCTGCTGCATGCTGCTATATGGTGCTACGCTGTGTGTCAGCCCCACCAACACAATTCTTATAATGTACTTTAGGGAAAATGATGAGAAAAGCACAATTTACATAAATTACGTGTACCCAGAATTTTTCTAAACTACTACAATAAACACTTCCGGCTGCTACAATGTGCTGTACTGGTGTGTCACTCCATCCATACAGTACTGGTATGCACTTTAGGTGAAATAGTGCAAAAATTGAAATTTACATAAATTATGTGCTCCCAGAATTTTTCTCAATGACTAAAAAAAAAGGCAGGATGCTGTATGCTGCTCCATGATGCCACGCTGTGTGTCAATCCCACTAACACAGTTATTGTAATGCACTTTTGGGAATGCACTTTAGTGACCAGAAATTCTCAGTCTTATAAATTATCCTGTCTGGACATTTTTGCAAGAGGAAACAAAATGAAATGTGCTCCCTGAATGAGTAATGCAAGTTTCACACCACATCACCTGTCCTGATGAACTGTAGTGACCAGAAAGTCTAGATATTGTCTCAAGAAATGAAAATGCCTGTTTGAGTCACAGATCCAGATGGTTAACCTCAAGTATTATTGTTTATCTTATTAGCAAAGGTAAGTATTTATTTCTTATTTTTTCACTGTGTGAGGGTGGAAGAAATGTATTTGTTCATGTTTCTCTCTTTTCAGGCATTTTTTCACTAGGGTGATGAAATCCTGTTGTTTCATAGGTCTGGCATGAATCTGGTTATTTTATTCAGCAGTGTTTCCTACCAGGGAAGATTTCATTTTTGCTTTAAAATTCTTAAATGATATTCATACACACTCTCTGTTTTCTTCTCCTGTTTCTCTTGTTTTAGATATTTTTGATATTGAAGTGGCACAAAGATGCCCCAGGCAGAGGCAGCAGAGGAGAAGAAATTTTGAATGCTGGATGGGAAAGTAGCAGGATAGGAGATCTCCGAAGACAAAAGAAAATTATTTAGACTCTTCAGTTAGCCACTGTGGGTGACCATGAGGACAGTATGTCCGCTGCCCCCTTCCAGTCTTAGTATACCTGTCACTTGTGAAGAAAAAAGAGAAATTGATTTAGCCTAACTTGGCCACTGTGTACATGTGAAAGAAAAACTTAAGAACAGTAGAAAGGAAAATAAATAATGAAATGATACTTACAGTCAAATTAGTGAAGGCCATGCCATGTACTAGCATTATGATGCCACAGAGAGTGGTTATGGAGGAAGAGGCAACTTAAGTTGGTGCCTTGCATGCTGTCTGGCTTTGCAACTTGCTTGCCCATTGTCTCTGTGAATTGGCAAACCTACAGTGAGTGGGAGACAAAAGGAAAGAAAGAAACACGTAATGTCTTGCAAGCAAGGTGGAAGCATCTCTTGAGTGAGGATGGACTCATCACCAACAATGCTGAGAATTAGGAATGTGAACAACATTGAAAGCAACTTACCATCACAGCAGAAAACGTGGGCCTTGCCGGACTTTAGGTCTAGCTGCCCTGATGGACTGGCTGGCTGGAGGCTTATCTTGAGGGCTGCCTGGATGGGTGGATAGATGGATGGATGGATGGAGAGCTTCCTGGCAATGGTATGTACACTGGCTTAAGAGTACATGTTTCTCAGTCTGGATGCATGTGGTGGAGGTGGCAGTGGCCCTTGTTGGTGGATGTGGAGGACACAAGCAGACCAGAGGAATAGGAGAAGTAGGTAGTGTCTTGATTTCTGGAGGATTCACTATCTGCATAACTGGCAAACAATAACATTTATGGTGGCTTAAGAGTCTGGGTTTCTCAGTCTGGATTCATGTATTGCAGGTGGTAGCAGTGGCCCATATTGCTGTTGGATGTGGAGGATGCAAGCAGGTCAGAGGCACAGGAGGAGGTGTTGTCTTGATTTGTTAGTTGGGATGCATGCTGTGAAGGTGGCAGTGGTCATTATTGTTGGCAAACTTGGCATTTAATGATGTAGTATTCACTGATTTTCTAGTTTATGTGTAGGAGAAGGTGGATGGAGGTAATCAGATGGATATATGCAACTGCAGCACAACTTCAGGAAGAATATAATGACAGGAAAACAAAACTAAATCATAAAGAAAAAGATTAAACTGATGAGGAGGAAAGGATGGACAGAACACATTTATTTTCAGGCTTTAATCATCCTCATCAACAAAGCAGCCCTTACAGTCTTCCAGACGGGAACTGTGCCCACATGGGAGTTCTTTCTCTATCCAGATTGGGAGAATGCAACAGCAAGCAGTCATCACTGTGTGGCTGTGGAGGAACTGCAGCAGCAGGAGTTGGAACAGGCTTTCTTTTTATTTTAAACAGGCATGCCATGGTTGCCTCATCTTTTTTAATTTGTTCCAACTCTTTCCAAGCCAACGTTGGACTGCCTGCCTATCGTGGAGAAGAGCTGCAGCTACAGAATCCTCCTACCTGTGACCGGAGTCCTGTGCGGTGGTTTGGAGCTGAGGATACAGGCAGAGACATTTTTCTGGGGGCTCTGCGGAGAGCTGTGCCATGAATGCACAGAGAATAGATTGTTGCTCCTGATATCTTTTGCTATGTTCTAAACATGCTGGTTGTTTTTAGATGTTTTAGTTACACTTTAGCCACATTTTAAAAAAGTGTAGAATTCTGCAGAATCAGAGAGAAACAGGGGACCATCTTATTTTCTTATTTCTTATTTTATCTCTGTAATCAGAATTGTTACCACTGCCTCAACTCAATTTACATTGTGCCCCTACTGACCTCATATTGAGGTTTTGTACAGACATGTTTGACTCATGTTTTTACCATTGGCTATTGTTCATCACTGTGTAATAGCTATTACTGTCTATATAAATGTATGGCTGTTGAACTATGTTGGTGCCACCTTGGGGCCCAGGTCATGTCTGAAAATGGTCCATTGGATCGGCACACTTACCAGGTTAACAAATAAATAAATACTAATTTTTATCTAAACAATATTTTATTCTTTGTTTGCGAATGTTTGTTTAGGATTGAATGCAGCAGCTTCCAGCGGTTCGCAGAGGAGGTCGTGTGGGCCTGGACTGGTCGCCCTTCCCTCACCCCCAAAACCATCAGCTTCCAGTGGTTCGCAGAGGAGGTCGTGAGGGCCTGGAATGGTCACCCTCCCCCCACTCCCGAAACCATCAGCAGCTTCCAGTGGTTCGCAGAGGAGGTCGTGAGGGCCTGGACTGGTCGCCCTCCCTCCACCCCCAAAACCATCAGGTACAACACTGGGGCCGACGCCATGTGGAAAAGCTCCATCTTGACTCACAGTAGACTGTCTGTGTTGTGTGTTTCTTGTTTTGGCGCCATTCCAAGCTTTGAACTTAATGCCGGCATACATGTGGAGATAGCCTATTCAGTGAATGGAACCCTGCATAGCTGGACTGTCTGTGACTGATTGTAATTGTTGGAACGTACCCTTTAATGCAATATAAGGTCATTTTTTAGCAATTTGTGTAGAAGGTCATTTTTTAGCAATTTGTGTAGCCTAGGGTCTGTTTAGCTGACAGGGCTTAAAGTATCTCTACTGCAAGGGTCTCATCTCCCTGGGTTAATTAAGTTAAAAAAAGAAAAACACCTAAATTAGCTTTCAGGGCTCAGAGTAAAGCAGTTTTAAGGGCTCAGAGTAAAGCTCCCAGGGGGCTAAGATTTTAATCAGCTTTTCTGCTCCCAGAATGAATTTGTATGTAAGCTCCAAATCTGAGCAGTTAAAACAGTTTTCAGCTCAAAAGAAATAACTCCAAGCTCTCCGAGCAGTAAATCTGCTTTTCAGCTCCCAGGGAGCTAAGATTTTAATCAGCTTTTCTGCTCTCAGAAAGAAGTTGTACGTAAGCTCTGAATCCGAGCAGTTAAAACAGCTTTCAGCACAAAAATGGCTTTAAGCTCTCCGAGCAGTAAATCTGCTTTTCAGCTCCCAGGAAGCTTAGATTTTAATCAGCTAAAACAGCCTTCATCTCAAAAAATAACTCTAAACTCTGATGCTATGCCCTTCTCCCGCCAGCCCCTGCAGGTTTTCTCCACTAAAATCGGAGCAGTAAACGAAGTTGTAAGCAAGTTTTTGCTTGTCCTTTGGTCCTCTGCATCTTACATCAGATTTCAACATGCTTCTCTTAACCCTCTCTCTGTCCTCTCTGTTCCTCCCTGTACTGCACCCTACCTATGACTCTGACTACCACTCACCTGCCTATCAGCTACCCACTATTGCAACTCCGGCCTTCCTCCCTACAACCACTCCTAATGTCCACTGTCCTAGTTGCACCACCATATGTGCTCACTACTACCACTATAAACATCACCACCAAATACACCTGCTACTATCACCCCCCACACACACCTCAGACCCTTCTCCTAGCTACCCCCCCTCATACTTGACCTCCCCATTCCTACATTCTTAACCCCGAAATGGCATCTTGCCCGCAAATCCCACCAACTCAAAAAGTTGACCTGGCACCCTGTCCTCAGGTGTCTCTTCCTCCTCCTCCTCCTTCTCATTTCTAGTAACATACACCCTCACCCCGGACCACTCACACCCGCTGCTCCAACACGCTCCGTTTCCGGCTGACTATGCATTGCCTCCCTTAATGTCTGCAGCCTATTAAAAAAGTGGGACTCTTTCCAGGGCTGGGTCCTGCAACATCCACCCGATGTCATTGCTGTGGGTGTAACCTGGCTTTCTCCCATGATTCCAGACTCATCAATAACCCTCCCCGACTACAACATTCACCAAGCGGACCGTAAGGGTAAGCGCGTGGGTGGCTGCGCCATTTACACCAAGGTCACACTACACAGAGAGCTACTTCCACCACCTCAATTGGAACCAGGACCCCAGGCCCTTACACTAAAACTCTCCCTGGGATGCTCACAAACCCCACTTCTCATCACTGCTGTATACATTCCTCCCAGGGATCAGAAGGTGACCTTCCACTCTGTACTGTCCTACCTGGCCATGCTCCAATCCCATATGGAAAAGATCATACTTGGGGACTTCAGTATTAATTGGCAAGGTAAAACCACCACACCTTTCATCGATGCGGCTACTGCCCATGATCTAACGCAAGTAGTTACATCCCCCACCCGACTGAACCAGAGCACAGGGTTTTCTTCACTGCTGGTCCTGGTTTTCACCAACTGACCTCACAAAGTCACTAGCACTTCCATCCTCCCAAATGCCCTTAGTGACCACTCCCGAGTGCTTTGCACCTGGTCCAGCAAAGCACCTAAATCTCCTCCCACAATAATACATCTTCACCAACTAGGTCCGGGCAAGCTTGCCCTCCTTAAAGAGCATCTCAGTAATATGGACTGGTCCATCGTAATGAATACCCCTGACCCTGACAGAGGCCTTGACCACTTCATTCATTTCTTTAATACTATATGTGGCAAGTTTGCCCCTCTCACTAAAAGGATGGTCAAAGGGAACCCCACGCCTTGGATCTCGAACCACCTCCTGGCATTGATGCAGACTAGAAACTCCCTCTGGCACCTCTCCAATGAATCCCGCCTGTCGACCGACCGACAGAAGTACAGGGAGGCCCAAAATAAATGCATGAGGGCTTTGCGCAAAGCCAAAGCCAAGTATTTTAAATCATCCCTTACTTACACCTGGGGCTCAGGGCAGAATTTCTGGAACAACATTAAGAATATCTGTGGCAAAGTCCCTAACACTGTTCCCAACCAGATCGTAGTTGATGGGTGTCTGACCACTGATTGTACACGTATAGCTACAGCCTTCAATGACACTTTCACAAACCTTAGCCAGGTCCTTCCTCCTAACTTCTTTGACCCACCATCAACTACCCCCTTTCCCCCTACTGAACCCACCCCTTCCATCTACGCTGCCTTACTCCAAAGTCTGCAGAGCCATACCTCAGAAAAGCCCCCAGCCACTCCTGCTATAGCAGTGACTCCTTAGATCTGAAACTCCTACGACTCACCTTACAGGAGGTACTCAACCCCCTCACACATATTCTTAATCACTCTTTGTGTCAGGGTAAATTCCCCTCTCAGTGGAAATCTGCCTCCATTACATCGGTATTTAAAAGTGGGGACCGTACCAGCACCAACAACTATTGCCCCATCTCCATTCTACCTCCCCTATCCAAGGCCCTAGAGCGGATTGTCTCTGATCAGCTCACCAACCACCTCAACAAATACAACCTTCTCTGCAAACAGCAACATGGCTTCCACAAGGGACACAGTACCACTACTGCCCTCCTGGAGTTCACTGGCCATATCGCTGGTGCTGTCTTCATTGATCTCACTAAGGCATTTGACACCATCAACCACTCTCTCTTACTAACCACTCTTTCCAGCTTCAGTCTCTCCCGGGATGCCCTCTGCTGGTTCACTGACTACCTCTCAAACTGATTCCAGCAGGTCAAAATAGGTAACACCTTGTCCAGTAGACTGCCCATTCTCTCTGGCATTCCCCAGGGGTCCATTCTCAGGCCGCTGCTGTTCAGCCTCTTCCTTAACTCCCTCCCCATGTCCTGCACAGACAACTTTATGCAGACGACACTGTCCTATACTCCTCCAATTCTGACCCCATTCAACTCCATCACTCCCTTCAAACCTCCTTTAGTGGTGCTGAAAACTGGTTCTCCTCACAGTGCCTCATACTGAACTATAAGAAAACGAAACTTATGATCTTCTCCCACCCACAGAACTCCCAGAGGGAGCACTGGCCCCCTCTACTAACTGTCAATCATTCCCCCCTCGAACTAGTGGACTCCTTTAAATACCTGGGCATTACCTTAGACCCAGCGCTAAGCTTCCATAAACATATACACCTCCTATCCACCACCCTCAACATTCATCTTGGGATACTGCATCGCTTCAAACACTGTCTTACTCAAGATGCCCTTAGGCTCGCTGTCTCTTCTTCGGTCCTCTTCCTACTGGGATATGGTTTACTTATCTATAGCGCAGCAAGCACCTCAGCCCTTTCCAGACTCCGCCTTGCCCTTAATAAAGCCTGCCGCCTTACCCTGGGTTGTGACCATCTCACCCACACTTGCTCGCTATACAATACCACCAACTGGCTCAACCCTGAAAACAGAATCAGGTACCACGCCTGCCTCATGGCAAAAAAGGTCACCATTGGCCTCGCCCCCCCCCCCGGGCTCACCCCTCTAATCCACTCGGCCCCGACACTTAAGTGCACCCGAAGCTCTGTTAAGAAGCTCCTCACAGTACCCCACTGCCGTACCTCCCAATTCCAAAGGTCCTTTAGCTACAGAGCCCCAGCTTGGATGAATGGCCTAACCACCTCTCTTGCTAACGAAAACCAAATTGGCACCTTCAAAACTCAGTCTAAGGAATACCTCCAGTCCTCTAACTACTGTGTTTGCCACTGATTACCTTTCCTTCCCCGACTAAGGCCTCTGGCCGGCTTATTTCCCCTCCCCCGTTGAGTCTCCAGCCTAAGTCTCTCAGGCTCAGCTTGTTTTCTGAGTGGCATTAACATATTGTTTAAGAACTGTGATTATCATTCCTAGTATCTAACTGTTAGCCTTTTCCCTACTTTATGTTTATTGCTTGCTTTGTGCCCTGGTGAAGGTGATTTGCCATATAATGTTTGTTTTATATCTGATTTCTGTGATGTGGAACCTTTGTAAAGGAGTCTCTGACTCAAAGGTACTTTTCTGAAACCTCAATAAATAAAATAAATGTGGTTTAAGTACTTTTCCATGCCTGCATCATTTTTCCCCTTGGAAGTACAGAAATATCCATAGAAAATAGATTAACAAACTTTTTCTCCCCTTGTCTTTCCTTTTTTTTTTTTTGTTTGAAAGTTGGATCTTCCAACAGAGTGTCCAATTGAATTTGCTTTTAGAATCAGCTGACAAGAAATGGGCTTAAGAGTGTACAGGCATGGCGTTCATGCAAGGGAATCACTATCTTTGCAGATATACTAGACACGCCAGCACTGTAACTCATCTGCTTCTTGTTTCTTGTGATTTATACAAAGAAAAAAACTGAAGGAAGAAGCCTATAAGTCAGCTTTTTTTTTTATTATTTGGCATTGGATCTTTCTGTCCTTACCTAAAAAAGTAAGTTCTGACATCACATCACTTTGGGCAATTGTAGGTGCAGGCTTAGAGAGGGCTATGTAACAAGCATTGAAGCTGGTCTTAATCATTAGATGTTTTGAATTTTAACTTAATCGCATATTTAATTGCTTATTTTGTGTATTCTGTGTAGATATCTTGTTTTTGCTGGGGACAGTATTTGATCTCATGTGCTCCTTTTACTTTCAGTGTCCACATTAGAGAATAGCGGGGGAAGCCCCTATACATGTTGCACCCCTCCTTCCCTTGAGGTTAAGGAACTACGGAACAGAGTCCTGAAGCTGGAACTTCTATTTCTTGCTACTGAGGAGTACTAGCGTGTTATAGGGATGATATCTGCAGTGCTACTAAAAGCCCATAAAGTGACTTTTCACTGCAGAGGGAATTGTGAGGAGCCTGAATAAAAGCAGGCAAAAGTGGGCAAAACACAATGAAGTGAAGGCAACACTGGAATCTTACGGTCAATCTATCAGAGACTATTGTTGCTTCACCCCTGAATACGATAGACTTTAATTTCCTTTCTATTTACTAGGTATTGACTTTGTGGAATTGAAACAAGAAAACAAACTGTCAGTTTGGTATCTTTGTGCTTTGAAAATTTGTTCTTATTTGTCCAAGCATAGAACACTATGTTGGTGACTTGAAAATAGGCTAAACTTGTGGAAAAGGAAACATTAGCTTCTGAGATATTGGAAAAGACAAATGATCAAGTACTCAGAAAAAAGACCTCGTGGAGTAGGAATAAAAAGTTATCTAAAATTATAACTTTAATCCAGTGTAATACTGGTCCGGGGGTTGGGGGATACTAATTGGGAAAAATGTTTTAAGTAAAACTAGACAAACCAAAATTAGTGAGCACTTTTTAAAAACTGATATGGTCTCGATTGAGTGCTAAGGACAATTTGAATAATGAGGCGGTCATGACTCAGGACCTGGAAGACTGTTCCAGGTTATCCTCTAGCCCAAAACTATTTGAGACCTCTCATAGTGAGGCAAGTAAACACAATTTGAGTGGTACATCTATAGTTGAGGGTATGAGCCTAGAAAATATAAATAGTCAAAATACAGTAATGGAATTAGAACATCCTGGACATGGATCCTAGGCTCTAGCTCAACCCATTAAAAAAGGAAGTGAATCTCCATATAGTGAACATGTCGAAAGTGACCTAGAGTCACTAACTGTTTCCCCAGAGTCCACCTTTTTTTAATATGTCAAGGCAGCAAAAATCTTATTTAACTCAGACAAGCCTGAATGGGATTGTGGAAGATCTACAATCTACCATTCAAGGTCTTAAGCAGCTGAATGCCTCTACAGCGAAGACTAGTCTAATTATTATGTCAAATGATACCTTTAGTTATCCCACCATACTGATTAGGTGAGAAATTATCTGAAGGACCCTCTTGCTGCTCATGTGATTATTCTGGACCATATAATGGGCCTCCAAAATGAGATTGAGACCATTAAACAAAATTCAGCAATTAATAGCTTTAGACTTGAGGATATCCTGTTGAAATTAAACAGATTAGCACCAGAGCTGCCACATTTTCCCTCTATTTTAGAGGAAAGCATGGCTCAATTAAGACCAGATTTTTTGTTGGTGGAAATCCCTAGTTCCCCTAAAAACAACACAGCAAAAAAACTTTGGAAGAAAAAGAAAAACAAAAAGAACTTTAAGGTAATTCCTGATAAGAAAACAACAGAAGAAGGGTCTGATAGCCCTCCAAGTTTAACTGATGCAAGTGTAAATATAGAAACCAGTCCTGAATTAGTGGCTGAGAAAGAAAATGGGGGGACACAAAATGAGTCCCTCACACGATGAAAAAACAAGTAAAGATGCCAATGACAAGTGAACCTACTTTTATCAAAGAGGCTTTGGGCTCACTTGCATTGTGTGTCAGTTCCACCAACACTGTTCTTGTAATGCACTTTAGGGGAAATGGTGCAAAAAGCACAATATACATTACATAAATTATTTGTTTTTCTAAAATGTTTTCATCCACCAGAATAAATATGCCATACTGCTGCATGTTGCTACAAGGTGCTGAGCTGTCTGTCAGTACCACAAAAAGAGTTTTTGTGATGCAATTTAGGGGAAATTGTATGAAAAGCACAATATACATGAATTGTGTGCTCCCAACATTTTTCTCAACCACTAGAATAAATATGTTGGGCTACAAGTGTGTATGTCTATGCTTGCATCTTTTTTACTGCACGTTTGTTATGAATCTGATAAACATAAACTTAAAAAAAATGGGCTAAGTTAGATACAAGATCTGATCTCAGGATTTGATCCAAACTATGCTGTACCACAGACTGTTACCACAGACCTCACACCTCCATGGCTGCTGGCCATCCTAAACAAACAATTTTGTCACTACACTATTCAAAAATATGGCTTCATATCGGAGTAAAGGAAAGGCTGTTGTACACATTAATGCTAAAACAGCACTTATATTGTTAACATAAATGAAGTTTTGTAGCATTTAAAAAAATGACAACAACATTCCCAGTTCAAAAAACCCTCCCTGTCTTTTCCCTAAAATGGCCAACAAATGTACTATGTGATCACATCACTGGAGCCAGAGACAGAGAGCTACATGACTCCCTACAGTGCCAGCCAGTTCTTTATATCTCCCATTTTTGTAGCATAGTTTCACAAAAATGTTAACAAACATAACTTAATGTGTATTATTTTTATCAATCCACATATTAAGATATGGTTTTGATAATTTGTTTCATCTAAACTTGAAGAAATTGTGTTCTAAACTGCCTTCAGTTTTGCCAGTACAGCATACTTTTTAAAATACCTGGTGGTCTAGTGGTAAAGTCTGAAGAGTCTCCAGATGATGTCCATGGTACCAGTTCTGACCAAAGACAAAGTTATCCTTTGCATTCCATATTTAAAATAAATGTGGCCCCTTTTCCATTCTCCAACCACCTCCAAATGTATCACACCCCCCTACAGCCCACCTGTCCTCCCACCATCAGACACTCCCGATTACCATTTATCTGACCCTGTTCCTGCAAATACCACACTCAACCAAATTCTGATGTGCAGTTATCCCAATTCATTCATTGCAAAAAAATGTCATTAATGCATCAGTTAGGGTTAATATTAAAGTGACAAAAGTATGGAAATGTGGTGTTAGGGTTCAAACCCTAACACCTCACCACACCCAATCCTACCACCCCCACCCTCGACAGACCAACAGGCGTTGGGGTGTGCCTTGGGGTCATCGGCCCTAACACTCAGCCCATTCCATGTGTAAGGAAGCTGACATGGTATAGTATAGGAGAATGGAGTGAACATTAGGGTCAATGACCCCAAGGCACTCTGACCCTGTTGGTCTATCGAGGGTGAAAGTGAGATGGTAGGAGTTGAGTGGGGGGAGGTGTTATGGTTTGAACCCCAACACCACATTTCCATACTTTTGAAACTTTACTATGATCCTAACTGATGCATTAACAAGGTTTTTTGCAATGAATTTCCTTACTTTTTGAGAAAGTGTAATCTTACCCTTATTTGGTTGTGGGAGTGCAGGGCCCAGTGCACAGTGTGTTGTGGGAGCACAGGGCCCTCTGGACCCTGTGCTCCCACACATGCGTATACTGTAGTAATTGTCCTTGATTTTCATGTGGAACACAGGGCCCATGGTATCCGTATGTGGGAGCACAGGGTGTGTATGGCCCTGCGCTCCCATCTATCCATAAGTATAGTCACATTGGCACCTATGCATGAACATGTGGAAAATACACACCGGAGGTGCATATCCTGCCCATGTAGGTCTGCACCTACGGACAGGTGCACACATGTCAGTATTCATAACCAGTGGCCACCTGTCCATGGTGCTGCCCCCCATGCAGGACTCTGCAGGGTGGCCAGGTGTGGAGTTGCAGACCAAGGAGGTATCAAATGGGATGCCTGGCCTGGGTCTCAGAGTGGATCACCTGCACCTGATGGCATGGGTCCAGGTGTTTAAATAGCACCAGTGTGCACCCGGATCCATGCTGCCATGCCCTTGACATCTACTGTGCCCCCCCTGGCCCAGTGCAAGGTACAAGGCACCCTCATGGTGCACAGACAGATGCCTGCAGTGGGTCCCCACACACCACCAGACAGCAGAGCCACAGACACCTGGTGGCATGTGGCAGCCTGCCCCCACACACACCTCCATGTCCCATCCCCGGTGTAGACCCCCCAATATGAGTCCCATCATGAGCAGCCAGCCAGGCATAGAACAACCCAAACACCCCCCCACCTCTGAGCCAGGTACCCCACCCCACATTGGTGGTCAGTGTAGACCCACCCCCTGCGACACCAACACCCCCCATACCTGCTAGCCAGTGCCAGGTGCTCTTGGCCAGTGGCACAACCCTCCTCACACCTCCATGGCTGCTGGCCATCCAAACAATGCTGTCGGCGCACTGCCTATATAGAGGGACACGCTCCCAGCAGCACTTGGACAGCCGGCAGCTGAGGAGGTGTGAGGAGGGTTGTGCCACTGGCTGTCCAGTGCATGCCATAGTAGGTATGGGGAGGTGTCAGTGCCACAGGAGATGGGGCTACACTGGCCATCGATGTGGGGTGGGGGTACCGAGGTCAGGGAACTGCCCAGTGTGGACCGGGCACCTGTGTGTGTTGGAAGGGGATCCTGTGCATGTGGGGGCAGAGGGTATGCATCAGTTCTACGGGGACCGGGGAAGAACTGTGTTTGGGCAGGGGTACGCTATTGCACTGTGGGTCCGGGCCAGGGCTCCAGGCATGTGGGGGAGCTACACTGCACCTCTGGGACTGGGTGGTTTTGTGTGCATGTGTGTGTGTGTGTGAGGGGTGGGGAGGTCCCGTCCTGCTACAGGGACCATTTGTGGGTCCTTTGTGCTGTGGGGCAGGGCACGTAGGCAGTTATGGCAGGGTCCCCCCCAGCGTAATGGCACCCTCCTCCACACCCCAGCCCCCCCAGCATACCCACCACCTACCCCCAGTGTGTTGCTGTCTGCACAGCCAGGGGATCGGGTGTGTAACTATTGTGTGCCAGCTTGGTGAATGCTGCGTGGACACTGCTCCATGTTATTCACGCATGTTGATGCAAATGTGCCCGGTGTATGCAGCACATTGGCATTGTGCATAGGGCCCATTGTAATTAATCCTCATCCACCTGTGGGAGTGCAGGGCCCTCACATAATACAAAGTAAGATCTTACTTCGTATGAAGAGATACAAAGTAAGATCCTACGTCGTGAGCCAAAAGTACATTGGTGAACTGTGGCAAGGTGCCTGTGGGTGTTTTTCTGATTTTTACTACTATCATGGATTCTGATGGGTGGCTACTGCTGTACAATGGACACCCTGCGCCTGTAGTACACTTGTCCCACAGCACCGATGGCATATATATTTCTTTTTAAATGTCTCTGTCGACATCGGGGTGCCCAATCCCCTGTTGGCACTACAACATACAACCCCCCCGACAGTGTGGGACACTGGGTAACCCACTCCCAGTGTCCCCAGTTATGTCCTCCCCAGTGCTGTGAGATGCTGGGGAGCCCACCCCGAGTGTTCTATTGCTTCCAGTACATGTTAAAAAAGAAAACAGTCCCCTGACATCTTTTATTTATCTTGAAAAAAAGAAAACGGTCCCTTGTTGTCTCCTGTCACACCTCCCCCATCCTGACCCTCCCAGTGAGCAGCCCACCACCCTACACACACACCCTTGCCCTATACTTATCACCAGAGACCATCTTCTGTCATCTCTATTTCTGTGGAGATACTCCGTGCTGCTCATCGCGAGGACTCTGTGACCCCTAGGTGTACTTCCGGGTCATCACTCGCATTAAAAGCTTGCCCCTGCAGTGAGCACAGCACTCAAATTATTGCCTGCAAGGTTTACATGTCCTAGACTGTGCCTAGTAGGATCTTCTACATTGTTATTGTAAAGTGTGTTGTACTGTGTGAGCCCTGCTATACTGCCGACGAGACAGGAACCAGGAAGAGAGCTGGTAACCAGGACAACGGTATACAGTCCTGAAACCAGCTATAGTGGGCTTTTAATGATTAACTAGCATCTGTCTGCACTCCAAAAGTGTTTTAAGCTGTTAATTAGTGGATTACCTCTATTCCTGTGGAGACTCTCCGTGCTGCTCGTTGCGAGGACCCTGTGACCCCTAGGTGTACTTCCGGGTCATCACTCGCATTAAAAGCTTGCCCCTGCAGCGAGCAGGGTGAGCGCATGCAGGGCACGTGGTGAAGCACGCAGAGACGCTCACAGAGACATGCACGTTGTGTGTGTCTGCCGTGTCTGCCGGGACAGCAGGGACCAGGGCCCTGAAACTGTAAGTAAACGAATTAGTGCTGTAGGACACATCATATAACCTGGTGTTTTGCCTGACGTGTTAACATGGAAGCTCCAAACAACTATTGCCAGTCATGTGCTATGTATGCCACTGGTCCCCAGACTACCAACTTTGTATGTAATAAATGCTTAATGGTAGAAACCCTCCAAGAAGAAATCGACCATTTACTGGCTTCCACAACAGTTGGTCCTGAGATTGAAGCATTGGAGGACTATATTGACTCCATGCTGGGTCAGTCTTTATCTTTAATTCCCCCATCTGCTGATGAGACAGCAACTGCTATAAGTACTAATGTCATTACCTCCTCTACTCCTGCTGTATTTCAAGAGGATTCTGACAGTTGGGCAAGGGTACCCAAGGGTAAATCACAACATGGGGGGGACAAATTGGATGCAATGTTTCACCCCTACCCTTATTCAATAAATACGATGCCCTTAAGCAGGACATAAATGTTCCATCCCATGATGTCACTATCAATACCACCTGCGGTGACCCCCTAGTCAGTTGCCCAACCCACAGGAGAGAAAACAACTGTACTGTGTTCCCCACACCCAAACTAAATAAATCCCGAACAAAAGACCAAAATCACGATTCAGTGATTTTACCATCAACTTCTAGCAATATGGATTCTCACCCATTAACTAAACAAATTTTGGTTCTTGGTGACTCAATTATTAAACACCTGGACCACCCAATATGTAACGTGGACAAATTCAACCGTACCTGCTCTAGCTTGCGGGGTGCTCGTGTATACGACATCACTACTACTGTTAAAAACATATTGAAAGGGGTTGGTGAAAATCAATTATTCATAGTACACGCAGGTACAAATGATATAAATAGAGGTAGTATTGACGAACTTAAACAGGACATTATTGCTCTCAACAATGTACTAGCGGAAAAAAATAGCATAGCATGCTTCTCAGAGATTCTACCCGTACCGAGAGCACCCGATATTATTAATAATACAAGGATTAAGGCCTTTAATGACTGGATCAGATGATGGTGTCTCCGACAGAACATTCTCTGTCTCACACATTGGGAAACCTTCTATCTAAAAGACTCACTGTACTGCTGGGATGGACTCCACCTCAGTCGTAGGGGTAGCTCACTCCTGGGTAAAAACTTTACAACAGCCATTAACAAACTTTTAAACTAATACCCGGGGGTGAGATCAGTGACAAAAGATCCTGTTCTCTAAAAAGACCTACTACGGACACTTCTGAGTGTGAGGTACTCAGTCTAAATGCCAGATCTTTAAACCAGGTTAAAATAGCTGAACTAGAAGCTATGTGTCAACTGAATAAATATGGACTCATCTCTATCATAGAAACTTGGTGAGATCCTGATACTTCTTGGATCCAGCACATCCCAGGGTATAAACTATATCATAAGGACCGTCAGGGACAAATGAGGGGGGGGTATGTCTCTATGTTAGAGACGACATATCCTCATTCCAAATCCCCACAACGAGTAATATTGAATCAATCTGGGTCAACATCCAGCTCAAGGGTTATCCACAACTGATGGTAGGGACATGCTTTAGGCCCCCGAAATCTAATAAAGAATATTCTTCATGCCTAAATAATGAAATCTTAGATATGGCCTCTAAAGGAAAAATCCTTATACTGGGTGACTTTAACCTGCCTACTATAAATTGGTATTCTTTAACTGGAAGTACGCAGGCCGAGAAAGACTTAATCACACTCATGGTTGATATGGGCCTTGAACAAATCATTACAGAACCAACATGAGGTGACAACATACTGGACTTGGTTATTACAAATATAGGGAGTCTAATATCCAAAATTATAATTGGTGCCCCACTAGGATCAAGTGATCACTACACCATTTCCATTACACTGTCATTTTGTCAACACATCACCAACTGTACTGAAATAAATTTTTTATAAAAAAGCTAATTTCAATGCTATTAATAACCAATTAAACTCAATTTCTTGGGATACAGTACTATCCTCCCTTTCCATGGAAGAATCCTGGGACTTTTTCAAATCTACCATTTATAACTCAGAAAAATTATATGTTCCTATAACAAAAAAATATAATAAAAAGGGGAAAATACCCCTGTGGTTTAACAATACTATCAAAGCCTTAATTAAGAACAAGCAGAGGCTATTTACACGAGTTAAAAACAGCAAGGGAGACACCAAAAAGTTATTGTTCGCTCAATACAGGGAAACTCTAAAATCACTAAAACAAGCCATTCTGCAATCCAAAAAAAACTTGAGTTTCGTCTGGCCCATACCAAAGACAACTATAAATCACTATTTTCCTACCTTAACAATAAAAAAATAAATAATAGACACATGGGGCCCTTATGTATACATGACACAATTATATCTACAGACAGAGATATGGCAGACACATTTAACAAGCAATTCTGCTCAGTATTTACCAAGAAAGAGGTTCCTAAGCACTCCAAACATACAAACAATGTTACCCCTCTTACATCATCACTGAGGATGATACACTAAAAGCAATTGTATCCCTAAAACCCAATTCCAGTCCAGGCCCTGATAACATCAGCCCCCGATTTCTAACAGAGACAGCAGCTGCTATTGCTAAACCACTTTCAATTATATTCAACAAATCCTTATATGAGGGAATTATCCCTCAGGACTGGACAATGGCCACTGTGGTCCCAATCTTTAAGAAGGGTAATCATTCCAGACCAGAGAATTATCGTCCAATAAGTCTGACTTCCGTTATAAGCAAGATCATGGAGAAAGTTATTAAGAAACTACTAGAGTACGAATCTATTGGGGATAACTTGACTGACACTACACAACATGGCTTTAGACAGGGATACTCCTGTACTACTAACTTCGTTTCCTTTTATAATCATGTTAGTACGGTATTGGATGATGGCATCCCTATGGATGTGATACTTCTCGACTACAGTAGAGCATTCGACAAAGTCCCTCATGACATCCTACTCGACAAAATGAATGATATGGGTTTTTCTTACTACATAATTAACTGGGTCTCAGGTTGGTTGAATGGAAGATATCAGCAGGTCAGAATTAATGGCACACTTTCCACTCACAAGTGTGACCAGCAGGGTCCCATGAGAATCCGTGTTGGGACCGACCCTGTTTAACATCTTTATTAGTGATCTGCAGGCCAGCCCCGAAATTGTTCTCTCAAAATTCACTGATGATACCAAGCTGTGTGGCTCTGTTCTTACATCGATAAACAGAGATTCCATGAGGAACAACTTAAAATCCATCGAAGAATGGGTAGTTTTAAACAAAATGACCCTCAACTCAGACAAGTGTCATGTTGTACACTTTGGTAAGAACAACCCTAGGCAGACTTATTTTCTGAACAGTGTTGCCCTTCATGTGTCACCATTAGAATGAGATCTTGGGGTAATCATTAACAATAAATTATCATCTAGTGATCACTGCAGGATGATAGCCAGGAAATCTAACACCTTGCTCACTCGGATTCAACGTTCATTTGTGTCTAGGACACAGGAATGCATAATCCCCTTGTACAGGGCTTATGTCAGGCCCCATCTGGACTATGGATCCCCCTGCTGGAGTCCCTACTTGGGCAGGACGTTGACAGAATTGAGAGGGTGCAGAGAAGAGCCACAAAAATGGTCCCTTATTTATCCAAACTTGACTACGAGGAAAGATTAAGAGTTACAGGGTTACACTCACTATGCACAAGATGTACCAGAGGTGACCTTCTCCTATGGTACAAAATCCGGAATTCTCAAGAGTTAATGCACCACTGTGGCTTACATTTCTCTACCAGTTGGACTTCCCCACGGTATCATAACAACCAGATATTTGTATCTAAAGATAAAACAACAAAAAGGTTAAACTACTTTACAGTAAGAACCCCCAAATTGTGGAATCTCCTCCCACAATACTTAGTGGACAGTAGCTCAAATACAGTCTTCAAAAAAGGGCTGGATTGCTGGCTCGAGTTTAACAACTTCATGGTATAATTATCCCACCAATGTGGTGGGGGACAATCTCGATGGGCAGTAGCCTTCTTTTGTCCTTTGAAACCAAGTAAACCAAGTAAATCTTCTGTGGACCATGACACATCTGCACTCTTCAAAGCTGAACCGCGACCTGAAGAATCAAGGTAAGTGCCACATAATGGCTGGCAATGGCGTTTTGAACTTATGCTGATATCTCAGACATTTTTAAGTATTTTTGCCCAAAATGTTCAATATGGGCTTCTTGGGACCCCACCTCTTGAACCTCTTGAACAATGTTACTGTCAGTTTGTTTATCAGACCCTTAAGGTTATTTTGCAGTTGCTGTGTGAAATCACCTTTTGGGACAGAGTAACAAAATGACAGTGCCAGTGTTCATTATGTGGGGTCCCAAAAAGTCCATGTTGAAAATTTGGTACAAAAATACCCAAATACACCCAAGGTAGATGTGGTCATTTAAATTTTCCTACACACGAGCGTAACTTTGACAATTTTCAATATTTTGCCACCAAATTTTCAACATAGCCATTTTTTTACACCACCTCATAAACAGTGCAGCTATCATTTTTCACATGCTGCCTGAAATGTGTTTTGGCACCTGTGGCATGGACTGGCACGTTCTCTGTGCAAAATCACCTTTTAGGACTGATTAACAAAATGACAGTACCAGTGTCCATGAGGTGGAGTCCCAAAAAGGCCATGTTGAAAATCTGGTGAAAAAATTCCTACAAATGAGTTATGTACATCCATTTAATTTATTCTACCCATGAACTTTGGTACTTTTCAATATTTTTTCCCCACCAAATTTTCTACATAACCATTTTTTACACCACCTCTTGAACAGTATAGCTGCCATTTATCACATCCTGCCTGGAATATGCTTTTGCACCTGTGGTGCAGAATGGCATTGCAGTCACGCATAATTACATTTTGCATTGCATTTCACAATTTCTCTGTACCAGGGGACTTGAGGTGGGGTAATAAGATGGTCATGCTGACAAATTAGTCACTGTTGTTTGACATATGGAAGTGCAGGGCCCACATCGACATACATATGTGCATCTATGGAGGAATTTTCCTTTGGACCATGCGCTCCACCGGTAAAATAAGGATAATATTATACTATACAAAAAGTAAGGAAATTCATTGCAAAAAACTCTGTTACTGCATCAGTTAGGGTTCTTATTACAGTAACAAAAGTATGAAAATTCAGTGTTAGGGTTCCCAACCCTACCACCCCCCACCCTCCACACACCAACAGGTGTTGGGGTTGTCGGCCCTAACTCTCACCCCATTCTCCTATACTGTGCCATCTCAGCTTCCTTACACATGGAATGGAGTGATAGTTAGGACCGATGACCCCAAGGTACACCCTGATGTCTGTTGGTGTGTGGAGGGTGAGGTGGTGGGGTGGTAGGGTTGGGAACCCTAACACCAAATTTCCATACTTTTGTTGCTGTAATAGGAACCCTAACTGATGGATTAACATTTTTTTGCATATGTATATATGTGTGTGTGTGTATATATATATATATATATATATATATATATATATATATATATATGGCAGGCACCCCTATATAGCTAGGGTTCAACCTACACTTCTATGTTAAACTCAGAAGTTTGCACTTTAATAACTTTGCAACCGTTCAAGCAATTCATATGAAATGTTGCATACCCCATTAGAGACAAAGGATCTTTCAATGTGGCAAGTTCTATTCTGGTCGGATGTGTGGGTGCAGAGATATGGAGTGTCACACAATGTGAAAATTACCCTTTTTTGTAGAATTCTTGTCACGCTGCTGCACAAAAATGGCTTGGGATTTTGATCTGAAATCTTTAGGTCTGAAAGGTCTTGGGTCACAGATGTACCTTTTGAGGACTTGGTGAAAAAATATTAATTCATTCCAAAGTTATTAAATTTAAAAATATCCCATTCTTTTCAATGGGAGCAGTTAGATGTCCCACTCAAAAAAGTATCATTTGTCGCAAATGGGTAATCTTTTGTCACAAACGGGTGATCCAGTGTCACAAAAGGAATATTTTGTTTTCATGTGGCCACTATTTTGTTTTACAGTTAGTGAGGGAAACAAAATCAAATAACTCAAACAAATTTATGTCTTTAGTAAAAAACAGTAGATGTAGTTTGCTTATCAGGATCCCCTCAGCTGTATTCTGCACTTATCTGTCGAAGAAATGCTCTTGAAGGCTTTTTTAAATATTTTAAATCTTTTTGAGTAACTCATGATATGAAAAAACAATTCTTTTTCATATTACAAGTCACAAAAAAAGGATCCTCTGTCTCCTTCCCCTAACCAATTTCTTATCCAGTTTATCACCTTTGGACCCACTCCTAAGCTACCCAGCCTGCTTACTAGTCTCCTATGTAGAACAGTGTTGAAAGCCTTACTGAAATCTAAATAGGCCATGTCCACTGCTCCACCCTGCTCTAACTCCTTTGTCACCAAGTCAAAGAAATCTATCAGATTCATTTGACATGACCTCCACTCTATGAAACCATGGTGTCTCGGGTCTTGTAACCCACTGGATTCAAGATATTCCACAATCCTTTCCTTCAGCATTGATTCCATTAGTTTTCCTACCACTGATGTCAGGTAAACTGGCCTATAATTGCCAGTCTCCTCCCTGCTACCACTTTTGTGTAGTGGGACTACATTTGCCTTCCCCGAGTCCTCTGGAACCATTCCTGTTTTCAATGAGCTGTTAAAAAGAACTGTCACAGGTGCAGTTAGTACTTCCCTGAGCTCCCTCAGTACCCTTGGATGCACCCCATCTGGTCCCATTGCTTTGTCCACCTTCAGATTAACAAATCCCTTCAGGACTCTCTCTGTCAAAAAAGAACTAGTGTCCACTTCCTTCCCTCCAAAGCTTCTGTTACTCTTCTATGTCCATTCCCCTTCTTCCTTTGTGAACACTGAACAGAAGTATTTGTTCAGGATGTCTGCCTTTTCCTGGTCCCCCTCTGCACAGTCCCCTCTTCCCTTTTTAACTTTACAATCCCACCTCTGATCTTCCTCTTTTCATTTACATACCTAAAAAATGTCTTGTCCCCTTTTGTTACATCCTGGGCTATTCTCTCTTCATTTTGTGCCTTTGCACTCCTTACTGTTTGCTCTGTTTCCCCTGACACACCTCCTTATCCTCCTCCCTCTGTCTCCTTATACCTTCTAAATGCTACCCTTTTTGCCTTTACCTTTTCAGCCATCTCTTTCAAGAACCATAGAGGTCTCTTTTTCCTTGTGCTTTTGCTCACTTGTTTGATGCAGAGGTTTGTTGCCTTTACTATGTTCCCTTTTAGCTTTTCCATCATTCCTCTGCCCCACCCAGTTCTAGTCTTTTGCTTTTTAATCAATCAATCAATCTTTATTCTACCAAGGTGAAACAACATTGAGAACAACTCATTTACAAGGTGGACCTGGGTAAGCTACACATAGGTCAGCAATGAAAGAACAATTTGGAGTCAGTAAACATTACAGAGCAAAATATACAACACATGAAGTAGCAGAGAATAACAAAGCAATGTGGAGTTATCAAATTATGCAGCACACTGTATACATAATATTCACTATATATGTGTGTATGTATGTATATATATATATATATATATATATATATATACGTATATGTATACAATATATACACTAGGACCTATGGAAGGTGAAGGGTTAGAGTTAAATGAGACAAGGTATGTGGTAGGGTTGGTGGAAGGGAGTAGAGAGGGAGGGGGAGCGGAAAGAGGTGAGGCAGTAGAGGAAGCAGCATGGCTGGGAGATAGAGGTGTAGAATATAAGGAAGTTATTTTCTTTTCTGACTCTGCAACAGAAAGATTTCCCTCCTCAGTCATGGATTAATGGTCATGCCCCAAACTCTCATTTCGGAATGGGAACTATCATCAGGACCAGGCTTAGTGCTACCATGACCACCAGGAGTCACGGGGACACCAACAACCTCTTCCTCAACCTCTGTGCCTCAGCCAGACATTTTGCTACCTCTTGGACTGCTCCTCTTGTCTCTGCCTCCCCCAGCACCCACCAGCATGGATGCCACAAATGTGCCACAGAAATATTTAGCCAAACAGAGCCATCACCACTGGGGCCAACTGCTCCTTTACTACCACTACTAGTCCCAGGGCCTATAGATGAAGCTGCTGAAGATTTAATCTTTTAGCTGCAACACCTTTTGCCCCCACAGAATTTATGCACTTCTTTACCGCCCCAGCACCTCTCTCTTTAGTCAATCATCTTTTCCCAGTCATTTTATACATTTTACAGATTTAGATTTATAATACTGTGAAGAAAACATTTAAAGAAACCCTGCAGTAAAACTAAATAACAGCAGCACACAACACCTCCCACAAGGGATTAACTGTGTGAACTGATTCTGAACAGAAAGGTTTACTGAGCTAATAGTAGCTATAGTAAAACCACCAAATAAAGTTTTTTTTAACACAGTGGGGATTCACAAAATACACATGACGGGGTAATTAAAATGTTACTGTAAGTAACATTGTCACTTTAAGAAAATAAATGAAATAACTACAACTAATATAGGAAGAGACTGGCACAATAATTCACCTAACCACGCCAAACTGTACTACGGAAATTAAATGAGAAATCACCAGACCACAGACAAAAAATAATTACAAGACAATTATGAGATATCGGTTGCACACATACTAGTGCTCACAGTAAAAAGAAGCTCAATGTCACTGAACTTTATGGACTGCCACCTATCCTCCTCCACATAGCAGTGCATCACTAGACAAAACAAAACCACTGTTTTAAATTAAATAAATAAGCAAAACCAGAAACAAAGAGTAGTAATCAAGCTGAGCAAGGTTCTAGAGATCTTGTTGTGAGTGATTTGGTTTCAAAATACTCCATTTTTGGATTGATTGTAAATGTATTTTAGCTCAGATTAACAGGGGCAGACTTTTTTCCAACTCTCTCTTCAGAAGACTGCACTCAACACAGCCTTCACATGACATACAGCTCATTTCAGTACCATGCAACCAATCAATCAAGCAATCAATCAATCAAAATCTTTATTTAACCAGGCGATCAATGCTGAGCAAGCTCAATTTCGAGGCGGACCTGGGTGCAACAAATACAAGATAACAAAAAATACATGATAGTTACAATTCACTGGCAAATCAACAACAGGCAATAACAATTGTTGGGGAGTACAGATTAAATATATCAAGGATTCAGAGTGAAAGGGTATGAGCAGCAATAGTGTAGATGAGTTCAGCAAGGCTCAATGGGATAGGGGCCAGAAGGAGGTAACTAAATAGCTGGAGCCCCGGGAGAGAGACGTGGGGGGGAATTGCCTAGGGGAGGAGGCAGAAGGGGGGGAGAAAAGGTCAGACAGTGGCTGGGAGCAGGAGCCAACGGAGGAGGATGAGGCAATATTAAATGAGGGGCTCCATCGGCATGGGGGATCAGGTATTCAAGGGTAGCAAGCACAGGATTCTTTATTGTGATGTGAGTAAAGAGTTTTGAAGGCTGCTACGCTAATTTTGTGCTTTAATTTCAGAGTTTTTTGTAGCTTGTTCCATAGTTGGGGCAGCACATGACTGATAGAGGCCCTGCCAAAGTGGGATTTTGCGTTAAGTACCTTAATGGTAAAGTCGGAGGTACTTCTCAAGGTGTATCTACTTAAGGTACTAAATGGTAGGCAGGCAGAGATGTAGTCAGGCAGTTTGTTAATAATAGATTTATAGGTCCAGAGAGCGCATTTCTTTGGTGTCTGAAGCTAAGAGAGGACCAACCTACTGCAGTGTATAGTGCACAATGGTAGGCGGAATAGGGAAGGTCTGTTATGAACCTTAGGGCTCTGTGATAAAGCGTGTCTAGTTTTAGGAGTGCTCCAGTAGGTGCTTGACTATAGAGGAAATCAGCATAGTCTAGAAGGGAGACGAAGGTAGTTTGGACTAGTCTTGTCTTGGCATCCGAAGCGAGGAGGTTTTTGATCCTGAAGAAGAGGTCAAGCCTTTGGCAAAGTTTCTTTGCCAGTTCATCTATGTGTTCTAGAAATGAGAGTCTATTGCTCAGCCATATCCCCAAGTATTTGAATTTAGCTACGTACTCCAACTGCTCGCCAAGAATGGTAGATATCAAGGGGAGAGTCCCAGCCATGGCTGGATTCGGTAAGTTGGGGAAGGGCGAAAAGAAAATAGCTTTTGTTTTCCTAGAGTTCAAAAGCAACTTTTGATTTAAAAGCTGGTGCTGCAGCAAACTGAATTCATCTTGGAGAGCTGAGCATGCCACCTTGGGGAGGGACCACTGACATAAAGTACAGTGTCATCCACAAATAGGTGTATTTGGGCCTTAATGATAGTTGCATCAATCCTGTTAATGTAGACTTCGAATAGCAGGGGACCCAAAATAGAATCCTGGGTTACACCCTTCAGAAGGGGTTTTGGAGGTGAGACTTCACCTTCAGCTTTTACCTGCTGAGAGCAGCCTATGAGATAGTTCTCAAACCATTTAATAGACAGAGCATCTAGACCAATGTGCTGGTGGGCTGTAAGGAGCAGGTCGTGATCAATGGTATCAAAGGCCTTGCTTAGGTCCAAGAATACAGCACCGACAAAAATTCTTGTTATCCAATTCACACTGCCAGTCATTAGTTACCTTAGCTAGGGCTGTGATAATGCTGTGTTGTGCTCTGAAGCCTGATTGTAGCGGGTTGAGCAGCATTGCCAATTCCAGGTGGTTCCTGAGCCGGGCATTCACGATTTTTTCCAGTAGCTTAGACAGGGTTGGTAGGAGGGAGGTTGGCCTGTAGTTGTTGAGATCACTGGGATCTCCTGACTTAAACAAGAGGATAACATGAGCCATTTTCCAGGTGGTTAGAAGGTCACCTTGAGTGAGTAATAAGTTAAACAAGTGAGTAATGGGCACCACGAGGACATGGGAGCCTAGTTTTAAGAAGTAAGGTTCAATTAGGTCTGCTCCGGCGCTTTTCCTAACATCCAACTGGAGTAAGAGGTCTTCGACTTCATTCAGAGTTGTGGACTAAAAGGAGAAGGATGGATTAGGGAAGGAGGTTCCTTGATTATCGGCTCCAAGCTGTGAGCGAAGCGTGCTGGCTGGGGAGGAATCAAAAGCTAACCCTGCTGTGGCAAAGTGATTGTTGAAGGAATCGAGGATTGACATTTTGTCTGTAAGTATGGTGGAGCTGGATTAAATTTTTGATGGCAAGGAGGCCCTGGCAGGATGGCCTTCAATGTCTTTAATGAGTTTCCAAAATGTTGAGGAACATTTGGCAGAAAGTTAAAGTTGAGAGCGGTAAAAATTAGCCTTTGCCTGTCTGATTATTTGAGTACAGTGGTTCCTTGCACTCCTGAATAGGTTCCAGTCGTTCGAATGTTTGGACTTACGAGCCATTTTCCACAGCGCATCCCTGTTGCACAAGGCTTCCTTCAGTTCATTGGTGAACCACTGGCAAGACTTGTTCCTGACACGAGTTTTCACTAATGGTGCATGCCTATTAATGGCGCCTAATACTATGTCATGGAAGATGTTGTAGGCAGAGGTCACTGTTTTTTTGCTAGGTAGAAATCAGGCCAGTTTACAGAGTGCTTTAACTCTGTGACAAAAATGTAGGGATCAAAGTTCCGAAGACACCTTCTCGAAGAGAAGGTAGATGCACATGGGGAGGTGTGGTTAGACCTCACACAGGCAATGAAACAGTGGTCACTGATGTCTGGAAAGAAGACACCAACATGGGTGAATAGATAAGGTTTGCTGACGAGGATAATACCCAGCAAAGTACTTTTGGAGGGGTTTGTCTTATTAGGACATGTGGTTTTGTTGATGAGTTGAGTCAGCCTGAGGGAGTCACAGAGCATGTTTAAGGGAGAGGATACACTGGAAAACCAGTCCAGGTTAAGGTCACCTAGTAATATGGACTCAGTGGGCCTGTTCCCCAGTATAATGCTTACGTGATTCAGCAGCTGCAACCAAGCTGATGGAGGCCTGTAGCAACCAGTCACTGAGAGTGAAACTCCAGCTGAAATCTCAACCAGCAGGGAGAGACTTTTGAATTCCTTTGGGACTGATGATGAGCCCAGAATGGAGACAGCAAATTTGTTTTTAGCATAAATAGCCACCCCACCACTTCTGGACTGCCTGTCAGTTCGGAACAGGGAGTAGGTAGGGAGATTTATTTAATTGTTGCTAGTTGTCGGACGGAGCCAGGTCTCTGTGATGATCAATATGTCAAGGGCAGTGTGACAAATCCAGGCCTGGATAGAAGTAATCTTTTTTAACAAGCTGCACGCATTAACATGCATGAAACTTTACCCTTTGAGGGTGGGTAATTCTGCTGGGGATGCGATGGGAGCTGGAGGGCCCAGGTTCAGCTCGACATTACCTGAGCACAGTAATAAAAGAAGTAGGAGCCTCTTAGTATTTGCTAGGAGCAGCTTTATATGCTCGGTCCGTTCCCGTTTGCAGGGAGCGCAGGTGTGGCATGGTGGAGCCCTAGGGCCAGTACCTTGCAAATTTAATGCTATATATAGCAGTATCTTGAAGGCAAATGGTAGGGTAGAACAAGCATAATGGGGATATAAGATAGTGTCCTTGGGAGTGTGTTCAGTGTGGATAATACTAAACTGGGATGAGTATGTATCCAGGATCAGAAGGGTGGAGTTGAAGGTGCCTGCAAGAAAATCAGTAGTTCCCGAGATGTTAGCACAATCCAGCTTGAGGGTGTTTCCCCCTGTCTCACAAGGAGTCATAGTAGCTACCGATTGTGAGAGTAAGGGAAAAAGTTGGAGCAGGGACAGGCAGAGAAGTGCCCATGACAAGCGTAGTGCTGGGCTGATGTCCATGGTCCAGGGATATAATGATCAAATTTTTAACTGTACTTCGGTGGGGCTATACTGCCTGGAAGTACATGGGGAAGTAGGGTATACCTGTGATCTTAAGAGTGACTGTGGTGTTATAAATTTTAGGAGTGAGATATATCTGAAGGCAGAACTGGAAGCTTAGGGAGGCATATAGCTAGGAGATGGTGTAATGGGGGGAGGAGCGAGGGGCACAGTAGGGAGAAAAGTAAGCCAATGAGGTAGAGCTTAGCAGAGTAGGCAGGGAGTAGCAAGCATTTAAGGTGTCTGAGGGAGGGGGAGCAGGGGTGGGCCAAAAATATCCCTGAGGAGCCGAGGCTTGTTGCGCTGCTCTCCGTACCTGGGGATGAGAATGCAGGGGCTGGCGCTGCAGCTTCCTAGCTCCATGGGGTTCTTGCCAATGGTCACAGCCCGAGAGGGCTTGCTGGTCTTCTGCAGAGGGAAGGAAGGGCACACTTAGGGCTTGGAGAAAGAGGGGAGGGTTAGAAGGGAACAAAGCACACAAAGGAGCTGTGACACTGTATTGTGTCTTAATTGAGGGGGGCAGAATAGACTACGGCAAGGCACCGACAGAACTGAGAAGTTTTAGCACACAAAGAGTAATACAGAGCGTCTAGTCTTTTGAGACCCCAGGCAAATCCCCTAAACAGTTTTCACTAGCAGGGACAAAAGGAACAGTTTCAAATGCACTAACACAAAATTGTAAAATCTTTTTGCATAACACCAGTAGCTGAGGTAATTTTGTAGAGACTGCCGCTGCCCAGGAGCCAAAAGATAATGGCAAGTTGCAGCTCCAGTGTCATACTACATAGTGAGTTATGCCTGTGACCTCTACTTTGCTGGCAAAGTTACCAAATTCCCATTTCATGAAATTGTTCTTATACAGCAAATTGACTCTTTGCAAGGTGGATTAACGTCATGAACTGTGGCAAATTCCCAAAGTTATTTGCAAAGCAAATTTTCAAGCTTCACACACTGTTACTTGACACGACTGCACAACACCAAAAACATCATGGGCGAATGTGCACAACAGCGGACCCTCAATTAGCGAGGGTCCACAATACTGGGGAATACTACTACACTTAATATTTTGTGCAGGGAGCAATGCCCCCTGTACCCCCCATGCAGTGGACAAACTCCACAGGCAGACAGGGACATGGAACCAGGAGACCAGAGAACAATCACAAAAAAATCCTAAATCCTCAGTCCCAAGAAAAATAAAAATGTAACATACCTGGCCAGGTATGAACCCCATATCTTCCCAACTGCAGTTAGCCACCCTCACCACTATACCAGACAAGCAACTCCAAAACTGGTTGGCAAGCACTGATCCCTATACCCACTTCCTGTCCCTCCCTCTTCCGGTCGCTTGCCTTCTCCTCCTCTATATTTATCTTCCACTGTTGCTGTAACCCACCCTCACCATCCTCCACCAGTAACCCACATGTGAGGCATTGTAAATGAGTCGCCCAAAAGAGAGTCGCTCATTTGCAGTTATCCATATGACGGGTTACCACATGCTACCTACTGAGCCACTGGCACTGCATTATTATATATGCAGGTATTTAGATGGAAAACTCTCAGACCCATAAGGAGGGAAGGCATATATTGGGGGGGGGGGGTTGAAAATACAAGAATCTAAATAAAATGCACTGAAGTAAACATTATGCTGAAAGCACACTGGCTGTGAAGTCATGTGTTAAAGAAACACAAAAGTACACATACTCTCTTAGTGCAAGGCATTGTGGGTAATCTATAAAATCATGACAAGATTTCAGCAGGCTCAGCTTTAAGCCCCTCCCTTCACCCTAGCTTGATAACTCCTATGTGCCTATTCCATGCATTCTTGAATCCCTGAACCACGACCACCCCCACCACGTCCTGGGGGAGACTGTTCCATCTCTCCACCACCCTTTCAGTGAAGTAGAATTTCCTCAAGTTCTCTCTAAGTTTTCCACCTTTTAGTCTCATGCTGTGCCTCATTGTTCTGCTATTTTCCTTCATGTGAAAGATGCCCCCACTGGTACTCTGTTGATCCCCTTTAGATATTTGAAGGTCTCTATCATGTTTCCTCTCTCTCTCTCCTTTCTTCCAGGGAGTACATATTTAAAGCTCTGAGTCTCTCCTCATATGACTTATGCTGCATCCGAGACACCATTTTTGTTGCCCTCCTCTCTACCATCTCCATCCTGTCTAGGTCTATTTGGAGATGGGGCCTCCAGAACTGAACACAGTTCTCCAGATGAGGCCTTAATAGGGAGTTGTACAACGGTACCACCACTTCCCTCCTTCTACTTGTTATACCCCTCCCTATGCACCCTAGCATTCTGTTAGCCTTTCCAACTGCTTTGTTGCACTCTTTAGCCACTTTGAGGTTGTCTTCTATGACTACCCCTAGAGCCCTTTCCTCTGTGGTAGCCTCCAGTGTCACCCCATCTAGTTCTTACTCAGCCCTAGAATTCCCTCTCCCTAGATGCACAATCTTGCACTTTTTTGCATTGAAACCAAACTGCCATTCCTTGGACCAGTTTTCTAGCCTCTTCAGATCCCTCCTCATTTTTTCTATACCTTCCTGTGTATCTACCCTGTTACATAGCTTTGGATCATCCATGAACAGGCTAATCCTCCCTTCTAGACCCTCTGCAATATTGCTTATGAAGACATTGAAGAGCACTGTCCCAGCACTGATTCCTGGGGTACGCCATTTGTTACCCATCCCTCCTGTGAGCTAACCCGATTTACCACCACTTTGTGTTCTGTTCCTCAACCAGCTTCTAACCCACATGACCACCTCTGTCCCCACCCCCAGATTTGCCAGCTTATGGATTAGTCTCCTGTGTGGGACTGTGTTGAAGGCCTTCCTGAAGTACAGCTAGGCCACATCTACTGCTCTGCCCTGGTCTCAAGTTGGTCTGGCATGACCTCCCTGCCGTGAATCCATGTTGCCTTGGGTCCAGCAGCCCTCTTGTCTCTAGGTTGTCCACCAGCCTTTCCTTAAGTAGGGTTTCCATCATTTTACCTACTATCGAGGTCAAACTTACTGGGTGGTAGTTTTCTGCCGCCTCCTTGCTACCACTTTTTGTGCAGGGGTACCACTTGTGCCCTCCTCCACACCTCTGGAACCATGCCTGTTTCTAGTGATCCACTGAACAGCTTAGCCAGAGGTTTAGCCAGTTCCTCCTGGAGCTCCTTTAGGACCCTCGGGTGTATCCCATCAGGCCCCATAGCTTTATCCACCCGAAGTTGTTCTAGTACTCTTTTTACTCTGTCCTCTGAAAAAGGTCTAAGATCCACCCCTTCTCCTTGTTTGCCCTTCTGCATTAATGGGGAACCAACCCCATTGTCTTCTTCCATGAATACGGAGCAGAAGTATTTGTTGAGGATGGTCGCCTTGTCGATGTCTTTCTTCACTACCCTGATGCCCTCTTGCCTAAGTCTCACAATCCCTCCCCCTGTCTTCCTTCTCTTGCTAATGTAACCAGGGTGTGGGTATAGGGTTTGTTGTTATTTAGCACCCGGTGCCTCCATTTTTGTAACCCACTACCTGGCTAGCCTGGGTTCGGGGAGAAAACATTCGCTTGGCATCAGAGCTAGGTTTGCACTTCTGGACTGGGGCACCCAAGTAATTCCACACACAGGAAGCAAGAACTGAAAATGTCCAAACCAGGAGTGGGATTCTAAAGTGGGGCTTTTATTCACTTCAACACAAGAATACAAAGCAAGATGGACCCCCACAGGGCTACACTCACTGGTTATGCAGCTCTATAGAAGTCAGAACACATCTTCTTCATCATCACAACAACCCTCAGGTTCTGAACACACTGGGCTCTCACGCCCAAACTGGTACTCTCTCGCTTGGATTCCCTGACATGGCCCTCGCCCAGCACTAGTACACACTTTCCATATGGAATGGACATTTCTGTTGGTGACTCCCTCAACCACCCATGAGGACTTCCTAGCTCTAAAGGGGAAAATACACATCCTTAATCCCACGTCAGGGTACTTTCTGCAGACGCTGGCCAAGTGCGTGGGAGAAAGCTATAGGTGCCCAAAGTGAATCTGTAGAGGTAAATCTGGTTATTCCAGATGGGGGGGGGGGTCTCCCACCTCTTGTCCCCAAATCCATACCCGGCCATTCATTTGGAGTCAACACCTTTCCTTTGAACTCTCTGTTTGTAGAATGCTATCTCGAAATGTATATCACATTTAACATTCCACTGTCCTTGGTAACTGGTGTCCTGACTTGCAATGTTCTCTAAGTGGCTATGTCCATCCCTGTTGGCCCCCACTGTTTAGATGCATTTCAAGCCATACACATAACTTAAAGTATTATATTTGGCTGTCCTTTCCTGACCCCACAGTAGCAGATACTTTTCACAACTGTCTCGGTGAAAGCGTAGGCTGTCTGGCAGAGCAGACTCACCATGGTTACAGGTTATCTCACAGAAAAAACACACTTCTGGTACCTCAGCACAACTTCTCTCATCAGGCAGCTTTTCTTCTTCCAGCAGGGCCAGGGAATTGCCCTTGAAAAGCTGGTCTTGTTCCCCCCATCCCTCCAGGGATAGGGCACTGAAACAAGCTGGGGAACGGTCTCAGCTACTTCTATTCATTTTCCTTCTGTGCCCTTCTCTAGGGTGAGAACACACATCCTCTTCCTGTGGTAGCTCTATTAGAGAGCTGGGCTCTGAGGGGCTGCCAACTGCAGTGCACCTCCTCCTTCCTCTGAGTCTCCCTCTAGACTACTACAGACTGACTGAAAAAAACCCAACATTCTAACCTAACTCCCAGCTGCAACATTCCACTGTGGCTTATGCTGCTGCGAGAATTCTATTTGATGTCATCCCTCCAGATCAGCTGAGACTGAGGACAGAGTGAGACAGTGTGAAACCCATTTAACTGGTGTCTCACAAGCTGCCTTTCCCTGCCTGCCACTAGATCTAAGTGGGATTCTAGTAACCCCGGGTAACAGGGGGGTTACACCCACCCTCTACCAGGAAAATGACTGCCCACAGCCATTACTCACCTGGCCCAGGCCATCTTACCCTATGTGTTGACTAGGGGGAGGTAGCGCTATCTTCTCCCCTACCATGTGCCAGTCACAGGCAGGCAACACTAAGGGCTCAGAGGCCATTGGCTGATGCATCAGCCTCTACTCTACGATCTTGCTATGGTTATCTAGTGGCCCTGGTAGAATTTCCCAGAGCATAGCCCTAATAGATCAGTATTGCAACCCCTACTGCAGGTCAGGACCACAGCCTGTCTATCCCCCCAGCCCTCTAGGGAAAACCTATCTGACCATAACCCAAATTTACCCAAAAACAGGGGAACCTCCCCCCAACCCTGGACACCTGCAACCAAAACACAGGGATCTAATACTATACCCTAGGTATTACCCCCACAACCATACCTATGGAAGGAAAAGTTAAGCACAGTTAACACCAATACTGCACTTTAAACATTACTACTTTTAAAGCGCATTAAGGACTCCGCTGAGTCCCTCTTCCTCTTCTTGTCTTCTCTTCTTGTCTTCTTCAGGAACACCTGCAAGAGAAAAAACAAAACAACCCCTAATCTGCAAACACAGTACTATCTAACCCCTACCATCTAAATGCAGGAGAATCTCAAAAAATGTTTTTTTCAGATAAGTAGAAAAACAGTAGAAACAGTAGAAAAACAATGACATAATTTACAGTACACGTTTTTGGGGGATGGAGTGCCCTAAAAGTCCCATCTAGTGACAACAGTGCCCGACGGTGAGTCCAAGAAAGAGTCTCTCCTGGGCCGGAGCCCGGTGAAGCACAGTTCTGGTAGGAATGTAATCCCGAAGGGGAGAGTCTTTGAGGACAGTTCAAACAGTCTGAAGTCTGCTAGGTGTAGGGTGTGTACTGCAATGTCATTAAAATAGAAAAGTCTGGACTTATCAGTCCCTTGAAGAACAAAATCAATACGACACCTGGATTTCCAGCCGAAGACTCTCCCTGGCAGCATCCTTCTGATACAGCTGAACAGACAGCTTCCGGAAAATGACAGGATGGCACATCTTGGAACTGCTAGGCTGATGTCATCTAGGAGATGGAACCTTGGAACAGGACAGGAAAAAACAGCTGGTCTGAAGTCATCCGAAATCCCAGGTGATGAATCAAGATACAGCTGGGCTGGTGTCCTCTCTGGATATGAAGTCATCTGGAAGGCCAGTCGATGGAGTCTGGAAAGCCAGTGCACTGCAAGGCTGATGAATCTGGGGCACCAGGTTCCTGAAATGCCAGTCTGGTGGAACAACATAGGTATGGCGACGGCTGGATGGCAGCACTGGCTGCCACTGCTCTGCTTTCCACTTGGCAGGCATGGGCACATTCGTAGGAAGTTATCTGCATTGTGGGAGGTAACACAATGGGTCAGGTGCAAAAATTATTACCCTGTCTGGGTGCTCATAATTCACATTGAAGAAGGTTTCATGTTCCACTCCATCCACGATCCGAACAGTGTCTATAAACAGTGTTCTGCCCACTTTCCATTGTCTAAATTTCTCTTGTAACACTCGGTTTCAGACATACCGACTTGCACCGGGATGGACAAATCTTGTGGCCTCTTCCACTATCCAGGATTTCCTGTTTCTTTCAATCTCCTCCCAGACTCTCCAAGGAAAGGTAGGAAAGGACATCCCATAGATCTCATTCGCCTTCCTATGAACCAATCTTTCCTTTTTACTACACTTTGCCAACTTGAGACCATTGGCCTGGCTTGGGGGCAGCCAGTCCTGGTTCTGCCAGCTACGCATACTTAAAGCTATGTAAAATGGATCTTTAACTCCTCCTTCTGGGGACAGGGCTGTGGAGTCACCAATTTCTCCTGCTATTAGCTCCTCCGAGGCAAGAGCCCGAGGCTGTGGATCTGCACCTTCTTCATAAGGCCACATAGGTTCCCCCCCATCCTCTTCCTCACTGAGGATCTGAGCCCAGGAGTGAGCAGTTGTCCTCACTCCTGAGACTATCCACTCCTCGCTGGGTGTGGAGGTCGAACCTCCCATTCAAGGGTCTGCCTCATCTCATCTTCTCCTATGAGACTTGGGCTAGGACCCTCTCTCCAAGGATCTGCTGATGCTCCCTCCGCAATGTCTCTCTGTGACCCAGACTCGGATACATCAGTACTTTGTTCTGCCTCTAGATCTGCACCTTCTTGCTTCGTGCCACACTCTACTGAGCCTCCTCCATCAGGCTTTACCTGGTGCTGTGTGCTACCAACTGCAGGTTCTTGAATTTTTTGTCCATGTGGGAGCCAAACAAATCTTGGGTGCTTTGGTTAGGCCATGTCTCTCTAGGTACCCAGAACAGTGAGGAACCATGAAGACGTCCCTTCCAGCATTTAAGCACATTATGCACACTCTTACTGGATATCCAGGTATCACCACATGAGGAGGCAAACGTCCTCCATAGTAACATCTCTCAATATCTTTCAATCTGTTAACTTCTTCTACTATCATAGCCCGGGCATGATCTGGGTAGCGGGCTGATCCCGAAGCCATGACTGCAGAGAAAAACAAAAGCTCACTGTTATCTCAAGTCCCACTCTGCTGGAAAAACATTTACAAAATGGCTCCCCAGCTGCTGTGTTTACTTTATTACCCCACCCTGTAATGGCAGTGGTAACACTCCTGCGCATCAACGTTCTGTTTATGACTCAAGCCACTACGCATCCGATTTACACAGTCTACTGATAAAGTTTATTCAAACTGTTTAACTGCACTGTCTGTTCTCTTAGCACATTTATATGATTTTTACTGGACTTTCTACTTACTGTAACTCACTGCTCTTGCTTAAAAGTCCCTAAAGCCACAGTATTTCATCGCACAGGATTGCCTGTATTTCTTGTTGCATCTTTCATACAACCCACAGTCTCTCACATGGCTTTGAAAATTATACTGTTGCTGAACCCACAATTATGACACAGTCCTTCTTTGTGAAATGATCACAATGCTACACACAGATTCAGCTGGCTTTAGTTAAAATCACACACAGTTTGAGTTGTTTTTAGGTTGGTACTCACTTAATCAGTAGCTGGTTATTGTGATGGAAAAATCCGGCCTACAGCCGGTCTTGGAGCCCTCTGGAATGAAGCAGGCTGGCAGTCCTGCCGATTGTCCCTCTCAACACCTTGCTCTCTTCCCAGATGAATCTAAATGCGGGTTGAGCCCGATTTTAAACGGAAAAGTCCAATTTTACTACTTTTATAACGTTTTCAGTCACCGCGATGCCCCTCCTGGCAAGTCAGTTCGCACACTACTCTCTCTCTCTCTCTCAAACACTGCACAGTCACTCTAGAGCTGGCTTGAGGGCGGGACTGATTGCAGTCTCACCAATCACTCGACGCCATGCAAATGAGCCTCTTTCATCCCGTGCTCTTCTCCTCCATGGCGATCGTCGAGCAGGCAAAATTTAAACTGCAAACCACACTTTTTTTTTTCAACTGTGGCTCCTCAGCGGGAGCACCATTTTGACCATTTTTCATGGCATTTCACTCGGCGACTCTCTCTGTCCATACAACAAGCACTTCCAATGTCTAGGGCACACATCTCTGTTTTTTTCCCACAGTTTTCCACATTTTTCTTGTCACACTTTACTTTAAAAAGCTGGCAAACGTTATAACTTTGATGCAGGACAAGGGGCATACATTCTCGGGCTTTACTGCTCCTTGGTAAACTGGTGGCACAATTACAGCAGCACATGAACAGCAGCACACAGCAGGACATTTGGGTGGCAATGCTTCCACTTTTTGGGCTACGTACTGCCAGACAGCCAAAACACTAGCCCTAATCCAAGCAAATCTTTCATGTTCTGTACCAAGATTCCAAACCCAAATCCTCAGCGGTGCCTCCATTTTTGTAATCAGGGTGTGGGTATAGGGTTTGTTATTATTTAGCGCCTGGTGCCTCCATTTTTGTAACCCACTACCTGGCTAGCCTGGGTTCGGGAAAAAAACACTCGCTTGGCATCAGGGCTAGGTTTGCACTTCTGGACGGGGCACCCAAGTAATTCCAGGCACAGGAAGCAAGAACTGAAAATGGCCAAACCAGGAGTGGGATTCTAAAGTGGAGCTTTTATTCACGTCAACACAAGAATACAAAGCAAGATGGACCTCCACGGGGCTACACTCACTGGCTATGCAGATCTATAGAGGTCAGAACACATCTTCTTCATCATCACAACAACCCTCAGGTTCTGAACACACTGGGCTCTCACGCCCAAACTGGTACTCTCTCGCTTGGATTCCCTGGCATGGGTCTCGCCCAGGACTAGTACACACTTTCCATATGGCATGGACATTTCTGTTGGTGGCTCTCTCAACCACCCATGAGTGCTTCCTAGCTCTAAAGGGAAAAACACACATCCTTAATCCCACATCCGGGTACTTTCTGCGGACATTGGCCAAGTGCCTGGGAGAAAGCTATAGGTGCCCAAAGTGAATCCGTAGAGGTAAATCTGGTTACTCCAGATGGGGGGGTCTCCCACCTCTTGTCCCCAAATCCATACCCGGCCATTCATTTGGAGTCAACACCTTTCCTTTGAACTCTCTGTTTGTAGAATGCTATCTTGAAATGTATATCACATTTAACATTCTACTGTCCTTGGAAACTGGTGTCCTGACTTGCAACGTTCTCTAAGTGGCTATGTCCATCCCTGTTGACCCCCACTGTTTAGATGCATTTCAAGCCATACACATAACTTAAAGTATTGTATTTGGCTGTCCTTTCCTGACCCCACAGTAGCAGATACTTTACACAACTGTCTCGGTGAAAACATAGGCTCTCTGGCAGAGCAGACTCACCATGGTTACAGGTGCCCCAGGGCCTCTCTCACAGAAAAAACACACTTCTGGTACCTCAGCACAACTTCTCTCATCAGGCAGCATTTCTTCTTCCAGCAGGGCCAGGGGATTGCCCTTGAGAATTTGGTCTTGTCGCCCCCCCATCCCTCCAGGGATAGGGCAGTGAAACAAGCTGGGGAATGGCCTCAATCACTTCTATTAGTTTTTCTTCTGTGTCCTTCTCTAGGACGAGAACACACACCCTCTTTCTCTGGTAGCTCTATTAGAGAGCTGGGCTCTGAGGGGCTGCCAAGTGCAGCGCACCTCCTCCTTCCTCTGAGTCTCCCTCTAGACTACTACAGACTGACTTTGAAAAAAAACAACATTCTAACCTAACTCCCAGCTGCAACATTCCACTGTTGCTTATGCTGCTGTGAGAATTCTATATGATGTCATCCCTCCAGCTCAGCTGACACTGAGGACAGAGTGAGACAGTGTGAAACCCATTTAACTGGTGTCTCACAAGCTGCCTTTCCCTGCCTGCCACTAGATCTAAGTGGGATTCTAGTAACCCCGGGTAACAGGGGAAGTTACACCAATATAACTAAAAAATGCCTTCCCTCCTTCCTTCACCAATTTAGCTAGCTTTTCCTCCATTTTGGTCTTTGCTGTCCTTACTGCCTTGTTCGCTTCCTTTCATTTTTCCAAGTATTCTTGCCTGTCCTCCTTGCTTTGCACCTCAGAAATGCCATCTTTTTTCCTCTTACTAGCTCTGCTACTCCCCTCAAGAACCACAGTGGTTTCCTCTTTCTTTTGCTCTTGCTGTAGGGCCTGGCACAATGGTTTGCTACCAGGTGCAGGTATTCCCTTGTCTTATCCCACTGATCCACAATTCCCCTTATGTCATCGTATCCCTACATAATCTTCCTGAATTTGTCCTTTATCTTACCGAAGTCTCTCCTTCTGACATCCAGAATTCTAGTCCTTGTGTGGCCAGCCACCTGTGACGTCCTTATGGTGAACTCCACAGCTCGATGATCACTAGTCCCTAGAGTCTCCCCACTCTGATTTCCTTTAGTCTGTCCCCATTGCTTAGGACAAGATCCAGAATTGCATTCTCCCTCATAGGCTCCCTCACTAGCTATGTGAGACCTGCCCCTTGCAGGGACTGCAGAAATCCCTTACTCCTGGCTGAGGCTGCCGCCGGGATGCACCAGTCCACATCTGGTAAGTTGAAGACACCCATCAGCAGCAATTCACCCTTTGTTGCTATGTTCTCTATAGTCTCCAGCAGTTCTCTGTCTATATCCTCTGCCTGCCCTGGGGGCCTGTGTATCACTCCTGTTCTAAGTGCTGTTCTCCTCCCCACTTCCAGGGTTACCCACAGTACCTCTGCTTTTCCCCCCTTGTCTTGTTGGACTGTCGTTTTTATCTCTTCCCTGATGTACAATGCCACCTCTCCCCCTTCTTGCCTTCCCTGTCCCATCTGTGCAGTTTGTATCCTGGTGTGGCTAACTCCCAGGCATGATTGCTATTGCACTATGTCTCTGTAACTGCCATGATAGCCAGGTCCTCAGAGGTAATAAATTCCACAAGTTCAGGGATTTTGTTACCCAGACTGCAGGCATTTGTCCTACCGGGTCAATATGTCATACGCTTAATAGCGTATGACATGAGTGCTAAACTGAAATAGCACTGTAAATGTGAGTGAGAGGGTGCAATACCGCAAATGCTTCTGTGCGCGGTATTGCATCCTGTTGTTGTTCCAGGCAGAGGATAAGAGCTCTGCCGGGATGGGTCTCCACTGAGCAGCTGCTATGGCTCTACGAGATGAGCCACTGGCAGCAGGGGACGTAGGCAGAATGTTTGGGACTGGGTTTGATTCCCAGTCCCAGACACAAGTAAATTTTTTTTATTTTTCGCACTTTATGTGATTTCACTGTTACCCCGGAGTTGAGAATCTTTATTGGGGAGGGGCAGTGGCACAGACCCCTGTAATGGGTGGTGCGGTGGGTTAGGCCCTCTGTAAAAAAAAAAGAGTTATGCAGCATGCAAGAAATTGCACTGTATTGGCAGTGAGCTTTTTGCATGCAGTGTAATGTTTTGCGACATTATGACCCCGTGCCGTCATTTGTGCACATAGCCTACCAATCATGGCCTCCCACCTCTGCTATAACTCCAGTATCATCTCCTTTATTCTGTGTCTGCCCCTCCTGTACTTTACATGAGGTCCCTCCTTCTTCACCTATAGCCACTCTTTGCTCAAGGCCATGCCTGTTTCCTTTAGTCCAATGTTGGGGGGTTCCCTTCCATTCACTGATCCCCTTATTTCCATATCTTTCTGCTGCATCCTCATTTAGGCCTTCTTCTCTGTGCTGGAGACCTCCCAGTTTAAACCCTCCATGAAAACCTCCAACTTCTGCCTTCTCACTCTCACTCCTTCTCCAGTGAGATGCAGATCATCATGCTTGAAGAGCTTCCTGCCCCAGGAGATCCCCCAGTCTCCAATGTAGTGCATCCCATTGTCTGCACACTAACCCTGGAGCCACAGGTTGAATTCCTTGATCTCTTCATTCCTGATCTTGTCCTCACTTCCACCCTTCCTCCAAACTGGCAACATCTCCGAGAAGGCCAGGTATGTTGTGTACTCCTTTAGGCTCTCCCTAGAGTCTTCATGTCCACCATAGCTTCTTCCACAGTCCTATTTGCTATATTATTTGTCCCAAGGTGAACAACGATCCCTGTGAAATCCTGATCTCTTCTCATCAGCCGTCCTACTCTGTCTTTATCTCTCCTTGCGGATCCTCCTAGCATGCACCTTATTGTGGTTTCAGCTCCCTTTGCACTGATGGACTATGCCTCCACTCCTCACAACATAGAGTAACCCATGACCAGAATCCTCTGGTTGCTCTGTGTAGTCTTCTTCTCTTTTCCTGTACCTCCTTCCAACTTTCTTGAATCAGGTTTGCCCTGCTTGATTCTTCCTTCCTTCCTCCCCACCTGGTTTCTGTCCCCTGGCTGGGGGGGGGCAAAATGATTCTGCATATGGATAGCATGTAAACGGAACTGTTAAGTTCCAAACACCCACAGTAAAAATCTGTAAAGGCCTAGAACAGCAGTTTGCAGATACCTATTGCATTTTACTTAGGACTCATCAGTGTGCTATATCAATTTGCCTCTACCCAGGACACACAGTCAACCACCTAAATGAAGGGAATGGTTTGGTTCATGATGAGTTCAAAAGAAATTTAAAAGGTCAAGAACCTCAATGCCAATGCACCAAAGTAAGGGTTATGCTACAAATCAACTGTCTGAAGTCATCTGTTCAAGAAATACAAAATTACACGACCCCATAATGCAGAGCAATGTCTTCCTGGGTAATATATATGCAAATCACCAAGGAATTATGGTTGGCTAGGCTTTAATCAAAGACATTAGGTGCTGAATAGCCTCACAAGCAATCTGCAAAGAGAGAGAACAACAAACCACAGGCATGTGTTTCATCTTTGTCAGGACTCATCTACATGTTTGGGGCTAGTATATATTTTAGCTCAACACATTTAGAACTGCCAGCAAAGACACTATGAACACCTTTAGACAGCCCCCTTCTCAATCCTATTAATATGTATTTAGAGCACCAGAAGCCATGTTCCCTATCCCACATCTTTTAGGAGGCTCTTTTTAGGGGTGGAGCTGCAGCTCCGCTCATATGCAGAAGCTACAAGCCCAGCATTGTATGTAAAAGATATATTTAAATACTGCACAGAAAATTAAATTCCTGGCTAAATTAACCCCTTAGGCAGGAAACTCCTTGGTAAAAGTTGCCTTCCCAAATTCAAAATAAGGGTTAGCTACTCTTTAATAAAACAATGGAAGGAAGTTCAGGTGTGGCTCTGGTTAGGTACGATACAATAACCAAGGCAGAACAGTAATTATATTGTTTGTGACACTACAAACATAATCTTATCCTTCTGGCATAATGCCTATGCAAAGAATGTTGCTTTCAAAATGACTAGGCAGAAAAATTGGAACACTACGCATATTACAGTTCTTCTATAGAATGTGCACTGTCATGCTGCTCCAGACTTTTTTAATGCTACAGTACAAAAATGATTAGTCATACTTCCTTTGCTTTCAGTGCCAGTGTTGATTTATAAAGTAATTAAGTCAGTTAGTGATGGGTAGGTCAGGGAGGTGGGCATGTACTTCTCATGAGTAACATATGAATCAATTAAAATACTGTACGTAGATTGTAGGAAACTGGTGAGCAATGATGCATAATACTGGTCTACCAGGATGACTTTTTGTGGCGGTCATGACATTGCATACAACACAAGCAACTCAAGCTACTCTGTGTAGATACAATAGATATACTCTGTGTATAGATACATATATATATATATATATATATATATATATATATATATATATACTAGATGGTTTATGATAGAAAAAGACTGTAAGGTGTTCAAATCTGTCCTGATAGTCCCAAAGAGCTTACAAATTGTTCATCTCAATAAAAGAACAAAAAACAAGCTAAAAGACAAAGAACCTTAGTTTGCAAGCACTAAGGCAAGGGTTTCCCCAAAGGGCATTGGACAGGAAGCCAAGTTTCAAAGAAATACAAAATCACACATACCTCCATAATGCAAAGCATCATGGGCTGCATATGCAAATCACCACAAAATATTATGCTAGTTCAATGTCTGTGTCTTCTGTTGGTACACTTTGCATACTGTGTGAGAGGCCTTTCAGCACCATGTAGTTCTGATTAAAGTTGAACCAGCATACTATTTTGTGGTGATTTGCATATGCCACCCATGATGCTTTGCATTATGGAGGTATGTGTGATTTTGTATTTTAAATATTAGAAGCCTACTTACCTCCCAAGCTCTCCCTTCTCCAGCCTATCATGCTGGATTTACATCCGGATGTCCTGGTGCTTTCAGAAATCTGACTGACCCATAAGATACCTGATTCCACGCTTGCTATGCCAGGCTACACTCTTATTAGACAAGACAGATCCAGTAAGGGTGGAGGGAGCGCAATGTATCTATCCTCCAACCTTTAATAATCTCCTGTCATGTCTATCTCATCACCATCCCAATATGAACTCCTACTAATAAAACTATCCCTCCCTTTTACAGTGCCTATATTCATTGCTGGCACTTACTGTCACACTGGGCTTCCTACATCATCCTTATCTGAACTATTCACAACTATCACCATACTCACCTCCTCTGGTGAGCTATACATACAAGGTGATTTTAATGTAGGTTGCCTCTATATCAGCTCTACAATATACAACAAATTAAGCTCCCTAAACCTGTCACAACTAATCACCTCCCCTGACTCGCCTAAACCACAAATCTCTCAATCACATCCTGATTGACTGGGCCTTTACCTCCCACCCCCACCATATAATTGACTCTGGCATTCTCCCAGATTCTCTTGGTGACCACCACATGATTTGCTGTATCTGTAAAGTCTACCAGACTAAAGCACCCCAAATGCTGTTTTTGTTTGCTAAACCTAGCTCCCCTACTAAATGACTTATACCACACTGACAGGTCCCTCCTCTCCTCAGAATCCTCTATTGACACTGCCCTTAGCTACAGTACTTCCAGACAAAATTCCTGGAAGTTTGGGACCTGCACACCCCCTCCAAATTAACTACAGTCAAAGGTTCACACCTTCCCTGGATCAATGCTGAGCTACTGGCCTGCATGCGTGCCAGGTACCAGTCCTGGCAGGCCTATATGGAATGCAGATGCCACACACTCCTCCTCCACTACAGGCAACTTAGAAACACCTGTACAAAGGCCTCCAAATATGTCAAGTCTGAATATTTCTCCACATCTTTCTACACCAATTTAAGCCATCCCTCTAAATTCTGGAGAGTTGTCAAATCCCTCTTCTCTCCTCCCTCCCACCCACCGATCCCTATACTCATCAATGGTAACATAACACTTTCCGATCTTCCATCTGTCGCGCAGCTACTTTCAACACTTTCTTTACATCCTGTGCCTCCTTGTTCCTCTCCTCCCTCCAAACATGTACCCCTACTGTCCACCCTGACCTCCTACCCTCCCCTAAACTCCCCACCCCCACCTTTCTCATTCTCTTTCATTTCACCTAATGATGCTCCAAAGGCCCTCCTTGCCTTGAACCACTCCGAGGATAGGAGCCCAGATGATCTAAACCCCAGTCTACTCTATCTCTCAGCCCCTGCTATAGCCACCCCCCCTGGCCTCCTTCCTTAACTGATCCTTTACTCTAGCCTCTGTTCCCTCAACCTGGAAACATTTTATCCCTCTTCCTAAAGGTGGTGACCCCACTTCCCCTGCTTCCTTATTTCCTATTCTTGCTAAGCTCCAAGAATGCATTGTCCTTGTCCAGCTCACCCCATACCTAGACTCTACCTCATTCTTTACCCCTTTCCAGTCTGGTTTCTAGAAGTACCACTCCACCATCACTACCCTCTCATGGCTCACTAATTCCATACTCACTAATACAGACCAGGGATGTGTTACCTCAGCCATATTTGTCAATCTAGCAAAAGTCTTCAACACAGTATCCCACTCCCTTCTCCTCCTAAAACTCATTGATGCTGGGTTAAACTCTTCAGCTACAGTGTGTTTTCAGTTCTACCTGTCAGGCAGATCCCAATCTGTCATGATTGCCTCCTCCTTCTCCCCTTCCCTCCCCATCACCACTGGCATCCACAGGGCTCTGTACTTGGCCCCATATTATTTTCTATTGTTCTCAGTGATCTCCCTTCTGCCTGCTCCCCATCCCAAATCCACATGTATGCAGACACCATCCTTTACACTTCTAGTACCTCTCACACTGATGCTGAAACTAGACTGCAGCTTGACTTCAATAAGGTTTAGGAATGGTTTCAGTACAACCAGTTGATACTGAATGCCAAAAAGACAGTCTCCATGTCCTTCAGCACCAGACAGAGGCTATCTAAATGTAATTCCTCCCCCTTGCCTTCTGCACCCTGGACAGCACCCCAATCAAAAATATCACAACCTTCAGATACTTTGGGGTCTGACTAGATCACCATTTGGACTTTTCAGCCCAAGTGGATGCAATCCAAAAGAACCTACACCCCAAACCTGGTGCGTTATATAGGAACAGGGTTTGTATTCCTCAAACTGCCCGTCGTGCAATTGTGCTGAAAATGATCCTTCCCTTCTTTGACTATGCAGACATAGTCTACAATGTCACCCGCAAAACTACCTAGGCCAATTTGGACACCCTTTTCCACTCTTTCTGTTGTTTAATGCTTTTCTGCCCCCCTCGTATTCACCACTGTGACCTTTATAAAGCCCTGTCCTTCTCATCCCTAGAGTTCAGATGAGTGTCCCACTCTGCTACGCTCATGGCCAAATTCTGGACCAGCAATCTCCCCTCCTATCATTCCTCCTCCATTTCTGCCTTCTGCCAGAGCACGTACTCCCAAAGTAACACCAACCTTCACTCCTTCACAGTCCCCCATCATTCTACCACCACTGGCCAATCTGCATCTTCTTTCCGCTGTCCTAAACAGTGGAACACGCTCCCCTCATCCATACACAATGTTACCTCACTCAAATCACTCTCCTCCCTCCTAAGTGATTACACAGCCCCCTCCTGCTCATGTCAAAATGTATCCTCCCTTCACCTCTACTGACCCTCTTCCCCCCCTTTTAATCTTAGCTCCTTGCTCCTCCCATTGACATGGTCTAGTTGACCTCCCAACACAGCACTATGCAGCTTTCCTTTCCTATTCACTAAGGCTGCCTATCCAGTTCATTGTAACTGAATGTTTCTACCAGGTGCTACCTGTTGTATTTTTTTTTTTTGACTCATGCTGCAATACTATTACTAAATTGGGTCATACAGTACCTCACTCTGCACTTACTGTCATGCTTACTGTTAGCTGCCTGGTATGGTATGATATGTTACATTATCCATTGCAATACTTGATCACAGTTGTACCCATGTAATATTTTCTTGTTCTACTCCACTTCCCCTCCCCCCCAGGATGCATCTAGAAAGGAGCTATATTGTTCAGTATGCCTTCCTGGTGAAACTCTTGAATAAATAAATAAAATAAATATTCAAACATTTCTTTACTCTGTCACTACATAGCTGTCCTCCCCTGCCTCTGTTCCTAATCACCCCTTGAAGTTGTACCATTGAGTTTTGAACTGCAAGATAGTCACAGGATTGATCACATTATAGATAGACTATTTTACCTATCCGCCACCCACTGTGTGAAGTAACACATCTCGATGTTCTTCTTGAAACTCACCCTTCCAGTTTACTGCTGTGCCCCCTTGTGGGTGTTCTGTTCCTTAACTTAAATTACTCTGAAGAGTCCACCCTATTATAACCCTGCATGCATTTGCATTGTAACCCCTAACCACCCTCCCCAAATTGATCGGTGTAAACAAGGAGCCCTCCACTTCTGCAGGGAGCCAGTCAGGTTTTTTTTTTTTGTAGTGAGGTTGGATCTAGAGTCAATGGGCAACTAAATAATTTAAGTATCATACAACTTACAACTTCATCAAGCAAACCCATTGCAGCTCCCTCCAGAGATGCTAATACAGAATCATTCTGGGTCTCCAGATCACATTTTCCATTTTTGTTTATCTCTCAAAAACAAAGATATTTTCACAGTTACTTCATAATTCCTGCTCTGCAGTTTCTGCCTACACATTACAGCATCTTAAACTCAATTTAAGAGGATCCATTAGGAGATCCTCATCGGCAGTCTTCCATTCGAGCTGTATCTAGTCCCAGTGTTGTTGCAAAGTTGCTAGTGCAGATGTTACTTTTCTCCATTGCTGGAGCTCTACCCTACTTGGAAATCCATAGCACTTAAGGTGAACTTTACAATACTTTCACAAGTGAGCAAGGTATCCTAAACTCTTGACATACCCCATCTTTCTAATCAGGCTCTCAAACACCTCTTATACCCTCACTTGACTTCTATACTTTCACTGAGTCTCCATTTTGTATGTTTATCTTTCTCATCCCGTCTCGATTTACTGTACTCCGTTCTCATCCTGCTCTTATAGAAGGCCTCCCAGACCCATTATCAGCTGTCTTGCAGCTGGCTACCTCAACCCAGAGGCTGGGGAGTGACCGCTCCTCTGGTCTAGCTGTAAATTCACTCCCCCCTTCCCACTCTGAACTCTCAGTCCAAACACTGACTTTAGAACTCCTGGCTATTATACTCAATTTTAACTCCTTTCCCATTACCTATTTACTGAATTTCTGTCTCTCCAGAGAATTCCAACCACTTCAAACTGATTGCCTCCAGGAACTTTACACTAGCCCAAGAGGTACTTTTAGTAGCTGAAGTGGCTAAGGGGCTATACAGTCCTCTCTCTAAAGCACTCTGTGCCTTCAACAAGCTCACATATACTGTAATTTAGTAACATAAATGTTACATATATGTACTCTTTAAACATACACTGTATAAGAAAATGAAACTTTTACCATAAGAGAATTCAGTATTCTGACAGTTTTAGAAATGCTGAAAAAAACAGTAACCCCATACAGAGGTGAATGAGTAGGCCACTGCTTATCTGCAGCAAGCATAGACAGTAGCTCCTAGGTGCAAGTAATGTGGGGTCCTCCCCTTGTAGACAGGGCATATGAATTATAATTGGGTACCCATAAAACATGGGAGTGCTGGCAATACTGGCAGGCATCCCAGGCAATTTATATACCCGTGATCCTCCATATTCCTCACCCTTGGTGGTAGTCTGACAACATCATCTGAGGAATATTCTGTACCCCCAGATGATAGGTAAAGAACTCTCAGGACACTGGTATGAAAACTATCCAATTAATCACTAAGCCCACTTGTTGGACACTTATACAATATTTTCCTGATTGTATTTGCCATGTCTATATTTTAGATTAGAATACTGTACTCATTTTTAACTTACATATTGTAAGCACAACATTATAACTATTTTATATTCAGCAATTCAGCTCTTCAACCACCTAACCTGAAAGAAAATATTTCATACCCCCACTGCTAAAATCAAACCCCAATTAAAAATACTGACCGCTTTGGTGGATAAGGCTTCTTCTTTGGTTATCTCCTTAAAAGAATGCATCTGCAATGCACCAGAAATACTTGACTCTATAGAATGTGCTATAAACTCTAACATTATAAAAATAGTATTTATTAGGTGTTGGTTTACCAGGTAGGGTACACTAGGCAAATAAATACATATTTACAGTTACATCCTGGAAGAATACAGAAGGCATAAACAAGCAAGTATATGGAACAATAGAAGTCATAGGCGAGCAATGTAACAGGATAGGAATATAGAAACACAGATAATGATGGCACAAAAAGACCAAAGGTCCATCTTGTCTGACCAGAGTTCCCTATCTGCCCCAGGATCTACTGTCCATGTGGGGTTTTATCCCTCCTGATCCATCCCCCTGCTCGCCCCTACTGCTACCAACCTGAGCCACCACCAAAACCTTCACTCTGTCCTAGCCATTCTTGAAACCACTTTTGGTCTTGGCACCCACCACCTCCTCTGCTGGCAGACTGTTCGATAGCTCCATCATTCTTTCCTTAAAACAGAACTTCAGGACACCCCTTTTTAATTCCTTCAGCCCTTTTAGACCTTCCCCCACCAGTTTCCAGTTGTGACCTCTGGTTCTTGACTCTGTAGTCCTACTAAATAGTTTCCTGCAGTTAACCTTGTTTATTCCCTTCAGGAACTTGAAGGTCTGTATCATATCCTCCCTGTCTTGCCTGATCTCCAGAGAGTACATATTCAGTGCCTTGAGATGATCTTCATAAGATCGCCTTGTGGGCCCTGAATCATCTTGTTCACCCTCTGTTGCACCAGCTCCAGCCTATCCCAGTCCTTCCTTAGATAAGAACTCCAGAACTGAGCACAGTATTCCAGGTGCAGCCGCACCAGTGACCTATATAAAGGTAGTAGTAGTACTGCTGTCAGTACCCCTTCCAATACACCCTAGCATCCTATAAGCCTTGCTGTAGATCTTGCTAAACTAGGGTCATAGTTTGAGGGAGTCATAAATGATGACTCCCAGGTTCCTTTCCTCTGCTGTAGTGCTCAGCTTAACCCCCTCCCATCCAGTACTCTGTCCTGCCCCCCCCCGTGCATAACCTTGCATTTTCTGGTGCTGAATTTCAACTAACAAACCGTAGACCACCTCTCTAACCTTTGTAGATACTTCTGCATCTCCCTGATACATTTTTTGCTATCTACCATACTGCAGAGCTTTATATCAGCTGCAAAGAGACCACAGCTTTCCCTGGATGCCCTCTCCAGTGTTGCTGATGAACATATTGAAAAGGGCAGGACCCAGGACAGAACCCTGTGGTACTCCACTCATAATCTCAGTCTCTTCCAATTTGATGCCATTAACCATCACCCTCTACTGTCTCTCCATCCACCAGTTTCCTACCCATCTATGTCCCTAGCAATACCCAGGTCCTCCAGCTTCTTCAGCAATCTTCTGCATGGTACCAAGACAAAAACCTTGCAGAAATGGAAGTAGAGTAAATCCACAGTGTGGTCCTTATCTACTATCTTTGTTACCCAATCAACAAAAACTATCAGATCAATCTGGGAAGACCTCACTGCCAGAAACCCAAGCTGTTTACTATCCTGTAGACCATTGTTCTCTGTGTAGTCCATAATGTCCTCTTTGATTAGAGACTCCATCAGTTTACTCACTAGAGAGGTAAGAATGACAGGTCTATAATTCCATAGTTGCTCTTTGTCCACCCCCTTTTGTAGCAGGGCTATGTCCACTATCCTCTGGTCTTTCAGAACTCCCCCTGTGAATTTAGCTATTGAATATCCCTACTAGGAGTTCAGCCAGTTCTGCAGCCAATTCCTTGATCACCCTTGGATGCATCCCATCTAGCCTGGGACTTTACCTTACCTTTAGGGTATCAAGCCCCTTCTGCACTTTCTCTGGTAAATACTGGCTGCCTCATTTCAGGAATGCTTCTGACAGTCACCTTGATGCCACTTTCAGGCAGGGGCTCATTGTCTTTTCTTGTGAAGACAGAGCAGACATAACCATTAAGGATGGCTTCTTTTTGTTAATTTTCTTCTAGTACCCTCCCCACTCCTTGTGTAGCCTAACAATACACCCTCCCTGTTTTTTTCCTTCCTATATCTGAAGAAGTATTTTTCCCCACCCTTGATGCCCTCCGCAGTATGTAGCTCCATGTGTGCCTTTGTCTCCCTGACCATCCTCTTTGCGTTCCTAGTTCTTATTTAGTACTCTCCATATTCCTCCTCCCCCTGATTTTGCTTGTACCTAGTGACAGCCTTTTTCTTGGCTCTTACTGCTTCTGTGGTCCTTTTTGATCACCATATTGGTCTCTTGTACCTGTTTTGTTTTGTAACAATTCTTGTGCATGACATTGCTGCCTCAAAAATGGTCTCTCTGATTGCCACCCCCCATCTTTCCTCTACACCTCCGATACTGTCCACCCTAATCAGTTTCTCTCAGACCAGCTCCCTCATCTGGTTGAAGCATGCTATTCTGAAATCAAGGACTTCAGTTTTGATGGAGGCATTCCAGCCCTGAGGGCCAGCTTGAACCAAATGGAGTTATGGTCACTGGACCCCAGTGGCTCCCCTACCCTCACTCTACATACTATCTCTGAGTTGGTGAGCACCTAATCAAGAATGGCCACCTGTCTAGTGGGTTATTTTAGTAGTAGCACCAGCAAGCAGTCCTTCATTGTATCCAACAGGACCTACCTTCTGGTGCACCTAGCCGCCGGAATGTCACAATCGATATCCAGCAGGTTCCAACCATCCACAACCATTACTTCCCTTTCCTTCACTCCCCTTACCATCTCTTCTCTGAGCTCCCTATCTCTCTCTTTTCCTGTTCTGGTTGTCTATAGATCACTCCCATCCATACTTTCTTGCCTGAGGTGCTGTGAGGGGAACCCACAGTGTCTCTGTTTCCCCTTTGGCTCTCCTGATGTGTCTGACCTCCACAGCCTATATGCTCTCCCTGACATAAGGTATAAGGCTATGTCCTTCCCTTGCCTTTTCCTCTATCCTGTCTAAATATTATGTAATCTGGGAATGACAAGACACCAGTCATTATTTTCTGTGGCCCAAGTTTCTGTGATGGTTACGAGGTCCGCCTTGATGTCTGCCACCAATACCTAGAGCTCACTGATTTTATTATCCAGACTACTTGCATTAAGGCAGACCACTTTCCAACAAGCTCCAGATCCTCTTTTGCTGTTTTGTGATCCTAAACCTCTATTTCTTCCCATTCTCCTTATCTTTTTTTTCCGTTGTCTCCAGATCCTGAGACCCTTCCACCTTTGTTTCTTCCACTACTCCTTTTTGAACCTCAGCCCTATTTTTAGCCACCTTACTGCTACCAGTTCCCGATGTAGGGGGAGCACTAGCTAGATTCCCCTCCCTAACTCTTTTTACCATGGTTCCTCTAGCCTTAATGTCCCCTGCAGTCAGTTTCACTGTCTAATATAGACATCAAACTTTTGCCTCAGCACACTGGTCTCCTGTCTTGTCAAGTGAAGGCTATCACCTTTGACGAGCCTCCTGTCACAGAAGTTCCTCCAGCTATAGGTGGTTACAAAATGAAAAAAAACTGAAGCCATAAGCAGAAAAACATCAAAATATATCCCAAAGAGCTTAGCTTCCCAGTATCCACTGAAACAAAACACACACTGTGTATAGGATAACTTACATTTTATTAAATAAAATGACAAACCAGCATAGCGATACATATGCACCCCACCAAATTCAGCCAAACGTATTTGCCCTACCCTAGGGCTTTGTCAAGGCTGGTGTAGGTCACAGGTGTGTGCCATTAAAAAGTGATGACATAAAGAGACATCCCAAAAGTATATGTTACATCATCACCTGTCTAATAAGTAATCCATATACTACACACCTTTATACAATTAATACATCACAACTGGGCCAAGTGAACATAAAAACTTGTAACCACATATAAAGTGCTATTTCCAAAAAATAAAGAAATACAGATAAACAATTTTTTTATCCATGGATTGAATCTGGGCAATGCCTTATAAATATTGTAGATAATATAAGAGCTAAGGTTAGGGGAAGGGGGAGTTTTTTTTTGTGTTAGAACAACAGATATACATGCCAATAAATATGATGGTGTTATAACAAGATTTTCAGCATCATACAACAGAAAGCATTATAAAAAAGGTGAAAGCTGAAAATGTTCAAAATCATTAATCCCCGGAGGGTAAATTGATTTTAAAGTATAGTGCTAAAATGTCTTCCTCTGTAGAAACATTCTGTCTAAATCCCCCTCTCTGGTTCCTTCACATATTCATTCAATAACTTGAAAATTAAAAGTATGCCCATTGCCTTTCAATTGATAACAGTGTGATAATGTGCTAATACCGTCCATTTTTTCTATACTTGTTATATGTTGCCCCATGTATTCTTTAACCTTTTGCATTGTTTTACCTACATAGAACGCTGGGCAGTTTTTGCACTTCGCAAAGAAAATAACATTTGAGGTACTGCAAGATGTCAAGTCCCTAATCTCAAACCTCTTCCTAGATACTGGATATATCAAATCCTTGCCCTCCATAATATACTTACAAAATGAGCAATTATCACACTTGTGTGTACCAGATGGGAAGTGTTTTTGAAGTGCTTTGTCCCATACAGTGTTTTCCCTCATGTACAGCATGAACTAACTGATCTCTCAGATTTGTGCCTGCTAAATAATTCTTGTCAGTTTTCTGTTGGTAGTTAAAATATACCAATATTTCCATAAAATACCTTGCATTAAATAGGTCTGGGGGCTTAAAGTGTCAATAAAAACAGGTTGTTGCTGGCCCATTGGCGCAGCGGTTGGATTTCTGCTTGCGACGCCAGAGACCCGGGTTTGGGGGCAAACTCGGGTCACTGGAGGGCTGGTCGGGGGAGAACAGCTTGAGCGTCCCACAACTGCTCGTCGTTTCTGGGGGGTGGGGGGATGGCCGATGCACAGGCCACTTGTGGATGACCTCTGGAGGAAGCTCAGGGGGACCACAAGCCCCATTTGGAGGGGACGGGTGGCCAGAAGAGCAGTGGACGTCAGTGCGCAGCACCTTGATTTCAGGAACTTTCACTGCATCGGGGAGAAAATGGGAAATACACCTGCCAGCTCTAGGATGATGGGCTTCCTGGGGCATGCCTCTGATTTTCACCCCCTTGCCAGCCACCTCCACAAGGCCCAACAAAAGGAAGGATTACGGGGTTAGTGCCCCGAGGTGGCCCCGCTTGGGGGGGGAACCAAAGCTCCATGGGGACTGAGAGGTCAGTTCCGGTGAGCAGGGGGTAGGAGGATGACCCCCTTGAATGTCCTGAAGGAGTTGGAGTTGGCAGGCAGTAGGGGAGAATAAAGCATAATTTAAAAAGGAAAGGTTGTTATTCTGTTGTCTATTTTCACGATTATCATTAGTCTGCAGTAAACCTTCCCTTGGTATATTACCCACTCGATCTCTTGCACTCATTACTGTCATTTGGTCATAGTCTCTCTTCGGAAATCTTTCAGTCAATACATCTGCTTGTACCTCATATTCATTCACGTGTGAACAATTATGTTTTGTTCTCATAAAATGACCAGTGGATATGTTAGCTGTGATGTGATGGGATGATAACTACTAAAGTGTAGAATAGAAGTTTTATCCATTGTTTTCTATATAATGTTGTTTCCACATCCCCATCACATCCCTTGCTGGTAATCAAGTCATAAAAGTTAACTTTTGGAAGATCACATGTAATAAAATCTAAGGTTCTGATTGGTGGATTCTAGATAGTCTACAAAAGAACACAGTTCTGTCTCTGTCCCTTTCCAGATTAGGAAAAGATTGTCTATGTATCTTTTACACAAGTTGATCTTTTCCAGAAATGGATTAGCATCACTGTAAATAGTTTGCTCTTCCCACCAGGACATATATAGATTCATATAATTGGGGGCCACAGCAGTCCCCATCACTGTCCCATTTGTTAGTAAATACATTTTTTTAACTCTCTTTTATGCACCCAGGAGGCAAGGCATCCTTCTGGGGTACCCACATGATGAGGGCCTCTCACTCCCTGCCTGAACTCTACCAGAAACTCCCCACCCGAACAGCCCAGTCCAGACCCACTCTCCCGGCAAATGGATAACCCCGGGGGAGTGTTCGTCCACCCTTGGCGACCTTACAGACTCAAGGGACCCTACCTGGCTGCTTGGGTTGGTACCATGGAGAGGATCCTGATATGTGGGCCACCACTGGGATGTGGGCCATGTCACCAGAGTCCCCATCATCTCCACTGTCCTCTAGGGGATTTTATGTCCTTCTCACATCCCCCCACAAGCGTGAAGTGCAGTGATGTCTTGATGCATGGCAACCCTGCTGACGTCGTCGCGCTCACCCCACTGTTACGTGCCAGTCATCCTGCAGTACCCCTAATCTCCATTGAGGGTCACTGAGACACTGGACAGCCCTTGGCCCTCCCCCCGGGAGAGGAGAGCTGTCCTCTGGATGCTCTATCCTCTCCCTCCCCTGCTGACCCATGGCAGCCCAAGCCCACTACCGAAACCAGGTCACCAGCATAGCATGAGGTGTGGCGTCCAGCGCCTCAACCCTCTGCACCACCGGGCCGGCCAATACATATTGTTTTTAAACATGAATAAGTTATATGTTAATACCTTTTTGGTGATAGTGACCAAAAATTCAATAAAGGGTACAGTGTATTCAGTATTTTTACATAAGACTTCCCACAATGCCTCCAGTCCATCTACATGTGATATATTGGTATAAAGGGCATTAACATCCTACTAATCCTTTTCAATGTGAACATCTTTTAAGATGTTCAAAAGTTGTGTGTTGTCTCTCAGGTATGACCTAGTTCCTTGTGTAACCATTTTAACATGCCCATCAATAAATTTTGCAAATAGTTCTGTTAAAGAACCAATGCTAGATACTATTGGCCTTGCTGGAAGATGGAGCAGATTTTTGTGAATCATAGGAAGGCCATGAAGGACTGCCCAGAATGGATGGTCCACAGGCACTTAATCATGCCATTCCTGAAAGATAACACCTTCAAGGACAGACTCATACAAAAGTACATCAATTTCCCTTTTAAATCTCTCTGTGGGATCACAATCAAGTTTAATATAGAAATTTTTATCACTTAACTGCCTGTGAATTTCAGTCTCATAGTCTTCTTTATTTCATAGTACGATGGACCCTACCTTGTCTGCTGGTTTTATTATTATTTAATTATTATTACTCAGTCTATTTATTGCTTCTCATTCCTTAGCAGTACAGTTATAATATCTAGCTTTCATACATTGTTCAGAAAGTTGTTCTAAGTCTTTTAAACATGCCCTCTCAAAAGATGTTACAGTTGCATTCAAAGGAGATAAAAAAAGTAGATTTTGATTTATAAGGGTCCACCCTATATTGTTCCTGGGAATTATTAGAAGTTTCATGAGATGCTTCTTCCTGAGATTCAGCTTGCTCTTTATAAAAGAATTCACTAAGATGTAATTTTCTAGTGAATTTGTGAAGATCAACAAAAGTCTGGAAATGATTCATATCATTGGTTAGAATAAATGTAAGTCCCTTTTGTAACACTCAATGTTCAGAATCAGATAAAACATGATTTGCGATATTAACAACAATGTCATGAGTTGCATTAGGCTCAGTTGTGTTCTGTAGCCCATCTGATTCCACTCATCCTGACTGAATCTCACACACACCCTCTCCTGAAGCTTCTCCTGTACATTCTCTCCCCCCCCACTTCTGCTTCTCCTTCTTCCTCCCCTTGCCTCTTGAGCCTCTTCTCGTATTTTTTTTTTAAAACAAGCAATCCTGGGGCTGCGTCTTAAGGAGTGTTCTGGGAGTGCATTCAATTAACATAGAAACATAGAACTTGATGGCAGATGGGGACCAAAGATCCATCTAACCTACCTTGAGCCCTACCCCCCCTTTATGTTTTCTGTAAGACAATCCCCTTGTGTCTGTCCTAAGCTTCTTTGAATTCCCCTACTGTTTTGGATTCAATTACTCCAGCTGGTAGATCATTCCATGGGTCAACCTCCCTCTCTGTTAAGAAAAACCTTTGCATGTTGTCCCTGAATCTTCCTCCCCTCAATTTCATCTCATGTCCTCGTGTCCTGCTGGTGATATTGATCACAAACAGCTCCTGAGTAGAGACTCTGTTTCTACCCTTCAGAAACGTGAATGTCTCAATCATGTCCCCTCTATCCCTGCATTGTTCCAGGGAGTACATGTTGAGTTTCTGTAACCTGCTTTTGTATGGCAACTTATGGAGACCGTGTATCATTTTTGTTGCCCTCCTCTGTACTGTCTCCAATGTATGTCCTTCCTGAAATAACGTCTCCAGAGCTGGATGCATTAATTGGTACTGTTATGTAGGCGGGGGGACTGGAGGAGTGATTGTTAAACTCTGTAATGGTGCTTGTTGTTGTAGCTGTAACATTAATGCTTCCTGATTTGGGAAGATGTTCTCCTGACTGTGATCTAAAAAACTCCAGTTCCAGTTTCAGTATCTGACCCACTTGCATATACATCTGGGGCTGATATATTATTATTGGTCATAGTCTGCTTTTTTAGGATAGATTTAATTGTCTGATTCTGTTTTTTTCCAATTATAAATGTGCCCTTTGGCAAATTCCATTCTGTCTCGTTCAAATTTTCTTTGTTTTACCTTTTTAATGCATTCATCACACTTCTTAATTGTCATTTCCATGCTGTTGTCTAAAAGCTCCATACGCCTGGTGGTCCCTGAATGTTTGAACCACCATATCTTTTATTTCCAGCTCCATTTGTTCCATATCTTTTAAAATAGATTCAATCAAGCCCGAAGTGGAATCTTGTAAGTATTCTTGCCACCCTTTTAGAAAGGTATCTCTTTCTGTTCCAAACCTGAGCTGTTTAGTGAATCTTAAACCTCTAGGAGCTCTATTGACAGTTAGATATGCAGACAGGGTCCTTCATTGCCAATAAACGTGTCTAGCTTTGAGTACAACTCACTCTAATTGTATAACTGCATTCTTGATGTCAGTTGGTTCATTAGAGTCATTAGTAGCAGAGGCAAAATGATAAGAGGCAGTATCTGCATTACTCACATTTAAAATAGGATTCTCTTCTCCATCTTTATAAAATAGAGAATCCACAAAAGTACTTGATCCAGTCTGCGCTTGGAGGGGGGGTCCTTGCTGGTACCTGCAGAAGTCTGCTCCATCTTCTACCAATGGTAATAAACACAGTGGACTGCTGAGCACACCAAATGTAGTAATGAAACTTCCAGCTATAGGTGGCTACAAAACAGGAAAAACTGGAGTCATAAGCAGAAAAACATCTAAATATCTCCCGAAGAGCTCAGCTTCCCAGTATCCACTGAAACAGAACACACATGCACACATACACACACACACACACAGTTCTTTGGTGAGAAACTACAGAGGGAGACATTTTGGCAGTACACTTTAAAATCAATTTACCCTCTGGGGATTAATCATTATGGACGTTTTCAGCTTTCACCTTTTTTATAACACTTATTGTTGTATGATCCTGAAAATCTTGTTATAATGTCATATTTATTGGCATGTGTATCTGTTGTTCTAACACGAAAAAAAAAACTCTCCTCTTCCCCTAACCTTAGCTCTTATGTTACTGTATCTGTTTATATGGCATTGCCTAGATTCAATATATGGAAAAAGTTTTTTTATCAGTTTTTTTTATCTGTATGTCTGTATTTTTTGGTAATGGCACTTTATATGTGGCTACAAGTTTTTATATTCACTTGGTCCAGTTGTGATGTATTAATTGTATAAAGGTGCGTAGTATAGAGGATCTCTCATCTCGAGTTGCTCTACTATCCCCCTAACCTCTGGCTCTGGGTCACTGTCAGCCTGTTCCTCAGGTTAAGGTGCCTGTATCCCATGGTTCATTGTCATGTTGTGGAGCATAAAACAGGCTAGGATGATACGGCATACCTTCTGAGGCCTATACTGTAGGGCACCACTTGACTGGTCTAAGCAGCGGAAGCACATCTTTAGCATGCCAAAGACACCCTCTATGATGTTCCTAGTGGTGGTGTGTGCCTCATTGTACCTCTCCTTAGTCACTGTGGCCAGCCGAGGTATGGGTGGCAGCAGCCAGGGTCACAGGGGATAGGCACTGTCCCCATGTTGAGAAATGTGCACCTGTTAGTGTTGCTGTTCTGCTGTCTGCCCCTTGCCATGGTGCACCACCTTTGTTGCTGTCCCCCTGCCCCTTCCCTGCATACCCCTGCCCGTCCCCACCCCTCTGTGGTGTGTGCGTGCCTTGCCTGCTGATACTCACAGACTAGGTGCCCACTAGGTATCCTGCCCTCCTCAAAGGCCTGGCACAGCCAGGACTGGTGCCAGATGAAGGCATCGTGTGCACTGCCGGGGTACTGCACAAAGACATTGCTGATGCACCTTGTCGCATCGCACACCACCTGGCAAATGATGGAGTGGTACCCTTTCCTGCTCACATACACTTCACTGCCATCACCAGGTGGTGCACAGATGGGGACATGGGTGCAGTCAATAACACAGAGTATTGCTGGTAGGTGCGTAACTTGATAGAATTGCTGCATGTTTTCTCTGGGCTCTGCTGCTATGCTGAGGAATACTATGAAGTCACCAACATGTGGCAGAAAAGTATCTAGGAACTGGGTCAGGAGGTGTGAGGCGGCAGACTACAATACCACTATGGAGTCCCCTGTTGGTCATTGAAACATCCCTGTGGCTAGGAAGCACATCGCTGTTGTCACCTTCTTTTTAACTGTCATGGCATGGCTGTGTCTGGTGTTGGGCTGCAGCTGCTCATGCAGAAGTTCACATAGCTGCCTCAACTTTCCCCTGTTCATCCTGTACTGGCCAGTGATGTGCTCATCTGGCAGGCTCTCAAAGAAGACTCTGGGCCGGTACCACCTGTGTGCAGCATATCTTCTCCTTGGCCTGCATTGTGGGCCATGTTGGGCCTGCTCCCTTTCCTTCTCCTCCACTACTGCTGCCATTAGGTGCAGCAGCACTGCATTGGGGCCTAATGCCATGCTGACTTCCTGCTCTGGTCCCTCCTCCTCTGTAGTTTGCCCTGGGATGAGACCTGCCTTTTATGGGCGGTAACTTGTGCCACTCTATGTGTCGCGCAATGTGGCCTTGCATGGCACTGACACTCTGAATAACCCATTGTGCCTGTATGCTCATTCCTGCCCCCTCACTTTGCCCCTTGCATACATTACGGGTTTGCCCCACGCTATTGCGGTTTGCGCACACTATCCACTCCTTTGAGTATTATGGTTCCGCACAAACCCAGTCCTATTCCCCGCACTACTGGTTTGCATGCTGTGCAATGCTTTGAATCTCTGGGCATTGGTTTCCAAAATTCTGACTTAAAATCTGAATTTTCTGTTCAGTATGTGAAAAGTCAAAATTTCTACACACTCAAGTCTGGTTTTAGAGATTTTTCCAAGCCTACACATATACTTCTGGTCTTCAGGTATATGCCAGCTGGACAGGCTAGCTAACCCCCAACTAAACTGTTTATCAACTGCTCTGAGTTCAAAATGTGTGTTATATACATACAGGCTGGTCATCTTCAAGCCACACCCACAGTGTGATGGAGTGCAACAGTTTACCTTTCCCTGTAGGTGTCACTGTGGTTCCATGTGAGATTTCATGTCAACCCCAGTGACATCTGGTCCATGCATTTGGCTTAACCCCTGACTCCTAGGTCATCCCCTGACCTCTTCATGTTAATGAAAGTTACAGTGGGATATTTTATGCCTTTCTGGGCCATATACCTGTCTCCCTTATCTGGAGACATACCATCCACCCTAGCCATTAGAACAATTAAGGCTATTTTTGTAATGTTATTCCTAAAAGCCTTTTAAAGAGACAATGTCTTAATTCTAAAGTACATTACAGCATATATAATATGAACCCACATAAATGGATATAGGCCTATCATGCAACAGAAGGTGTAAAAGCTCACTCTGTAGAGGAGATAAAAGATTTATTTCTTCTGGAACAGTTTTTACAAACTGTACCTGAGTATCTGAGAATATGGTTGTTGGACAGAACTCCAAGCTCCTCGAGGGAGGCAGCTGGGGGGAACACGCCTCTACTGGAGGCAGTTCTTCCCAGTTCTGTTATAGATCCAGTATGTGTGATAGATCATCTGGGTTCCCATTTTTGGATCCAGGCCTATGTGAAATCTCCATGTCATGAGCATGTAAGGCAATACTCCATCTCAGAAGTTTCCCATTTGTTTTCCCCATTTGGCCCAACCATATCAATGGGTTGTGGTCCATTTGGACCTTAAAATGCCTCCCATAAATGTATGGTTTCATTTTTTTTAATGCCCAAACTAAGGTGAGACATTCCTTCTCCACTGTTGAATAGGCTTGTTCCCGTGGAAGCAGCTTCTTGCTTAAGTATACAGTGAGGTGCTCTCTCTCCTGTTTGGATACTTAGCTGAGGACTGCCCCATTCACACATCTGAGGCATCCTTCTGTACCACAAATGGCCTGTTGTAGTCTGGGCTGGCCAGCACTGGGGCCCTACACAGTGTGGTTTTCAGATATGTGAAGGCCTGCTCACAGTCTGCTTCCCATTTTACTTTCCTAGGTTTATTCTTCATCAGTAACCCACATAAAGGAACACCAGGGAGCTGTAGTTGGGAACACATTTTCTATAATACCCTGCTGTCCCAAGAAAGCTCCTAACTTGTCTCAGGGTTTCAGGTGTAGGCCATGACACAATAGCCTTTATCTTTGCTTGGTTTGGGTGAAGTTGGCCTTGCCCCACCACATGTCCCAACTAAGCGACCTCTGCCATGGCCACCTGACACTTTTCTGCCTTATTAGTCAGACCTGCAGCCTGTATTCAGCAGAACACCTCCCTCAAGTGTATCAGGTGTTTCTCCCAGCTATTGCTGAAGATAGCAATATCATCCAGGTAAGTGACTGCAAAGTCCTCCATATTCTGTAACAAGTGATTTACTAACCGCTGGAATGTAGCAGGGGTATTCTTCATCCCAAAGGGCATGACCTTGAACTTGAACAGGCCGACTGGGGTGATGAATGCTGTCCTTTCCCAAGCCCTGTAAGTCAGTTCCACCTGCCAGTACCTCTTTGTCAGGTCTACTGTAGTCAAGTATGTCGCCCCTCCCAGTTTGTCAAGCAGCTTGTCTGTGCGTGGCATTGGGTGGGCATCAGATTTTGTGATGGCTTTAAGCCCACGAAAATCTATGCAGAACCATGCAGTCCCATCCAGTTTTGGTACAAGGACTACAGGTGAGGCCCAGGAGCTGTGGGACTTCTGGATCACCCCTAGATCCAGCATCTCACCCACCTTCCTCCTAATGTCCTACAGGACTGTCTCTGACACCCAGTAAGCTGTCCTATGTATGAGTGCTTGGGTCCCATTGTCTACATCATGCACTGCTAATGGTGTTCATCCAGGCTGTGCCACAAATAAAGGGGCAAAATGGTCCTCAATTCTTGGACCTGTACAGGTGTTAACTGGGGTAACAGCATGATGGTCTCCACAGATGACACCTGCCTGCTGTTGGCTAGCAAGTTGAGAAGGGGGTCTTCCCCACCTAGCTCCTCTCCAGGACTGCAATCCACAAGTACCATGTCAGCCCTGTTAAAATATGGCTTCATCATGTTCACATGATACATCCCGTGAGTATGTTTTCGGTCAGGTAACTCAGCAATGTAATTAACATTGTTTACCTGCTGGACTATGTTGTGTGGCCCTGCCCACTCAGCTTGCAGCTTGCCCCTTTGGACTGGGATCAGAATCATTACCTCCTGCCTTACCCCGTATGAGCAAGCTGTGGCTCAAGATCATACCAGGTCTTTTGTTTTTAATGGGCAACTGCTAGGTTGCTCTGGGCCATGCCCATAAGCTCCTTCAGCATCTCCCTGAATTTTAACACATACTTCACGATGGGGTTTCCCTGGGTGGCATGCTTACCTTCCCAGTTCTCACATATTAATTCTAGGGGCTCCCTCACCCAGCATCCATACAAGAGCTCGAAGGGTGAAACCCCAGTCGACTCTTGTGGCACTTCCCTGTAGGCAAACAGCAGGTGAGGCAGGTATTTCTCTTACTCCTGCCAATGATGTTCTACAAATGTCATAAGCATAGCTTTTAGGGTCCCATTAAATCTCTCTATGAGACCACTGGCTTGTGGGTGGTAAGGCATTTTGCACCTCTGTACGACACCACACTTCTCCCACAAACACTTCATTAGGTCTGACATGAAGTTACCCCCTCGATCAGAGATAACCTCCTGGAGAAACCCAACACAGGAGAAAATCCCCAGCAAAGCATGTCTGCCTTACTGGAGGACAACACAATGGCTTCGGGATAGCGGGTAGTATAATCAACAACTGTCAATATATACCTTTTTTCCAAGAAACTTAGGGTATTCAAAGGACCCACAATATCCATTCCAACCTTCTGGAATGGCTCCTCCACAAGTGGTAAGGGAATCAGAGCAGCCTTGGCTTTGCTTCCGGCCTCCCTTATTTCCTGACACTGGTGACAGGATTTGCAATATTTCGTCACCTGCTTGGTAATATTGGGCCAATAGAAATTGTGGGCTAAGCACTGCATAGTGCAAGGAATGCCCAAATGTCCAGACATGGGAATATGAGCTACCTTGAGAAATAATTGACAATACTTCTGGGGAACAATAAGCTGTCTGCCTATCACCCCTTCCTCTGTCCTGATGTCCTGTGTGTATAACAGTCCACTGTCCCAATACACTCTATGCTTTCCAACACCTCCCTCTGTCCCAGCAGACTCTGCACAGGCCCTCAGCTTCTCTAAGCTAGGGCCTGTCCATTGTGCTGTTGCTAAGTCTTCCCACTTACCCAGAGCATGGGGCATGCCCCCATCAGTTCCCAGGGTACAGTCCATAGCTGTGGCAGTAGAGGACTCGGTATCACAACCTTCCCCCTTCCCCAGGCTATGTGTCAGCCCTCCCTCCCTCCTGAGACCAGTCTTCAGTAGCAGTTAACAGCCACCAGGGGAAGTTCCCACCCCCTGTTATTACCCTCTTTTACAAGAGCTACAGGTTGGCTGGCCTGTCTCCAAACCTCTCCTGTCAGAATTTCTGTGGGGTCCTGAAGATCACAGGAGCCTCTATTCTTTTGGCTCCTGATCACAGCACACACCACTCCCTGTGGAACATTATTCCCCACAATAACATTGATAATGAGTGTTTCAGCTACAGCCACCTTCCTTACCCCTTCACCTGCATCTCCCCAATCCAGGGTAACACTGGCTAATGGGTAAGTTTTCCTTTCCCCTGTGTAATCCCTCACAGAGATAAACTGGTTTGGCAGTATTTGTTCAGCTCCACCAAGTCTCCTTTCACCAGGGTAAGGGATGCTCCTGTATCCCTTAGCCCACTAGTTTGTACCCCATTCACTGTGACTGGGTAAATGTGCCCCCTCATATTGTCAGGGAGAGCATCAGCAATACAGTGGGCTAGTGTCTCCGATTGCACAGGCCCTTTTACCGTCTGGGCTTTCTTAAGACACTGCCTAGACAGATTGCCTATTTGGTGACAATACCAGCATTCATCACGTTTCTTGTCCCCAACCTCCCTTTTGGGCATCTGGGGATTCCCTTTTTTTTGCAGGGGCCCTGTGGTTTTTGGTTGTCCAAAATGCCCACATTCCCCTTTCATCCCTGAATTCCACTTGGGAGCAGCCCTGCTTCATACATAGCAATCCACCAGCTCTGCAGCCTCTTTGGAAGTCTTAGAATCTTGGTCCTCTAGCCAAAGCTTTAAGTCAGGTGAGCAAATCCAATAAAGCTGTTCAAGCAATACCACCCCTTCAATAGCTTCAACAGAATCTGCTTTCAGCCCCTCCCTCCAGCATTTTAAATATTGATGCTGTTTAGTGGCTAATTCCTCATAGCTCATTTCCAGCCCCTTTCAGAGTTTCCAAAACTTTGCTCTGTATGCATCAGAGTTCAGGTCATATTTTTTTAATAAAGCAGTTTTTAACTTGTCAAAAAGTTTACTTTCAACATTGTCCATCTGCCCCAGTGCTTCCCTTCCCTTGCCAATAAGTACTGGAGAAAGGTGAAAGCTCCAGGTCTCTTTGGGCAGATTGGCCTGGATACAGGCCTTTTCAAATGAATTTAAAAACATGTCCATGTCCTCCCCCTCTTTAAACTCAGACATTCATTTTGAATTTAACTTGTACCCCAGTCCTGGAGGTTCAGAATCAGCTCCACCACTTACCTGTTTAGGGGTTGTTGTCGGTTGAAGCATCAACATTTTTAGCTTGAACGCTCTCTGTCACTGCCATCCCTCTGCCTCGTCCTCTCTCTGTCACTACCGTTCCTCCACCTGCCACTGTCATACTTCGGTCTCTCTCTGTTGCCATCATTCCTCCATTTCCATCTTGAACCTTGTTTGCTGCTTCTCATACATTTTTCGCTCATTCTCAAACCTTTTTTTCTCATTCTCAAGCTGTTTCTCCTGCATCCACAGCCTCCACAGCTCCAGCTCTTTGTCTGTGAATGGCTATTTCTCCTCTGGGTTCTTGACCTCTGAAGTCACCACTTGTGACTCTAAGTGGGGTTGACACATCCTCCATCTCAGCTGCCGGAAGGGCCTCCATGAGTTGCCTTTTATTTTTATTTTCACTAGGGATGCCTTTCTCCCCACAGATCTTCCTCAGTTGTTTCAAGTTCATATTGCTGTACTGAACAGACATTCTTCTATCTACACTACTCTGTTATAAAAAAATTCAAACAGGATAGGGTCTATTGTCTGCAAACAAATTTCTTTTCCCCCTTTCCAAATTCTGCCCTTGATTGTGTGGTGGTTTTGCAAGACTGTCCAAAATCCCAGTAGCTGGCACCAAATCTGTCATGAGCCCCTGGCCCCCAAACCCCGGGCAGCCCGGTAGGACCTCCTGTTTGCAGAGAGGATCCCCTTTTTCAAGAACTCGTGAGCAGTGTCAGGGTTTAGGAAGAATTTACCAACCTCCCTTTTTCCAGAATGAGGGTGGAAACTGTAGTTTTGAGTTCCCTTACCTCTGCACAATGTTCAGTATTTGAAGCCCGCCATGGCCACTGGCTACATCTTGCCTAAGTAGTTTGGTATGATAGCCAAGCGGTACTATCTTTCAAGGCACACAGTCTTTCAAAACCTTTCTGTTAAAATTGTCAGATCACACAACCAGATCCCAGGCAAAGTTGATAAGAAAATCATCAAAGTTTACTTAAAATAAAAGCAATACAGAAAATTCTACAGTTTGGAAGACCTTTGAAATGCAGACAATATCAAAAGTAAAACTGGATGGTTTACAGAAAACACTAGATACTGTTATTCTAAACTATACCTTGCTTTGATGTTAGAGTCCAGACACAATTTTAAATGTCCTTGTAGAGATGAGTCCTTAAGCAACAGTTTTGTAGTAAGTTTGTATCCCAAGTCAGTTCCTCTGAATGTTCTTTTAAAATGACTTCAGGTGCTTCCTTGGTGAAAAGTCTTGGTTTCCAAAATTCTGATTTAAAATCAGAATTTTCTGTTCAGTATGTGAAAAGTTAAAATTTCCACGCACTCAGGTCTGGTTTTAGAGATTTTTCCAGGCCTACACATATACTTCTGGTCTTCAAGTATATGCTAGCTGGACAGGCTATCTGACCCCCAGCTAAACTCTTTATCGACTGTTCTGAGTTCAAGATGTGTGTCTTATACATACAGGCTGGTCATCTTCAAGCCATACCCACGGTGTGATGTGGTGCAACAGTTTACCTTTCCCTGTAGGTGTCACTGTGGTTCCATGTCAGGTTTCATGTCAACCCCAGTGACATCTGGTCCATGCATTTGGCTTAACCCTGATCCCTAGGTCATCCCCCTAACCTCTTCCTGTCATGAAAAGTTACAGTGGGATATTTTATGCCTTCCTGGGCCATATACCTGTCTCCCTTATCTGAAGACATACCATCCATGCTAGCCATTAGAACAATTAAGGTTATTTTTGTAGTGTTATTCCTAAAAGCCTTTTAAAGAGATAGTGTCTTAATTCTAAAGTACATTACAGCACATACAATATGAACCCACATAAATAGATATAGGCCTGTCATGCGACAAAAGGTGCAAACGCTCACTCTGTAGAGGAGATAAAAGATTTATTTCCTCCGGAACAGTTTTTACAAACTGTACCTGAGGATCTGAGAATGTGGTTGTTGGACAGAACTCCAAGCTCCTCGAGGGAAGTGGCTGAGATGGCTGATCAGTTTATATCCAGCTTGTGGTAGTTGACATAGAACCTCGTGGTCCTGTCCTTTTTGGAAATCAATACCAGAAGTGAGACCCTGGGACTACTGGACTCTTGAATCACCCAAAGAACCATCATCTCTTTCATCTCCCCCTCTATGGCATGTCTTACACCTTCTGGGACTCTTATGGGGTGGCTGTCTCAGTGGGGCTTGGGACCCTGTATCCATGTGGTGCTCTGCCAGCATGGTATGCACTGGTTTCCCCATAAATATTTCAACAAATGTACACAGAAGCCCACTCATTTTGGCTGCACTGGCTGGTGTCAGCTGCTTCAAGAGGATGATAGCATCCGCTGAGGATTCTCCCTTCACCTCTCTCAGGAGATCCACCAGTGGGTCTGCTTCTTCCCCACCCCGGATAGCTGTGCACAGCCAGGACCATCACATCCCTGTCATGGTAGGGTTTCATCATTTTTGTGTGGTAAACTCATTGTGCCTCCTGTCAGGTAGCTCAACCACATAATTAATATCACTCAGCCTCCTGACCACTGAGTAAGGCCGCTCCCAAGCTGCCTGTAATTTGTTCTGCCAGATGGGGACCAGCACCATCACCCTTTGCCCAACTTTGTACTCCCAGGTTCTGGCCCCACAGTCATACCATGTCTTCTGCCTCTGCTAATCAGCAGCTAGGTGCTCCTGGACAAACCCCATGAGCCTCATGAGCCGTGTCCTGAAATTCAGGACATACTCCACAACAGATTCTCCTTGGGGAGCAAGCTCCCCTCCCATTCATCCCTTACCAAATCAAGGAGGCCCCTTACCCTATAGCCAAACAGGAGCTCGAAGGATGAGAACCCTGTGAACTACTGGGAGATTTCCCTATTTGTGAATAGGAGATAGGGTAGCAAAAGAAGAAGAATCAGCATTTATACAGTGCTTTTCATACACAATGTATCCCAAAGCACTTTGCAAGCAATGCTAGACTGGTAGTGAAGTGACTGGATGTGTAGTGGTAGCCATATCGCACATCAGCACCCACACACAGACTGGATAATTGCATGAACCAGTTTTATGGAAGGGGAATATTGGCCAAGACACCAGGAATGCCCCCTACTCTTTGTGAAGAATGCCTTGGGTTCTTTTACTTCTACATGGACACTCACCAGGACCACACAAGGATGGGTAGAAGGGACCTTGGTGTAACGTCTCATCCAAAGGACAGCACATCCCAACAGTACAGCACCCCATAATACTGCACTCAAGTGCCAACATTTAGATATGAGTCCAATCCTGGTGTGGGATGAGAATCCATGACCTTCTGGTCCAGAGACAGATGTGCTACCAACTGAGCCACGCTCACACCTGGGTAGGCACTTGTCCCACTCTCTCACATGCTAGTCAGTGAATGCCTTAACACTGACTTAAGGGACCCACTGAATCTCTCAACTAGTCTGTTAGTCTGGAGGTGATGTGGTAAACCCTGAGCTGCATTACCCCCACACTTCTTCCAAAGACTAACCATCAGATAAGACATGAAGTTGGTGACCTGGTCCAACAGACTTCCTGGGGAAAATCCACCCCACCAAATATCCCCAGCAGTTCATCAGTCACCTTCTCAACCTTGATGGAGGACAACAGCACTGCTTCTGTACCTTGTGGCATAATCTATGACCAACAAAATGTACCACTTTCCAGTACAACTTGGGGTGCTAAGGGGCCCCACAGTGTCCATGGCAACTCACAAAAATGGCTCTTCAATAACAGGTAGGGGAATCAAGGCCACTTTAGCCTTGTCCCCAACTTTTCCCACTCTCTGACACTGCGGACAAGTCTGGCAGTAGTTTTGTTATGTTATTTTTTAGTTGTTCTTTTAGTAACCAGATAAGGTCCACTAGGCACAAGTACCTGTTTTCAGGGAGACCTAGGAGCACTGGGGAGGTTACATGACTTGCTCAGAGTCACACAGTATGCAATGGAGGTTGTGGGAATCAAACCCAGGTCTGCTGGATGTACCAAGCTCATTCGCAGCTTGTTACTCTAACCTCTAGGCTATACTGCCAGCCACATCTTTAAAAATACTGGGCCAGTAAAAATTATTAATCAGCTGCCTTTTCATATAGCTAACCATGAGGTGTCCTGAAAAGGGTATGTCATGGGTTAAGGCAGAAGCTGCTTCCTGTACACCCTAGGAACCACTATCTGCCGGAGTATCCCTTCCTCCAGTCCTCCCTTAGAAACCCACTCATGGCACAGGAGCCCATTCTCCCAGTATGCTTCCCTTCTTCCAGAACTCAGAGACTCACCTTCCCCACTGGTGGTTAACTCCCTTAAGTTTTGCAGGAATGGGTCAGCTTGTTGAGGTCTCCCAAGCTCTGCATGCCCAACCTTTCCCGTAACACACTCTGCTGTGGGAGCACTACCCACAGCTGGGCTCTCCACAGTCTGTAACTGTAACTCAGAACTGCTGCTCCCAGTTCATTCTTCAGCTACAACTTCTCCTGCTACTGAGGTAGGAATTGCTTCCTCCTGCACTGCCTCCTTTGTGTCCTCAAAAGTCGGTTCCCACACCTTACTATGAGTAGTGACACACACAATATTGACCCTATTATCGAAGTCACTACCCATGATTACATCCATGGGCAGGTCTAGTACAACACCCACCTCTCATATGCCCTGGCCACCTTCCCAGCTTAGAACAATCTGGGCCAGTAGCCAGTCCGGATTACTCTCTTAGGTTCATTGTGCATGTAGATGCATCTGATCATGGGATACGTGTGGTTCCATTTTGCTCTCAGGAGAGGAGCACCCAGTTGTGTACCTGAGCAGGAAGTTGCTGCCCAGAGAAAAGGTGAAAGCCTCAATCATGAAGGAATGTTTAGAATCATCTGGGCTTTGCAGAAGCTGCAACATTACCTGTATGAAAGGGAACAAAAATAAATGGTATGCTGAAAACAGAAAATATAGCTAGAATCGATGTTTTGACCATGGATCTTCTTCAGGAATTATCTAAACAAGAAAAAGCAAAGTTAGTGGGGGGGGGGTTTCACTTTTAGATTTTTCTCTTTTAGATACAAACATAGAATCTGATGGCAGATAAGGACCACTTGGCCCATCCAGTCTGCCCATTTGTTCCTACCTACACTATTACATCAGACCTTGTCTGATCTATAGCTCTTTCTCCCTCCTCCTTTCTTTCCACTATGACTCCTTTGTGTTTATCCCATGCATTCTTGAACCCCACCACTGTTTTTGGCCCCACCACCTCCACTGGAAGTCTGTTCCAGGAATCCATCACTCTTTCTGTGAAGAAGTACTTCCTCACATCTCTCCTGAATCTACCCCCTCTAGCTTTATAGCATGTCCCCTTGTTCTTGAGCACTTTTTCTTCTGAAACACATTCTTCTCCTGTACCTTATTTACACCCATGAGGTATTTAAAGGTCTCCATCATATCTCCCCTCTCCCTCCTCTGTTCCAGGGTGTACATATTAAGGTGCTGTAGTCTCTCCTCATAGGGCTTTTGATGTAGACCCTGCACCATTTTAGTTGCCCTCCTCTGGACCGCTTCCACTCTGATGTCCTGAAGAAAACCTATGCTCAAAACGTTGATTCTAACTCTATTTTCTATTTTCAGTATGCATTTAATATTGCTATTTTGTTTTGTTTTCAGACCACATGCCGATGCAGGACCTTGTTTTTTTGTATGAAAGGGAATTCACCCTGGTTACTGATCACAACCCCCTTACATTGTTGCATAGGACCAGTGGCCAGAACTCACAATTATGAAGATGGAGCCTGGTACTGCAGTCCTATAATATGGACATTAGGCACAGCAGTGAGTCACAGCTGGCAATGCAGATGAGCTGTCCAGACAATAGTTAGTGCCGCTGTTGTTATTGTTGTTTTGGTCTTAAGTAGGAGAGACCTAGGAGAAACTAAGGTGGGATTCACACAAAGCATGAACTGAGGGCATGGCAGATGGAGTCAACCAGCTCCTGGTGTCTAGCTTGGAAGAAGACACCAGGAGAAAGGACTGCTGTGTGACTGAACTTCTCTGCTGGGACTAAAGTAGAAGAACTTTTGTATTTGACTTTTAATTTAGGGTAAAAAAACTAACATACAAAAAAAAAGTGTGTTTGGGTTAACCGAACTGAATGGGTATCTGAAGAGTTATCTAAGTGTAAATCTCAGGTGACTGAAAGGACTTAACTGCTGTGAGGTTTAAATTACTTGTAGAAAGATCTGGTAAGTAGGGGGAGTGGCTTAGCTAGAAGGAAGCTACATTTAAAGACTGCCTTAGAAAGTTTCTGCTAATAGCTTGGCAGAAGACACCAGGAGAAAGGACTGCTGTGTGACTGAACTTCTCTGCTGGGACTAAAGTAGAAGAACTTTTGTATTTGACTTTTAATTTAGGGTAAAAAAACTAACATACAAAAAAAAAGTGTGTGTTTGGGTTAACTGAACTGAATGGGTATCTGAAGAGTTATCTAGGTGTAAATCTCAGGTGACTGAAAGGACTTAACTGCTGTGAGGTTTAAATTACTTGTAGAAAGATCTGGTAAGTAGGGGGAGTGGCTTAGCTAGAAGGATGCTACATTTAAAGACTGCCTTAGAAAGTTTCTGCTAATAGCTTGGCAGAAGACACCAGGAGAAAGGACTGCTGTGTGACTGAACTTCTCTGCTGGGACTATATTGCACTCCTTCCCACCCAAAGCTAGTTTTATTTTTATAGGCACAGAATTTGACTGACAACAGGAACTTCCTGTTTAGGGGCAGGAAGTGAGTGATCACAGAACCACCAAGGACCCACCATCCTAGAAGGGCAAGAGTAGCTCTCTGGCCCCCTCTAGCTGCTGGAGGTCTGCCTCTGAGCAAGTAAGTGGTCTACTGCGAAATATAGGATATTCTTGTCTCAGAACAGGACAATCAGGAGCTTAAAGGGCACACAGGCAGAAAGTAAGGAGAGAGAGAAAAACAGAGGAAAGAGTAAGGATTGCAAACAGTTAAGGGGCCAGAAATAAGACATGATTGGAGTGGTGCAGTGCAGTGGCTGTGGAGCAGCAGTCTTCGGGAGATGTTCTGGAGGATGCGATGTTGTCCCATCTGCAGGCACCTCTCTGGGCTGAGGGAGGAGGTTGCTCATCTCCAGGCTGAGTTGGCCAGGATTTGTGGGACCTCCTCTTCCATCCAGGGACCACCAGTGCCACTGCCATTGCCTCAGAGGTTGCCAAGAAAGAGGAGCGGTTGGACCACAGTGGGCTTAGGGAGGGTGAGGGTGTGGAACAGAGGCGCATCCCTCCCATTGTACCTCTCCACAATTCCTATGCCATTCTGGCAAAGTGTGGTTCCTCTATGGAGGCACCCACAGTGGAGACCAAGGAGGATGCTGGGAACCTCCACAAAGGAGACCCACAGGAGGGTTGCAGGGGACCTTGCAGGGGAAGGAAAGAACTCCTGGTGGGGGACCCATTGTTAGGAAGGTAGAACTGGGGAGGAAGGGAGAGGAGGTGGAAGGTCCTGCCTGGCGCCATGGCTTGCAGGGACAGGAAGCGATCCTCAGGACTGCGGAGCAGCTACAAGGGAGGGAGCTGGATGTCATTGTCCACCTAGGGACAAATGACCTGGTTAAGAAAGGGATTAGAGTGCAGGAAGAGTTTGTGGAATTGGGGGGGGCCTTAGTCAAGCTGCATACGGTAACCTTCTCGGAGGTGCTACCCATCTATGGCATAGGAGAGGCTAGGGTGTTCCGCACCATGGGATTCAATCAGTGGTTGAAAAACTGGTGTGGAGCTCAAGATTTGGCTTCATTGGGGACTGGGGTCCACCTGGAGTGATACAAGCCTATACTGGCATGATGGGCTGCATCTGTCCGGGAGGAACCAGGATCCTGGTGATAGGTTTAAATGCTTCATTGGCAAGCTTTTAAACTAGCCAAGGAGAGCACTGGAAAGGAGCAGGAAAATCCTAGCCCCCAAATAATCACGGTAGTAAGTGCGGCAAACACCAACATAGAGGTGTTCGATAGGGGAGAAGGGCAGGGGTAAATGAAGAAAGTGACAAAGGCAAGAAGGACAGGATGGGGAAAAGGGAGTAAGGCCATCAGGAAATGGAGGGTAATGAGTACCAATGCCCGTAGTCTGGGCAACAAGCTCCCTGAGCTGATGGCCTTAATGGAAGAAGAATACCTGGATATCGTAGCAGTCACAGAAACATGGTACACAGAGAACCATGACTGGGATGTTAACATACCAGGGTACATAACCTACAGGAGAGACAGGCAGGGGAGAAGAGGGGAAGAAGTAGCTCTCTATGTAAAGGAAGGGATAAAAGCAACTGAACAAAAGAGTAAACAGGGAGGAGAGGAGGCACTGTGGGTCACCTTGGAGACTGGAAAGGGCACCACAATCTGCACAGGGGTTGTGTACAGACCCCCATGTCAGGGGAAGGAATGGACAAGGATATGATAGAAGGCATTCTTAGAATGGCAGAGAAAGGGGAGATACTGTTGATGGGAGACCTGAATATGCCAGATGTTAACTGGAGCACATTTGCTGCAGCCACATCCAAGAGCAGAGGCCATTCTTGATGCCCTACAGGCGGCAGGCATTAGACAGCTAGTTTCAGAACCCACTCAGTGAGAGAGCAATCTTAGACCTCATACTCGAGACAGGGGCAGTGAGAGGATCTCAGATCTAGAAGTGGGTTGCCATCTGGGACAAGTGACCATCAAACAGTGTGGTTCACGTTAAACTCAGCTACAGAGTCAAGCCATACAAAAGTGAGGGTACTGGACTTTAGGAGGGCTGACTTTGGCAAGATGAGAGAGTGCCTCAGAAAGCACTAGCAAACAGGCTAGAAGGAGGTGTGGAGCAACAATGGGAATTATCAAACTGCCATCACAGAGGCAACAAGCCTTTGTGTGAAGCAAATGAACAAATCAAAATGAAAGAAAAAGCCACTATGGTTCTCAAAAGAGGTGGCTGTGAAAGTCAGGAAGAAAAATATAGCATTCCGGAAGTATAAGGAAACACAGAAGGAGCAGGACAGAGAGCTGTACCAGTTAAGGCAGAAGGAAGCAGGGAGGGAAGTCAGAATAGCAAAGGCCCAAACTGAGGAAAAGATAGCCAACTCAGTTAAGAAGGGGGATAAAACCTTTTATAGGTACATCAGCGAGTGTAAAAAGACAAAGGAGGGATAGTGAGGCTGAATAGAATGAACAGTGGGTGGGCAGAGGGGACAGTGAAAAGCAGAATACTGAATGAATATTTCTGCTCAGTATTCACAAAGAGGAGGGAAGTGCCTAATCCAATTAACAGAAGCACTCTTGATAGGGGTCGATCCCAGTCCTTTCACAGAAGAAAGGGTTCTGCAAGAACTCCTAAAACTGAAGGTGGACAAAGCAATGGGTCCTGATGGAATCCACCCAGAATTCTAAAAGAATTAAGGGAGGAACTAGTGAAACCACTGGCTACTCTTTTTAATAAATCATGGGAGGATGGTGTGGTACCGAGGACTGGAGGAAGGCGGATGTGATTCCCTTCACAAAAGTGGGTCCAAGACAGAGGCAGGAAACTCGAGACCTGTCAGTCTGACCTCTGTGGTAGGGAAAGTGATGGAGTCACTTCTGGAGGAAAGACTAGTCCGAGTACCTAGAGGCCAGTGGAGCACAGGACCCAAGGCAGCATGGGTTCTCGCCGGAGAAAGTCATGTCAGACGAATCTAACAGATTTCTTTGACTGGGTGACCAAGTAGTAGACCAGGGAGGGGCTGTGGACATGGCCTACCTAGACTTTAGCAAGGCATTTGACACAGTCCACACAAGAGATTAATAGTCAAATTAACCAGCCTGGGAGTGGGACCCAGGGTGGTAGCCTGGGTAAAACATTGGCTGGACAACAGGACACAGAAGGTAATTGTAAATGGAGTCTATTCTGAAGAAAGGGGTTACTAGTGGTGTACCGCAGGGTTCAGTATTGGGTCCAGTCCTTTTTAATGTCTTCATCAGTGACATTGCAGAGGGACTGGAAGGAAAAGTATGCCTTTTTGCAGATGACACAAAAATCTGCAACAGGGTTGATACACAAGGAGGCATGGAAAGGATGAAAAGGGACTTGGCAAGGTTGGAGGAATGGTCAAGTATGGCAGCTAGGTTCAATGCAAAGAAGTGCAAAATAATGCACCTGGGAAACAAGAACCCAGGAAGAATACACAATGGGTGGGGAAGTAGTAACAACAACAAAAGGGACCTGGGGGGTTAATCATATCAGATGACCTTAAGGTTAGTAAGCAATGTGAGAAGGCAGTAGGGAGGGCTGGGGTATACTGGGATGTATAGGAGAGGCATCAGCAGCAGAAAACAGGAAGTTGTTATCCCTCTGTACAGACAGTTGGTGAGACCCCATCTGGAGTACTCTGTCCAGTTCTGGAGACCCCATCTCTGCAAGGACATTGACAGGATAGAGGCAGTCAGAGGGCAAATAAAATGGTGCAGGGTCTGCAAGAGAAGCAGTATGAGGAGAGAGACTAAAGGAGCTTAATATGTATACCCTTGAGGAAAGAAGGAGGGAGACATAATTGAAACTTTAAAGTACCTCCAGTGGAATCAACAAAGTCCAAGAGGTAGCATTTTCAGAAAAAGAGACTTGCAAGAACAAGGGATACAATTTAAAGATAGAAGGAGGGCGTTCAGGGGCAATGTGAGAAGTATTATTTCACAGAGAGGTAGTGGATGCATGGAACAGCCTTCCTGAGGAGGTTGTGGGGTCTAAAACTGTGGGAGAATTCAAGAATGCATGGGACAGACATAAGGCAATTCTTGTGGGGGGTAGGAAGAAATAGGCTGTTGGTTAACTAGGATCTGCGGCCTATCCTGTAGGTAGGGAAATGGGCAGACTAGATGGGCCTAGCGGTCCTTATCTGCCGTCAAAGTCTATGTTTCTATGTTTCTATGTAAACACACACACATACCCACAAAATCAGTGCTGCTAAAAAGATTTGTTGTTTTTCTTTCTTTGGGGGGGTGTAACAATTTCTATGTATACCTGTACTGTATTCCTTTTTTTATGTAACTCTTTCTGCAAGTGTACCACTTTGAATTTAGCAGATGCTGGAAAAAGTCAAGCTTTCTTAGCAATGTCTCTGTAAAGGAAACTGACCAAATGGCTATGCTGGAAATTTACTATCTTGCTGTCCAGTCTCATGGCAGGACCTCTGTCAATTTATGGCTGAGCATTAGAACGGTCTTTGATGTCAGGAAGTGGCTAGTTCATCCAAACATTCCTGTTGGGGTTCGTGTCTCTGGACGGACTACAGAGATATTTGTCCAACAGGCTGGTCCAAGCCATTTTTTCCAAACCCAGCTCCAGACAAAGGATTTTGAATCTATGATGTCAGAGTGACATACTGGATGACATGTCACGTGGGGGGCAGTTTGAGGGTTTTAGGTCTGTTAGGTCCTGAGCAAGTCGGCCAAGCCTGGAACTATGAGCAACTACCATCTAAAGGTTCAAGTCCACCCTGATTCAAAGTGTCTTGTGGCAAGCCAAACTACCTTACTAGAGACAGAGAGAGTAAGGTTTTATCTCTGTGGAACAATTTATTTTCCTTTCTGCAGAATTAATGTTTTCCATAGCCTGTGCTGTGTATGTAGTATATTTTATTATATGTGTAATATCTTGAAGTGTTAAAAAAGTCATTATTTTCATATACTTCATGTTTCCATGACTGACTTTTGACTTTTCAAATTTTATTGTTTGACCATACAAGGCCTTACAAACAGGAGATACAATGACATACAATTTTAAATAGTATCACATATTACATATAGATAGAAATTCTCGAAAACAGATAACTTATTTATCTTCTCATTATCAGCAGACAGCTTAGAGATACTTAAAACAGAGTTAATATATCTCTCTCACATGGTATTTATAAAAGTCCCCCAGAGAGTGAACAATAAGGTGCAGGTAAAATTCATTACAACAATCAACTTCAAGACAGGCTAGATATGAAAAACACTGCAGATGTTAATATACAAAACTAATTTTCAGAAATTTCACTATATATAACTATATCAATTAGACAATATTAATCCATATCCAATTGTACAGTACTATCTACGTTTTCCTAAATTTCTTTCTAGTTTTCACAGCATATACAAAATAATATGCTAATTTTTTGATAGTATCTTGATCATTTGTGTTCATGAGTATATTCCTAATTTCAATCCTAGGTATATTCTGCCAAGATAAAAATGGTTTCAACCAATACAGTCTTATTCTGTTATACCAAGGACATTTTCATAGGACATGGAGTAAATCTTCACTAGTCCCAACCTTACAGTCACATATTTCATTTATTTTGGATAGATTTTGATATCTAGTTTCGAGAATGTTATTCTCAAACAATTCCAATCTTGCTTTAAAAAATGTATTTCTGAGTGTCTTATTCTCTAAAATATCCAAATAATCCCTAAATTTAATTACATCATTATTTCCCGCATACCATCTTGAAAATCTAGATTGCTAAATTTTCTTTAAATCTTGCTCTATCCAGTATTTATCGATTTTATTTTGAATGTAAGCTTTATATTTAGTTCGTATCTCAAAGCCCCACTGTAATAAGTTTTCAGTATTGATAAACCATATTGATCTAGTTTACTATAAATCTCTTGCATCCAGCATTTTTTACCACAATCATTTTTAATCCAACAAAGCTGTTCCAGAAAGCATTTCTTTATTAATTTCTCATCATCTAGCCTGGTTAAATGCAGCCAATATTTAAGTTTTCTTCCCTCATTAAGTGTACTAATGCTGATTAAGCTTAATTATGCCCTTAAATAGGCTGCTGGACATGTAAGTGCAACATGCAGTTCTGCACATAGCATTTTATAAACTGAGGACATAACTATTTCAGGATCAGCTATATTTCAGATTTCAGTTGCATGCATTATCCGTGCCCAACACTTAGCTTTAATGGCATTTAACAAGGGCCTTATGGAGAAAACTCCACAAGCATAATTACATTTCTTCAGACCATTAATCTTTTTCTTAATTTTACCAGAAATTATTTCTTTGTGCTGATTCCATCTAAAATTATTTGTATAAATTAATTCAAGATATGTATGCTGTTAAACAGATTATATTTTATGTTTGCCTAAACTAAGGTAAGAATTGGTCTGAGTAGATCCAAAGATTATAGTTTTAATTAAGAAATATTTATTTTTAATTTTAAGGAGTTTGTACCTTTTTTTAGTATATCCAATTGTGTCTGCAGACCACTTTTTGTCTGAGAAATTAGAACTAGGTCATCAGCATATGCTAGTATAGATGTCAACCTATTACCAACCGTTGATGCATCATGATCACTATGTTCAAACTCCTTAATAAGAGGGTCCATATACAAATTAAAAAGTGTTGGAGCTAAAATGCAGTCTTGCCTTACCCCACGGTTTATTTTAAATGATTTAGTTATTTGGCCTGCCACACCAAACCTAACCTTGGCCCAAGTTTTACTGTACAAAGAGGAAATTATTGAAATCAATGAATGTTCTATTCCTCTATTATTCATTATTTTCCATAACTGAGCCCTATATACCATATCAAAGGCAGCAGATAAATCAATAAATGTTGTATAAAGTTTTTGCTTCCTAATTTTAACATATTTGTGAATCAAATGATTCAAGATAAAACAGTTATCTATTGTTGATGCCCCACAATGAAACCCTGCTTGGGCATCACTAATTCCTCCTGTTAACTGTATTTGAGAATGTAGATGTTCCAAGATAATATGAGAAAATATTTTAAGGCTTACATCCATTAAACTAATAGGGCGATACAAGGCTGGATCCCCAATAGCTCCCTTTTTATGTACTGGGATAATTTCTGCACCTCTCCAAGAAGGAGGAAAATATTGTGTCTCAATGCATTTATTAAAGAGAGTACACAAATCTGACTCCAAAATGGAGTATTACATTTATATACTTCTGCTGGGATTTTATCCGAGCCTGGTGCCTTGTTTGATTTCATGGCTTTTATAGAGAAATAAACATCCTTGACTGAAAATTGATATAAATTATAACTACTAACTACTACTGGCTCAGTATCATCAATAGTTGGATTATAAAAGATCCCCTCAAAATGTTCCAACCATTGAGATTCTGTTATATAACAATCTGGATTAGTTTTACTATTTAAGGAACCTTTAGCCACAAGCTGCCAGAATCCTTTATCATTCCCCTTTTCAATTGCCTCCAACATTTGGGCCCACTTCATTCTCTGAAAGTCCTTTTTTTTATGCAAGCATTTTTTTTATACTCTTTTACTTTGCCTTAAGTTTCTGCAATAATTTTAAATCCCTGTGCACTCTAACTTTTCTTATCTGTTTCCTTAAATCATTTTTAAATATAAGACAATCTTGATCAAACCACGTTTGCCTATCTTTATGATTACTGATGGGAAGATCATTATACAAACTTTTCCTTACTTCTTTAAACAGATCTTCCATAGTTTCCCAGATTATTTTAACATCTTGGGACAACCACACGTTTCTTCCTATAGAATTATGGAAACTTGAGATCTGCTCCAAAACCTTACATTCTAATCTACCAACCCATGTGATATGCTTACTTGCTCTACATTCTAATGGGGCCACAAATTGTGAACTTATAATATCATTGTCCCACTGCTCAGTGCCCAATAAAAGGGGGAAATGATCACTTTCTGCTCTAGCTGCAATATATGGGGATGACCAGAATTTTATATTCCCTGTCCACAAGGCCAAATCTAGCAGTGATCTATGATGAGCCTTAACATATGTATAGTTCCCCTGTTTGTCTCCCATAATTCGACCATTAAGGGGGTATAGATCCAGATCACACATAAATTCAATACAAATTTTACCAGATTTGTTAACACATAAGTCCTGTGAATTTTATATTGGGGGGTAACTACTGTTATACACAAGTAATGAGTTTTCCAAAAAGCCATCAAAGGCACCAGTCCTGGCATTAAAGTCCCCAACTATTAAGATATCAATACTAGGAACATTTTGATTATATCTATTAATCTCATTCTCTAGTTCTGACCATATTTCTCTGCTATAAAAGGCAGACCCTGCAGGTGGAATATAAACATTAATGATGATTAGCTTTTGTTTTAAGTTTTCTATACATATGGCAATAAAATTCTGCTTATTACAAAGAGGTGTAGCTTTTAAGTCAGGGATAACTCTGCAGAGTACAGCAAGGCCACCCGAGTGTCTACCAAAGTTGGCCTCCCTGTATCCAGGATGCTCATAGGGTATATATCCATTAATGAGAATTAGAACATCTTTTCCATGCCATGTTTCCTGAAAACATAACCATCAAATTGGGTGATATAATTAATCCAGCCATTGTCAGCTACCTTTGTAGTCCATCCAGCAACATTCCATGATAGAACTACAAACTTTTTATCCAAGTTAAGAACACAGCTACAATTTTCAGAGGGGCCATCAGAATCTTTATCAAGTCAATCAGCATAACCTACAAGAATTTGGAAATTATGGAGAATTTCCAGTTGAAAGCTCTCTTTTATATCATCACCCTTTGTCATAATTGTAGGATTGTTAACCCACAAATCATCCATATTAACCACATGGCAGTCCATTGTATCCAATATGCCCTCTTTATCTTGTATTATTTTTCTATCAATCTGATGATTTTTTTATTAATAAATCTATTTGGCTCCCTTCTCAGTACCTGATCACCTCTAGGATACCATCTCTTCCTAGATGCATTCCCAAAAGGTTACTAAAATAATTACTCAGTACACCTTTCAGCTTCCTACTGTTCTCATTATAAATCTTTGGGATGCCAAAAATACTTAGCCAGATTGTATCTGATTTTTTCCCCTCCATGTTTGTTACATTGTAGGCTCCTCTGGTAAAGTAGTCCCTGTTTAAAAAGGTCAACTGTATTCCAAATTCATTCAAGATTTCCCCGTTATACAAAATATCATTAGCTAACCTGGGTGAATATAGGTAGATGTTACAGTCTGAGCATTCGCCATTATTAACCAGGAGTTCTACTTTGTGTATATCAGATTCCAACACAGTAACCCCCATATTCACCCTAAAGAGCAAAGTTAATTGTGTTTTTAGCTCCAGTTCTGTCCCTTGAATCCATTATAGAGGACCTCTAAGTCTAATCCATGGAACTATCTCCTCCCCATCTCCTTTCCTTTCAGTGTAGAGATCTAAATTTATTCTCTCATCAGCTGATTTATTTTTAGGTAGATCTATTGAATTTCTTTCATTTTGACTTTCTTTCTGGGTAAATTGTTCTTTTTTTTCTTCATTAAGGTCACTTCCCCTTATAGCCCATCAGTGCCAATGAACACTGATTTAACAAGTTCCCTACTTCTTTTTCAAGGTCACCAAGTTTGGCCCCTAGATTATATTCTAATTCTGTTTTCCCCTCATAAACTGTTTCTGGGGTATCTGGATGGAAGTCTAAAGGGTAGACCAATATGGGTCGTGTATCACCTTTCTTAGTCAATACTACCTCGGCCCCTTTAGAGTGATCCTTTTTATCATGCTCCTCCAGGTTACCCTCAATTGAACCCGAGGGATCAGCTAAATCAGTTGTACAAGCAGAATCACTTCTTATCTTATTTTTGTTCCTTCCTTTTTCTTTTTCATCTTCCTTGGGTGTTTAGGTGGCAAACTGGGTGAATCTGGAATAATTAGTGTAGAAAAATCCTCTCTTATATTTCTAGACTCTTTAGTCAGATTCTCATTATCTGAGAGATGAATAATAGAAACAGATTAATCTAAACGGGGCACTATTTTATCCAGTTTACCACTGACTTCCTCTAAATTAATCTGATTATTAAATATACCAGCCTTAATCATTCCAACCTACTCTCTAATAGCCATCAGTTGCTCCATAATGAGAACATTAGCAGAGAGTTTTAAGCATCTGTATCATATCTTTACTCATAGCTGTTGGGTAGTAAAAACATTACCTCTACAGTGGACCATATTCTCTCTCCATTCTAATTGTTTTTGAGACACCTGACCTATTGTGTCTACACCAAGTGGAGTTTTATCTCCACCAACTGGAATCTGAATTGGTTCAAGTAATTTAAGGCCCTCAGTTGTAGACCGGAGATCTAATGTGATAGCTTTTAGTTTATCTGTTAAATCAGGAGTACTCCCTGGGATTATACTGTCCTTACTCAATTTTCCATCTAAATTACCCAAGGACATCAGACTATTAATAAGATTTTCAGAGACTGAGGCATTTAATAAGATTTCTGAAGGAATCTCATTATTTGTATTATTTATATCAGACACAACAGAGACATCAGAAAAATACAACATAGGGGTTTGTTCCAAATCCTTACTATAAATAGGATAATTACATGCTCTAATAGGTGTATTAATACACACTTCTGCAGTAAAAGTCTTCCATATGTTAGACTGTTCCACATTAGTACCTAGGTTAGGAGTAGATATTTTCCCATTTCCCTTAGCAATAATTAAATGATCTGTAATCTTAGTTTATTTAAGACACTCTTTTTTTTTCTATGCAAACTTCGCTCATCAGTAGTAAGCAAAGGAGGCAAAGCAATTTGATCCATTTGAGCCTGTTTCCTAGTTAATACTATAGTTTTTTCCAGAAATAAATAATAAAGGGCTAACAAGGTTGAGGACCAAGGCAGATATCAGTGCAATATTTGACAAATTATTTTTAGGAGGCAGAACTTATATGGAGATACAATAAATACTCAGAGAGTCAAAAGTTCAAAGAGTCTCATTCCAAGTTTCAAGTCTCAAGTCACAAGTCTCAGATCTTACTTCAGGTCCAATTACTCTTAAAATTCTTATCTTCCAGGCTGTCCAAAATCACATCAGACACATCCGTGGAACTGCCAAATTCACAATCAGGAGGTGGAGGGGAGAGTTTATCCAGTTTCCCTCACAAATCGGAGATCATAAAAGTCTCAGCTTTCTTCTCCGTTTCCACCGATACAAAAAGCACAGGTCCACATGTAACCAGCCAGGGGTCAGGTTGATGTTATTTTTTGTTTTATTAGTGCTGTGTGGTGCCTCCATTATGTAACCCACTACATGGCTGCCAGGGTTCGGGGAGAAAACTGTTGCTCAGCATTTTGGCTAGCTTTGAAACTTCTAGTCAGGGCACCCAAGTAATCCAGACACAGGAAGCAATAACTGAAAATGTCCGATCCAGGATTGGGATTCTAGAGTGTAGCTTTTATTCACAACAACAACAGAATAATAAAGCATAGATGGACCCCCACGGGGCTACACTCCCTCGTAATGCAGATAAACAGAGACAAGAACACATCTTCTTACACACTGTAACCCTCAGGTTCTGAAACACACTGGGCACTCAGCCTGAACTCATCTCCACATAGTCAGGCTCCTCTTGCTCATCCAAAGCCTCCTCTAAGGGAAGCTGGAGGGTCTCAGCAACTTTTTTATAAAACAAAAAATGAGAAGGGGACTCAGAAAGCCTAGGGGGAGACTCACCTGAAGGTCTGTCTGGGGAGATGTCCGGTTCAATGGGCACATCCAGACTTTCAAAGTCACATTCACACTGATCATAATCCTCATCCCCCTCCTCTGGTTCATAAAACTCTTCTATATCATATTCCTGAACCATTGGAACCGACAGAACCGACCTTTTGCCAGACAGTGGCGGTTCGAAGGAACGAGGAGACAGGGACTGGACAATCTGTATTGCCCTGGCTATCTCTGCAGCAGTTGGAGAAGGAATTTTGGACTCCAAACCTGCTGATTTTTAGTTTTCTTTGCTGGAACTGGCTCCTCAGAGCCAGCTTTTCGTTGCCGAGGAAGTCTCTGGTCAGAGGGCACTCCTCCGGTTGGTTGGCACCGGGCCGGGCTGGCTCCCCTCGGGTCAGCAGACTTTTAGCCTCTGTTCCTGAGCCTGCCCACTCTCTTGTCCAGGGTGGCTGCAGGGAAATTTTTACAAATCTGGCAGTCTGAATTGAGGTGGTCAAACCCCAGACAATAGACACATGTAGTGTGTGGGTCAGCCTTGGCAAAGGCTTCCCCACAGACACTACAGTGTTGAAACCCAGTGGGCCGGTTTTCTTTTGGGTTTCTCAGACATGATGCCAGCCTAACCAACAAACTTGCCCTTTTTAATGGCAGTGCCAGGCAAGACACCCTTATGGTTCCAAACCGTGTCCGCGGGTGCGTGGAGAAAAAGCGTGTGAAGAATCCGTTTTTTTAGAACCGATAAGAACCGGGAACTGCACTCTAACAAGCCTTAAAAGGCTTTAAACTTAAGTTTTAATACAATTCGATCGGTTCAACCGAACCAATAACAATTTTACAAGTTCCACACAGAAAAAACCTATCTATTACTTACAATACCATAGACAGAGCTTGAACCGATCAGTTTTGTGGTTAAAATAATTAAATTGCGGTTAAATTCAACTGAGAAATAGCGCTTTAAACTGAAGAAATGAACTGAGCAACAGGAGGAATCTCCGGAGCGACTGTTCAGTGAGGCGGAGTAAAGAATCTGACGGTTTCGGTTTGAAACCACCCTAACAGAGCTTCTGAACCGAGCTCGCGCTCTAAGCTCCATGCTCTGCATGGGAGTTAACTCTTTCACCTCCGGAGCAGTTCTAGTGGTGGGACAAACTGCAATAGTCATAATATAGCAAGACTTCATGTTGTTTGAATCACTGGTCTCTTCCCCCCCATTCCTCCAGGGATGGGACACTGGAACAAGCCGGGGAGCGGTCTCTACCACTATGTCAGGTTTCTTCTGCATCTCTATCTAGGGTGAGAACACACACCCGCTACCTCTGGGTAGCTCTATAGCAGAGCTAAGACTCTGAGGGCTACCACCTGCAGCACACCTCCTTCACTCTCTGAGTCTGGCTGAAGACTGCCTCAAACCTCCCAACATTCTAAGCTAACTCCCTGCTGCAACATTCCAATGTGGCTTATGCTGCTGCGAGAATTCTATGTGATATCACCCTCCAGCTCAGCAGCTGAGACTGAGGACAGAGTGAGACAGTGTGAAACCCATTTAACTGGTGTCTCACAAGCTGCCTTTCCCTGCTTGCCACTAGATCTAAGTGGGATTCTTGTAACCCCGGGTGACGGGGGGTTACACCCACCCTTGGAAAGGAAAATGACTGTTCACAGTCATTACTTACCCAGCCCAGACCATCTTACCCTATGTGTTGACTATGGGGAGGTAGTGCTACCTTCTTCCCTACCATGTGCCAGCACAGGCAGACAACACTAAGGGACCAGAGGCCTTCAGCTGATGCATCAGCCTCTACTCTATGATGTTACTATGGATACCTAGTTGCCCTGGTAGAATTGTCCAGAGCATAGCCCTAATAGATCAGTATTGCAGCCCCTCTGGCCGGTCAGGACCACAGCCTGTCTATCCCACCTAGCCCTCTAGGGGAAAACCTATCTGACTCTAACTCAAATTACCCAAAAACAAACAAACAGAGGAACCTCCCCCAAACCCTGGACACCTGCAACCAAACACCAGGAGCTAATGCTATACTCTATACATTACTCCCACACTCCCCCACAACCATACCTGTGGAAGGAAAAGTTACACACAGTAAACAACATTTTGTACTTTAAACACTACAACATTAAAGTACTATGAGGAACTCTGCTGAGTCCCTTCTCCTCTTCTTGTCTTCTTCAGGAACACCTGCAGGAAAAAGAGAAAGACAACACACCCCTAATCGGCAAACACAGTAACTATCTAACCCCTACCATCAAAACACTGAAGAATCCCAAAAATATTTTTTAGAAAAGTAGAAAAAATAGTATAAACAGTAAAAACAGTAGAAGAACAATGACATTATTTACAATACACCTTTTGGGGGATGGAAGGCCCTAAAAGTCCCTTTTAGTGACAACAGTGCCCGAAGGCAAGTCCAATAAAGAGTCTCTCCTGGGCAGGAGCCCGGTGAAGCACAGTTCTAGCAGTCTGAAATCCCAAAGGGGAGAGTCTTTGAGGACAGTTTAAACATCTGCAGTCTGCTAGTGTAGGGTGTGTATTGCAATGTCATTAGAATAGAAAAGTCTGGACTTACCTGTCCCTTGTAGAACGAAAACAATATGGCAGCTGGTTCCCGCTGAAGACTCTCCCTGGCAGCATTCTTCAGATACAGCTGGATGGACATCTTCCAGAAAATGACAGGATGGCACATCTGGAAACTGTTGGGCTGCTGTCACCTAGGAGATGGAACCTTGGAACAGGAAAAGGAAAAAACAGCTGGTCTGAGATCATCCAGCATCCCAGGCGATGAGTGAGGATACAGCTGGGCTGGTGTCCTCTCTGGATATGAAGTCATCTGCTAGGCCAGTCAATGGAATCTGGAAAGCCAGTACACTACAAGGCTGATGAATGTGGGACACCTGGTTCCTGGAATGCCAGACTGGTGGAACAACATAGGTATGGCAACGGCTGGATGGCAGCACTGGCTACCACTGCTCTGCTCTCCACTTGGTAGGCATGGGCACATTCGCAGGAAGGTCTCTGCATTGTGGAAAGTAGCACAATGGGTCAGGTGCAAGAATTATTACCCCGTCTGGGCACTCATAATTCACATTGTGGAAGGTTTCATTGCCTTCTCCATCCACTATTCGAACAGTGTCTATAAACAGTGTCCTGCCCACTTTCCACTGGCTCAATTTCACTCGTTACACTCTGTCTCTGACATATTTGTTTGCAGCAGGATGTACATATTTCATTGCTTCTTCCATTACCCAGGATTTCCTGCTTTTTTCAATCTCCTCCGAGACTCTCTCAGAAAAGGTAGGAAAGGACATCCCATAGATTTCATTTGCCTTCCTATGAACCAGTCTTTCCTCTTTACTACACTTGGTCAACTTGAGACCTCTGGCCTGGCTTGGGGGCGGCCAGTCCTGGTTCAGCCAGCTACACATACTTAATGCAATATAGAATGGATCTTTGACTCCTCCTTGCGGGGACAGGGCTGTGGAGTTACTACTCTCTTTTATTTTCTGCTCCTCTGAGGCAAGAGCTTGAGGCTGTGGATCTGCACCTTCTTCACAAGGTCACATAGGTTCCCCCTCATCTTCTTCCTCACTAAGGATTTGAGCCCAGGAATGAGCAGTCGTCCTCACTCCTGAGACTGTCTATGCCTTGCTGGGTGCGGAGGTTGATACCTCCCATTCAAGGGTCTCCCTCATCTCATCTTCTATGAGACTTGGGCTAGGCCCTCTCTCCAAGGATCTACTGATGCTCCCTCCGCCATGTCTCTCTGCGACCCGGACATGGACACATCAGAACTTTGCTCTGCCTGTGAATCTGCACCCTCTTGCTTCATGTCACACTCTGTTGGGCTTCCCTCATCAGGTTCTACCTAGTGCTGTGTGCTGCCAATTGCATATTCTTGAAGCTTTGTCCATGTGGGAGCCAAATGAATCTTGGGTGCTTTAATCAAGCCACACTTCTCTAGGCACTCTGAACAGTGAGGTATCATGAAGACGTCCCTTCCAGCATTTAAGCACATCACACATACTTGTACTGGATATCCAGGAATCACCACATGAGGAGGCAGTTGTCCCCCGTATTAATATCTCTCAATGTCTCTCAACTTGTTAACTTCTACTATCATAGCCCGGGCATGATCCAGGTAGCAGGCTGGTCCCGAAGGCCTGACTACAGAGAAAAACAAACACTCACTGTTTTTTCAAGTCTCACTTCATTGGAAAAACCTTTTTACAAAATGTCTCCCCTGCTACTGTGTTTACTTTACTACCCCACACTGTAATGGTGGTGGCAGCACTCCTGGTGCATCAACATTCTGTTTCTGACTCAAGCCACTGTGCATCCAAGTTACACACTCCACTGATAAAGTTCACTCAAACTGCAAAAATTGCCCTGCTTGCTCACTCAGCACATTTATATGATTTGTACTGGACTTTTCATTCACTTTTAATCACTGTTCTAGCTTAAAGTCCTCTAAAGCCACAGTATTTCATTACATAGGATTGCCTGTAATTTTGTTGCATCTCTCATACAACTCACAGTCTCTCACATGGCTTTGAAAATCATACTGTTGCTGAACCTATAATCATGCTCACAGTCTAATGCTCAGAATTCTTGCTTTAGCTGATTAACTTGACACAGTCCTTCTTTGCAAAACTGAACACACTGATACACACAGATTCAGCTGGCTTTAGATTAAAATTACACACAGTTTGAGCTGTTTCTCAGGATGGTACTCACTTAATCAGTAGCTTGTATTGCAATGGAAACTGCGGCCTACAGCCGGTCTTGCAGGCCTCTGGATGGAAGCGGGCTGGCAGTCCTGCTGATTGTCCCTCCAAACACCACACTTTTTTCCAGATGATCGATATGTGGGTTGAGCCCGATTCTAAATAGAAAAGTCTTATTTTATTATTTTTACAACATTTTCAGTCACTGCAACACACCTCCTGGCAAGCCAGTTTGCACACTCCTCTCTCTCTCTCTCTCTCAAACACTGTGCAGTCACTCTAGAGCTGGTTTGGGGGCGGGACTGATTACAGTCTCACCAATCACTCAATGCCATGCAAATGAGCCTCTCTCTTCTCGTACTCTGCTCCTCCACGGTGCTCGTCGAGCAGGCGAAATTTAACCTACAAACCACACTTTTTTTTTCAACTGTAGCACCAGTTTGACCATTTTTCATGCCATTTTACTCAGTGACTCTCTTAGTCCATACCACAAGCACTTCCAATTTCTAGGGCACAAATCTGTCTTTGTTTCCCACAGTTTTCCACACTTTTTTTTGTCACATAACACTTTAAAAGTTGGCAAACATTGTAATTATGATGCAGGACAAGGGCATACACTCTTGGGCTTTACTGCTCCTTGATAAACAGTTGGCAAAATTACAGCAGCACACAGACAGCAGCACACAGTGGCACATTTAGTTGGCAATGCTTCTGATTTTTGGGCTACCTACTGCCAGACAGCCAAAACACTAGCCGCCATCCTAGCAACCTTTCTTGCCTTTCTCCCAATTCTAAACCAAATCCCAGTGGTGCCTCCAATTTGTAAACAGCCAGGGGTCAGGTTGATGTTATTTTTTGGTTTATTAGTGCTGTGCAGTGCCTCCATTATGTAACCCACTATGTGGCTGCCTGGGTTCAGAGAGAAAACTGTTGCTCGGCATTTTGGCTAGGTTTGAAACTTCTAGTCGGAGCTCCCAAGTAATCTGAACACAGGAAGCAATCACTGAAACTGTCCAAACCAGGAGTGGAATTCTAGAGTGTGGCTGTTATTCACAACAACAACAGAATAATAAAGCATAGATGGACCCCCATGGGGCTACACTCCCTGGTAATGCAGATAAACAGAGACAAGAACACATCTTCTTACACACTGTAACCCTCAGGTTCTGAAACACACTGGGCACTCAGCCCAAACTCGTGCTCTTCTCTGGATTCCCTGGCATGGCACCTCGGCCAGCACTGGGACATTTCTCCATATGGCATGGATTTTTATCTGGTGACTCCCTTTACCACCCAGGAGCACTTCCTAGCTCCATAAGGGAAAATCTTCATCCTAATCCCATGTCTGGGTACTTTTTGTGAACACTGGCCAAGTGCCCGGAAGAAAGCTATAGGTGCCCAAAGTGAACCCGTGGAGGTAAATCTGGTTACTCCAGATGGGGGGGGATCTCCCACCTCTCACTCCCAAATCCATACCCGGCCATTCATTTGGAATCAACACCTTTCTTGTAAAACACAGTGTTGTAGAATGCTGTCTCGAAATGTATATCACATTTAACACTCTACTCCTCATAAACTGATGTCCTGGCTTATAATGCTCTCTGAGTGGCTATGTCCATCCCTGTAGACCCCCACTGTATAGATGCATTCTAAGTCATACACAACTGTAGTACTGTACTTGGCTGTCCTTCCCTGACCCCACAGTAGCAGATACTTTACACACTGTCTGGTGAAACATAGGCTCTCAGCAGACTCACCAACTGGTTTGCAGGTGCCCCAAGGTGTCTGGCAAAGCAAATGAATCCTGGTGCCTCAGCACCTGAACAACAAATGTCAGGCAGCTTTCCCTCCTCAGCAGGGCCAGGGGATTGCCCCTGAAATCTCTGGTCTCTTCCCCCATCCCTCCAGGGACGGGGCACTGGAACAAGCTGGGGAGCGGTCTCTACCACTATGTCAGGTTTCTTCTGTGTCTGTATCTAGGGTGAGAACACACACCCTCTACCTCTGGGTAGCTCTATAGCAGAGCTAAGATTCTAGGGGCTGCCACCTGCAACACATCTCCTTCACTCTCTGAGTCTGGCTGAAGACTGCCTTAAACCTCCCAATGTTCTAAGCTAACTCCCTGCTGCAACATTCCAATGTGGCTTATGCTGCTGTGAGATTCTATATGATGTCATCCCTCCAGCTCAGCTGAGACTGAAGACAGAATGAGACAGTGTGAAACCCATTTAACTGGTGTCTCACACACTGCCTTTCCCTGCCTGCCACTAGATCTAAGTGGGATTCTTGTAACCCTGGGTGACAGGAGGGTTAAACACAGATTTTCCATGAATAAGACTGAGGGACCTGAATAATATTAAATCTAATAAATAAGACAGGACAAGGAAAACTAAAATCTTATTAAAAAAATACTAAAACCCAAGACCCCTGTTCCCTTAATCCATTAATTACAGGACAGAGACACAAGGTCAGCACAGAATCAAAAAACAATATTCACTTACTTCATCATCAAGTCTTTTCAATCCCCTGCTATTTCCCAATCTCAATCTTAACAGCAGCTATAGTACGATCTTCTTAAATTTACTCCTAGCTTAACCACTGAAAAGCTTGAAATCTTAGAGAGCAAACAAATGGATGATAAAGAAGGAAAAGTAAAGGTTTCCTATTTTCAGGCTTTCCCCATGATGAGCTACAGACAAATGACAAATCTGATAAAAGAACATCACACATGTGCATTTAAGCAAAAAGCACGCTTTTGCGTGGTGGCCAATCCCTGAGTCTAAAAAAACCTATTTGGCACAATGGTAGCCTTAAGTACACTATTAAAAAAAGAAAAAAATATATATGAAGAATCAAAGAAAACAAATTAAAACACAAATCAAACAAAACAACACAACAAAATTCACAACAGAGTTCACACTCATAAGAAATATAATTCAATCAGTGAGTAAAATAAGTTCAGTAAATTCAATAAGTTCACAGCCAGTCAAAGATGTACAAAAATACAGAACTCCCACTCATGAGGCAAAAAAGGCACACAGCAAAATAGCAAGTTAACAAAGGAGATTCTGATGTGCCCCAGCAGGCTGGCATCTTCAGAAGCCTAGCACCTCAGCAGCCAAAAGTCTCAGCAGGACACACCCAACGCTTAAAATCTCTAGCGGACACAGCAAAACAGACAAAACAGAGTACTGCACAGTTAAAAGTAGGTACAATAAGAAAAAAGTTATCTTGCAATCTTCTTCTCTGCTCTTCTTCTGCCAGTTAAATTTTCTCAGTAGCTGCTTCACACAAAAAGCCTTCCCGAAGGGTCCCTCCAGCTTCCCGATCCAGTTGCTACCTTTGGCCTTCCTCCAAGGGGAGTAAGGAGAATTTTGAGGTGACACACCAACCAGCTGAGAACACACAAGTTACACTGGTAAGCTTTATCTCAATATAGGTGGCATACCTGTTATAGGTAGAAAAACAGCACTGTACAAAGCCTGCTTTCTGCGCTTCTCCACAGTCACAGCAGCATGCAGCGTTCATGACCTCTCTCTCAGCGACATTCAGTAATATATACCAGGGTGTAGCCAGTGATGATATTACTACCTCTGTAACAATCTACAACTGTATTGGTTCCTTTGACAATCTGACACTTTCTGTCATTTCTATGACTGAATCTTTTGGGGTACAGCTAACTTATTTATTTATTGATTGATTGATTGATTTCTAGGATTACCACCTTTGAACCAGAGTTTCTTTTACAAAGATTCCGCATCAACAGAGATAATATCAAGCCAAGCATGGTCGGAAGGTACATATGTATATGACAATTACAGTTGAGTTCATTGTTACAAGCACAAAGGTTTAAATGGAATCACAAGTAGTATAACAATCATAAGAATAAAACAAGACATCGCCAATGAATCAAAACTAGGCCCCATTAAACTTAAGCTATGACATTACCTCATCTCTCTTGCCAGCTGCGACTGTCCTCCCTAACTTACTTAATGACCACTTTCTCTTCCTCCTTCCTACCTCTCCACCTATTATCCTCTTCCCCTAACTGGTTTCACTACTAACAGCTCTTCAAGTCCCTTCTCTCCATCATTTCTCCCCTCCCCTTTGCACCTAGCCCCTCTTCTCCCTTAGCCACACCCCTATCATCTTCCACCTCTGCCTTACCCCTGTTTGCTTCACCCTGTCTCCACCCTGGGATGTCCACCCTCCCTCCCCCCACCTGCCTAATCCCTCAGGTCAGTTCCCTTGTCTGCCAGACCCAGTCTGCTAAATTGGAACCGTTATTGCACCAACTAACTAATTTATAACTGACAAAACTGTATTTCCACCTCTAAAGAGAAGACTACTGTTACCATAATCTATTTCTAAAGTAAGGTGTTCTCACCCGTGACAGAGAGGGGTGGGTTGTGTGTCCTTGAGCATGGAGCACTGTACCATGTGAGCAGTGACTCTGTCGGGATTCAGACCTCAAACTAGCCCAAAAGAGTGTTTAAGCTGAGTAGTGGCAGCTACTGAAATAATGAGACAGCTGGTAACAGTGACGCAGGCTGAGTCTGGGAAAGACCAGTTTGCCACATCTAGCAGATGTTCTTATAACTGAGATGTTCTTATAAGAGGACTTCACTGAAAACAGTGAAAATCCATATAAAAGCTATGGTTAGAACAATGAACATGGGCTTAAAATAGTTTTTAGAGAACTTATTATTAAGAGCAGTATAGTATTGTTTTGTAAAACAACTCTTGCCCAAACAACTCAAGTACAGTATTGTTGTAAAGTTCATTTGGTGCCGCATCTAAACATGAATTAATGTGTGCTGCCTTCTTCATAGAGCATCTTTCACACATCCATTCACTATGCAAGTGATTGTTAATGGTAGTTTATTCACCTGATAAAGGTGATTGTGGGGGTAGCCCTCTGAGGCACACCAGGTTCTTACAGATAGGGTACACAGATTCACCTGCTAGGCTGTCAATGCACATGTGACTTTCAAATTTGAAATCCGAGCTCTAGTTCCCTGTGGTCTGCCCATCAAGCCCAGTTTCAGTGTCTGTCAAAGCTTGTTTGTGTAAAATAAAACTGGTTAGACAGAAAGGCTTGTGACCAATATGCCAGGAAAAAGATAACGTTTCTGAAATTTCTTACCTGCTCATTTTACTTTCTAATTGTCTCTGACCTATATGGCATGCTGCGTCGATCATTGATGTGGCCTTCTGGTCCATTTGCACATTGTCTCATATGGGAGGTTTGTGGAGTGCCTCAGAGGACTACCCACCACAATCACCTTTTCCAGGTCAGTAAACTACCATTGTTGGGGGTAGTCCCTGTGGCACTCCAAATTCTTACAGACAGGGTTTTTAATAAGCAGTGGGAGAGACAGAGCATGCCCGGAGTCAGGGGTCATGGCCACCTGCAGTACAGAGTGACCAAAGTTAGCTTTTGCTGTCTGTGCAGTGTCCAGTCTGCAGTGCCTCATGAATGTGTGTATTGATGCCTAAGTGTCAGCTGCACATATTTTTTCTGTCGTGGCCAGGTTTCTCTCAGCCCAAGAGGTGGCCACTGCTTGCACAGAGTGTGCTAAGCCTTTTGGTGGTGGTGTGTCAACTGCTTTGTATGTCTCCTATATACAGAAGTACATTTCAGTGATACTGCAATAGTCAATTTGGAGGCCGCTGAGCCCCTTCTGTGTCCTTGAACAATTACAAACAGCCTGTCTGATTTCCTGAATTGTTCCATTCTGTTGATGTGTGCTGCCACCATATTTTTTAAGCCTAGGGTCTAGAGGGCAGGTTGTCCTCATTGTTAGAAATCAGTATAGTGGCCAGTAGTTTGACTGTTTGTATCCTGTAGAAATCAGATGCAATTTTTGGAATGAACGAGGGTATTGCTCTTACTGATACTTTGTCCTCATGAAATATTAGGTAGGGCTCTCTGGAGGAGGCAATAAAAGAAAATCATATGGTACAAAGGACCATCTCCTGCTGAACAAAGCCATTATGGAGAGCTGCAAAAAATGCCGAAACCTTAGTGTAGCATGGATCGACTACAAAAAAGTATTTGACAGCTGGCCTGCCGGTGCAGCGGTAGGGTTACCGCTTGCAGTGCCAGCGACCCGGGTTCAGGAACAGACTCTAGCAGCTGGAGGGTCGGCTGGGGGGAGGAGGATCGAGTGCCCAGAGGCTGCTCTCCTCCTCCGGGTGGGGTTGGATGTGGGTTCTGCCATGATACCGCCACCTGGGTGACCACGGGTGGTGGTGCAGCGAGGACCGCATGTAGCAGGGAGGAAGGACATCTGCTGGGAGCCGGAGCGTTAGCACGTTGTAGCGTATATGCTTGCTCCTGAGGCTCTCTCCCTGGGTGCAGGCGTCCCTCGGGGATGGGCGAAAAGGAAAATACCCTCCGGTGCTCCCTGTAGATGGAGCTCAGGCCCCGATCCCAGGGCCCCTGCCTGCGTGGTGACAGATCCCGATTTAAAATCACAGTCGCTCGGGGCGGTGGAAGGGGTAACCCCGCCTCGTACCCACCTGGGGTCAAACCAAGGCAGCATGGGTGGATGACTGCACCTGATGCCGACCGACGAGCAGGGACACACAAGGCCGTAGGAGGCTCCCGAAGGTGAGGAAGTACCGGGGTGAGAAGAAGGCGTAAAAAAGAAAATATACGCTAAAGCGCTGGTACTTGATCTTGACGAGCGCCTCAAATATCTGACCTGTACCCTTACAAAAAAGACCCTCCTTGGACTATCCCCACCAGGATTGACCACCACCATATGCCGCTCTGTCCCACTAGTTCATACTCGGACCTCTGGGAAAACCTCTCTTGTTATCCCTAGAGCTAGGACCTCTCACGGCCAAAGAGCCTTCAGCTTTAGGGCCCCCTCCTCGTTCAACACACTGCCCCCCTCCATCTCCGAGCTCCAACTATATCGCTTCAAAACTTCATTATAACCACCTTATTAACACCCGATGCTGTAATTGCCACTAGTCAAAGCCGTATTCAATACTTATGACAAAGCTTATTACTAAGCTGCTAAGGACAACATAACTCTGGTATTGTTTGCATCAATCCTACCTGTACCAGCTTGTTTGTATCTATGTCTTAAGTTACTGTTATACTTATGTGTTGTACTGTTATACTGTGTATTTTCGTTTGTCTTACTGTGACAAGGTACCTTTGTAAATGAGCCTATGGCTCAAAGGTTCTCCAAACTGCTCTTTAAATAAAATAAATAAAAATAAAATAAAAAAAAAAAAAAAGCATTTGACAGCATCACACACTCCTGGATAATTGAGTGTTTACAGATCTACAGGATACATCCCACATTGATAAACTTCATCACAACAACAATGAGAAAGTGGCAAATCACCCTGCAATTAAATCATGAGAAAGGTCAAATCACCATCCCAAATATAAGCATCCAATGAGGGATATTTCAAGGTGACTCCCTGTCACCACTTTTGTTTTGCCTTGCCCTCAATCCCTTGAGTAGCCTAATCAACAACCTGGGCTATGGATACAGCTTGAGCCCCAGAAACAAAAACAATCAACAGCTAACATCTCACCTTCTATTTGTAGATGACCTAAAACTTTGTAGTTCATCTGACAAACATTTGAAAGAACAACTACAAATTAAGACCTTTTCTGATGACATACGGATGACGTTTGGCCTAGTCAAATGTGCCAAAGCAATATTTGTAGCAGAAAAGTTAACTCATAAAGAAAACATGAATATGGTGGAGGTTTGTGACATAAAAGAACTTGAGCAAGAGGGAGTGTATAAATGCCTCGGAATAGATGAAGGAGCAACAGCACAACATGAACACATGAGAGTTAAAGTAAGCAAGGAATATTTTAGAAGGTTGAAGCTCATTCTGAAAACTGCTTTGACAACACAAAATAAAGTGCAAGCTATAAACCAACTCGTCCTTCCAGTGATATCATACAGCTTTGGTGTAATAGACTGGCCACAGAAAGTGTTGAACCAGCTAGATATAAAAACAATAAAATGTTTCATGCTCACCAAATAATATACAAAAACCAGTGCATGCCAAGATTATACATCCCAAGGTCGGAGGGAGGCATGGGCCTCATTGAGATTGATTGCACATATAGATCCACAATAGTGGGGCTACATACAAACTTACTTACATCCTTGGACCCAAATATAGTCAAGGTCTTGCATCATGAAGAAAATAAGCCTAAGATGACTTCACTCATCAGATTAGGAGAAGCCTTCAGAAGGGTAGCAGAGATTGATGTCAATCCACAAGTAGATAAGGAACAGTCAGCAACAGAAAGTGCAAAGAATCAGAAAAAGGAGTATAAGGACAAAGACCAACAGAAAAGACAAAAAAATTGGAAAGCCCATAATTATAGTGGAAAATACAGGGAGCTACTGGAACAACCACATGTCGATCAAGCCCTGACCCATGAGTGGTTAAAAGGAGGTGAATTTAGGTCACGAGATGAGAGACTGATAATGGCAGCCCAAGATAGTGGGCTACGCACAAGATGGTTCACAAAATCCATAGAAAAAAAAAGGAGAAACAGACAAGTGCAGGTTCTGTAGTACAGAATTAGAAACAGTTGCGCATCTCATGGCTGGAAGTGAAGTACTCATGGCAGAAGGCCTATATACCGAAAGACACAACAATGTAGCAAGACTGATCCACTGGAAATTGAGCAAACACTATAACATACAGGTAGCAGAGAGACACTGGAAACACAAACCAAAAAGAATCACAGAAAATGAAGAAGTAATGATCACATGGGATCACCCAATACCAACAGTCAAGAAAGGGGAAGCGAGAAAACCCGATATTGTAATACAAGAAAAGAGAACAAAGGTAGCATTGCTGATTGAAATAGCCACCCCTAGTGACTACAGTGTCCTGCGTACAGAAAGACACAAAATCATGAAATACCAAGATATGCAGTTAGAAACCAAACTGATGTGGAATAAGGACACAAAAATTGTTCCAATAGTGCTTGGAGCAACTGGACTAGTCAAAAAGAACTTTCAGGCACACTTAAATATGTTACCAATACTTGTGGCATTTTATGAACTTCAAAAGGAAGCTATCTTGGGGACGTTGCGTGTGCTGAGAAGAGTGCTGTCAGCAAACATCAAAGACTAATACAGTACTAATTTCTTGAGTTTTGAACATGCCCTGGCTAAAGAATGGGGTCCATTCTTGCCACGGTATCAGAAATCCCTAAACATTTGGAGACACTAACCCCTGAGGAGAGTGTGTGTAGTTCACTTGTCCTTCTGGTTGAAGAGATTGCCACCATGAAAACAGTACTGAGATTCATCCATTTTAGTTGCAGTGATGGCAGTGGTTCGAAGGGGGGGTGTTAACATTGCTTTAAGCACCAGGTTCAGGTCCCATGGTGCAGTGATCTGTCTCTGCCTGAGGCAAATGTTGTTGACTACTTTCATGAAGCGTAAGGTGTCCAGGTGTGCCCCTGGAGGGATGTTTTCCATTTGTCCTTGAGCCACCTCTGTGGCTCCAACTGCACCCACAGAGAGGCTGGTGATGGCCCTTTATTAAGACCTTCTTGCAGGAAGAGTAAAATGTCTGCAATTGAGGATGTGACTGGTATTATGTCTTTAGTTGAACACCACATAGCGAATATTGCCCACTGTCTGGCATAGGAAGATGTTGCTGAGCCCTTTCTGGAGAGAGTCATGGTGTCTACTACTTTAGAGTCATATCCAGCCCTCAGCAGTCTCTCCCTTTCAGGAACCACTTTTCTGGGTTGGGTGTCTTACCGGACCCTGATGGAGTATGTGCAAGTGTTCTGGTACTCTCCATGGATGGTTGAGTGTCATGGCTATGATTGTGGTGAACCATGACCTGTGAGGCCAGTACAGTGTGATTAGGATCACTCTTGCCCTGGTTTGCTGAATCTTCCCGAAGACTTGAGGATTCAGAGGAATTGGGGGAAAGATCCTGTGTGTGGCCATGAGGTCTATTTGCACTGGACCTCATCTGTGGCATCTGTGTCAATTACTTTGTTGTGTTTTATGTCCAGAAGCATGCCCTTGGTTAAGCTGTGTCTGTCCACCACCCCAGTGTGGATCATACTTTTGAGTTGATATTCATTGTGGCTGAGAGTTTTTAGTCCACATCGGCCCCTTGCTGGATGGCCAAAATCATGAGTAGTCTCATGTTCCACCTAGCCCATGGAACCAGGTCAATGCAAGATGCCAACAAGCCTAGAACCTGTGAAACTTGTGCCAGCATCAGGCTGCTGGAGTTCCATAAGTTCTCTGTTTGGAGGATGATGTTGTTCATTGTCTTGCCTAAAGGTCTTACTTGCTCTTTTCTCATGTCTATGACAGTTCCAGGTGCTCTATGACCTGACTGGGGATCAGGCAACTCTTGGGTGGATTTATGATCCATCTGTGTTTTTCCAGATGGTGCAGAACTGTCTGTGTCTCTCTCAGCAGCTGGGCGGTTGACCTGATACAAATGAGCCAGTTGTTGAGGTATGGTATCACCTGAATCCCATGTTCCCTCACCTTTGCAGCTAGTACTACAGATACTTTTGTAAACACTCTTAGAGCTGAGGTTAGAAAGGGAGTGCTTGGTACTGGTTGTGTTGCCCCAGGATACAGAAGCAAAAGGTATTTGTGATGTGAGGGTCTGATGGGAATGTGTAAATAGGCATCCTTCATGTCAAATGATGTCAGGTAGTCTCCAGGGCATATGGCTTTTGTGGTTGACCTGATAGTCTCCATCAATTTAAGAATTTTAAATATTAGATTTTAGATCAAAGACTGGCTGAAGGTCACCTGTCTTTTTGGGCACCGTAAAGGATATCAAATAGATTCTTTTTCCCCTGTCCGCATGTGGAACTTCTGTAATGGCCTTGTTGTCGAAAAGATTTTGTATTATGTGTTTTACTTATTCTGGGTGGGCCTTTCTTTTTGAGAGTGGCAAGATTACCAGTCTGTTCACTGTGGGTATATCTGTTAATTCAGTTGCGTAACCCTTGCTGACTACCACGAGGACTCACCCAGAGTTAATTCCCTCCATGCTTGTACAAACTTCAGCAGGTGTGCTCCTATCGGGAGGTAGGTTGGGGCAATTGCTTATATGCTATAGTCATTGCTTAGACTGTTGCACAGGCTTGCAGTTGTCACTGAATCATCCTCTGTTAGCTGTGGAGTGACCACTGAATCTGTTGTTGCCATTATTGTTGTTCATGCAAAAATTGGTGTTTCTGTTTCTGTTATAAGGTTGTCTCCTATCTCTGAAATTTCTGTTTCTCCGAAAGTGAGGACTTGCTGGTAGGCAGGTCAAGCCTGGGTTCCTATCTGCACCCTGTGTTTTCATGTCCCCTTTTAAGTATTTGTCTAGCCTGTCGCTGAATAGTTGTGTGCCTCTGAATGGCAGTTTGTACAGCATTACTTTAGACTCATGGTCTGTGTCCCATAAGTTGAGCCATAGGGATGTTCTAACCCTATTTGCTAGTGCTGCTGCTCTGGCATTTATCTTTCGTGAGTTGACAGCCATGTCTGCCAAGTATCTGGTAGACGATGTGGCCTGTTGTATACAGTAAGTTGGGTCTCTGCCGAGTCAGGAGCAAGGGCCTTTTGGATATCTTGCATCCAGGACAATTGGGCTCTGGTAGAATATATGGTTGTAGTCGAGGTTCTGGCACCCAGTCCAGCCAACTCCAAGCTTTTCTAAACTATGTCTTCTGTTTTTCTGTCAGTCAGGTCTCTGACGGTAGCACTGTCTTTTTGTTCAGTGTTGCAATCTGGGAGTCTACTACCAGTGCGGTACACCACAATTTTAGTTTACTGTCTTGCAGGGGGTACATCCTGTCCCAGGATCACCTCTTGGGTATCCCGGCAGGCTCTGCTGCTTCCCATTCCTTCACTATGACCTTGTCTTTGGCCTCGCAGACAAGGAAGGAGTTAAGTTTAGCTGCACGTAGGAGGGATTGCATTAACTTAGATTGTGGTGGTGGAAGTGCCACCTCAAAACCAACAGTGGTCTTCACTGTTGGGACAATGTCAGGTACTTGTTCCCGGAAGCCCATTGTTGCCATCAGTGGCTGTGTTCCTGCCTCTGACTCTCTATCTGACTCTTCTTCTGAGTCTTATGAGTAGTTGTTGGTGCGTGGATTGATCGGCGCTGTAAGATTTAGTGCTGGTCTGAAGGGTTCTGGGTCTACTGGGTTACTATTACATGAACCAGCTATTTCTGTTAGTTTTTGTAGCATGGTGAACAGGAACTGTTGTTGGGCCTATATGCAGTGGTTAAATTGGGATGGAACGCACTGGAGCTGCATTCCGTCACCTCTTGCTCCCCTCAGTTATTTGCAGAACACACTGGAATGCTGATAGCAAGCAGTAATAAAATAATGTTTTTTGTTTTTTAAAATAAGGTTTTGTTTTCTCTGTCCCTCTAATTCCAAGCTTCCAAGCTGCATTTGGAATTTCTGCAGGAGACAGTGAAATCAAACACCTTCTAAAAAAAAACAGTTGAATAACACAGTTAACCCTTGCTGTGCAGTGGACTGATATATCTGTCCAGATGTCCTATATGTTCTAATTCTACTAGCAGTCTAAGGCTTAAGTATCTATATGGGTGTTTGTACACATCACAGCAGGAGACATTTCAGTGGCTGAATGAAAGATCTACCATACCAGCTCTGTCTAGCCTGGCTTTTGTCAAACCCCACCCAGTTAGCAGGAGAACTTGTTAAGATTTTATCTGTAAAGGTTCAACACATGTTGCATTTGATGTTGTTGTTTGTCCTTATGCAATCGTAATGTTTAATGATGCTTGTTTATGTTCATCTTAAAAATGTTTCAATAAAAATTGATTAGCCCAAAGATTCCATGAAGGGAGAGAGAAATCAAGGCATCCTGGGACTGCATAAAAACAGCAGGTAGCTCCCTTCAACTTTCAAAAAGCTCCCCCCACCATGATCTGAGTTCTACTTGAAGAGGCCTCTGGAGTTAGAGATAAGAGTTTAGTTATTTTTATGCTGGCTCGCGCATGCGCGCCAGCCAACATATTGCAGTAGTAGCAGATTTGGAGGTGCAGTCACTGTGGGTGAATGCAGGGCACACATCAGTAGCTCCGTCCCTCTTTCCCCAATAAGGCAGCTGCAGGCACTGACATCAGTGACACACAAACTGGCCACCAGATCTAAGAAAAGGTCTGCTGCAATGAGAGCCAAGCTCGTCATGCAGCGGCGTGCCTTTCCTGTTGAAGCAGTTTAATAAACATGGCAGCACTGACTGCCGCTGTGCAGAGTGCCCCAACCCACTTCATTTGCCGATGGGGGAGCCCACTCTCCATCGGCATAATGCCCCCCTCCCATTTAAAGTGCATGCCGAGCGGTGCCCAATCCCCCTCTGCATCATGCACCCCCCCAAACAGTATTTCTTTTTTCAACAGGGGGTTCAATCCCTGTCAGCTTCAGTCCCCTTCCCATTTATTTTGCCGATGGGGAGCCTCCCCATCGGTATAATGACCTCGCCACTTTGTTGTGTGTCGAGGGGTGCCCAGTCCCCTTGACTCTTGTTCCCACCGAGTATGTGCTGACAGGGGTGCCTAACTCCATCGGCTACAGCACCCCCCCAAAAAAAAAACAGTCAGGTGGCATGCTGGGAGCCCACCCAAATACCCCTGTAAAACAAAAACCGTCCCGCAATGTTCTTTTTTTTTTAAACCTGCAAACCAGAAAATGGCCCCTCGTCGACTCCAGTGGCCCTCTCCCAACCTGCGCCCACCCTCTGTGCATCCTGCCTCCCCATACTTACCTCCAGAGCATGCAGCGATGATCTTCGGTGGACCGGGAACACGTCTGCACTCTTCAAAGCCAACCATGAACTGAAGAAATGCCGGTAAGCTGTATAATGGAATAAATAGGGTTTTTTCAACTTTGGTGCACATCTTGGGCATGTTTGGGAATTTTGGCACCAAATTTTCAACATGGGGTTATTGGGACCCTTCCTCATGAATTCAGTCACTGACATGGCGTTATTCGGTCTTGAAAGTTGATTTCGTGGTCACTGCAAGGAATCACCTTTCGGGACCGATTAACAAAACAACAGTGCCACTGTTCATGAGGGGGGCTCTCAAAAAGCCTATGTTGCAAATTTGGTGGAAAAAATCCTAAAAATGGCTGTTTTACAAGCTTGCATTGCACTGTTTGCACGCACGCTTATAACTTCATGAATCTGTAATATTTTCATTCCAGATTTTCAAAATTGGCAATTTTCCATACCTCCTTATGAACAGTACTGCTGTCATTTTCCATATCCTGGCTTAAATGTGTTTTCGCACGTCCGGCGCAGAATAGCGCGGTAGCTGTGCGAAATTAGTTTTTTCGAGACAGTTTGAGAAAATGACGGTGACACTGTTCATGAGCAGAGATCCTAAAATGCCTATGTTGAAAATTTGGTGACAAAAGTCCATAAAATGACTGTGTTACAAGCATGCGTTGAACAGTTTCCAAGCACCCTTGTAACTTGGCAAATTTGCAATATTTTCATGGCCGATTTTCAACACTGCCATTTTTTCACACCTCCTTATGAACAGTACAGCTATCATTTTTCACATCCTGCCCAAAATGTGTTTTTGCACCTGTGGCACACAATGGCGTGGTCGCTGTGGGAAATCAACTTTTGGGACAGATAAACAAAATCACGGTGCCACTGTTCATGAGGGGAGGTCCCAAAATGCCTATGTTGAAAATGTGATTAAAAAAATCCCCCAAATAATTGGGTTACAGACATGTGTTGCGCAGTTTCTATACCTGCTCATGACTCCACTAATTTTTCATATTTTCACTCCAGATTTTCAACGTTGCCATTTTTTTACACCTCCTCATGAACAATACAGTTGTCAATTTTCACATCCTGCCCAAAATGAGTTTTCGTACCTGTGTCACCAAATGGCATAGTCGCTGTGCATAACTACCTTTCGACTAACAAACTGATTGTGCCACTCTTCATGAGGTGGGGTCACAAAAAGCCCATGTTAAAAATTTGGAGTGAAAATACCAACAAACGCCTATGGCATTAGGGTTTCCAACTGCAATATCCCACCCTGTAGAGACTGACAGGCATCAGGGGTGTGACTTGGGATCATTGGCTGTAATGCTCATGCCATTCACCCCACCCCAGCCCCCCACCCCAACCCCCCACCCGGCAGCCAGTGACAGGCATTGAGGTGTGCCTTGAGTGTTCAGCTCCTAAAGTTCACCCCATTCTCCTATACTGCACCCATCTCAGTATATTTCCTTATGGAATGGGGTAAGTATAAGGCCCAAAGACCCCAAAGTACACCACGACACTTGTCAGTGTCTACAGGGTAGGATGAGGTTAAATGGCCTGAGCGTTATAGCTGATGACCCAAAGGCACACCCCAATGCCTGTCAGTCTCTGCAGGGTGGGGATGGGGTTGGCATCAATTCAATACTTCACTGCCATTCCTATTATGCATCTCTAACTCCTGCACTACCAATGCAAGCGAGACAACACTCGGCATTGGCAAATGCTTGTTTGGCAAGGGACAGAAAGAGAAATGAGGTAGAATTCTGCAACAGTTTGTGATTACAGTATCTACTTTTAAGGTAGGCTCTGGCTTTTAACTTTTTTTTTTGCTTTTTCTTGTTACATTTTCAGTATCTAAAAAAAATAATTTATTGCAGAGATTCTTTATTTGTGCATGTTGGGGAGCAACTGTAGATAGGGAAACCCTCCCTAATAGGCAACAATTAATCACTAGTATGTTATGTGATGTTATGATGAAACAGCTTTTAGATTTGCTGTTATTTCCAGCCACAAATGGTTCATGCACTGTAGCCAATTTTCAGTCTTTCTTTTCTGTAAAAATTCAGTGTAACGGTTGCATTGAGCAATGTTCAATGTTGAAGTTCAATGATACACAACATGTTGATGCTCCCCCCCACCCCAACCATGATCTGAGTTCTACTTAAAGAGGCCTCTGGAGTCAGAGATAATAGTTTAGTCATTTTTGGTTTTGGTTTTGGAATTCTACCTCATTTCTCTTTCTGTCCCTTGCCTAGCTTCAACATGTTGTGTACGGGCTCATTAGCATGCAGTATCACCACCACAATAACGTATTCAATGTTGCTTTACCTATTGAAAGAAAATTGTGTACAGTTTGGTCTTCAAACAGTGGCTTCTGTCTTGGTGCAGCACAAGAGGCTCTTACACAAATTGGCCAGCTTGGGGCTGGGGAGGGGATCATAAAGTGGGTGGGTAACTGGTTGGAGGGAAGAACACAGAGGGTACTGGTCAATGGGGCACCCTCAAAGAAGTCCGAAGTCATTAGTGGGGTTCCCCAGGGGTCGGTGCTGGGACCTCTTCTGTTTAATATCTTTATATGGGATATAGCGGTGGGTCTTGAAGGGAGGATGAGTCTCTTTGTAGACGATGCAAAGGTCTGCAACAGAATGGACATGCAAGAGGAGGTGGAGAGGATGAGAAGGGATTTGGTGAGGCTAGAGGATTGGTCCAAAGAGTGGCAATTGTCATTCAGTATGACTAAGTGTAAGATCATGCACTTAGGAAAAAATAATGGGAGGGCAGAGTATTCACTGGGAGGTAGTCCCCTGCAGGTAACTGAGGGGAAGAGAGAGAGAGACTTAAGTGTCATCATTTCACATGATTTGAAGGTAGGAAAGCAGTGTGGGGGGGCAGTGGCAAGTGAAGTAGAATGTTCGGTTGCATCGGGAGAGGAATCTCAAGCAGGAACAGAGAGGTCATAATATCACTTTACACACAGCTGGTCAGGCCTCGCCTGGAATATGGGGTCCAGTTCTGGAGTTCCTACTTCAGGAAAGATGTGGAGAGGGTGGAGCAAGTTCAGAGAAGACTGACAAGGATGGTGAGGGGATCAGAGTACTTACCATAAGAGGGGAGACTAAATGAACTGGGCATGTACTCTTTGGAGCAATGGAGAGAGGGGAGACATGACTGAGACTTTTAAATACTTCAAGGGTATCAACAAAGTGCCAGTGGATAGCTTCTTCCACATGAAAGAGAGAAATAGGGTAAGGGGACATGAATATCAGATCAAGGGGGGTGGAATTTAGGAGTAACTTCAGGAAGTATTTCTTCATTGAGAGGGTGGTGGACAACTGGAATGGGTACCATGGGAGGTGGGGGGGAGGACAGTGAGGGGGTCAAGAAAGCCTGGGATAAACACAAGGGATTATTGAAACGGGGGGAGGGACTACAGCAAAAGACTAGTGGAAGCTTGGCACTCTGGGCAGACTGGATGGGCCTGGCGGCCCTTTTCTGCCATCACATTCCTATGTTCCTATGTTCATGGTTTCAAGGGAAATCAAATCATGTTGATTTTATCATAAAATGCTTATGCTCTTAATTTGCTGTGACCATGGGCGTCTCTACACCAGGGCCTGCCAGGGCACGTGCTCTGGTAAAAAAATGCTGTGCCCCAGTTGGTGCCCGCATATGGTGCAGATCTTCCCCCATAGTAACAATATATCAGTGCTCTGGCTGTCATCTGTTGTGCCCCAGCTGTGCCCTGGTAACCATTTGTGGCTAGAGCCGCTACTGGCTGTGACCTCAGTTTGTTAGCTTGTTTTGATTGCTGTTTGGATGTGCTTACCAGTAGAGTTCATTTCTCCTGTGTATGTATATTTTAGCCTGTAAGTAACTATTCTTGCTGGGCTATGTTAACTTGTTAAGTATCATTATACTCCCCGGACTCCCATGAAAATGAGATGCTGCATCTCATGGGGTTATCCCAGTTGGAGTCATTTCAGATAAGTAAATTTGTCCTAACCAGGATCACCTTGTAAATAAGCATTGCTAAATGGAGCCTTTTCTGGGTAAAACAAATAAATGCAAAGAATAAGAACTACTCTCCCTGCTAAAATCCTGATGTTCGAGTTGCACTAACCCCTGCAGTGAGGCTTGCCATTGCTTGTGGTATTCTTCTACCCAGCCTTACATATGGAGTTGTGACCTATACTGCCTTACCTAAATCCAGTTTCCATAGATGGGATGTCACCTATAATAATATCTATTGTGATGCTTCCTTCTCCCATCAGCGGAAACACCACTGCCTCCTCTACTCAGATCTAAACTGGCTGTCACCAAATGCTGCTAGACATTGCTCCCTTGGGTCGACTGTCGACAGTATTATGCAGTCTCAAACTCCAAAAACGTTAGCTGATCTACCTGTTCCTCAGATGTCCAGCTATGGCCTACGCTTGGCTGGAAAATCCCTTCTATGTGTCCTGAAAAGCAACATCACCAAAGGCACCAGTGCTTTTGCCCACCATGCTCCTTGGCTATGGAACTCCCTCCCTCCCTTTAGCGATCCGCCAAGCACCCTCCCATAATGCCTTTAAAAAGGAGTTCCATAGCTACCTCATCTCCTCGAATCGATGCTCTTGCTTCAACCCCCCTTAGCACCACTCCTACTCTCACTGCTGTGCACTTGATTTGCTTTCTACCTCAGATCCCCGGGCCCCTACAGGAGCTTCTGTGGTGTGGCTACACCAGAAGCAGCTGCCACCCACCAAGTCTCCATGGGGAAGCCCTGACTAAGCTCCCCCTGACCAGCAGTTCCAGCTCGAGTGTGTTCAAGATCCCCAAGCCCCTACGAGAGCCTCTGTGGTGCGGCTACACCAGCAGCAGATGCCACCACCCACCAAGTCTCCATGGGGAAGCCCTGACTGGGCTCCCCCTGACCAGCGGTTCCAGCTCGAGTGCATTCAAGAACCCCGAGTCCCTACAGAAGCTTCTGTGGTGTGGCTACAACAGCAGCACCCGCCGCCACCCGGCAAGTTTCCATGGGGAAGCCCTGACTCGGCTCTCCCTGATCAGTGGTTCCAGCTCGAAAGTGTTCAAGATCCCCGAGCCCCTAAGGGAGCATCTGTCGTGCAGCTACACCAGCAGCAGACGCCGCCATCTGCCAAGTCTTCATGGAGAAGCCCTGATTCGACTCCCCCTGACCAGCAGTTCCAGCTTGAGTGCATTCAAGGTAAAGAACATCCTCAAGCCAGAGACCTGAATAATTTTTGGACTTGGCGCCTTTTGCCTCTTATCCGGGATTGGCTGACCTGGCTCATCTGTAACTCACCATTGGCCCATGGCTTACAAGCTACTAGCAGTCTGGTGCTCCTGCAATTAAAAAAAAAAAAAGCTGCTGTATTTAATTTGCAGCCAGTTCTTTCAAGACTTCTAAGGACAAAATTAAACCTTGTACTGTGTGCCTCCTGCCTTACTGTCTACTAGCTTAATCTGCCTTCTGGGAGAAAAAACTGTCTGAAACTTCTTTTTAAAGTGCAACTAATAAGTCTATGCAGTCTATTTACCCTGTTAGCTAGCCTAATCCTCTGTGCAGAAAGCTGCTGATTTCACCTATTATTGTCCAGCCAGTTTTGCTTATATCTCAACTGCTCAGTGCTTCTGTTAAATAACTAAATTTCTGAACAGGGAGGTTTTATTTAAAATTAAGTTACTACTCGTTTAAATGCTAGGAAGCCACAGAGCTAATCTGCCCAGAAATGTTGTACTAATTGTATACGCACTAGGAAGTTCTTGGAACTAATAACTGGGCTTATAATATCACGGAGCTTTTTTAGCTAGTAATTGTCCATTTTTGCTACGTTTTACTTCTAGTTTCTGCCACTATCCCCCACCCCCTCCCATTCTCTTCTGCTCATTTCCTACTTGGCTAGTGTGCTAGCTGAATACCAGCACCTCCCCTTCCTCTCTTATCCTAGTTAATCTGCATCCCCCCTCCCCAAACGTAATCCTTGTATTGTCTCCCTTCTGCCCGAACCCCCGCTGGCTGTCTGCCGCCAGATCGCCACCCCTCTGCCTTGCAATTAACTGTACTGAATTTAGTCAGGCTCTTCTCCCCTTTCCTCCTCAGATGCCCGAGCCCCTATTGGAGCTTCTGTGGTGCAACTACACCAACAGTAGCTGCCGACGCCCACCAAGTCTCTGTGGGGAAGCCCTGACTTGGCTCCCCCTGACCAACAGTTCCAGTTTGAGTGCTGTTGCTCCACCCACCCACTCCACACTCCCGCCCTATCCGGGCTCTTTTATATATATATATAGTGTCTTGTGGTCATGTGACCACAGATATACACTAAGTGTCCCATAGGCAAGTTATACATCTTGTCCACTAGAGTGCTTCCACAGATTTGATCACTCTGTGAAACCCAAGCCAGTCTGTACTACCTGTTTAACACATTAGCCTACCTTAAACAGCATAGACTTTTCAACATAGAACAGGTAGGCGTTTATACTTATTAAAGTTCCTTGTCATCTGATTTCCTGTTCTATGCATCCGTACCCAATATTTTTGATACTCCAACATTGGTCCCTACATTGATCCCCACAACTTCATTTGCCACTCAAGTGCCTCTTCCTGATGGTTGTGGCTTCCTCAATGATCATAAAAGTATTACTGCCTCCACTTCTGGTTCCCACTCTGAATTCTCTCAGACTCTCAGGTGCTTCAAGCCTGTGGCTGCTGAGTGGCCTGCTCGTCCACCTGGACTGACCTGATTGGATCCCAAGTGCCATTGCCACTCCTGACTGGTCTCTGTTCCAAACCTATTCTACCTGCTCTGGGACCAGCAAAGATGCCCTGGAACGCTGGGACACTTCTATGCCTTGTTATGTTCACCCTGGTATCACCAACAGGGTCCCCATGCTATGAGCTGCTGCCTTACACCCAAACCACACCCCAGGAGACAGTCCTCAACGTATATAGCTCAATTACTTCTCATGACCTGTGGACAAGCATATACTGTTCCCATGGGCCCCCCAGGCCATGGCCACTGGACTGTCAACCAAAAGATCCATCCACGGTTCTGCACATCCATGGATTCCTTGTCCACTACAGCTCCTCTAAAATAATTGTATCCTGCAAAAGACTATGACCAAGAAACTATAAACTCCTACTGAACCACATTACTTGCCTGCTACTACTATTACTTCTGCTATCGGGTAATATACACCCAAACCCTGGCCCACCTCGCACTCAGATTAAGCCACAGCAAAAACCTGCTGGACTCACGCTTGCCAGTTTAAACATCTGCAGCCTGCTACCCAAATTGGACAACCTGAGAGTATGGGTAACCTGACATAATCCTGACATCCTTTCGGTTGTGCAAACGTGGCTATCACCTAAGATACCTGACTCTGCCATCACACTGCCTGAATACACCCTATTCAGGCAGGACCGAACCTCAAAAAAAGGAGGGGGTTGTATCGTCTACTTTAGGGTCTCTCTCCAGGGGCATATCCTTCTCCTACCCAGCTGCAGTGCCAACCTGCAAATCCTGCCCACCAAACTCGTGCTGGGTGCTCACAACAAGGCACTTACGATCCTCACAGTTTACATGCCACCCAAAACAACATCACCCGGAACTAGTGACCTAATGGACTTTATCAGCACACTGAGCCTTAACGCAGAGACTGTGCTACTCGGGGACTTCAACATCAACTGGCACTCCCCTGCTGCTGCCACGGTGAGAGACACATTACCTGCTATACACTTTTCCCAAATGATGGCAACACCAACAAGGGCCAACTACACAACAAATTCTAGCACACTACTCGACTGAGTTCTTTCTAACCGACCAGCTCATATTACCAGCACCACCATCCTTCCTGACTCCCTGAGTGACCACTCCCCAGTGAGCTGCACCTGGCTTAACAACTTTTGCAAGCCTCCACCCAGAACCATAACCAGCCGCATACTGCTCAAAGGGCACCTACCTCAACTGAAAGTGAACCTGAAATGCCTAAACTGGTCTGACCTACATGAAACAGACAACGTAGACATTGCCCTTGACCACTTCATCATGACATTCAATACCACCTGCAATAAATATGCCCCCATGAAATCAAGAAAAATCAAAGGTCCCTGCAACCCTTGGATAATGCTGGACCTCCTGCTTCAACTCAGTGCTCATGATTAATTTTGGCTAAAGACACGAGCTCATGGTACAGCTGCCCATATCCAACAATATAAAAAAGCTAGAAATGAGTGTACAAAGACAATTCACCTTGCCAAATGTTCATACTATAAAGAAGCTCTATCCAACTCCTGGAACTGCAGTAAGACTTTCTGGGCCAATCTCAGGGATATAATGGGCAAGGACCTAAAACAGCCCCCACTATGCTCCTGGTTGATGATGTACCATCCGTGGAACCACTGCAAACAGTGAACACTCTAAACAATGCAATCATGGACCTAAATGGAGTACTCCCAACAGACTACTTTAATTCCCCTGCCCAGACTGACCCCAAAGGCAAACAAACCCCAAATGGCAACCATCCACTATCCTACTTTAAAGAAGCTACCACTCCTGAGGCTAGAAAATACTTGGAGAAGGTACTAGGCAAATCAAGACACAGCGGAGACACCCTGGACCTTAAGTTTGTTGCATTGGCACTTGAGGAAGTCATAAGACCCTGACCACTATAATCAACCTGTCCCTCTGCCACTCTCAATTCCCTCAACTCTAGAAGTTGGCTACCATAATGCCAGTACACAAAAGTGGTGACCGGGCTCTTCAGAACAACTGTAGTCCAATCTCCATACTCTTACCACTCTCCTAAGCACTTGAACGGATTGTGGCAGATCAGCTTGTGGAATACCCAGACCTGCATCAACTCCTCTGCCAGAAACAACATGGGTTCAGAGCAGGGCACAGCACCATCACGGCCCTGCTGGAACTTATAGGATACATCCACCAAGCCCTTGATCAAAGACAACTGGTTGGGGCTACATTTATCGACCTTTCAAAAGCTTTTGATATGGCGCATCACACACTCCTCCTTGAACAGCTAGCTGACACCAGTCTCTCTCCTGATACAGTTCTATGGTGTGACAGCTATCTCTATAATCACTCACAGTGGGTCAAGATTGGGGACGTGGTCTCTGTTAGCAGACCACTCCACTTGGGGGTTCCCCAGAGGTCTATACTGGTGCCCCTCATGTTCAGTATCTTCCTAAATAATCTCCCAGGCTCCTGCACCAGTTGTATGGTATTGTACACTGACGACGCAGTTATTTTCACCTGCAGTTCAAACCCTGAGCAACCACAAATTGATCTCCAACTAGGATTCACTGCTGCCGAAACATGGCTTAAGGATCACAGATTAGCTCTTAATTATAAAAAAACGAAGACCATGATTTACTCCAACACTCTAAGCAAGCACAAGACCTTCCCTCTATCCATCTTGAATGACAGTGGTGACGCACTGGACCTCGTGCAGCACTTCAAGTACCTCAGAATCACACTTGACTCCACCCTGTCCTACACCCAGCACATAGATAACACAGCTAAGGCCATCAATTACAGAATTGGGATACTCTACTGCCACAAGTATAGCCTTACAAATGAAGCACTAAACTTGGCCATTACCAGCTCACTTGTCACCCTCGTTGACTATGGCCTGGCCATATATGGAGTGGCAATGGACTCTGCTCTCCAACACATCTCCCTAACCCTAAATAAGGACTGTCAACTCCTAATGGGTGCTGCAAGGCTCACGCAAACCTGTGAGCTCTATGCCCAGGCTGGTTGGCTTTAACTGAAGAAAATAATTAAATATCAAACCTGCCTTCTGGCCAAAAAAGCCACACTAAATCTTATGCCACCAGGAGACCAGAACCTGCTCAAGCGCCATGTGAGTGCTAGGCTGATCAGAAGCACCCACACTCAAATATTCAGCGAACCAAGATGCCGCACTGCACAGGGTGCGTTCTACTATCATCCACCACACTGGACCAACGCCCTACCGTCAGCCATCTCTGGTATCACAACCACTGGGGCCTTCAAGTGTAAACTTAGGCAGCACCTCTTCACTGAGGACAACTGTGTTTGCTTCAGCCAACCATAAGGGAACTCACAACTTACCCAAACCCTGGTTTCACCACCCATGGCTCCAGTGACTGTCTCCTCCACCACTAATAAAAAAAAACAAAACACTGCACTTAGTGGTACCTTTTGTCCCAAGGGGCATCTACCCACCCATCACTCCTATGGTCTCCACTGACTGCCCTCCTTATCTCTCCACAGGGCACTCCCTCGCTCCCCTCTCGCCCCACTCTGTGCTCATCTTTGTTCTGTTATCTTATGTCTCTAATCTTCCATAAGTATGTTCTAGCCCACTGACGCAAGCATTCATTGTACAATGCCATAGCTGTGATTGGTATCTTCACTGTTGCTACTCTCCCCTAGGTATGTCTAACTCACTGACGCAGGCATACATTGTACAATGCCATAGCTGTGATTGGCATTTTCACTGTTGCTGCTCTCCCCAAAGTATGTCTAACTTACTGACGCAGGCATTCATTGTACAATGGCATAGCTGTGATTGGTATCTTCACTGTTGCTACTCTCCCCTAAGTATGTCTAACTCACAGATGCAGGCATACATTGTCCAATGCCACTACTGCGTCTAAGAGCATTGACTGTTTGCAAATTACTAACTGTACATGTATTGTTTTGTATTTTCTCTATTTTATGTAAACCGACGTGGAACATATAAAAGAGCATACGCTCACAGGTTTTACTCCTAGATCTTAATAAACAAATAAATAAATAAATAAATACCTAATGCCTTGCACTTAATCCTCCCCCTGTCTACTTGATGTGCTTCTCCTCTTTGGCTTGTTATCTCTAACCCCTTGCCCTGTCCTACTATAACTAATTCTCAACTCCTTAGATCTTTGTAATCATTGCCGAAAAGCTCCTACTTGCAATACTCTGTGCCCTATCTCCCAAACCATGTGAATGTTTCTCCCCTAAGGATCTGCCTACCGTATGTTATTTTGTCATTTTCCCTGCTCATTATACCTGATAGTTCCTTGTAAGTATGTGGTGGTTTGTCTTCAATGAACCTCTTGCTGAACTTTGCATCATGATAATTCCTTGCAAATAAGTGAGCTATGTCCTGCACCTGCCAACAAATTGCCTTATTGCATGTTTTGTCATGAATCACACAGTTTTGTACCTTGCTCACATTTTTACTGTAAAACCTTGTTTTGTTTCTGTGTTTTATGTAATTCCACTCTGTAACCTCCCGGGTCGTGCCTGAAAATAGTCATTTCTATGGCCAGCGCACCTAACCAGTAAACAAAAACTAAATAAATAAGAACACAAATGGTTTGCTCCAACTGAGCCTCCTAGCCCAAGCTTCAGCCCCAACAGGTAATACTGCTTCTTGTCTACTTAGATGGCATTTAAGAAGTAATACACTAACAACTTGAGCCATACTCATCGGGAGGTGCTTATGCCAAGTCATTTATTGGTTGCTGATTAAATCGCAGCTGGGAGTACTGTGTGCAGTTTTGGAGCAGGATCAGTACAGCTCAGAAACAATACAGAGGGGGGCAACAAAAATAATTCATGGTCAGCAGGGAAGCTTCTATGAGGAGAGATTGGCAAGCAGTGTTTTATTCATGGAAGCCAGTGTGACTTTTCCTGTCCTAATGTTCTATTTTTCCATGTTTCAATACCCAGACAAGTTGCATAACTTTTATTATTTTTATTTTTTTGTAACTGGGTAAGGCCCACTAGGCACAGGAGCCTTTTTTCAGGGGTGATCTGGGAGCACTGGGGAGGTTAAGTGACTTGTTCAGAGTCACACAGTATGCAAGTGGAGGTTGTAAGAATCAAACCCAGGTCTGGCTGCTGGATGTACAAAGCTAATTCACAGCTCGTAGCTCTAACCTCTAGACTCTACTGCCAGCCAGAATATAGAGATGTTAATGTGGACTGTTTAACAAAGCCTTTACCGACCTCAGCGCTGTCCTACCCCAGGACTACTTCAAAGATAGTGAAGCCCCTCTGTCCGCAATGAACACTACTCCCACCAGCTCCCCCCACTTCTACTTCAAAGCAGTCAAGACTCACGAAGTATGCAAATATGTAACCAAAGCCCTTGGTAAATCAAGATTCAGTAATGACTCCCTCGATCTCAAAATCCTGTCTCTCACACTTGATGAAGTGCTTAGTCCTCTGACCAGAATTTTCAACCTCTCCCTCAGCCTTAGCCAGTTCACTGGACAGATGGAAATCTGCCACTGTCACCCCAATCCATAAAAGTGGAGACAAAACTGCCCACGATAACTACAGACCTATCTCGCTACTACCTCCACTCTCCAAGGTACTAGAACGCATCGTCTTGGACCAGCTCACAGAATACCTGGATACATACAACATCCTGTGCAAGCAACAACACAGGTTCCGAAAAGGTCACAGCACCTCCACAGCCCTACTTGAATTCACCAGCACAATCCACAACGCACTTGACTCCTGCAAACTACTAGGCTCAATCTACATTGACTTAACTAAAGCCTTCGACACCGTCAATCACTGCCTCCTGCTTATCCAGCTTCAGAACACCGGGCTGCCAACCAATGCCATTGGCTGGTTTAAGAGCTACCTTGAAGAACGATCCCAAACAGTAAGAATCGCTGATACACTCTCAGACCCTAGACCGATCTGCTCGGGAGTCCCCCAAGGCTCCATTCTGGAACCCTTCCTCTTCAACCTATTCTTAAACTCACTACCGGACAGCTGCCCAGAAGAAATTATTCTCTATGCTGACGATGCTGTGATCCTCACCTCGGACCCTGATCCAATCCAATTATAAAATAAACTTCAGCGGGCCTTCTCCTCCATCGAATCCTGGTTCCTATATAATAAACTGCTTCTCAATCAGAAAAAAAACAAGTCTATGGTCTTCTGCAGCCCCCACAACAAAAACAAACAATTCCACCTCTCCATTGCAACCGAACAAGGAGCCATCCTAGAGCAAACACAATCATTCAAGTACCTCGGCATCACCCTTGATCCCCACCTCTCATACGCTGTCCATATCAGCAATGTTGCAAAGTCTGCCAATGCGAGGTTAGGCATATTATTCTGGCACAGGAAATATCTAATCTCAGAAGCACTATCAGTGGCCGTCCAAAGCTCCATCGTCAGCATGATAGACTATGGTCTTATCATATATGGGTCTGCAATTACCACTGCTCTCAAACGTATCGCAACCTCCCTAAATAAGGCCTGTCGTCTCATCACTGGCTCACATCGCCGTACGCACACATGTGACCTTTATTCCCTATCTGGATGGCTTCAACTGGACAAACACATAAAATACCAAACCTGCATCACGGCTAAGAAAATTATAATGGGGCTTGCCCCACCTGGTGTCTGTGCCCTCCTTAAGCCTAGACATAGGAACGTCACTACAAGGGGATCCAATTCCCATCTACTACAGATTCCACGATGTTGCACAACCTAAGGACAAAGATCATTCGCCTATTGGACATCCAACTGGCTCAAATCTCTTGGCAGCGACATAGCGACTGCTCCAACACTCGGCCTCTTCAAGTCTAAGCTGTGCCTTTCACTGCTTGTATCCTGCGATTGCCCATCTTAACATTTCCACCGTTCCAGCTGCACATTCCCCAGCACCCAGCACTTACAATCAGTCTTTGCACCCCTAGCACCTTACCGGTCATATTCCCTCAACAAGGCCCCCTGATTGCACTGTCTCTCACCCTCACCCACCCCCCGTATCCCCACTCCTGCCCATGCCCCCAACCACCTCCTCAGACTCCCCTCACCCCTGCACCTCCTTCCCTCGATCTCCTACCTCACTTCCCCACCCCACCCTCCTTCCCTTGTCTTGCTCATAGTTCAAGTCTTTGTACTGGTTATTACATGTCTGTAAGTCAGTGATTATATGTTTGTAACTAAAAATGATGACTGTTGCACATGCTGACGTGGAACCTTTTGTAAAAGAGCCTCGGCTCAAAGGTATTGTAATCCTAGATTGATATAAATAAATAAAATAAAGGCTCTCATGTATTGCTTTATACTATTGCACTAAGAAGCAGGTGATGACTGGATTCATACCCAACTCTCCAGACTCATATTTCAGTAGCAAAATAAGTAACTGAGGTTAGAATTTCTTTTTGTTCATATCTCATCACTCAAAGTTCATCTCCTTGGTTGGTCCACCACTGAAAAAGTGGGACCCCCCTTCTTATGTTCAGAAGTGACTAGTGCACAGATAGTCTGCTGACCATGCTACTTGTAAAACTAGGGAAGACAAACACGCACATGAATCAGTATGGAAAGTTATAAACTCTGTCAGAAAACAGGGCTAAACCACTTAGATTTAATTTGTGACTGAATCAGAAACAGAATGAAAAAAGAAAAAATAATAAACCCTGTGTGCTTGAATTAGAATTAAATGTGTGATGTATGTACTGCCTATCTTCTATTAAGTACTATTGTATCACTGTCTTTCCTTACTGTCTGATTTTGTACTTTGAATAAATACATTTTATTTATAAAAATGATTATGGTTTAGTGCATATGTACTGGTTTAGAACGTTAAAGAGCAGGTTTTGTGTATTCAACCTTCCCCCCCTCCCCCACCACCACCAACATATAGGGTCACTTACCCTCTGGTTAAGATAGTAGTCCAAACACTGATTTTTTTTTCCCTGGCTGGTTTTTTTCGTAAATTCACTTGGAAAACAGCTCCCAGGAGCTGGTATCCAAAATGGGCTCACTTCCTTACTTGGAGTCGCGCCTCCACACTGCCATATTTTGTGATGTCAGTACTAGAACAGCATGGGTCATGCTCCATAGACTACAATGGGGGCACTTTTGACAGGCTGCTTTTTTATACTTTTAAGTGCCAAATTTGAGAAAGGAAGGCCACCACTCAACTAACCAGGACCTTGTTAGTTGAGAGGTAGCCTTCCTTTCTCAAATTTAGCACTTAATAGAATAAAAAACAGCCTGTCAAAAGTGCCCCCATTGTAGTCTATGGAGTGCGCTCTCATGCTGTTCTAGTACTGACATCACAAAACATGGCAGCGTGGGGGTGCAGCTCCAAGTAAGGAAGTGAGCCCACTTTGGATACCAGCTCCGGGAGCTGTTTTACAAGTGAATTTACAAAAAAAATCAGTCAGGGAAAAAATTCAGTTCTTGGACTGCTATCTTAACCGGGGGTGGGGGGGTAAGCGACCCTATATGTTGGAGAAAGGGAGAAGGTTGAATATGCAAAACTGCTTTTTAATAAAAAGTTAAACCAAATGGCAAAGATGAAAATGGGATCATCTCCCATCTTGTGCATGCACGAGGGCATCACAGGGATTTATTTAACTCAAAAAATTGATTAGCGTTTTGCTCATAAAAGTGCTAAATCTTTGTGAAAATGCATAGCTCTTGCCTCACTGTGTTTAACAAACACAGCGCTTCTAGAAAATCTGTATAAATACTTTCTGTACAGTTAGTATAGTCCCAAGAAAAAAACTGCTAATCAATTATTTAAAACCCTGCATCACTTACTAGTTAATGACATGGTATATTACTGGTGGCAATTATGACATCAGAGCTCCACCACCTCTGAAATGCTCATTTAACCACTGCCTATATGATCTGTTGGTTTTGATAAATGAGCATATAAGTGCCTGGAATTGGAAGGCTATAGCCTGTAGTTCAAGGGGGCGGTGCAACTGGCCACACACCCCTTTTGGCCTATTTAATGGCTGCCCTCCTCACTCCACACATAAGCATTTTTCCTTGCCCCTCCATCCACCCCTACTTCTCCAGTGGCACACCTCTCTCTCTCCCGTGGGCTTCTTCCTAAGGTACCTTTAGCAAAGGGAATCACTCCCGCGGCACCTCAAGTTGTGAAAGATTCCTTGCCTTCGTACCCCTACGGGGTGGTATATCCCACGGACAGAGAGGTGAACAGCCAAAGTTTATCTATGTTACACTAGCACAAAACTAGTAGCACAGGCACATTGAACCACCCTTCTAGGATCCTTCTTAGGTGCCTCTCTGTCATAGAGGGTACTCTTAGTGTCTTGTGTAGTTGTCTCTTGTGATGCTCTGCTGGTGCTTTCCGTAGAAAAGGCCAGCTCCAAGAGCTCTGTGGGGTCCTCAGCACATGTAAAGTATAGTGAACTCAGACTGAATGATGACAGGGATTACGGCATCCAAGGCAGCATAGTTTCATGGGAGAAGGTCATGCCAAATAAACCTGATAAATTTCTTTGACTGGGTGGACCAAGGAGTTGGATCAGGGAGGGGTGGTGGACGTGGCCTACCTGGACTTCAACAAGGCTTTCAACACCATTCCTCACAGGAGACTGGTGAACAAGTTAGGGAACTTGTCGGCAGCTGTAGGAGTAGCACAACTTATTTTTGGAGCCCACTGGAGAGGAAGCAATGACGCGAATCACCAACAAGTTTGTAACCTAAGTAAAACAACTGGCTAGGGGACAGGAAACAGAGGGTAGTGGCAAACAGAGTTCACTCTGAGAAAGGGAGGGTGACCAGCAGGGTACCTCAGGGATCAGTGCTGGGACCAGTCCTCTTCAAAGTTTTTATAAGTGACATAGCAGAGGAAAGGGAGGGGAAGGTCTGCTTCTTTGCAGGTGACACCAAGATCTATGACAGAGTGGACACTCTGGGAGGAGTGGAATAAATGGGTAGGGATCTGAAAAGACTGGAGGAGTGGTCAAGGGAATGGCAGCTGGGTTTTAATGCAAAAAAGGCAAAATAATGCACTTGGGCCATAGAAACCCAGGAGCAGAGTACAAAATGGGTGAAGGGATACTGACAAAGATCAAGCTGGAGACAGACATGGGAGTAATCATTTTGGATGACCAAAAGGTGGCCAGGCAGTGTGAAACAAGGAAGTCGGTAGGGCTTCTGGGATGCTGGGGTGCACCGAAAGGGGCATTGCCAGCAGGAAGAGGGAGGTGGTCCTGCCCCTATACATATCACTGGTAAGACCTCACGTTGAATACTGCGTCCAGTTCTGGAGACCACATCTCAGGAAGGACATAGACAGAATGGAGGCAGTCCAGAGGGGGGCTACCAAAATGGTGCAGGGTCTGCACCAAAAGCCCTACGGGGAGAGGCTAAAGGAGTAAATACAGTGAAGCTCGTCAGGATGAAACACACTTTTACAGCACTCTGCAGTATACTGCAGCAGAGTTACTGCAGTAAACAATGTCATTTCAAAGGAAATTAATCTCTTTTGTCATGCAGAAAACTATGACACTGCCAGGATTAAGTGAATGTCAGAATTTCCTGCATGAGAAAAGGGACTAATTGCCATTGAAATTACATTGTTTTCCACAGTAACTCTGCTGCAGCATGCTGTAGAGTGCTGTAGAATTGGGCTTCATCCTGGCGAGCTTCACTGTATGTACACCTGGAGGAGAGGAGGGAGGAGGAGGGTGGGGGATATGATAGAGACTTTTAAATGCCTCATGGGTTAATAAGGTATAAGAGGGGGATATTTTTCAGAGAAAAAGGTGCGTTAGAACAAGGGGGCATGCTATGAAGCTGAAGAGGGGAAATTCAGGAGGGATGTGAGGAAATACTTCTTTACAGAAAGGGTGGTGGATGCCTGGAACAGCCTTCTAGTGGTAGTAGTAGGGGACAAAACAGTGGTGGGGTTCAAAAATGTCTGCGATAGGCAAAAGGGAATTTTAGGCAAAAAGAAAGGAGGGAAAGAGATGGTGCCATAGATCAAGTAAAGGTCTGCAGCAAAAAAATGAAGGTTAAAAAATATGGGCAGACTAGGTGGGCAGAGGAACCCTTATCTGCCATCACATTCTACATACGTTTCTATGTAGAGGAATGCTGCATGGCTTGCATTTCTTGGTTCTTGCCATTTGCCTGTAAAATATGGACAGAATGGGAGGGCAGTATCAGGAAGGGACATATTGCTTGCCTGAATTACATGGGGTTACACTAGTCTGTACCCTCTGTGAGTTAAACTTAATGAGCTTGTGTGGGACTGAAGTCTTAGGCCTCTGCATACCCAGCCTACATAGTCCTTTGCTTAGGACTACAAGTAAGGCCACTGAAGTGACGCTGATTAGGTCACATCCGGTTATCTATAGTGGGAACTATACTCTTTCCAGAACTACAAAGATGGCCACCGGAAGTGACGCATATTGTGTCACTTCTGGTTCAGCCTCAGTGCTGTAAGTCTCAGGCGCCCACCCCAGTGGACTACTCCATGGAATTATCATAAGTAATGGAATTAGCTGCCCTGGATGGAGTGAGTAGGCTAGAGGGAAGACGTTGGTATCAGCGTGTGGATGGCGATACTCCCTGGCTTGGACACCTATTAAATATGGTGCTGCTATCTTGTGCATGCCCATTTGTGTTCAGCCACTGTGCACAAGATGGTGGTAGTCATCCACGCATGCACACTAATGTGCAGAGGTTTGGGGCATGGGCAGAGGCACACATTAAGTGACACGCATGTGCAGAGCATGTAGAATCAGGAAAGAAGAGCAATTAAGCTCTTATGATGACGCAAATCACCATCTTAGCCCCACCATTATATGGGCATTAGTAAAATCCATCCTGTTTGTTCTGAGCTTTGAAAGGGTGGACCTCAACACCCCTGTGCCCCGAGTGCTTCCTCTCCAGTGGGCTCCAAAAATAAAGATATGCTACTCCTGCAGCAACTGGCAGGGGCTACAGAAAACTAAACCAGTGTAGCTCCTATCAGATGAGCCCCACTGAGCTGGGGAGCTCACTGTGGAGTGGAGCAACGCGTGCAGTGTGACTGCTGCATACAGGAGCTCACTGTGGAGCGGAGCAACGTGCACAGTGTGACTGCTGCATACAGGAGCTCACTGTGGAGCAGAGCAACGCGCGCAGTGTGACTGCTGCATACAGGGGTCACACTCGCGCACAGGCATGCAGAGAAGGAGGTGCCTAAAGAGAAGCACTTAATTTAAAAGGGAACTAGACTTGCGGAAGCAGAGTATGTATTAGCACAATGGCCCATAACAACTGATGCTAGCTAAACTGAATCAAAGCTAGCCTTTTCAAAACCACCATAAGGATACTGCAGAAATAACCGGCAATCAGAATAACCATCACATAAACGTGGTGCTCTCACTGGACCGAGAGACTAGCCAAAAAAGATTTAGAAGAGCATAAAGTAGTTACTATGAATTAAAACTAGCCTGCCTTTGACATAGGTTAGTCACAAGTCAACACAGAAAATGTTTTACCTTGGTTCAGGATAAGATGCTTTCAGAAATATTACAAGAATAGTTGTCATGTAGCAGGAGCTGTGATAGAGTGCTGCAGCTTCTTCAGATGCATATTTGAAACTGGGCTTGATGGGCAAACCAGAGGGGAATGGAGCTTGCATTTCAAATTTAAAAGTCACATGTGCATCTACAGCCTATCAGGTGAATCAATGTATCCTATCTGTAACAACCTCGAGTGCCTAAGAGGCTACCCCCACAATGAGGGAGCTAGATCATGATTCAGTCCAAGCTCAGCACACTCAGAGGTGATAATGACCATCTATCACTGCCTCTGGGGAAAAAAATCTTCTTATAAACGGACATGGCTGCCATTGAAAATAATGGGCAAAAATCGGGACACCAAAAAATGTTCTTATTTTTATTTATTTATTTATTGAAATGTTTCACCAGAAAAGCACACTGAGTGACAAGTCGCTCATCTCCAGGTGTGACCTGGGGGGAAGGGGTACAATAGGAATGAGACATTAAACATTCAAGTTACAAGATCAAAATTAACATACAGTTGTAAGGCAAGTGTTACAAACAGTGTTACAACAGTGTTGTGCATAAAATGTAGAAAGAGTGGACAATAGTAAGTGCTGGGTTAATAAGTAAACAAGTACTTACTTGAAAGAAAAGGGGGACGGGGAGAGGTGAGGTGGGGTGAGGTGGGATGAGGGGGAAGAGTCGTGACCCTGGAGACCCCCTCAGGATGCGAGGAACTCTGCAAGGGGACTGGGGGACCAGAGAGAAGGGGATAAGGTAGTGTCCCAGAGAGACCCCTTTAGGATGGTGGGGGAATGGAGTAGAAGAGAGATACAAGCCCCTTGGGGGCTAGGAGAGGGACCCATGGAGAACATTCAGGGTTCTTTACATTCTGTGAGAGATCAGGGGAGGCCAGTAAGGGGAACAATTTGGAGGAAGGGGAAGGTAGGAAAGCTGAAAATTTGGGGGGGTGGGTCTGCACAGGATAAAATGAAGGTGATGGTAAAGGGGTCGGGTTTGTCCAGGGCTTAGAGGAGGGAATTAGGGAGGGACATGGCAGGAGCAGCTAGGTGCAAGGTAATTATTGAAGGCAGAGCTGATGGAGTAGGCGGAGGATGAGTGCCGGACTTGGGGTGGGGGATTCCAAATTTTTGGGAGGCGGTGAGAGTAACCAGATTGGCCAATTTGGGTGGATCTGTGGGGACAACCAGGGTACGGGAGTCGGCTGATCTAAGGGAATGGGAGGGTGGGGGGTGTTATAAAGGAGGAGATGAGGTAAGAAGGGAGCCCACCCAACCATTGCTTGGAGGTGAATTTAGCACAGTGGGAGAGTAGCCTATTTGTAAGAGTGGAAGGATACGGAACGATGAAGATCGCAGTGATGGGTGCGAGGGGGGGGCATCCAGGGCAATGCGGCAGAAGGAATTGAAGAGGATGTCCAGTCTGGCCAGGGAGGACTTAGTGGCAGCACCATAGACTATGTCACAGTAGTCGAAAATGGGCAGTATCATCTTTTGAACAAGTTCATGCCTAGCCGTAAGAGGGATGCAACTACGGTTCCTGAACAGGGCACCAAGCTTGGGGCGTAGTCTTTTCTGAATGGTATCAATATGTCCAGAGAAGTTTAGGTGTTGGTCCAACCAAACAACTAAGTACCTGAAGGAGGATATGTCCTCAAGTAAAGTCCCATCAAGGGTGTGGAAAGTGGGTTGGGAGAGAAACCTAGAGAATCTCTGCCTTGTGCCAAAGGTCATGGAGGTAGTCTTCATGGCATTGAAGAAAGGTTAATGGTTAGCAAACCAGAGCTGAACCTTGTTGAAGTCTTGCTGTAATCTAGTTGTAACCTCATCAGGACAGGAGCGAGATGCATACAGGACTGTACCATCAGCATACATATGTATGGCAGAGGATGGGGAGCAAACAGAGGGAAGGTCATTTAAGAAGATGGACAATATGAGAGGCCCTAATACAGAGCCCTGGGGGACTCCAGTGCCAATTAGGAGGGGAGGGAAAGTGGTGTCCAAGATCTTAACTGACTGGGTTCTGCCAATAAGGTAGGCCTTGAACCAGTTTGTGGCGGAGAGAGATAGGCCAGCTGCCGGGAGTGAGTTGAGAAAGGAGTGAGAGACAGTGTCGACGGCCTTGGCCAGGTCAACAAAAATGGCAGAAGTAATTTGGCCAGTGTTCATTCGTGTTAGGATGGAGTCTGTGAGCCATAGGAGAGAGGTGGTGGTTGAGTGTTTTTTTGTGAAACCAGGCTGGAAAGGGGTGAAAAAGGAGGTGTCAGATAGAAAAAGAGGTGAGTTGGGAGAGGACAATGTGTTCTTGAAGCTTGGTAAGGGTAGGAAGGAGAGAAATGGGGCGATAGTTGCCAGGGGATGAGGGCCTCCCCATTTGGGTAGAGGGAGGACCACAGCATGTTTCCATGAAGAGAGGGCTGAGGTAGTAGAGAATGAGAGATTTAGGATTATTGAGAGGGGGTAGGCAATGGCTGAAGCAAAGAGGGAGAGGAGTTTTGGGTCAAGCCCATCAGGGGAGGCACCTTTAGAGGGGTTGATGATGAGGAGGGTGCTTAGGGCATCGTTTGGGGTTACAGTAGTGAAAGAGAAGGGAAGGTGGGAGGGTGGTGGAGGGGACACTATAAATGGGATGTTCTTATAACCAATGTTCTTATAAGTAGGTGCCACGGTATTTTAATATTTTTGGTATTGCATGGCAAAATGTGGACTGAGTAACTGTCTCTCTTGGAATGCTCATGCACCAAGTATAATCCCCACCCCCCACACCCGTGAGAGGGCTTACCCGGACAGCTGCTTACCACCCACCCAAGACTGCCAGGCTTGGGGCTGTCACACTGCTGTGGCCCTTGCACAACTGTGTGTGTGACGCAGTGGGAAAGAGCCATGCTGCAACATGGACTTTGGCACCTCCTGCACCCCCCCTTTAGCAATTACAGATGTGGTTTCTTCTGCTCCGGTCTCTTGATTTTGCCACAGGGGACTGGAGACCTCAGAGCACCCCTTCTCTTCAGTGCTCCATACATCATGCCACAAACTGTCACCATCAGAATGAGAGGGCGCACCTGCTGAAAGGGGCTCCTCCCCAGTGCTCCAAGTTCTTGACCCTGCCAGCACCCCAGACCAGGACCTGCCACACTCAGGACTGCAACCAGACTGACTGGATGATAGCCATGGGAGTTACAACAAAATCATGGTGTACCATCACTTGTTGGGGGGCAGTTATACAGTAAATATAAAATAAGATGTTTGGAGCCAAACATCCTACCAAGAGTATGCCATGGCCCGAGGCCATCTCGATGCCCCTTGGCCAATCAGGGGGTTAGGGAAACCCTAGTAACAGAACTCTCAACCACTGAGTGGGCTCATGACTTCATCCATATCAAAATACATAATCTCTTCCACCAAAGTAAGGACTAACAGTCCTCTCACTCTCTTCACATCCCTTCTGGATGTACTTACCTGCCAGCCAGGTATAATGTTTTAACATCCTGGAAACAATCTAAATTCCCAAAGTCATGTGTACCTAAAAATTCAATTCAAACTCTGTATTTATCTTTTGAACACATCTTTTGTCTGAAATGTATTACCTGTAAAATAAAAGAATGCAAGGAAAATAACACTGCTATGCTTCCATTGTTTACGTCATCATGCCAGTAATAGTTAAAGCATGCTCGCAGAGGGGCACAGTAGTTTAGTTGTAGTAGCAACTTTTTTCCTACATGTAAAATAAATCAGTTTGCATTCTTTCACGGCATTCTACAACACATCTCCAGTATGTAGTTAAACATGCTACAGTACAGGACTCCATCATGGAGGAGGATTGATTGTTACTTCCATGACAGTATGGCAGGGTTTTAAATAATTGATTAGCAGGTTTTTTTCTTGGGACTATACTAACTGTACAGAAAGTATTTATATAGATTTTCTAGAAGTGCTGTGTTTGTTAAACACAGTGAGGCAAGAGCTATGCATTTTCACAAAGATTTAGCACTTTTATGAGCAAAAAGCTAATCAATTTTTAGAGTAAAATAAATCCCTGGTATGGCATAATGATGCTGGCTGTGTGTTGATGGTTTTAGCAATAATTACGAATATACGAACATATGAAATTTGCCAGTAGATAAAGGCCCAAAGGTTATCAAATCTGCTTGATTTTTGCAGCTAGCCCCCCTACTCAGCAGCTGCCCCTCCCTCCCCCCTTACCCTTCCTCCCTTAACCCTTACCCTGTCCCAGCCCCCTTTGAAGCAGTTCACTGTTCTGCAGGATACCACTGCTGCTGGCAACGTGTTCCATTCTGCCACCACCCTCTCTGTAAAAAAGTGTCTTCTCATCTCCCTCCTGAACCTACCTCCCTTCAATCTAATAGCATGGCCTCGCGTATCCCTCACTTCTCTTACTCTGAAAAGCCCCTCCATCCCCGTCCTGTTTATGCCTGTTAGGTACTTGAAGGTTTCAATCATATCTCCCCTGTCCCTCCTCTCCTCCAGCGAGTACATGTTCAACTCCCTCAGTCTGCTCTCATATGGTAAATACCCCAGATCCTGGATCATTTTTGTTGCCATGTGTTGCACCCCCTCCAGCAACTTGATGTCTTTCTTCAGGTACAGTCGCCAGTACTGCACACAGTATTCCAGATGAGGTCTTACCAGTGATCTATACAATGGCAGAATAACCTCCTCCCTCCTTGAGGATCTACCCCTTGCAATACAACCCAGCACCTTATTGGCCTTTGCAGCTGCTTTCCTACATTGTGCCGAGTTATTTATTGAACCCGTTATGATTACTCCCAGATCCTTTTCTTCCTCGGTCATGGCAAGCTGTACCCCATCCAGCTGGTAGCTCCTTTTTGGGTTCCTTGCCCCAAAATGCATCACCTTGCACTTCTTGGCATTGAACTCCATTTGCCAGGTGTCTGACCAGGTCTCCAGCTTTGTCAGATCATCCTGCAACCCCTGCCATCCCTCTTGGTCATCCACCACTACACCCATTTTGGTATCATCAGCAAACAGACTAATCTTTCTCCTGATACCCACCAAAATGTTAGCAATGAAAATCCCAAATAGCACTGATCCCAACACCAAGCCCTATGGAACTCCACTTGTCACCTCCCTTGGATGAGAGCTCCCCACCCACCACCACTCTCTGTTGCCTTCCACTTAACCAGTTCCTTACCCATCCCACAATCTTGGTACCTACCCCTGTGCCCTCCAGATTACTTCATAGCCTCCCATGTAGCACAGAGTCGAATGCCTTGCTGAAATCCAGATACAGCACATCTACTGCATGGCCCCCATCCAACTGTTTAGTTAACCAATCATAGTATTCCATCAGGTTGGTTTGACAGGATCTGCCAGTGACAAAGCCATGCTGTCTGCTGTCCTGCAACCCACTGGCCTCCAGAAGAGCCACCAGCCTCTCCTTCAGTATCGTTGCCATCAACTTCCCTATGATAGATGTGAGGCTCACAGGCCTATAGTTCCCCTGTTCATCCTTGGGGCCACTCTTATCAAGGGGAACCATGTGAGCCATTCTCCAATCCTGAGGTACACACCCCACATCCAATGAAGCACTGAACAGGTCTGCCAAGGGCCCTGCTAGGACCTCTGCCAGTTCTTTTAGTACCCTGGGGTGGACATCTGGTCCTGGTGCCTTGTTCACCCTCAATCCTTCCAACACCCTACTCTCTGCGATCAACCTATCTGTCACCTCTTCCCCCTCCATTCCTGCCCCCCCTTGGGTATCTGCCCCCTCTTTCTCCTTCGTGAATACCGAGCAGAAGTAGTCATTAAGTGCTTCTGCCTTTTCTCCCCCCTTTTCCACCCATCCCCTCTGCCGTCCTAACCCTCACAATCTGTTTCTTGCAAGTTCTTTTCTCCCTGATGTGCTTGAAGAAGTTCTTCTCCCCCTTCTTAATGCCTTGCACCAGTCTGAGCTCCTTTGATGCCTTTGCGGCTTTTACTACTCTTATCACCTCCCTTGCTACTTTCAGGTACTCCTCCCTGTCCTCCCCTCTCCCTGTTTTCTTCTTTTTTTTTTACTTTCTATTTCTCCTCCCCCCTGCTCTCGGAGTATCGCTTCATCGGGAGTTGTCAATGGTGTCTGCCCCTCTCTCCACTTACCTGAACCTGCGGATGAACCCCCATGGAGCCGTGACTATACCCCCAGGTGGGTACGAGGTGGGGCCCATACACCTGAAATCCTTCTTGTCTCGTCAGGCACCCAGACAGGACAGGCAGGTGGGAGCTATGGGGTTTGCACCAGGTACTCCGTCTCCCTGGCACTCCTAGAGCTGATTTACCTGTCTTCTGGAGGTGTAATGTGTGCCTAGACGTCAAGGTGCAACCGCTGACATCCATCATGCCCCAACCACTCTGAATCGTTCGGACGCTTGCTGTGCTTCCAGCCTTCACCAGCGGCCAGCCAAGGACCGAGCCTCGACCACCCCTCCCTCCCTAAGAAGGCGCGCAGTCCCTGGACACTCAAGCCTCCTCCCCGGCTGGCCCTCCATCTCCCAGGTTTGTTCCTCAACCCAGGTCAATGGCACGCAAGTGTAGCGGCCACCACCAGCCAGCCGGGCTGGCCTCTCCCTGTTTTCTTGTAACTCCGAAAGGCCTTTCATTTCCTCCTTACCTGTTCCATAACATCCCTGCTCATCCAGCTTGGCTTTTTCACCCTAGTCTTCTTACTCTGAGCCCTGTTGCAGGATTTGGTTGCCTCTACTATCCCCATCTTTATGAGCTCCCATCTTTGGTTAGTGTCCATACTAGGCTGGATTCTGGCTAGATACCCTCTAACTACTTCCCCCATCCTCCTGAAGTCCAGCATCTTTTTTTTTTAATTTACTACACTTTTTGCAGCTGCCAGCCACCCAGTAACTCCACCAGGTCACAGACCCTCACTCCCACCTCCATATCGGATGCACCCCCCTCCTTGATATCCCTTGGCTTACCCTCCAGGGCGGGGCCATGGCACCAGTCTCCTCATCCAGCATTGCAGATGATGGGATAGGTCAAGGAGAGCCATCCTGGAGGCTAATCGGAGCCAAGGGCTGGCATCATGGAGAGTGGCCGGCAGTTAAATTTTCTTCCCCCTGTAAGCGAGGGGCGGGAGCATGCAATGACACCAGCGTCCATCCTGCCCCTCAGAGTCAAGCTGGTGCCGGATATTGTGGTACCCCCAGCCTCCACCAGGGGTTCCTCTAGCATCAGTCGTACACTGTGCCCTCCCCCCGGAGAAGGAGAGTAGTCCATGAGACCCTCGATAAGTCCAGCACCTTTCTGTTGGATACTACTCCCTCTTTACCCATCTTTAATGTGAACCATACTGAATGGTGGTCGCTCCCCACCAGTGGTTCGACCACCCTTAGATCCCTCACATAATCCCCGTTAGTCAGCACAAGGTCCAGGGTGCTCTTCCCCCTCATTGGTTTGCTGACCATCTGTACTAGGTAGCTGTCTTGGAAATCTTATAGCAGTACCTGCTCCCATCTATTGTTGGTGGCTGGGGTACCCCAATAATTGTACACACAGTCAGCAATTACAGTAATTTAGAAGTGATACTTTCTTTGACCTGCCTGCCTGCCTAACATACTGGCATTAGTGGTTCTGTTTCAATGTCTGCAGAATTGTACTCAGACTGAGAGCTCTGGAGCTGGATTTGCAGGTTACTTAGGGCTACTTGCTTATTACTATCCAGTATGTGATGTGGCAGAACCGGAGGAAGTCAGAAGCTGGGGTCTGGGGAACAACAAGAAACACAAAATACAGTAGCTCAAGTCTCAGCAATGTATATCTTTTAGCTTAAATGAGTGATCAGACTCAGCAATGCATTTCTTTTAGTTCAGATGAGCGCATGATCACTCACCTTAAAGTGATTAACCAGCTTCCCCCGATGACCTGTTTGCAGATCACCTTCCCTTCATTGAGTGATGCAAAGCTCAGCTGCCCTGAAGTTAAGTATTAAATATATTCAGATGCTTAGTTTTTTAACATTTTTGTGCCACAGCTGTCTCTGCATGTTTTTTTCTTTGTTTGAAGTTCGCACATGAGCAGTGCATCCACATGCATGAGTGACATCAGCACAGGGAAGGTGTTCCCACTGCACCTTTCTCAGTGCTCGTTCATTCATCTTTCCTGGACCCAGCCTCAGTGAGTGCAGATCCAAATCCGAACTGGCAAAAATTACAGCACTGCTGACTGAAACGGTTTGTTATATTGGCAGCTGTTATACTTGATTTTGGGATTGCAGAAGTGGTGATTTCTCCTGATTTTCAATTTTATTCATCTGACTAAACTCTGTGTCCTAGGTCCTTCGGTTCTAGAAGCATCACAATCTACATTGCTTGAGTACAGTGTTACAGTTTTAATAAGTGCTGCAAGTACATAATTATAACAAGTCTGTATAAAAAATAAATTTTTTTTAACTGAGTGGAGCTGTAATCTGTAGCGTATTGGGACACAAAAGGACGACTTTTGAACTGGGCAGATCTATAAATTGAAGTAAGCTTTTCAGTATTGGTACATAGAGGTCTGTATTAAATGGATGACTTTTTCAACAGTTTAGAATTGTAATGTGCAGCAAGAGTATAAGCACTGAGCTGCACAGTCCAATCCCAGGAGAACAATGCAATAAACTGTGTATTTTTGGCAAGTGCTGCTTCCAGTGTGATTGCTTCAGTAAACTGCCTTTGCTATTGCATTTCTGATTGTCACCATCATTATAGACAGTTTATATTTTTTCCTGTGCTCCTGTGTTTTCTTGGGCTCATTTGGTGTTCTCATGCAGGCGCCATAACACTGATCACCAAAGTATGCTTAGATGTGCATGAATAAAGGGACAAGGTGCACTGAATTGTTTCTCCAGCTTGCCAGCTCCTCGCTAAGTTTATAAATTAATGCAATAAAATCAGTTATATACTGTACATAGTTTACAGTGTATCTCAAAATTAAAAACACTTAGTTTTTTAAAATTTTAACATGCAGTCTTTATTTATAATTAAGCAATAAGGCATAACCAGGGGTTATGTTAATGGTCTGTTAATCACCCTCTAGGGGTGTAATGTGGCACGAGGCATAACCGAGTGCTACATGCCCCTAGAGAGTGATTAACTGACCATTAACATAATCCCTGGGAGTGCCTTATTGCTATTATAATAAAAATGTTTTTTTAAATAGTGTTAAACCTTGTTCAGCATATGATTAGGCTGTACATGTATGTTAATCAAAGATTAACATGGGGCTGAAAGAATGTTTACAACCAATCAGAAAGCTCTATTCTCAGACCCTTTTTATAATTAGGATTATAGCATCATTGTATGTGCTCCGGAGCATCAGCAAAACAAGAGACTGCAGTTGCCATCCTCTCCCGACACTGTGGTACCAACGTACAGCTTCTATGGTGTTATATTGCAAAGTGTGCTAGTCAGTTCAGCATACTTAGGGAATAATGTCTGAACCAAAATATGGGCTACACAGCAATGAATGCAGGGAGTCTACACAATGCACCATGACATCGGAAAGGCATGGGAGACAGTATAGTGCAGCATCTGTTGTATTTGCTGTACACTTTACGCATGTGCATCAGAGATCCGCTGTAATGGAAAAAATGGGAAAACACAAACAGCTTGACACAGACCAAAGTGGTAATGAAGTATGGTGACATAAGTGAGGAAGAGTGGTTCAAATACAGTCTAACACTTGAGTACCTACCGCAAGGATATGTCCCTTTTTGTAGTGGACCAATCAAATGGTACTTAGGCTATCTAAACATAAATGCAGTCTCTTTTTCCATGAGATGGGTATCGGCAGTATCATTTTTAACCTTGGGGGGTGGGGGACGATCACCGACTGTACTATGTATTTTTTGTTCAATCTATAATGCACCTGAGTACACACTTGTAGTGGCAATAAGCCAATGCCAGGATGGTATTACAGATGCTTATGCAGACACTAATGACAGCTGCAGTCTGTATAGTTCCTGAGCACTTAGAGGTAACACAAAGCTGGTGCAATAATTTGTAGTTTTAAATTTATAACATGTCAGAAACAGGGGAACGGTGACTTCAACACGTTACTCAATCACTGATACCTCTAAAGGGGAAAGTACAAGCAGGCCCTCCACCCCCAAACACACACATACACAGAGAAGAAAGCTATAGCGTAGACCAGTTGGCACTAGGGCAAAGACAGACCCAAACAGTATAAATAATTTACAGATAATAAAAGTTCTATGCTGCAGCATTTTTCTAAGTGTATGTGTGCAGCTGTGGGGTTTGGAGTGGTTGGGGTACAAGGTGCCTGCTTGTAATTTCCACCCTGTACTCCATCAGAGTGAGTGACTGATAAATCAATTGGCAGGAGGTCACTACTAACTAATACCAGGTGAGGAAGTTGGACAAATTGGATTTGGACAAATTGTGAGCCATTTATCTTGCTCAAGCAATGCCACCAGATGGAGCCGTGCTCTCAGTGTCAAGTTGGAGTGGCCAACAACTCATTAGCATAGGAAAAGCAATCCCCCCCCCTCCCAAAAAAAAGAAACATAAAAACCCAGGGTACTATCTCTAGCATTTGTGTGGGCACATCGATGCTGGGAGTAACAGAACACACATCATACCTCGATTTTGCACAGTAAAATGCCAGCAATGATGGGAACCAAACCATAGCACTAAGTAGCAAAATAGAATATTAACAGTCTGTGTTGCTAAGTCTGCTCTTGCTGCTGTACTGGAATGGATCAGGACTACTGCTGTGACTGCCTGAGCTACTGCCCACATCATTCTCACTGCTGTCATAGGGTCATCCCTATGGGGATCTACTACGCAGTGGCTGTCAAACTGTGGCACTATGTCAGTGTCCAAAAGATTACTGTTAGTGCAGGGCAACATAATGCTTTCATCATCGGACCCTGAAAATGAACTGTTTGACATTGCTATTGTCGTGCTGCATGCTGCGACCAAGAGCTCTGTTATCAAGACAGAATTGCTGTGACCAGGAACTAATTTTAATTGCAGAGCACAGATCTCCCCTGTGGTGACACTGCAAAGGTAATGAGTGTCAAAGGTCACCAAATACAGGCTCCAATACACAAAATGACACTTCCTGGTTTGTGAGGGTGAAAACCTGATTTAATTTGTTAAAATAGGCTGTGCATCTATCAAAACACATTGCGAATCAGTTCTGTATGCAGTCACCTTGCAGTATATACGTTCATATATCAAAACTTGGTAAATCGCGTTAATCTTAAAGTTGCTGCTGCTGCTGTCATGCAGAGCAACCTTTCAGACCAGGCATTCACACCACAAGACCCGTTTTTTTCCACTATGACTTTCTCCCAGTCCTCTCGGTTTCAGTCCCAGTTCTTGCCCGACTCTCCAGTTAATCAGCCTACTCTCTCTCTTCTGGCCCAACTCTCTTCTCTCAGTCACTTTCACCTGACTCTCCAGTCAGACAGCCTGCTCTGTCCTCTGGGCCGACTCTCCGTGTTCTCCTCCGGACTGCCCTGACTCTCTAGTCCTTGCTGCTGTGACTGTCCTCTCGAGTCAACCTCCAACTCCAGAGTCCTTACCCACCTATGAATGGCCCCAGCACAGTGAGTGGTGCTGCCACCATGGAAAGACATTTAATGGCCCAGCCGGCTGACCTAACTCTTCTGCATCGGATCACATTCACCGGAGCTAGTCAGTCAGTGCTACCCACTAGCCCAAGCTGCACAATGCCCTAAGCTCTCCTCACTTAGCTACTTTACTTACTTTGGATGGTGCATTTGATTGAGCACTGTGAGCAGTGTAGTCCACTACTCCATTCACTCCTTGGCTCAGCTACTTCAATCGACTGTCAGACTTCTCCCTCTCCTTGTGCGTGCTGGCTGATGTTAAAACTGCACCTGCCTACCAACCATACCTCTCAACCTTTTGTTACTGTAATGAGGGACATGGACATTTTTTGACACTCAAAATGAGGGGCAATGAGGGACACAAACCCTCAGAATAAGGGACACATCTTCAACATACACGTTCAGAACACTGTAGAACCATTGTGTTTATTTGTACAAAGTTTATTGCACATTCTCCTTTCCATGAGAGATGAAGGGGGACAGGGCAGTTTTAAGGGGTAAAATGAGAGATGTCCCTTATAATTAGGGACAGTTGAGTGTGTGCTACCAACAGCTGCATCTACACTCTCACTGCTGGCTCTGAAATTATTAGATTCAGGGGAGGGCAGGGTGCAGAAGAATTCTTTCCAGTCATGGGGCACAGCATGGCGGGACGGGAGGGACAGACCCAGTATGTCATGTCCACCCTCTGACACCAGATTTAGGCATGCTTGTTTTATCCTTGTCTTACACAAAATTTTAAAAAAATTTGGGGGTAAAGGACTATGTTTTCAGTGCCCTCTATTGATGGGCACACTAGGCGACTGACTAGTTTGCCTATCTTTAAGGCCGGCCCTGACCGCCATCACCATTGAGCTGCTGTGGAGTCAGATAGGGAGCCAGTTAGTCCTTATCAAGTGAGGTGTACCGGGCAGTTAAGGGCACATGTCCTGAGTACCTGGCTACTCTTGATACAGAGGGGAGATGGACCGTGGGGGTCACACCTTGGGCCTGGGCTTCTTGGGAACTATGAAGCTGCTACATAATGCTCCTGTGATTGTGCTGTGAGAGTTAAGCCAGAAGGGCTGTGCTGTGAGAGTTGAGTCAGAAGAGCTATGCTGCTGCGAAATATCTGTGAACAAGTCTGAAGTGTTTCAACTCCAGGTCACTGGGGCTCAATCCTGAATGCTGCTTGACCTGCGGCTGTGTGCCAGTTTCTGCCTCCACTGTTCAAACAACATTTCAGGGCACTTCAGAAGTAGAAAACAGGCATATCACCTCCAAATCAAAATATATGTTTTATTTTTATGCCATGCAGCCCAGTGTAAATTCAAATAGTGGCATTTAGAGAGAGACAGTGGAGGACCAACATAACCCTTTGGGCTGCATAACGTAAAAAAAATGTGGATTTGTAGTTGATGAACTGTTTGTCTCAAAGTTAGCCACTTTGAGAGGTGCAGCCCCTGCAGCTTAAAGCACACCTAATTTGTTTGGTATTGTTGCCCCACCTCAGCTGAGCTGCTGCATCCATGGGTCACATGAGTGCTGGTATTGCTGGCTGAGGTCTTTGTAATTTTCCCATTTGGATTACAGTACCCTCATTGGGATTACAAAAGTTGGTTTTCAAGCAGTTCCTATTTGGGAACTTAAGTTTCTTTAATTGTACTAGCACACCATAGCCAGTTTGGGGGGGGGGAGGCTTAAAATGCAAGCTTGCTAACTGTCAATAAGTGCACTACCGAAAAGAACCTGGGCAACAAAGCTACCAAGCCTGCACCTGGACTTTAAATAACTCTTGGGTACCCAGAGTCAATTTACTGCCATTTCAAACATACCACTATAGTTTTAGTTCTGGTAGCAGTCAAGCAGTATACTACACCCTGTGTAGTGTAAGTTATCTTATCATGCCCCATGACTGGGCAAGTGCCTACAGTAATTGTGTGGGATTTGAGAGAGTGATAGTGACCCACAGTACTGTGGCTCCCAGGGAGTGTTGGTATTGGGTGAAAGTGCTTACAGTGACTTACAATTGTCAAACCCCCTCCTTCATTACAGCTTCCAGACTGGTTTGGGAAAATAAAACCACTATTAATTTGTTGAACTTTACTTTCATGTGAGCGCCCATTTTGTGGAAACTGTTTATATTGTTTATTGGGGAAAGTAGATAAAGCTACATATCGCAGAAGGGGTCAAGAGTGGTGAAAAACTGTTCTTCAACTATATCAGTTCCTCAGATATATTGGGGAAAAAAAGGAAAGGGAATTATAAGGCCAGCTGACGAGGTGTAGGTTGCTTGAGTACTATGGGCAAAAGGCCGCTGTCCTCAATGAGCACTTCTGTTCAGTTTTCACTAGGGAGGACAACAGGCTCTTGCCAGAGAGCTGCTTGAAAGCAGCCACTAAGGGGGCCCTGGAGGTGAGACAGCCAATATTTTCTAGTGAAGGGGTACTGAAAGGGCTGATGGCCCTAAAGATAAATTAAGACCCCAGGACCAGATGGGCTGCATCAGAGGATACTCAGGGAATTGATGACAGAACTGACCGAACCCCTGGTAGTTCTATTCAACAGCTCACTAAAGATGGGGGTAGTTTTGATGTACTGGAGGGCTGCAGATGTGGTTCCATTCTATAAGGAGGTGACCTGAAACAAGTAGGGAACTACAAACCTGTCAGTCTCACCTCTGTTGTAGGAAAGTTTATGGAGTGATGGAGTCATTTTTCAAAGAAGACCTCAAGGACTACTTGCAGAGCAACTGCCTTAAGGATAGTAAACAGCACGGATTTGTGGCAGGGAGGTCATGTCAGACAAACCTGATAGTATTCTTTGACTGAGTGACAAGAGCGCTAGATAGGGGCTACACTGTAGATTTGCTGTACTTCGACTTCAGTAAAGTTTTTGACTTGGTGCCTCACAGACACTTGCTGAAGAAGATGGAGGATCTGGGAGTGGCTAAGGCCATAGTTAACAGGGAATGTAACTGGCTAAAGTGGAGGCAGCAGATGGTAGTGATCAATGGAGTTAAATCAGAAGAGAAGGAGGTAACAAGTGGGGTATCACAGGGATCAGTCCTGGGTACAGTCCTCTTCAACATGTTCACCAGCGACATTGGTGAGGGAATCTGGGGTAGGTTGTGTTTCTTCACAGAAGACACTAAGCTCTGTGGGAAGGAGGATAGTAATGAGGGAACAGAAGAAATGAAGCAAAACTTACAAAAGCTAGAGGGGTGTTTGGCAGTTGAAATTCAATGCCAAGGGCCGGCCCAGTGGCACTGAGGGTTGAGGCGCTGAACGCAACACCAGCAACCCAGGTTCAGGAACGAGCCTGGGTTGTCAGGGTCAGCAGGGCAGAGGAGGGGGAGGAGCAGGATTGAGCTGTCGTGAGGCAGTTTTCCTCTCCCAGGGAGGGATGGAGCTTTCACGGCCCTTGGCTGTCACCCAGTGGAGGACAGATGGCAGTCGAGCTAGGGGTGAGCTCGTCAATAGACCCATCGGTCCCGACTACTTGGAAGAGCTCCTGGTTCCTTACACCCCTTTGCGACAGCTCCGCTTAGCTGACGAGGGGTTGCTGGAGATTCTGAGGGTTAGCCTAAAGTCACCTGGGTCCCGCGCCTTTGGGTTTGTTGCCCCTACCCTCTGGAATTCTTTGCCCGTCAGCTATAGGAGTGCAGGACAGTGGGGTGCTATAAGCAGGCATTGAAGACCTTTTTATGGGGTAAAGCCTATCCCGAATCTCTCTGATTTTATTGGTATTTATTGTATTTGTTGAACTTTACTAATTTGTGCAGTGCCTTGGTATTCGAAAGGTGCTATATTAAATAAAATTTATTATTATTATTAGTAGCCTGGGGTGGGGCAGAAGGGACTGAGCCAGTGCCCGGTGTGTGCCTCCAGGTGTGCGTATGCCTGTGATTGCAGTGGTCCCGGGGGAGAAAAATGGGGATAAAACACACCATAAACTATATATGGAAATTCAATGCCAAAAACTGCAAGGTAATGCATCTAGGGAACAAGAACCCCAGGATGGGGTACTGGATGGGAAGGGTGAGACTTAGTACTATGGCTGAGGAACAAGACCTTGGAGTTAAACACCCTACAGAAACTGAGTCAGTGCAATGAGGCATATAGCAGGGCAAATTTGATGCTGGGACACACTGGGAGGAGTACTGATAGCAGGAAAGGAGAGGTAATACTTCTCCTATATAGATCTTTGGTGAGGCCACATCTGGAGGACAGCACCCAGTTCTGGAGCCCTCACCGCAGGAAGGATAGGGATAGGCTGGAGATGGTGCAGCATAGGGTAACAAAGATGATTCAGGGCCAATAGGGCAGGATCTATGAGGAAAACCTCAAGGCTTTGAACATGTGTTCACTAGTGACCAGAAGGGAGAGAGGAGATATGACTGAGACCTTTAAGTACCTATAAGGAATTAACAAGGTGAACTGTGGGGAACTATTTAGCTTGAATACCAGCTTGCAGTCATGTGGAGATGAGTGGAAACTCCCAGCAGGGAGGCTCAGGGGGATGTGAGGAAGTACAACTTGTATAGTGGTTGCTGAGGGTAACAATATCAGGGTGGAGTACATGGGGGATTGGGAGGGATAGGACCCTTGAGGGACAGCAGGTCCCAGGGCTAAATCGGAAACTCAGGCAGCCTGGAAGGACCACTGGTCTTTTTCTGCCAGTACTATCTGGGTTTTTATGTTTCTGTGTAATAGCTTTCTCACTGGTCCCCAGGGGGTTGTGTTGGAACAATAGACTGGAATATCAATCATGCATTATGGCACTTAGCTCTGCCTCAGGCCTCACTTTTATAGATCATCCAAAACATTGGAAAATTGGCTCAAAGTTTCCTTTTTACAACTTACTGTATATAAAAGGTCCAGATAATTATGAATGAACTTTTCTGTGACACCCTTGGAATTATATAAAAATAGATTTTATTATCCCTATATAAAATACATATTAGTAACTAATAACTGTTGCATAAATATAACGCCTTGTAAAAACTGTAAAAAGCAGCATAAATACAAAATAACAACTTGCAAAAAAACCAAGAAACAAAAAAGTAAACAAAAGCAACTAGACAATATGCAATCTTATTCACTTTTGTAAATAACATTTTTGTTTATGCATAAAGACTTAGAAAGTTTTTTTGCATAAATATTTTAGATTGTTTCTTTGCATATAAAACTTGTTTAAGCACTTTTTTGCACATGAAATGTTTAGATGGCTTCTTTATATACCCATATTATAATATTTAAGAAATTTCCCACTGTATAACCAACCCTCCTTTTGAGTTACACTAAAACTATATACACATATTAAAGTGATACTCATAGTATTGATTGTTGCAGAATTTGGGGTTTTCCTTCTTAATTTTAGAATTCTGGTGAGAATACTTCTTTCTCTTGATGACAAAAGTCCTTTTTGGTTTTGCTGCAGTCTTTGGCTCAGCCTCCACACAGTTACTGGAAGTCCATTCTGGTGTACTTGCATGAGGATAAAGTGGTCTCTTTTATTGCAAACACAGAAAGAAAGATGTAGCTTTTCCTAGCAAACACAGAAAGACAGTCCAAGATTTTGATGGAAATTCTGTTTTTAGCCATAAAACACAAACTTGACCGACATAGATCCATTCAGCATCAGGATTAGGAGATTCTGATGTCTCTTAAAATGGCCAAATCTTTTATACCTTTTTTTCAGAGCATGATCATGTCATCATAACCTGCAAATCTGCCAACTTTTGATTGGTTCTTGCAACTGAGGTGGGCATGACCAGTTTTTTTCTTCTTGGGACACACCGCTCTCTGCGCACTCCACTTTTTAACCCCAAATTCATTTTTCCTCTAGGTTAGGAATGCATTTTGACACAGTCTTGAAAAATCATCTTTGAACTTAGCTCATCAAATACCATATTTTCATGTGTCTTACGTGTTTTAAGGCAAATAGTTTCTGAGATAAGTTAACAATGGTCATAAACATTGTTTCCCAGCAAAATGCCTTTAAAAGAAAATAATTAGCTTACTTTCTATGTCTTGCACTTCATAATGATGTATCTTTCATTCAAATCCATCTTCAGGAAATCCTTGAAAGGTACCAAATTCCTTTTGAGGAAGTCAGTACTTCTGTCTTTGAGCTGGACCCGTGGCCCATAATTCATCTGCTGACAGATTATTTGTCTAAGGCAGTGTTCAAAATTTCCACACAACATTTCTTGATCCTGCAACTTCTTGCAAACTTAAACATTATATTTTTGGAGGTCTCATAACACCAGTATTCATGCAAGACCAAGCAACAGGATATTATTTCTAAAACTGTTGGCACAGGACATATTTAAGCAATAAGGCATGACCAGGGGTTAGATTAACAGTCTGTTAATCACCCCTTAGGGGTGTAATGTGGCATGAGGTGCAGCCGAGTGCTATTTTGCCCCTAGGGGGTGATTAACTGACTGTTAATCTAACTCCTGGGAGTGTCTTACTGTTATTATAAAGAAATTATTCCAAAAGAAAAGTGCTAAAATATACTTTTTGAATGTTTTCCTCATTTAGAGGGAGATTTTTAATAAAACAATTCTTCCACCAACAGTTTAAGAATGCTGGTCCAAAATCAGAATGCATCATTCCAGTCATTCAGCAGTGCAAGAGGACAGAATGCTGACAGGAAGAATCCAAGTGCCATGGTGATCAGGCTGTACATGACAGTATAACAGGGATTAACGTAAGGCTGTTGGAATCCTAACAGTCAATCAGATTACAGCATTTCTGATACCTTTTTTATAATTGTAAATAACCTGCTCAATCCACCAGTTGCATTCTTGAATTTTAGTCCTTTAATACATCAAAGCAATAGCTATCTTTATATTTCAGTAGTAGATTCAGTCTTGTGATAAACAAAAGCCTTTTTTTTAATCAATGCAATTTTATTAAATAAATATTGAAAACAATTCTTCAACAAATTACATTACAATGACTTCAAAGAAATACAATTTCAAAATAATAGCAGTAAATCAACTATCAAGGAGAAAAAAACACAGTAAAATGTATTTTATCAATAGTATCTATATACTCTACTTATAATTCCAAACTAATCTAAGTGTACAGTTTATATAAATAAATAAGCATTGATTTAAAGTCAAAATAGATATTCTAAATTAATTTTCCCCTGTACTCCATTTTCAGTATAGAAGAAAACAGAAAATATTGAAACAATAGGAGAGAAGTGTATACTATAGTCATATATTTCCCTAAACCAACTGGAGCACTGTAAAGCATGGCATGATATTTCAATATCTCATAAGGGATCCCAATCAACCTAAACACATGTTTTATAAGTGCATCTTACAAAATGTTCAACGGGAGTAAAGAATTATTTTCCTAGACCTAGACAGTTATGGGGGGAAGGGCCATGAACCGAATAAACATTTCCTCTGTTTATGACCTTATATAGAGTACCCCATCTGGTCTCAGATTTGCGTCCGAGGCCACTCATGCAAAGAGACAACTTCTCAGTTCTGATAATTTCAATGAACTGTGACTTCCACGCTTGAAAAGTTGGAGCTTTATCTGCTAACCAGTATTTAAGCATGCTGTTTCTAACTGATCCGGCTATTAATAATAGGGAGTACTTCTGCTCCTGTGACCAATATTCAGTATCACTGAAATGTCCCATAATTTGTTTCCATGTTCATTTTATTATTCAAAACAGGGATTTTTGAAACATGTTTTGTACTTCCTTCCATAATGTCTGTATCATGGGACATTTCCATAACATATGGATCAGACAGCCTCTTCCTGACTTGCATTTATTACAATTGGGATCTGTTCCAATGCCCATTTTGTACATATGTACAAGTGTGTAATACAAATTGTGTAGTGTTTTAAAATGAAGCAACCTTAAGCTGACTGTATTAAATGCCTTCATAGAAAAAGACCAGAGCTTTGTCCAATTCCAATTTTCTGTACTCATCCCCAGTTCCTGTGTCCACCATCTTATGGGTTCCATTGCCTGTCCTCCAGCCTTCACTGTGTAGTAAAGCTGTAATGAAGACCCTATAGCCTTTTTAAGGTTATTGTAATATTTGTCTTCAGTCTCTGTCATTCCATATTTCTACACCAGGTTATCAAAGGTTACAAAACTACTCATATTTAAGATGCCCTTAACTCTGATTACATCCTTCTAAATCCATTTACTATTATTTAGAGGGGTTCCATTTACTGTAAAGATAGTGTTATTCCAAATAGGCTGCATTTTGGAGTTGGGCAGATCTTGTTTAAACATCCATTTTACATATCTTAAAGGGACACTGTCAAGTTCCCAGCCTCAAATTTTACCTACAGTGGAAAACACACTGCCTGATTGCACATGTCATGCAGAAGATGCTGGTACAGCCAGTAGTTTGACTCTGTTATGATTTTTCTCTTATTTGGCATAAATTCAAAATCTGTGCAGTCCACTACAAAGCTCTATGCTGGCTGAGAAGCACGGTCACATATCTAAATGGAGCCGAAGTGCCGGAGGAGAAACTGTGCATGCTACTCCCAATGCCAGTCCAGCTAAGCAGTATTTGACAGAGGAATGAAAGCTGAACTCAGGAAAGTTGCTCCTATGTCTAAACAAAGGCTTCAACTGGTAAAAATCATGGTCAGAAAGTCAAGCCCTGATACTCTGCATCGCTCATACATATGCATATACATGAGCGCATGCTCAGTATCGCAGCTCGACCTTCCGACCGTGATTTTTAACAGTTACAGCTTTCGTTTACACATAGGAGCAACTTTTCTGAGTTCAGCTTTCATGTCTCTGTCAAATACTGCTTTTGGCTGAACTTGGGTACTGGGAGGTGTGCATGAGCCTCTGGGTGCTTCAGCACCATTTAGAAATGTGACCATGCTTCCTGACCAGTGCATGACTTTGCAGTGGACCGCGCAGATTTTGAATTTATGCCAAATAAGAGAAAAATTATAAGACTCAAACTGCTGGCTGCACCAGCATCTTCTGCACGACATGTGCAACCAGGCAGTGTGCTTTCCACAGTAGGTAAAATGTGAGGCTGGTAACTTGACAGTGTCCCTTTAAAACTGTGAGGGAGTCCGAAATAACTTTGAAGTTGGATATTTTAACCTTTTTAGCATAAATTATAGAATGTAAATCTATTCCTTGAGGTATAGACAACTTCACTTCAATTTCCATCCATTCTGGGACATAGTTTTTTTTCCATTATGGGGGTTAATCATTTAGAGAGTTGGGAAATTCTTGCTGCTAGGTAATATAAAAACATGTCAGGTGTTTTCAGACCCCCCCCCCCATCCTTATTTTTTTATAAGTTTGTAGAATGCTAGTCTAACTTTTGTGTAACCCCAAATAAATTTAGAGATATTCTAGTTGAGTCCATCTATCCATTTTTTATTTATGTGACAAGGAAGCATTATGAAAACATAAAATTCTTAGTAGAATGTTCATTTTTACGGCATCCAGTCTGCCCCAAGTCCCCAAAGGCAATTTATTCAAGTCTGACAGTGAGTCTAGAATATTAGTTTTAAGAGATGCCAGATTTTTAGAAATTGTTTGTTTGAGTTAAGGTTCTATACAGCTTTACCCCTAGGTGTTCCATATACTCCTGTGCCCAGGATAGGCCATGTTTTACAATTTCATCCTTATTACATAGTCTATTAAGTGGGAGAAAGTTTGTTTTCACATATTTAGTTTGTAGCCAGTCACTGTACCAAACATATGAAGGACTTCAAATATTCAAGGTATGGATGTCTCTGGTTCCGCAAGAGAGAAGCAGATTATCTGCATAAACCGAGGTACAAATTTCCTTCCCACCAATTGCAGTTCCTTTTTATTATGGTATCTGCATTTATTTTTCTTACTAATGGATCTAGTGTTAAAGTAAATAACAGGGGAGAGAGTGGGCATCCTGATGTGTGCCTCTTGTGATCTTAAAATAAGGAGAGATCATACTATTAGTGATGATAGCTAAAGTAGGGTTATTGTAGAAGATCCGTATCCACCTAATAAACTTGTCAGGGAATTTATAATAATTAGAACACTGAAAATGTGGGACCAAAGAATATGATCAAATGCCTTCTCAGCATCCAATGATAGGAGACCGCAAGGCACCCGAGACTTATTAGCTGACTCAATGACATGAGACAGTTTCCTGGTATTATCCACCAAAATGCGTCCTTTCATGAATCCTGTCTGTTGAGGTGTAATTAATTGGGGTATAACTTTTTCTAATCTGTTAGCTAGGACTTCCGCCATCACATCCACTCGATATCCCTCATATCCAAATTCTGGTTTGCCCTACTACCCTCCTACCTCTCAGATATGTTATTTCTGGCTGGCTCATCCCCCTACTCCCTTCATAGCAGGGATACCCGCTCCTTCTCCCTTCCCCAACCATCTTCGCCAGCTGGTAAATCTGTTTTCTCCTTCAGACTCCCTTCCTTATGGAACAAACCCCGCAACTAAGATATGCTCCCTCACATATCACAATCAAGCAGACAATTTGTCTCCTTCCCCTCCCCACATGCTCCTGCCACTCCTAACCTCCCCTTCCTCTCATCCATACAGCATATTATATTTACGCACAGCATGAGCTTATCAAATTAGCTGAATCAGCCATACATATTGCACTTCTATTACGTTATGTATGACTCTGCAATATAATTAACCAATGTAAATTCCTTGCATCCTCGTATTGTACTTCTATTATGTTATATATGACTCTACAGTCTAACTGCCCAATATAAATACCTTGCAACCTCGTATTTGCCTAATCTGTTTTGCATTTGTATTTAGACTGTATGGCCCAGATATTCAAAAGGGTTGAGCCCAGGCATGATATTCAAAATGGAAAAGTGCACGGCACAATCCCGATGGCGGAGTGCATCAGTAATGTACAGTGCAGGGGCGGCCCATGCATACCCTGCACAACCATATTCAGCCAGGATGTGCAGAGCCATGCATGCGAACCCTACCTGTGCCAGCACAAAGTTGATCAAAAAAAAGGAACAACTGATGGCCACCCACAGGTGAGCTGCCACATTGCAGGGCACAACACGGCAGCTGCCACCTGTGGGTGGTCACCCAAGCTCCGGCTGCACCTGGCGGTGCCCCCCATGCCCGATTGTGGGCATTTGTTATAAAATAAAATAATTCCGTCCAATATCCCTGGTGGTCCAGTGGATCGCTATCTGCCTGATCACGGGCATTTGTTATAAAAAAAGTAATTCGTCCAATATCCCTGGTGGTCCAGTGGACCGCTGTCTGCCCAATTGCGGGCATTTGTAAAAATAGAATGAAATGTCCAATATCCCTGGTGGTCCAGTTGACCGCTGTCTGCCCGATCGCGGGCATTTTTTAAAAATAGAATGAAATGTCCAATATCCCTGGTGGTCCAGTGGATCGCTATCTGCCCGATCGTGGGCATCTGTAATTAAAGAAGTAATAAGTCCAATATCCCTGGTGGTCCAGTGGACCCCTGTCTGTCCGATCCACTGGAATGTGTAGTACTGTATGGGCTGCACGCCCATTGGCTCACGCTGTGAACCAATGGACGTACAGCCACCTGACTGTGTCAGTCAGCGGGTGGCAGGCGGGTGGGTGTGCCGCCCGCGGCTAACCTCGGGGAGCAGGCGGTGGGGCTCAGTGGGTGAGGGGAGGGGGCACCCTAGACCACCAGGGATATTGGACTTATGTATTTTTATACACAAATGCCCGCGATCTGGCAGACAGGGGTCCACTGGACCACCAGGAATATTGGACTTATTTCTTCTTTAATTACAGATGCCCACGATCTGGCAGATAGCGGTCCACTGGACCACCAGGGGTATTGGACATTTCATTCTATTTTTACAAATGCCCGCGAGCAGACAGCGGTCCACTGGACCACCAGGGATATTGGACATTTCATTCTATTTTTACAAATGCCCCAATCGGGCAGACAGTGGTCCACTGGACCACCAGGGATATTGGACATTTCATTCTATTTTTACAAATGCACGTGATCAGGCAGATAGCGGTCCACTGGACCATGAGGGATATTGGACATTTCATTCTATTTTTACAAATGCCCGCGATCGGGCAGATAGCGGTCCACTGGACCACCAGGGATATTGGACATATTTATTTTTTTATACAGATGCCCACGATCGGGCAGGCAGCAGTCCACTGGACCACCAGGGATATTGGGAATATTTCTTTTTGGATACAGATTCCCGCGATCGGGCAGATTGCAGTCCACTGGACCACCAGGGATATTGGGAATATTTCTTTTTTTATACAAATGTCCGTGATTGGGCTGCAGGAAGTGTCGGTCCCCGATGGCTGCTGCCTGGCAGGGCGCCAGGCGCAAGTCGTCGGGGATCGGCGCACCTGCATGCAAATGGGGCCATAATGACATGCAAATGGTCCCATGTGTGCCTTGCATACACTATGGCCCCATTTGCATGTCAAGTTTTGAATATTGCGGTTGCTGTGCATGGCGCAATGGAACTTGCACTATGGCATCTCCATGCTCCACTCTGGCCACTTGCGCTGGCGCAGTGCCACTATGCTGTGCACACTGGGGGTGGTCAGGGTGCGATATTCAAAGCTGCTGAGCCATGGCGCAGCTCCGTTGAATATCGCCCAGTCCACACCCCTGCGCAGCCATGTTGAGCTGCGCCCAAGCTTGTGCCACAGCCTGGCACAGTTTGAATATCTGGGCCTATGTATTTTGTTACCCATGTCTCCGGGTTGCATCTGGAAATGAGCCTCAGCTCAGTGTGCCTTTCCTGGTCAATACATTTTAAATATAATAAAACAAAAATAAAACTTTAGCTAGTATTTTAATATCTGTATTAAAGAGATGGGTCTATAACTATTACAATTTTGTGGGTCATTTCCAGGTTTCTGTATCAAGGTAATTAGGCCACGAGTCTGGTCACACGATAAATAGGCATTAACTAGTGCCTCATTAAACATTACCTTAAAAAGTGGAGCTACTTCTTTGGAGAATGTGTGATAAAAATTGGAAGAATAGCCATCTGAATCTGGTATTTCGTTTTTCTTTAAAACCGTAATGTCATCAATAATCTTAGTTTCTGAAATGTCTGAATTGAGCTGAGCTTCATTTATTTGGGAAACCTCTGGAAGTGTTAAATTATCACAGAAGTCTAAGAAAGTATCGACAGTGTTCGAAGACTCTGCTCCATAAATTTTTGGTGAAATTTAACAAATTCTTTATTAATTTTCTTATAATCTGTAATGACCCAGTTATTGTCTTGTGGCTTAATGGCTGTTATACAGGTTGTTGCTAAAATCTTGGAGGCTTTAGGCCCTGTATCAGTATAGTTGATTTTTGCTTTCCTTGTTGCAAATTCCACCTCTGTTCTAATTATTTCATTATATTCTGTTTTTAACTTGGACCAAGAGTCCCACAGTTCTCTAAAATCCATTTCAGAGAGTTTGTTTTCGCTAAGTCATTGATTTTTTTGTGAAAGATCAGCCTGGACATTAAGCAATTGTTTTTTCTGCTTAGAACATAAGCCAATAAGAACACCCGATAGCCAGGATTTTAATAAGTCCCATAGAGTCACCCAAGATGCGTCCTCCTGTTTGTTAAGTTTAAGAAAGTCAGCCAAATGATCTCAAATTTTAGATGCTGTGTCAGGGTCATTTAATATAGAATTATTAATTCTCCATCTTTTAGATTTTTCAAAATGTTATATTTTGAAAAGTGTAAGACCACCAGAGAATGATCTGACACAACATTTTACTTAATTTCTGTATAATTAACCCTTTTGATGTGGTCTTTTGGTACAAAAATGTAATTAATCCAAGAGTCAGACATGTGACACTGTGACCAAAATATACACTCCTTAACTTGGGGATGAAGTCTTTTCCAAACATCAACCAAGTTAGCATTAGAAATGAGGTCTGCCAAGTCTTCACCTGATGTGGAGCAGCATGGCCTAAATTTGGATCTGTCTAATGCAGGATCAAGAACTGCATCTGTATCTCCAGCTAGAATAGTCATAACACTTGGTAAATTATTAGTTTTGATATATACAGTATTAAATATCTCGTGATTGGGGGTAGTAGGTCCATATAGCTCAACAAAGGTGAAAAGCTCTTCTCCCACCTTTTCATGCAATATAATAGAATAAAAAACAAATCTTTATTTAAATGGTAAAGATGCATTTGTTTTTACCTGGGGGTAGTCATATCAGATGACTTAAAGGTGGGCAAGCAATGTGAGAGAGCAGTAAGGAGGGCTGGGGGGATACTGGGATGAATAGGGAGAGGCATCACCAGTAGAAAACAGGAAGTTGTTATCCCTCTGTACAGACAGCTGGTGAGACCCCATCTGGAGTACTGCGTGCAGTTCTGGAGACCAATCTCCAAGGACATAGACAGGATGGAAGCTGTCCAGAGGAGGGACTAAAATGGTGCAGGGTCTGCACCAGAAGACATAGAAGAGAGACTAAAGGAGCTTAATATGTATAGCCTCGAGGAAAGGAGGGAGGGGGACATGATAGAAACTTCAAGGACCTCAAGGGAATCAACAAAGTCCAAGAGGGTAGCGTCTTTCAAAAAAGAGGTGTACAAGAACAAGGGGCACAATTTGAAGATAGAGAAGGGCCGGCTCAGAGGTAATGTAAGAAGTATTTTTCACAGAGAGGGTTGTGAATGCATGGAACAGCCTTCCAGAGGAGGTTGTGGAGTCAAAAACAGTGGTTGAATTCAAGCATGCATGGGACAGTCATAAGGCAATTCTAGTGGGTGGGGGTAGAAAGAAGTAGGCTGCTGGTTAACTAGGATCTGCTGCTTATCCATTAGGTAGGGAAATGGGCAGACTGGGTGGGCCAAGCAGTCCTTATCTGCCATCAAATTCTATGTTTCTATATTTAGTACTAGACAATGGTGTCTGCTAGTGCTACCTCTGTTTTCAGGGGAGACGTCCCTTGGTATGTCACTTACCATGGCTACCTTATTAGTTTTTCTCTTCAGGCTGAATCCTAGAGACACTTAAGTTTGAAAGTTAAGAGGTCCATTTGAGGGAACAGCAGGTTTAAAAATACAAGTTTGAAATCCCATTGTTGTCCTCTAAAGTCAATGCAAGCCACTTTTAAAGCCAGTTTGAAACCTCTTTTTTCCATCCATGGAAACAAAAACCCTTTAGAGTCTTTGAACCAATTGTCTAGTATCACGTGTCACCCCAAATAACCACAATATAGTAACTAGATATGGTAACTAAATATTATAAAATATTTTTGCAAATTACAGTTTTGTTCCTACAGTTGTCCAGTTCAGTGTAGGGAGGTGGGGAGGTACTGCATTCAAGGGGGTGGTACTGCAGACAACATCTGGCCCACTTAGTTTCTCCACCGCAACCCCCCCCCCCCGCAGGAGAAAGAATGAACCCAACTGCTCAAGCAGGTAGGCCCTGTACAGTCACCAGGCAAGGGTGTGAACACAGACACAGTAACTCAGGGGTCACACTAGGGTTCTGTGTTGCTGGAATAGTCTGAGATTACCATTATCCCCTGGTAGGGATGCCCTAGAAACCTCCTCTCACCTGACTGCTATTACGTCTTCACAATAAAGTTTTTTGCACACTGGGAATAAATAAGGGTATTTCCTTGGTGAAAACTCCCATTTGCAAATTTTGGCTATGCCCCTTTATAAGATATTTTGTAACCCAGGGTTAAAAAATGGCTTGTAAACAGGGTGTAGCCAAGATCTGGGATGGGAATCTCCAATGGTTTAACTGGAAAAGTTTAGGTAGGGAAAACTCTCACAACTAGATTTCTAGTGGTGGAACTCTCCAAAAGAAGTAAATGGAGAAAGGTAATAAAGGGGCAGGAACTCTCATACAGTTTTTTTAAAAGAGGTGGTAGAACTGAGTTCCTGTGGGCTCCTACCCAATTTAATCTCTGGGAAACCCCCATTCCCAAATCCTGACTTCCTTGCTACACCCATTTACAAGACCTTTTGTAACTCAGGGTACAGTTTTGTAAATGGGGACATAGCCAGAATTTGGGAAGGGTGGGGGCAGCAAAGAAACATTACTCCTATGGTAAACAATGTAATGTAGCAATCTGAATTTTGGCATGATGCTTATTGGGGAAATGAATTGGAGACCCGCTGTTGCTAATTCTTTAAGTGCTTTTGGTGGTATCCCCTCTAGGCTGTGATCCAGGTGTCACAAGTCCACTCCCGTGGGGTGGGATTTTCTGCCTCACAGCGTGTCCCTCGTGTGATGGGGGCGGGGGCGGGAGGAGATGAGGTCAGGGATATCCTTTCTCCATGCGAAGGGATACAAATACAGTCTTGAGTCTGTGTTCCTGGGGTCGGACTCTCTCAGCCCCTGCATCATGAATCAGAAAAGCCACAGGCATGTATAGGCCTCATGGGGGCACTATAAACCCTATTATGTGTCTTTCCCCAGAAATGTAGCACTTGATTCAAACCCCCACAGGCTCCTCTTGAGACCCTGCACATTTCCTCCCCTCCTTTCATCATGAAGTCCCTAATGGTACTTCACTTTTGGTAGTGTTAGGCCTTAAAACAGTCACACAGGTGTGGTATCGTTTGAACAACTCTTGCCAAAGGCAACCCACACAACAGACATAGGCAGAATTATTTTTAAAATAAGCCAAAACTTTACTAGTTAAATTAATGAATGCAGTAAATAACATAAAGACAAATAATTTTAGACATTGGTTACAAGGTATTGAAAATAAAATGGAAAGTATACATAAAAACCTACACTTTAAAACTTTGAGATTTGCTGGACCGCTGGTGCAGAGGCATGGCGGCCATCAGTGGTGCTGATGACCCGGGTTCGAGGACAGATCCGGGTGTCGGAGGGCCGGCCGGGGGGAACAGGATTGAACTTCTGCAGGACTGCTCTCCTGCTCCGGGGGGAAGGGGGTTGAATGTCCGGCACAAAGTGGACCACCAGCGGAGACTAGGGGTACCACAAGCACTCCAGTGCCAGCACGCAAAGGAGGCAGGGTGGACGCTGGTAATCATTGCACGTCCCCGCCCCTGAAAAACTCTGGAAAAAATCTCCGCTCCCTGCTAATTAGCCAGCTGCAGTGCTGACCCCTCTGGCCACCTAACTCCGCCACTGGTGACCCCATTCGGGGGTCAGCCCCGAGCATGTGAGGGTCCGTCGCTGCAGCAGGGCGAACCTGGCTTGCGGGGTTAGGGATACTAAAAAAAAAAAAAAAAAAAAAAACTCTGAGATTTAAAGTCTACCTCAAGTCCTTAGTGATGAAGTTTGAAGTGCAAAATCTTTACAAAGGCAGATGAAAATCTTAGCTCTTGGTAGTGCAGAAGAATTCTTGAAGAAAATGTCTCTGCTTTCCTAAGCAGATAGAAAGGGTCCCAAATGCAACAATAGCAAGGCTTCAAGCAAAAAGGCAAAAGCTAAAAAGGCTCAGATATATAGAACCATAGACTTTGACGGCAGACAAGAACCACTTCGCCCACCTAGTCTGCCCATTTCCCTATCTATTGGATAAGCAGCAGATCCTAGTTAACCAATAGCCTACTTTTTCCTATCCCCCACCAGAATTGCCTTATGTTTGTCCCATGCATTCTTGAATTCCCCCACTGTTTTTGACCCCACGACCTCCTCAGGAAGGCTGTTCCATGCATCCACCACAATCTCTGTGAAAAAATACTTTCTCAAATTGCCACTGAGCCATCCCTCCTCTATCTTCAGATTGTGTCCCCTTGTTCTTGCACATTTCTTTTTCTGAAAGCTGCTACCCTCTTGGACTTTGTTGATTCCCTTGAGGTACTTGAAAGTTTCTATCATGCCCTCCCCTCTTCCTCAGGGGTATACATATTAAGCTCCTTTAGTCTTTTCTTCATATGGCTTCTGTTGCAGACCCTGCACCATTTTAGTTGCCCTTCTCTGGACTGCCTCTATCCTGTCTATGTCCTTGTGGAGATGGGCTCTCCAGAACTGCATGCTATACTCCAGATGATGTCTTACCAACTGTCTGTACAGAGGGGTAACAACTTCCTGTTTTCTACTGGCGATGCATCCCTATACATCCCAGTATCCCCCCGCCATCCTATCTGCCTTCTCACATGGCTTGCTTACCTTTAGGTCATCTGATATAACTACCCCCAGGGTCCTTTCCTTTTTTGTTGTCGATAATACCTCCCCTTCCCCACTGTGTACTCTTCCCCAGGGTTTTTGTTTCTCAGGTGCATTACTTTGCACTTCTTTGCATTGAATCTAAGCTGCCATAATTTTGACCATTCCTCCAACCTTGCCAAGTCCCTTCTCATCATTTCCACCCCCCCCACCCTTGTGTATTAACCCTGTTGGATATCTTTGTGTCATCTGCAAAGAGGCATACTTTTCTTTTCAGTCCCTCTGCAATGTCACTTATAAAGACATTAAAAAACACTGAACCCAGTATTAAACCCTGTGGTACCCTACTAGTAAACCCCTTTCTTCAGAGTGGACTCTGTTTACTATTACTTTCTGTATCCTTTTGTCCAGCTAGTTTTTTACCCAGGTTACCGCCCTGGGACCCACTCCCAGGCTGGCTAACTTGTATATTAATCTTTTGTGTGGGACTGTGTCAAATGCCTTGCTAAAGTCTAGGTAGGCCATGTCCACAGCCCCTCCCTGGTCTACTACTTTGGTCACACAGTCAAAGAAATCTATTAGATTCGTCTGACATAACCTTCCCACTGTGAATCCATGCTGCCTTGGGTCCTGTGCCCCACTGGCCTCTAGGTACTCAACGATTCTTTCTTTCAGAAGTGATTCCATCATTTTCCCTACCACTGAGGTCAAGCTAACAGTTTCCTGCCTCTGCTTTGCTACACTTTTGTGAAGGGGAATCACATCTGCCCTCCTCCAGTCTTAAGGTACTACAGCATCCTCCTATGATTTGTTAAAAAGGGTAGTCAGTGGTGTAACTAGTTCTCCCCTTAGATCTTTAAGAATTCTGAGGTGAATCCCATCAGGTCCCATTGCTTTGTCCACCTTCAGTTTTAGGAGTTCTTTCAGAACCCTTTCTTCTGTGAAAGAACTGGGATTGACCCCCCATTCAGAGTGCTTCTATTGTTTGGATTAGGTACCTTCCCTTCCTCCTCTTTTGTCAATACTGAGCAAAAGTATTTGTTCAGTATCCCTGCTTTTTCACTGTCCCTCTCTGCCCACCCATCCTCCCCTTTATTAAGCCTCACTATCCTTTCCTTGGTCTTTCTTCACTTCCTAATGTACCTATAAAAGGTTTTATCCCCTTCTTAACCGAGTTGGCTATCTTTTCCTCAGTTTGGGCCTTTGCTATCCTGATTGCCTTCCCAGCTTCCTTCTTCTTTAACTGGTACAGTTCTCTGTCCTGCCCCTTCTGTGTTTCCTTATACTTCCTGAATGCTATCTTTTTCTCCCTAACCTTCCCTGCCACCTCTTTTGAAAACCATAGTGTTTTTTCCGTTTGTTTTGATTTGTTTATTTGCTTCACATAAAGGCTTGTTGCCTCTGTGATGTCAGTTTTGATGTTTCAAAAGAAGTATGGGTCCAGCCCATCCACCTTAGAAAAAAATATAAAAAAAAACCTTTTTGAGGAGGAGCCAGTACCAATCGCTCTCAGTAAACTATGAATTACAGATTGGTAAATAGAGACTCACTCACCCAGTATATTTCTAAATGTTTCAAATTTATTCATATATCTATTAGATACACATGATATGGTTCAAAGTACTATGTATTAGCACTATGTAAACGTTTCCGAACAACCTTCATCAGTACAATACCATATCATAAGTATTCTTATCGAGCCCAAAACATTTGTAATGGACTATTTACATTCCTTTTGTCCCTTTGTATCCAGAAATCAAATGACTTGGTTTTTCTCAATTAAAATTCGAACAAATTTCATATATCATATTCAAATGTCATATATAATGCCTTTAGAAACTGACATATGTCCATAATTGTTCCTTTGTTCATATATACATGTCCTTGCTGCTAGATGTCTCATTATGCAGTATACAAAAAAGTTTTGATGTTTCCCCATTGTTCCTCCACCCGTCCTTCTTGCCTGTTTGCTAGTGCTTTTCTGAGGCATGCTCCCACTTTGACAAAGTCAGCCCTCCTAAAGTCCAGTACCCTCACTTTTGTATGGCTTGTCTCTGCAGCTGTTTATCGTGAACAACTATTTGGTGGTCACTTGTTCCTGGATGGGTACCCACTTCTAGATCTGAGATCCTCTCTCTGTCCCAGTTTGTGAGTACCAGGTCTTAGATTGCTCCATCCTGAGTGGGTTCCAACACTAGCTGCTTGAGGCATGCCCCCTGTAGGGCATCAAGAAAGACCCTGCTCTTGGATGTGGCTGCAGCAAAGGTGCTCCAGTTAACATCTGGCATATTCAGGTCCCCCACCAACAATATCTCCCCTTTTTCTGCCATCCTAAGGATGCCTTCTATCATTTCCTTGTCCATTCCCTCCCCCTGAGATGGGGGTCTGTATACAACCTCCATGAGGATTGTGGCACCATTTCCAGTCTCCAGGGTGACCCATAGTGCCTCCTCTCCTCCCCATTTACCCTTTAGTTCCATCGCTTAGGTAGAGAGCTACTACTCCTCTTCCTCTTCTACCCTCCATGTCCCTCCTGTAGATTGTGTACTCTAGTATGCTGACATCCCAGTCATGGTTCTCTGTGTACCATGTTTTTGTGACTGCCATGATATCCAGGCATCCCTCTTCCATCAAGGCCACCAGTTCAAGAGCTTGTTACCTACACTACAGGCATTGGTACTCATTACCCTCCATTTTTTGGCCTTACTCCTTTTTACCCTATCCCTGTCCTTACTGCCTTTTTATTTATTTACCCCTACCCTTCTCCCTATCAACTTCTTTATCTTGGTGTTTACCTCACTAACTACCCTGATTTTTTGGGGGGGGGGGCTAGGATTTCCCTGCTCCTTTTTAGTGCCTCCTCCTTGGCTAGTTTAAATACTTGCCAATGAAGCATTTAAACCTATCACCGAGGAGCCAAGTTCCCCTCCTGGACACCTGGACAAATGCAGACCATCGTGCCAGTATAGATCTGCATCCCTCTAGGTGGAGCCCCAATCCCCAATGAAGCCAAAACCCTGAGCTCCACCAGTTTTTCAACTATTGATTGAATCCCATGGTGCAGTGCACCCTATCCTCACCCATGTCATAGACAGGCAGCACCTCCGAGAAGGTTACCATGCATACTACTTATCTAAGGCCTCTTCCCAACTCCATAAACTCCTCCTGCACTGCTCTGATCCCTTTCCCAGCCAGGTAATTTGTCCCTAGGTGGACAATGACATCCAGCTCCCTCTTCCGTGCTGCTGCTCCCGCGATCCTGAGGATTCGCTCCCTGTCCCTCCAAGCCATGGTGCCAGGCAGGCATCTTACCTCCCTCTCCCCCCTCCTCCAGTTCTACCCTCCTAACAATGGAGTCTCCCACCAGGAGTTGTTTCCTTCCCCTGTGGGGTCCAATGCCACCTTCCTGTGGGTCTCCTTTGTGGAGGTTCCCAGTATTCTCCTTGGTTTCCACTGTGGGTGCCTCCATAGAGGAACCACACTCTGCCAGAATGGCATATGAATTGTGGAGAGGTACAACTGGAGGGATGCAGCTCTGTTCCACCACCCTCACCCTCCCTGAGCCCACTGTGGACCAATCACTCCTCTTTCGTGGCAACATCTGAGGCAGCAGCAGTGGCCCTGGGTGGGAGAGGAGGTCCCCTGAATCCCGGCCAACTCAGCCTGGAGACGAACAACCTCCTCCCTCAGCCCAGAGAGGTGCCTGCAGATGGGAGAACACTGCATCCTCCAGAATCTCTCCCGGAAGACTACTGCTCCACAGCCAGTACATGGCACCACTCCCATCATGTCTTCTTTGTGGCCCCTCAACTGTTGTTTTGTATGCTTACGTTTTCCTCCCTCTGTTTTTTAATGTATATATATATTTTTTTCTCCCTACTTTCCTACTGCTTCCATGCCCATAAAGCTCCTGCTCTTCCTGTTCTGGGACAGGAAGTTCCTTTATTCCTCAGTAGTCTCCTTCTTACTTGCACAGAGTCAGACCTCCAGGAGCTAGGGGGGATGGAGAGCTACTCTTTTCCTTCTACGATGGTGAGTCTTTTATGCCTCTGAGATCATTCCCTTCCTGTACCTCTCTGCATCCTGGTTTTAAGGGGTTCCCAAAGGGCAGGTCCAGTGGGTAGAGGCTGCTCTGTGACTGGCTAGCATTCTGTTTCTATGGTTACCCAACCAATCTGAGTTTAGTATTTTATTACAATAGCACAGATATGAGGTTCTTAATACAAGAAAAAAAAGACTCAGAGGTCAGCCAGCTCAAACCAGATTTCTAGGAGAACATTCCAGCCTTCCTGCTGGGAGATAACTGAAGTTAAACTATACTCAATGCAGTCATTTACTTAAATGGTAGCCCATTTATTGGTAATGAGATTAACTGAGAGTTGACCTCCGAAAACAAAGGAAAAGTAGATGAAGAGGCACCAGAAGATGCTATGGTCTATTGAGACATAAATGGATCTGCCTGCTGACCAGCTCTGATTAAGTAGTCTTCTGTCTCCTTTTAGATAATTTAATTAACTCTAGCCTCTGCTAACAGAAAAGTTTTTTTCTGTAGTAACAAGAAAATCACATCAGTCTTCAGGGCCCATAGTCTGTACCCATGATCCCTTGCACTTACACTGGGCCACTATGGTATTCTCTGATGTATTTCTCACATAAAAATTATATAAAACATGACCAAAACGATAAGGTATGGCCTTATCTCGCCACACCGGGATGTTCGATTTTTGTGATGGCCGCAATGTCTTCAAAGTAAGCCCTAATTTTTAAGAGTCTTTATGTTGACAGGTATGATTATATCACACATGATTTGTGAAGGGGTCAGTATCCAGGCTGCTCTCCCAGGACTACAAAATGTCTATGGCATGGAACTGTAGTTGTCGGAGCCCTTCCTCTAGACACTAGTATGCAATACTAAGTTAAGAGGTTGAAGGAGACTCAGACTCCAATTGATTCAACATGTTTATTGTTTACCATGAGACACCTCTTGTCTGACAACACCAACATTTTGTAGCCTAGGGCCACTTCTACAGGGCCCGCAGTTGTCTCTGACACATACAGCTTATCAGCTTTCAAACCTGAATGGTTGAAAAATGGCCTTGCATTACCTGTTTATTAACATTGGCTTGCCTAGTTGCATCAGAATATTCAATTTTTCTGCAATGGAAGAGTAAACCAAGCTGTACATGCAAGCTATACATGTCAGAGACCAGTGCAGGCCCCGTAGAAGCGGTCCTTAGGCCATGAACAGTTGGCCTCTTCAGACAAGGGGTGGCTCATGTAATTCCACAATATAAATTAAACATTTAAGTTGAAGCAACAGAAGTCTGAGTCTCCCTCAACCCCTTAACTTAATATCACTTCTGAAGGAAAGAATTGTCGAGTACCTAGAGGCCAGTGGGGCACAGGACCCAAGGCAGCATGGATTCACAGCAGGAAGGTCATGTCCGACAAATCTAATTGATTTCTTTGACTGGGTGACCAAAGCAGTAGACCAGGGAGGGGCTGTGGACATGGCCTACCTAGACTTTAGCAAGGCATTTGACACAGTCCCGCACAAAAGATTAATAAACAAATTCAAACACGATGGTCAATCAGAAAGTTGGTGCCCACAGGGGCTTTTGCAGGTGCAGAGCAAAAAGTACACAGAATCCACAAACTGTAGTGAGCTACTCCAAGTGCAAACAATTCAAACATCAATCCCATCTTCTGGGCAATGGACCAGGACAGATGTCCCAGACACTTTTAGCTACAGGTTCACCAGAGTAAACATTTAAGAGCACATGAGCAATGGGGAGACCCAAAGCAAAGAGAGAGTTATCCCATGAGCACACAATCCTGAAACAACAGAGAGGGCAGCACCTGACTCCCCAAATTAATTGTGAACAGGTTTCCCCTCCTGAACTGGACCAAGACATTCAGCTTGGCTCCAGCCAAAAGCCAGACAACACTGAATTCACCACAGGGTCGCGAACTGTGAAGGCACTAACTTGCTTTTAGCAGTCTCACGTTAGTTCTGACAAAAACACTTTGCATGTCAATACTGTGAGGGTCCGGACCAAGTTACACTACCACTCAACAGCAACTGAAGAAGACACTATCCCCAGACTTCCAGGCACCTAGCGCCGAAGGACAAACCTGCTTTACAGTCTTGAAATGACAAATTCCAAAGTACACTACATTTCCTTGACCAGAGGTTAGATCTTGCCAGACCAGTTCTGGGACAGCACTTTTCTCAAGACTATACAGATGGGGATGGTCCCAGTTGCTACTCACTATTACCAGTCCCAAAAAGCATTTTCTGAAGAATTCACCCCCTCTGGGCATTACAGAAGACGGCAGCCACCACGACCTGGCGTCCAGACCATTCCATTTATGAACCAGGGTGAGAAAAGAAAAAGAGGGGGGCTCCTGTTCCATTTAGGAAACAGGGTGAGAAAAAAAAAAGGGGGGGCTCCCCTCTGGCAGTCGGACTGCCACCAGGCAGGACATCAACTGACTCACTCGAACTCCACTCACTACTACTCTCGGGCTCTACACTGAGTCAACATTCAACTGTAGCACTACAAGTCGTGATTCATGCTGCTTCGAGAGTTCCACATTCCATTTCAGAACCCTCTGCTAGGGAGTGCTGACCAGGTGGCTTAAAGGAGTCCTACAGCGATTTTACCCTTTGTGCTGTCCAGCTCCTACCTAAACTACAATACAAAAGGGTTTCTAGTAACCCAGGGGAACCTGGGTGCTACATTTATTAAAACGGTTTTACCAGGTAAACATACAGAGATAAAAAAAATCTAATTTATAGATATGATCTTGGAGGAGACAGGGAAATACTATAAATTGTACACAAGGATACATAAACAAATTATTTCCTATAATGTGTACTATATATTTGTTTTCTGAATTCAGTTCCTTTTCATGTCCACAATAATATTTCAAAGTCAAAAAAAGTTATCGTACATTTTCCTAAAGAAAAAAATAATAATTTAAAGGGACACTGTCAACACCCTTAGGCATCAAAGTGTCCTGTGTTTAAAACACACAATACCTCACCTTCTGTAGAGTTTGCTGATGATGCTGCTAGTTTTATTGATTCCTTTTTAAAAGTAAAAAACAGATTGCCCACCATATTACTGTTACCACACAAAAACATGTTTGTTTACATTCCTCCCACTGAATCTTTCGTGGACTTACGAACACCTGAACTGTTTGGCCACTCATTATGCAGTGGGAGTAGACTATTCCATCATGAGTGGCTATACAGTTTGGAGTGTTGCTAATGTTCAGGAGGCATTGCAATAAGAGTAGATCAATGATTTGAATCAAAATAAGGTTAGGTAATTAATGATACATTAGCATGCATTTCAGTTCTGCTATGCAAGGAGGCAGGCAAAACAACCAGCGGAAGGACTGCAGCGTTTGGGGCAGAAGTATGGCAGACAGGAAGAAGTATGGCAGACGGGAATACCGTGGCTCACGGGAACACCATCAGTGCCGAGTGGCAAAAAGAAAAGCCTGAGACAACAAGAATGGATTTTTTTTTTTTTGGGGGTCAGACTTCTAAGTCTGCACACCACTTCGGATGATATGATTTCTATACACACACACAAAAAAAAAATTAATGTAATCACTTCTACATCTTGCATCTCTCACACACTATGCAAGCAGAGGTTGCAGGAATGACGCCCCAATCAAGGAATGTTGTGGTGTGCAAGCAGAGGTTGTGGGAATCAAACCCAGAACAACTGGATGTACCATGCTCACTGACAGCTTGTTGCTCTAACCTCTAGGCCATCAGGGCAGGTCTATGTGGCATACTCCGGCAGTCACTCTTATAGTTTCCCATGGTGTGTAAAAGGACTGTGCCATCATGCACAGCACTGACTGTATTACTGCCCACCATGGTAATCTCATCCGCCATACTGCTTCCTGTTCTGCTCCAAACACTGCAGTCGAGCCCAACTGGCAACATCAATTAATGTTATAGAAGGTAAGCAATCATAAAATGTGAGTTTTTGACCCTCTAGAAATAATATGTTGCAGAAAAGTTAAAGTTTATTTGCAGGAAATCTCCGTTGTGCACATATATTTACATGGAGGTCCTGGTAGGACAATGTTATACATCGATACAGAACAAAACAATGAGTAAGTGCATAGCAGAGACAGGTAATTTCAGTACAATATTTTTACATAGACAGATAGTATCAGTAATATTTTGACATAATACTGTAGTTTTTGTAATAAGAGTACAACAAAATCAGGGAACATTGGGAAAGCAAGGGGTTATTAACAATCCGACAACAGGAGACAGGTACAACGGGATACTATGGTGAGACAAGAGGTCGATCCCTGCCGGGGGACAACAATATCTGATGGATTTCAATGTGGTGAAGGGGAAGCAATGGGAAAAACATAGGCTGGAGGCTGGGGAGGGTCGGAGAAGCCGAGGGTGGTGAAGTGCTAACTGTTGGCTGAGTTGAAGAGGGTAGACTGAGGGACAGAATGGAGAGAGATGGGGAGATAAGAGCTAACTATCGGGACAGTCAGACTGGGATGACCTACCCACTGTGGCAGTGGCAGATTTCCTTGAAAAGCTTGTTGAGCAAGGATTTAAAGGAGTTGATAGTGACTAGTTCTGTGAGCTTGAGAGAGGCTTGTAATTTGTTCCAGGAGGCCAGGATGGCATAGCTAATTGCAGCTCTGCCATGAAGTGTACATGGTCTGGGCACATCTAGAAGGATGCAATTATTTTTATGCAGGGAGTAGCAGCTGTGGGATCTACGAAAAAGGGAAGTGATGTAGTTTAACAGTGTACTTTTAAAATGCTTAAATTCTGCTCTCGATAGAAAAGCTTTAACAGGAAATGAAAGTGGAAGTGGAAGATAATGGAAGTCTTTTACTATTACAAAGGGCCAGACTAGTTATGCTGCAGTTCTGCTTTAAACTGCAGAGTAGAAAAGAGTTCTGCTTTAAAATGCAGAGCAGAAAAGAGTTCTGCTTTAAAATGCAGAGTAGAAAAGAACAGATTAAAGGAAAACGACACTCTCATATCTTCTAAATGTTATTTGTAGCCATGTCAACAGACAACTCTTTTCATGCTGCTATTAAAGAGCCTATAATAACTGGCTCTGCCTTTTTCCCATAGGGAAACCGTGGCGTAATTTGCCATTATAAAGGAGTGCTCATAACGGCAAACACGTGCACGATTTCCCTTCCTGTGCGCATGCTCACGCAGAAGCACGACCAGCCGAGACCACTCACCGCTTCTGTGTTGCCCGAAACAGAACCACCACAAGAACTCGGCGGTAAGTCCTTTTCTTTTCTTTTGTCCCCCCTTTTACCCTGGAAACACACAAAGACCTGAAGAAACGGAAAAAAAAAAAAAAGTTAAAAAATACAAAAATCTCGGCACCGGACTAAAAGGACCGACCACAGGATACACTGAGAGCTGTTTATTTTATATAATTGCTGAGGCAAAAAAGGGAAACCCAGCAATTATATACAATAAAAAATGGGTCGGGTGTCAAACTCGATTTTACACACACCCTCATTTTGGGATGCTTTTCACAAACTCCTCGGGCTTCACCCTCGGGGTTTATGTAGCATCCCACAACTCAGGTGTGTATAAAATCTCGTTACACACCCCAACCCATACTTTATTCTATATGTAACACATGCAGGTGAACTTTAATAAAACATCATATTTAGACACAGTCCGGCTTCTACTGCCCATTAGTTCTGTATTTCTCCTCCCTATTATTTATTACTGAGGTCACTTGTATGAAAACAGGATTTCTGCTCCTGAAGAGTTCATCTATTCCTGCTGCTTTCTCCCTACCATAAGTCATAGAGCACTGCTTGTGACCTCACTGTTTCCTCCCATGGCAACAGATTGTGATGTCACAACAGAGGATTATGACTTGGAGTAAACTATAGAGACAGATGAACTCAAAATAAACTCTAAGGGACAACGATCATATATTCATAAACATTTCCTTAGTAATAAATTACAGGGAGAAATATATCAAATATAAATGGAATGCAAGCAGAATTGTACCTAAATATTATTATTTTTTTTTTTAATTTTCTTTGAAGTATCAGTAGCTCTTTAAGGATGTATGCAACTGCTTTAGTCAGTTTTCACAGTTCATACTAGGCCCTGTTACTGTCCTGGGAGGCTACATGTTGTGGTTGTTGAAATCTCATTGTCCCTGAGATCTGCATTAGCATATTAGAACATGATGCGTAATCAACCCTTAAACTCCCCAGTATGCCTGTCTGCTTAGCCTTCAAAGAAACAAGACAAAAGGTGTGAAATACCACATTTACCTTCAGTGAGCACTGCAAACTATCTGAGTTATAATGCAGGTTTTTCCCTTTAAACTTCATTCAGTTTGAGTTTTCAGAGTTTTTGCAGGATATTTGTTCTTTCAGCATAGCGATACATGCTATAAATGGTTGATCTGACATCATGTTCTCATATGCTACTGCAGTTCTCATGGACAATGAGATTTCAACAACCATGAAATGGAGACCCCCCCCCCCCGGGCAATCACAGGGGGATACCATGAGCTGTGAAACAAACTAAGGCTAACACATATAGCCCTAACAGCTACAGGAAAGGAATTGTCTATTGACATAGAAACAAATAAAATTTAAATGATATGAGGATGTAGTTTTGTAGTAATGTAGTGTATTGCCTAATTACCTTAATGGCCATACTTTACACCTACTGCTTTTACAAGTGGCTAAGTAACTACGATTTCCAAAACTGAAGGTCCAAGCATAGGTACATGCTGTTTAGGTCACACTGGTATCCATGGCTAGTTGAGTAAGTTATGACCTATTAGATCAAAAATGTTTGAATCCAAATGAAGGTCTAGGTCTTCAGGGTATACTGACAACACAACTTGTTCGAAATGTGGATATGCAGCTGAAATAATGAATATTATTTATTTCATATTTCAGATTATTATCTCTGAGCCCAGAGGCTCTTTTACAAAGGTTCCATGCAAAACAGCCGTACAAACAAAACATGGTCATTTTTGGAACAGATAAAACAAGACACACAAGGTAAAAACATACTGAATCTCATTATAGTTAGATAGTGTTTGGTAAGAACATCAAGTATTACAGGATAGGCAGTTTTTTAAACAATGGTTAGGTAGAGGCTCACATGGATAATGGCTGTGAGTTTACAAGAAATCATTTCAAAGTGCAACCGATGAAGAAAGAAGCAGTCTGCTTTCAGACCTAGTCAGAGGTAGGGAAGGAGGGTTGGAAATTGGTATAATAACTATTTAATAAACGCAAGGAGGAAGCAGGGAAGGAGGCAGCAAGTGAAAGGGCACACCTTGGGAACCAGGTGTGCTATGCTTGTTGCTCTGGGATGTTTTGTAAGTGCCAACATGTTTCTGGATTAGCAGCCAAAATAGGCATTGTTGAATGGATGGGGGGGGGGCAGGGCTAGGGCAAGCGGAGGATAGGGCAAGCTAGGACTGGGAGGAAAGTAAAGGAGGCATGTTGATGTGGGGGGGGGCAAGCTGGGTCATTTCAGGAGAGTAGAGTCAGTTAAAGAAGTCACAATGTCAGGGGAGTTGAGTCGGCTAAAAGCAGTCACAGGGGTTTGTCTGGGCCAGTAGTAGCCATAGGCCTTTCTTAAAAGGGCCGATTTTCCCATAGTCGGTCACTGATGCTGGGCGTTCATTGAACAATTGTGGTCTCCGCACAGATATGGCACACTGTGCAAAGGTAGTCTGCCAAAATGGTACCTGGAGTACCCCCCTTAGCTGATCTTCGGGTAGTTTTTGCGGTCTTGGCCCGTCTGAAAGTATTATTTATTGATGCAGGTGTTAGTTCAAGCAGGGATTTCATCCCAAGCAGGCAGGCTTGGTACTTGACCCTTTGCTGCAATGGGAACCAACCTGACAAAAATATGTTTGAAGACTATGTGAGCACTCAAAATGATCCAGACACCTATCTCTAAACGAAACCGGTAAGAACCTTGTAAACTGGATTACCAGGTGAAAAGCTGACAGGTACCAACCCTAGCAACTTGGTGACAGATAGTCTGCTCGAATAGCCAAGCTGCTGCCTTGAACAGAAGATGCTGAGTCACGACGTGACGTTAGTGCCACGCCCCCACGATTCACGTGATACAACAGTGGGCCGGGTATAGTCGATGGTACAAAACCAATGTAGCAGCTTGCGGTCTGATTGTTGACGAGCGACAGGGCTGTCATTGCTGCACGCACTAGGAGGTGCTGCGCTCTAGAGCGAGATCCAACCAACGTATCCGAACCGCGCGTAAAGGGCTGGAGAGGGGACCGGGAGATCCATACAGTAAGGGGTGTTAGTTTGTGTGCTGACTTGGGGGCCTTTCTTAGCGCCGCCGCTGCTGCTGACCTCCGGCTGATCGCACCTGATACGTTACAAAACACACACATTCTCCTTCCACAAACTGAGGTTTCCTCCTTGCATTTGTCTGCCGCGTTCAGTGTCAAAAGCAAGTCGAAGTCCGTCAGTGAGCGAGTCTCAGTTTCGATCCGGCAGCTAACGAGTAGCGACGGCGGGGTGCCCCCGTAGAGTGTTGGGCTGCTGCGCTGCACGTGCAAGGGGCGGTTCGGGCTGGACTCTCGGCGCACCAGCGGCGGCAGCACAACTCGGTACCGGGAGGCGGGCGTGAGGCGAGGGAGCGCAGTCGTCTCACTTTGCACTTGTCGCTTCTGCTATGGGTTTGCTATCACAGGGATCGCCACTGACTTGGGAAGAGACCAAGAAATACGCAGACTATGTCAGGAAGCACGGCATTCAGCAGTTCCTCAACATCTACAACAAAGTGAAGGCTCGGCAAAAGGACGTACTGAAATGGGGCGACGAGGTAAGGCATGATGTCATTGACAACATAATGCGATCTTAAAGAATAGGACAGGCACGCCTTATGTGGAGAGAAACAAAAATGCTGCACAAGATTGCTCTTTGGAGACAGAGGTGGTGTTTCAGTTTATTGCTGCTAACTGGAGATGCCTTACCTGCTCTGTTACGAAGCCGGTGTGCATTGTTTACACTCGCAACGTGTCGTCCTTCCGGCCATGTCAAAGTTTGCTAGTTTTCTGACCTCTTAAAGGGGTAGTGTGCCTATTACAGCATCTGCTCGGTATACCTCTGGGTTGCTTCTGGTTTTCACTCGAAAATGTCCTTGGTCTCTCAAAAAATTGACATGTTTGTTACAAAGGGCGGGTTTTGAATAATTAGATTAAGTATGACATAAGTGTTTTAATTTAGTTCTCCGTCAGAAACTATTTTTGTCCCCAAGTCACAGGTATCATCAGCTTTTTGGGCAGATGTTACAATTTTTTAAGAGGTCTCCTGATTTCTGTCCCCCGTCTTTGTTTTTTTTTTTTGTTGGTGTTGATCTTTTTCTTGAGAGTTAAACATAGTGTTCAGTCACATAAAGTATTGTCTTTTGTTTGTGGGATATGGGGTCGTGAGGTGGGAGACATATAGTTTAGGGGTGACCATATACAACAAGGCTGTGTTTCCATTGAGGGTATCGGTATGTGATGACATCATAGAGACTCTTTGTGATGTCATAAGCAGAGATGGAAACTAAGCTTTTGTTGTATATGGGCACCCATACACTGTTTAATATAGTATATGTGCATACCTCTCAGCCTCTTTCCTCTTAAATCAGGGACAAAGACCTAAACTCAGGGGCATAACTTAAAAATTGGTACTATTCATTCAGAAAGCTGACAGAATACAGGGATTGGTGTAAGATGCACTGTCTGAAGAAGAACAAGCCTGTAATTATAATGTTTGACATTATTTTGTGCTTACAGTCCCCACTAATTTGTCATGAAAACACAAATTTTATGAGGGACAGAGGAAAATTTTGAGGCAAAATCAGGGACAGTTGAGAGGTATGTATATGTGTTTCCCTCAGATGTTTACTGTTATATGGTTTGCCGTACATGCTCCTGCTCGCTCTGGAACCTCCCTCTGCGAGCACGTCACTCCTGACAATCTGTTGCATGATCCGTGGCCACAGTGTTATTTAAAGTAAATTGCTGAGATGATAATATTGCAGTATGGTGACACATATAAAGATGTGTGATCTGCAGTTTTTTTTACACACCCTTGGCGTGTGATAATATACAAATCTCTCGAGCTTTGCTCTTGAGGTTTATATATTATCACAAACCTTGGGTGTGTTTAAAAAAAAAAAAGCATCTTACACACCTACATATTCATTATTCTCTGTTTAGTGTCTTGTTGGTATAGCTGTCACCTTATCATTCTTTTTCTAGAAACTGAAATATAGATAAAACGGATGCATTGAGTTTGTATCAGTTGTAATTTTATTGGAAAAAAAGGATAATTTTTTTTTTTAACTTGAATTTATTTTATAGTACGAACTGAGCAGTTACATTCTGTCCGGAATATAGAGCAATAACAAAATGTAAACATATGGCATCACTGAATACTAAAATACTTCGCACCTCTCAGAGTTTTATATGCGACTGCTATTTGAGGAAACCTAAGTACAGGCTTCAGTACTGCACTGTAAAATAGCTGTGCCGCAAATATAGGTTCTAAGAGTTGCATAACATTTAATCTAAAAAAAAAAAAAGGTCGTAAGTTTTAATTCCCACAGAAGGGAATAAACAGGGCTATGGCTAATAAAGCTAGAGTCCAAAAAACATTCCTTTCAATATTATCAGTCCAATATGATGGAGAAATCCAAGATTTTCCTGTACTAGGACCCAAAAATCTTGCACAAACCTGTTGGCAGAAAACACGGTTAATCATACTGTAGGTAGTTTAGTTAAGAACAGTCTAACAACCTGAAAAACAGAAAAGGTAAATTACTAAGAATATAGTGTTACAATTCCTATATGAATGATCTAGCCAGAAAAAAAGTTCACTTGTTGACGACACTCAGACTTCGCCAGAGGCTCGATATTCAAAAGTGTGCGTGGCTGCTGATGGGTCTTTGTGCAAACCGGAGTTTGTGCTGGATCCCCATTTTCAAAAGGGGCTATTGTGTGGGCAAAGAGGGTTAAGGCTTGCACAAAACATAATGTATGCAGGTGGGAAGGGGAGAGGCATGGCCATGAATAGCTGTGCTACCCCATATTCAGTAGCTTTGCGCTGTGCAAAAGGGTTTTGCGCGGTCCTTTTGCACAGCGCAAATACTGGCAAACAAAACCCTATCTTACGCTGGACAACCCTAGTGACTGCCGGAGGTGATGCAGCCACCTATCCAGTTGGCCACTGGAGGAGCACACCTGGCTTCTGTGGTCTGTGGCAGCCCCCCTACCAATTGTCAACCCATAGTACCAGTACAACCCTCCCTGGTGCTAGTGGTCCCCCCCCCCCCGATCATCAGCCTGTACTGTAATAAACTTCCTGGTGTTAATGGTCCTCCCCCTTCTCCGATCACCAGCCCATACTGTTGTACAAAAATGCCTGGTGCCAGTGGTCCTCCCTCCGGCCCCCCGATTGCCAGCCCGTAGTAAAGCTAAAAACCCTCCCTGGCATCCAGTGGCCCTCCCTGGCAATCAGCCCATGGTACCACTGCTTGCAGTTCCATAATCCCTGGAGTCTAACAGCCCCCCCCCAACACCACCACTGCACTGAACACTAACCTCCCCAGTCACCTTATCAGTACCCTCGGTGCTGCTGGTGCACATATGGTGACTGGTGCAGCCCTTCTCACACCTCCTCAGCCAGCCACCATTTGTCCAGGCAGGGAGTGCACCTCTAGGACAGGGTGATGCACCCTGTCCTATAAATAAGAAGGTGTGCTTCCTGCCTGGACCTCTGATTTCAACTGGCCAAGGAGAGTGAGGGAGGGCTGCTAATAAGCATACCCCCGGCACTCAAGGGTACTAGAAAGGATTGAGTGTGAGTGTTCAGTGCTGCAGTGGGGGGCACTAGATGCCAGGGATTATAGTATAGTGAGTGGCAGTACCATGGATCGGTAATGGGGCCCACTGGATGCCAGGAAGGGTTTCTGTTTTACTACAGGCTGGTAATCGGAGGGATGGGAAAAGGGACCACTAGCACCAGGGATTTTTTTTATTACAGTACAGCTGGTGATGGGGGGGATGACTAGCACTAGTTTTTTTTTTTTTTTTAATTACATTACAGGCTGGCAATTGGGGTGGGGAACAACTGGCACTAAGATTTTTTTAGTACATTATTGGGAGGGAGATTGGGGGGGCATTAGCATCAGGGAGTTTCTATTACAGTACGGGCTGGCGATCGAAGGGGGGGGGATACTAGTGCCAGGGATATCTACAAATGTCTGGGACCAGGCAGTTGGGGGGAGGGGTGGCGCCACGCTAACCTGCCTCACTGTCCATGTAGATGAGTCCATAATGGGCATGCAAATGGCCCCATAGCACCTTGCATGCCCAGTGGACTCATTTGCATTGGTCCCGCTGAATATTGCAGATAGTGCTCTGGTGCTATCCACTCTGGCGGTGTACTTTGGGATTCATGTGGGTGCACCGTGCTACTTGACTTAGTGCTGCACTTCCATGGCCCTATATTCAGTCGAATAGCGTCAATGCACTATTCGACTGTATGTAGCATCCTCAGGCTCCTGCGCAATCACAAGGTGTAGTGCAAGGTTTTGTGTGCCGCATCGTGCACTTTTGAATATTGGGCTCCAGTAGTTTTACTGCAAAAGACAGATGCTGCTTAGGTGGCAAGTTGTTGCATGGAGAGTGATGTGGGGAAGTGCCAGCATGGCACAGGTGGTAGTACATGAGTCCTGGGTTCTAGTCCCACATTACACTGGAGGATTGCACCCCAAATGCTGCCACTCCCATGCATTTCAGGGGGGCAAGTGTATTGTGTGGATGTGCTTTTCTTTGGCTGAAACGTTAAACTGAGGTCCCCCTCTGACAATCTCTGGTGCTTTCCAGGTGGAAGTTCAGAAGCCCATGGCACATTCCACAAGAGTACAGGGATTTTTCTCAGTGCCATGGCTAACATTCTTAGTCCCAAAAAAATGTTGAAAAGGCAATTGTCCGTGTCTGCCACTGCATATTTCTAGCGACCATTCCCCTGTTCGCTGTGAATAGTCAAACATATTCTGCAAGCCCCCGCCTAAGGTCATCACCAGCAGAGTTCTCCCTCGTGGTCGACTGAATCACCTTAAATCCTGCCTCAGTCAGTGTGATTGGTCCCCCATCTACAAAGCCACAGATGTCGACTCAGCCCTCAACTACTTTGTTTCCTTCTTCATTACTGTCTGCGACTCCTACGTCCTGCTCAAAAAGCGAAAAGTGAATGTACTAAACAACCCATGGCTAACTGGTGAGCTTCTGGCACAACTGAAATCAAGGGACCACCTTTGGGCTCTGGCTAGGGCGTCTGGTACTCAGTCTGATATTCAGAATTACAAATGTGCCCAAAACAACTGCACGAAATCCATCAGACTTAAGAAAAGGATGTACAGTACTACAGAGAAACTCTCTCTAATGCCTGGGGAAATGGGAGTGAGTTTTGGAAGAACATCACAGAAGTCACAGGGAAGCAGCCCAAATCCTCACCAACAATGCTAAATGTTAATGGGTCAATCACTCTTGGTCCACTGGTCATTGCTAACACTTTCAATGATGCGTTCACTGACCTTCAGTAAGTAGTGTTCTCCTCACAGATTTTTTCCTGGCTTCTGACTCCGCTACTCCCTGTAGCTATCTCTCTCCTCCCGATCACCAGCCATGTAGCTATCCCACTCCATCCAGTCACCCGCCATTCTATTTCAAAACTATCAAGAAGTATGAAGCCGGCAAATATATCACCAAAGCAATAGCCAAGTCAAGAACTGGCAGGGACTTGCTGGACCTCAAACTTCTATCTCTCACCCTTGATGAGGTCCTAGGTCCACTAACTCGTATTTTTAACCTCTCCCTTAGTCTCAGCCAGTTCCCAGACATATGGAAAGCTGCTACTGTTATGCCAGTCCACAAAAATGAGATTGAGACCAACCATGGAAACTATCGTCTGATCTCCATACTCCCTCCTGTCTCGAAGGCTCTGGAATGCATAGTGGCATGGGTGTAGGCAGGCATACTCCATGGTGTACAATTTTATTTAAGGGGCAGCAGATAGTCTCTAAACTGCTTCCTTTGTCCATGAAAACAAAACACAGAACCAGCAGAACTTTTCTGTAATTTTATTCATATTGGTCAAAACTAGAAGGATTGGTCACTGATACTGTCTTTGCATCCCAAGGACTATACAGTCTTAGAGGCTCTGGGCTGGTATGTTGGTGTCTTAAAGAGCAATACATGGCATCTGTATTTACACATGCATGTGGGGGGCAGCAATCAGTGTCATGGGATACAAAAGTTGTATTTATTGTGCCAAAGGGGGCAACAAACACGGTCCTGGTGTACATATTTATATTGTCTGGCTACACCTTTGCATAGTGGCCGACCAACTTACGGATTTCCTGGAAAAATACAACATCCTATGTACTCAACAACGTATGTAACCCCGGGGGGCGCTATCCTAAGGGCTACTACCCCTTCCTGGTTTGCCACTAACAGGTTGAGGGGCCTGGATCCAATGGCAGGTGCCTCCACCCAGAGGTCGGGGTTAAGACAGTCGAGTATGACTTGGTCACAGCCCTCTGGGTTGCTGCAACCCTCCTTTCTTCCCACTATTCGCCCGCACAAATCAATCACAGTGCCCTTACCATATACACTTACCCCCCAGCTTGAACCAATCAGCTTGCTCCGGGGACCCCCTGAAAAGTAAGTTGCTGTTGCACAATAATCACTGTACAGTAATTCACCATAAACACATAAGTTAGCCAGTATACCTTTGCAAAACGATCAATCTGATTTATTTAGGGGGGGAAATAACAAGGACTGGGGTGATCAGATTAATTAGCTTACCACTCTAATATATAAGTATCTAACGCAGAAACGAGCAGTTGATCCCTGTGAGCGTTGGGCAGAGCCTCCAGGCTCAATTATGGCAGCCAGTAAAGAAACCAACAGCCCTTGCCCTCACTAGGAGCAATTGACAGGGAGCGACCCTGATTTAGTATTCATAACTCCAGTAGGAAGAGCACTCTCACACCATTGCAGGGTTGAACCTGGAACTCAGACACTTCCCCACACATTTATATGGAAAGGCAGAGGGGTACCATACCAGGCAGCTGCTGTACTTCCTGATTGCTTGCATTGCATACATCGGGCCAAACCGATGCAGCTTCACTAGTCCTGACAGACCGAGCGTGATTCAAGCAGATTCTCCAGTCTTCTACAGGGTGAGCCTGGTAGGTAGCCGCGCTCCTGCACAGCCTCCTCTGACCGCTACTTAGTGGATTTAATCCAACACTGGTGGACTTCTGGCCTTCCACATGCGTTTCCCGCGCGCACACTCAACAGCGCAGGAGCCCAGGCTCCTTCCTCACTCACCACCACAGCGTCTCTATCTTTTGGCAGTTTGGGCAAGGGCTCATAGCTCGGGTGCCACCCGATCCCATTGGTGGGCTGCAGACACCAGTTACTTAAGGCAGTCCCCATTGGTCCAAAAAAGGCGCCATGTTCCAGAACTCCACTTCCCAGAATCACTAGCTGTATCCCCATTGGTCAGCCTGCTTCAGTTAGAGTTCTGATTCTGGTTGGTCACTATTTATGCCATTTTAGATGCCCCTGGCTACTATTGGACCCTTTAGAACAGTCCTGGTCCAAAATGGAGGGGCACAGCACAAAGTTCCAGCTGCAGTAAAGGCAGGTTAAACAAACTGCAATCTTACCCATGCTCTAAGTGTTTTCGGGGAAACAATTACATCTTTCAGATGGGCTCCCTCTGCGCTCTTAGCGACTGCAGAAACGGAGTGATCCGACAGTAGCCCAGGGTGGGATTTGAGCAGAGAAACCCCAGTCCCCCCATTCAAACCACTCAAACCTGCGAGCAGGCAGCTCTTAATGAGACAGTACTGGAGGCTTTAAAATCACTCACAGCGCCCGCGGTGGCCCCTCCGCCGAACACCAGTTAGGCATGGGCAGTACAAACAAGCTCAGGAAGGCTTTTAGGAACCCCCATTTGTAGGGGGGTTATACATGGTTTTAGAAAAGGCCACAGTACGTCATCTGCCTTACTGGAATTCACTGGAGAGCTACACACCCCACTGGATAAAGGTCATCTAACCGGGACTGTTTTTGTTGATCTGACAAATAGCGTTTGACACTGTCCATCATCGTCTGCTGATTGAACAGATCCGGTCTTCTGGGCTCTCCCTTGACACCACAGCCTGGTTCAGTAGCTACCTAGAAAATCAGTCACAATGAGTAAAAATCGCTGGGGTTCTCTCTGATGCCAGACCAGTCCACTCTGGAGTCCCCCAAGGGTCTATACTGGGCCCCCGACTATTCTGCCTCTTCCTGAACACCCTTCCCCAATCTTGTCCTGAGCAACTCATTCTATATGCTGACAACGCAGTAATTTTCACCTCTCACAAAGACCCAGAGCCACTTCAACACAATCTTCAGCAAGGTTTTGCTGCTGTAGAAAGCTGGTTTAGTAAGCGCAAGCTGGCCTAAACCATAAAAAAACCAAGGTTATGCTTTTCAACAAGCACAGGCATCACCCCTTCACCGTTACAACTAGCCTCGGAAACACCCTTGAGCAGGTGCGGTCATTTAAATATCTTGGGATATCTCTGGACCCAAACCTATCATATGGCTCCCACATTGACTGTGTTGCTAAAGCTGCACATACACGACTAGGCCTGCTATACCGCCACAGACAACATCCTACTCCTGGAGCCTTGAGGATCGCTGTCCAGAGCTTGGTGGTCTCCATCATTGATTACGGCCTAATCATCTATGGTTCTGCATCAGCCACTGCGCTCAGACGAATATCGACATCTCTCAACAAGGCTTGTTGGCTCATCTCAGGTGCCCACCATCTGACTCATACGTGTGACCTTTATGCACAAACTGGATGGCTACAACTCTCCAACCGCATGAGGTATCTAACCTGCACAGTGGCTAAGAGAGTTACTGTGGGCCTCGCGCCTCCCGGTGTCCAAGCCCTACTGCGGCCATGCCTGAATATTCGTAACACCAGGGGATCCGAAACTCAACTCCTCCAGGTTCCCTGCTGCCGCACCTCCCAGGGCCAAATATCCTTTACCTATAGTGGGCCTAGCTGGCTAAACGGTCTCAGTCCTGACAATGCCTCTACGACAAAGCTTGGCCCTTTCAAATCCAAACTTCGCCTTCATCTCATTGCTGCCAGCTCCTGTGACTGCTGCATATAACCAGCCCCACAAATCTTCTACAGATCTGCACTATGCACTTATCCCACTGGGACTCCTACATATAACCAGCCCTACCTGTCACCCTACTCTTCTCCATGCACATATACTCTACCCCCTTCTCTCCCATTTCCTTTCCCCACCTCCTCCTTCTCTACACTAGCACTCCCCCATTCTGTTCTGTATATGTCGCCTTCTACGCCCCCACTGTGATGTTTGACAATGCCTCCAGCGGCTCTCTCCTCCCACAGTATCCATCCTCCCCAATGTGTCCCCTTCCACCTTCCACTTTGTCTTCCCCTATGTTATCCCACTATAGTTCAGCTTATCCTAATCACAGCATTGTATTTCTCCTAGTTGTAATATGTTATCTCCATATTTTTTCTTTTTTTTTCTCTGTGTTGTACTGTAGCTGACGTGGAACCTTTGTAAAAGAGCCTTGGCTCAAAGGTATTTGTAATCCTAGACTTAAATAAAAAATAAATATTTAGTTCTTTACTATCAGTCCCTCTAATTGTTTGAGAGATAGAAACATAAATTAACAGCAGAAAAAGGCCAGCTGGTTTATTGAGTGTGCTCTTATCCCTTTCTAGCCTATGAGATTGGTCCACCTAATGTTCGCTTGTTTCATTTCTGCTGTTTTGCTCCCCCCAACCAAGTTCCTTCCTCCATTAAACACATGTGTCCGGACCATCTGCTCTTAAACTCTACCACTGATTTTATACAGACCACCTGGGTGGGGATACAATGTGTTTGAAAGTGCAACATAAATACAGATTCTGTTTAGCTCTATTTTCACTCAGTTTCATTTATTTTGTGGTTATAAAGCCTAGAGCCTGTGTACTCCTCTTACTTTTATAGATTCTTGTGCCCTAGGTCCTAAAACTAGGCCAGCTAAATTTAGAACCTCCAGCTACATCAATATCAGTTGCGGCCACTGGCTCTTGTGGAACGGCTGAGAGACACAGAACTTCTGTTGTGAAGCCTGTGCACCTCCCCAACTGGATGGGAGCTGTGGCACCAAACGACAATGCCCTTGAGGACTGTGGATGTTGGGCAGACAACTACCTATACATGGACCAAAATGTGAAAAACAAAAGACAAATTAATTATGCCTTTGATGTGCAGATAGCGTTTATTGGCAGGTTAGATATGGTACACGTACCTTTACATGTGGTCCCTAACAGTTATATGGTATACTTCCTAATAAGGCCCTTTTTCTTGAGGAGAACAAAATTGCTGAATATACCATTTGGGACATTGAGAGGGTCACAAAGAATGTACCATATCAGGAATAGAAATTAATGTTATTGCACCATGTTTTGCATACCACTTTTCATTTATTTATTTGTTTGCTTTGGTTACCGGGTAAGCACGCTGGGACACATGGCTCTTTACAAACACAGTCAAGAGATACAATTGAGACTGTTGAACAGAAACAATGATGCACAATTGCGAAAACTTAATGTTAAAGTGATTTTGTGGACTTAAGGTACCACTTTCTTTCGGTATATTCACTAAAAAAGTTGGAAAGAATATAAGGCCAAAGCCCATGAACACTCCTGTCAGTCACCCATAATACCCAAGGGAATGGTCATGTGATAAGTAATTGTCTAGGTGTTTTTTGAAGATATTCTTGGTTTTATTGATGACAATATATGTAGGGCATGAATTCCATTGTTTTATAATCCTCTGAGAGAAGAAATATCCTCTTTATTTTCTTTGTACTAAAGCGTTGTCTTTTTTGTTTGGTACTTTATATGGTACATTAAGTCTGCGATAGTCTCCCTGTGTAATTTTTAATGTATTATATTCAGCCTTTTTAAAGTGGTGAAGGATCATATTTTGGCCTCGACAAGGTGGCCAACTGATTCCTTCCACTTCCTGATTCAACTACATGTTAGTCGATCAGTGGCCCTTATTAATCTCCAAGTCACCATCCCAGTTTATTAAAACCTAAGGAAAAATCAGTCGACGGGAAGTGGACGGGATCAGCATGCCACCCTGTCGGGATGAAAATATGATCCCTTACCACTTTAAAAAGGCTGAACATAATATATTAAAAATTGCACAGAAGGATTGTCACGGACCTAAGGTACAACATCCCGAAAGTGATTCCTTAGGTAACAGAGTATAATAAATCACTTTAAAGAAGGCCAATTCAGCCACAAAATGGACCCTTCCAGGACAGTGACAGTGCCTTGTATGAAGTGTGAAAACTAACAGAAGCAGTTGCATACATCTTTAACAGCTACATGAAGAGTTGTCTGTTGACATGGAAGCAAATGACATTTAGAAGATACAGTATGAGGGTGCAGTTTTCCTTTAAGCAAGCCTCTATTTCCATGCAAATGGGTCACTTGTAATACAGCGCCTCTCATTCCGTGATGTCACTACAGCAACAGTGCAGAACAAAACATAAGGGTATCAATGCTGTCTATCCTGATTTTAGTTTGTATGCAATGGCTTAAGAAAGTTCTGCCATGCAACTCACACAGGGAGTAGTACTTGTAGCCTTAATACTGTATGTGTAGAACAAATAATACATCTAATAGTATTTCATTCACAGGAAACAGAATATGTTTCTTTGTACTGTTCATTTCTCTCTGTGAGACAGTTGCAACATGTTGTGGAGAGCAGTAGAAAAAAATCAGTCAATCGGTCAATTTGTATTGAACCAGGTGAACATCCTTGAGAAGATTTGTTTACGAGGTAGGCCTGAGCAGTTTCCCAAAGGATCACACAAGACTGAATTCCTCCTTTGCACAAATGATACACCACTTTCAGCAGCCTGAAAGTGGGGAGCTAGATCACTTGTATTGTTTTACATTTCAAATGGTCCTTAAATCTGAGTTTCTGACTGGAAATACCAAGACACAGAATGCATATGACATGAGAGGAATGAGCTAAGCAAATACAGAGCACTATGAACACTGAAACTGATTAGTTTCTTTACCTACAACAGCCGAAGTGCAGCCTCTGATTTGTGAGGGACATCCTACTTCAGATGATGGCATTACAATGCAGGGGCTGACACAGCTTGCCTTCAGTACCTTCAAAGTGAAGTGCTGTAGCTCTCACATCACTGCTAATGATTTATAATGGGAATGGGGGCACTTTTAAAGTCATGGACCTGAGGGGCCATCACAGTTCCCAAGAAGGTTAGGGGAACTTAAGGGTTTGAGAGTAAAGGACTTGAGTAGGATATGAACCAGTCTCCCAATTCTTGTTCCTGTGCTTTAACCACTAGATTACACTTCTTCCATATGCTGCCCCGGTAACCTATTTCTTGTTATAGCTGTACTCTTTATTGCCTTACAGCAGCCATCCAATCACTGACTGCCTAGTTACAAAGGGAAAGTGGCATTTTTGCAAATTGTTTCTCACTGCTGGTGTCAATCAAAACAGAGAATGCTAATACACACAGAACACAATACAACAGCTGTGTAATACCACTTAAAAAACTCTTGTTGTACCCAGAGTCATTTATTGGGTAAACTGTTACTGCTAACAGAAACTGTAACACAACACATACAGGCACTTCTTTATATGAATACTGTTTATGTACATGTCAGATCAGTGCTGCATCACACTCATATGGTCCTAGTCCCTGTTAGACCTGCACTTTAGGATGTGCAAAACACTTAGGCCTTGGACACACTACAGAACTGTTTTTGCAAACCGTTTTTAATACCAGTTTAGCTAAACCATTTCAGTGCAGACACACTACTTAGTAACCATTTTTGACAACGGTTTAATGTGGCCACACTGCTACTGTTAAACCTGTTCTCCTTGGAACTATTTTGTGTTAAGTCCAACACACAGAACTGTGCCTGCCTAAACACAGTGCAGCTAGAACTGTTTTAGTTAAACCATTACAGTTTAAAACAGTTTTACTCCTGGACAGACCTGTAAGTAAAACCATGCTAGCTCCAAAACGTTTTTAAAAATGGTTTTAAGACTAGGTATCTAGCTGAGTTTAAAAACACTTTTTTGTTAAATCGTTTTAAGGGGCTTGTGTCTGTCTGCAAATAGTGCCAGGGGGATTTAAACTGCTTTATGGCACTTAAACCGTTTTAAGTTCCCCAGTGTGTCCAGAGCCTAAAAGGGTTCCTCCATTACTCAAGTGGGGAACCAAATATTGTGGGTTTGGTTTACTGGTGGAACTGCATTTGGTGCAGCACCATCATCTGTTGCTCTGATGTCATCATCCTCCAGTAGCATTGATGGTAAAATGGAGGACAAACACATTGAATAACTTCTGGGGGCTATATATTTTTATTTATAATCTAGATTTGGACAGCAGTAGAACTACTGGCAACTGAAGGAGGCACACAACAGTTACACATAAGGAGTTGGGGAGAATATTGGTGTGAAACTGTGAGAGACTTCCCCTATCTGAAATGATAATCTCCAGATCACTTTCCTGCTTTGTTGTCTCTATTACCTCTCCTCCCAGCCTGTAGGTTGCTTTTGGATTTTTGCACTCTATGTGCATTATCCTGCACTTCTTTGCATTAAAGTGTAATTGCCACCTCCCTCCTGCCTGCCCAGATCCTGCCTCATTTTCTCTACCTCCCTGGTATATCCACCCTATTACAGATCTTTGTGTCGTCTGTGAGCAGACACCTTCCCACATAGTTCCTCCGTTAATATTCTCAGTATAGATGTTAAACAGCATTGGACCCAATACTGACCCCCTGGGGTATCCCACCTGTCACTTTTTCCTCCCTGGAGTGAGCTCCATTGATGACCACCCTCTGAGTTCGGCCTTCTAGAGAGTTTTCCACCCACTTTAATTTCCCCCAACCCCAAGCATTCACTAGCCTCCTTTGAGGGATGGTGTTGAAGGCCTTACTTAATATCCAGATAGGCCACGTCCACCGCCCCTCCCTGATTGCATACCTCTGTCACTTCATCAGATAATTCGATCAGGTTCGTTTGGCATGATCTTCCTCCTGTAAACCCATGCTGGCTATCGTCCAAGAGCCCTCCCTCCTCCAGATAGTGCATTTGCCTTTCTTTTAAGAGTGCCTCCATCAGTTTATCCACCATGGAGGTCAGACTGACTGGTTGATAGTTTCCTGGATTCTCCGTCCATCCGCTCTTGTGCAGTGGCACCACATCTGCCCTTTTCCAGTCCCTTGGGACTTTTCCGCTAGAGAACAGGGGATTTAAGGCCTGTCCTAGACTTGAGGCACCTGACCTTATACACAGAGCAGAATGGTGTCCCTTCAGTCCCTCTTACCCCTACTTTTGCAAGGAAACTGGATGGTCTCACTAGACATGAATAACTACCTTCATGTCAAGATCAGAAAATCTCGCAGAAAGCATCTGCGGTTCATGCTTCAGGGCTGTCATTACCAATTTTGTTTTTTACCTTTTGGCTTATGCTCTGTACTTCATATCTTTACCAAAGTCTTTGTAGTGGTTACAACAGCCCTTGGTAGGGAAGGTCTGTACATCTTCCCATACATCGATGATTGGCTGTTAAAGGTCTTTTCCAGGGAGGTAGTCGTGTACACACCCTTTGGAGAAGACAGCTGTTAAACCAACTGTGGTATATTGGTCAGTGAGTCGAAGTCTGTCCTTAACCCGGCCAGCGCCTCCAGTACATTGGAGCCATTTTAGACATGGGTTTGGGTTGAGCATTTCTACCCTCAGGCTGTGTCATGGCACTAATGGCACAAGCTCAGTTGACAATATCTGCGATTATGTATCCACCCATTGTCTCCTAGGACTAATGGGTCTGATGGTAGCTTCCATCTTGACAGTTTTGCTGGCCTGCCTCCACATGAGAATCTTCCAGTGCTTTCTCAGGGCACAAAGAACTCAATATTCAGATGAATTGGAGTGCCTCGTACAAGTCCTTTCTCTTCATCATTCTCTCCTATGGTGGCTGAACAGCCATTTCCGCTGCTGGTAATGAACACAGATGCCTCAGGGACAGGCTGGGGGGCTTATCTGGGCCCTTTCAGAACACAGGGCCAGTGGTGCCCTCTAGATATGGTTCTTTGCAGTAAAACTCTGGAGATAAGGGTGCTTTACGTGGTCTGTAGGCCTTTGCCGCCTTCTTACCATGGAATCAGTTGTTGATTTGAACAGACAATATGTCAGTAATAATCAACAGGGTGGAAGTCATTCATATGCTCTCTGCAGAGAAAAGATGAGAGTTTGACATTGGGCAGTGGAACATGACATATTTGTCAGCAGTGTTCCTACCAGGGACCCTAAACACACTTGTGAATCATTTCAGTCGATCCAGTACGCTGTGCCACAGATGGGAACTCTCAGGCTCCATTGTGGACACCCTCTTTTTTTTTTTATGATTATTTTTTTTTTTATTGCTACCTGGTGGTGTTCCAGTGGTCCACCCCATTGCCCAGGGCTTACCTTCTGCTCCAGAGTGCACTGTGGCTTACCCCCTGGGAAGGGCCATCGGGAAAGTGGGCACTACTCCCTGATCGGAGACTGAAGCTGATCCGGGGGCAGAGTGCCTCAGTTCACTATGTGGGGCTCGAACAGGGGCGACGTCCTCCTCCTAAGCCTGGTAATGTTTGGTATGTTAAATCCCAGTGGAGGAGTGGCATGCAAATGGTGTGATGGCACATAGCTAAATGTCTGCCATACCCCCAAGCTTGTACGCTCCAGCTGTTGGACCCCTAACCTCCGCTAGGGGCAAATCGAGCACCAGGTGTGCCCCCACCCTCCCCCGGAGGAGGAGAGCAGTCCCTAGGATGCTCAGTCCTCCTCCCCTGGCTGGCCCTGACTCCCAGGTTTGCTTCCAGACCCGGGTCGTTGGCGTAGACCAAGCATGCCACCCTGATTTTGGTGGCTCCTTACTGGCACAGCCAAATTTGGTTTCTACTTCTCCAGCAATTGGTGGTGGAACCCCCAGTCCCACTGCCCTTGCAAGGTGGCCTGCTGACACAGTAGCATGCTGCGCTGTGGTGCATCCAAATCTTAGATCCCTGCACCTTCACGCTTGGCTCCTGAACCATAGAGCTTTCCTTCTACAGGGTTTCCTGGCAGTGGCAGATGTAATCTTGGCAGATACAGAGTTCACAAAAATGTAAAGATTTTATTGTGTTGTACCTGACATGTGCTGAACCCTTTTACATGTTCATTTCTAAAAATTCTTGACTACCTACTGTCCCTGAGGGACTCGCTTCTGAGGTACTTCTCCATCAAGGTCCACATGACCGCTTTGTCAGCCTTTCATGCCCTTGCAGAGGGTAAGACAGTTGCCTAGTTGGAGGTTTCCAGGAAATTCCTAAGAGATATCCTCCAACCCCAGTCCGAGAGCTGGTTCCGATGTGGGACTCTAATTTGGTTTTAGAGACCCTCACTGTGCCTCCCTTTGAGCCTGTGGCCACCTGTGAGCTGCACTTCCTCTCGTGGAAGACACTTTTTCTAGTAGCAGTGACATTTGCTGTATGCATCATAGTGCTGCAGGCTCTAATTGCACATCCTCTGTTTATTATTCTACAAGGGTAGGATCTTATTATGCATCAGTCCTTGTTTTCCTCCAAAGGTTGTGTCTGAAAGAACACTAAATCAGACAGTAGACCTTCCTGTTTACATTCCCTCTCCCACAGACTGTGGGAAGTATCATTTACATATGCTGGATATCTGCAGGATGTTGTGCTGGTGCCTGGATTTTAGAAAATCCTTTCAACTGTTCATTGCTTTTGCCCCCAGAATGGTGGTCTCACTGATTTTGAAATAAGGCCTGTCCAAATGGCTGGCCAGTTGCATTACGTTTTGTTACCAGAAGTGCGGTAAGCAGTTTCCTGGTCCTGTTCATGCTCATTCCACCCAAGGGGCAGCTACCTCAGTGGCCTGTTTTCATAACGTGTCAGCTGCTGACACCTGTGCTCCTGCCTCTTGGAGTACTGTTTATACATTCACTAAACACTGCCGTCTGGATTTTGTCTCTCGTAGACCTGTTGGCTTTGGCCTTAATGTTTTGCAAGGCCTCCTGATTCGGGTCATTAGGTCCTGCCATCCTCCCTCAGGGCTTAGTATCGCTTGGGAATCATTACATCCTGTGGCTCAGCGAAGGGAGATACCCTCAAAAAAAGGTAGAGTAGTTATCTACTGTAATAGTAGATCTTTGAGAGAATCTTCTCCATTGAGCCACATCTCTCCCTCTTATTCCCCCCCCCTTGGGTGATGGGTGACTATACTGTCTGCTGTCACATACCATTTTCTCCTTTTGTGCCATTATGACATCTATAATCTGGTTTCCATATCCTCTCCTGCATGCCAGGTTTTGGTCCTGATTGTTGTAGTTCCTGCTGGTTCAGTGATCCTCCGAGTTTGTCACCGGCAGGGAACTGAGGCATGCTGGGGATGCCGACATTAAAAGGGTGCCAACGAGGTGCGTTGATGTGGGCGACCCCAGTCTGCAAAAAGTTCCTGGGTGGTTCTGACTCCGATGGCTTATAGTTCCATGTTGTGGCTTAAAGGAGGAGATTCTCTTGAAGGTATACTGTTACGGTGGCAAGGTTTTAAATAAGCTGCGAAAATTGATTAGCACAAACTGCTAATCAATTGTGAAAATACACAGCACTTGCCTCAATTTAATTAGCAACATTTAAGTCTAGTACAAAATGTATATACGTACAATTAAAAAAATATATATATATTTTAATCTGAATAAAATCCTTATTGAAATTGGTTCTGTCTTTGCTTCATTTGTCTCCATACCCCCAACACTCACTCACTCACTCACACTACACACATGGGCCATGGATACTAAAGAATTAAGACACCCCATTGACTCCAGCAGGAGTAGGTTTGATTCCCACAACCTCCCCTTGCAATACTGTGTGACTCAGAGTAATTCTGCTTTAAAGTCTGACTTTACAGCACCTTTTCTGTGTTGGCAAAGTCTTTTATGTGAAGGAAGGGAAAGGGACAGATCAATTTTGAGGGGCGGGGACTGTTGAATATGAGTAAGTAGCCCCGATCCCACTTATGCCAGAATCTTCCTGCCCATCTGAGCCCTACTACCCTCTGCCTATGTCCCCATTACATTTACTTACCATAGCAATTTTAGAATGTTACTCTGAGTCTCACCACCGTGGCCTGAAATAAAGTCCGGCAATCGCTCCCATTATAGCATAAGTTAAGATACTTAGTAGTTGAATGCCGCCCATAGTATCCTCACAGAGTCTCCCCGCCGTGGCCTCGAATGCCGGCAGTCGCTCTCAGTAGTGTGTTGCGATTGTGATCACAAAGCACTACTGGGAGCGACTGCTGGCATTAGTTTCTGCGGTGGTGAGACTCTGTGAAGATACTGTGGGTGGCACTTTACTAAGTATCTTAACTTATGCTGTAATGGGAACGATTGATGGAATTTATTTCCGCCATGGTGGTGAGACTCGGGTTGGCATTCTGAGAACCACTTTATGTGGGTGGGTGTCTGTATGGACATGGTGCTTGGGTGGTGGGGCTTAGATGGGCTGGGGAGGGTCACAGAACGCATTGCAGTTTTTTTGCGATGCAAAGGTCAGAATGGATCGCCCGAGCAGCCGATTCGCATCGCAAGTGCTTTGCGATACCGGCTATTTAAAATCTCGTGTGGGTAACTATTCTTTCTCTCTCCCATTGCTGGCTGCTGGGTTGTTGTATCACTTGCAACCAGCTGTCCGAGAAAGAAAACTTCTTTATTTAAAGTTCATGTTTTTAAACTAGTGATACTTTGAGACCTAAAGGGGGTGACAGTATCCCTTAAGCATGTTTTGAAAATACAGTACATACTTTTCATAGGGAATACCATTTTCTTCATGCAGTTACTGTGACTGGAGTACCACTCCACTATGCCCTTGCTCTGTTTAGTCTGTACACTGCTTTTTTAAACAGTTGGAATAAGGATCCGAGAGGTGGAATACCACATTTGTGTTTTTTGGTATTCTGCTACCCACACCAGTCTTTAACTGCTTATACTGTAACATAATTAGTATGCCCAGTAGGTAACAGGGGGGTCATTTGGCCTTTGGTTTACAGAGGATTCTGCCACTTGAGGATTTCCTTTCCGTAGAGCCAGTGTCCATAAAATGTACTGGTAGCACTTCTGTTTAAGCTGCACCGGGTCATAATGTCGCACGCTTAATAACGTACAGCATTATGGCGAACCCGGACCTGTGCACTCCTCGAGTTGGACCCTCCCTGGAGTTGAGAATCATTAGTGGGGTGGTCCAGGGGATGTGGGGGGCAGAGCCCCCCACAGAACAAAGACATATGCCTCATGGCATAAATCGCGCAGCGCAATTGTGCCATGTGGCAATATGTCTTGCGACATAATGACCCCGGTGCCTGTTTAATAAGGGTTACAGGTGTTCACATGATAGTAAATGCTGCAGCTACTTGGATAACAGGAGATGAACATACAGAACCTATGGTCTTGTTTGTCTGACGTTTCCTATGTCCCCATGGGCTTTTGAGAATTGGCATAGCATTGCATTAGGGAGTTCTCGTCTTCTTTCCCTCTATTCCTTTAGTTGCCTTATTTTATTTTTACTTATTTACAGGAGAGGGTAGGCTTGGTCCTGTAACTTGTTTTCATTTATGTGCTGGGGCAGGGACAATGCACTGGTAAAGGAGCTAGTGGACTGCCTGGAATGTAATATTAACTTTCAGGTGTAGTAAAGTGTTACTTCTTGCATCTGCAGTGTTTTTTTTCTTTTCCCTTTGTCCTCTGTAAATCATTCAAGCTTCTATTTCAAAGTGATCAAACAGGGTGAAGAAATAAAAGAAACCAAACACCTAAATGCAGAAAAATCCAGTGGTTTAGACTGGATTGAAACACGTCTAAAATATTCAGCTGAAATAATAGCTTCTGTTTTTAACTAAAATTTACAATAGGTGTTTAATGGAAGCTTTTTACCTTGACACATGAAAAATAGCCAAGCTGGTGCCCGTTTTCAAAGGGGGGAGAACAAAATAACCCATCAAATTACCGACCAATAGCACAACAGCCTATAGAAGTGTCTAAAATTCTTGAAAGGCTGATCAGGAAGCAGGTAGATGAATACATGGACAAATACAAGCTAATGTTATCCATCAGTATGGCTTCAGAGCTGGGAGGTTGACAACTACTGCACTCATGGATTTTGTAAATATTGTAGCTTGAGGTTTAAATGTTGGCAAATATGTGGGTGCGTTGTACCTAGACCTCTATTTAAAGCTTTCGATCTGGTGTACCATTAGATAGTATTGGAAAGGCTTAAACAGATAGGACTCTCCCACAGATCTACAACATGGTTCATCTCATACCTATGTAGTAGACAACAGGTCTCTAAGGGGTGCACTTTCAACTCCATTAACTTTGGAACGGGGAGTACCACAGGGATCTGTCCCGGGCCTCTTGTTGTTCTTGATTAACATAAACGACTTGCATACCCACAATAATAATGTAGACCTAAAGCTGTACACAGATGATACCATATTAATAGGTAAAGCAGCCTCACTCACGCGATCCGGAACATACTTTACAGTCTGATTTTAACAGTTTACAGAACTGGTTTGTAAACTCAAACATGGTCCTGAGCAATAAGAAGATCCAGGTGATGCTGTTCATAAACCACTGGTCAGTAATAACCCAGAACTAACCCTAAAAATTAGGACACTATAAACAGTCAAACATTAACCAGTGTCTAGGAATACAAATACCTCGGCGTTCTGATAAATTATGCTCTAAGCTTCAACATACACATAACTAGCACCATAAATAAAGTAAATAAGCATATGGGAGCACTGAGAAGAAAGAAGTTTTACATTCCCAAAGACACTAAGAAAATAATTACGACCCAACTCTTGCTAGCCATATTACAGTGTGGTAAACTAGCCTACCAGCATGCTTCCCACACAGCACTGAAAAAGTTAGAACGTACAACAGTCTAGCAGATTTGTACTTGGATGTGGATATGATCGACACTGCTGTTTAATATACACAGACCTACAGTGGGATTCGCTAAAACTCAGGCAAGAGAAATCAAGTGCATCAGCTGCATTGCCGGCCCGGTGGCACTGAGGGCTGAGGTGCTGGACGCCTCACCTCGCATCGTGCCGGCAAACCATGTTCGGGAATGAACATAGAATGCTAGGGGTTGGCAGGGAGGAGAAGGATCAAGCTCCCCTAGGGCTGCTTTCCTTCTCAAGGGAGGGGGGGGATTGCAGTGCTCGGCGATTGCCTGCCACCTAGCGGAGGCTGGGAGGAGGCATGTCAGCGCTGGAGACTGTGGGTGAGAGTCTGCAGCAGGCGCTTGGCGGGGGTTCGCTCAAGTGCATGCGCACTGCCGCTGCTGGTGCCATTGCATGCTGTGACCTTGGGGGAAGCAAGGAAAAGGAAGAAAATGTGAGTCCTCTGTGAGGATGACGATGGTCGCCCTCCGCAATGGCCCAGGAAGGCACCTCCCCGAACACTAAATCGGTCCGGTAGCTCGACTCACTCCCCACCCCCTGCCACGAAGGGCAAGTCATGGGATCAAGGGGAGGGGGTCTCATACCTGGTGCTTGAGTGGGGGGGGATGTCAGCTGCAGGCTGAGGACTCAGGGAGGGAAAAATACATAACTGTCGCTCACAAATTTATATGGGAGTTCTAATAAAGTATCAGAAACTGGGACGGGGAAACAAATACTCTTGTACATAACCTAAGGGAGGTAAAAAACAGGGGAGTTGTTTTACCAAGATTATTAAACACTTATGGGGACATTTATTTATTTAACAGATGTTAGGATTAGAACCTTTTAAGTCAGAGACTCATTTACAAAGGCTCTGCATCAGAAAAAACAAATGCAACCCATTAATACATATAGACATAGAATGTCAGTTAAAGGTTATAGTTTTTTCAGTTATGCAATATTGCAGAATCAAGATCAGCTATACATTGCATTGAACGTGTTACCGAGAGCTGTATTGTACCGTTTTCAAGAGAACAGTAAGTTTGCTGATAGAGGGACAGAGTAACATACAGCACAGTAGAGAATTAGAAAGATATCTTGTGAGTGCAGCCAAAGGAGGCATTGTTAATACTAGGTAGTGTTTGGTAGCCCTATCGGTAGGAGCTCAGTGGCGGGGTGGTCCCGTAAGATGATGGATAGATGACCTGGCACTAGCTGGTACAATGGCAGCGCCGTGAAGTGAGAATGTGCTGAGGGCTGACTCGAAAGGTCCTAATTTGGAGATGGAGGAGATGTCAGAGGGGAGTTTGTTGTACCAGACTGGGGTCCTGTGTGGGAATGACCTTTGGGCTAAGGAGGTTCTAACCCTCGGGATGGACCACACCTGTCGGTTGGCAGTGCGGGTGTTCACTGAGGTGTGGGAGGATAGGAGAGAGGCAGAAACCCCCAGGGGGGTAAGCCCCAGGTGTAATTTCTTTGTGAGGAGACTTGTTTGATAAAATAGTCTTTCATCCAGGGTGAGGAGATTTGTCAAGGCATATAGGGTACCAGTATGGGTATGCTTGTCTGCCCCAGAGAGGAGTCTGCACACTTTGTTTATGGCCAGGTGGATTTTGTTAAGGGCTGTGTGGTCATCAGCCAAGTAGATAATGAGCCCATAATCGACTAGGGAGAGGACTGAGGAGGTGAAGCTTCCAGGGGTAGGCAATCCTTGTGCCGGTACAGTAGGCCTATCCGCTCCAAGGGTGTTCACAAGGTGCCTTGCAGTAGTGGTGGCTTACCTCAGAAGACAGGGTATCACCATCTTTCCGTATCTGGATGACTGGCTGTTAGTGGGTCAGTCTCATTTACAGGTCAAGTCAGCTCTTCAAACTACCCAGGACCTACTCAGCTACTTGGGTTTTCTTCTCAGTCTTCCAAAGTCTGTACTCGAACCAGTTCAACTTCTCACCTTTATAGGCATAGAGTTGCACACTGTACAAGCAAAAGCCTTCCTTCCCCTGGCAAGGGTAAAGGCCCTAGTGGATCTTGCGTCCTCCTTTCGACCTCAGGTCTCCCGCCCAGCAAGACAGTTCCTTCAGCTCCTGGGCCACATGGCAGCTTCCACGGCAGTGGTGCAGGGAGCAAGGTTCCAGATGAGGGACATTCAGTTTCATCTGAGGTCTTTTGGGTCTCAAAAGAAGGATTCACTTACCAGTGACTCAGACTCTGGTCCAAGCTATCCAGTGGTGACTGGACCAGGACAACCTCAGACAAGGGGTTCCATTTCTGCCCCAAGTCCCATCAGTAGTTTTAACTATGGATGCTTCTCTCCTAGGGTGGGGAGCCCACCTGGGAGCCCTGACAGCTCAAGGGCTCTGGTTTCCACAGGAGTCTCTCCTTAATATCAATCTCCTGGAACTCAGGGCAGTTTTCCTAGCCCTGCAGAGCTTCTCGGATTCAGTCAAGGGCAAGGTGGTCCAAGTCAGGACGGACAACACCACCCCAATGTGGTACATCAACAAGCAGGGAGGCACTCGGCCCTCGGTCTTGTGCACAGAAGCCATGAAGCTGTGGTCTCTGGCCTATTCTTTTCAGACTTCTCTGGTAGCACTTCACCTTCCAGGGAAAGACAACATACTAGCAGATGCTCTGGGCAGAATTTCACAGGGACACCACAAATGGTCCCTGGATCCTCACATACTGAAGGTCATCTTCTCCAGGTGGGGCACTCCAGAGATTGATCTCTTTGCAGCACCGGACAATCATCAACGTCCTCTGTTTTGTTGCAGACCTCCAGTCCTGGGGACGGTTCCCCAGGATGCTCTCTTTTTGGACTGGAAGGGCACGTTTCTCTATGCCTTCCTTCTGCTGTTCAGAGTTCTGTTCAAGATCAGGACGCAACCCTGCACAGTGATACTGGTGGCTCCAGATTGGGCCAGACAGCCTTGGTATCCTCTACAGCTGTCCTTGTCAGTGTCACGTCCCCTGTCTCTGCCCAGGACATACAATCTCCTGTCCTCCTCCCAGGCGCGGATCTGGTACCCCAATCTCCAGTCTCTCCCATCTCAAGGCCTGGCTCTTGAAGAGTTAGAATATGCAGCTCTACATCTTTCTCGGGGAGTTCTGGATATTCTGAAGGTCTCTAGGAAACCTTCCACTAGAAAAACTTACAACTCCAAATGGAAAAGGTTCAGTATTTGGTGCTCTCAGAAAGGCATCTTGCCTGATTCTGCAGACATTTCCACAACCTTAGACTATCTAGTTCCTCTCAATGGTTTAGGCCTTAGGCCTGCCACTCTGAAGGTTCATCTAGCAGCTGTCTCTCTCTGCAGGGAAGGGCTCTTCCCTGGCATCTCATCCTGTTTTCAGAAAGTTTTTCAAAGGTCTGGTTCACATTAACCCTCCCTTTAGGGAGCCCACTCCGCCTTGGGATCTTAATGTCTGCATAGCTCAGCTAATGCAGCCACCCTTTGAACCTCTGGCTTCGGCCGAATTGAAGTACTTGACCTGGAAAACTGTGTTCCTGGTAGCTATTACTTCTGCCAGGCGGATTAGTGAGTTGCAGGCTCTGTCAGTGGAACCTGACTTCATCTCCTTCCATAGGGACAAAGTAGTCCTCAGAACCAGTAGGAGTTTTTTGCCCAAAATTGTTTCAGATTTTTATCTGAACTAGTCTATATCTCTCCCTATGTTTTTCACTGACCATTCTTCTTCAGGTGAAAGAAGGTTACAAGGTCTGGATGTTAAGAGGGCCCTTAGCTACTACACTGAGCATACTAAGGCACATAGAAATGACTGTCTTCAGTTGTTTCTCACTTATGGTGAAGTGGGAAAGGGTAAGCCTGCCACTAAGAGAACTATTGCCAGGTGGATTGTTTCTTGTGTACAATTTTGTTATGACAAGTTGGGTAGGATGCCCCCTTCAGGCCTGAGGGCTCACTCGACCAGGGGTGCAGCTGCTTCTTTAGCTGCAGCCAGAGATATACCTTTGTTAGAGATCTGTAAAGCAGCCACCTGGAAAACAGTACATACTTTCACCAAGCATTACTCCCTGGACATCCAGGCTAGGAGCGATGCTAGGTTTGGTACAGCAGTGCTGCAGAGCTTCTTCCCAAAGTTGGTTCTGCATTCCCTCCTCCATAGGGAACTGCTTGGTAGTCTGCATTATGTCTGAATACAGCAAGACTTCATGTTGTTTGAAGAAAAAAAAACTCACCATAGTAATATTGTTTCTTCTAATTGAGTCTTGCTGTATTCAGACCTCCCCCCCCGCCTCCCCTCCCAGAACCTGGTTTTGGGAAGTGGACTGGCAGGTACAGTGTTGCACCTCAGGGGTGTACCTTTGTACCCTCCCTCTTGGGTGGGATAGATGTTGTTGTTGTTGTTGTTGTTGTTTTGTTATTATTATTATTTTTATTATTTTATCTAGTGTTTTACTGAATATTGTCACTACCTTTCCTTTTTGGGTTCTTGACTTGAGTCTTTTGGGGCCCAAGAAGATATATTTTGCCCTTTGGCTATATTTAGAACAATTTCCATACTTTACTTACTAGTTAGTTAGCTCGTAAGTATCTGACGGTTACATTGGGAAGTACCACAGACAGAGGTTTGAAAACCGAGCTCGAGCTCAACGTTCTATGCTTCTGCATAGAGTTAACTCTTTCCTCTCCGGGGCAGTTCAAGTGCTGGGGCTAACTGCATTATGTCTGAATACAGCAAGACTCCATAAGAAGAAACAACATTACTATGGTGAGTAATTTTTACTTTCTGTATTTTGAGGTGGAAGTTTTTGTTTTATATTTATTTTAGTATTTGATATAAAAAGGGACACGACACTGGCTTTGTAATTAGACCGACAAATAAGTGGAAAACAAGAGTTGTGATTTGTTGGAAACTAATCATGATTAATCGAGGAAATGGGCATTTGACAAGGCACTTGGCATTGGGGAGAGATAGAGGGATAAGGCAAATGCTGCTGTAACCCCTAGGTGGCGCTACCCCAAGGGCTACTACCCCTGCCTGCTTGGCTAGTAGTGGGTTAAGGGGCCCCCGAGTTCTGAAACGGGTGCCTTCACCCAGAGGTCAGGGTTTGTAGTGGTCAAGCTAACCTGGGCACAGCCCTTCGGGACACTGTAACTCCCCCCTTCCTTACTAGTGGCCGGAACAATACACAATAATCACTTTCACCATACCCCTGATACACCACACAAGTACCCACACTGTTTGCATTTATCACTCCTCTGGCCCGGCCCTGGGGACCCCCTGTAAAACAATGTTATACACAGCAAATAACAGCAGTACTGTACTCTTGCTCAAACTGGAACCACAGTCAGGGTAAATGCAAAAAAGAGTTAGATCTGATTTATTTAAGGGACTTGAACAAGGGAGGGCGTAATCAGGTTAATTTGCTTAAAGGCTCTATCAATCAGACAATTATGCATGCAATTCAGGGTCCATAAACCGTCACACACTCTGGGTACCCAGATGGAGAATGGTGGGCTAGCCAAGAACGTTCCAGCTGGTTGGGGCCCTGTGATGGAAGAAAACAACATGCACAACACACACTGTTTGTGATCCGGAGCCAGAGGGCTCAGTTCGTGAAAAGAAAACAAGACAGTCAGATGACACACTTTTAGATTAGGCTGTTGTTGCAGGGAGATACCCTAGATCTTCGAGAGAGGTTCCTTTGGTAGGTCATATATTTCCCTCACTCCTTCCCCTCATTTTGTGTTTTACAGGGTCTCCAAATCCTGTTCGCTCCTGCTGTCAGGCCTCTTCCAGGCTTCGGGGGGAAAACTGGAGGGCGGGTGTGGGGACCGCCCACTACATACAGTCACGCTGACATCGGTTACGTAATGTTGGGTAGGTGGTCCCCCCTTAGGAATTGCTAGAAAAGTCTGCCGTGCAGCCTGACACTAGGTGGCACCAGTCGTATAAGTGATGACCTACTGAGGGAACTTCTCTTGAAGATCTACTGTTACGGTAAGTTCCGACGTAACTGTACTTTCCTCAGGCAGTTAGTGTTGGAACCCACCTGCGAGGGGACACTTCTGGACTTAGTACTGTCAAATGGGGACAATGTGACTGATGTCAGCGTGGGGGACCACCTGGGAAACAATGACCACCGTACAGTGTGGTTTGAGGTAAGGACCGGGTCAGAATTTAATCACACAAGGGCGAGGGTCCTGGACTTCAGGAGAGCAGATTTTAAGAAAATGGAGAATGCCTGAAGGAAACCCTGGTGGGATAGGAAAGGGGGAGAGTTGAGGAAAGGTGGGCAAAAATAAAAGAGGGAATTAGACAAGCTACACACCTCTGTGTAAGGCAGGTGTGCAAGGGCAAGAGAAAAAGGAGACCACTATGGTTCTCTAAGTAAGTAGCAGAAAAGGTAAGAGCAAACCAGGTCTGTCCTCAGCGCCTTACACTTAATTTATCTACTCTATCCTCTTCATTGCTTATCTGATTTGTAAGCACTTTGGCCTGCTTCCCACATCCCCACCCCCCAACCCTCTCCTACACTCCCGCACCCTTTTCATTATTCTCCTTCAGCTTCCCTCCTTGTTTAATTGGACTGCTCGCACTCCCTTCTGCATTCTCAATATCTCTTCCCTTCCCGCTCCCTCCCGACTCCTCCACCCTCCTTCTCTTTCTACCCACCCCGCCTTTCCCCTGTAAACTATACTGACTAGGCCTCTTGGGCTGATCCTTTCTTCCCTTTGTGGTAGTTCTTCAGTCCCAGTCCTGTCTCCCCATTTGTTTATGCCTTCTACTCACTGTGCATACTAGGTCTCATGAGCTGATCCTCCCTTTCTCCTTTGTGGTAGTCTGAGTCTCCGGTTGTACATTTGCATTACTCTCCAGTGCAATCTATTTACTCTGCAATGTTTGATTGTTCTATTAGTTTCTTATGTTAGCTGTTATGATTGACTTTAACTGCTATTACTTTAATCATTGTAAATGAAGCTGGCCCGGTGGCGCTGAGGGCTGAGGCGCTGGATGTCTTACTTCGTAGCATGCTGGCGACCCGGGTTTGGAAATGAGCACGGGCTGCCGGGGGTCGACTGGGGAGGAGAAGGATTGAGCGCCCAACGGCTGCTCTCCTTCTCCGGGGGGATACCTGCTCGCTCCCGCTGCAATACCACCACCTAGGGGAGCCCGGGTGGAAGGTGCAGTAGCAGGGAGTAGCAGCACAGGGATAGGGCAGATGTCAGCAGAGGGGTGGAGCAGAAAGCATGTCTCAGCGTGCCTCCATGCTCTTTGCCCTCATCGCATGCCGGCATCAGGGAACGAACAGGGCAATATCACCTTCATCTCTCCTAGGCGACGACTCCTCGCTGTGCCCTCGGGTTCATTGGGCAGACTCCGCTGTAGTGGTCCACGTCGCAGCAAAGCATTGTTCGGGTAAGTGGGGAGTGCCTCCTTACCCTACCCGGGGGTTATCCGGGCACCTAGGTTAGTGGGCCGTGTACTCTAGGAGCAGACCCAGACGAGGGAGGTAACACAGGTTGAGGTAGTCTGAGAGAGTGGAGAGAAGAGGGCAGGAGGAGCATACATGCAGGGTTAAAAAAAAAAAATAATTGTAAGTGTTGTCAGCCGTCTGCTGGCTACATGGTGTAACCCCCCCCCTTACAAATGGGGTTCCCAAAAGTCTTCCTTGGGCTTGCCTAAATGCCCACTGCTAGGCTGGTGTTCTGTGTCCTAGTGATTTAAAAGTGTTTGCATGTGAGTGCCTTTTTAGCCTCTGTGCTTGTCTCTTTAAGAGCTGCCTATTTCATGGTGTGAAATTAATCTGGGTAAGGGCTGAGTAGTTTCGGGCTCGAGTCCTGCCCGGGCTGCAGTGTTATCTCTCCATTCTGCCATCGCTATTTGCGCAGAGGGAGTCCTGCTAGGAAATGTGACTGTTTACTGTTTATCTGTTTTAATAATAATAGTATTTTAGTTTGTCTAACCAGCCTTCCTTTGCAGCATGGACATTTCAGTATTGCACCACTATCTTGGTTCTGGACTGCCTATTGGGACCCATCAGTACCTTTGGGGACCCTAAAATAGTGTCTGTTCCCAGGGGTTTGGTGGGAGTGAATTTCTGTAGGAATTAGGTTTTGCACTTTGGCACCTAAATGAACCTGGAAGGGGAACTCTAGCTGTGACAGACAGATGGATCAGCCAACCGAACTTTTTGGATTTCTAAGGAAGTCCCGGTGCTGCCTGCAGCAGGTGTCAGTCTGGAGTTAGAGTTTGGAGATTGAACAGCTCGACTGATTCGAGCAGCTGCCCCTGTGTAGTAGCGCGGGAAACTGGTGGGAAGGCTGAGTTTGTCCTGCCTGCCTCATCTTCCCTTGTGAGGGAATCATTCTGAGCCAAAGAGAAATCTGTCTTTCTCCGGAGTTGCTGTGCTGTGACCAGAATCCTGAATTGTGATGAATTGAATCTTCCTGAAGAAGATCGAAGATTTGCCTTGGTGCAATCGGCCTGTCAGGACCTGAGATTACTGCGGAGTGTCTGCTTGCGCAGAGACACTGTATATCACAACCGGACTGCCATCCAAACAGTGGTACTGTTTCTTTTCTTTACCATAAGTGTACTGAATGCCGTTAGTGGGTCTTGATTTGGTTCCCCACTACCTGATAGTGTTGGATGCAGCTTCCAGCAAACGTAACACAACTGGACTGCCATCTGAATTGTTCCCCTGGCCTGGGGCCTGCCACCTTGGCCCAGCCAGCTGCTCACGCCACAGAGAAGAACATCGACGAGAGACCTGCCTGGGGATCAGCCCCCTTCTCAACATCACAAACAGGAACGACACCATGGTGAATCATGTGAGCCCTGCTTCTCCTGGCAAACCAGCAAGTCATCCTGCACTCTCCATTTCGTCCATCCTGTGTCCTGTGCTGTGTAGCGTGAGTAAACAGCAGGGTAGCTCCCTGCAACAACAGCTCAATCAAAGTGTGTCATCTGATTTAATTGTTTTGCTTGATTATCACAAACTGAGTCATCTGACTCTGGATTACAAATTGCGGGTTACTGTGCATGGCTATTCATACAACATGAAGTCTTGCTATATTATGACATGTGCAGTGAGTCCCAACCTTGAAACTGCTCCGGAGGTGAAAGAGTTAACTTTCCATGCCAGGCATGGAACGCTGAGCTCGAGCTCGGTTGAAACTCTGTCTGTTGTTCTTCAAACTCAAACTGTCAGATTCTTTACTCCGCCTCACTGAACAGTCGCTCCAGAGATTTCTCCTGCTCGGTTCATTTTGTCGGTTAAAGTATTGTTTTTCTCGGTTTTCGACCGAATTTAAACTGCAACCGGTCGGTTCAGACTCTGTCTGTGGTATTTGTGAGTACTAGATTGGTTTTACATTAATTTCTATTCTGTGTGGAACTTGTAAACGGTTTATCGGTTCAGTTTGAACCGATCAGGTTGTTTAAAATATATTAATCTGTCATTTAGAGTGTGGTTACCGGTTCTTATCAGTTCTAAAAAAACCGGATTTTATTACGGCTTTTTCCACGACCCGTGACACAGTTGGGAACCGATAAGTGGGTCTTACCTGGCGGATTGCCATAAACGGGTAAGTTTGGTTAGGACTGGCACTGTGTCTGAGAAACCCAAAAGAAAAACCGGGCCCACTGGGTTTCAACACATCAGTGTCTGTGGGGAAGTCTTTGCCAAGGCTGACCCCCACACCACCTGTGTTTATTGTCTGGGGTTTGACCACCTCAGTGCAGACTGCCAGATTTGTAAACATTTTCCTGCAGCTACCCTGGAAAAGAGAGTTGGTAGGTTCAGGGAAAGGGAGGCCAAAAAGTCCGCTGAACCGGATGGCCAGCCCGGTTCGGTTCCAACCGAACCGGAGGGAGTGCCCTCTGACCAGGGTGAGACTTCCTCGAGCAAAAGGAGATCTGACTTTGAGGAGTCGGTTCCAGCAAAAAGGACTAGGAAATCAGCTGGTGTGGAGCCAAAACTTTCCTCTCCAACCACTGAAGAAATAGACAAAGCGATTAAAATTGTCCAGTCGCTTTTCCCGGTTCCGACCGAACCGGCACCATCAGGTAAGCGTCTGGTTCGGCCGGCTCCACTGGTTCAAGAGTATGATTTAGAGGAATATTATGAACCAGAGGAGGGGGGAGAGGAGTATGAGGAGAGTGAATGTGGATTTGAAAGTCTGGATGTGCCCATTGACCCGGACATCTCCCCAGACAGACCTTCAGGAGTGTCTCCTCCTAGGCTTTCTGAGTCCCTTCTCATTTTATGTTTTATAAAAGTGGCTGAAACCTCCAACTCCCTATGGAGGAAGCTGTGGATGATCAAGAGGAGCCTGACTATGTGGAAATGATGGATATCCCAGAGTCTAGGAGACTGTCTATTCTCTGCATAAATCTTTTGGAAACAGACAGTTAAAATTCTAAAATTCCTCACACTATACCTCCTGTGGATAAGAGAATGGACAAGAGGTACACATTGTCAAGCTCTGATACGGAGTTCCTTACACAACAATGCAGCCATGTTAGTAGTGCTGGCTGCAGCCTGTGACAAAAATATTCCTTGGCTTCACACCCCTGACAAGGACTCCAGGAGGATTGATGCCATGGCAAAGAAACAGTACATGGCAGCATCCTTGGGACTCAGACAGGCAAATTATATGGCTTATGTTGCTAGATATCAGAAATCCAGATGGGATACTGTTATGGCTCTAGCAAAACAGGTCCCTGACCAGCTTGCCAAGGAGCTGGAGCAGGTGGCTGCTGAAGGTATTGAGGCATCCAAGGTGCAATTCCATGCTGCAGTGGACTCTAATGATGTGTCATCAAGAGTCATGGCTACATCTGTGGCACTTTGCAGAATGGCTTGGCTCAGATGTACTAGCCTGTCACAGGATACCCAGACTAAGGCCATGGATTTTCCTGTTGTGGGTAATTCTCTGTTTGGGGAGCAGACAGAGAATTACATGAAGAAAATGGATGAGTATAGGACCACCTATAGGAGTGCACAGGCCAAGGAAAGGCAGGCCACTCCTCAAAGGCAGCTTTCCAGGGGCAGGGACAGGCCTTTTCATAGGCCTTTTTACCAAGCCCAGGCCTCCTCTTCTGCTTATGCCCAGAGGGGGTTCTTTAGAGGGAGAGGCAGATGGGGTACAAACAGGCCTGCTTCCACACCTCAGCCCAAAGCCCCTGCCAAGCAGGCACCCTGATGGGGTTGCCAGGGCCGATTCTCAGCTACCTGTAGGGGGCAGGCTGGCTTACTTTGTCCAGGACTGGAAGTCTCTGACATCAGACAAGTGGGTCCTGGAAGTAGTAAGCCAGGGACTGGTTCTTAGCTTCAGAAAATTTCCAAAGATGAGAACCAGATCCTTTCCACCTGCAAATCCTCCAGAGGCACTTGCCCTAGAGGCAGAGGTCTCTTTCCTCCTGGCTCTCAGAGCTGTGGAAAGGGTTCCACCCCTACACCAGGGCAAAGGATTGTACTCCAGGTACTTCCTTACCCCAAAAAAGACAGGAGAATGGCGGCCCATCCTGGCTCTCAGATATTTAAACAAGCACCTTTTAAAACCAAAATTCAAAATGGTGACTCTGGGAATTATTCTACCCTCTCTAAGGCCAGGGGACTGGCTAGCGTCCCTGGACCTCAAGGATGCCTACTTCCATATTCTCATCAGAAGCTCCCATTGAAAGTACCTCAGGTTCGAGCTGCCCTCAGGCCATTACCAGTTCAGAGCAATGCCCCTTTGGCCTCACCTCTGCTCCAAGGGTATTCACAAAATGCCTGGCAGTAGCAGTTGCTCCCCTAAGAAGGCAAAAAAATTGCCATCTTCCCTTACCTGAATGACTGACTCATAGTAGGCCAGTCTCCAGACCAAGTCAAGTTACATCTACAGATAACTCAGCAACTGCTCACCTCTCTAGGTTTCCTTCTGAATGTTTCAAAGTCAGTTCTAGAGCCTGCCCAGCACCGCACCTTCATAGGCGCAGAGCCGAACACAGAGAAAGCCAGAGCCTTCCTTCCTTTGGACAGGGCAAGGACCCTGGTCTCTCTGACCTCCTCATTCACCCTGCAGGTCTCTCGACCAGCAAGGCATTTTCTACAGCTCCTGGGGCACATGGCTGCTTCTACAGCAGTAGTGCAGGGAGCAAGATTTCAGATGAGGGACATCCAGTTCCATTTGAGAGCCTTTTGGTCTCAAAGGAAAGACCCTCTAACCAAATTGATCCCAGTAACTCGAACCCTGATCCAGGCCCTGCAGTGGTGGCAGGATCAGAGCAATCTGAGACAAGGGTTCCCTTTGTCACTCAGTCTCACTCCTTAATCCTTACTACAGATGCATCCCTCTTGGGGTGGGAGCTCAAATGGGCGACACTACCCAGGGATTGTGGTCCCCTCAGGAATCTCTGCTCCACATCAATCTGTTGGAACTCAGAGCAGTTTTCTAGCACTTCAAGTTTTTCCAAATCTGTTCAGAACAAAGTTGTACAGGTCAGAACAGACAACACCACCACAATGTGGTACATCAACAAGCAAGGGGGCACTCGGTCTATGGCCTTGTGCACCGAAGCAATGAAGTTGTGGTCTCTGGCTTACTCCCTCAACACCTCCCTTATGGCAGTTCACCTCCCAGGCAAGGACAATGTCCTGGCAGATGCTCTCAGCAGGATTTCCCAGGGCCATCACGAATGGTCACTGGACCCCCTAGCCCAGTGTCAGTGGCTGTGAGGTAGCACACTGCCTCTGAGGCCGGGAGATCAGAGGGCTGTGGGTTCAGTTCCCACATCTGGCACTTGGGTTAATATCCCAGTACTGACACTGTAGTGCAGCATGAGAGGGGTGCTGCACTTCTGAGGTGCCGTCTTTCGGATGAGACGTTAAAACCGAGGTCCCATCTGCCTGGATTGGTGGTAGTTCAGGTGGATGTTAAAGATCCCATGGCACTTATCGAAAAGAGTAGGGGAAGTTTATTGAGCAAAAACATAACATCACAATAGGAAAATTAAATCACATACAGTATATTAACAAAAATAGTAGATATGTAACAAAACATTCCAGAATTAAACATTCATAAAAAGAAATGATTCCAAAGAGAACAAAATTTAAGCTTTGAAAATCTCAATTTTTCTGTACATTTAACATGCAATAATCCTTCTTCTACCTGAGACATTATGGTAGAATTTAAGACTTGCTGTTGTTGAAAAATAAACTGACAACGTGCTTGCCAAAGGTAAAACTGAATGAGTGCAAAAAAAACATTCAAAGTACTACTATGGTAAATACTCCAAGCCCCAGAATAGTCCCCTAAAATTAAAGTATTGTACGTAAGATGAGAAAGTAAAGGCATTTGCCAAGAAGTGGCTGCATCTTTCCAAAAATTCTTACTAAAAGAACAGGTAAGAAAAAAAATGAAGTAAACCCTCTTCCTCATTTAAACATAAAAGCCTTGGACAATATCTATCTTGCAAAGGCTTATATTTTAAATTACCGCGAACACCTAACCTTCCATGAACTGACATCCAAACTATATCCCACGTAAAAACAGGAAGTCTAAAGTCAGTTAGCTTACGAAGTGCAAAGGACATTTTAGTCGGAACACATTCAGGAAAAAGCAACACAATACCCTGTAAATCATAAACTATATATGAATAAAAGGACTTTCCGGTATGAGAAATTAATGTCTGAAACATAAGTTTCCATTGATGACATTTTGTCAAAGCTGGAATCCCATAAGCTGGCAAATGAACCTGAGCTATAATTTTAGGAGGTAAAAATTTCCATTTATAAAAAAACCGGGCCCAAACAAAATGTGACCATGCTTGCCATGGTAAAGTAACAGACCCCCATAAATAATTAAAAGAATTAAACAAAAATATCGAATGATAAAACACAATTGGGTTTATCATAGCTAAACCTCCCTGCTTAATAGATAAGTAAGTTATTTCCCTACGTACAGGATTCAACCTATTACCCCATAGCATTTGAAAAAAAACACTATACAACCTAGTTTCTAACTTAAATGGAGGAGGATAAAGATAACTAAGATACAAAAAAACAGGCAACAGACATTTTTTAATAATAAAAATGCGCTTTCTCTTCCCAAATTTCCAGCGTTTCCAAACATTAACCTTACCCTCCCAATTTTCAACTGCTGCTCCCAATTGAAGCTAGCCATGTCACCAGGCCCAAACCAGATACCCAAAATTTTATGAGGGGTGGAGACCAGGGGAATACCCATTATCTCAGAAGAAACAACAGCGCCAGAGTCTAAAGAAAAAAGAAAGCTCTTGTTTAAATTAATCTGTGCCCCAGAAAATCGGCCCCATGTATTGAAGCTTTGCAGAGCAGTCTTAAGGGAAGCTTCATTTTTCATTAATAAAATCACATCATCAGCATATGCCACTACCTTCTCTGGTGACAAAGATGGATCAGGGGCAATTCCTACAATATCCATATTCCCATGAATATATCTAATCACTGGATCCAATACATAAGTATATAATAGGGGACTTAAAGGACAGCCCTGTCGTACACCTTTAGCAAATTGAATTTCAGATCCTAAGAGGCCATTTACCATGGGAATTACCTGAGAATCAGCATATAACATAGCTATCCATGCCACAAAAGAACGCGGAATGCCATAACATAACAATAGATTAAACAAATAATGATGTCTAACTCTATCAAAAGCTTTAACTTGATCCAGTGCAACCACCAACCCGGAACCTCGGCCTGAATAACTATTGGCAAAGAGTTCCCTTAAGAGAAAAAGATTGTGCTGATCCTCATAGGAATTGCACAAGCCTGAGCGGATGAATAAGGAATCCAGAAACATGCAACAATCTGTTAGTAATAATTTTAGAAAATATTTTATAGTCACTATTAAGTAAGCTAATTGGTCTCCAATTTGTCAACAAAGAAGGATCATCTTTTTTATGAATAAATTTCAGTAATGAAATACTAAAGTCGGGAAAACCCAGATCTGATGTTAACATAAAGTTAAAAACTAAAGGCAAAAAATAACACACATAGGAGAGGTACTTTTTATAAAACTCATTTGGGATGCCATCTAAGCCAGGGGACGTTTTAGTATTTAAAGACTTTATCACACCTTCCACTTCTTGAGATGATATAGGCATCAATAACTGTTTCTTAGAAGTATCATCCAATAAAGGAAGAGAGGCCAAGAATTCAGCTGGTAAAAAATCAGTGGGCCCAGAATCTGCACTAAAAAGATCAGAAACAAAACTTTGCACAACAGACAACATCTCCAAATCAGAGGACACAAGTGCACCACTGTCAGTCACTAAGCTAGTCATAAGGGTTTTATCTAAATGTTGTTTACATGCCTTACAAGGATCAGAAGCAGGCTGTGATTGCAACCCATATCTAAATTCTATATCCAAGGATTTTGCCCTATCATATTGATAAAGGGACATCTGTTTCTTAATCTCAGAGATTTGTGTTTGAAAAAGTATTCTATCCTGAAGAGGGAAAGACATTAATTTATATAACTGATTTCGATATTGTAAATATTTCAAATACTGAGAATTAGCTTTTTGTTTCCCCAGCTTCACCATAAAAGATTTAATCTCAAATTTAGTATCTTTCCACCAATCATATAAATTATCATAAAGACAAAGCGTAGAATTCCGTGCAGCAAAAATAATATCTAAGCCATTCATACAATCACCAGACTCTAAAAGAGACAAATTTAATCTCCATCTGGAACAGGTTGGAAATATCTTAGTAGGCATCCCTGCTAAACTAAAATGACAAAATAAAATCTGATGATCAGAAAATTCAGTCGGTTTCACACTACCCCAGTAAGGTTTTAAGTATTTAGAAACAAAAAACAAATCGATACGAGTCGAAAAGACATGTCTATGATAAGTAAAACCTCCTGTACTATGTATGGCCCGATAAGCATCTGAAAGGCCTGCATCCTTAACAATCTGCTGTAATGCCAATGAATCACAATACATCTTCCGCTGAACTCCACCGATATATTTAACATCAACTTCACAATTAAAATCACCCCCCCATATTACATGCTTCCTAGTGTAGAGGAATGGTTTAATAAGTTCAAATAAGTCTATACGAGCAGTCTTGACTTGTGGTGCATAGATATTAATAATTCGATAATCAAAATCCCGAAAACTACAATCCAAAAGTAAAGCCCTACCAGGACAAATATCTATTAATTTTGAGATTCTAAAAAAAGTGGATTTAAACAAAATCGCTATCCCATCTGCCAAATCTGGGCCAAACGTCCAAAAAGATGGCCCCCAAATCCATCTTCGTTTTGCCTGATCAATTTCAGCAAGAGATGATAATCTAGTCTCTTGAAGAAAGATAATATCAGCCTGCAATGTGCCAAGAAAGGAAAAAAGAGAAAGCCTTTTCTTGAAATTTTTAATACTGCAGACGTTGTAGGAAACTACCTGTAAAGTTGCCATAAGAGTCGAGGAAAAAGTCAAGGCCCACCTTTTTGACTAAAACTGGCTTTCCTTTTTTTTCCCTTCTTCTCTTTTTTTCTTTAGCCAATTCGGTAGACTTACTTCCTTCATCTTCAGAAATTAGTTCAGAGCGATGGGATGTATCAGATTCTAAATCCGAATCTCCCCCTTCATTCATCAATGGGGCAAAAGAATTACCTACCGGAATAGGGTTAACTGTTTGTTTCACAGAAGCCCTGGTAAACCTCCTACTTTTAACAGTTTCAAAAGGAGGAGGCATAGAGGAAAGGGCAGATGACTGTGCCAAAGGCGGGACGATAGAAACAGGGGAGACCAGAGCAGGAGAATCAGGGTCAGCAGCTGAAACCAATACATCAGCACCAATAGGATTCAAATCTCCCTTACCTGCCTGAACCACCCCCCACTCAGGAGTGGAAGCATTGACCGAGGAAGGCTTATCCCGTCTCTTTTCCTGAGCTTTATTTACTAGGTCATCCTGATCCAACCCACCCGTCCTATTATGCTTGGCCCAAGGGCATTGATGAAAAGCATGTCCTTTGTCATCACACAAATTACACTGAAAGATGTTCTCACAGCAGTCCACTGAATGCCCCAAACCACCACACAAAGCACACTTTAATAGATCACAGGAACTACTAATATGAGTTTTAGCCCCACACTTATAACAGGCCCGAGGCTGGCCCCCATAAAAGCAAACTCCTCTGTCTTTGCCTAAAAAAAACTATTAGGGAGATGTACAATATCACTATTATCCTGAAATAATTTCACTTTAAACCTCCAACTACCAGTCCAAATGCCTGCCATGTCTAAAATTGCTTCAGGGGGCCCCAAAATATCGCACCTATTTTGTAACCAGTGATAGATGTGTCTAATATTAACCCCTTCATTCCGAAACATAATAGTGATGTATCTAATCTGAGGTTTAGTAAGGGGAATCGCAAAAAAGGGGTCCAAAGTGGAGTAAATCTTAAGGTAGAATATTTGTCCCAAAATTTCTCCATACTGTGTGATGTTTTAAAACTAACATCAAAGGAATCCTCACCCGAAATGTGTATTAAAGCAAAAATATCAGCAGGAAAAAAATTCATAGTACCTTTCAATAAAGTATTGAAAATATAATATCTGTCTGGGTGCTCTGCTAACGCTCATTTATAATGCAATCTGACCGCATTGCGTCTCAGGGCTTGCTCTAACTTATGTTTAAAAAGGTCAGACATAGGCATCCTAGCATTATTACGACCAGCCCCACTAGCTGAAGTCTCGGTACTACGACCTGTCTGCTGAGAGGAAAAAGAACCTTCCCCCCCAGAGGACGTACTCGGCCTAGGACAGGCCTCAGGACGTTCATCTACATGCTGCGCAGCAGTTACTTGTCCCCCTAAACCCCCCTGTAAGTCAGTACCTGAGCTTAGGAATTTAGAACCGTTGGCATGCTTCACAGTGGACACATTCACCTCAGAGTCATTTTTCCAGTCCGGATCAGGAAGCCATTGCCCCGTAGCTGTCTGTTTCCATCCCGACTCACTAAGAGCATCCTCCGCTGACCAGTCCATCGTGGGGAAAGTTTGTGAAGGCTGAAGAAGTCCAAACTGCTTCCGTATCTGTTGAGAAACGCTATCTCGTTGAGAAACCACCACCGCCAATCCTTCTTGCAGACCTCGCTGCTGCGAACCCGGAAGTACATCCCGCTCGTCCCTTGTGTCACCGTCCGATCTGAAACTACGAATTTCACTGGAACCAGCAACAGGCTGCGGCAACACAGGATCCAAAGACTCCATAGTAGGAGAAACAATAAGGTCAGTCTCCAATACTGGCTTCATACCAGCACACTCCAGAACAGGCCGACACACAGCCTGCATTAACAAAAGATTCTCTTGACTAGTAAACTCATCGGAAATGGTAACAGCTTCCAACTCCAAACTGTGCTCAGGAGAGCACAGAACAGCATCCTTCTCCATTGCAGACGAGAAGCACACTGGCCACACTCAGACCAGAACAGCAATAGCTCCCCCTATTGCCAGCAAAGCAGTAGGGGAATTTCCCTCGTGTCCTGGCCAAATTTCCCTCATTCACTAAAAAAAATACCACCAACAGCTTAATCTGGTTCAAGGTCAGTTGGCATTCATCTGTATCCCCCTCCCCCGGGTCATGCCTGAAAATAGGCAGGATTTGTCTAGTGCATTTACCCGGTCAACAAAAGCTAAATAAAAAAATAAATAAATAAAATAAATAAAATATTTGCCAGATGGGGCACCCCGCAGATAGATCTTTTTGCAGCCCCAGACAATCACCAACTTCCCCTTTTTTGCTGCAGGCCCCAATGTTGGGCTCAGTCCCTCTGGATGCCTTAGTTCTCAATTGGGAAGGGAAGTTTCTCTGTGCCCCCTTCCCTCTCCTGTTCAAAGTGTTAGTTAAAATCAGATCTCAATCCTGCAAGATGATCCTGATTGCTCCAGATTGGGCCAGACAACCCTGGTATCCACTCCTACTGTCCTTAGCAGTCCATCTTCCCCTGTGTCTTCCCAGGAATCACAACCTGTTAACCTGTGCTCAGGGGAGGTTTGGTACCCGAACCTCAAATCTCTCAATCTCAAGGCCTGGCTCTTGAAGAGTTAGAGTTTGCTGATCTACACCTCTCCCAAGGTGTAATGGATATACTGAAGGCTTCTAGGAAACCTTCCACCAGGGCTACCTATAATTCCAAATGGAAGAGGTTTTCCATATGGTGCTGTGGGAAGCATATTTCCCCAGAACCTGCTGATTTACCCACAGTCCTGGATTATGTGGTCCATTTAAATACCTTGGGACTGAGACCAGCTACCCTAAAAGTACATTTGGCAGCTGTGTCTGCTTTTATTTCAGCAGGTAAACCCTCTTCTCTTTCAGCTCATCCTGTATTCTCCAAAGTTTTTTAAGGGATTGCTTCACACCAACCCTCCATTCAGGGACCCTGCCCCTGCCTGGGATCATAATGTTTGCATTGCTCAGCTTATGCAACCCCTCTTTGAAACATAGAAACAGAGATTTTGACGGCAGATAAGGACCGCTTGGCCCACCCAGTCTGCCCATTTCCCTACCTAATGTATAAGCTGCAGATCCTAGTTAACCAGCAGCCTACTTCTTCCTACCCCCAACCCCTAGAATTGCCTTATGAGTGTCCCATGCATGCTTGAATTCCACCAGTTTTTGACTCCACAACCTCCTCCGGAAGGCCGTTCCATGCATCCACAATCCTTTCTGTGAAAAAATACTTCCTTAAATTACCTCTGAGCCGCCCCTTCTATCTTCAAATTGTGCCCCCTTGTTCTTGCACACCTCTTTTTTTGAAAGATGCTACCCTCTTGGACTTTGTTGATTCCCTTGAGGTACTTGAAAGTTTCTATCATGTCCCCCCTCTCCCTCCTTTCCTCAAGGCTATACATATTCAGCTTCTTAAGTCTCTCTTCATATGTCTTCCGGTGCAGACCCTGCACCATTTTAGTTGCCCTCCTCTGGACAGCCTCCATCCTGTCTATGTCTTTGCGGAGATTGGGTCTCCAGAACTGCACGCAGTACTCCAGATGGGGTCTCACCATCTGTCTATACAGAGGGATAATAACTTCCTGTTTTCTACTGGTGATGCCTCTCCCTTTGAGCCTTTGTCTTCAGCAAAGCTTAAGTACTTGACTTGGAAGACTGTGTTTCTGGTAGCCATCACTTCTGCCAGACGCATAAGCGAATTACAAGCTTTGTCAGTGGAGCCTGATTTTACCTCCTTTCATAGAGATAAGGTGGTCCTCAGGACTAACAGGAAGTTCTTGCCTAAGGTGGTTTCAGATTTCCACCTTAATCAATCTATACCTCTTCCAGTGTACTTCACTGACCATTCCTCCTCTGGTGAGAGGAGGCTGCACAGCTTAGATGTGAAGAGAGCCCTTAGTTACTACATAGAGCGTACCAAGGGTCACAGGTTTGACTCCCTCCAACTGTTCCTCACTTATGGTGAGGTTGGTAAAGGGAAACCTACATAGATACATACATAGACAGTGTCGACAGATAAGGGCCTATGGCCCACCCAGTCTGCCCATTTAAGTTTGTAAGTTCAGTTTATGTTTTCCAGGAAGTCTGTTGCCCCTTACCCCTAGTCTCCACAATTCCTTTATGTCTATCCCATGCATTCTTAAATCCGTGATTGTTTCAGCCCCACCACTTCCTCTGGCAGAGGTGTTCCACTTGTCCACCACCCGTTCTGTGAAGAAATTCTTCCTCATGTTTCCTCTGAATCGTCCTCCCTCCAACTTCATCCCATGCCCTCTAGTCCTGAAACATCTTTTCGCTAAAAATAGTGCATTCCTGCACCCTGTTCCTCCCTGTAAGATACTTGTATGTCTCTATCATATCCCCTCCCTCCTCCTCCTCCAGGGAGTACATGTTCAGTGCCTTCAGCCTGTCCTCATAGGACTTGTGATGCAATCCATGCACCATCTTTGTTGCCCTCCTCTGAACCTTCTCTACCTGTCTATGTCCTTCGTAGGTAAGGTCTCCAGAACTGCACGGTGTACTCCAGGTGCAGCCTCACTAGTGTCTTGTATAGTGGAATTATGACCTCCCTTTTCCTGCTGGTGATGCCCTGCCTATGCATCCCAGCATCCTATTCTTTTACCTGCTGCCTTGTCACACTGTTTCCTGCCTTGAGGTCATCAGAGATGATAACTCAAGATCCTTTCCTGCTTGGTGCATGCTATATCCTCACCCCAACTGATATATTGTGCCAGGGTTTTTGTGCCCCATATGCATTATCTTGCACTTCCTTGCATTGAATTTCAACTGCCAAACCCCTGACCATTCTTCAAGTTTCTGCAGGTCCCTTCTCATTCTGTCTACACCCTCTGGTGTGTCTACTCTGTTACAGAGCTTTGTGTCATCAGCGAGCGGTGAAATTCTGCCTTCTAGGTCCTGTGCAATGTCACTGATGAAGATATTGAATATGCCGGTCCCAGCACTGATCCTGTGGTACCCCACTGGTCACTCTTCCCTCTGTGGAGTGACAGCCATTTACCACCACCCTCTGTGTCCTGCCACCCAGCCAGTTACCTACCACTGCACTACTGTCCTGCCCACACCCATATTCCCCAGTTTGTGCAATAGTCTTCTATGTGGCACAGTGTCAAAGGCCTTGCTGAAGTCCAGATAGGCCATGTCCACTGCCCTCCCCTGATCCACCTCCCTAGTCATCCAGTCAAAAAATTCAATGAGGTTGGTCTGACATGACCTTCCCCTGGTGAAACCATGCTGCCTTGGGTCTTGTAGTCCATTGACAACCAGATGTTCCACCAATCTCTCCTTCAGTAGTGCTTCCATGATCTTCCCCACTACCGAGGATTGTCTCTTGTATTCAATTCTGTTATGAAAAGCTGGGTAAGGTTCCTCCCTCAGGCCTGAGGGCTCACTCTACTAGAGGTATGGCTGCTTCCCTGGCTGCTGCCAGGGACATCCCTATTCTAGAGATATGTCAAGCAGCTACCTGGAAAACAGTTCACACTTTTACCAAGCATTACTCCCTGGACATCCAGGCTAGGAGTGATGCTCGGTTTAGCACAGCTGTGCTGAGCCTATTTCCTAAGTAGGTTCTGTCCCTCCTCCTTGGAGGTACTGCTGTGTAGTCTGCATATGTCATAATATAGCAAGACTTCATGTTGTTTGAAGAAAAAATTACTCACCTTAGTAATGTTGTTTCTTCTAATGAAGTCTTGCTATATTATGACCTCCCCCCGCCTGCCCCTCTCAGAACCTCTGTTTTTGGGATGTGGGTGGGCAGTGCAGTGTTGGCACTTAGTAGATGCCCACCTTGTTGTTTCACCCCTCCTTTTTGGGGTGACTTGGTGTTGTGTTTTTCATTTTTTGGGTCTCCTGACTTGAGTCTTTGTTTTGGGACCAAAAAATGTGTTCTTATGTTTAGTAGCCAGTTGGCTAGTGTAGGTTTACAGCTTCCACACAGGACCTCAGTGAGTTTAGCTCGTAAAGATCTGACGGTTTGAGTTTGAAGAACAACAGACAGAGTTTCAACCGAGCTCGATCTCAGCGTTCCATGCCCGGCATGGAAAGTTAACTCTTTCACCTCCGGAGCAGTTCGAAGGTTGGGACTCACTGCATGTGTCATAATATAGCAAGACTCCATTAGAAGAAACAACATTACTAAGGTGAGTAATTTTTTCTTTCTTTCTACCTATAGGGCTCTGACCAGCTGCAGTGCCAGCCTACCCAGGCAATGCATCAGGCTAGCCTACCTCACTAACTGGGTACCCAGAGTGTGTGTGACTGTGTTGAGGGACTCTAAAGTGCATGCCTTGTAGCCTGATTGAATCAGTACATAAACCAGTCAACCTGATTACGCCCCTTCCTTGTTTATTCCCCCTGAATCTTTTTGCACTTAAACTGTTTGTGGTGCATCTCTGTACTAATAGCACTGGGTTCCTATTGCTTGCTGTGTCTAACCTTATTTTACAGGGGGTCTCCAGGGCCAAGCTGGTGGACCCAGCCTTTGTGGAAAGTACAACAAGTATGGTGGTACACCTACTGTTTGGGGGTTGTGGTAGTCATGTGTTCAGAACATTGTTTAGGCCACTAGAGGGTAAAGAAGGGGGTAACAGTGTCCCAGAGGGCTGTACCCCGGTCAGTTACGCTAACACCAACCCTATCCTCCAGGTGGAGGCACCCGTTTTCAGTACCCAGGCCTCTCAACCTGCACTTGGTCAAGCATGCAGGGGTAGTAGTCCTTGGGGTAGCGCCACCTAGCGGTTACAATAATCTTTCCTACGTCTGTAATTCCTCTGACGTGGAACCTAGGTAAAGAGCTTTAGCTCAAAAGTATTCTCCGAGAATATAATTAATAAATAAAAAGGCATTTAGAACATACAAAACAAGAAAACACAGAAGGAGGGGGTTAAGGGAGCCTTACCAAGACAGAGGGAGGAAGGTTTCTGTGTGAAGATGGCCGCCAGGCTGGGCGTGTCGCTGTTGCTTCTTTGACGAAGTCTTGATTTATTGTTTTTTATTCGTTTTAGTTTGAGTTTTTATGTATTTTGTTTTGCTTTTTAAATTCGGTCCTTTTTTTGGTGCTAAGCATTACTGTTTTGATTGTCGCTGGATGTTGAGCCTGGTTACTGGACCGAGATAGACGCCAGCTGGTTCTTTCTTTTTACAGACCATAGTGGTCCTGTTTTGGGTTCTACCTGACTACGCTGAGAGGCGAGCGCGATACGGCGGCTTGGGGGAAAGAGTATATTTTATGGCACTCACTACCCTTTAGAACCCATAAGAATTACCACCTGTTACGAGTTCCTGGAGAGAGACACCAGTTATTCTCCTCCACAGACTGAGGCAGGGACTTTGTGTCTTTGCTTTCTGTTCCCTTTTGTGGAAGCGTTTTTGGTCGTGTGGAGGGTGAGGAGTGTTGGTTAGCCCTGTGAAGTGTTTTCGGAGGATTTCTGGACGCAGTGAATGCTGGCAAGAGTAGACGGAGGATCCTTGGATCGGGGCTGTGTTGGAGACTGTGTGCCCTTTGATTTTTTGAAATTCTCAGGTGGATATTATAGCCTTTTGTTTTCTCTGGTCGGTGCTCTCCTGGGTTTGCTACTCCACAGGAGGTTGGGGTATGTTCCAGTCGGGGAACTGAGTGGGGTACCTCGCCCCCTTGGACCATGGAAATGGCTGCAGTAGTGGCTGTTCTCATGGTCCTTTGGTATGAGTGGCATTAATTGTCCTGGAGGGCACTTGGCAGGGAGTAAATGGGGCTGGAGTATGTTTGATCCTCTGTGGACAAAACCTTGCGTGGATTTTTGAACCTGTTGGACCTCCTCTTTGGATTAATTTTCCTTTTTCGGGTTTATGTGGCTGCCTTTCCCTGGACTTGGATTGTTTTTGGTCCTACGTGGAATTTTGGACTTATTTGAGAAGCTGCTGATAGCTGTCTCCTTTTGGATTCGGTTTTGGACACTCGGGTGGTGAGAGGACCCTGGGTCCATAAACTTTTGTTTATTTAATTATAATTAATTTTTTTGTTTGCTCGATTTTACAGTTTGTGTCTTTCTCCTGGCAGGGAGAAAGACTAATTTTATTTCTCCCCTGTTGTGAGAGAACTGGGGGGGGAGTTCATAACTCTTTTTTGTTTAAAATTGTATGTTTTCCCATTGATTTGGCAGTGAAAGTGCCACTGTACCCTCTTTCCCCGGTGGTGAGAGGACGGGGGGGGGGAGGGTTTATACAAATTTATTATTTATTTTTGTTTGTTTGAGTATTTTATTGTAATTGTGTATTTAATTTTGTTTATTAGTTAGTATAGATTATTAGTTTAGGATAATTTGAATATTTTGGGAGGTGGGTTTGTTTTGTTTTTGTTTAACTTGTCAAGTAGCGACACGTGCTGGCCTCTTTTCCCTACGGTGGTGCGTTATTCTTCCTCCTCTCTTTGCGCCCTCTGCCCCTTTTATACTCCTCCCTTACAGTTTGATGTCTATCAGTGTTGTAGAGCATTAGGGATTGCTCGCAGGAGAGTGAGGGGGGTGGGGGGTGCACGAACAGGGGAGGATGAACGAGCGGGGCCTTCGTGTCGGGGTTATTAAGTCCAGAAGGCGCCCTGGGGTGAAATGGAATCCAGATCGGGGTCCGCCTTATCTGGTATGTATACCCAAGGGCACTACTGATTTCAGTAGGCAGATAGGCCCGACAACCTCCGAGGTTTGTCCAACTCGGGCGGTGCTATGCAATGCCAGGTCTTTTAGGAATAAGACTGCCATTATTGCCAATCTTGTTGGCTTGGCCGACCTGGCTTGCATCACTGAGACCTGGCTGGATGAAAATTCTGGCCCTGTAGTGGAGGCCATGATTCCGGCCGGGTACTCTGTGATACACCGCCCGAGATTGGACCGCAGGGGCGGGGGGGTTGCAGTCTGTTTTAAGACTGAATTGGGCCTCACGAATGTGGTAGTGGGTGAGGCTGAGTCCTTTGAGTGTACAGTTGTAGCAGGTGTAGGCGTTCGAATCGTTCTCATCTACCGTCCACCCGGAGATGGGAAACGCTTCTTACAGGAAGTGGCAGACTTCCTCGTCGACATGTCGTTTGAGTCACCCAGATTGATGGTGCTGGGTAACTTCAACGCCTGGGTTGACGACGAACTCTCACAATTTGGTAAATACTTCCTCCAATTAATGTCTTCTTTGGGCCTCACACAGGTAGTTTCCACTGCTACGCATAAATCTGGACACTCCCTGGACTTAGTCTTCCTTCTAGGGATTGATGCATCCGACATGGGGGTGGAACCAGTCGCTTGGTCTGACCACTACATCGTGAGGTTCAATTTTTGCACCCCCCCAGAGAAGGCCATCCCCTGTGGAGATGGTCAGGTACCGCCCATTATGGAATGTTACTTCACAAGGCCTAGCAGCAGTCCTTGACCTGTCATCCCCTGTGTTGGTGAGCAGTAATCCAGAGGCACTGGTGTTGGCCTATAATGAGGCCATCACGGCTGCCCTTGATTCTGTTGCCCCTGTTTGTGAGCGCCCTCTATCCCGTCACCCCAGGGCCCCTTGGTTTGATGGGACTCTGAGGGAGATGCGGAGATAAGGGCGAAGGTTAGAGCGTTGTTGGCGTAAGTCCGCCCTCGATGCCGACCGCCTTAGATTGATAGAACATTATGCTAGCTATCAATCTGCAATCACCCATAAGAAGGCAGAATTCCTGTCCAGGGAGATTACAGTTGCTCAGAATCGACCGGCTCAGCTGTTCCGAACTGTAGATTGATTGTGCAACCCAGCCTGTCTGCAAGTTCGGAAAACTTTTTCGCAAATAGAGTGCAATGAGCTCGCTAGATACTTTGCAACTAAGGTGACTGACATCAGGGCGGACTTGTGTCCGACAACCTCTAATGGCGATGTGGTAGGAGCGTGTGAGAACACAGTGCCTCGATTCTCTTGGAGTTCCTTTTGTCGACCTGAGTTCATGGATATTATGAGGATCATCCATAGTGTGTGCCCTACAAGCTGCGGCTTGGATCCTGGACCGACTACCCTAATTTTGGGTTGTGTGGATATCATTGGTCCAGTTTTGGGGCAAATAGTCTGGTGCTTCTTGGAGTCAGGTGAGTTTCCTAGCTCCCTGAAAGAGGCGGTGGTGACACCTCTCTTGAAGAAAGCTTCCTTGGACCCAGACTGTTTTTCAAACTACAGACCTATCTCTAACCTTCCATTTATTGGGAAGGTTATTGAAAAGGTTGTAGCTGCCCAATTGGATGACCATTTAACCATCCATAGTATCCACGAATCCTTCCAGTCTGGTTTCCGTAAAAGACACAGCACCGAGACTGCGCTGGTTCGGGTGCTTAATGATCTTCTGAGGACGAGAGATCAAAAGAGATGCTCCATCTTGGTTCTCCTTCATCTCTCTTCAGCCTTTGACACTGTGGATCACGTGGTGTTGCAAGCACGCCTGAGGCAAATCTGTGGAATGTCTGGAATCGTTCTTCAATGGTTCACCTCATTCCTCACTGGGAGATCACAAAGAGTTGTGTCGGGGAATTTTTCCTCCGGCCAAGTCTCTTTGTTGTGTGGAGTGCCTCAGGGTTCTGTGCTGTCACCCATGTTATTTGCAGTGTATATACTGCCCCTCGGAAACATTATAAGACGGTATGGGCTGAGGTTTCACTGCTACGCAGATGATACCCAGCTATACCTGTCTTTCACACCTGACCAGGATGGAGCTCTCTTGGTGTTTAATAACTGTCTGGGGGAAATCCAAGACTAGATGGATTCTAGTTGGTTAAAGTTGAACTCTGAGAAGACTGAGGTCTTGGTGGTGGACCCGGGTGGTCAGATTGAGAGGTCGCATACTGGCACGCCTTCTGGAATTCTTCTTGGCGGCGTGTCACTACCGGCCTCTGAACGGGTGCACAACCTTGGGGTGATCCTTGACGATAGGCTGACTTTCAATCTCAGGTGTCGGCTGTCGTCAGGACCTCCTTTTACCATCTTAGGAATATTGCCAGGGTTAAGCACGTTGTTCCGTCTTACTCCTTGCCAACGTTGGTCCACGCCTTTGTGTCCTCGCGCCTAGACTACTGCAACTCCCTTTACTTTTAGGCTTTTTGGGGTTGAAATCCGCCGCGCCTACAGCTGGTGCAGAACGCGACAGCCCGGGTTTTGACTGGGACAAGTAGGTCCTGTCGTATTACCCCGGTGCTGCACGAACTGCACTGGCTTCCTATACGGTGGCGGATCAGCTTTAAAGTCATTTTACTGACTTTCAAAGCCCTTCGCGATCAGGGTCCATCCTATCTGAAAGACCTACTGGTTCCTTACTGCCCTGGCCGATCACTCCACTCAGCCGGCATGGGGTTGTTGGAGATTCCAAGAGTGAGTTTAAAATCTTCTGGCAGCAGAGCATTTTCTCATGCTGCACCCACTCTTTGGAATTCTCTACCACGCCAGTTAAGGGAGTGCACCTCCGTGGAGGTATTTAAGAAAGAATGGAAAACATATTTATGGAGAATGGCCTTCTTAGATAGTTAAGTGAATTGTAATATGTTTGGAATTTTATTGTAATTTATTTTGTTTTTATGATGTATTTTTATAATGTCTCTTTAGTGTTTTGATGTTTTGTATTGAAATTTGAATTTATGATTTTAACTTGTTCAGCACCTTGATATATTGAAAGGCGCTATATAAATAAAATTATTATTATTATTGTTAAGGGAAGGCAGTTAGAAGTGCAAAGGCACAGACAGAGGAAAGGATTGCCAAGTCAGTGACAAAGGGTGATAAAACATTTCTTAGCTACATAAGTGCAAAAAGAAGAACGGGGGATAATAAGACTGAAAGGGGAAGAAGGGTGCAGCATGGAAGACGACCACCAAAAAGTGGAATTCTGTTCAGTTTTTATGGAGGAGGGGGAAGGAAACGGGCCAAGGGTAAAGGGCAAGGGTATAAAGGGGTGGGAAGTAGACACAAAACCATTTACAGAAGAAAGAGTGCTTGGGGGACTATCAAAGATATAAGTAGACAAAGCAATGGGGCCAGATGGGGTGCACCCCAGGATACTGAGGGAGCTGAAAGAGGAGCTAGTTGCACCTTTGACAGCCCTTTTCAACATGTCATTAAAAACAGGGGTGATACCAGTTGACTGGAGGAGGGCAGATTTAGTCCCACTCCACAAAAGTGGAAATGGGGAGGAGGCAGGAAATTACAGGCTAGTCAGCCTGACGTCGGTGGTAGGCAAGGCAATGGAAAAGCTATTAAAGGAAAGAACTGGGGAATATCTAGGTACCAATAACCTGCAGGATCAGAGGCAGCATTGGTCTACAGGTGGGAGGTTCTTCTAGACAAACCTGATCAAGTTCTTTGATGGGGTGACCAGAGAAGTGGATCACGGGGGAGCGGTGGATGTGGCCTACCTGAATTTCAGCAAGGCCTTCAACACTGCTCCACATACAATGCTATTAAACAAGCTGGGAAGCATAGGAGTTGGTCCTAAGGTAGTAAAATGGGTGGGTAATGGGAGTCAGATGGTGATGGTAAATGGCAGTCACTCTGAAGAAGGCAAAGTTATCAGTGGTGTTCCAAAGGGATCGGTACTAGGGCCAGTTCTCCTCAATGTCTTCATCAGTGACATTATAGAAGGGCTAGAAGGGAAGGTATGCTTGTTCGCAGATGACACAAAACTCTGCAACAGAGTAGACACATTGGGAGGAATGGATGAAATTAGAAGAGATCTAGAAAATTTGGAAGAATGGTAAAGGGCTTGGCATGTGTTTTAATGCAGAGAAGTGCAAAATAATGCACTTGGGCATAAGAACTCTGGGGCAACATAGCAACTGGGAAGGCGGTATTAACAGTTACAAAGCAGGAAGGGACCGGGGGGTGATCATTTCTGATGACCTAAAGGTAGCGAAGTAGTGTGACAAAGCAGTGGGGGAAGGCTGGAAGGATGCTGGGTTACATGGGGAAGGGAATCACCAGCAGAAGGAGAAAGGCAATAATACCCTTATACAGATCACTGGTTAGGCCGCACCTTGAGTACTGTGTACAGTTCTGGAGGCCCCACTTCCATAAAGATATAAAGAGGGTAGAGACAGTACAAAGGAGGACAACCAAAATAGTGCACGGCCTGTATCAAAAGCCCTATGGGGTAGGGCTCAAGGAACGCAACATGTACTCCCTGGAGGAGAGGAGGAAAAGGGAGGCTATGATAGAAACATTCACATACCTTACAGACAAAAACAAGGTACAGGAGGGAAGCGTTTTCCACAGAAAAAGATGCTCAAGGACAAGGGGTCATGCTATGAAGTGAGAAGGGGAGAGGCTCAGAGGAAATGTGAGGATGTACTTTGTGGAGAGAGTGATGGACACATGGAACTGCTTACCAGCAGAGGTGGTGGGGGCGGAAATGGTGACAGGTTCAAGAATGCATGGGATAGACACAGTGGGATAGCGGTGTTGTGGGGGGCTGGGAGACTGAGTAGGGTCTGTAGCAGCACTATAGGTAGGGAAAACAGGGCATACTATTTGGGCCATCAGAGCCTTATCTGTCAAAAGAGTCTATGTTTCTATGTAATACATGCCAGCAGGACAAATGAAAGGAAAGTTTACTATCCTGATGAAAACTACCAGCATTTGTCCAGTGCCAGTATCGATCAAAATCTGATCATTGTCCTTTAAAATTATTTTTGCCCTGATGCTTTTCCGGAGCTGTGGTCCTGGAAGACAGGAGAGAGAGAAGGGACATGATTGGGACCTTCAGGTACTTGAAAGGGATAAATAAGGTTGATAAGGAGAGTCTTTTTAAGCTGAGGAGGCATCATCTTAAGCTGGAGAGTGGGAGGTTTAGAAAGGGGGTCAGGAAGCACTTCTTCATAGAGAGGGTGGTGGACACTTGAAATGTGCTGCCGGAAGAGGTCATCTCATTGAAGACAGTGGGCAGCTTTAAGAGAGGCTGAGATAGGCATGGGGGAAAGTAAGATCATGGGTAGGGAGGATGGAAGGAGTGGGGAAGGATGGAGGGCAGGGATACGAGCAGACTTGATAGACCAAATGGCCTTCTTCTGCTGGCTTCTTCGTATGTTCGTATGTATGTGACCTCCGTCATTTCCATAGCAACAGACTGTGGTATCACATGCAGAGGATTATAACCTCCTTTACCGAACAACATCAGGACAAACAGAACTGTAAAGGACAAAGTTTACATTTTCATTCATATCATTATTAATAAAGAAAACGTGAGCTTAACATTACATTTTATTCTATAATGGTGGATAACTGGGGTCTGTTGATGTCAGTGATGAGTTTGTTACTGGCACCGGGACCCCCTCTCAAAAGTCAACTGGACAGCAGAGTTCTCATAACATCAGTATCAATTGTCAGTAGTTTTGTTAAAGCCTACCTGTCTGACCGTACCCAGCAGGTTAAGTGGAGAGGCGCCACATCAGAATCACTCCCGATCAAGGAGAGAATACCTCAGGACTCTATCTTGGGACCCCTCCATTCCTCCCTATTTGTCAATGACCTGAGCAACCACTGCAGTGGCAGCTCTGTGGTCCACTACGTAGACGATGCAGTACTGTGCAGATCCTCAGATTGCCTCGTAAACCTGGGCTACCAATTACAATCCGATTTAAGTTTACTAGAACACTGGCTGTCAGACCACAGGCTTATTCTCAACACAAAAAAACAATAGCTGTTCTATTTGGGCCCTGAACCCTAAGACAAGACAGAAGCCACATGTTGCAATTGGCCACAGCGACGGGCTCTCCCATAGAAGTTGTGAGGACCTTCAAGTACCTAGGTGTGACTTCAGATCAGGGCCTCTCGATGAAACCCCAGGTGCATCAAATAACTAAAATGATTCACCAAAAACTAGGCCTACTATATCGCCTAAACAGCCAACTGGTTCCTGAGCCCAGGCTTCCCATTGCTCAGAGCATACTCCTTCCAACACTAACCTGTGCTGCTCAGATATTGCACTCCCTTGCGAAGCAAGAACAAAGCAGACTGCATACTCTATACAACAAAATAGCTCAATTTGCCTTAATGTCACCTCCGAGGCGCCACCATTGTGAGACTCTGTCCTCCTTCAACTGGCCACTCCTCAGTGGCAGGCTACAGTATCCCCTGCTGAGCCTGTGCACTACATACAAACTTATAAACGGCAACCCTCCTGTCAGCCTTGCTGACCTGATCCCTAAGCGATCATGCAGGCAGCTCCGCACCACTGGTAGAAATCTACTGGAGGAGCCAAGAACCAGGACAGTTGCTGGGAGCAAATCGTTCGCTCTTACAGCTCCTGTACTCTGGAATAAGCTCCCTAACAACCTGCAAGAATCTACCTCCCTGGATGCCTTCATGCAAAGGGCTCCGAAAGCACTTGTTGGCTAACAGCAAATGTACCTGCACTTGAAATCCCACTCAGGTATCCTCATGCGCCACCTGTCTTGTATAATGTTAGCAAACCTGTCTACCTCTGTTGTATACTAATGCATTGCAGGACTTGAGTCTAGACCTGTTCGTGTAGAGTGCGAGGTTCGATAAGTACTGTCTACCCATGTCTATGTAATCTTGATGTGAAGTATACCTGTCTGGAAATGATAATCTGTAACTCCAACTGTGGAAATATTTTTCTGTAACCTCAACTCTATGTCCATGCGAAACGCAGATTTACTTGTAACTAATTCCGGGTCACACCTGAAAAAGGGACCTTCAGGGTTCAGCAGGCCTACCCAGTTACCAAAACTGAAATAAATAAAAAGCTGCTGACACCTTCTATTGTTTAAGGCAGGGAACTCATGCCTAGTAGCTTCCTGCACTAGGACCTAAAGTAGCCCTATTTGACTTTTTTTTTGCCAAGTAGGTAATCAGTATTTTAACTTACAGTAGCCATGAGCCTACTTCCTAGTAGCTCCAAAGCCATCGACTGCTTGCCACAGCCCCACCCAGAAAACCATGTTGTGATGATACAAAGTAGGGAAGGGACTGCAGTGCTTTAGCTAGCATTATGATGTTATTGGGGGCAGCGGTGGCCTTTGTGTGCTACTGTAAATTATAACAGGCTTTTGTACATGTTAAGAGGGTTAAGATTACTTGTACTAACCCCCTTGACATATACAAGTGCCTGTTATAAGTTTACAGTAGCAGACAAAGGCCGCTGCTGCCCCTGATAGCATTACAGTGCTATCTATCCCTGCAACCCCTTCCCTATCTAGCACCATCAAAATGCTGTTTTCTGGGCAGGGCTGCTGTGGGAGTTTGGCGACTTCAGTGCTACTAGGAAGTAGGACCATGGCTATTGTAAATTAAAATACTGATTAACCACTTGCCAAAAAAATGCAAAATAGGGCTATTTTAAGTCCAGGGGCAGGCAGCTACTTGGCATGAGTAGTTGCCTGGCCCAAAAGTGTCAACTGCTCTTTAAACTTTTTAATTGTTTTGCTCTCATTTGCTGTTGCTTTTACAGCCAAGGCTTCCCTATATGCAATACGGTGATTTTTCGACTAATGTGGGACCTAACTCTTTTAGTTTTTAGCCATCCAGTTTTACCTGTGTAGCATAATGGCAGCCCTATTACGAGTGTCCAGCCCTGCTAGGTGATTCTCAATCCAAGATGCCATTATTTGCAGCACGTTTTAACAGCTGTCTTTTTCTTTCCATAAAACAGTTTAGCACCTAGAAAGGAAACGCTGGCATGCCTTCCTTGAAGTATATGCCATATAAAAGGATTTGCTTCAATACCACAATGTCTGTCTCATAAACCAAATAAAAGAAAAAATGCAGATTTCAACTGCCCAAATTTTTCTCACCACCTAACATAATGAGGGGAACATTACCCTTGCCGTTTGATCAGATGTCCAGATACTTACATCCCACAAGTTTTGCAGGTTCTATGAGTAAGCCATATTTTGTTGTACATGGCAGCTCATTTTTATGAGCCAGTACAAGCAATGAAAGGATGCCACAAAACCTTCTTCATGTAGGGTCAAGGTCTGCTGTATTGCCTGTTCTAGCACCCATTGTCAGCTAAAATACTGCTGTTTGCCTCCAATTCTGTGGCAGTGAGATGCGCTATGATGATTGGTCTTGTATTTTTTTTAACCACCTTCTGTGCCTCCATGAGCCTCACTCTTTCAGGCCAGCACAGTGTCACTCCTCTGCCCTCCAGATCTCCTCTTGCCAGCATCTTCCACTATCAGATCTCAGATTGTCCCTGGGGGCCTCCCATTGGGTGAAGGAGCTGAAGAAGCATGCTACCAAAGACAGTGTCTGGGTGCCCGGGGCTAGGTAGTGGATAGGGCGGTAGGGGATGGTCCACCGATGAAGGTTGGATGGTATTGGGGGAACACACTGGAAAGTCATCGCCCAAGGCTTTCTACGTTGGCATTTCCACCCGTTCTCCCTGCCCATCTCCATCTCCCGCCTGAAGCACACATCAGGTTGTGTTTTGAGGGAGGCGGGGCCTGCTAGCATGTGGTGACCGATGCTACCAATGGTCCCATGCAGTCAGCAGGCCTCTGAAACATGCAAATCTCTTCCCCCCCCCAACCTGGAGGAGAGCGCCCTTGCAGACACTATTTCACTCTCTCTGTCAGCCACTGCTCCTGGCATCCCAGGCTTGAGGTGTGAGCCTGGGTCACCAACATGCCAGTGCAGTCCCTTACTGCTCAACCCCACAGAGCCGGCTGCTGCTGCGATGTCTTTTAGTGGCATCCTCTCAAAATATCTTGCACCCTGTTAGTATCCATATCGCTTCTATTTTGTGTCACTGTTTATGTTTAATACAAAATGTACAAAACATACTGCCATCTTCCTTACACTGTAGTCAACTGTATTTATTTAGCCAATCCCTATTAAAAAAAAAAATTACTATGTTTAGAGGTATTTTTGTCTTTATCGCAGGAGGTGTTGGGACTCTTCCTGGATGATCTCTGGTGAGGCTGCCAGTTCATCTCTTTAGAATCTTCTTTACTCTAAAGATCATCAAGACTTTTCCTTTTCTGTCTAGTTAGTTTGAACCCAAAACTAGTTACTTTTAGTTGCAGTTGGCAGATTTAATTTCATAAAGTTATATTTTTCAGAGCCTTACAGTTTTTGTTTTTATTGTCACCCAGCGCAGATCAAAAGCAGTATGGAGAAAAGTCACTAAAAAGTGGAGCAAGCATACAGAGAGTCGCCGCCTTGAGAGAGCTGGTGGAAGAGCAAACAGTGGGATTTCACTGGCCTTTGCTGCCAGATGAGATGACACAGAATAGCACAGCCCATTAAACAGCTTTTTTACAAGCACACAAGTTTTTTTTTTTTTTTTAGTACAGTATAGTGATGAGAGAGAGCACCAGTTACCTTAAGTAGCAAATGAGGGAGGTGGCAGGCACAGTAAGGCCATTCTAACAGTTGTTTAATGGGCACACAATTTTTATTTTAGGAAAACCAGAAAGTGATGGGAGAGCAAATGGGGGAAATCAGCTGCCTTTACTGGCAAATAAGGGCAGTTGCACAGCACAATAAGGCTCTATGAGCACTTTTCACAGGCACACAGTGACTGCACATAACATTTATTAAAATGTGTTTTCTGTGTGATCATAGAAACATAGAATTTGACGGCAGATAAGGACCGCTTGGCCCACCCAGTCTGCCCATTTCCCTACCTGATGGATAAGCTGCAGATCCTAGTTAACCAACAGCCTACTTCCTGCAACCCCCCACTAGAATTGCCTTATGCCTGTCCCATGCATTCTTGAATTCTCCCACTGTTCCTGACTCCACAACCTCGTCAGGAAGGTTGTTCCATGCATCCACAACTCTCTCTGTGAAAAAAAAAATTTCTAACATTACCTCTGAGCCGCCCCCTCATCTTCAAATTGTGCCCACTTGTTCTTGTACACCTCTTCTTATGAAAGATACTACCCTCTTGTACCTTGTTAATTCCCTTGAGATACTTGAAAGTTTCTATCATGTCCCCCCTCTCCCTCCTTTCCTCAAGGGTATACATATTAAGCTGCTTTAGTCTCTCCTCGTATGTCTTCTGGTGCAGACCTTGCACCATTTTGGTTGCCCTCCTCTGAACAGCCTCCACTTTGTCTATGTCTTTGCAGAGATGGGGTCTCCAGAATTGCACGCAGTACTCCAGATGGGGTCTCAGTAACTGTCTGTAGAGAGGGATAACAACTTCCTGTTTTCTACTGTTGATGCCTCTCTCTATGCATCCCAGTATTCCCCCAGCCCTCCTTACTGCCTTCTCACATTGCTTGCCCACCTTTAGGTCATCTGATATAATTACTCCTAGGTCTCTTTCGATTTTTGTTGTTGTTATTAACTCACCCCCATTGTGTACTCTTCCCCTGGGTTTTTGTTTCCCAGATGCATTACCTTGCACTTCTTTGCATTGAATCTGAGCTGCCACGTATTTGACCATTCCTCCAACCTTGCCAAGTCCCTTTTCATTCTTTCCACCCCACCTTGTGTATCAACCCTGTTGCAGATCTTTGTGTCATCTGCAAAGAGGCATACCTTTCCTTCTAGGTGCTCTCCAATGTCACTTATAAAGATATTAAAGAGGACCGGTCCCAGTACCGAACCCTGCGGTACCCTGCTAGTTACCCTCCTTTCTTCACTGTGGACTCCGTTTACTATTACCTTTTACGTCCTGTTGTCCAGTCAATTTTTTATCCAGGCTACCACCTTGGGACCCACTCCAAGGCTGGCTAACTTGTATATTAATCTTTTTTGTGAGACAGTGTTGAATGCCTTGCTAAAATCTAGGTAGGCTATATCCACAGCCCCTCCCTGGTCTACTGCTTTGGTCACCCAGTCAAAGAAATTTATTAGGTTCGTCTGACATGACCTTCCTGCTGTGAAACCAGCTGCCTTGGATCCTGTGCCCCACTAGCCTCTAGGTACTCAACAGTTCTTTCCTTCAGAACTGATTCCATCATTTTCCCTACCACTGAAGTCAAACTAACTGGTCTGTAGTTTCCTGCCTCTGCCCTGCTCCCACTTTTGTGAAGTGGAATCACATTTGCCCTCCTCCAGTCCTCGGGTGCCACTCCATCTTCCCATGATTTGTTAGAGAGTAGTCAGTGGTGTTACTAGTTCTACCCTTAGTTCTTTTAGTATTCTTGGGTGAATCCCATCAGGCCCCATTGCTTTGTCCACCGTCAGTATCAAGAGTTCTTTCAAATCCCTTTCTTCTGTGAATGGACTGGTATTGACCCCCCTGTTCAGAGTTTCTCCCTTGTTTGGTTTAGGCATCTCCCCCTCCTCATCTGTTGTGAATACTGAGCAGAAATATTCGTTCAGTATCCCTGCTTTTTCACTGTCACCCTCTGCCCACATTCCCTCCCCTTTATTAAGTCTCTGTATCCCTCCCTTGGTCTTTCTTCGCTCCCTAATGTACCTTTAAAAGGTTTTATCCCCCTTCTTAACAGAGTTGGTTATCTTTTCCTCAGTTTGTGCCTTTGCTATTCTGACTGCCTTCCCTGCCTCCTTCTGCTTTAACTAATAAAGTTCTCTGTCCTGCTCCTTCTGTGTTTCCTTATATTTCCTGAATGCTATCCTTTTCTCCTTAACCATCCCTGCCACCTCTTTTGAGAACCGTAGTGTTTTTTTCGTTTTGTTTTGATTTGCTTCACACAAAGGCTTGTTGCCTCTGCGATGGCTGTTTTGATTATTCCCCATTGTTCCTCCACCACTCCTTCTTGCCCATTTGCTAGTGCTTTTCTAAGGCACTCTCTCATTTTCCCAAAGTCAGCCTTCCTAAAGTCCAATACTCTTGTTTTTGTATGGCTTGACTCTATGGCTGTGTTTATTGTAAACCACACTGTTTGGTGGTCACTTGTTCCCAGATGGCTATCCACTTCTAAATCTGAGATCCTTTCTCCTTCCCCATTTGAGAGTACCAGGTCTAAGATTGCTCCCTTCCGAGTGGGTTCCAACACTAGCTGTCTGAGGCATGCCCCCTGTAGGACATCAAGAATGACCCTACTCTTTGATGTGCCTGCAGCAAAGGTACTCCAGTTAACATCTGGCATATTCAGGTCCCCCATCAACAATATCTCCCCTTTTTCTGCCATTTTAAGGATGCCTTCTATTATTTCCTTGTCCATTTCCTCCCCCTGAGATTGGGGTCTGTACACAACCCCCATGCGGATTGTGCCATTTCCTGTCTCCAGGGTGACCCATAGTGACTCATCAACTTCCTGTTTACTCTCTAGTTCTGTTGCTTTAATCCCTTCCCTTATAAAGAGAGCTACTCCTCCTCCTCCTCTTTTACCCACCCTGTCCCTCCTGTAGACTGTGTATCCTGGTATGTTGACTTCCCACTCATGGTTCTCATGATCGACTTTTAAAATAGGAAAATTGCAATCATATCACTCCAAAGTGGCAAGACAATTCTGGTAATTTTTTAAAGGGACTCTGTCAATCTCCTTAGGCCACAAAATGTCCCTAGTTTAACAAAAATACATATTTTATGAGTGTTCTCATTCTGTAGGACTGCTGAATCAGTTAGTAGTTTGATTCTGATTCCTTTTTGTCTTTAAAACAATTTGAAGAACTGACTGCCCACTATACTGGTGTTACCACACAAAAACATGTTTGTTTACATTCTTTCATCAACTCCCACTGCATCTTTCCTGGACTAAGTGTTCCCCACACATCAAGCATCTAAATATATCAATTTCTTTTTTCTTTTTTTTTAACCTTGGCCCTTTTATATTTGCTGCATTGCCATACTGGGAGGGTAGGATACTAGAAAAATGCCTCACATCACAGCAGCAGTAAGCTTGATATAGAGAACAAACACTGCTTGTTTTTTTAAACTTTGGCCCTTTTTATTTTCTACCACAGACAGCTGCTAGGGAACAATAATAATGACTCCACTATGCAGCAGTGACCATTATTAGAAAGATGAAAACGTCTTAAACTTTCAGATTTTAGATTTAAGACCCCAGTGCCAGGACTGCAAAATGGTTCCAGTGCAGCAATTAATACCTACTGTAGAACTCTGATGACTGTACCATTTTTTTAACCTAGATCGACTGGGGAAAAACAGGAACCTCTTCTCCCCCACTGCAGCAGTCAGGCCAGTCTGCTGAAAAAAGATATCCTTTTTGAAGTACTTGGTCCTTAGAAAATCCTGACTTTATTAGCTAATAGAGAATCGGCTGAATTTGAAACACTGTTGGCTTCCCCCTCAGAAGCAATCTGAGTATTTATTCAGCTCAGCAGCAAATGTTTGGTGAAACGTGACTGCAGTCAGCACTTATTACCAGTACATCTGTGGCTCCGCCATGGGCTGGTAAGGCTGTTTGTCACCATTTCGACCACTTGATTTGGCTACAGTTTGTGTCACTCACCACCCACAAGTATCTTAAACTGCTTGGATTCCAAAACTCACATGACTACTTTCGTTAAGTGCTGTATGGTGAGTTATCTTACTGCTGCCCCGACATGACTCTTGTGCTGCTTGTGGCGTTTGCTGCCCTCTACTTCCACAGTACACTGGTAAAAGTCCCACTGACCTCAAAACATCTCCTGAAATATGCAGCCAAGTTTTCTTTTGAAGTGAATGCAGGTGCATAGAGCTATAATATAGAGAATAATGGATGGGTAAGGGGCTATTAACGAGAATTTTGCAAACACTCGAGGTGTGGGAGGCTACATAATCCCCAAGAGTGAAGCTCGAGGGGTTTATTAAGGCATTCCACACTGAGGGTGTCTGTAAAATTTGGGTTTTATACACCTACCCAACCTTTATTTTATTTAACTGCTGGCCAGCATTTTTTCACTGCAGCAGTTATATAAAATAGACACTGAGAGCTGTGGACTGGGGTCAGGTTTCAGTGCAGTCCGCAGTCTAAAGTAACTGACAGAAAAAAAATTATCGCTTTTGCTTTCCTTTTTTTTTTTTTTTGTTTCAGGGTCAGTGGAGAAAGAGACTTTTTTTTTTTTAAAAGTCTGCCTCCATGTTGAATTGCCCAGGGGAGGTCGCAGAGTAAAGGAAGATTGGCAGTTGGAGCATGCATGGTCCGAGGGAAACCCAGCACGTATTTGCCGTTATAAACAGCTGGTCATAATGGCAAATTATAACTGAGTTTCCCTCGGGGGGAAAAAACGCTGGCTAGTAATTGTAGCACATTAAACAATACAGAGGCCAGCATTTAAAGGTGGTGGCTGTAATCAAAGAGTAGCAGCAGGTGGAAATAATGTGGCAGCTCACCATACACTTCTAATAAAGGGACACTGCTCACCGTTGCCAAAGCTTGTACCCCGTTACAATATTTCCGCCCCTTACTCTTCCTATAGTTTATGCCCCTCACCTTTCTTGTACTTTCCACCCCTCATCCTTCCAAAAATGTTACACCCCGCACCATTTTGGAAAGTTGTGGCCCTCAGCAGTCCTGAAACTTGTACCCCTAGTCCCTCACAAAATCTGCTGTCCCCACGATTCTCCATGTGTGCATCCTTCCCCTTCCCCAAATGTTTGCGCTGTGCCCTGCTCAAAATGTATACACTTACCATTCCTGATATTTACTCCTCATTCCCCATCCCAAAGTTTGTATATCTCACCAGTCTTTGAATTTGTATCCATTGCCCTTCCGAAATTTGCATCAGTCAGCACTCCAAATGTTTGCACCACTTTACCCTTGTCAGATTTGTGTTCACCACCCCTTCTGAAATTGGTAACCCTCATCACTCCCAAAATTTGCATCCCTTGCCTCTCCCAAAACCTATATACACTGTTTCTTCCAAAATGTACCATCCTCTTTAGATCAGGACTTCGCCCCACCTGGCATTTGTGTGGCTAGCCCCTCCAAAAATCTGCATCCTTAGCTCCTGAAATTCACTTTGCAACTCCTTCCAAAATATTTGAAAGGATGAGGGGCACAAATTTTAGGAATGGAGATGCCACAAGTTTCAGAAATGGTAATGAGCACAAACTGGTCCGAGTGAGGATTGCACATTCAGGAGGGGTTATGGGAGCACATTTTGGTAGTAGAGCAAAGTGCACAAAACATCAGTAATATGAGGGGCCCCATGTTTCAGGAATGATGAGAGATACACATTTCAAGAGATGAAAGGGTTTGATTTCAGGAAGAATTCCATTTCAAAAACAGGTTTGGGGTGCAGTTTTTTGGGAGGGCCACAGAGCTTAATTAAACGAGAGTCTAGTGGCTAAAACAGAGGCTATGAAACCAGCAGAACCAGGTTCTTATGACAGTCAAAATACTTAGCCCTCTCAGTGCTTCAGTGTACCCAGCTATAAAATGGATACAAGAAGGACCTCACTGAAATGAGATACTGTATTTCAGCTGGGCTTACTTAGGTAAATTGTGAGAAAAACATTCTTGTGTGTGGAACACCAATTGCAGGAGGATTAAGGGCACAAATTTCAAAGGGGGGGGTGCATGAGAGGAAAGCTTAAATATTTTAATAGTGTGAACTAATGGAGGGACTGTGACAATGTTTTTTTGTGAGAGATGAGGGGTACAGACTTTAAAAAGTGTAAGAACAGAAATTTCAGAGGGGACAAGCACATTTTGGGTGAGGAATACCTCACAGTGAGTGAAGGGTAGGTGTTGAGTATTTCAGAATGGAAGACCAGTACACATTTTGGGAGAGTTGAAGGGCAATTACTTTAGTTGGAGAGAAGGGCTAATTTTATGAGTGAATTTTGAAAGGGGCACAAGATCACAAATTTTGGAAGGGAACTGTTGTAGAAGCTTAGTGGGTAAACAAAGAAAAATAATTGTGTGGGTAAAGGGGTTTATGTAAAACAAAAAAAGGATTGGCATTTCACGCAAAATGATTCCGTCTGTTCAGTCTAATATGTAATAAAATGATCTGACACCTAGCATCAGTTCTCACTGTGTAACTCAAAATCAAGCAGGGAAATTCATGGTATATTTTTGTGGATTTTAAATGTTTGAAGTATATGACCATCATGCAGTGGGCAAAAAATAATAAATTTGACATGAGGTGAATTAGTAGTAGTAGTAGTAGTAGTAGTAACTAGTAAAATATGTTATCATTCAATGAATCGGATACTGAGTTGAGCAGAGCTCATTTTCAATGAGGTCTGGTACATTGCACAAAATACAAGCAGAGGAACGTAAAATAACATGTTTAGACATTGTTACAACATTTGAGGTATAGGTACATTCATACTTTTTGGACAAAGTTGTAGGTAAGTAACAGCATCATTGACAGGAAGTGCAGTAATACAAAGGTGGGGATGCTTATGGTTTCATTATGGATCTAGGCAGCAGGGCTGGGGCTTGTTGGTGTGTTCAGAGTGCCAGGAAATGTCCTTTAGCAGTTATTTGAATGTTGGAGGATGATTTGGATTCTGAGTGTTGAAATGCCATTTCAAAACGTGCTTTGTTTTGGAAGAAAAATAGATTTTCCAGATGCCGACTGAAGTAATGTCAAAAGAATGATCCATAACAGAGCTCTGTCTCAGAGCCAGTGTTTAATCAGAATACACAGTATTCCAAACATTTCTGTATTGTTATTTTAGACCTAATCCCGCATTGCGGTGGGATTACATGCACTGTCAAATTTAGTTGCATTACTCATCTTCGCATACAAGAAACAAAAGCATGTTCTGTGTGATAGAAACGATGTGCATTTTAAAGCCCATGAAGTGTAAGCAGTACATGTGTGGAAAAAAAGAACAATGTCACAAGCTCTTTCCTGAACTAATCAATTGATAACTTTTAAATATATTTTCTCAAATCTAGCAATGATAAATACCACTTTAGTACTGTCTTACTGCTACAGGTTTCTGGCTGTAGAAATAAAAACATTCAGGGTGGTAAGTGCTTTGAATTACAGTATATAGTATTTCAGAAATACTTTGGTTCTTTAACAGCAGTGTACTGAATGAAAGCAGTTTCGTACTATATACTGTATTTCATAAGAAAGGAGCTATGTTGAAATGTGATCGGAGCATACAGCAACATGGAGAGTAGTAAGCATAAACATTTTCTGTAAGTAAAATTTCTTACGAGATGAGAAAAGGCTGTTGTGTACCAGTCCATTAGGCATTACTGTGTGTGCCACTGTGTATAGCTGCTGAACAAGTCCTGTTCATGAACAATGGCTTCTCTTACACAGGTCAGTGATCCAACAGTTGAAAATAATTTTACTGTTGTGGCAGCAGAGAATCATTAACTACAGTCTTAATCACATATTTATTGTTGAGAGCAGTTTTGATTGTAATGGCATTGGAAAGCTGTCATGTATTTCCCTGCCTTTGATTTGAGTTCCGTCAACTGGAGTAGGCGAGTCTCAGTGAGTTGTGTAACTTCCAGAATTAGTAAGTCATCTATTTGAAACTGAAGCAATAGATTTTTCAGTATTGGTAAGAAATCTTTAAGAATAAAAAGAGATTTTTTTTTAGCTTGGATGCTTTGAACATCTCATAAGAATGCCTTTGATTTCAAACCATCATCACCAGATGCACTAGATGAGTGTTCCAGGTGCTGAGCTACTGTAGGTACAGTAGGATCACCTGAACTGTATGGACTGGACGTGATTTACTGGCAAGCCATCTCACCTGTTTAATAACACTAAAGTGAGCTAGATCCAGTATCTATGACATTTGCAATTTCTTGAAGTTCTCTCGTTTTTTGGGGGACTGTAACGATAGGATTTGAATATTCCTTCAAGAGTATTTTCAACCTTGGGTACAAAGGGATTTCTTTTAATTATGTTGGGAACTGCCAGCTCCAGCTTTTGTGCTATGCAGTGCATGGCTATTATGTGAGAGGACAGTGCTCCTGTAACTTTGAAGTGGTTCCACCTCTTTCACCCATCATGACATTTGCCCCATAAAAATTGGCAGAAATAAGAAGTAACCCAAGATTGTTCACATTCTTGAGGTTAGCAAGAGGAAGATGTACAGAATCAAATGTATTTGATATGGCATTAAAGATGCCTTTTCTGCATGTGCATATTCCAGGAGTACAGATTTGATCAGAATTTTAGACGCCTGTTTTGAGGTAGGTTCTACAAATCGTAGAAAAACATTTCCTCCCCCTTGTGCTGGTTGCAGGGCTCTAGGACCACTGGGATTACCTTCCTGGGCTGAACAATAGGCAGCAAACTAAAACTGCAGAGTGGGACATCGGCTTCTCCCATTGAGGATTTTGCCAGTCTGCTTCCTGCCTTCATACACGCAGGCACTTGCAGCAGTGCTCTGTCCTGGGGAACAGAGCTGAAGTTTTCATTACCAAAATAGCTTTTTTTTTTTTTGGGGGGACATCTTCTGAACTTTCTGTCAGGGTTTTGTTGCCCTTTTGGTACCAGGAAAGCTTAGCCTTGTGGGCCAGCCTGGTGGCGCTGGAGGTTGAGGCACTGGTCGCTACATCTCATGCCACACCAGTGAGCCAGGCTCGTGAACGAGCCCGGGCCGCCAGGGGGTTGGCAGGGGGGAGAGAGGATCGAGCGTCCGGAGGACTGCTCTCCTCTCTTGGGATGGAGGGAGACTTGTCGTCCCACTCGTTGAATGCCCTCTGGCGGTGGCTGGAGGGCAGTATGAGTCAGGAGGCTTGATCCGACATCCTCACTTCCGAAGGGAGGGGGATGGGCAAAAATGGAGGAAAACGAGTCTGGCAGGCTCGATGATGGTCTGCCTCTCCCTGGGGCTGTCCCCAATTCTGGATTGGGTCTCTGGGAGGGGGAGAAGCAGTCCACCTCCTCCTGGCCCCGCTGTGGGGGGCAGTCTGCAGGGGAACTACCGGGTACCAAAGTACGGGAGCAGCGAGACTGGAAAGAGAGTCCCTCATTCAGGAGGGCCGAAGCCACCTGCCAGGGTACTGGAGGATAAAGAGATAATAGAAAAAAAGGAAAAGAAAGCTTAGCCTTTATTGGCTCTGCTGGCATATTCAGCAGGATTCTCTCCAGCTGAGGTCTTCCAGACTCAGCCTTGCATCTGCACAGTGTGGCACTCCCCCAGAGCTTTCCATACAAGACCGGGCGGGGAGTCAGGAACATGAATGACCGGGGAGCCAAGAGTAAGAACCGCAGTCCAAATTCTGAGTTCATCTTCCTGCTGTACCGCTTGATTCCTGGACCACTCATGGAGCCAGCTGGAGCTGCGATCAATATCACATCCATCTCTGCTGCACCAGGGGGCTCTTGGAATTCGGGCTCTTGGAATTCATCTCCCCTGCCTGGTGGCCGCACAGATCTGGTTCCTCTCCAGAAAGCTTCTCGGCACTAAACCATTCCTAGCAAAGGTAGCCAGGTCAAAAACCCCACTCTTGATCACTACCCCTGCCGGCCCTCCACTCTAAACTGTCCCTGCCTTTAAATATCTAGGTGTCACCCTTGACCCCTCCCTTACTTTCAACGAACACATCAGCAGCACTGTGATGAAAATCAAGGGTGTAGACAGGCATAGTCACTGTACACATTTGTGTACAGTTTTGTTGAGTGCCTGTCACAAACCATAGGCCACTCTGTTAATATTATCATTCTTATCTGTAGTTTTTTTTTTTTTTAGTTGTTTAGCCAGGAGTAGCACACTAAGCTGAAAGCTTTTTTACAGGAGCAACCTGGGAGCACAGGGAAGTTAAGTGACTTGCTCAGGGTCACACAGTATGCAAGTGGAAGCTGTGGGATTCAAACCCAGGTCTGGTCTGCTGGATGTCACCAGATTTGCAGCACTATACTGCAACACAACACAAACCACTGCACTATACTGCCTCCCTATTTGGATTAGTGTAGGCCACTGAGGAGTGTCCAATACATGTATAACCTCTTTAGAGAGTAGAGGAGTCATCTGACAACAATCTGACTTGTTTGGAAGGGGGTGCCATTTGGAAGGGATGTATACATTTTTTAATGGGGGGGGGTGTAACTGTTGGAGATTGTGTACAAAATGGAAATTTCTGGCTACACTCCTGATGAAAATCCACCAAAAATTAGATGCTACCTACCGCCAAAATCAGTTTCTGTCCCCCTGAAGCTTGCCTAGCCATTGCTCAAGGAAACCTCCTGCCCCTCCTTGACTACTGCTCTCCTGTATACTATGCTGCGTCCTCCTCCCTATAGACCCGCTTACATACCACATACAACTCCATCTGTCCCTTTGTCTTTCAAGCCCCATTTACCAACCAACACTGCTCGCTATACCAGTCCCTAAGGTGGCTCTCTGTGCAGGGTCGTTTTGACTTCGCTACGGGCAGCCTCATTGACAGTGCACTCAGGAACCATCAGCTGTCCCCCTACTCCTCCCTACTCACTGACAGAATAGTCTCTCGGAGTGTCCGGGCCTCCTCTGTTCCCCCACTGGAAGACCCTCGCACTACTACTACCATGGGTAGTAAAGCCTCTGTCTCTGGCCTTTCCCTCTGGAATAGACTTCCTTTGTCCATCCGATCATCCCCCTCCCATCAGTCTTTCAAGACAAACTTAAGGGTGTGGCTCCTGACTAAGGCTGCTTGTATGTGCAGCTGTTCCCCAGGTGGTACCAGGGCCCGTATCCTGGCATAGCACCTTTTTGTGCCCTCACCCTACCTCCAGTTCCTCTACCCTCTTGCACTGTTCTGCTCCTCTGTTCAATCCGGATACGACTGCCTGTTTTATTCTGAACTGTTAGCAGGTTCTGCAACTTAACTTTCATTTCTGCCTATGACTTGTGCCTATAGCACTCCTGGTGATGGATTGAACCTTCATTTTAACTGTATTTATTTCCTTGGCTCCCCGGTGGCTGTATGTACATTGCATGCAATACTTTATTGTAATCCTCATGTTAAGCCTTTTATATTGCACAGTCACTTAATGTATGTCACTACACCAGAATGTACTGATTTCTGTGAAATATTTGTACTGTGTAATGTGACCTCATACCAGGTGTTTTTGGCAGTCCTGTTTTATTCTAATTGTATCTCTGTATTATATTGATGTTTGTTGTGTTTGCCAGCCTGGTGGCCCAGGTTGCAACTGAAAACGGTCCTCTGGATTAGTTTGCTCACCCGGTGAAGGAAGGAAGGAAGGAAGGAAGGAAGGAAGGAATTCCTCCAAAGTCCATTTTGTCAATGCCCCACATAGGTTCCTCTCTTAGAGAGGCAGTCAAGGAATCTGGAGAAATAGCGATGGTCTGAAGGTCACAATCAAAATCTAGGGACAAATCTTGGTTTGTCAGATCCTGGCAGCCTTTTCGTGGCCAATCCTACAATAGAAACTAGACTAGGGTCTTCCCTAGCAAACAACCCTGGTTTACCTCTCCTAATCATAGCCGCAACAGAGGTGGAGGAAGTGGCAACTGTGACTCCAGGACTTCTACAAAAAAGTTTCTCCAATGAGATAATCTGGGTCCATCCCCATGTAGGATGCAGACTCTCTGTTTTTTTGCGGTGTGGGTCCATACAACAACAGACACCTGGACACTTTCAACAGGGGTACCTATTTGAATTTGACTCAAAGCCTCCACTTCCTCCTGTTATTCCTTCTCCTCTAGTGACCAACCCCACGGATATTCCATGCGATAACAGACTTATTTCTGAAAGGAACCATAGACTCTGTACCCCTCCCAGAGATCTGCAGGGGTGTTTACTCCCTCTTCTTTATCGTCCTGAAACGCATGGGAGTGTTTCGGCTAGCATTAGTCCTTAAATCCCTGAATTGCTTTGTCCTCAACGGAGCCTTCAAGATGGAGGCACTGTCATCCATCATCAGGGAGGCTCACCAATGAGACTTCCTTGTCTCCATCGGCATGCAGGATGCTCACTTACACATTCCCACCCGAGACTCTCACAGGCAGTGTGTCAGGTTTAATGTTCAGGGCAGCCACTTTCAATTCAAAAACCCTTCCATTTGGGCTTTCTTTGCCCCAAGAATCTTCTCCAAAGTCCTAGTGACTGTCATTGCACGCCTGCGCAGCCAGGGGATCCATCTCTTCCCGTAGTTAGATGACATTTGGATCCAAGTTCTCCAGTACGAGTTGACATTGCAAGCAGTGGCAGCCATTATTTGCTGCCTTTCTGCACCTGATTTGGCTGTCTACAGGCAAAAGGGTTCCCTGTTTCCAGCACAGAGTCATATTCATCTGGGGCCATACTTCAGAACTTGCTAGGGAACATTTTGTTTCTCACTTCCGCAAAATTCCAGGACTTCCAGACCCTTTTTCAGAAGTTCCAGCACGCCACTCAACTTCCAGCCCAGGTGTTCATGCACCTCATAGGGATGATGGTGTCTCTGGCGAACACAGTTCCATGGGCCCTGATTCACATGCGACTAACTCATGTGACCCTGCTCAAACAGTGGTCACCTCAAGGAGACAACAGGTGTCACATAGTGACACTTTCACCACAGATAAGTCAGTCTACTTTGGTGGACAGTGAGGTCGAACTTAATGTAGGGCTCCCAAGCTGGCCTCGTCCACATCAGGTATGAATAACCACCGATGCCAGACTCATAGGATGGGGTTCCCACCTGAACCATCTCTCCATTAAAGGCAAGTGAACACTGCTGGAGTCCCACCTCAGTATCAGTGTGCTAGAAATATGAGCAATACACCAGGTGCTACAAAGATTCAAAATGCTGTGCAGACACAGGATGTCTGATACTTATAGACAACAGGACCACAGTGAATAGCCGCCTAGAGGGCACAAGAAATACCTGCATTCTGATGGAAACTCTACTTTTACTACACGGAGCTGACCGGCTTCTTTCCAGTCTGATTGCTGCTTACATCCCCAGTTGGGAACACCTAATGGCAGACTGGCTCAGCCGCAAGGTCAGTTTGCGGGGAGAATGGGAACTCAAGGACAGTGCCATTCACCTACTCACTGTTCGGTGGGGATCCCCATAGATGGATATTTTTGCCTCCAGATGAAATGCTCGGGTTCTGCAATTCTGCTCTCTCGCAAGGAATGAGCAAGCAGTGACCCAAGATGCCTTTTCCCTAACGGGGGCCAACACGATCTACTGTATGCCTCCCCCCATTCCCATCTTACCCAGAGTACTGCACAAAGTGGCATAAGACCAGGCCAAACTGATGTTAGTATGCCCATGTTGGTCCTGTCGACTGTGGTTCCCCTGTTGAGTCTACATGGCACAAGATCCACCAGTCACATTTCAGCTCAGCCCAGATCTCCTTCATCAAGATCCCATTATGCATCCAAATCTCCGCAGTCTGTCTCCCTTGGCTTGAAGATTGAGAGGGAAACTCTAAAGGACCTAGGATATTCGACAGAAGTGATTAAAATGATGATGCATTTTAGGCGCCAGTCTTCCTCTAAGGTGTACTACAGAATTTGACGTAAGTTTTTATTCTGGCTTCGAGCCAAACAGATAGATGGTTGCACAGTTTCACTGCCACTCCTTCAATTTCTCAAGGAAGGTTTCGATATGCTACCGGGCTTGCCATATATACTTTTAAAAAAATACCTGTTTTAACTGTTTTGTGTTGTATGAAATTTTATGATTGCCTGTGCTAGATATACTCTCCTGCTGTGAGCCCTATATCCTGGTCTACCCCAGGTCATAGGCAGAGAGTGTTTGTAAACCCCCCGAAATCGCGGGTGACCAAAGCGCTAATTTCAGTGCCATTTGTATTACAAACACTGCTGTTCCAGCTGAGCACTTAGTGCAGGTTAATTTTGACGTTTTGTTTTACGTCTGCTCCTGCTTGTGCTCTGCTTCAGCTGCTTAGCAACCAGCAGCTTCTGTCTCTGTGTAACCACTTCCGGGTTACTTGTATAAGACTCGCCCCTGCAGCGAGCAGAGGCGAGGCAGCAGGGTGCGCTGTCGTCACGCCGGCCAGCGCAGGTCAGCTGTGTCCGCTGGGCGTGGCCCTGGGCTTAATTCTCACATCACAGGATAGTACTATTTACTACTACTGGTGACCTTAAGGGTTCAGGTCTCCACACTGGGCACACTGCTTCTGGTGGAAACAGGAGTCCCTGGGGTCCCATCCTCATGCCAAATGTTCTTGCGAACAGTTACCCTAAACTGTCTGCCAGTAAAGTCTGCTGTACCTCAGTGGTACCTCAGTCTCATTCTCAAGGCTCTTACTAGGGTGCCTTTTGAACCGATGGGGGATGTGTCTCTTCTCCATCTCACAGTGAAGGTAACCTACCTCATTGCTGTCACCACTGCCAGGTAAATCAGCGAGCTTAGAGTGCTGTCTTCCAAAGAACTTTATACAGTTTCTCTCCAACATTCAGTAGAACTCCAGCTGGACCCAGATTTCTTAACCAAAGGTCACATCCACCTTCCACTGTACTCAGGAACTGATCCTACCTTCTTTCTGTCCTAACCCAAGGAGTGACAAGGAAAGAGAACGGTATACTCTGGATCCTAGATGGGCCCTGATAATGTACCTCAGATGCACTGCACTGCTGCACAAGACTTCAAGGCTGTTTGTCCTCATGGCAGGACCAACTCTGGGCAAAAATACTTCTGAAGACTCTGTCGCCAGATGGGTCCTCTCAAACATCATCCTATCCTACAGACAAGCTGGGGTTCCCCTCCTTGGTCCGGTGAAAGCCCTCTCCACCAGGGCCATGGCTGATTCCTGGTTGTAATTCTGAGATGCTTCTCCAGCAGACGTATGCAGAGCTGTTACCTGGTTCTCTCTGCACACATTTACAAAATTCTAGAAGATTGATGTTATAGCTTCAGCAGACGCTTGTTATGGCCATAGGGTTCTACAGGCAGTGGTAGACATGACAAGTACTTTCTACATTTTTCCCGCCCTGGGGTTCACTTGTCTTACTGCTGTCAATATCCCAGTGGTCCTGGCACCCTGTGACCAGCACAAGGAGGGAAAATTAGAAATTTGGGTACCTGTAAATTTTCTTTTTCCAGCTGCTGGTCGCAGGGCTGATTCCCTCCCACGAATATTCGGAGTTCACTTTTTGCCTTTACTTAGTTCTGAACTGTTATCTAATGTTTGTTTAAAGTTTTTCTTTCTGGGGGGATTATCTGTTTTAGTCATCTGACTTCTTTGCTTGCTTACTTGCTTTGGAACTGACTGGCTCAATCCTTGGTGGGAGGAGCTGATGTCCCACTGCTTCAGTTTTAGTTTCCTGGTATTGTCCAGCGCAGGAAGGAGACCCCAGTGGTCATAGAGTCCTGCAACCAGAGTCGGAGAAAGAAAATTTACATAGAAACATAAAAGTTGACGGCAGATAAGGACCACAAGGTCCATCCAGTCTGCCCATTTCTTTTTCTACCTTATGAATGTGCCATTGCCCTTTGCTCTGTCAATGGCCTATCTACAGTATTCATACTCCTCTGTATTGCTCCCTTATGCTTGTCCCATGCCTGTTTGAAGCCCTGCACTGTATTCATATCCACCACTTCCTGAGGTAGGCCATTCCATGCATCCACCACCTTTCAGTGAAAAAGAACTTCCTCACATTCCCCCTTAATCGGCATCCCTCTAATCTCATGCCGTGTCCTCTTGTCCTGCTATTTTTCTTATATTGAAACATGTTAGACTCTTTCACCTTGTTAATGCCCTTAAGGTGTTTAAATGTTTCAATCATATCACCTCTCTCCCTCCTTTGAGCTAGGGTATACATATTAAGCTCTGTTAATCTGTCCTCATATGTTTTCTGATGCAGTTCCTGCACCATTTTGGTTGCCCTTCTCTGGACTGCCTCAATTTGGTAAATGTCCTTTTGAAGGTGTGGCCTCCAGTACTGCACGCAGTACTCCAGATGGGGCCTACCCTGTGTCTTGTAAACAGGGATTATTACCTCCCTCTTCTGACTTGTGATACCCCTACTAATACGCCCTAACATCCCCCTAGCCTTACCTACTGCTTTAGTGGTCTGCTTGGATGATTTCAGGTCATCGGTGATGATGATGCCCAAGTCTCTTTCTTCCCTTGTGACTGCCAGCAACTCCCCTCCCAGCCTATAGGTGGCTTCAGGGTTTCTCTTCCCTATGTGCATGATCTTGCACTTCTTTGCATTAAACAGGGTTGTATTTAACTCCAAAAATTGATTAGCGTTTGCTCATGAAAGTGCTAAAACATTGTGAAAATGCATAGCTTTTGCCGCACTGTGTTTAACAAACATAACACTTCTAGAAAACCTATATAAATACTTTCTGTACAGTTAGCATTGTCCCAAGAAAAAAACTGCTACTCAATTATTTAAAACCCTGTTAAACCCCAGCTACCACTCTTCTGACCATTTTGCTAGTTTATCCAGATAACTTCCCATTCTGCCCACCCCATCGGGATCATCTACTCTGTTGCAGATCTTGGTGTCATCTGCAAACAGACAAACCTTACCCTCCTGTCCATCTGCAATGTCACTGATGAAGATATTGAAGAGGACTGGCCCAAGGACTGATCCCTGAGGTACCCCACTTGTGACTTGCATCTCTTCTGACTGTATACCGTTTACCACCACTCTCTGTTTTCTGCCCGCCAACCAGTTTGCCACCGAGTTGACCAACTTCTGACCCACCCCGAGCTTACCCAGCTTATTAATCAGTCTTCTATGTGGAACAGTATCGAAAGCTTTGCTGAAGTCAAGGTAGGCGACATTAACTGCTCCACCTTGGTCCACCACTCTGATTACCCAGTCAAAGAAATCTATGAGATCAGTTTGACAGGACCTTCCTTTTGTAAACCCATACTGTCTTGAATCCTGTGCTCCTATGGATTCCAGGTGTTGCACTATCCTTTCCTTAAGGAGTGCCTCCATAATCTTGCCCACTACTGAGGTAAGACTGTCTGGTCTGTAGTTCCCTGCCTCCTTCCTGCTACTACTCTTGTGGAGCGGGATCACGTGAGCCCTTCTCTAGTCTTCTGGGACCTCTCCTGTGCGCAGAGACTCACTAAACAGTTCTGATAATGGCTCTGCTAGTTCCACCCTTAGCTCCTTTAGTACCCTGGGATGTATGCCATCAGGTCCCATTGCCTTGTCCACCCTGAGCTTATCGAGCTCATGTAGGACCCTTTCTTTTGTGAAGGGACAAGTGCTCACCTCCCTCCCCCCTGTGTCCATGGTGCTGAGCTGTGGGCCCTGCCCTGCCTTCTCTTCAGTAAATACTGAGCAGAAGTATCTATTTAGGATAGATGCTTTTACATGGTCCTCCTCCTCACACGCCCCCTTTCTATTTCCCATTCAGTCATGCTGGTATCAGTACTGCCATCAGCAAGAACTGTCACAAATTTAGCATTACTAACAGCCTGGATCTGGATTCTGGCTATAACAATAGATACAGCAGTACAAAAGTCTCTTGCTCTCTTGTCATTAGCATACTCAGTACCAAGCTTAATCCCATTTTTCTCCTGTAAGTCACATAGCCACTTCGTGTCCAAGAAAGGACACAGATTTTTTGCAGTGGACTATGCTGTGTTAAACAGACGTCTAATCTTGATCTTAGTGCACTCCTCCAACTGGACAAAGGCTTGATACAGTGGAGATTTACTGATATCAAAATTAACTGCACGTTGATCACTTTCCAGTATATGTTGATTCTGACCTAGCACATGCGAATTGGGCTTCTCATGCGCATGTAGTGACTCAGTCCTAAATTGTTTGACCCTGTGGCAAAGACATTTGGTTTTTTGAGAAGGCTGGTATTATGATATTCGGATATTTCACATATTGTGCAATATATCAGGCACTTTTTTATCCTATCTTAACCATTTGTAATTTAACCATGAGATTGGAACATGCTACATACGAACATATGAATCTGTCAGCAGAAACAGGCCTCATGGTCTGTCAAGTCTGCAGCTAGCACCCCTAGTTTGCAGCTGCCCCACCCCTCTTCCCCCTCTCACCTCCATGAATTTATCAGCACTACTTATCCAGACCCCCCGGCCCGTGCCCTGACCCATGGCCTTTTAAAACTGCACACTGTTTTTACATGATGTAACCTATTCTGGTAGGGTGTTCCATTTTGACACCACCCTTTCCATGAAATAATGCCTCCTCATCTCCCTTCTAAATCTGCCCTCTTCTAATCTTAGCCCATGGCCTCTCATATCCCTTCCCTTCCTCAGCCTAAATAACCCATCTGTGCCAGATTTGTTGATCCCCTTCAAGTACTTGAACATTTCAATCATATCCCCCCATCCCTCCTCTCCTCCAGGGTGTACAAACTCAGATCCCTCAGTCTGTCCTCGTAGATTTTACCTTCCATGCCCCATATAATTTTTGTCGCCCTATGCTGCACCCCCTCTAGCAGTCTGATATCTTTCTTCAGAGATGGACGCCAGTACTGCACGCAGTACTCCAAGTGTGGCTTAAAGACCTATAGAGGGGCAGGATCACATCCCTATGCCTGGACATGAATCCTCTTGCAATACACTCCTGCATCTTGTTAGCCTTAGCTGTAGCTTTCCTGCATTGAACTGAGTTGTTCATGCTTTCTGTTACCAATACCCCCAAGTCCTTCTCTTCCTCAGTGAACCCCAGCCTCACCCCCTCACCCCAACCAGTATTCCCTCCTCAGGTTCTTCTCCCTGAAGTGCATAGCCTTGCACTTCTTTGCATTGAAGCCCAGCTGCCACTTTGCCGACCACTCCTCCAGTCTGGTTAGGTCCCCCTGTAGTTCTTTCCACCCCTCAACATCATCCACTATCACCCTCATCTTTGTATCATTTGCAAACAGACTGATCCTGCTCCCAACTCCTTGCAAGATATCGGATATGAACAGCCGAAACAACACCGACCCAACACAGAGCCCTGTGGCACTCTACTCGTCACTGGTTGAGAGTCCCCCAACCCCACCCTTTGCTGCCTCCCCTTTAGCCACTTCATGATCCAGTTAACCAATTTCGCCCCCACCCCTACTGATTTCAGCTCCCCCCCAACTGCCTGTGAGGCACTTAATCAAAGGCCTTGCTGAAGTCCAAATACAGGATGTCCACTACATGGCCCCTGTCCAGCTTTCTTGTTACCCAGTCATAATACTTAATTAGATTGGTCTGGCAAGATTTACCAGAGACGAATCCATGCTGCTGCCCATCCTGGAGGCCATTAACCTTGAGGAATGTCTCCAGTATCTCCTTCAGTATCACTTCATAAGTTTACCCACTATGGAAGTGAGATTAACAGGTCTGTAGTTGCCTGGCTCATCCCGTGGGCCACCCTTGTGTATAGGCACCACACGAGCCATTCACCAGTCCTGTGGCATGCATCCCATGTCTAAGGAGATGTTGAACAGGTCCACCAGCGGCATGGCCAACACCTCCGCCATCTTCCTCAGTACTTTGGGGTGAACGCCATCAGGACCTGGTGCCCTGTCCACCCTTAGTGCCTTCAGATCCTCTAGTACTCTACTCTCTACGATCATCCCATCAGTCATTCCCCCCCCCCGTCCCCACCTTCCCAGTCCATGGAGGCAGTGGACCGCCCTCCTGCTGCGTGAACACAGAGCAGAAGTATTTATTTAGTGCTTCTGCCTGTTCCGCTCCCCTTCCCATCCACCCCCTGCCTAATCCACACAATTTGGTCCCTACATCTCCTTTTTTCCCCTCACATATCTAAAAAAGTCCTTATTGCCCTGAGCCAACCTTAGCTCCCTGGAGACCTTGGCCTCCCTCACTAGCTTGGTTACCTCCTTAGACCATCCCGCATACACTTCCCTGTCCTCCTCCCTTCCGGTCCTCCTAAACCTCCGAAATGCTGCTCTCTTTGCACTCACCCCCCCCAACAAAAAACACCTTCCTGTTTAGCCAACATGGCTTCTTAGCTCTGATCTTCTTGCTCTGAGTCCTGGTGCAAGTCGCAGTGGCCTCTTCCAGTCCAAGTCTAATGATATCCCACTTTTGTTGTGCATCCATCTCTGGCCTAATCTCCTGTAGGTGCCCTTTCAGGATTTCTTGCATCCTCCCAAAGTCTGCCCGTCTGAAGTCCACCACCCTTGTCTCTGAGCCTACAGACTCCCTACTCAGAGTGTGAACCACACCAATTGGTGGTCATGCCCAGCTAGTGGGTGCTCCATCCTTAGTTCCCTCACCGCCTCCCCGTTTGATAGTACGAGGTCCCATGTATTACCTAGCAGAGTTGGCATGTTGACCAACTGTGCCAGGAGACTATCCTGGAAAATGTCCTGGAGTATCTGCTCCCTGGCACTAGAGGTGGCTGGGTACCCCAATCCACCCCAGGCAGATTGAAGTCCCCCACAGTCACCATACTCCCCTTCCTACATACCCGCCTAATCTGTTCTGCTAACTCCCTGTCCAACTCCTTGGACTGGGCTGGTAGCCTATACACCAACCCCAGCCTCAGTTTCCTACTCCTTGAGTCCAGGAACTGCATCCATAGCTCTTCTGTCCTCCTTTCTTCCCCCTCATCTCTTGTGCATCTAACCCCATCTTTTACATAAACTGCCACCTCTCCCCCCCTCCTACCCCTCTGTCTTTCCTGTAAATTCTGTACCCTGGGATTGCCAGGTCCCAGTCCTGGTTTTAGGTGGCCCAAGTCTCTGTGATGGCTGCAACGTCCACCATCCCTTCAGCCAAGAGAGCTTGGAGCTCAGCTGTTTTGTTACTCAGGCTTCTTGCATTCAGCAAGAGCACCTTCCACCCATTTCCATCCTTCTCCCCAGCGTACCATTGACCTGACTCTCCCCTCCCGGCTCACCCCACAGAAGACATTGTTGTCATGGGGTCAGCTCATTCGGCTCACCTTTCTGTCGATCCTGCATACTAGCTGCACACACACACACCCCCCACACCTAGTTTAAAAATACCCTTGATGTGTTATTTATGATGAGGGGTTGACCCTGAAGTCTCAGGTGTCATCCATCATCAGGACCTCTTTTTACTACCAGAGGAATATTGCCCAGATTAAGCATCTGGTTCCGCCCAGTGATCTTTCAACATTAGTCCACACGTTTGTGACCTCCCGCCTTGATTACTGTAACGCCCTGTATCTAGGGCTTCCGGGGGTTGATATTCGCCGCGTGAAACTGGTGCAGAACGCTGCACCCAGGTTTTTGACGGGGCTTTCTCGATCTAGCCATATCACACTTGTGCTACATGGACTGCACTGGCTGCCTGTTCGGTGGCAGATCACCTTCAAAGTCAGCTTACTGACCTACAAAGCCCTACATGGACAGGGACGGAGTTACCTGTAAGAGCTCCTTCATCCCTACAGCCCCCATCGACCACTTCGCTCTGCTGATGAGGGATTGCTGGAGATTCCCAGGGTTCCTTTAAAGACCTCTGGAGCCCAAGCATTTGCATTTGTTGCTCCTTCCCTGTGGAATTCTCTACCTCATCTGATAAGGGGGTGCCAGACCATGGAGAGCTTCAAAGCCACACTGAAAACATTTCTGTTTTTGCTTGCCTATCCTGAACATTAGTTGTGGGAGCTCTGATATTATGGTGGTTTTAAATTTTGGAATTTTACAGTTTTTAAAGTTTTATTGTAAAAGCTCTTTGATATGTGTTGAATTGTGCTTACAACAAATAAGTAAGCATTAATCTCTGAGACAGGAAGCATTTCCCAGGAATTAATGCATGGTTTTGGGGGGTACCCAAGGCCGTGGGCTTCCCACCACCCAACCATGCATTAATTCCTAGGAAATGCCTCCTGTCAAGGGGATTAATGCACTTGTAACATGGCAAGTGCAATGACAGTATTCTTTGACTGCCGTTTCATTTATAATGAAACTAATATGTGCAGCAAGAATTGTGTGCTTTGTTCAGATATGGTTCACTTCTAAGATGTTACTGTTTCTTACATTGCGCGTGCACATTGGACACTGCACATGTATTAATATTGTGGCTACTAATTTATTATTTTTGAAAAGTGTGTTTCTTCTCTGCATATATACATGATATACTGATTAGACATTACAATTTTTTTTTACGTTCAGCTTCTTTAATGTTGTCCCCTGTGTTCCTGCGTCACTTCTATCTATTTTACTACTGAATTCTGGGAGATATGTCTCAGCTTATTCGACTTTACCATTATATGTAGGGCATTCGGACCAATAGGTGGCACGCGACACAGATTCTTTAAAGCCCCGGCATCTCATTATTGCCTTGTAAATACCTGTGTTGACCTGTATATACAATTGTTCATGCTCCACCCAGGTCCATCTTGCAAATGAGCTTCTGCTCAACGATGAACGCCTGGTTAGATAAAGACTTGATTAAATAAAGACTTGATTGATCTCACTTTGCCTGACAACTAATTGCTCTGCGTGAGCGGCTGCTGCTTTTCACCGCATGCACCTCTCCACCGATTTCAACACTGTCAACTGCGTGGGTGGGTAGGAAGCAACAGTGTTTCACTACGAATTATGTCCCATGGACTTACTACTTTCAATTACTCCTTTCTTTCTGATTTGCACATATTGCACGTTTTACCCCATTGTTACTGTCTCACCACCCTTTCTAGATCTCAGAGAATAAGATTTGCCTTCTTTTATGTGCACTGTAGTACGTTCTTATCATTATTACAGTAGCCACACATTATTCCTGACGACATGCTCGGTGTGTTACGTTCTCAGAAATTTTCAGCACTGACTCCTGATGCCACCTGTTTGTCACCGTGCTTCAGGTACTGCCACTACAACTTGCAACACTGGTAAAACACAATGTTTCCCCAGCGCCACCTATAGGTCAGAAACAGTCACCACGCCTTACTCCCACAATGTGGTGCTCGCACAGGACAATATTTCTCCAGTGCCACCTATAGGTCAAAAAGACTGAACATTTCTTACAAGCACAGTGCTCATGTTTTTCTCTTTCTGTCTTATTTAGCATGCGTTCCCGATCTCTATCCTATACACGTCGTGGTTGGTTTTCACAGTTCCACAGCGTGGCCATGCATATCTAAGGAATTAATGCATGGCTACGTTTTGCTCATCTGATGTGTTTTCTCCAATTACTTTTCAGCATTTGTACTATTCTATTAATGCCATGTTACAAAGTTTATTATTATTATTACTATTATTGATGCTAAGTGCTCCTCCGGCTTTCGTTTCAAGACACCCTGCCCCGCTCTACTCAAGTGTAATCTGTCCTTTGCGTACAGATCACCATTGTTCCATGTGTTCCCCCAATCTCCTACCAGCCCATACCCATGAGAGCCACACCACCCTCCCAGTCAGGAGTTGAACTCCACTATCCTGTCCTTCCTCGTTCTGCTCGCCCTTGGAACCAGTAGCACTTCCGAGAAGGCCACTGAGCTCCCTATCTCCGGACATAACTTCCCCAGCTCCACAAAGGTCTCCCGAACTGCCTCCACCATGCAGCCCCCCCCCCCAGGTCATTAGTGCCTATATGTATCACCACGTGAGTTTTCTCCCCCTTCCCCAACACACCTAATCACAGCCTGCCCCACCCTGTCCGCTGTCAAGCCCTGTACAGGTTACACCCATATCATTACACCCTCTGGCTGTACCTTCCTGCCATTCCCATCCCTCTCATGAGCATCGATCCTTCCCTGCCCACCAGTTCCTGGCCCTTTTCTCTTAATCACATCTCTTGTCTTTAATTCTCTTATCTTTATCCACGTGCTGATCCAGCACTAAAGTATGTTTTTTTAGGAAATGAAACTGTTGTCTGTGAACTTGAAAGAGGAATGGCTTGAAGCTGAAGTGGAAGGGAATTGCGCTGTTACTAAGGGTGTCTACAGGTGTTGTTCCAGCTTCAGCTCATTATATCCAGTACTACGGATTCAGTAATATTAGTTTTATGTGCATGAGAAGGAGAAGAACGGTTTTATGTTTTCTCGGAAGACGAGGCTGCTGCTGCTGACCAGAGAGAGCAAAAAGTGGTCTGTTGTTTATTCTTCTGCATATTTGACACTCGTTTTCTTTACCGTTTGTTAATAAAATGTACTTTTTTTATCTGTGTCACAATGTGTGTGTTCTTGACTGGGTGGGAAAGGGAGACCGAGAGTAGAGTATGCAGCAGGTGCTTAAAGCGTTTGTATTTTTACACTAGGTCATATTCAAAGACTCACTGAACTCCCAGCTTTAAAGCCGGGCATAAGCACTAGTGTAGGCCGGGAGCGGGAGGGCAGAAAGGCAGCGGGCACTGGGCAGGGCACTTGTAAAGGCTTGTTACGTGTGCATGTGGTCAGCTGTTTGTGCTGTGTGGTGTTCACACTTAACTTCATAGCATAGTGCTTTGGCTCAGGCTGTGGGCAATTCCACCAAGAAGAAAGAGGTGCCATGCTTAGCTGACTGGGGGAATATCTGGTAAGGCTTGTGTTCTCTTGCTGTATGACACTAGACTAGTAATACCACAGCAGAGTCCTCAGTCACGATTTCTATAGTATGTACTCAGAGTATTTCTCCAGTGCGCTGTTGATATGGCCTGTGGCAGTATCTACCAATAAAAGCAGCCAGAAAGCAACTTTCAAAAATGAATCTGGAAGTGGGAGAGAGCTTGTTAAGACTGAAATCCCTTAATATGTCTGCTATATGTCTGTATGACACTAAAATATAAGAGCACAGTCCTCAATCACAATTTAAGTATGCAGGTATTTCTTGTATATGTGTTTATTTCTCTGATGTGCTGCTACTATTGTGATACTAGATCCAGAAGCAAATGATTTGATACCTTTTAATGGACCAACATAGATGTAACAACAATAACAAAGTGCTCTAGCTTTCGGACCAACCAGTCCTTCTTCAGAAGCTCATGGCAGTTGTTTAGAAAATACAATACTTATAACAGCTAGATAATGCAGAGAAAAACCGAAAAAAATCCCCATTGGTTTAAAATACTCATTTAAAAAAAAAAAACAGAAGATGATGTAAGAGAAGTTTAACAGTACAATATTGCCCTCAGTCCGAATGAACCTTGGGTTCAGATGTGCTTGGTGCAACACACATACAAAGAATCCTACTGCACATAAATTTAATTGACATAAGCTAACACTGCTGAAGCAGATAACTCCCAAATCAAGCCATGAGTGTCACAGTCAGTATAAGGATGTGATTACTGAAAGGCAACCCCCACCCAGCTTAAAGACAAACTAAGATAGTTATAGGGCTCATGAAATTACAATGTATGCATTAAAGACAAGAATTACCAGTAAAGTTGTCTAAAAACATCAGTGCACACTCTGTGATGTGTAAAACCTAGCTGGACATACCACCCAGCTGTATTCTCAAGCTAAATAAAAGGCCCAAGAAATTACAAAAACCTCAGGACTATATAAATGATAATTTAAATATAAATTGATAATATTAGTGTTAAACAAAAAACTCTAGTCGAGGAACCTCAAGGAATTCAGACCATGCAGCCTGATATGTACTGATGTCAATATATACTGAGAATGTAGCAACTTCATGTACCACAAGTGTCTAGGGAATCTGAAAAAGAGATAAAAATGTAATTTATCTCCTCCTGCTCATACAAACAATACAACCTAACCCACCCCACATCACAATAATGTGGGTGGGGGAGATACAGAGCTTAAACGAGATGTTGTCTCTCTCTCTCTCTCTCCCACAGACACACACACACACACACACACACACTCTCAATCTCTCTCCTAGTGAACCTATATTAACTTCAGTCACTGTAATTGTTCCCCAAAGGAATACAACTTGTCATGAAATCCTGAGTAAATTACTACAATATTAGCCTAATGTAAAAAGATATGTGCAGGACCCCCAAGCAAATGAGATCACACATCCCAATATGTACAGAGTTACAAAAATTATATATAACAGTATAAGATAACACTCCTGTATGTACACTAGCAGGCTGGGTAATCTGAATATGGTGCAATGGAATCAATCCTGGAGAATCAGGAGGAGATAAATTACATTTTTATCTCTTTTTCAGATTCCCTAGACACTTGTGGTACATGAAGTTGCTACATTCTCAGTATATATTGACATCAGTACATATCAGGCTGCATGGTCTGAATTCCTTGAGGTTCCTCGACTAGAGTTTTTTTGTTTAACACTAATATTATCAATTTATATTTAAATTATCATTTATATAGTCCTGAGGTTTTGTAATTTCTTGGGCCTTTTATTTAGCTTTGAGAATACAGCTGGGTGGTATGTCCAGCTAGGTTTACATCACACAGTGTGCACTGATGTTTTTAGACAACTTTACTGGTAATTCTTGTCTTTAATGCAGACATTGTAATTTCATGAGCCCTATAACTATCTTAGTTTGTCTTTAAGCTGGGTGGGGGTTGCCTTTCAGTAATCACATCCTTATACTGACTGTGACACTCATGGCTTGATTTGGGAGTTATCTGCTTCAGCAGTGTTATCTTATGTCAATTAAATTTATGTGCAGTAGGATTCTTTGTATGTGTGTTGCACCAAGCACATCTGAACCCAAGGTTCATTCGGACTGAGGGCAGTATTGTACTGTTAAACTTCTCTGACATCATCTTCTGTTTTTTTTTTTTTTTAAATGAGTATTTTAAACCAATGGGGATTTTTTTCTGTTTTTCTCTGCATTATCTAGCTGTTATAAGTATTGTATTTTCTAAACAACTGCCATGAGCTTCTGAAGAAGGACTGGTTGGTCCGAAAGCTAGAGCACTTTGTTCTTGTTGTTACATCTATGTTGGTCCATTAAAAGGTATCAAATCATTTGCTTCTGGATCTATTCTTGCAAGGACCAATATGGCAACTACTAAATCTAGATTTCATTGTGATACTAGTAACAAAACAGTCAGCAAGCAGCTTGCACAAGTTAGGCTGGGAGAGAGCTTCTTAAGACTTAAATCCCTTAATGTGTGCTGTATGTGTGTAAAATATGACAGCACAGCCCACAGTCAATTTCTTAAGTATATTGTACTTACTTCTCTGATGTGCTGCTACCACTGTGAGACTAGTGACAAAATAAAACAGTGAGCATCTTGCGCAAGTTACGCTGGGAGAGAGCTTCTTAGAAATTAAATTACTTAATGTATCTGTATGGCACTAAATTATGACAGCACAATCCCAAGTCCTCAATCACAATTATTAAAATAAATACAGTATTTGTAAATGTTGTTGTTTAGTTCTCAAATGTGCTGCCAGTAACAATAAGGACTTCCGTATTCTTCCTTATTTTTTAACCAGAAGAACAGCACCTTTTTCTTTTCTCTGACTCCCTCAGTAGTGCCCAACACAATCATCCTCCACCTCTTTCTCCACTGTGAAATGTGTTTTTTGGTAAATTATTTTTCTAAACTTCTCCCTAACAGCACTCCTCACCCCAACTACACCACTACCCGTCCCACACACCTACATCCTTTTCCTGTGTAGTGAAAAGTAAAGTAATATAGGAGTTGCTTTTTCAATATATTTTTTTAAGCTTTTTTTTTCAATACTATTAATCAGCTTTCTTTCATTCCTTGTAGTTGGGATCGATCCAGACTGGCCATCCAGTCCTGCGGCCGAACCCACCTTTTTGCCAGTGACCTCCCCCTTCACTCACTTCTTTTTCCATTTTAATTTAAAACCTTTTTCTTTGAAATTTATTTTATGGCTGAACCTGCAAAGCCACAAAGGAGGTAGGCTGAGACCTGCAATGTCCTTTAAATCAAATTGAATACCTCTAGCTAAAAGAAGTACACAGCACAGTGCTGTACAACACAAGTGTATGCTCTCTGGCATGCACAGAGTGAAATGGCACTTCTTCACATGTGCCAGTCGCACACACTGTAGTACGCCCACCTCACCACCTTGGTCAATTGCCCAGGACATCCATAACTGACAGGTAGCCATCAGTTTGCTATTCGCAGACTCACCGGTCAGTCGTGCTGGTGCTGCAGTGGCTGGATAGGAGGGTCAGGGGGAGGTCATGATGCTCTCTTTCTGCATGGCCACACTTGTTTCTGATGCTCCAGAACGACGGCTCCCATGTGGTGCATCTCTCTGCACCTCTACTCCTCGTGTGACTGGCAGCTGAGGAAGAAGTAGCCCAACATGACATCTAGTGAACAAGTATGGGGTCTGCAGGTGGGAAAAAAAAAAAGGCAGCAGTAAGTTGGTTGTCCACGGGACAACCTTGGGCTACAAAAATGCTTATTTCTGCTCAAAAACTGGTAGCCTGGCATGTTGGGCTGTGGGATTCGTTGACCCCTGGTACACACACACACACACACACACACACACACACACACGAACCGTGAGGCGGAAGGCTTTGCCTATACACTTACAGAGGTGATACAGTGTCATACCAGTAGGTGGCGCTAAAGCATGAAGAATACAGTCCATTGATAAAACTGCGAGTGATGCAATCTCAGCGTCTCGCTGTGAAGAATACGGCACTGCAGTTAAAATGTGCAGCAGTAAAACATCTGAACTTTCAGGTAGTTTTATTACATGACTAAATACATACAAATTACATCATAAGTGTCTATGGCTAGCAGGTTGAACACTCGCCTCTGTGGCCAGAAGATCAAAAGATTGTGGGTTCTAGCCCCACACCAGGCACTTGGGATAAATTCCAATACTGACACTGTAGTGCATCATGAGGGGGATGCTGCACTCCTGATTTGCTGTCTTTCGGATGAGATATTAAACCAAGGTCCCCATCTTCCTGTTCTGGTGGTTGTTTAGGAGGACATTAAAGATCCCATGGCACTTCTTGAAAAGAGTAGGGGAATTTCACCAGTGTCCTGGCCAAATTTCCCCCATTTACTAAAAATACCACTTAATCTGGTTCAGGTTCAGTTGGTTACCATCTGCTCCCCTACCCCTGTTGCCCCTGAAAAAGGGACTTCCAGTCTCAGTGGGCCTTCTCCGGTCAACAAAATATAAATAAATAAATCTCCACAGCATCTAACAGGGCTGCAGTTGCTGGAAGTCATATGCAGAGCACATTTGCACATGATCTTTAATACATCATTCATGTTCTTCCATCCAATAAACATGTACCCAGCGCTCCAGATAACGTTGACGAGTAGGAAGTAATTTACTCGCTCATTTGTAAACATGGTAGTATAATAAAATTTGTGTTCATACAGATGTTTCATATCTAGAAAAATCAGCTCGTTTTGAAGCACCAGCAGTGCTCTGAAGCACTATTTCATTGTGTGTGGAGCATTTCCAAGTGTTGTGATAAGTATCAGTGCTCCTTGAAAACATTTTCTGAAGAGCATTTCTTAAAAAGGAGGGAGTAAAATAGGCTGTTTCTCCCCTTATCTGTAGCACTGCGTATACCTATGCATGAAGTCCCTAGCACAATGTTGTGTGACTACGAAAGGTCTTTAGTGCTCTTATTAAATGTTTAAAATAAATCCATTACACTGTTGAGCTTAGAAGCGACCCGAAAGAAGTCTTCTTAGCATCACTTACTGATACTAACTAAACAGTATCTGACCTGCACGTTTCGGAGGTTGTTTTGGGGCACTGGGACTGAGAGAGAGCCAACTGCCAGCATCAGGGGTGGAAGACGCTTGGACATGTTCCCTCTTCCCGTTATGGATCGGGGGGTTGAAGACACTAGACAGTCTCTCCCCCCCCCCCATATAAGGTATGGGGCTGGACTGGGAGGGGGTAAGTTTAGACAGCACACTTATTTTAAAAGACGGTGTTTGATGGGATCTGGCAGGAGGCCACAGGCTATACATTGGGTTCAGTGTGCATTGGACCTGTTGGCCCCTCCCCATTATGTAATTGGGCTCACATGGTTGTATATGATAATACCAGCATACAAAATTGCCACCAGAAGAAGCCCGTTATGATCTATCAAGTCTGCTCGATGAGGAGCTTGTGGAACTGGTGTTACATGAATTAGGTAAGGGTTATGTTAAGGACTGTTACGTGTGTAACACCTAGGTGGCGCAGTCCTGAGGGCTACTACCCCTGCCTGTGTGACTAAGTACAGGTTGAAGGGCCTGAGTTCTGTGGACGTGTGCCTTCACCCAGAGGTATGGTCTTGGGGTAGCGTAACTGCTGTTGTTATAGCCTTCTGGGATGTTGTAGCCCCCCACCACCCTTCCGTATAGCAGAAAACCAATCACATATGACATATGAACACAGTATTAAACTCATACTTAGTGCATTTACCACCAGGGCTGGACCAGCTGCTAAAACCCTGGAGATCCCCTGTAAAATGAGATCGGCAGTAAGACCGTTCAACAGCAATGCAATATCCTCTCCACAAAGGTACACTGTAGCTAGGTTAAATGCAGAAATAACAAAATCTGATTTATCTGGGGGGAGCTGCACGGGTGGGGCAGTAAATCTAGCGGTTGATTAATTGGATCTGATTTATTCAGGTTTTGCATGCATACATAAGAGTCCCTCTGTCACAGTCATACACTCTGGGTACCCAGTTGGAATAGGCTAGCCTGAAGCATTGAAGCCGGCATTGCAGCTGTTGTTGGGGCCCTTAGGAAAGAAAACAATCACATGCACTATAACCCAGAATTTGTAATCCAGAGCCGGATGGCTCATTTTGTTGAAACAAACCCCCAAATAATAATTAGATGACACACAATAATTGCAGTTTTGTTGCAGGGAGCTACCCTGTTTGTACTCACACTACCCAGACCAAGTGATGATCTGACGACATAAGACCTGTTGCAGATGGCTTGATGAAGCAGGAAGTGAATTCCCTCATGGTCCTCGTCGAAAATGCTGGTCTTCAGGCTGCAGGAGCAACTTAACACTGGCGGAGAACATGCAAACTGAAACGTTTCGAATTACTTGGCTGTACAAAGACCTTGCGAACTTAAGCACATTTATATGTAAAACACTGTCTGCTATTGGTCCTTCCAACTAGCTTTGCAGGCTGATCCCGAGATTTCTTCAGCTTGGATGCTGTTTGAATCCCCTGCGGCTGCAGCCCCAAACGTGGGCCACTGGATACTCAGACCCATGGACTAACAACCAGAAAAGTCTAGGCCTGACAGGCCTAACCCCCTGAGAGATGGCAAACACACTAAGCTCTTGGGCTGTCTCTCCAAATCTGAAGAAATGAGCTGTTACCCCCTTTTATATGGGGCTAAGTTCCAGAACTCTCATTGGCTGCCAAACTGTCTTAAACAGTCCCCAGATGATAATTGGCTAACTTTTTGGCACCTAGAACTTGTCCCAGTTAATTCCCCATAAGTCTCTGGCATTGTCCCAAGATCCCTCCTGTTAAATCCTGGCTTCCAGTTGATTATGAGTTGCTAAAATGGTGGCTACAATTTAAGTCTAGGTAGTCTGTGTTAATGTTTCCCCTACATTTAGTTAGCCCCAACAGTCCTCTCTGTAACAAGTCCACTCTTTAATAAATTAACAGCTTCACTAGGGAGTTGCTGCTCCCGTAACACACTGCCCCTAGAAAACACACAGCAGCTCATAAATATTAATGAGGGCATCTCTCACCCTAACCTTTGCCGCTTAGCCTTTTGTCTGTGCCCTGGAGGCAGTGCTTACGGTGGCTGCTGTTTATTTAATTAAAAATATTTTCTCTTGATTTGTTCTGTGTCCCTGGTGCCTATTTTAACCTAGGCGGCACTGGGAACTTCTGAGGAGGCACAAAATCGGCTTTTTGACTGCACCGGCGGTCTACTGCGCAGAGTGCCTGCACAAACGTGCGAGCGGTGGCTCTATGAACATGCTGCCCACTTGCATATAGATGTGCAAGCCCCATAGGGCTCAGTTAAGCAGGAGAATCACTGGGGACCAGGGTTAGCAGCAGAAGGAGCCGCGGAGGTAGCGATACGCCAGGGACAGCAGGAGCACCTGGAGGCATAACAGGTAAGCCCCCCAAATGGGGGGAGGAGCGTTACACTCCTCCCTGCCTTGGTGTCTGCACCAAGTCTGAAATATATTGTCCACCACTAACACATTCTTAGATATACTCTTACTAATACTCTATTGCAACAGACATATCTGAACAGCCTAACTAGGCATATAACTATGTACAAAATAGCATGCTATAAATTTGGTCTCGCTTAACATTGGTATGACATTTTAATTTCAACAGGTATACTTCAGCAGTTTAGAATTCTCTTTGCAGTAGACAGTATCACATTTTCAATATCATTATATTCACATTTTATTGAGACACTTCATCTTATTCCCATCTGTTTACTCCTGTACCCCTTGTTATACTGAGAGGGTACCTTAACTTCGGTGGAGGCTTTGAACACCATTCTGGGCAAGGAATTTGCCATGACATAAACCCCTTTGTGCATGACGTTCATGAGCAAGTTAACAGGCTGTCCTGGGGTGGTGTTTGTGAGCTTTAAGATTGGCTTTACAGCTCTTTCTGAGCGACGTGGCAAAGATGGCACTGGCACTTGCACGTCTTGTTGAAGATCACTGTCACTTGTCAGAGGTATTTCTACAAAATCAGAATAATCCAAAACACATCTTTCTGGCTCTTGAACGATACTTTCATTAGCATGAAACAATTCGCTTAGCCCACTTAGTTCATTAGCACTTGCACAGTCACTTGTAGGTTCACTACTTGCTTCATGGGGTTCAGGCTGAGTGATTTCCAGTAGTTCTGCCATGCAAAGGGATTCAGCCTCTTCAAGGTCCACACTGTGAGCATCACTTTGTGGAGGTTCAGGCACAAAAGATGAATTAGAATCTGTCACCACATCTGGGGGTTTAGGTTCATCACTGTAGTTAATGGAAGGAATTCCTTAGAACACCCCCTCAAGTTCACATGAGGGGTAGAAAGCAGGCTAGAATTCACTTTCATCATTTTCAATATCTGCAATGTTAACAGGGTTGGAGACATTTTTAGGAGCAACAGGCTGGGGAGCAGAAGTTTGCTGATCTTGTTGCTTGGTTTTACTAGCAGATCTAGTAACAGGGTGCTGAGAAGCATCAGTCTCTTGGATGTTATTGATTACTATTTGGCCAGTAGGTAACCAGTGGTTTCTGTGGATAGTTTTAACAGCATGAGGGTCCCCTTCTGGACGTACTTTATACACTGGCAGATCATGCAACTTACTGACTACTATGTATGGAATGTGACTTCAGCAGTCTGCCGTTTTGTGTTTACTGGGAAGTCCAAAGTACTCTGTTACCTGGTTGGAGCTCTTGAGCCTTAACACGTTTGTCATGGCAAGTTTTGTTGGCCAGGTTTCTCTTTGCTGCCATGGTATTTGCCAGCTGATATGTGTGATCCAACTGAGCTTTTAGATTTTCAACATACTGCAATTAGTTTTCTGACTGAACACCATCAGGAGACACTCCAAAGCACACATCCACTGGGAGACTAGCTTTTTTGCCAAACATAAGGTAGTACGGTGAAGGGGACAGATCAAGGGTCCTTTCACTACCCAGATGTCCCATTTGGTCGTGCAAGGCTGTTAAGACAATATTTTTGAACTTAGCTGGCAGTAGAAACATAGAAACTTAGAAGTTGACGGCAGATAAGGACCGCAAGACCCATCCAGTCTGCCCATTTCTTTTTCTACCTTATAAATGTGCCATCGGCCTTTGCTCTGTCAGTGACCTATCTATTCATAGTCATTTGTATTGCTCCCTTATGCCTATCCCATGCCTGTTTGAAGCCCTGCATTGTATTCATAGCCACCACTTCTTGTGGTAAGCCATTCCATGCATCTACCACCCTTTCTGTGAAAAATAATTTCCTCACATTCCCCTTAATCGGCCTCCTCTAATCTCATGCTGTGTCCTCTTGTCCTGCTATTTTCTTGTATTTAAACATGTTAGACTCTTTCACCTTGTTTATGCCCTTAAGGTGTTTAAATGTCTCGATCATATCACCTCTCTCCTCCTTTGCTCAAGGGTATACATATTGAGCTCCGTTAATCTGTCTCCATATGTCTTCTGATGCAGTCCCTGCACCATTTTGGTTGCCCTTCTCTGGACTGCCTCAATTTGGTTAATGTCCTTGTGAAGGTGTGGCCTCCAATACTGCACACAGTACTCCAGATGGGGCCTAACCAATGTCTTGTACAGAGGGATTATTACCTCCCTCTTACGACTTGTGATACCCCTACTAATACACCCTAACACCCCTCTAGCCTTACCTACTGCTTTAGAGGTCTGCTTGGAAGATTTTAAGTCATCAGTGATGATGATGCCCAAGTCTCTTTCTTCCTTTGTGACTGCCAGCAACTCCCCTCCCAGCCTATAAGTGGCTTCAGGGTTTCTCTTCCCTATGTGCATGATTTTGCACTTCTTTGCATTAAATCCCAGTTGCCACTCTTCTGACCATTTTGCTAGTTTATCCAGATCTCTTCTCATTCTGCCCACCCCATCTGGATCATCTACTCTGTTGCAGATCTTGGTGTCATCTGCAAACAGACAAGCCTTACCCTCTAGTCCATCTGCGGTGTCACTAATGAAGATGTTGAATAGGACTGGCCCCAGGACTGATCCTGAGGTACCCCACTTGTGACTTGCATCTCTTCTGACTGTATACCATTTACCACCACTCTCTGTTTTCTGCCAGTCAACCAGTTTGCACCCAGTTGACCAACTTCTGACCCACCCCGAGCCTACCTAGCTTATTTATCAATCTTCTATGTGGAACAGTGTCAAAAGCTTTGCTGAAGTCAAGGTAGGCGACATCAACTGCTCCCCCTTGGTCCACCACTCTGGTTACCCAGTCAAAGATGAGATTAGTTTGACAGGACCTTCCTTTTGTAAACCCATGCTGTCTTGGATCCTGTGCCCCTATGGATTCTAGGTGTTGCACTATCCTTTCCTTAAGGAGTGCCTCCATAATCTTGCCCACTACTGAGGTAAGACTGACTGGTCTGTAGTTCCCCGCCTCCTCCCTGCTACCACTAGTACTAACAGTACTAGCTGTTTTCTTACAATCTCACCTTGGCTGTCAGTAAGCTCCCAGTACAATAACTGTTCTCGAAGCTTGAGCTTGCTCCCCTCGCAAAGAAGTAAATAAGTATTGGAGTCTCTGGACCGCATCTTAGAGATACCTTCCCCTTTTCTTAAAGCATCAACTACTGGTCTGATCATTGGGTCATAGTACTGGTCTTTTCGAGTGTCAGCTGGAGTTAGCTGTGGTAAGGAACTCAAGTCTGAAGCTGCGAAGTTACAGTAAACAACTGGTAGGCACATTTCCAGAGGTCCCAAACAGTCTGCCAAACAGGTTACAGCTTCAGAGGACAGGACTTCTTCCTGGTCAAACTTATGGCATAGTGCTTTTACAGATTGCTCAGGGAAATGAACCCACTGTTGGTCAGTGACAGGTCTTTGTGAAAGAGCGTCAGCATCCAGGTGGTTTAGGCCTTTTCGATACCCCACCGCATAATCATATGTTGCTAGGGCCGAAAGCCATCTGTGTCCAGTAGCGTCTAGTTTAGCTGTTGTTTGAACATAGGTTAATGGATTGTTATTGGTCTTAACCAAGATTTTAGCACCATACAGATATTCATGAAATTGGTCAACTATGGCCCACTTGAGTGAGAAATTCTCATTTGTGCACCGGATAATTCTTTTCTGAAGATGTCAGACTTCTGCTAGCAAAGGTGACAGGACGCATCCCTTCCAGATGTCCTTGACAAAGTACTGCTCCGAGACCACTCAAACTGGCATCTTTATGTAACACATAAGGTTTGGATGGATCAGCATAAGCAAGTATGGTAGCATGAGTCAGTCTGTATATTATTTCTTAGAAAGCAGTGTCACAATTGAGAGTCCATCTCTGTGCAAACAACTCATTGGGTCTGAAATATGTTTTTTTAGTGTCTTGGTCAGAGCCTTTCTTGAACTTTTTGTGAGTAGGTGGGTACCCTTGAGTTAAGTCTGGAAGGGGGCAGATCAATTCATAAACGTTTTAACTGCCCCCAGTTCCGACGGCAGGGAATACTCAGTGGTTAGTGGCACCGTACAGCTTTTCTTGCTTGCTGCTGCGGCAGGGGAAGAGAGAATTTTTTCTTCCACTAAGTTTTTTCTCATTTCTTGACTTGCCTGACTGACAGAACCCCTCCAACTGTATTGCTGACTTTCTGTTGGACATACCATTTATCTACTACTTGCCCTGGACCATAAGAGTGTGTAGCTGACCTGCCATGTTTGTTGTATGTGGGTCTGCAGGAGGTGCCACTGTACCAGTGTGCAGTATGTCTGCCATCAGCGTCTTGTGGCTACCCCTTCTCATTGCTGCAGTCCCTCTGTGCTGTTTCCTGGCCTTGGCCAGGTGGCAAACAGTGGAATGTTGTGTCCCTCCTCCCCCCATAGCTGTCCTGGGCCGCTCAGTCTGCCCTCTCCCAGCTGTCTTCTGAGTGCCCAGAGTCCGTTCTTGGATTCGGGTCTCCAGCATAGCGAGTGGTAGTGCAACAGTTGCATGATCAGGGCGGCCATGGAAAGAATGGATTTTATCAACTTTGCTGGCTGTGTCAGATTTAGAGACCTCTCCCAGAGTACTCTGCATGCTCCAGGGAAGAGGTAAAGGATGAAATATACTTCTCACAGGTCACACAGATCAGGTGGATGGACTTCAATAAACAAACCCCAAAGCTGAGTCCAGGATTAAAGCTGTCAACATGTCATGCACCTCTTGTGACCCTCCCCCAATACATCCCATCTTTGCAACTGTTTTGAATAAATTAATTTCTGCAATCTCCTCATTGTCCACTGCTGTCTGTCTTGTACTGTACATTTTATATGTAGTTTATCTGCATTTACAGTATATATGATCCTGCTTTGCATCTGTATGGTAGTAAATATATCCCTGTTGGGTGTCTTTCCACTCACTATTGTATTAGTCATATGGATTAACTTGTTCTGTTATTATCTTGTTACCTTTGTTACCTTATTACAAATTGTTTGCCTTGCACTGTTCCCATTCCCTCCCCAGGTCATTTCTAGAAATGAGCTGTTTCTGAGCTGTTCTCAGTTAAGTACTCCTTTCCTGGTAAGCCTTTTTTTTTTAAGTAAATAAGAATGTGCTTAACTTAAACAGAATCTCTGTCAATGACCCAGAAAAATAGCAGCTATCATCAACAAATTCTTTATCGAGATGGATAAAGTACCATTCCCACTGGTAGCTGTGTAGATCTTAAACCTCTTATCTTTTCTTTTAAACCCCTTACAATATGGCCATAAGAACATAAGAATTTGCCGGCAGAAGGAGACTGTGCGGTCCATCTAGTCTGCCCAAGATGTCTGCCCCCCTCCCCATCTACTGCTGTTGTTGAAGTGACTACATTGATTGTCCCATGCCTGTTTGAATTCTCTGACAGTCTTAGCTGCCACCACCTCAGGTGGCAGGCTGTGCCAAGGGTCCATGACCCTCTCTGTGAAAAAGTACTTCCTAACATTGGTTCTGAATTTACCGCCAGCCAGGCGTAAGTTGTGCCCTCTTGTATGCTCAGTCCTGTTTTCCTGAAAGAGGTTACTGGTAATGTACTGCTTCAAACTACATGAAGTCTTGAACTGCTCCGGAGAGTAAAGGGTTAATTCTGTGCCAAGGCATAGAACGTTGAGCTCGAGCTTGGTTTTCAAACCTCTGTCCTTGGTACTCTTCAGGGTAACCGTCAGATTTCTTACTCCGCCTAACTGTGAAGTCGCTCTGGAGATTTCTCCTGCGCTTTGGTTCGGTATAAGTTTGAATCGGTCGGTTTATTCAACTGCTTTCTTATTTTATTCGGTATTCTGATCTCTGTCACGGTACAGTAAGTGTAGTTTAGTAGGTAATGTGTGTTTTTTGTGTAGAAATTGTTATTTCTTTGGTTCTCTCCCGGTCGGTCCAGTTGGGAACCGAAATTAATTCCTAACTGTTTATTTTGTGTTTAATTGTGTGATATTTTGATGGTTTCCGGTACTTATCAGGTCCTGAAAAAATCCGGCATTTCTTGGATTTTTTTGTCTGACCTGTGACACGGTTGGAACCGATAAGTGTGTGTTGCCTGACTTAATGCTGTGAAGGGTAACTTTTTTGAATCTGGCATGTCTGAGAAACCCAAAAAGAAAACCAGTCCCACTGGGTTTCAGCACTGTACCAAGTGTGGGGAGGCCTTTGCTAAGGCTGATCCTCATGTCTGTGTGTATTGTCTGGGGTTTGACCACCTCAAGGAAGACTGCCAAATTTGTAAAAACTTTCCCGAAGCCACTTTGGAAAAACGTTTAAGTAGGCTAAGGGAAAGGGAGGCCGAGAAGTCTGCTGACCCGGATGGCCAGCCCGGTTCGGTTGCGAACGAATCTAAGGAGGTGCCCACTGACCTGGGCGATACCTCTTCGGGCAAAAGGAGAGCTGACTCTGTGGAGTCAGTTCCGTCAAAAAGGAAACCCAAGTCAGCAGGTTCGGATCCTACTCCCCATGTGCTGACCACTGAAGAGATAGCGATAGCGATTACAATTGTCCAGTCGCTTTGCCCAGTTCCGACCAAACCGACATTGGTTCAAAGGCGTTCGGTTTGGTCGGAAATAGTTGCTTCTGACATAGATCCTGAAGCATTCTATGAAGGCGATTGGGAGGAGGAAGAAGATTATGATGAGGGTGAGTTTGAAGGCCTAGATGAGCCAGTAGAGCCTGACATCTCCCCAGACAGGCCTTCCAATGTTTCTCCTCCCAGGCTTTCCGAGTCCCCTTCCTATTTCTTGTTTTATAAGAAAGTGGCTGAGACTCTTCAGCTTCCTATGGAAGAGACTGAACAGGATCAGGAGGAGCCTGACTATGTGGAAATGATAGATGTCCCAGAGTCAAAGAGAGTGTCTGTTCCTTTACATAATTCCCTGGGGAAACAGACACAAATAATCATGCAGTTTCCCACATCTATTCCTCCTGTGGATAAAAGAATGGACAAGAGGTACGCTTTGTCAGGTCCTGGGACAGAATTCCTTGCAACTCATTGTAGCCATGTTGGGGTAGTGCAAGCTGCAGCCTGTGACAAGGCTAACATCCCCTGGCATCTCACCCCCCAGATAAGGATTTCAGGAAACTGGATGCCATAGCAAAGAAACAGTACATGGCATCCTGTTTGGGACACAGGAGCTCTCTGAAGTTGCACCACTTGTCTCCTGTATACTGTTAACAGTGAATCCTGGGCCTTCCTGTGTGTCCACCCTGTTGCAGAGCTTTGTATCGTCTGTAAACAGGCACTTTCCCTTTCAGTCCCTCAGCGATGTCGCTGATGAATATGTTGAAAGGGACTGTGCCAAGCACTGATCCCTGTGGAATCCCACTAGTTACTCTCCCCTCCTGTGACAAGGCACCATTTACCATAACTCTGTGAGTCCTGTCCTGTAGCTAATTTTTTATCCAGTTTACCACTTTCTGACCTATGCCTGTTTGCTCCAATTTATTTGCTAGCCTTCTGTGTGGAACTGTAAAAAGCAAAACCAGACGGCTCCACTGCACTAAAGCAGTTGGCAACAAAAACCATGACAAAAGTACTTACTGATCAGAAGTCGGCATACTGCAGCAACCCATGGGGATATAAAGGATCAAGTCCAGATTCTCCAAATTCAGTAAAAGTATCCAGGCTTTATTAATCCAAGTGCAAAAGAGTAACTTCAAGTACAACAAATAAAACAGTTGGGAACACAGAAGGATGGCCCCACGAGAACCAAAGTCTCTCCTTAGTCAAACGTTTTTGCGCTCTCTACTCGCTTTCTCAAGACTGGTGAGACTGTGAATTACAACCATTTTTAAAGGTATTTCATTAAAGTGACAGTGTGTCTAAAAGGAGTGCTGTGTGAAAAACAAGTGCTTAATAATGACAATGACAATGAAAGGTGACTGAAAACATAATTTGTGCATACTTCATATGTGAAATAAATAGATAAAAAAACAGAAGCCTGGTTATGTGTTAAAAAAACATGCACGTGCAATCTTTGATATGACGTATCTTAAAAAACAGACCAACACTATGGTGTTTAAAAATGTAAATATCTATTTTAAAGCTTTTAAAGTGCCAGAAGGGCCAGATACTGTCTGTGCAAAGAAATTACTAGATGTGAATGTACATTCACATCTATCAATTTCTTTGCATGGATGTGCAGTCCCTGGATTTCAGTGTCATTGATCTCATCTATGATATACATTGCCACCCCCCCCCCCCAACCTTTCTTTCCCTTTCGGTCTCTCTTGAAGAAAGTGTATCCAGGGTTAGCAATGTCCCAGGTGTGGTTCTCCTTGAACCAAGTCTCCGTGATAGTGACCCAATCAAGGTGGGCCTCGGTCATCATGGCAGTGAGGCCTAAACGAACTTGTGGCTGTACACCCCTACAAACCAGCAGGGCTTGATAGCCTAAATAATAGATTCCCAGGATATGCTGCAGCTGCCATCTACTACTACATAACTCTCCGGTTTAATAAATGTGCATTTGCTGTTCATACTGGGTTATGGACAGGAGAAGGCATGAATGCCCATTATGTCTGTCCACCCGCATCAGCGAACATACGAAGAGGCCAGCAGAAGAAGGCCATTTGATCTATCAAGTCTGCTTGTATTGCAGGGTCCACAGCTTGAGCTAACGTCCTTGCCCTCCCGCCCCACTCCTTCCATCCTCCCTAACCATGATCCTTACCTTCCCCCCATACCTATCCCAGCCTCTCTTAAAGCTGCCCACTGTCTTCAATGAGATGACCTCTTCCGGCAGCGCATTCCAGGTGTCCACCACCCTCTCTGTGATGAAGTGCTTCCTGACCTTTTTCCTAAACCTCCCACCCTCCAGCTTAAGACTGTGCCCCCTTGTGTCATGGTTGCCACTCAGCTTAAAGAGACTGTCCTTATCAACCTTATTTATCCCTTTCAAGTACTTGAAGGTCCCAAACATGTCCCCTCTATCTCTCGTGTCTTACAGAGAGTACATGTTCAGTGCCCTCAACCTCTCCTTGTATGCCTTGCCCTGCTGACTGGCTATCATCTTTGTAGCCCTCCTCTGGACCTTCTCTAGCAGGTTAATATCCTTTTTGAGGTGTGGGCACCAGTACTGAACTCCATACTCTAGCTGCGGCCTTACCAGTGACCTGTACAAGGACAGTATAACCTCCTGTCTTCTACTACTGATCCCCCTAGATATATATCCCAGCCTCTTGTTTACCTTTGCTGCTGCTTTCTTGCATTGTATGGCATGCTTCAGATCACTAGTGACCATCACTTCCAGGTCCTTCTCCTCCTCTGATGCAGATACTCGGACTCCACCCAGGTAGTACTCTGTCCTGGGATTCTTGGCTCCATTATGCATAACTTTGCATTTCTTGGCATTGAAGCCAAGCTGCCAGATCCCGACTACCTCCCCAGCTTTTCCAGATCTTCCTGTAGGTCCTGTATCCCTTCAGCTGTGTCCACTCTCCCACAGAGCTTGGTGTCTTCTGCAAATAGGCACAATTTGCCCTTAATGCCATCCCCAGTGGGTCCAACCAATCCTCCCATTAATGAAATAATCATCAAGCTTTCCCTTAAAAACAATCAAACTATCACTCTCTACTATATATTTCGGCAGTCCATTCCAAAGCCTACCTTTATGATGTAAAAAGAAATTATATCTCCCCCTCTTGATCACATTATCTGGCTTAATCTGGAACTTATGCGCGCTCAGGCCCTCCAGATTGACCTGGATATGGATGCCTAGTTCTTCCATTAGTTCTGTCTCCTTCATGAGTTTATACAGTACATCATTAAAGATCACCTCTTACCCTTCTCTGTTCCAAGCTGTACAGCCCCATCGTTTCAATCTGTTTGCATATTGCATTCCCTCCATCCCCCCAATCATTCTTGTACTTCTGAGCTGCACCCTTTCCACACGATCCCCCTCCCTCCTCAAGTAGGAACTCCATAAGGGAGAACCATAATCCAGATGTGGTCTGATGAAAGATTTATATAAGGGCAGTATACAGGTTGTGGTGCGGCTTATGAATGCTCTTTTAATGTTATTAATTAGGTAATTGGCCCTTTGAATCAGTTTAGTGCAATGCACATAGAAACTTAAATTCTGATCAGTAAATGTTCCAAAATCTTTTTCTGATTCTACTTTTTTATTTTAGTTGCATTGAGATGGTATTCTTGATTATTATTGTTCTTCCCTATATATAAAATAGAGCACTTATCAATACTGAACAACATGCCGTTATCCTTTGCCCATCTTTCCGCTTTACCCAAATCCCCCATTAATTTGGCAATATTATTTGGTGAATAAACAGGCCCTCCCAACTTGACGTCATCAGCGAATTTCACATTCTAGCTGTTAATGTCCTGATTCAGATCACTGATAAATAATGTAAACAACACAGGACCCAGGACAGAGAGCCCTGGAGTACTCTACTGGTCACCTCCCCATCTTCCAAGTATGAACCCCTTACCCTGGCTCTTTGCTTTCTTTTATTCAACCAATTTTTTATCCAGATAATTAACCTTTTATCTATTTGCATTTTTTTAAATTTATCAATCAGTAAGCTATGTGACTCCTTATCAAAAGCCTTCTGAAAGTCTAAATATAGCACATCAACTGGTTCATTGTTATTAATGCTCTTATTATCCTTTTCATAGAAACATAACTGGTCAGTAATACATGCCCTGTTTTGTTGAAAACCATGCTGCGTAGTATCCTTATAAGTAATGATTTTTAAGTTTTCCTCTAATTCATATTTCAAAAGACTTTCAGTAATCTTACATGCGATGGGTGTTAAACTGATAAGTCTATAATTGGACAATGCTGGTTTGTCACCTTTGTTGAATAGGGGTGTAACTATTGCTGTTGTGCAGTCTAAAGGGACCAGTCCTAAACTAAAGGATGCGTTGTATAAAAATGCCAGTGGTGCCGCTATTTGATGTCTAACTTCTTTCAGAAGTCTTGGGTGGAGGGAGTGAATCAGGACCTGATGATTTATTTTCTTTAAGCTTAGATAATAGGTTCCGTGGGGCTAACAGTAATGGGTAATTCATGACATTTTTTATTTACGTTATCTTAATGCTCCATTTTGCTTTGGTTGAATACTGAGCAAAAATAAGTGTTAAAATAATTTGCTAAGGCTAACAGGGTTTTTATTTCTTCACCTTTTAAAAATATGGGCCTCACCTGAGTACCATTACTCCTCTGATTGTTAATGTATGCATAGAAACTCTTTCCGTTATCATTCCTATGTAGAATATTAAACTGAATATCTCTGACTGAATCATTTTTTAATGTCTTTAGTTCATTTTTATAAACTGATATAGAATGCACATTTTCATTTCTTTTCATTATATTGAATGCCTTTTTTTCTTTTTACTCTGTTTTATAACCTTTTTGGTGCACCACATGGGTAACTTGCCTCTGGAATTATACATGCGTTTACTAGGTACAAACTTCTCTTCTAATTCTGATTTGTTGTCCTGCCAGTGGTGGTCTGCATGGATCACATGTGTCTTCAGATCTGGTCACAGTAGTTTAATATTTAGCTATCAGCTTATCACGCTCCATCCTGCTTCTCTGAAAGTCCTAGAAAAACTGGTTAAACAGCTAAAAGTCTTCATTTCCTAGTGTAATATGTTAAATATAAACCAATCTGACTTCAGGCTTCTCCACAGTACTGTCTCAGACAGTTTTACATATGACCTTGAGTCCTCCATCTTCGGGGGTGGGGGGGCAGCTTTCTGGCACTAGCTTTAATGATTTCACAAAGGTGTTTGATTCTGTTAACCTCCTACAAAACTATGATAGCTGTATGCCGTATAAACTGTTGTTTCTTCACTTGAATGGATTAAAAGCTATTTGATGAACAGATAAATGTTTTCCTTGCCTGGCGCTAAATCTCCACTGTTCCCAATTGAGGGGGGTCTCTGAGGAGCCATCCTGGGGCCCCTCCTTTTCTTTCTTTCTTTCTCTGGTAACGATATTGACACAAGTCAAGGAAGTAAAAGCCCACCTTTATGCTGGCAATACCATAGTCTACATTCGTGAAAAAAAGCTACCCGAGATTCAGTAAGACCTACACAAAACTGTTACTCTACTTCAAAGGTACTTTAAAGCAGATACTGTATATACTCACATTAAAGTCTTGTCTTTGATGAAAAAAAAAAAAAAGGCCCCCAAGGAAGGGCACTCGACTTTTCTGTGTGGTCGGCTTATCATAGAAAGATAGAATTTGACAGAAGATCAGGACCACTTGGCCCACCCAGTCTGCCCATTTTTCCATACCTACATTATCACCTCAGACCCTACTTGAAGTACCGCTCTTTTTCCCTCTCACCTTCCTTTCCACTATGATTCCCTTGTACCTGTCTCATGCATTCTTGAACCCCACCACAGTTTTCACCCCCCCCCCAGCTCCGTTGGAAGGGTGTTCCAGGAATCCGCAACTCTTTCTGTGAAAAAGTACTTCCTCACACCTCTCCTGAATCAACCCCTCTCCAGCTTCATTGCATGTCCCATTCTTCTGAGCACCATTTTTTCTGAAAAATTCTTCCCTCCTTTACCTTATTTATCCATTGAGGCATTTATCCCACCCCCATTCCATTGTGTACCTGTTGAGGTCCTTTAGTCTCTCCTCTTACACCATTTTGATTGCCCTCCTCTGGACCACCTCCACTCTGTCTTATGTCTTACCAGAGATGTGTTCTCCAGAACTGGACACAGTACTCTAGGTGGGGTCTTACAAACAGTCTCTACAGATGCAACACCAACTCGCTCTTTCTGCTGGCGATACCCTTCCTGTGCACCCTAGCATACCACTAGTACTCCTGACTGCCTTGTTGCACTGTCTGGCCACCTTTAGGTAATCAGATATGGTTACCTCCAGGCCTCTTTCCTGCTTGGTAATCATCAATACTGCTCCACCTTTTTCGTACTCTGCCCCTGGGTTTCTGTGCCCTGAGTACATTATTTTGCACTTTTTTAATATTAAAACCCAGTTGCCATACCCCTGAACACTTCTCTGGTTTTCTCAGGTCTCTGCTCCTCCTTTCCACTCCCCACTGGAGTGTCCACCATAGTGCAGATTTTGGTATCATCCGCAAAGAGGCAGACCTTACCTTTTAGCTCCTCTGCAGTGTCACGTATAAAGACATTAAAGAGGACCGTCCCAGCACTGATCCTTGAGGCACCCTGCTGGTAACCCACCCTTCCTCGGAGTGGACTCCCTTACCGCCACCCTCTGTTGCCTGTCCCCTAACCAGTGTCTTTTCCAGTTTGCCACCTTTGGACCCACTCCTAAGCTACCCATCTTATTTACTTGTCTCCTGTGTGGAACAGTATTGAAAGCCTTACTGAAATCTGCATAATGTGTTGATGCGCCTAGTCTGAAACTGTATTACTTTTATTTTATTTATTTATTTATTAGAGTCTAGGATTACAATTACCTTTCAGCCAAGGCTCTTTTACAGAGGTTCCACATCAGGATGAGAACAAACAAGCAGGATATTAATGATTACAGGATAACAGGTTACAGTTTTTTATCATCACATGAGTACATACAGATTAGGCGGTACTAGGGGCATTCACAGGACAGGGATAACATTGATAACGAGAAGAAGATTCTGCCAGAGGCAATTGTCAAAACACACAGGAAGTGCAAGTGGAAAGTGCAAGTAAGGGGAAGGGGAAGTAGAGGGGAGAGTAGGGGGGTGGATGAGAAGGGACAAGTGCCAAAAAAGGAACAGCAGGTTAGAGAAGACAGTTGCATGTGCTAGAGGCAGAGAGGAATAGGCAGAGGTTAGATCTGAACAGGCCTAGCTTAGGTAGGGAAGAGATGTCCCTGGCGAGACTATTTAGCCAGCTGGGAGCTCTGTAGTCAAAGAATCTTTGTCCCTGTGAGGTCTTGCATCTTGGAATATGCAGTAATTGAGATTCAGAGCCCCTGGTGAGGCGGGGATTCTGTGCAGGTTGTAGCAGAGCTTGAACTCCAGGGGGGACAAAGCCCATCAATGTTTATTTAGCCATTATGCATGTTAGATACTTGATGCAGTTGAGAGTTGAAGCCAACCAGTTTGGGTGTATAGGTCACACGTATTGGGTGAGACGATGGGATCCAGTGATGAGTCGGCAAGCTTTGTTCAAAGCCATAGATATGCGCCTGAGGACGGTGGTAGAAGCGGAACTGTAGATGATGAGACCATAGTTGAGATCACTGAGCTCTGAATTGCGATCCTTAAGGCTTCCGGAGTTAGGCATTGCCTATGGCTGTAAAGCAGGCCAATACGTGTGTTAGTCGCTTTGGCAACATTGTCAATGTGAGCCCCATAGGATAGACAACTATCAAGAGTGATTTCAAGGTATTTGAAGGCTTGCACTTGTTCTAAGATTGTACCTAGGCAGTTTGCAGTAGTGACGGGGTGGTCCTGGTGCTTGTTATGCGATCTGCAGAAGAGCATGGACTTTGTTTTTTTATAGTTGAGGACAAGTTTGTGTTTACTGAACCAGTTTTCAACTGAGGAGAAGCCATGCTGTAGTTTGCTTTGCAGAAGGTGGGGGTCCTTGTGGGTGGAGTGGATGACATCATCATCAGCGTATAGGAGGAGTTGCTCCGGACAAGATTGTGGAAGACTATTTAGGAAGATGCTGAAGGGAAGAGGCCCAAGGATTGACCCTTGTGGCACTCCAGAGTGTACTGGTCTGGCATCAGAGAGAAAGTCAGCTATTTTCACTCTTTGTGAGCAGTTTTCCAGGTAACTCTTAAACCAGGATGTAGATTCAGGGATAGTCCAGTATTTAGCAGCTGAGAGAGTAGTAGATGATGATCAAGGCCACTGTTTCTCCGGGATTCCGTGAATGCGGACGGAATCCCGGAATCCTGATTGGCCGGCTGAATTCAAACTGCACCCGGAAGTATCCGAAGTCACATGTTGGCATGCGTGGGGAACTGGGCAGCATAAAAGCCACTGTGCAGCAAGCCATCCCCCCTACTGAAAAACGCCAAAAAGAAGGAAGAACAAGAAGAGCGCAGCAGACACCCAGAGAGACCATGAGAGACCACGAGGACGCTGAGGACGCCACTTGTAATTTTACTCCAGTGACCTGCTCCTCTTGACCCTCTGTGCATTGTGCGATTTGGTTGTGGTTTACCCCACTACTGAGACTGAGCTCTCGGCCACAGTAAATTTAAAAAAGTTTTTAAAAAAACGAGCATTGCTGCCACCGGGACAAGATTCATCACCATAGAAGGCATCGGACCCCTGAAATCTCCAGCAACCCTTCAGCACACTTCAGGTAAACTAAATTCCCTTGTTTGCCTGTAATATATTTATTTGATGTGGGGGAAACCGACAATGCTCTTGGCCACAGCACATCACTGCGCGCTACACAGGCACCAAGACACAAAAAGGCAAAGCAAAGCTCCTGGTTCCGCGGGCTCCTCCTATCAATCACTCAGCAGCAGCCTAGTCGCAACGCTGGCATCGGATCACTCAGTCCCACTGTGTCCCAGACTCAAAATGAAAAACCCAGCAAACCCTGTCCTAGAGTGAGTCGCCTGCTCCAGACGCCCATAATGCAGGCTGCAAATAACCGGGAGGGGAGAGTGTTTTATAAGTGCCTGCCTCTTCCAATCCAAAGTCGCTGCAATGTTGATTTATGGAGTGAGCTGGGGGTTGCGCTTGACTCCGAGCTGTGTGGGGATGGCATTACAAATGGGGGGGAGCGCGACAGAAATCTGCATGCAGTGGTGGCCAGTTGGGAAGTTGCTCTGCTTTTCACAGTTTTTTTTGTTTGTTTGGGAGCGAGCTGTGGGCGGGAGGGGTAGACTGACTCTCGCTGCAGCGGGCAGGGAGGCGGGCGGTGGCATGACTTAGTTTAGGTTGCTGCACCAATACAGGCCTACTGTAAGCCTACTGCTTGAGGAGCAAGTCAGACTTTTATTTAAAGTTCCAGTAAACGGTTTAACAGAGGTTACCCAACAGAAAGATTTTGCAGCTGAGATCTTACATCAGAAAATTCACTGCAAGGCTCTGTAGTTGAGTAGCTGCAGTTCTGGTCCAGTGACTGAGTCCAGTCGGAGGCACATAGACTGTTTTAAAATGCAGGGTTTTCTATTCTGCTTTACAGATGCACTAGCTACCCTCCATCCATGTGTTTCCCAAGAAACTTGTAGCCAAATCCCCACAACCACCACCACTGTCATTAAACCTCTTGGCAAAGGCTACAGCTTAGACACTGACCTGGTTCATTGATGTAGAAGGTTTTAATGAGGAAACAACAAAATCTAAACTAGTACCCAACTGTACCGTAACAGTACCGGAAAATGGTTTCCCACCGTGAGACACAGAGATGCTGCACACTGTAGGAGCTGATCTGGGAGAACAAACTAAATGAGCCAACTCCTGCTTGGTACATGATTTATTAGTGGCACCATGGTCATTCCGCCAAAAAAAATCAAAGCACCTCATAGCTGCTGTGAACCAATCCGGAGTTTGCTTGGGCTTTTCAGTGTGTCAGTCAGTGCAGGAATGGGCAGTGATTAAGAATGCTGACATTTGCACTGTGAGTCAGGTCACTTAGAAACAAGTTAACAGCATCTCATCTCTCTGGCATAGCTTAGCATTGCTTTTAGCCAGGTATCCATCGTTCCTATGTCAGCACTGTGAGCCCAGCCAAATTCCTGTCACTCTAGCCGATTCCCTGTTGAAATGGCAAGATTCGCATTATGCCTGTACCCGTTTTGCACATGAAATCCCGTGAAATACAGGGATCCCCATAAATCTGGGAGCACTGAGTCTAGCTTTTCCCATTCCCGGCTCGATCAAATTCATAGCTACACTGCTCTCTTCTTCTGCTGTGCCCTGTGCCAGGCTTCTTCTCACTCTCTCCCAGTACCGATTAATTACTAGTACTGGGGCATGATTTGTCTGGCTAGTGTGGCCCTGGATGCAGACACGCCTCCAAAAGGCTTTTCGGTCCGTTGCAAGTTGCAGCTTGCTAAAGGAGGAGGCTACAGCGTTATGTTAGTGCAATTGAGCAGAAAAAAAAGTTTTCAGACTTGGAGCACCAGTCAGATACCTCTCAACCTCTTGCTCTTAAATCAGGGACAGGGCTTAAAAAATCAGAGAAAAGACCCCAAATCAGGGACACATCTTAAAACTGGTAATATTCATCCAGGAAGCTGACAGAATAAAGGAATTAGTGTAGGATGCATTTTGTGAAGAACAAGTAGTCTGTAACTTAATGTCTGACATTATTTTGTGCTTACAATCTCCATTGTTCAGTCATAAAGCCATAAATTTTATAAGGGACAGAGGAAAGATCTGAGACACAATCAGGGACATCCCTGAAAATCGGGGACAGTTGAGAGGTATGCTGGAACCTGCCTGGCCCGGACGCCATAAATGCAGGCTGCAAATAACTGGGAGGGAGGGGAGCGAGTGATAGAAACATGTATTGCTGTCTTGCTTATCTGTGGCAGGAGGGGCCTTGTATGACTGTATGTATTTATTTGTTTTATAAGTGCCTCTTCCAATCCAAAGTTGCTGCAGCGTTGATTTATGGAGTGAGCTGGGTGGGGGGGTCACAACAGAGATGGGCACGCAGGAATTTACACGTATGATTTTACATTCTGGTTCCTATGGGTGCCCTGGCTTCCAACTGTGGTGCCCACCCAGTGCCCTGGTAACCAGCAGAAGCTGGAGCCACCACAGCCGCCCATGAATAACGTGGTCAGTCGAATAATATGGGTAAATCTGTTACTCATTCATCCCTTCATAAAATTCAGTGGTATTGTTGCGTTACTGGCCGCCTTTACATAGCGGTGAATTGCAGGGCAACACGTAGTAGCATGCTTCTGCACCTGATTCCCTGACCACCCATTTGCCATTCTGAGGGCTCCTCTGCACTTGCTGTGACTGCGAGCCGCTTGCCCTTTCCCTGACTAAACTGGCAGGACGGTGTGTTACAGTTGAATTTAACTCCTGTAGCCCAGCCGGAGGAGCTATGGAGTGCTATGTTGTTGCAGTTATGAGCGGTCACCAGTCTAGGCACCACTCTCACCGCGCCGCCCACCCAAGAGTCTTCAACACTTGTGGAGTCAGTGTCATTGACTGCGTGCAGTGAACATCAGGTTCTCCTCGACGGATCGGCATCTCTGCAGGTCGGTGACAGGACGGGTGAAATGATTTGGGGTAGTTGCTCAGACAGTCTTGCTGGAATGTTCTTGATGTCGGGGGAGGCAGTCATGACAGACAGTCACTGAAATTCATCTGTGTGCTCACAGCTGCAGTAATAGTAGAGTGGGATTCCAGGGTAGTAATTAATTTTTATTCTAGATCTGTCTTTTACTTTCTGTCTCCTTGCTCTCCCTGGGGTTCCTGCTCCTGGCTATTTTTTTTCTCCCCTTCCACTCTCCTTTTAGAATCAAGGTGTGCAAAAAAAACCCAGCCAAGTCAAACAAACTGAAACAAGAAAAAGTGCTGTTTATTAGATCCGAGTAGGAGGACTGCAAACAAGAACTTCCCAGCATTTAATTGAATCTCACTGTGTCTTCCGGGGATGGGGACCCCCCCTTCTCTTCTCAGTGAGCGGGGAGGCTGCAACACAGAAGTGTACCTATTTTGATCTGTGAAATGTTGGAATGCTGAGGCATTCTTGTTACATTCAAGCACAGTGATGTGTTGTGGGGAGGAGAAACATTTCAGTACAGGTGAGGAGAGAACACTAATTTTCAATACTGTAGTTCAGTACTGTCTCTCTTCTTACCCATGACTGTGCTGTGCTGTGCTGTTTTCTGCTGTCTCCTCGATGTGCGGTCTGGTGTTACAGTAGTCAGGTGTTCTGTTTCTGTCTTTCTCCCCTTACTCTTGCAGACCCAAACATTTAAGTTTTAACACTCCACAGCTCAGTATCTCTCTGTACCCTATCTCTTAACGTCAGAGACGATTTTGAAAGTAAAAATGGTTGGCTTACTGCTGTCTTTACTGGCAAAACTACCATACACAAATGTCCCCTTTCTAAGCGGCTTTGACTGTATTTAAAAACGAGCATTGCTGCCACTGGGACAATCGCCATAGAGGCATCAGACCCCTGAAATCTCCAGCAACCCTGCCTTGTCTCTGCACACTTCAGGTAAACTAAATTCCCTTGTTTGCCTTGTGCTTTGGATATTGGTGCAGTGAAATCAGGGAACCGAGGGACAGTATAGGGGGTTGTATTTCTTTGCTAGCTGTATTTGTAATATGTTTATTTGCTGCTGCTGTGTTCTTTGGGGGGGACGAAAATGCCAGGGGAATAAACAGTGAGTGAGGACACCACTTTAATTTGATGGTGCAGTGAAATCAGGGAACCAAGGGCCAGGTTGTATTCTTTTGCAAGCTGTATTTGTAATATATATTTATTTGCTGCTGCTGTGTTCTTTGGGGGTGGGGGCGAAGATGCTAGGGGTATAAACAGTGAGTAAGGACACCACTCTTAATTTGTTGGTGCAGTGAAATCAGGAACCAAGGGCCAGTATAGGGGTTGTATTTTCTATATTTCTAACATGAGCTGCTGTGTTCTTTGAGAAAGCCATGGGTACAAACAGTCAGTGTTGCTCAGCTGAGTCGGGTGTGTGTGTGTGTGTGTGTGTGTATATATATATATCTATGTATGTACACATATATGTGTGTGTGTATTTAATATAAAATCTGAGTACTGAGGTACTTAAGTTGTAAAAAACTGCAATTCCTTGTTTGCTTTGCTTCTTTGAATCTTTTTACAGGGATTGCTATATCTATAGCATGATACTGGGTTCTCTGGGAGGGGGAAAAGTGGAAAAACCTAGGAGTACAAACAGTCTTGTAAGAGGTGGGGCAAACCAGCACTCCAGCTATGCAGGACATTGTCCCAGGGAGGAGTGTTTGTGTCGGAGAATTGCTATATTTTTTTTTTGTACAAGACTACAGTGGATGTTTGCCCTGGATTTTTTTGAAGCCTGGAGTACTGGTTTGCTTGATTTCTTATTTGTTCCAGCATCCACCTCATTTGGAGTGTACCCTGCTTTTTTGAAAACTGTACAAAGTCTTGCTTGGTTGCTCGGCTGAGTCAATATGTGTGTGTGTGGCCGTCAGTATGTGTATGTGTGGGGGCAGGGAGGCCTCGGAGGGGAATGAGTAACTTATCTCCTGTATGCCTCAGAGTGGTGGTGTGTGTGTCTAGCATGGAGCCCTTTCATGGGGAGGGGTCTGAGTATTGTGACCAACTGTGCCCAACAGTCAGTATGTGTGTGTGGGGGTGTCATCTGGGCAATGGGGTTCTGAGTATTGTCAAGAGCTGTTTCTGTGAGAAAAGCAGCTCACCGCCTCCAACCTAGTCGGAGGCACCCAGAGAGAAACACAGCCCTTGGACTTCGGAAGATGACTAGCACACTGAAACCTCTGGCAAGTCCGAAGGGCTGTGGTTCTTGCTGTGTGCCCCAGAGTAAGTGGGGCGAGGTGATTGGTGGCACAGCACACTAACACAGGCACGTTTCATGGCTGGATGAGATTTGTCAGTGCCGCATCCCTGAGCATGTCTGCAGGGGCAATGTTGGTTGAAAGCATCTGACCCAACTCCTCCCCTTCTGCAGCATGGTGCCCCAGCCTCCAATAGTGCTAACCACTAAGGAGCAGTTCATCAGATGTTCAGTCCTTTTCCTCCCCACCTGACCCCCGGCAGCCCATGCACATTGCCTAACATGGGTCACCTGTGTAGAGTGTGGTAAGATGACCAGAGCCTCAGCCCCTTTGTGCCACCAGACCAGCACCAATGTGTGCCCTGGAGTGTAGTGGTGTGGGAGTCTGAGTAGTTGGGGGGATGTCTTGTTATTTCTGAGCTTTTGTGTCCATGTGGTCTGGGCGCCTGATGGTTGTAGTTCTAAGGTGTGCCCTATTGCAAGAGATTCTCTTGAAGATCTACTGTTAATGGTAAGTTCTTACAGAAGTGTCCTTTTTTTTCTCGGGTGGGGAGCTGGAAAGCCCCCTGAATCCCCACTGTGACCCTGCACTCCACATCTGCCTACCATGCTTCTGAGACCAACCTACAGTAGGTGCAGTGTTTTTCATCTTACAGTATGCAGGTGCAAGTTATTCTGCTGGGGACATGTGGAAATACTCCACTTCCACTGCAACACTTGCCGTGCCATACTTGCCACAGTGTCTCTTTTGAGAGGAGATTGGTGCTAAGTTTTCATTAGTGCAGTTAAAGTCACCAGATTTGGCAACAAATACCAAAGGATGCTTTGAGTCGACCACAACCTTGGCCTTCACGGTCAGTACTGTGTACATGGGGGAAAACATCTTTGTTTGATCAATGCAGTGATACTGGGAAATTCAGGATAGTAGTATTATTTTCAGAGCAGTTTGCAGTGTGGTTTTGGGCAAGTCATGTTGGGTATATAAATGTGGCTGTGCAAAAGCTCTGTAGCACCAGGTAAGTCTGAATGTTGCTTGTGTGGTTGACAGTTGAGAAGAAGGTTAATTGCCATGTAGTTGTGGGCAAGTAGGAGGATGTTTATTTGATGCTGCCATTGTACATGGAGGATGGGAGTCATAGATTACTGTTACTGTTTAACCTGGAGCATGGGAGTTGAGATTACTGCTGCCATCGTTACCTGGAGGATGGGAGTCGTGATTACTGCTGCCGTTTAACCTGGAGGATGGGAGTCATAGATCTGCTGCCATTGTACCTGGAGGATGGGAGTTGTAGACTGCGCGCTACCATCTCACCCAGTGAATGGTGGATGTTGGCTGCTGCTGTCATTGTATCAGGCGGATGGAAGTCGAGGCTGCTGCTGCTGTCGTACCTGGAGGATGGGAGTTGTAGGCTGCTGCTGCTGTCATACCTGGAGGATGGGAGTCGTAGGCTGCTGCTGCTGTCGTACTCAGAGACTGCGAGTCATAGATTGCTGCTGCCTTCACACCTAGAGGATGGGAGTCATAGAATGCTGCTGCCATTTTACTTAGAGGATGGGAGTCATGATTACTGCGCTGTTGTACCTGGAGGATGGGAGTTGTAGACTGCTGCTGCCATCTCACCTGGTGAATGGTGGTTGTGGCTGCTGCTGTCATTGTATCAGGTGGATGGGGTAATGAGCTGCTGCTGCTGTCGTACCTGGAGGATGGGAGTTGTAGGCTGCTGCTGCGTCATACCTGGAGGATGGGAGTCGTGAGCTGTTGCTGCTGCTGCTGTCATACACAGAGAATGTGAGTCATAGATTGCTGCTGCCTTTCACACCTGGAGGATGGGAGTCATAGAATGCTGCTATTTTACTTGGAGGATGGGAGTCGTAGATCACTGCTGCCATTGTACCTGGAGGATGGGAGTTGTAGATCGCTGCTGCCATCTCACCTTGTGAATGGTGGTTGTTGGCTGCTACTCGTCATTGTACCTGGAGGATGGGAGTCGTAGGCTGCTGCTGCTGTCGCACCTGGAGGATGGGAGTCGTGAGGCTGCTGCTGCTGTCATACCTGGAGGATGGGAGTCAGGCTGCTGCTGCTGCTGTCATACCTGGAGGATGGTGGATGGTATGTGGCAGCTGCCACATAGCCAGTGGATAAAGTCATGGGCTGCACTATCTAGGGATCTAATTCTCCCATTTTGTTACTTGAATTATCTCATCAAGCAGATTGGTAGACCACACTAATATTTTTTTTCATTGTGATTTCAGTATTCATATTTTCTGCCTGCACGATGTCTGCTGCACCACTGAATAAGAAAGCCAAGCTCTACACACCACTCTAGGAGCGAGCCCTTCAGTTTAAATCTGAAGGCCTCATGAGGATGGAGGAAAACTTTTCTGTCCATCCTGCAACCATGTCCTGGACCATACCAGAAAAAGATACAGTCAAAGATCATCTGCTTAGTAAGAAACATGCTAGAATAAGGAAAGAGCTGCTAGTGAAGGAAGACTAGCAAGGCAGGTGACCCTGACCAGCAGTTTCTGTGGCTGCAGCAGAATCATCGATAGTAAGAAATGAGATGGTCATGGACACAGTTAAGGCATGGGGCTGCGAATATTCCACTGGAGAAGCTGGATCATCCACAACTAAGGAATGGATGATGCAAGTATGTGAAGGGGAGGAGCGGTGCTAAAAGCAGACACCCTGAGGCAGCTCTATCTACCCAAGTTAAGAGAGCAGATTGATGCAGACCTTAAAGCAGCTCTGACTGGAAATCATTGTCGGTGATATGCGATTGAGAGCACAGATGCACAGTCGAGGTGCATTCTTCATGTCATCTTTGTGTTGGAAGGGGCAAGATATATCTCGGAAACAGTACAGAATTAGACTCTCAACCATTCCGGTTGTGCGCTCAAGCTGTCCTAAAGACTCTCCAGAGCTGTGATACGAGTTTCATGAATATAGTTCGCTTTGTCAGTGACAGTGCTCGTTATATGATTAAATGTTTTAATGACGCACTTCAGGGTTCTTGGGGACCATGTTGTGCATGTGTGTTGCTGGGCACATGTCTTGTCCCTTGTTGGGATATATGGTTAGCACCATTTTCAAAAAGTTAAGAACTGGTTTCATTGATAAAATATGCTTTTCAGCAATCACCAAACGCAGCGTAGAATTGATCACATTTTGCAGGATCTGGTGTCCAGGAGAAATGATTGCTTTACCACTTGTTCCTGTTTTAACTAGATGGAACACATGGTTTGCAGCAGTGGCATACCACCGACACACACCCAATACCTGGAGGACTTTTCAGGGTGGATTCTAGTGATGCCACCTCAATAAAACAATCTACGAGCATTATTGGATGACTGGTACTGATGAGCTACAAGCACAACTGGTATTTATTACAGATAATTCAGGTGACATTATTGCTGTGCATAGAACTTTTGCAGTCAAAGGAGAATCTCTTCACGGTCTACTCGATGACATGCTAATCGGCAATTAAGAGTCGCTTTGAGGCTGGGCAGTACACTAAAAATGATGGCTTGGTGAGAAGGCAGAGCTGTACAATTTCTCTCAAACTGAGGAATAAAGTAAGGGATGAGAACGTCAAACTGTTCAAAAATGCTTTCCATGGTCAGTTTGGAGAAACCTGACAAAACACCTGCAGTCAAATCATCTATGCGCTTTCTCATGGCCTGTCGAATTCTGAAACCCACTCAACCTACCCAAACTCAGTAAGGACTTCTCAACTGTACTTGCCCTATATCCCAATGTTCACATTACGCAATAAGAATGCACTGTTAAGGGACTGGGAGATCTACGTACGGCAGGATGTGCGTGAACTACCAGAGATTGAATCATTTAATCTTCACCAGTACTGGATCTCTATGTCCTCACAGGTACCAACTCTGGCAAAGGCAGCCCTTCAGGCCATCTGGGTCCCTGTTTCTAGTGCAGATGTAGAGCGGTCATTTTCAGCACATGGACAAATCCTGACCGACCAACGGAGAAGCCTGACTGTGGACAATTTAAAATTATTTTCAATGCTGCTATTCAATAAGTAGACTCCCACCATCTTGTGTAATTGCAATTCTGATGCACTATTTGCAGAAAAAATGGTGCTTCCTGTGCAATAAAGTGTAGAAATGCAATATAGTAGTATCTCTGCATTATATATAGCTATGGTTAGATTCTACTGTCCTTCACATAGTATGGTTTAGTTCATGTAGTCTGGTTAGCATTGTTTGTCTGGGTAGCGTATTTGTCTGGGTAGTGTTTGTTGACCCATGTTCAGTAGTCAGTACTTGTGTTTTTGCACATATTTATCTTTGTAAATCTTTTAAAATAAAACACATTAATTGCATTTTAGCTTTGAGAAGTTTTTATTATACGTGTCACAGAACACATTGTCAACATTAAAACAAAGTCAAGATTTTGGTGTTTATTTAGTATTGCACAGACTTCAGAACTGGTTAATCCCTGTGAGAAAATGTTACTGTTACACAAGACCATTTATTTTCACCGCTGCATTGATCTGAGAAGGAATATTTTAATAATTATGCTAGTTTAGCCAATGGAGTTCCACAGTCATTAGCCTTGATAGCTGGTAGATGCATGACTTGGATAGCTAATATAACATGCAATATGAGATTAAATGTTCTTGTTTTCTGCTAATGTGACTTAAATCTGCATAAAAACATGATAAAACACTGACAGACAAATTTATTACTTAAAATGAGTGAATAATATAAAGTTTTGGATTACCGGAAAAATCCCGGAAATTGGATTCCTAAACACCGGTAAAATCCCGGAATCCAGGATGGTCAAAACCGAATTTGCTTTTTCCAAGCACCGAAAAACAGTGGCCTTGATGATGATGGATGGTATTGAATATCTTTGTCAGATCAATGGAGACTGCCCCTGTAAGAAGGCTATTGTCCAAGGAACTATGGATTGCGCCAGTGAATTCAAGGAGGGCTGAGGTGGTACTGTGACCTTTTCTAAAGCCGTGCTGTTGAGCACACAGGACATCGTATTTATCAAGGTATTCCGTAAGCTGATCCGAGACTATACGCTCTATGGTCTTGGAGAGCGGGTAGCGAGATGTAACATAGTTCACCAGAGGGGTTCCTGTCCCCTCTCTTAGAACCAGTGTGACAGAGGCAGATTTCCATCTGTCAGGAACTGGCCGAGAGAGGGACAGGTTGAAGATTTTTGTTAATGGTAGGAGCACCTCGTCAAGGGTGAGGGCAAGCAGCTTGAGGTCAAAGGAGTCCCCACTTGACCTGGACCTAGCAATAGCTTTACTGATGTAGTTGCGAGCTTCATACGGTTTGACTGATTTGAAGTAGAATGGAGGCCGGTTGGAGAGAGGGTGGGACTCGAGGGGAGAGTTTGGGGGTCGCCTTCGTTTAAATAGTCAGGTGGAAGAACAGAGCTGAGGTCAGTGAAAGCTGAGTTGAATTAATTTGCTATGGTAGTCAGGTCCAGCCATCAGAAAGCTCTTAGTCTATTAAATTATTAAACATACTCCTCCAAATACATTTACAAACACTATAAATAACATGCCATCCTTTTTTATGCTGAAATAATATGGCCTTATCCCAAGATACTCATTATACTTGTAATATTCAGTTTTAATCTGTTTAGTAGTAGCTTAATATTTTTCTTTTTATTTATTTTTACATTTATTTATAACTGTCAAGTTTGTTCTTGAACTCTGTTTTAGAATAGCTAATTGTAATATTATAAGATAAGTTATTCCAAGGATTTATAACTCTTTGTGTAAAAAAACCTTTATTTTTCTGATATTGAACCTGTAGCCAACTAATTGGTAAGGGTGCCTTCTATTGTAGATAAAAGTTTGCTTGAATTCAAAGCCCATGTTGCAGAAGAGCCCTGGGTACATAACATAGAAACAGAGAAATTTGTCAGCAGAAAAGGACCCCGGGGCCATCCAGTATGCCCAATTTCCCCTCTAGGAAGACATCCTGCCCCCATACCCTGCCTGCCCACTGTTGCTTAGCCCCATATAGGTATCCCAAGCCTTTTTAAATTTGTCCACTGAATCCACCCCCACCACCTATTTCGACAGTCTATTCCATGGCCCCACAACCCTCTCTGTAAAGAAATTCCCCCTGACATCACCTTTGAAACTACCCCTCTCCAGTTTGAGTGCATGCCCCCTAGTTGATTTGTTCTGACTCCTTTTGAAGATGCTGTCAACCCTCACCCTGTTTATACCCTTCAAGTACTTGAAGACCTCAACCATATCTCCCCTTTCCCTCCTCTTTTCCAGTGTGTACAGGCTGAGCTCCCCCAGCCTTTCCTCATATGACTTCCCATGCAGCCCTGCTACTATTTTGGTTGCTCTTCTCTGTACCCTCTCCAACCTGTCCTTGTCCCCTTGTAAGTACGGCGTCCAGAACTTGTCCCCATATTCCAGGTGTGATCTGACCATTGTTTTATATAGTGGCATGATTACCTCCATTTTCCTGCTCATAAAGCCCCTCCCTATATGTGCAAACATTCTGATTGCCATCCCTGCTGCCCTGTTGCACTGATTCCGAACTTTTAGGTTGTTTGCAATTGTTATCCCCAGGTCCCTTTCCTGATCTATTACCCCCCAGTTTTTCCACTTAAGCAAGTATTTTGCCCTTGGGTTTTTGGGACCTATGTGCATCATTCTGCATTTTTTAGCGCTGAATTGTAGCTGACGCCTTTCTGATCGCACCTCCAGCTTGACCAGATCCTCCTTCATACATTCCACACCCCCTGGCGCATCCACCTTATTACAGATCTTCATGTTCTCTGCAGATAGGCACACCTTCCCATTTAGACCCTCTGAAATGTCCCCAATATATATATGTTGAAAAGTATGGGTCCCAGCACGGACCCCTGTGGAACCCCACTCTTCACCCTATCTTCCTTTGAGTGCTCCTCATTTACCACAACCCTCTGTGTCCTCCCCTCTAACCGGTGTTCTACCCATTTTGTAAGCCTGCTCCCCACTCCCAAGCTGCCTGGTTTGCCTACCAGCCTCCTGTGTGGGACGGTGTCAAAGGCCTTCCTGAAGTCCAAATAGGCCACGTCCACCGTCCCGTCCTAGTCCCATATCTCTGTAACTCTGTTAAAAAATTCAGTCAAGTTGGTCTAACATGACCTCCCACCTGTGAATCCATGCTGGTTGTCATCCAGGAGGCCTTCCTCCTCCTCCAGATATTTAACCAGCCTTTCCTTAATAAGTATCTCCATTAGCTTCCCCAACAACAGAGATTGTTGGGAATAACAATTTATTTATTTATGTCTTTGTTTACTGGGTAAGTGCACTGATCCAGAGGACGTTTTCAGTCACGACCCGGGCCACAGGGTGGCAAGCAACACAGAGAAACACAGCAACACATGCAGGCAAATTCAGTTTATACCATACATTCACACCTCAGGCGCGAGGTGGTGTGGAAAAAAAGAAAAATAAATAACATAATAATACAATGGAGGCAGGGGAAAGCAATGGCCAGACACACATAGTGTAAAAAGTGAGCCTTAGATAGCAATGGAAATAACATGAGATACAGGAGCCACATTACATGGTGCAGAAGAACATATGTAGCATTATAAATATGACATGAGACCAGTTTAGTACAGCCATCAGTAAAGCTGTGCGGGTTCATGTAGTCAGATTCTCACATCAGTTTCAGGGATTAGAGGTAACGAGGGAAGGAGGGTTATAGACAACTACAGAGACGAGCGAGGAGATAACAGGAGGGCAGGGGAAGTGGAATGGAGACATGGGCATTAGGGTGCCTTAGAGTTACTTACTGGGAGCAGTTACAGTCAGCAACTGGTAGGAGCGAAGTTTTCATGGCCTGTTTGAAGGCAAGGTTCATGGGGGACGTGCGGACGAACTGTGGGGCTTGTTCCATAGGGAGGGTGCAGAGACGGAGAAGGCTCTACTTCCCATTGCCGTGGAGACGTGTGGTGCCTCCACTGGGGGACTGAGGATGCCCTAAGTGTCCTAGGAGCCACTCTTGTCTGTCAAGAGGAGAGAGTAATGGGATGGGTGTCGGTATCTTAGTGCATTGTCCACTAGGCAGCCCATCGCATAGTCAAAGCGACCTTGCACAGGGAGCCAGCCCAGGGACTGGTAAAGAATGCAGTGGTGGGTCTGGTGGGGAGCTTGAAGGACGAAATGACAGATAGTTATAGTAGTGTTTAGTCTTGATTTCAAGGTGGGGGATATGAGGGAGTAGATAGGGGAGCAGTAGTCAAGTATTGGCAGTAGGTTGCCCTGGCCGATGGCAAGGCGTGCTTCAGCCGATAGAAGGTATTTGATTCTGTAGGCAGCACCAAGTTTTTGGTGAATTCCTTGCGCAGTGTTGTTAACCTGCTCAGTGAAAGAGAGGGAGGGGTCAAGAGTGACACCTAGGTATTTAAAAGATGGGACGTTTTCAAGAGAGGGGGGGCCTGCTGGGGTGTGTACAAGGAGGGAGGAGTCGGATTTGGCAGTTTTGGCGAGGAAAGGTTTGTAACCAAAAAGTGTGGACTTAGTCTTCTTTTCATTGACTAGCAGCCTGTTGGCGAGGAACCATTTATGAGCAGAGCCATAGCTGTGTGTGAGGATGGAGGAGATGGGCTCGATGGATTTATTACTGTGTTAGAGAACCAGATCGTCTGCATAAAGGAGTGCTTGACAGCTGAGGCTATCCATAGGGAGTGCATTAATGAAAATGGAGAAGAGCAGGGGTCCGAGTATGGAACCTTGGGGGGGCTTCAGTGCACACAAGGAGGGTAGCAGAGGAAGCATTGTTGATGATGACAGACTGAGACCGATGGGATAGATAGCTGCAGAACCAGGCTGCAATTCCACTGGAGCAGCCAAAGAGAGACAGGGTTGAGTGGAGGAGGTGGTGGTCGACAAGGTCAAAAGCCTTTGTTAGGTCTATGAAGACAGCTCCTGTGGCTTTGCCTTGGTCCATATTTCTCAGCACATGATCAGAGAAAAGGGCCAAAGCAGAGGAGTTACTGTGGTGCTTATGGAAACCATGCTGGAGAGCATATAAGAGGTTATACTTTTCAAGAAGCTCTGAGAACTGGAGGTGCACAACCTTTTCAAGCAGTTTGCTCAGTTGAGGGAGTAGGGAGATGGGCCTATAATTATCAGGGGGATTAGGGGTCGCCGCTTTTGAAGATGGGCACAACATTAGCATGTTTCCAAGAGTTGGGAACCATAGAAGATGTAAGGGCAAGGTTGAAGAGGAAGGTGGGGGGGTTTAATCAGTGCTGGGCAGATGAGCTTAAGAAATGCGGGGTATAGTCCATCACTGCCAGGGCTGCCCTTGGCAGGGAGAGACGTCAGGAGCTTAATAGTGTCTATATGCCCAATGACTTTGAAGTGGAAAGGTGGGGGTAGGGTGGGAGCTGAGGATGAGGGGTGGGTGGGAGGTGGGTGGTTCAGGGCTGAGGATGCCTGTGGTGGGAGCTTGCTCAGACAGGGGGATAAATCCATGAACTTTGTGTTGAAGAGATTTACAATCTCAGTAGGGTCTGAAATGGGACCAGAGGGGGATGTAAGCTGCGTTAATTGTCTGCTGGACTTGGGGTTAAGGATAGACCCAATAGAGGCCCAGAAATTGCATGGATTGCCAAGGTTGTCTTTCTGTTGATTTAATGTAGAATTCAAACAACATGAAGTCTTGCTGTATTCTGACAATTGCAGTTAGTTCCAGCACTTGAACTGCACCGGAGAGTGAAAGGTTCAAATTCTATGCCAGGCATAGAACGTTATGCTCGAGCTTAGTTGAAAACTCTGTCTATGACACTTTGAAACCAAACTGTCAGATTCTTTACTCTGCCTCACTCAACAGTTGCCCCGGAGATTTTCTCCTTCTGTTCGGTTCAAATGCGTTTAAAGTGTCAGTTTTAGTCCGATTTTTGTTCCGTTTGTTGGTTCGAGACTCTGTCTATGGTACCGTAAGTATGTAGGATAGTATTGTGGACAGTTATTGTGTGGAAACTGTAAATTTGTCCGATCGGTTCGGCTGAACCGATCCTTTAGTCAAAATCTTTCTGAAAAGTTAGTATGTGGTTACCAGTCTGTATCAGTTTAAAAAAAAAAACCAAAAAAAAATGTGATTTGAATTTTTTTTTCCAACACCCGTAACATGGTGAGAAACCGATAGGGGAGTCTTGCTTGGCGGTTGCCGAATAAAGGGTAAGTTTGTTAGGTTGGCCATGTCTGAGAAACCCAAGAAAAAAACCGGGCCCACTGGATTTCAACACTGCAATATGTGTGGGGAGGTCTTTGCTAAGATCAATCCCCACACCACCTGTGTTTACTGTCTGGGGTTTGACCACCTCGGTTCAGACTGCCAAATTTGCAAGAATTTCTCTAAGTCTACCCTGGAAAAAAGGTTAGATAGACTTAGGGATAAGGAGGCTGAGAAATCTGCTGACCTGGAAGGCCAGCCCAGTTCAGTTCCTACCGAACCAGAAGGAGTGCCCTCTGACCAGGGCGATACTTCTTCAGGCAAGAGGAGAGCCTCCAAAGAGAAAACGCAAGGATAAATCGGCCGGTTCGGATCCAGAACTTCATGTTTCCGACGCCGAAGAATGACCAGGCGATTGGATTGTGGAATCGCTTACGGTCCGTTCGACCAGTCTGCACCTTCTGGCAGGGGTTCGGTTCGGTTGGTTCCCCCGGTTCAGGATTATTCCCCTGAAGATTTTTATGAACCAGAGTTTGATGAGGAGGGGGATTTTGAAGAGGATGATTACGACGCTGAAAGTCTGGATGTGCCTGTGGATCCGGACATCTCCCCAGACAGACCTTCTGGTGTTTCCCTTCCTAGGCTTTCTGAGTCCCCTTCCCACTTTCTGTTTTACAGAAAAGTGGCTCAAACCCTCCAGCTTCCTATTGAGGAGGCTGTGGAGGATCAATAGGAGCCTGACTTTGTAGAGATGATGGACATCCCAGAGTCTAAGAGACTGTCTGTTCCCCTCCATAAGTCCTTTGGGAAAAAATTCTTAGGTCTCCCAACTCTGTACCTCCTGTTGACAAGAGAATGGACAAGAGGTACACCTTGTCAGGCTCAGATACAGAGTTTCTTTATCAGCAATGCAGCCACGTTGGGGTAGTGCAGGCTGCTGCCTGTGACAAGGCAAACATCCCCTTGGCTTCACCCCCCCAAGACAAAGATTCCAGGAAGATATATGCCATGGCAAAGAAGCAGTACATGGCATCATCTTTGGGACTCAGGCAGGCTAACTATATGGCCTATACAGCCAGGTACCAGAAGTGCAGGTGGGACACTGTACTGGCACTGGCTAAACAGGCTTCCCCTCAGCTAGCCAAGGAGCTGGAGGGGGTGGCTGCTGATGGGATTGAGGCATCAAAGGTGCAATTTCATGCTGCTGTGGACTCCAGTGATGTGTCATCAAGTGTCATGGCTACATCTGTGGCTGTTCGGAGGATGGCTTGGCTCAGTTGTACTAGCCTTTCGCAGAATACCCAGGCTAAGGCCATGGATTTCCCTGTGGTGGGTTATTCTCTGTTTGGGGAACAGACAGAGGATTACATGAAGAAAATGGACGAATACAGGGCCACTTACAGCAGTGCCCAGGCCAAAAAGAGGCAGGCAACTCCTCAAAGGCAGCAAGCTAGGGGCAGGGGCAGGCCTTTTCACAGGCTTTTCTATCAAGCGCAGGCCTCTTCTTCCTTTTCTCAGAGGGGGTTCTTCAGAGGGAGAGGCAGGAGGGGGATGAGCAGGGCTGCATCCACCCCTCAGCCTAAGGCTCCTGCCAAGCAGACACCCTGATGTGTCAGCCCGGGTCAACTTCCCCATTCCGGTAGGAGGCAAGCTGGCTTACTTTGTCCAGGACTGGACATCTGTTACCTCAGACAAGTGGATCCTGGAGGTTGTAAGCCTGGAACTGATTCTCAGTTTCAAAAAATTTCTGAAACTGAGACCCAGAGCCTTTCCACTTGCAAATACATCAGAAACCCTTGCTCTAGAGGCAGAGGTTTCCTCTCTACTGGCCTTAAGATCCATAGAGAGAGTTCCTACCCTATACAGGGGCCAAGGTCTGTACTCCAGGTACTTCCTTACCCCAAAAAAGACAGGGGAGTGGCGACCCATCTTAGATTTGAGATATCTAAACAAGCACCTGCTAAAGCCAAAATTCAAAATGGTGACTCTGGGAACAATTCTTCCCTCTCTGAGGCCAGGAGACTGGCTAGCCTCCCTGGACCTCAAGGATGCCTATTTTCACATTCCCATCAGGTGCTCCCACCGAAAGTGCCTCAGGTTCGAATTGCCCTCAGGCCATTATCAGTTCAGAGCAATGCCCTTTGGCCTAACTTCAGCTCCGAGGGTGTTTACAAAGTGCCTAGCAGTAGTGGTGGCCTTTTTAAGAAGGAAAAGGATTTCTATTTTTCCATACCTAGACGACTGGCTCCTTGTGGGCCAGTCTCCAGACCAAGTCAAGTTAGATCTGCAGGTCACCCAGCAAGTTCTCACTTCCCTGGGGTTCCTTCTCAATCTTCCCAAGTCAGTTCTCGAGCCAGTACAGCTCCTCACTTTTATAGGAGCAGAGCTGGACATGCTCAAGGCAAGAGCTTTCCTTCCTTTGGAAAGGGCAAAAGCCATCGCTCAGCTGGCCTCTTCCTTTCTCCCTCTGGTTTCTCGACCAGCAAGGCATTTTCTTTAGCTTCTGGGCCACATGGCAGCTTCCACGGCAGTGGTCCAAGGGCCAGGTTTCAGATTAGGGACATTCAGTTCCATCTGAGAACTTTTTGGTCCCAAAGGAAAGATCCTCTTACCAAGCTAGCTCCTGTTACTCAGACCTTAATTCAGGCCCTTCAGTGGTGGCAGGACCTGGACAATCTGAGGCAAGCTGTTCCATTTGTCACTCTGACTCACTCGGTGGTTCTTACTACAGATGCTTCCCTTTTGGGGTGGGGAGCCCATCTGGGGGCTGTCACAGCCCAGGGACTGTGGTCCCCTCAGGAATACCTTCTCCATATCAACCTCCTGGAGTTCAGGCAGTACTTCTTGCCCTACAAGCTTTCTCTCAGTCAGTACAGAGCAAGGTGGTTCAGGTCAAGACGGACAACACTACCACCATGTGGTACATCAACAAGCAGGGAGGCACTCGGTCCATGGCCTTGTGCAGGAGGCCATGAAAATATGGTCCCTGGCTTATTCCCTGCAGACCTCTCTAGTAGCAGTACACCTCTCAGGAAAGGACAATGTGATAGCAGATGCATTGAGCAGATTTCAAGGGCCATCACGAATGGTCTCTGGATCCTTTGGTGTTGAAAGTGATTTTCTCAGGTGAGGGCACTCCAGAGATAGATCTCTTTGCAGCCCCAGACAGTCACCAACTTCCTCTGTTTTGTTGCAGACCCCCAGTCTTTGGCTCAGTCCCTCTTGATGCTCTGATTTTGAACTGGGAAGGGACATTTCTGTATGCCTTCCCTCCTTTTCCTCTACTGTTAAAGGTTCTAGTCAAGGTAAGGTCACAACCATGCAAAGTGATTCTGATTGCTCCAGACTGTGCCAGGCAGCCTTGGTACCCCCTGTTGCTGTCCTTAGCAGTCCATCTTCCCCTGTCTCTTCCCAGGATCACAATCTGCTTACCTCCTCTCAACGGAGGATTTGGTACCCCAGTCTCCGTTCACTCAATCAAAAGGCATGGCTCTTGAAGAGTTAGAGTAGGCAGATTTACATCTGTCTCAAGGGGTTCTGGATATTCTCAAAGCTCTTGAAAGCCTGCCACCAGAAAAACTTTCAACTCCAAATGGAAATGGTTCAGTATTTGGTGTTCCAAGAAGCATATATCCCCCATATACTGCTGAGTTGTCTACAGTTCTGGATTATATGGTTCACCTTAATGGTCTAGGCCTCAAGCCAGCTACTCTCAAAGTTCTTTTGTCAGCTGTTTCTGCTTTCCTGTCAGTAGGGAAGTCTTCCTCTCTGTCATCTCACCCTGTCTTCTGTATATTTTTCAAAGGATTGCTTCATACCAATCCCCCTTTTAGGGATACTGCTCCTGCCTGGGATTTGAATGTTTGCATTGCTCAGCTTATGCAACCCCCCTTTGAGCCTATGTCCTCAGCAGATCTCAAGTACTTGACTTGGAAAACTGTGTTTTTGGTTGCTGCTAGTTCTGCCAGGCGTATCAGTGAATTGCAAGCCCTCTCAGTGGAACCTGACTTCATTTCATTCCATAGAGATAAGGTGGTCCTTAGAACTGATAGAAGGTTCTTACCTTAAGTGGTTTCTGACTTCCACTTAAACCAATCTATGTCTCTTTCTGTGTTTTTCACTGATCACATCTCCTCAGGGGAACGGAGGCTACAACAGTTTAGATGTTAAACGGGGCCTTAGTTACTACATAGAACGTACAAAGGGTCACAGGTTTGACTCCCTCCAGTTGTTCCTCACTTATGGGGAAGTAGGTAAGGGGAAACCTGCCACCAAGAGAACCATTGCTAGGTGGATTGTGTCCTGTATCCAATTCTGCTATGAAAAACTGCACCCTCAGGCCTGAGGGCTCATTCCACTAGAGGTACAGCTGCTTCTCTGGCTGCAGCCAGGGATATTCCTTTGTTAGAAATTTGCCAAGCAACCACCTGGAAAACAGTTCATACCTTCACCAAGCATTACTCTCTGGATATCCAGGCTAGGAGTGATGCTAGGTTTGGCACAGCAGTGCTTCAGATCCTATTCCCAAAGTAGGTTCTGTCCCTCCTCCTTGGAGATACTGCTTGGTAGTCTGCAATTGTCAGAATACAGCAAGACTTCATGTTGTTTGAAGAAAAAAATACTCGCCTTAGTAATTGTGTTTCTTCTAATGGAGTCTTGCTGTATTCTGAACTCCTCCCCCTCTCAGAACCTGTTTTGGGAAGTGGGTGGGCAGGTGCAGTGTTGTACCCTGGGGTGTCTTTAGCCCACTCCTGTTGTGTTGGGTGCTTTGTGTTTGTTTAGTTAAGAGTTTTTAGTTCTTATTGCTTGGTTTTTGGTCTTTAGGTTTCCTGACTTGAGTCTTTTGGGAATCCTAAAGTCGTGTTGCCAGTTGGCTAGTAGGAATTTTACAATTTCTACATTATATAGTCAGTGAGTTTTAGCTCATAAGAATCTGACGGTTTTGTTTCAGAGTGTCACAGACAGAGTTTTCAACTAAGCTTGAGCCTAACGTTCTATGCCTGGCATAGAATTTTAACCCTTCAGTCTACAGGGCAGTTCAAGTGCTGGAGCTAACTGCAATTGTCAGATTACAGCAAGACTCCATGAGAAGAAACACAATTACTAAGGTGATTAATTTTTTCTTTTCGCTTGAGTGATTTTGCAGTCTGTTTGCAGGTGTTGCGTAGCTGTTTGTAAGCATTCCAGAAGTGGGGAGAAGGTGATGCCGTATAGGCTTTCCATTTGTTATCCCAAGCTTTCATTAGTGCCAGCAGTTCTTTGGATAGCCAGCGGGTACAGCCCCCTCTTACCCTTCTGGTTGTGATGGGGAAATGGATGTCCTGTAGGTGGGAGAGTTTGGATATATGGTAAGTGACCGCATCGGATAAGCTGCTAAGATGGTAGAAGGTCGACCAGTCTATAGCCCTTACATCACTAAGGACAGGGCTAGGGTCTGAGCAGTTAAAGTTCTTGAAGGACAAGAGTCTGTGAGGGGGGTGGACAGATTTGATAGACAGTATAGCATAGGTAGGGGTGTGGTCACTTATGGAGTCGGACATAGTGCCTGCTTGGAGGACTGAGTCATCCCGGTTTGTGATGACTCAGTCAGTTGGGGAGTGATTGTGCATATGAGCGGTATGTCTGGTGGGGGAGGAGATAATTTGCTCTAGGTTGTGTACTTTCAGTGCACTAGAGTAGTCTGGTGAATTGTCTTCCAGCCAGTTGAAATTGAAATTCCCAAACACAATTGTGTCTCTTCGGGGTGTTGTACTGCCTATGCCATTTAGGAAATTTAAAAGACCTGGGATACCTCCTGTGGTGGGGGTTATAGCAACAACCCGAGTAAAGTTTCTTTGATGCACCTAGGATTACCTCTGTAAGAAACCACTCACTCTGAGAGGTGGGAGTGGAGCAGCTGACGATAGTGGCAGTAATGTGGTCTTGCACATACAGTGCCATGCCCCCTTCCTTCTTTCATCCTGATCTGTCCAGTTGTAGGAGTGAATAACCATCCAGGTTGAACAAGGAGTCAGGGTGGTGGGGTTTCAACCAGGTCTCAGTGAGACCTAGTGCCTGTGGCTTGTAGAGAGATACCCACGCCTCAAGCTCATGGAATGTTGATGGCAGGCTGCAGATATTCATGATGGGCAACTTTTAGTCCATGCCTGTCCAGGCAATGTCCGTGTGGTCATTGTGGGTGTTTATGGGGCCAGAGTTACTCTCTACATCACCAGAGAGGAGAATCAGTGTAAGCAGAGTGAAGGTAGGAGGGAGCCAATAGGGGGATTGAAGGGTGAGGGAGTGCACAAACAGGCCGAGCTGACGGCGTTCATAGTTAGACAGTAGTGCCAGGAGGGTTGTACTTGTGAGGGTAAGTTCATGTCCATTCACAATGATCATGGTGTATGAGAGAGTGTGTGGGTATTGGGAGGAGCTTAGTTTTTGCTGCTTCATGGCTAACATTGATGCACAGGCATCAGTCGCCAGCTGCAGCGTGGGCATGGAGACCAGCATAAGGAGCAACACGCAAGTGTTAATTTTAAGAGGTATTTTGGCTGCAAAAGAGAATTCTGTGAAGAGAGAAGAACAGAAAGGAACCTTGTGAAAGGGGGAGTAGCACTGCGGTGGAGGAGACTGGTAGGCAGCATCAGGAAAGCTGTGGGCAGTGAGCAACCACTCTAGAGGAGGAATTGTTTAGCAGTTACTTTAAGGGAAGGGATGGGCTTAATAATGTTCTTTGATGGTAGCCGCAGCAATACTATAAGCCACTTAAGTTGCAGTCCCTGAGATGAGCACCTTAGTATGTACCTATGTTAGTACCTTTGGCTTTGGGTTGGGTTTAAAGCTTTGAGAGCCAATGGGTGCAGGGAAACTGGTTGAGGGAAGGGCTTAGTTCTATTTAATAGAGGTCGGGGCTGGGGAGGGGGGCAGGGGCGAGACTAAAAATGCACACTAGGAAAATATTGCAGGCAGTTTAGAAAGCAGGCAGTTGTTTAAATTTGGTGCCTGGTGCTTGGGGACAGCAGCGGGGACTGAGCTGTAGTTCCCAGTCCTGGCTAGAGACCCTTGTCCAGTCACAGCACTTAGTCTCTGTTTAGGCAAGGAGCCAGGTTCCAGATGAGGGACATTCAATTCCACCAAAGGTCCTCTTGGTCTCTGAAGAAAAATTCTCTTACCACGCCAATTCCAGTGACTCAGACTCTGGTCCAAGCTCTCCAGTGGTGGCTGGACCAGGACAATCTCAGGCAAGGTGCCCCATTTCTCAAGAAAACTCCTTCAGTGGTCCTTACCACAGATGCTTCTCTCCTGGGCTGGGGAGCTCACCTGGGAGCCCTCACAGTGCAGGGGGGTTGGTCTCCAAAAGAGTCTCTCCTTCATATCAATCTTCTGAAACTCAGGGCAGTATTCTTGGCCCTTCAAGTTTCTCGGACTCAGTGAGGAACAAGATGGTTCAGGTCAGGACAGACACCACCACCACCGTGTGGTACATCCACAAGCAAGGGGGCACTCGGTCTGTGGCCTTGTGCATGGAGGCCATGAAAGTATGGTCTCTGACCTACTCCTTACAAACTAATAGCAGTCTACCTCCCAGGGAAGGACAACGTGCTAGCAGATGCTCTGAGCAGAATCTCCCAGGGCCATCATGAATGGACCTTGGATCCTCTAATCCTGAAAGTAATCTTCACCAGGTGGGGCACTCCAGAGATTGATCTCTTTGCAGCCCCAGACAGTCATCACCTTCCCCAGTTCTGCTGCAGGCCTCTAGTCCTGGGAACTGTTCCTCTAGATGCTGTGACATTGGATTTGTAAGGCAAGTTCCTTTATGCCTTTCCTCCCTTTCCCCTGTTGTTCAAGGTTCTAGTCAAGATCAGGTCACAACCCTGCACAGTGATTCTAGTTGCTCCAGACTGGGCCAGGCAATCTTGGGATCCCCTTTTGTTGTCCTTAGCGGTCTCACTCCCCCGTCTCTTCCCAAGAGAGACAATCTTTTAACCTTCTGTCAGGGGAGGATCTGGAACCCCAATCTCCAATCCCTCAGTCTCAAGGCCTGGCTCTTGAAGACTTAGAATACGCAGGCCTGCATCTTTCTCAGGGAGTTTTGGACATCCTTAAGGTTTCTTGGAAGCCTTCTACTAGGAAAACTTATAACTCCAAATGGAAGAGATTCAGCATTTGCTGTTCACACAGGGATATTCTGCCAGGTGCTGCTGGTATTGCCATAGTCTTAGATTACCTGGTTCACCTTAATGGCTTAGGCCTTAGGCCAGCCACTTTAACAGTTCATCTAGCAGCTGTCTCTGCATTCCTGTCAGCAGGGAAGGGCAGTTCTCTGGCATCTCACCCTGTTTTTGGTAAGTTCTTTAAAGGTCTGGTTCATATCAACCCTCCTTTTAGAGAGCCTTCTCCGGCTTGGGATTTTAGTATCTGCATTGCTCGCTTATGCAGCCACCCTTTGAACCTCTGGCTTCAGCCGAGCTTAAGTACTTGACCTGGAAAACTGTGTTTCTGGTAGCCATCACTTCTGCCAGGCGAATTAGTGAATTACAGGCCCTGTCAGTTGAACCAAATTTTATCTCGTTTCACAGAGATAAGGTGGTCCTCAGAACTAATAGGAGGTTCTTACCCAAGGTGGTCTCAGACTTCCATCTAAACCAGTCCATGTCTCTTCCTGTGTTTTTCACTGACCATTCTTCTTCAGGAGAAAGAAAGTTACACAGTTTGGATGTTAAAAGGGCACTTCGCTATTACATAGAGCATACTAAGGCACATAGGAATGACTGTCTTCAGTTGTTTCTCACTTATGGTGAAGTGGGAAAAGGTAGGCCTGCTACTAAAAGAACTATTGCCAGGTGGATTGTGGCTTGTATACAATTCTGCCATACCAAGCTAGGTAAAACACCTCCCTCAGGCCAGTGGGCCCACTCGACGAGGGGTACAGCCGCTTCTCTGGCTGCTGCCAGAGATACACCTTTACTAGAGATCTGCAAAGCAGCCACCTGGAAAACAGTCCATACATTCACCAAGCATTACTCTCTGGATATCCAGGCTAGGAGTGATGCTAGGTTTGGTACAGCAGTACTGCAGAGCCTATTCCCAAAATAGGTTCGGTACTCTCCTCCATGCAGGTACTGCTTGGTAGTCTGCATATGTCAGAATACAGCAAGAATTCATGTTGTTTGAAGAAAAAAATTACCTTAGTAATTGTGTTTCTTGTAATGGAGTCTTGCTGTATTCTGACCTCCCCCTCACATCCCGTCTCAGAACATAGTTTTTGGGACATGGGCTGGCAGGTACAGTGTTGCACCTCAAGGGTGTAACTTGCACCCCTCCTCATCAGGGTGGGGTGGTGGTTGTTATGTTTAAGATTTATATATTATATATCTTCTTCACTACTTTTTTTTTTTATCTTGGGTTCTCGACTTGTCTTTTGGGACCTAAGTAGTTGCCTGTTGGTATATTTTTTTACAGTTTCCACACTGTAAGTGTAGTTAGTTAGTTGCTCGTAAGAATCTGACGGTTACACTCTGAAGCACCACAGGCAGAGGTTTGAAAACCAAGCTCAAGCTCAACGTTCTATGCTTCTGCATAGAGTTAACTCTTTCCTCTCTGGGGCAGTTCAAGTGCTGGGGCTAACTGCATGTCAGAATACAGCAAAGGCTCCATTAGAAGAAACAGAATTACTAACCTGAGTAGTTTTTTCTTCTGACCTTTGTACTATTGTTTTCCAGGGACCCCTAATTTGGAGTCAACTGCATACTTGGATGTTAAGCTGGTTGTATATTTTGTTAAGTCTGAAATAAAATCTGGAAGATCATCGGTCCCAGTATAAAACCCTGAGAAACCCCGCTAGATACCATGTCGGTCCCTGATTGGTGTCCATTTATGACAACCCTTTGCATCTTGCTGGAATGTCACTTTAATGTCCAGTTAATCTGTTGTCAGTTTTGTGTTTTGGTGACAATGGCCCAATGAGGTACCAGATCAGATGCTTTGAAATCGAGATAAAAGGTATCGCAAGATATATTTTTATCCAGTAGTTGGCTAATTTGCTCATAAAAACACAAGAGATTGGTCGTATGGCATCTTTTTAAAATACATGTTTATCTGTGTCTAGGTTTATTAATGAAGCATTTAGTCGAGCTTTTATAATGCTTTCAGGCATTATCCCTAGGATACACATAAGTTTTATTGAATGATAGTTGTTTGTATCCTGTCTGTTGCCTTTTTACGGCTGCAGTAGGCAGAGCCTGCAGACGTTTTGCATGTACAAAAGGAGTGATGTCATGTTTTCTGTCCATGGAACTGACTGAAGGTGTAAATAGTCTCCTCCGCCTTACCCTCCTCCAAGAAATGTTTTCCGCCCTCAAATAAATACGCTTTCATGTTAGTCAGTGGTTGCAGTGCACTGTTTTAGTGGGACGTACAAGAACTGGAACCTGAGTAGTGGGAGGCAGCATTATTTTTTGTGGGGAATAAAATCCATCCCCACCTCCACCCAAGAAGCTCCTAAAGATCCACCCCACCTTTTTTTGGTTCATGTGGGAGGGACATGAGGTGGATCTGTCATGCTGGAACAATTGACTATCAAAGCTGCCTGGGGCATCAGAGCGTAAGCTTCAGAAGGAAAAGCCTAAAATTGCATCCCTATACAGCACTTGTTTAAACAGCATTGGCTCAGCTTACATTCCTCTCTTGGTCACACATTTTCACAAATACATTCTAAGAGATGGAAAGTCCCTCTTGGTGGGTATATGGTGCTATTCAGATCTGTCCTCAAACCCTGTCCCCACCACCTTACTCAGTATTTTGCATCAGTCGAAGCATGTCAGTATAGCAAGAGGCTGCAGTGTATGTTTTTTACTGAGCTTGCAGTTTTAAAGGAGTAGTCCACTGTCCACTCAGAATTTGCAAAAACATATGTTATGCAGAGTGTTTTGATTTGTATATCAAGTCCTAATGTGTTCCTCCCTCTGTCTGCTATTAGGAGTTTTTCCTAAATTAGCCTATTAGCAGATACCTGAGAGATAGCTAACTGGGGTTTCTGTAAGAAAACCCCTGCTAAATTAAGCTCTAATTCACTACTGTTGTTTTCTGTGTGTGTCAGGTCTAGCTTGCAGGAGTGTTTTAATTTTAACACTTTTAATTTCACCAAACTATACACAACCATAAAAGCACAGAAATTGTCCAGATCATTAGCACTATAATTAGTTAAGACTCTAGCTGTTTTCTTACAGAAAACCCACTCAGTTAGATTTCAAGCATTTGCTAAACTGTAAATGTAGGTACCAGCTTTCTGTTAGGTAGAACTAGCATTTATTACTGATTTTGGCCTGTGACATGATTTTCATTTTTTTTTCACAAATTAAATGTATGATATGAAGCTGCAGCCTAGAAACTGCAAAATATGTTTTCACCTGTGTGTGGTATAGCTTGAACACAACAGGATGACAGTGACTATTTCAGCTACACATTTGATCCCATTTTGCAGTAGTTCATTGCACTACACATTTAGTAGCTTACATTCCTCTCCTGGTTGCACATTTTCACAAATACATTCCAAGAGATGAAAAATCCCTCCTGGTGGGTATGTAACCAATAATACCTGACAGGGTGGGCGGTATTGTGCTATACCAGACTGCCCAGGGGTGCAATGAGGCTTGACGCCACAGGCGAAGGGCCTTATAGCCCCTGGAAGGTCCAGTATAACACAGTATCGCCCACCCTGGAGGGTAATATTGCACTTAGAAAATGGACTATCAGTAACAGTTATATAAAATATTAGAAAAATTAAAAATAAATAAATGAAGAAGTAAAAATGAATAAAAAAAAGTCAGTGTAGACGTTAAGTAGTTCCTTTAACTAATGCCAGTAGAGGGCGCTGCTGCTATTTAGGCTTGTTAGTTTTTTCCCCCCAATTCCATTGTTTCTTAGATTGTTTATGCACCCCCCCAACAGTAGTAAATAAATGCAGTATTTTAGGGCTTTTGGTTTTTCCTACCACGCTACCCTCTCTGGAGTAGCTACCCTGCAGTTTCAGTCATCATTTATTTTGCTTCATGTTGTGATCGCGATCGCAAAAGGAACCGGGAAATTAGACAATGAGCTATCTGCACGGGCTATCTAATTGCTGTATTTTGCAATCGCAAAAGGAACCGGGAAACTAGAAGATGAGCTGATTGCTGACAGTTTTCTTTTACCTCCCTGTCCCACCCGAAGTCGCAGTTAGTGTTTTCTTTGTTCTTTCTTCCTTTTTTTTTTTTTTTTTTAGCCGCTGTAGGGTTTGTGAGCCCGATCCCTTCCCAAAAAAAGTTCCTGAAGTTGGTAAAGAAATTGTGCCTGCTGTCAAGTGCAGTCCGAGTGTTCAACTGCATGTGGTGGGTGTTGTGAGTGGAGCATGCTTAAGTTATAAAAAAAATTGTGTTTTTTTACACTGACACTCAGTGCAATCTGGACCTTTAGTCACGGTGCTGTATTTTCCACCCCCATCAGTTTACACTCGGTGGCGTCTGGTGTCACGGTGCTGCATTTCTGATGTTTTTTGTCAGCCAATGGCTTGAAGTGATTACGGATGGCAGCCAGAATATTTACTGAGGTATGGGAAGGGGGGGGGGGGACATTATAGACTGAGTCTTCAGTTGTTGTGAGGGGAGCGGCTTTCCGGGCTCATGGAGAATAAAATGGCTTTTGTCAGCTGTCAAATTGCTGACATTCGAACAGCTCAGGGATCTCCGTGATGGGGCACAAAGGCTGGTACCTTTTATTGGGTGGGGTCTGTTGCCACATAGATTAGGGGTCTGCAGGACCCATCAGCCAATCAGGATACCACATTCTTAATGCCCATTTTCTAAATGGTGTTATTCAGACCTCTTCTCCAACCCTGCCCCCACCACCTTACTCTGTATTTTACGTCAGCTGAAGCATGTCAGTACAGCAAGAGGCTGCAGTGTATATTTTTTTTCTGAGCTTGCAGTTTTAAAGGAGTAGTCCACTCAGAATTTGCAAAAAACATATGTTATACAGAGTGTTTTGATTTGTATGTTAAGTCCCAGTGTATCCTTCCCTATGTCTGCTATTAGGAGTTTTTCCTAAATTAGCCTGTTGGCAGACACCTGCGGAGCTAGCTAACTGGGGTCTCTGTAAGAAAACTGCTAAATTAAGCTCTGATTCACTACTGTTGTTTTCTGTGTGTGTCAGGTCTAGCTTGCAGGAATGTTTTAATTTTAAAACTTTTAATTTCATCAAACTATACACAATCATAAAAACACATAAATTGTCCAGATCTCTAGCACTATAATTAGTTGACTCTAGCTGTTTTCTTACAGAAAAACCACTCAGTTAGATTTCAAGTATTTGCTAAACTATAAATGTAGGTACCTGCATTCTATTAGGCAGAACTAACATTTAGTTCTGATTTTGCTCTGTGACATGATTTTCATTTTTTTTTTTTTTTTTTTTACATATGAAGTGTATGGTATGAAGCTGCAGCCTAGAAACTGCAAACTACTTTAAAGTCACTTTTTTTCTCCTGTGTGTGGTATAGCATGAAAACAACAGGATGGATGACAGTGACTATTTCAGCTACACATTTGACCCCATTTTACAATGGTTCATTGCACTACACATTTAGTGTATCCCACTTTTTCAAATAATAAAACAAATATTCGCCAACCTAAATAACTCGCACATACATATTTTTATACTTTTATTAAAAAGATACTTCACATTTGTAACCAACAAAAATTGAAAATCATGTCACAGAGCAAAATCAGCACTAACTGACAGTTCTGCCTATTAGAATAGAGGAGGCAGTATAGTGTGGTGGTCTAAGGCTCTGAGCTGCAAACCTGGTGTCCCGGGTTTGAATCCCACAGCCTCCACATGCGTACTGTGTGTTCCTGAGCAAATCACTTAACTTCCTTGTGCTCCCAGGTCACACTTGTAAACAAGCTTTAGTGTGTCTCTCCTGCTAAAAAAAAAAAAATGCTGGTACCTACATTTACAGTTTAGCTTATTCTTTAGAGTTAACTGGGTGAGTTTTCTGTAAGAAAACTGCTATTGTCTTTACTAATTATAACAGTGAGATCTGGGGCAATTTCTGTGCTTTTTATTGTTGTGCATAGTTTACTTACTTACTTGGTTTGAAAGAACAGAAGAAGGCCAGAGCCCATCGAGACTGTTCCCCACACTATGTGGGATATTATTTATCTACCTCAACCAAACATCTAATTTGTTTTTAAAGACAATGGCACTAGTTGCCTCTACCAATTATTGTGGCAAGGTGTTCCATACAATGGATACTCTTAATGGAAAAAAGATTCCCCTTTTGCTGGTTTTATAAGTTTTTATTTCAAGCTGTTTATTATGCAGTCTTGGAACATGTCTCCTTTTGGAGAGTGTTAGACCACATTTTTCCATTAGATCTGGTGAATTTATTAAATTAAAAACCATAAGCATATCACCTCTTAATCTTCTAGTTTGAAGAGAGAAGAGACCAGTATCTTTTAATATGTTCTGATAATCCAAGTTTGTTAGTCTTTGAATCATTCTAGTTACTCTCCTTTGAACCTGTTCAAGAATTGCTATGTCTTTTTTTTGGTTTGGATTCCAGAAACGGGAGCCATAGTCTAGATATGGTCTAATGTATGCCCTATACAGTGGAATAAGGCATTGTTCAGTGTGATTAACAAAAGTGCGTTTTATTTGCCTCAAAAGCCTGTTGGTCATGCAAGCAGTTCTAACACAGTGATCATTTGATGTAAGTTTATTATTAACATAAATCCCTAAATCTTTTTCACAATTTGATGAGTGAAGTGGTAGTCAGTTCATATAATATTTAGTTTTTGGATTACTTACACCGAAATGCACTACTAAACATTTGTCTTGATTAAACTGCATATGATTTTCATTTGCCCAAAGTGTTAATTTTTCCAAATCCTTCTTTAATGCAGAAATATTTTCTTGATTATTATGATGAAATTACATTTTAAAATGAAAACACATATTACTGCTAGCTAGACATAATACACTCAAAAAACACAAATAGAGAATTAGAGCTATTTAGTAGCCGTTTTCTTATAGAAACCCCAGTTAGGTAGCTCTCAGGCATCTGCTAAACTGTAACTGTTGCCATTTGTGCTCACTGGATAAGAACAGTTATCTGCTCTTGTGAACTAAAGCACTGCATATGCTAAATCTATGGGCCTGGCTACATCACTGTCACATGAGACAGGGTGCATTGTAGGAGGCAGACGGCAGTAAACCTATTTGTGATGGAGATCCCCAGGGGCCATAAAACTACCCTAAAGCTAGCAGCCTAATTTAGGGAAACTTCTAATAGCAGACAGAGGGAAGGACACACTAGGACTTTACATACAAGTCAAAACACTCTGCATAACATATGTTTTTACAAATTCTGGGTGGAGTGCTCCTTTAATTGAGCCATCCCCAATCTGTATCCTTCCAAGAACCACTTTGTTCAACAGCTCAATCTGGTTCAATTTCAGTTGATTACCATCTGTATCCCTCCCGGTCGCCTCTGAAAAAGGGACTTCTAGGCCCAGTGGGCTTACCGGGTCAACAAAATTCAACAAACAAACAAACAAACAAACTTTGTGGTGTGCATACCAGTGTGGTTATTTCACTCTTATTTACAGCTTTACACCTTTATCAGTTTTTAATTGCAATTGTGTCTAAATGCTCCACCATGTAGCCTCCAGTCTCCCACTCTTCCTGCACACATTGCTACACTGTTTCACTGCATGCAGGGAGATCGGAGGCTACCAGGACATATGCAGATGGCAGTGTGGAGCACAGGTGTAGGCTGCAGTACTGGGATGCCTCCATACCACAGTAACCTGATAGCTGCATGCGCACCTCCCCTGCCTCCGGGTGTATCCCCATGTCCCCACTTAACCTACCTCTCTGTCTGCACTTGCTTCCCCGAGGGCCACCTCCTGATGGTATCTGTGTACTGTCCTTGATCACTCTTCTCACTGTGCCGAGTGTTGGAAGTACCCTGCCTGCCCGCCCATGTGTGATAGGGCAGCAATACTAGCTGCAGAGCAGTGCCAGTAGTGAACACATACATTAGTGGAGCTCCTGAGTGCATCATGGAGCACTGCTGCAGTGGACAGTAGACATGTGGCACTGTGTACAGTGGAGCAGTGGGGAACACTGAAGGCAGTAGTAGAGGGCCTGCCTTCAGCCATCTAGCAGCAGTACATGAACGTCTGTTGTGCCCAGGTGCCCTAATACTGGCAGAACTGATGCCATGTCTCCCCCCTTCCCTCCCTCTCACTGACGTAGCCCCCGATTCCAACATACAGATCTCTCCCTCCTTTGAACCTCTCTCTGTCACCTCCACAACATAAGTGTGCCTCATAACAGTAAAATATTGTTATTTACATAATATGACTGTGCCATATACACAGTACTCTATAGGACATGTAGGAGGGCATCTCAAAATGCAGCTGTCATCACCGAGTGCACCATGGGATGTGCACTGCTACTATAGGGTTGAGACCATACACACTATTGCACTCAGTGTGGGCAGGCTGTAATGTTTTCAGACCATTATCCACACTGTTCCCTGGCAGTATGGACACACTGTAATGTTTACAGCCTGTAACATTTTGAATCCATTACAGCTTTTTCGAGTGTAGTGTGGACAGGGCCTGCATGTCTATGTAATTATCTATCTTTCTGTCAATTGCATGTATCACTATTTTTGCCTATTTCTAAAACAAGCCTGCATATCACATTTGCCTGCACTCCGAGCACATATTTATGAAACTGTGCATATTTGTACTCCACTTCTGCATAGACCTCATACTTTCCTAATATTCCCATTATCACAAGCATAACTACCTTGCCCTTATCAAAAGCGACCCCCTCTGAAAGTTACTATCACATTTTCTCTGCCAACAGTCCATCATCATTACACCTGACTTCCTGACATCAACACATTGCTTAAATATAACTTGCATCACCTCATGGACAAAAACCCTGTTTCTCTTAAAAAAAAAAAAAAAAAAAAAAAAAAAAAAAGAACCTGTGTAAATAATCCCAAGGCTGAACATATGCCAGCCATTACTTTTTCATGTACTGCTACCTTCTGTACCATCATGGGGATTTGCATATGTTTCCCTAAATGCTTTGCATTATTGGGGTATGTGCAATTGTGTTTTCTTTAAAATTTGTCTGTTCGGCCACTATCATCTGGGATAACACATACATCAGTGGCATTTGCTCTGAGATTCTTCTGTAAACCTACAGTGCATGCTGTTCCTTCCATTAAAATGTACACCTTCATGTGTGTTCCTAGTAACGTGTTTGTCTTCCTTAGAACAGAAACTAAAACAAATCTTACTACTTACAAATCATTGTGTTGTTTCTCCATACCTCCTTAACAATTCCACACAACTTCACTAACTTCATTATGCAGCCGTGGTGGATTGAACCAGAATTTGTTTTATGTAGCGGTATTCTGCTTTTTTTTTTTCCAGTCCTCTGGTATATGCCTGGAATTTACTGATGCCTTAAATATATATTGTAATGGTTTTGCTATGTATTTAGACATGATCTTAGTCATATTGCTGGAGATTTTATCAGGTCCAGGGGATGTGTTTGACTTCAGATTTTCAATGTTGGTCATGATTTCTGCTTGAGAAATGGTTATTCTGTTTCATTCGCCTCTAAGTAAGATGAATATTTAATTTGCTTGGTAAAGGTAGAAAAGAAATACCCATTGAACATAGAAACATAGAAACGTAGAATTTGACGGCAGATAAGGACCGCTTGGCCCACCCAGTCTGCCCGTTTCCCTACCTAATGGATAAGCTGCAGATCCTAGTTAACCAGCAGCCTACTTCTTTCTACCCCCAACCCCTAGAATTGCCTTATGGCTGTCCCATGCATGCTTGAATTCCATCACTGTTTTTGACTCCACAACCTCCTCCGGAAGGCCATTCCATGCATCCACAACCCTCTCTGTGAAAAAATACTTCCTTGCATTACCTCTGAGCCGCCCCCATCTTCAAATTGTGCCACCTTGTTCTTGCACACCTCTTTTTTTGAAAGGTGCGTGCTACCCTCTTGGACTTTGTTGATTCCCTTGAGGTATTCGAACGTTTCTGTCATGTCCCCCCTCTCCCTCCTTTCCTCGAGGTTATACATATTAAGCTCCTTTAGTCTCTCTTCATATGTCTTCCGTTGCAGACCCTGCACCATTTTAGCTGCCCTCTTCTGGACAGCTTCCATCTTGTCTATGTCCTTGCAGAGATTGGGTCTCCAGAACTGCACACAGTACTCCAGATGGGGTCTCACCATCTGTCTGTACAGAGGGATAACAACTTCCTGTTTTCTACTGGTGATGCCTCTCCCTATGCATCCCAGTATCCCCCCAGCCCTCCTTACTGCCCTCTCACATTGCTTGTCCACCTTTAAGTCATCTGATATGACTACCCCCAGGTCTCTTTCCATTTTTGTTGTTGTTAGTATCTCACCCCCCATTGTGTACTCTTCCCCTGGGTTTTTGTTTCCCAGGTGCATTACCTTGCACTTCTTAGCATTAAATCTAAGCTGCCATGCATTTGACCATTCCTCTAACCTTGCCAAGTCCCTTCTCATCCTTTCCACCCCACCTTGTGCATCAACTCTGTTGCAGATCTTAGTGTCATCTGCAAAGAGACATACTTTTCTTCCAGTCCTCTGCAATGTAGCTATAAAGACATTGAAGAGGACCGATCTAATACTGAACCTGTGGCACCCCACTAAGTAACCCCCTTTCTTCAGAGTGGACTCCATTTACTATTACCCTCTGTGTCCTGTTCTCCAGCCAATTCTTTACCCAGGCTATCATCTTGGGACCCACCCCAGGCTGGTTAACTTGTATATTAATCTTTGTGTGGGACTGAGTCAAATGCCTTGCTAAAGTCTAGGTAGGCCATGTCCACAGCCCCTCCTGATCTACTACTTTGGTCACCCAGTCAAAGAAATCGATTAGATTCATCTGGCATGACCTTCCTGCTGTGAATCCATGCTGCCTTGGGTCCTGTGCCCCTCTGGCCTCTAGGTACTCGACAGTTCTTTCCTTCAGAGGTGATTCCATCATTTTCCCTATCACTGAGGTTAAACTAACTGGTCTGTAGTTTCCTGCTTCTGCCCTGCTCCCACTTTTGTGAAGGGGAATCACATCGGCCCTCCTCCAGTCCTCAGGCACCACCCCATCCTCCCATGATTTGTTGAAGAGGGTAGTCAGTGGTGTCACTAGTTCTACCCTTAGTTCTTTTAGAATTCTGGGGTGAATCCCATCAGGCCCCATTGCTTTGTCCACCTTCAGTTTTAAGAGTTCTTTCAGAACCCTTTCTTCTGTAAATGGGCTGGTATCAGCTTCTGTATCCAGAGTGTTTCTATTTTGTTTTAGGTACCTCCCCCTCTTCATTTGTAAATACTGAGCAAAAATATTTGTTCAGTATCTCTGCCTTTTCACAGTCACCCTCTGCCCACCCCCTTCCCTTTATTAAACCTCACTATCCCTCCCTTAGTCTTCCTTCGCTCCTTGATGTACCTAAATCAGTAAGTCAATCAAAATCTTTATTTAAGCAGGCGAACACCATTGAGCACAGCTCATTTGCGAGATGGACCTGGACAGAATACACAATTAATATCCATATACAATGTATACATCCATATCAAAAAAGAGACAAAAAGCATATGTGCCAACAATATACAATGAAAAATGACCATGATAATAATAAAAGCAAATTTATCTGTATGTACAGGCAATATACCAATTTCCAATGTGAAGTACGACATATCCAGTAATCCTGGAAAGTAACAGATGGCAGAAAAGCAGAAAGATTTCAACAGGGAGGGGAAAGGAAAAAAATCATATGGTACAGGTTAGGGGAAGGGGGTAAGAAGGGTGAAAGTAGAAGGACAGCAAAAAAAAAATTAAAAAAAATCATCACAAACAAACAGTATAATGAATGATGCAAGATATGAAGTGATGAGTAATAGGGGTCTCCATGTTATATTTTCATACCTGCGGATGAGGCAAGGATCAGGCAAGGCAATTACAGGATTCCTTGAAAGAGCGAACACAGAGATTTTTAAATGCTACAGTACTGATAGGGTGAGACAGTTTCTTTTTTTTTTTTTTTTTTTTATACTTTATTCCTCCTCACCTAGCCTCCGATCGCCCGGGACTATCAGCCCGTGTAGCTTCCACCTCTCGGAACAGCCTGAGCCCTCGATACCCAGCTTACCCCTTGAGAGGCTCTGAGGGGAATGAGGAACACCCACTGAGCACTAGTTTTTGGATCGGAGGGCCGCCTGGAGAGGTTAATTGAAGCCACGGCGTGCTTCATGTAGGGCGGCCGACAGCCGTCCATTTTCTGTTTTTCCGGGAAGGCGGGGACGTGCAATGACGTGATGACGTCTGCCCCGCCTCCAAGGCGTCTTAAGTGTCGGAAGCTGTGTGACTCCCCAGCCTCCGCTCGGGGTCACTAGTGCTCCGATCACTAACCCATCCTCCCTCCTGGAGAAGGAGAGCAGTCCATAGGACGCTCCATCCTTCTCCCCCCGGCCGGCCCTCCGACGATCCAGGTCCGTTCCTCAACCTGGGCCGCCGCGTCAGCAGGCGGAAATCCCACCGCTGCGCCGGCGGGCCGGCTAGGGTGAGATAGTTTCAATGTTTTTTGCAACTTGTTCCACATTAGAGGTAGAACATAACTTATGGATGCTCTACCAAAACGTGATTTGAACTTGGGAACAGTTAAGGAGAAATAGGATGCACTTCTCAGGACATAGTTGCCTACCGTACTTATTTATTTATTACTAGGATTACAAATACCTTTGAACCAAAGGTTCTTTTACAAAGGTTCCGGGTCAGCAGTGGATGCAGGCAAAACAGTGGTAAGGTACAATACAAGGTCAGGAGGTTAACATAGAAGCAAGCAGAGGTAAGACACAGTACAGGTCCGGAGGTTAACTTAGTAGCAAAAACAGTACATGTGTATAGACTAGCACAGTAGCAAACAGTCAGTGGTAAATAACAATGCGTAATTAACAATACGGGTGTATATATAGCAAAACACAGATACAAATGAAAACCGAGCAAGGGTGGGGATAAGGGGAGGGGTGGGAAAGGGGTTAGGCAGTCAAGGATTTGACATTGTCGTAAGTGCAAGAACAGAAAGATAAGTGCTAGGTAGTCTGGGGTGGAGCAACAAGAGAGGGTGATAGGGAGGAGGAGACAGGAGATGAGGAGCAGGAGAGGGGGTGGAATGGTAAGTGGGAGGTGAGAGGTGGTAGAATGGTAGGTGGTGGGTGGGAGAGAGGGGGAGTAGCAGAGGATGGAGGGGCGGAGAGAAGTGGGGAGGGTAGCAAGGGAGGAGAGAAGAGGAGGGAGATAATGGTAGACAATCCGAGATATATTGGGGCAACTTATTGGTGATGGCCCTGAGGGTCCAGAGGGCAGCATTCATCTGATGTCTGTAGTTGAGGGAAGGCCAGCCCACAACTGTATATAGGACACAGTGATGCGTAGAGTAGGGAAGACCAGTAACAAACCTTAAGGCTCTTTGTTATAGCATATTGAGTTTGGCAAGCATAGCAATGGGGCACTGGCTGTAAAAGAAGTCTGCATAATCTAGTAATGAAAGGAAAGTGGATTGGACCAGCCTCTTTCTTGCATCCTGTGTAAGGAGGTGATTAATCCTGTAGAAGAGACCTAGCCTCTGCCTAAGCTTTTTTATCAGCTCTTCAGTATGGTCAATGAAAGAGAGTCTATGGTTGATCCAAACACCCAGGTATTTGAAATTGGGTACGTATTCCAGAGATTCGCCTAAGAGTGTAGTGATCTGCACATACTTGCCATTTTCTTTGGATCTTTGACTGTCTTACCATTTATTGTTAGGGGCCCCACCTTACACTTTGTGTTTTTTAGCAATTTAACATAACTGCAAAATGATTTATTACTGTTGTTAGTGCTAAGTGCTAGAGACAGTTCCATTTTTGCTTTGGCTTTTTTAATGGCATACTTGCAGGTTTTTTTTTAAGTTTTAAATGCCCTCGACTTTGCACCGTCCTTGATAATAAGATATGTTTTATATGCTTTATTCTTTCTGTGTATTATTTTCTTATTTTTAATTTATTTCATTAGGATTAGCCATTATACAAATAGGAACACAATAACAACTTGTCAAAACACAAATACAAACTACATTTGTAACAAAACCCCAATCTCCACTGTCCCATCTCCCTTTTGTGCAGGTCCTCCTCTTCACAACCACTCATGTGTTTGTGTCTGTGTGTGTGTGTGTGTGTGTGTGTGTGTGTGTGTGTGTGTGTATATATATATATATATATATATATATATATATATATTTATATATATAACCTATTATGATTCAACTGTACTGATTAATTTTAAACTATCACGGAGGGCTCACAACAGTTGTAAATGCATACAATATTAGATGAAGTAGGATAAAAAAAAAAAGATTTACAGTGATCGATCGTGGTGTAATAGACAATAACATGTACAATCATTCCCACCACTTCCGGAAGGCTACAGTGTCCAGCCATATCTGCTATTGATTGTTCAATCTTACGTGCTAAAAGAATTTCCTTATGCCATTGCTCCAGGGTCTGAACTAAGATCTGTAGCTAGTGGCGTAATATAACCAGTTTAACAGTTGCTACTATCAGAGCAACTTGCCCCCCCCCCCCGGGCCCAAAGATGTTATCTCAGTGGAGTACCACTATACAAATTTCAGGTGTGAAGGTATCTTGAAGGCAGAGTACAGAAACATAGAAGTTGACGGCAGATAAGGACCGCAAGGCCCATCCAGTCTGCCCATTTCATTTTCTACCTTATGAATGTGCCATCAGCATTTGCTCTGTTACTGGCCTATCTAGTCATACTTATCTGTATTGCTCCCTTATGCCTGTCCCATGCCTGTTTGAAGCCCTGCACTGTATTCATATCCACCACTTTCTGAGGTAGGCCATTCCATGCATCCACCACCCTTTCTGTGAAAAAGAACTTCCTCACATTACCTCTTAATCGGCCTCCCTCTAATCTCTTGCTGCGTCCTCTTGTCCTGCTATTTTTCTTATATTGAAGCATGTTAGACTCTTTCACCTTGTTAATGTCCTTAAGGTGTTTGAATGTTTAATCATATCACCTCTCTCCCTCCTTTGCTCCAGGGTATACATATTGAGTTCTGTTAATCTGTCCTCATATGTTTTCTAATACAGTTCCTGCACCATTTTGGTTGGCCTTCTCTGGACTGCCTCAATTTGGTTAATGACCTTGTGAAGGTGTGGCCTCCAGTACTGAACGCAGTACTCCAGATGGGGCCTAACCAGTGTCTTGTAAAGAGGGATTATTACCTCCCTCTTATGACTTGTGATACCCCTACTAATACATCCCAACATCCCCCTAGCCTTACCTACTGCTTTATTATAATAATAATAATCTTTATTTCGCATAAGCACCTTTCAAAGTACCAAGGCACTTTACAAAAGCTTAAAACAACAATAGTAGAATCAATAAATACAGTCCTTAACAGTAACAAAAGTCTGACAAGATTCATTTATTTAGTACCATCAAAGGCCTGGCACCATAAAAAAGTCTTTAACGCCATGCTTTAGTGGTCTGCTTTGATGATTTCAGGTCATCTGTGATGATGATACCCAAGTATCTTTCTTCCCTTGTGACTGCTAGCAAGTCCCCTCCCAACCTATAAGTGGCTTCAGGGTTTCTCTTCCATATGGGCATGCAGTTCTTTGCATTAAACCCCAGTTGCCACTCTTCTGACCATTTTGCCAGTTTATCCAGATCTCTTCTCATTCTGCCCACCCCATCTGGGTCATCTACTCTGTTGCAGATCTTGGTGTCATTTGCAAACAGACCAACCTTACCCTCCAGTCCATCTGCAATGTCACTGATGAAGAAATTGAATCGGACTGGCCCCAGGACTGATTCCTGAGATACCCCACTTGTGACTTGCATCTCTTCTGACTGTATACCATTTACCACCACTCTCTGTTTTCTGCCCGTCAACCAGTTTGCCACCCAGTTGACCAACTTCTAACCCACCCGAACCTACCCAGCTTATTAATCAATCTTCTGTGTGGAACAGTATCAAAAGCTTTGCTGAAGTCAAGGTAGGTGACATCAACTGCACCCCCTTGGTCCACCACTCTGGTTACCCAATCAACGAAATCTATGAGATTAGTTTGACAGGACCTTCTTGTTGTAAACCAATGCTGTCTTGGATCCTGTGCTTCTATGGATTCCAGGTGTTGCACTATCATTTCCTTAAGGAGTGCCTCCATAATCTTGTACACTACTGAGGTAAGACTGACTGGTCTGTAGTTCCCTGCCTCCTCCCTGCTACCACTCTTGTGGAGTGGGATCACATGAGCCCTTATCCAGTCTTCAGGTACCTCTCCTGTGCTCAGAAACTCACTAAACAGTTCTGATAATGGCTCTGCTAGTTCCACCCTTAGCTCCCTTAGTACCCTGGGATGTATGCCATCAGGTACCATTGCCTTGTCCACCCTGAGCTTATTGAGCTCTTGTAGGACCCTTTCTTTCATGAATGGACTAGTGCACACCTCCCTCCCTCATGTCCATGGTGCTGAGCTGTGGGCCTGCCCTACCTTCTCCTCAGTAAATACTGAGCAGAAGTATCTATTTAGGATAGATGCTTTTACATGGTCCTCCTCCTCACACGCCCCCTTATCCACTTTGATCTTAGCAATATCCCCTCTGGACTTTCTGCTTTCACTAATGCATCTATAGAAAGTCTTGTCACCTTCCTTTACTGCTTGTGCTAGTGTTTCCTCGGTTTGGGCCTTTGCCTGCCTTGCTGCCTTCCCTGCTTCTCTTAGGGAAGTTTGGTATGCCTCCCTATCTTCATCCTGCTGCGTTCCCTTATATTTCCTGAAGGCCAGCCTTTTGGCTATGACCTTTTCTGCTACTGTTTTTGAGAACCAAAGTGGTTTCCTTCTTCTTTTGCACTTCCTTTTCTCTCTAACACAGTGGGCTGTTGCTTTAAGTATTGCATCCGTAATACTTGCCCACTTTGCCTGTACCTTCTCACTTGTATTTCTTCTTCCCAGGGCTAGCTTAACTCTGGGCATCTTATCAAAGTCGGCACCTCCGAAGTCCCATATTTTTGCCTTGTAATGGGATGATTTAGTTCTAGTGGCCAAATTGAACCATACCATGTGATGGTCACTGGCTCCCAGGTGACCTTCTAGCTGGAGATCTGTGATCCTTTTCCTGTTAGTCAGTACTAGATCTAAGATAGCTCTGTCTCTTGTGGGTTTTTGTACCAGTTGTTTGAGCCTCCCCCCGCAGGGAATCCACTATGTGTCTAGTTCTGGCAGATGTTCCTTCTGGTATTGACCAATCTGTATCTGGTATGTTGAAGTCTCCCATTATCAGAACCTCCCCCTTAGCTGTCATGTTTTGTATATCTTCTAACAGTAATGTGTCTATGTCCTCCCCCTGGTCTGGAGGCCTGTAGACAACCCCATTTCGTATGGATGTCCCATTTCCTGTTTCCAGGGTGACCCACAGTTCTTCTGGCTCCTGATGTGTGTTCTGAATTTCTGTAGCTTGGATATCTTCATTGACATAAAGGGCCATTCGGTCTCTTCTGAACAGTACATAACCGGGTTCTGAAGTCTCCCAAGTGTGGTTATTGGTGAACCATGTCTCGCTAATGGCTACTATGTCCAGTTTAGCTTCTGTCATTATTGCCTGCAGGTCTAGGATCTAGTTTCCCAGACTGCGAACACTTGTGTACACGATTTTCCACTGGCCAGATTTTGGGGTGTTGGTTGTTGGACGAGGTCTGGTGTTTCCCCTGTGCATCGTATGGGGTCCAAATAATCCTTAATAGCCATCCAGAAGGGTTGAACTCATAAACATTGTCATAAAATATGGTAAAGAATACCTTTTTCTGTCCCACAACGAATGCAGACATTGAATTCCTTCTTACCCATTCGATATAATCTACCAGGGGTGAAATATAAATTATGTAAAATTTTTAACTGTTGTAGCCATAGCGTATCTTGCTTAATATACCTATAAAGATCCTCCCAAACTTGCTGCCACCTTTCTCCATCCAAAGGCAAGGGCAGAACGGAATCCCAGTAGGGACACATATTGTCAGACATTTGTGGATCCAAAGCTTGCAGAGTGGAAGACAGTTGCGAAATAGAATGAGGAAGCTTTGCCAAAGTGGCTAAGGAAGATACAGTTTCACCATTCCTGGTCAACCAACAGGTGGGAGCCCCCCCAAGGGGGACCAGTTGTTTCAAAATATAATGTTGTATTTGTCAAAACTTAAAATGAACACTACCTTGATATTTTCTTACTAAGCCATTCAAACAACATGAAGTCTTGCTGTATTCTGACAATTGCAGTGATTCCCAACCTTTGAACTGCCTCGGAGAACAAAGAGTTAACTTTCTATGCAGGGCATAGAATGCTGAGCTCGAGCTCGGTTGAAGTCTCTGTCTGGAGTGTTTTGAACTTAAACCGTCAGTTTCTTTACCCCGCCTCACTGAACGGTCGCTCCGGAGATTTCTCCTTCAGCTCGGTTCAAAAGTCTGTTAAAGTTTTCAATTTTTGTCAGTTTTTAAACCGAAAAAAGTATCCGCATAGTCAGTTCAGTGTCTGTCTCTGGTGCCGTGAGTACTAGATAGGAATTGTTCTGTTTTTCTGTGTGGAACTTTGTAAAAGTGCGGCTCGGTTCAGCTGAACTGGCCGTTTGTTAGTGAAATTTGTGTGCTTACTTAGTGTGTGGTTGCCGGTTCTTATCGATTCTAAAAAAAACGTGTTTTGAATCGTTTTTTCCAATACCCGTGATACGGTAAGATCCGATAAGGGAGTCTTGCCTGGCGGTTGCCGAAAAAAGGGTAAGTTTGGTTAGGTTGGCCATGTCTGAGAAACCCAAGAAAAAAAACGGGCCCACTGGGTTTCAACACTGCAGTGAGTGTGGGGAGGTCTTTGCTAAGGCCGATCCCCACACCACCTGTGTTTATTGTCTGGGGTTTGACCACCTCGATTCAGACTGCCAAATATGTAAAAACTTTCCCAAATCTACCCTTGAGAAGAGATTATGTAGACTGAGGGAAAAGGAGGCCGAGAAGTCCGCTGACCCGGATGGCCAGCCCGGTTCGGTTTTGACCGAACCAGGAGTGCCCTCTGACCAGGACAATACTTCTTCGGGCAAAAGGAGAGCCGATTCCGAGGGATCAGTTCCGACAAAAAGAAAACGCAAAGATAAATCGACTGGTTCGGATCCAGAGGTTCATGTTCCAACTGCCGAAGAGATAGCCAGAGTAATTCAGATTGTGGAATCGCTCTGTCCGGTTCCGACCGATCCGGCTCCATAAATCTTTTGGGAAACAGACACAAAAAAATCTTAGTCTCCTAACACTATGCCTCCTGTGGATAGAAGAATGGACAAGAGGTATACACTTCCAGGCTCAGATACAGAGTTTTTATATCAGCAATGCAGCCATGTTGGGGTAGTGCAGGCTGCTGCCTGTGACAAGGCAAATATTCCCTTGGCTTCACAACCCCCTGAAAAGGACTCCAGGAATATTGATGCCATGGCAAAGAAGCAGTACATGGCATCCTCTCTGGGACTCAGGCAGGCGAATTACATGGCCTATACTGCCAGGTACCAGAAGTCCAGGTGGGACACTGTACTGGCACTGGCTAAACAGGCCTCCCTGCAGCTAGCCGAGGAGCTGGAGGTGGTGGCTGCAGATGGGATTGAGGCATCTAAAGTTCAGTTTCATGCTTCTGTGGACTCTAATGATGTGTCATCAAGAGTCATGGCTACATCTGTGGCTCTTCGGAGGATGGCTTGGCTCAGATGTACTAGCCTCTCGCAGGACACCCAGGCTAAGGCCATGGATTTTCCTGTACAGGGCAATTCTCTGTTTGGGGAGCAGACAGAGAATTACATGAAGAAAATGGATGAGTACTGGACCACTTGCAGGAATGCTCAGGCCAGGGAAAGACAGGCAACTCCTCAAAGGCAGCAGTCTAGGGGCAGGGGCAGGCCTTTTCAAAGGCATTTTTACCAAGCACAGGCCTCTTCTTCCTTTTCTCAGAGAGGGTTCTTCAGAGGCAGAGGCAGAAGGGGGATGAGCAGGGCTGCATCCACTCCTCAGCCTAAAGCCCCTGCCAAGCAGACACCCTGATGGGCCTGCCCGGGTCGACTCTCCTATTCCAGTAGGGGGCAGGCTGGCTTACTTTATCCAGGACTGGATGTCTATTACATCAGACAAGTGGGTTCTGGAAGTAGTAAGCCAGGGACTGGTTCTCAGCTTCAAAAAATTTCCAAAGATGAGAGCCAGATCTTTTCCACCTGCAAATCTCTCAGAAACCCTTGCCCTAGAGGCAGAGGTTTCTTCTCTCCTAGATTTAAAAGCTATAGAGAGAGTACCTACCCTACACTGGGGCAAAGGACTGTATTCCAGGTACTTCCTGACCCCCAAAAAGACAGGGGAGTGGCGACCCATCCTAGACCTAAGATATCTAAACAAACATCTTTTAAAACCAGAGTTCAAGATGATAACTCTGGGAATAATCCTTCCCTCTCTAAGGCCAGGGGACTGGCTAGCCTCCCTGGACCTCAAAGATGCCTACTTTCACATTCCCATCAGGTGCACCCACAGAAAGTACCTCAGGTTCGAGTTGCCCTCAGGCCACTATCAATTCAGAGCAATGCCCTTTGGCCTAACCTCAGCCCCAAGGGTTTTCACAAAGTGCCTGGCAGTAATAGTTGCCTTTTTAAGAAGGGAAAAGATTTCCATTTTACCTTATCTGGACTATTGGCTCATAGTAGGTCAGTCTCCAGACCAAGTCAAGTCTCACCTGCAAGCGACCCAGCAAGTGCTCACTTCTCTAGGATTTCTTCTCAACCTTCCCAAGTCAGTTCTCGAATGAGTCCAGCTTCTTACCTTTATAGGGGCAGAACTGGACACACTCAGAGCAAGAGCCTTTCTTCCTCTAGAAAGGGCAAGGGTTCTTATGGAACTAGCTTCTTCCTTCAGCCTTCAGGTATCTCGACCAGCAAGGCATTTACTCCAGCTCTTGGGCCACATGGCAACTTCAACAGCAGTGGTCCAAGGGGCAAGATTCCAGATGAGGGATATTCAGTTCCACCTGAGAGCTTTTTGGTCTCAGAAGAAGGATTCCCTTACCAAACTGATCCCAGTGACTCTGACCTTGATCCAAGCCCTCCAGTGGTGTCAGGATCAGGAAAATTTAAGACAAGGTGTTCCTTTTGTTGCTCAGCCTTGTTCAGTGGTCCTTACCACAGATGCTTCTCTCCTGGGCTGGGGAGCCCACCTGGGGTCCCTTACTGCCCAAGGGCTGTGGTCCCCCCAAGAATCCCTTCTCCACATCAATCTTCTAGAGCTCAGGGCAGTTTTTCTGGCTCTAAAAGCATTCTCACAGTCAGTACAGGACAAGGTGGTTCAAGTCAGAACAGACAACACCACCACCATGTGGTACATCAGCAAGCAGGGAGGCACTCGGTCCACGGCCTTGTGCACGGAAGCCATGAAGTTGTGGTCCCTGACTTATTCCCTGCAAACCTCTCTTGTAGCAATTCACCTTCCAGGCAAAGACAATGTGCTAGCAGATGCACTGAGCAGGATTTCTCAGTGCCATCACGAATGGTCCCTGGACTCTCAGGTGTTGAAAGTGTTTTTTTCAAGGTGGGGTACTCCAGAGATAGATCTCTTTGCAGCCCCAGACAATCACCAACTTCCTCTCTTTTGTTGCAGACCTCCAGTCCTGGGCTCAGTCCCTCTGGACGCCCTGATCCTGAATTGGGAGGGGAAGTTTCTGTATGTCTTTCCCCCCTTCCCACTCCTGTTACAAGTTTTGGAAAAATGAGGTCTCAGCCATGCAAGGTGATTCTGATTGCTCCAGATTGGGCCAGACAGCCCTGGTACCCCCTGTTGCTGTCCCTAGCAATCCATCTTCCCCTGTCTCTTCCCAGGAATTACAACCTGTTAACATCCTCTCAGGGAAGGATTTGGTACCCCAATCTTCAGTCTCTCAATCTCAAAGCATGGCTCTTGAGCAGTTAGAGTTTGCAGATCTGCATCTTTCCCAAGGGGTTCTGGATATCCTCAAGGCTTCTCGGAAGCCCTCCACCAGAAAGACTTACAACTCCAAATGGAAAAGATTCAGCATTTGGTGTTCTAAGAAGCATATTTCTCTAGACACTGCTGAATTGCCTACGGTTCTGGATTATATGGTCCATCTTAATGGCCTAGGCCTCAGACCAGCTACTCTCAAGGTTCACTTGTCAGCTGTTTCTGAGTTTTTTTTCTGTGTTTTTGTCTGTGGGGAAGCCTTCCTCACTATCTTCCCATCCTGTGTTCTGTAAATTTTTTAAAGGATTACTTCACACCAATCCTCCATTTAGAGACCCTGCCCCTGCCTGGGATTTGAATGTTTTCATTGCTCAACTTATGCAACCCCCTTTGAGCCTATGGCCCAGATATTCAAAGGGTTGCATGGCAAACAGTGTTGCGCCATGCACAACCCACTGATGCGCCCAAAAGCGATATTTGGGTAAAGGAAAAGTGCGCCAGACAACTCCCGGCGCGCCGGGGCGCATCAGTAATGTATGCAGGCACAGGTGGGGGGCGTGGCCATGCATAAACTGCACAGCCCGATATTCAGCCTGGGCCATGCAGATTGGCGTGGTGCAACCCCTACCGCGCCTGCACAAAGTTACGCTGAAAAAAGAGGAATAGCCGAGGCCACCCACAGGTGAGCTGCCACGCAGGGCGCAACACAGCAGCTGCCACCTGTGGGTGGCCCTGACCTCGTTCCCGCTGCACCTGGTGGTGCCCCCATGCCCGATTGGGGCTGAAGTTTAACCCCCATTAGCCGATCGCGGGCATAATAGTATCCCCACCCCCATCAGCCCAGTCGCGGGCATAATAGTATCCCCGACCCCCTGCAGCCCGATCGCGGGCATAATAATATTCCCCACCCCTGCAGCCCGATCGCTGGCATAACTGAAAGTGTCCCTCCCCATTAGCCCGATCAGGCATAGACCTCCCAAAGTCCAATATCCCTGGTGGTCCAGTGGACCGCGAGTAGCCCGACTGCCGGCGCATCCTAACCCCCACGCCGGAAATCCTGGTGATCTAGTGACTTCCCATCCCACCCACTCCACGAGCTCCCCCGCCTGGCCAGCCCGGGGGGCGGCAGCACCCCACCTGGCCAATGTTTGACAGTCAGGGCCGCACTTCATTGGTTCAGAGCATGAGCCATGGCATGTTGCCATATCAGACAGGCAGTTTGAGATATGTGAATGAATTCCATTCATCTGCTACATCTGGTTGCCTTTGTACGGGGAGGGCTGCACGCCCATTGACTCATGCTCGAACCAATGGGCGGCGTCTCACCGAAATAAGTCAGGTGGTGGGGCGCAGGCGGTGGTGCTGGCCCGCCAGTTGACGGGGCGGATGTTGGGGTCTGTGGTGGTGGGGTGGGGGCCACTAGATCACCAGGGATTTCGGCGTGGGGTTAGATGCCGCCGGCGATCGGCTACTCAGCGTCCACTGGACCACCAGGGATATTGGACTTTGGGAGGTCTGATGCCCGCGATCTGGCTACCGGGGGGCTATTCAGTTATGCCCGCGATCGGGCTGCTGGGGGAACATAACCGTTATGCCTGCGATCCGGGCTAATGGGGGACAATAATGTTTGCCCACGATCGGGTTGCTCGGGGATATTCAGTTGTGCCCGCGATCGGGCTGCTCGGGGACTATTCAGCTATGCCCGTGATCGGGCTGCTCGGGCGACCAGGTATGCCCGCCGATCGGGCTAATGGGGGAGGGAGTTTACTATTATTCCGCCGGGCTGCAGGGCGCCGACCTCGATGGCTGCTGCCTGGCAGGGCGCCAGGCGCAAGTCGCCGGGGATCGGTGCACCTGCATGCTAATGGCATGCAAATGGGGCCGTAATTAGATGCAAATGGCCCCCTGCGCCTTGCATAAATTATGGCCCTATTTGCATGTCACCCTTTTGAATAGCGCAGGCGCATGGCGCGAATGGAACTTGCGCCACCGTACCTTGTGGCTCCGCCTCTGACCACTTGTGTTGGAGTACAGTCCCACTGCGCCATGCACAGTGGTGTGCCAGGGGCTATATTCAGTGCAGTTGTGCCATAGCGCAGCTCCGTTGAATATCGCCCTGGCCACACCCCTGCGCAACTACTTTGAGTGGCGCTGGGGCTTGCGCCACAAAATGGTGCAGTTTGAATATTTGGACCTATGTCTACAGCAGAGCTTAAGTGCTTGACTTGGAAAACTGTGTTCCTGATAGCCATTACATCTGCCAGGCGTATCAGTGAATTGCAAGCCCTGTCAGTGGAACCTGATTTTATCTTCTGTTTTATCTAAGGCAGTATAGCACAGTGGTCTAAGGCTCTGAGCTGCAAATCTGGTGACATCCAGCAGACCAGACCTGGGTTTGAATCTCACAGTTTCCATTTACATACTGTGTGACCCTGAGCAAGTCACTTAACCTCCTTGTGCTCCCAGGTCACTCCTGTAAAAAAGCTTTCAGCTTAGTGTGCTATACCTGGTTAAACAACTAAATGAGTCTAATTTCACAGGGATAAAATGGTCCTTAGAACAAATAGAAAGTTCTTGCCTAAAGTGGTTTCAGACTTCCATTTAAGCCAGTCTATGTCTCTCCCTGTTTTCTTCACTGATCATTCTTCCTCAGGAGAGAGGAGGCTACACAGTTTAGATGTCAAAAGAGCCCTTAGTTACTACATAGAGCGTACCAAGGGTCACAGGTTTGATTCCCTCCAGTTGTTCCTCACTTATGGAGAAGTGGGAAAGTGCAAACCTGCCACCAAAAGATCTGTTGCCAGGTGGATTGTGTCTTGTATACAATTCTGCTATGAAAAACTGGGAAAAACTCCACCCTCAGGCCTGAGGGCTCATTCCACAAGAGGTACAGCTGCTTCCCTGGCTGCTGCCAGGGATATTCCTCTCTTAGAAATTTGTCAAGCAGCCACCTGGAAAACAGTCCATACCTTTACCAAGCATTACTCTCTGGATATCCAGGCTAGGAGTGATGCTCGGTTTGGCACAGCAGTACTTCTGAGTCTGTTCCCAAATTAGATTCAGTCCCTCCTCTTTGGAGGTACTGCTTGGTAGTCTGCAATTGTCAGAATACAGCAAGACTTCATGTTGTTTGAAGAAAAAATTACTCACCTTAGTAATTATATTTCTTCTAATGGAGTCTTGCTGTATTCTGACCACCCTCCCTGCCTCCCCTCTCAGAACCTGTTTTTGGGAAGTGGGTGGGCAGGTGCAGTGTTGCACCCTAGGGGTGTTTTTTGCTTGCACCCTCCTCCTCTTTGTTTGGGTGCTTATTTATTTTTGTTAATTTTAGTACCTTGGGTTTTGTTTTTGGGTTTCCTGACTTGAGTCTTCCTTGGGAATCCAAAACTTTTTTCAGCCAGTTGGCTAGTAAGAATTTTTACAATTTCCACATGGAATTTTTAGTTTAGTTGGGCTCGTAAGAATCTGATGGTTTAAGTTCAGAACACTCCAGGCAGAGACTTCAACCGAGCTCGAGCTCAGCATTCTATGCCCTGCATAGAAAGTTGACTCTTTGTTCTCCAGGGCAGTTCAAAGGTTGGGAATCACTGCAGTTGTCAGAATACAGCAAGACTCCATTAGAAGAAATATAATTACTAAGGTGAGTAATTTTTTCCTTTGGTCTAAGCCTGTTATATGTGTATTTCCTAATTTTAGGTATGTGCATATTACTGATGGTCATAATTTTTCCTTCGATATCAGCAACATGTCTACCACTGATCTGTCATTTAACAGGCTTTCCTACTCTACTTCTTCCAGATCTTCATGTATTTTTTGAATATTAGCCTTACAGTACTGGAAAATCTCAGTAATATCAGAGATAATGTCATATTGATCCTTTATTTTAAATTCGACTTGGTTATGATCACTGTTGCGTAACAGGGGCACAGTTTTGCACCTGACTATATCCAGATTATCTGAAGCCAGTACTGCATTCAAGAGGTTATGCCCTCTGGTGGATTCTGACTCACATTGTACAAGATGCAACTGTTCCATTAAATCTAAAAGCTTCTTCCTAGGGGCGAGAGAGCAGTGTTATTGGCCCAATCAATACTGCGCAGATCTAAGTTACCCAGAAATGTTCACATCCGTCACATGTGGTCTCAAGCTCAGTGAAGATTTCTTATGTGACTTCTTTTTGAATGTCTGGAGGTCTGTAACTTTGACCAATTATGAATTATGTAGACTTATTAATGGTAACTTTAACCTATAAGGTATCTGTATCCGTATCTAAATAAGACATTGGCTTTTTCATTTTATGTGAAATGTCTTGGGCCTGTAGTTGTGACTTTATGTAAATTGCGACTCTCCCACCTTTCTTATGAATCTTGTCTTTGTTAAACATGTCATATGCAGAGATAGTCTATCCCCACATATCTTGTTCAGACCACCAGGTTTCTATAAGTGCTGTGATGTTGAGGTTATTTCTAAAGAGCTTCTTCATTCCTACTGCCCCCTCCGACCACTCCACTCTGCCAGCGAGGGATTGCTAGAGGTTCCCAGGGTTCGTTTGAAGATGTCTGTCGCCCAAGCATTTGCGTTTGCAGCCCCCACCCTGTGGAATTCTCTGTCTCATCGGATAAGGGAGTGCCTGATTTTGGAGAGCTTTAAAACCACACTAAAATCTTATCTATTTAATCTTACCTTTCCAGAATTAGAATGATTTGCCTATTTCTGATTTGTATAATTTTATTAATTTTAATCTGATGGTTTAAATGTACAGGCGCTGTGATCTTTGGGAATAGTGCTTTTGAACAAATAAAATGTGATTGATTGATTGATACTGTATGTATTAGAAATTTGAATTTGTCCATCTCATTATTAAGACTTCATGCATTATTGAGAATGCATTTTAAGCTGTTATTAATCCTAGCTGTCTGCTTATACCGTATGATTTTGATTTTTACATGAGAAGTCACTTAATCGGGACAGTCTGGTGGCAGCCCTTTCATCCTGATTAAGCCGCCGACCCAATGATCAGAAGTGTACGTTTTCACTGAGTTTTACAGCTGCTTTTATATGCATCTAACTACAGACTGTGTGCAAGTTCAGCCCCTAAAATTATTGTGGGAGGGTTAGTGAATGGGAAGAGACTGCCTGGTACTGTACTTGTACTGTAGAGTAAAAGTTTGTTTTTACTGTACCTTTCTGTGTCATGTATCTTATCTGCCACAATACGAGTTCGGAGTTGGGGGGGGGGTCAGGTGTAAGGACTTCAACACCGGGAGAGACTGCCACACTGTAAGTGTAGTCCCTGTCGCTTTCTGTCCTACTGCACTGTTGCATGGTCGACATCAGTTTAAAAAAAAAGGAAAGGCAAGCTTTCTCCTTTTTCTTCTCCTGAGGTCAGGGGTCGGATGGGAACACTATGGCTCAGTCATTCATCCTGCCACTGCTGGGATTTACTTTGGGGAAGCAACACCGGTAAATAAAACATATAGCGTTTGTCTGCTTGGTGTTTCTGCAATGTCCAGCATCAGGTTTTAGTGGAAAAAATGACTGGGGCACAGAAAAAAACAAACGTAGAGATTAGCTGCAGGAGAGGGAGGGAGGTGGTGACGGATTAACATTGGTGAAAAGAAATTCACACCTTCTGACATGTGTGAAAGTGATTACTTAGTGATCAGTGAGGGACTGTCAAAGACTTTGAGAGGTCACTGAGGGGCAAGACTTGTCAGATTGTCCCAATTAGGTGGGAGGGGCGTTCCATTTAAACGGCAATACCTCCCATAGGATGGCATTGCCACTTAATTGGTGCCCGATGGGACGTCCCAGTTATCCATGTCCTGATTAAGTGGCTTCTACTGTACTGGCCTTTTGACATTTTGACAAGGATTTGACCCTTGACATGCCCCCTGCTTCTAGTTTAAGTCAGTGGAGTCAAGTGTTTGCCTGAGTCCACCTCCTAGCATATTTCTCCCACTTTTGCTCAGATGCAACCCATCCTTTGAATACATAGTAGTAGTAGATTTTATTTATTTAGTGTGCCCTTCTCCAAAGGCCCAGGGTGCCCTTACAAAGTGGTTAAAATACAAAAACAGAGCCGGCCTGGTGACACTGAGGATTGAGGCGCTGGAGGCGCTGAACACCACACATCGTGCCACGCCGGCTACCCGGGGTCAGGAGCTACCTCAGGTTGTCGGGGGTCGGCTGGGGAGGCAGAGGATAGAGCATCCGATGGACTGTTCTCCTCTCCCGGGGAAGGGGGGGCTGTCGCCCTGCTCCTTGGTTGCTCCCAGTGGAGGCCGGAGGGCAGCGCTGGAGGTTGGGAGACGCAGAAGCGTGGAGATGTGACGTGCACATGCCTCCACACATGCACGTTCATGCCACAAGGGGGAGGGAGGTGTACAGGGAGAAAAGGAAAAACCAAAGGTAAAAAGTAATATGAAAAAAACAAAAATACAAACATAGAAAAATAGAAAAATAGAACAGAAACAGAAAAGCCCTCTTGGGCTCCGTGGATGAAGTGATTCCTCATCTCCCTGTGGACCTCCAGACCATGGTCAAGCAGGTCCGAGATCAGGGCCAGGCTGTGGCCAAACAGCAACTCCAGACTGCTCTGGACATTGGGGATTCCTGTGCCCACTCAGTGGCGGCTGCAGTTGCTATACGCTGTAGGTCTTGGCTGCGGATTTCGACCTTCACGGCAGACACTCGGCACAAGCAGGCGGACGTTCCTTTCTTAGGCACCAATCTGTTTGAGCCCAGTGTGGAGGGTCACCTCTAGCATATTGAGAAGTCCCGTGCCACCTTGAACTCCGCTATGTCCACCCAGAAGGATCCCAAGGGCTTTAAGCCACAAAAGTGGAAGCTCTTTCAGTCCTCAACTCCTGTGGCAAAACCAGCCCAGCACCAGTCTGGCCAGCAGGCTCAGTCTTGGTGCCCTAGGCCCAGGTTTGTGGCTTCGGTGGTCCAAAAACCCGGAGGGAAGGGACTCAGTGGCTCCTCCGCCAGGTCCTCCTCCTCCTCCAAGCCTGCCCAGTGATGGGATGGGGGGTGCCACCCTCATACTCATCATGCCTCCCCTTCATCCTCTAATGGGGTGCCAGCTCCACCACTTCCTTTCTGCCTATTCCGCTGTTACCACGGATAGGTGGGTTCTGGAGGTGGTCAGTCAGGGTTTCCTCTGGAATTCGAGCAGTACCCTCCAAGCTGACCCTGCGCCCCAAGGGAGGACTTTGTATCTGCAGACACTCAGCTCTTCGAGATGACATAGCCCAGCTCCTCCGCAAGGAGGTCGTGGTCAGGGTAGCAGATTCTCTGGCGCACACAGGGTTTGTCTCCATGTATTTCCTGGTGCCAAAGCAGACGGGGGGCTGGCGCTCCATTCTGGATCTGCACAACCTGAACAAATTCCTCAGGTCTCGCACTTTCAGGGTGGTAACTCTGTTCCAGATAATACCATCTCTTGAACAGGACGTGTGATTTTGCTCTCTGGATCTACATGACGCATTCTTTCACATCCTGATCCTTCCATCCCACTGAAGGTTCCTCTGCTTCAGAGCTGAGGGAACCCTCTGAGTTCCAGGCCATGCCTTTCGGCCTCTCCTCAGCCCCCAGGGTCTTCACCAAATGCATTGCTGTGGTGGCAGCCTACCTGCGGTGCCAAGGGTTCTGGGTGTACCCCTGCCTGAATGACTGGTTGATAGCATGTACCTCCAGGCAGGAGGTGGTGTGGTCCAGGGACTTGGCCCTCCAGACTTGCATCCAACTTGGTCTCCCAGTCAGCTAGGCCAAGTTGGAACTCCTGCCCTCGAGGGTGATCAGCTTCATCGGGGAAGAGCTTGACTGTTGCTCAGCCAGAGCCTGGCTTCCGGCAGACAGGGCAGAGGTTCTCTCCTCCTACTTTGCCCGATTATTTCGGGTTGGGCACTTGCACCCTGCCCTGGACTTCCTGCACCTTGTGGGTTACATGGCATCTTGCACCAGTGTGGTTCAATGGGCCCATTGGCATATGCACTCCCTGCAGTGGGAGCTGGCCAGCCAGTGGTCTCAGTGCAAGGTTACTTCGACCTGCTCGTCACTGTGACACAGAAGATGTGGGATACCCTCCATTGGTGACTAGTCCTAGAACATCTGCAGGAAGGGATCCCATTTGTCCGCCCTGGGCCGACGGTCATCCTGATGACTGACACCTCTCTCATGGGCTGGGGTGGCCATCTGGGGAAACAGAGTCCATGGGCTCTGGACCCATGAGGAGTCCCAATGCCGCATCAGCTTGCTGGAGCTCTGAGCAGTTTGGCTGACGCTGACTGCATTCACTTCGTTTGTTCTGGGTCAAGTGTTTTAAGTCCAGACGGACAACACCACAATCATGTACTACTTCAACAAGCAAGGCAGGACACACTCTTGCCTTTTATACAAGGAAGCTGTCTACATCTGGACCCTTGTGCGCAGCCTGGAGGCGGATCTCCTAGCCATTCATGTGGCAGAAGCCTTCATTCAGCTGGTGGACACCCTCAGCCGAGTGGATGAGGTGTCACACGAGTTGTCCCTCCATCTGGAGGTAGTTCACACTCTGTTCTGCTAGTGGGGCACCCCTCAGGTGGACCTATTCACCTCCAGGGAGAACGCAAAGCTGAGACTGTATTGTGCCTGCCCCCCTCAACAGAGCTCTCTGCAGGGGAATGCCTTCTCATGGTCGTGGAGCTCAGGCCTCTTCAGTGCCTTCCCTCCACTTCCCTTGAACCATAAAGTGCTGCTCAAGGTCAGGCGGGACAAGGCATGGGTGATCCTGGTGGCTCCAGACTGGCCACGCCAGTTTTGGTACCCTGATCTCCTCAGCCTCAGCAACAGGCTCCTAAGGCATCTACCACTCTGCCCGGACCTGCTCTCCATCAGTCAGTGGAAGGTACTCCACCCCAACCTTCAATTCCTGCACCTGACAGCCTGGTTCCTGAGCAGCTAGAGTTCCAGGCTTTGGGTCTCTCCGAATATGTCCTCACTGTGGTGGAGGCATCTAGAAAGGAATCGACCAAAAAGTGCTATGCCTTCAAGTGGAAGAAATTCTCTATTTGGTGTCAGGGCAAGGGGCTGGACCCATTGTCCTGTCCAGTGGCTAGCATTTTTGACTACCTGTGGTCTCTCTCCAAAGGGGGACTTTGGTTGATGGCCCTTAAGGTGCGCCTGGTAGCCATCTCTGCTTACCGAGAGCGGGCTGGTCAGCGGTCGGTGGCACAGGAGACGGTGGTCTGGTGCTTTTTCAAAGGCTTGGATCACATTTCCCCTCCGGTGTGTGAACCACCACCACCACCATTGGATCTGTTTCTGGTTTTGGCAAAGCTCATGGGCAAACCATTCGAACTGATGAAGTGTGAGATGTCTCACCTGTTGTGGAAGACCGCCTTCTTGGTGGCTATCACGTCAGCCAGAAGGATCAGTGAGCTCCAGGTGCCCTCGGTGGAGTCTCCTTACCTGGTCTTCCACAGGGACAGGGTTGTCCTGCACCCCAACCCAAAGTTCCTCCTGAAGGTTGTGGTGGAGTTTCACCTGAATCAGGTGATGACTCTTTCGGTGTTCTTCCCAAATCACACCTCAGAGGCCGAACACAGGCTTCATACTCTGGACCTGAGGCAAGCGCTCACTTATTACAAAGAGCGCATGGCTGGAGTTTAGGGAGAGGTTCGACAGCTGTTTGTCACCTATACTGAAACCACATCTGGCAGATGTGCAGCCAAGTAGACAAATGGCAGGTGAATCACTTCCTGCATTGATCTCTGCTATAGGTTGGCGGTAGGGAGCTTCCCAGAAGGCTTAGGGCTCATTCCATCAGCCATAGAAACATAGATTATGACGGCAGATAAGGACCACTTGGCCCACCCAGTCTGCACATTTCTCTACCTATTGGATAAGCCGCAGATTCTAGTTAACCAACAGCCTACTTCCTGCAACCTCCCACTATAATTGCCTTATGTCTGTCCTATGCATGTTTGAATTCCCCCACTGTTTTAGACCCCACAACCTCTCCAGGAAGGCGGTTCCATGCGTCCACCACTCTCTCCATGAAAAATAATTTCCACACTACCCTGAGCCGTCCCTCTCTAACTTTAAATTGTGCCCCTTGTTCTTACACATCTCTTTTTCTGAAAGATGCTACCCTCCTGGACTTTGTTGATTCCCTTGAGGTACTTAAAAGTTTCTATCATGTCCCCCCGTCCCTCCTTTCATCAAGGCTATACATATTAAGCCCTCTCAGTCTCTCTTCATATGGTTTCTGATGTAGACCCTGCACCATTTTAGTTGCCCTCCTCTGGACTGCTTCCATCCTGTCTATGTTCTTGCGTAGATGAGGTCTCCAAAACTGCACGCAGTACTCCAGATGGGGTCTCACCAACTGTCTGTACAGAGGGATAACCACTTCCCTTTTTCTACTTGTGATGCCCCTCCCTATGCATCCCAGTATCCCCCTGGCTCTCCTTACTGACTTCTCACGTTGCTTATCCACCTTTAGATCATCTGATATGACTACACCCAGATCCCTTTCCATTATTGTTGTTGTTAGTACCTCCCCTGCTATTGTGTACTCTTCTCCTGGATTTTTATTTCCCAGGTGCATTACTTTTCACTTCTTTGCATTGAATCTAAGTTGCCATATGTCTGACCATTCCTCCAACCTTGCCAAGTCCCTTCTCATCCTTTCTACCCCCCACCCGGTATCAACTCTGTTACAGATCTTTGTGTCATCTGCAAAGAGGCATACCTTTCCTTCCAGACCTTCTGCAATGTCACCTATAAAGACGTTAAAGAGGACTGGACCCAGTACTGAGCCCTGAGGTACTCCACTAGTAACCCCCCTTTCTTCAGAATGTGTTCCATTCACTATTACCTTCTGTGTCCTGTTGTGCAGACAGTTTGCTACCCAGGCTACTACCCTGGGACCCACTCCCAGGCTGGCTAACTTGTTTAATTATCTTTTGTGTGGGACTGTGTCAAATGCCTTGCTAAAGTCTAGGTAGGCTATGTCTACAACCCCTTCCTGGTCTATTACTTTGGTCACCCAGTCAAAGAAATTGATTAGATTCATCTGGTATGATCTTCCTGCTGTGAATCCATGCTGCTTTGGGTCCTGTGCCCTGCTGGCCTCTAGGTACTGAAAAATTATTTCTTTTAGAAGTGATTCCATCATTTTCCTCACCACTGAGGTCAAACTAACAGGTCTGTAGTTTCCTGCTTCTGCCTTGCTCCAACTTTTGTGAAGGGAATCACATCTGCCCTCCTCCAGTCCTCAGGTACCACCCCATTCTCCCATGATTTGTTAAAAAGTGTGGTCAGTGGTGTCACTAGGTCCTCCCTTAGTTCTTTTAGGATTCTAGGGTGAATCCCGTCAGGCCCCATTGCTTTGTCCACCTTGAGTTTTAGGAGTTCTTTCAGGACTCTTCTGTAAATGGACTGGCGTCAACCCCACTACCCAGAGTGCTTCTATTGTTTGGTTTAGGTAACTCCTCCACTTCTTCTTCTTTTGTGAATACTGAGCAAAAGTATTCATTCAGTATCTCTGCCTTTTCACCGTCTCCCTCTGCCCACCTCCCCTCTCCTTTATTAATCTTCACTATCCCTCCCTTAACCTTTCTATGCTCCCTAATGTACCTATAAAAGGTTTTATCCCCCTTCTTAACTGAGTAGGCTATCTTTTCCTCGGTTTGGGTCTTTGCTTTTCTGACTGCCTTCCCCACTTCTTTCTGCTTTAATTGATACAGTTCTCTGTCGTGCTCCTTCTGTGATTCCTTATACTTTTTGAATGCAGCCTTTTTCTCCTTAACCTTCCCTGACACCTCTTTTGAGAACCATAGTGGTTTTTATTCCACTTTGTTTTCTTTATTTGTTTCACACAAAGGCTTGTTGCCTCCATGATGGCAGTTTTGATTTTTCTCCATTGTTCTTCCACCCCTCCTTTCTGGCCATTTTCTAATGCATTCCTCAGGTATTCACCCATTATGCCAAAGTCAGCCCTTCTAAAGTCCAGTATCCTTGTCTTTGTATGGCTTGTCTCCATGGTTGTGTTTATTGTGAAGCACACTGTGCACTGGTCGCTTGTTCCCAGATGTCTACTGACTTCTAAATTTGTGATCCTCTGTCCATTTGAGAGTACGAGGTCTAATATTGCTCCCTCTCCAGTGGGTTCCACCACTAGCTGTCTAAGGCATGCCCCCTGTAGGGCATCGAGAATGATCCTGCTCTTGGATGTAGCTGCAGTCCATGTCGTCCAGTTAACATCTGGCATATTCAGGTCCCCCATCAACAGGATCTCCCCTTTTTCAGCCATTTTGAGAATGCCCTCTATCATTTTCTTGTCCATTTCCTCCCCTTGAGACGGGGGTCTGTATACAACCCCTGTGGATTGTGATGCCATTCTCTGTCTCCAAGGTGACCCAGAGTGCCTCTTGTCCTCCCCCTTTACTTTTTAGTTCTGTAGCTTTGATCCCTTCCCTTATGTAGAGAGCTACTCCACCTCCTCTTTTACCCTCTCTGTCCCTTCTGTAGATTGTGTACCCTGGTATATTGACATCCCAGTCATGGTTCTCCGTGCACCATGTTTCTGTGACTGCCACAATATCCAAGTGTTCCTCTTCCATCAGGGCTACTAGCTCTGGTAGCTTGTTTCCCAGACTACGGGCATTTGTACTCATTGCCCTCCATTTAATGTTGGCTTTATCCTTTTTTACCCCATCCCTGCTCTTATTGCCCTTGTCTATTTTTCCATTTACCACTGTCCTGCCCTCTGTCAAGCTCTGTACCTCAGTGTTTACCCTACTACCTGCCATGTTTTGTGGGGGGAGGCTTGAACTTTCCCTGTTTCCTATCAACACCTCTCCCCTTGGCTAATTTAAAAGCTTGCCAAGGAAGCCTTTAAACCTGTCACCTAGGAGCTTGTTTCCCTTCTGGACAGATGCAGACCATCATGCCAGTATAGACCTTCATCTCTCCAACTGGACCCCCCAATCCCCAATGAAGCCAAAGCCCTGTGCTCAGCACCAGTTTTGCTACCATTCATTAAACTGCATGGTGTGCAGTACCCTAGCCTCACCCCTGCCATAGACTAGCAGCACCTCTGAGAAGGTTACCGTGCTTGCTACCTGTCTGAGGCCCCTCCCCAAGTCCACAAATTCATCCTGCACTGCACTGATCTCATGCCTAGCTAGGTCATTTGTCCCGAGGTGGACAATGATATCTAGTTCCCTCTCCTGTGATGCTGCTTCTGCAATCCTGAGGATTTGCTTCCTGTCCCTCTAAGCCATGGCACCAGGCAGGCACCTTACTTCCCTCCCCTCTCTCTTCTCCAGGTCTACACCCCTAACAATTGAGTCCCCTATCAGAAGCTGTTTCTTTCCCCTGTGGTGTCCCTTGCCACTCTTTTGTGGGTCTCCCTTGTGGATGTCCCCAGCATTCTTCTTGGTCTCCACTGAGGGTGTCATCATAGAGGAACCTTGATTTGCCAGACTAACATATGATTTGTGTAGAGGTACAGCTAGGGGGCTACGCCTCTGTTCCACCACCCTCACCCTCCCAGAACCTACTGCGGCCCATCTACTCTTCACACATGGCAACCTCTGAGGCAGTGGTTGTGGCAGTGGTGCTCTTTGGGTGGGGGAGGCCTCGTTAGTCCTTGCCAGTTCAGCCTGGAGGTGGACAACCTCCTCCCTCAGAGCTGACAGTTGCCTGCAAATAGGGCAGCAACGCAGGTTCCAGAATGTCTCCCGGAAAACTGCTGCCCCACAGCCAGTGCATTGCACCACTCCCCACATACTGTTGTGTTGGTGGCTGCTTCTAGGGATGTCCCTATCCAGGAAATCTGCAGGGCTGCTACCTGGAAGTCAGCACACACCTTCATTTCCCATTACCGCATTGACTTAGAATCACACCGGGATGCTGGTTTTGGGGCCTCAGTTCTCCAATCCTTATTTCCTAAGTAGGGGTGTGCACCTTGCCTCCCTCCTCCCAGAAAACTGCTAGGAGTCTGCCAGTAAGTGTGGATAGAACAACTTATCCACATGCCTAGAAACACAGGTTACTCACCTATAATAATAAAAAAAAAACACAATTCAACTTGCAAACAGGTATACTTTATTTAGATGTTAAAACATGTTTAAAATATTGTTTTTATGAAAATGAACTACTTCTGAGGCAGTATACATTCAAAAGAGAAAACATATTTCTAAATTTAAAAAAACTTCTTATTTCTTTTTAATAATAAGATGGTCCATTTTATAAGTACGATAACCCACTGCAGACCATGGGTGTATCGGGGCATTAATGCACTTCACGGCTGGTTGAAGTTACTGGGCTTTGGCCTCATGCCTCATAATGCACCCTGGGTGTGCATAAATGCCCCAGTACACCCACGGCCTGTCGTGGGTTATAGCATACTTTCACAAGCTACCATGGTTCTTATTGTGGATTTCATCCATGGTTGCTAGATGGTCAGATGATGTACTTTAACCAGTCCATTCAAGTTATTTATATGTGTTGCTCAATCATGTTACAAAATAAAATAAAAGCTCTAAAGGGTTATACCAAGATTTAAAATTTGAGCATAAATAAGCTAATTATAAATAATGAATACATAAATAATAAAAGCAGATTTAAAAACACTATGGCTAGTCTGGAAAGGGCTGTTTGAAGAGGCGAGTCTTTTTTAGGCCCCTCTTGACTAACTTCCACTGATGGGGCCTTCTTTACAGAACTTCAAAGTGAGTTCCAGAGAGCAGGGCTGGCCACCTTGAAAGCTCAGTCACCACAGGTTTTCAGCCTGGCCCTCAGAACTGCAAGGAAGGCCCTGGTGGAGGAGTGGAGTGAGTGGACCAGAGTGGCAGGGGTAAGGAGATCTGTCAGGTAGCCAGGGCCTGGTCTGTACAGGGCCTTGTAGGTGAGCAAGCCCACCTTGAAGATGACCCTCCACCTGACAGGCAGCCAGTGCAGATCTCACAGGACTGGGGTCACATGACGTGACCTAGATAGGCCCATCAGCAGCCTAGCCACTGTGTTCTGCACCAGCTGCAGCCGGTGGAGGTTCCCTCCACAGACCCTGAAGTATAGAGCGTTGCAGTAGTCAAGCCATGAAGTGACAAATGCATGCACTAGTGATGGCAGGTCCTCAGGCAGAACTAGGGGTTTAATCTGGGTGACATTCCATAAGTAGTAAAAACCACTTTGGACAGCCGATGATACCTGAGCATCAAGTGTCGGTCTGTCATCCAGGAAGACACCCAGACTTCTCACCCTAGGGGAAGTCATCAAGGGAGTGGTTCCCAGGACCAGTCCTGTTGCCACTCCAGAGGCACTCCCATCATGTCCACGATCAGACTCAATCACCAGGACCTCCGTCTTGTCAGGATTTTGCCTCAGCCAGTTGGAGGTCATCCAGTCCTGGATTTTGGCAAGGCAGTTGTTTAGTACTTTCACAGCGTCATTTGTTCCAGGGGCAAAAGACATGTACAGCTGGGTATCATTTGCATAGTAGTGAAAACCCAGACTGTACTGTCTAATGAGCTCTCCCAGGGGGAGAATGTACACCACAGACAACATCGGCGACAGGATTGACCTTTGAGGGACTCCACATGGTTGGAGCTTCGGGGAGGAGGAGAAATTCCCCATCACCACCCGTTGCTTTCTGCCCGAGAGATAGGACTCAAACCAGTTGATGACAGTACTGGTGAGTCCACGGTATTCTCTAAGGTGATCCCAAAGCACAGTGTGGTCCATGGTATAAAATGCTGAGGAGAATTAGAATTGACCAGTCTCCTCTATCTCTTGCCCTGAGGAGGTCATTTTGCATCCTGATCAACACTGTTTCAGTGCTATGCCTAGCCCTGAAACCAGACTGGAATGGCTTATAGATGTCATAGGCCGTTAGGTGTGCCTTGAGCTGCAGTGCACATATTTTCTCAACAACCTTCACTAAAAATGGGAGGTTGGAAATAGTTCAGTAATTCGCCAGGACATCAGGGTCAAATGATAATTTCTTTAGGAGGGGCCTCACCAATGCTTCCTTCAAGGCATCAGGAAAGACCCCCTACAAAATTGAACACCAGATTATCTGGCGAACACTGGACCAAAGGTCCCAGCACATCCCACTTGGAGACAAGTCTGGGCCGGGTCCAGTTCACAAAAAGTGGGCCGCAGCTTCGAGATCACCTCAACAACTTCAGCCACCTCCACTGGCCTAAACTTGCTCCCACCAGGCCAGTCACAGTGGGGCAAACCTTGCCCTACTGGGGAGATCCCGGACCGAATAGAGGACACCCTGTCAGAGAAGAACTGAGCAAACTCATTGCGACTGAAAATGCTTTTTTTGGCTGCAGGCTGCAAAGATTGTGATAGGAATGTAATATGTCTAGTTATCATATTTATCCCTTTTATCCCTTTCAAAACAGTTGTGTCCTATAATAAAAATAGTAGTAAGCTACATTGGATGAACAGTGCTTTTGTGTACCAGTGATTAACAGATCCACATTTTGTAAATTCATTTAGTGATTTAACAGATCCACTGTGTAAATTCATTCAGCTATTTGTTCCAGTCAATGCTCATGTACCACACTAAACCTATAATCCCAGTTGCCCAAACTAAACTAACTATACAATCTTTTTGGTTTTTTTAATATAGATTTTTATTTGCTTTTTGTAAGTTTTCTCCCTGTGTTCCCTCCCGGGGCCCCGGCACATGGCCGTATGTGCGTGTAGAGGCATGCATGCACAGCGGAAGCCAGTTCAGCCCCTTCCGCCCACCTGTACTGCCACCCCTGTCCGCCTACGTTACCCTACCAGACCTCCACCCGGTGGGGACGGAACTACGTGAGGGGCGACAACCCACCGCCAGGAGAGAAGAACAGCCTGATGGCTCGCTCAGTCCTGCTGCTCTCACGCCCCCCCCCCCCATGCCGGCACCCGAGGTTGTTGCTGAAGCTGTGTCGCTAAAGCAGCATGAGATAAGGCGTCTAGTGCCTCAACCCTCAGTGCCACCGGGCCGGCTGCAATCATTTGTTTGAAGTTAACTTGTCTTGTGGCTTGATAACTAAATATGGTAGAATACTTCCCACATGCTTGCACGATTGATGTTTTTCAAATGGAAGGATGGCTTGTTAGGGGAAACCACTGTTGTTTGGGGGGTGTAAAATAAGTTAGATTTTCAGAGTTGAGGGTGCACGGTTATCTTTGAAAATCCAACTTACCTTTGAGACTGGCTGACCAGTCTAAAATGTTGCTTGAAAATGAGGCTGTATAGTTAACTTCATTTTCTTCAATCTTTTGTTGTGCATTAGGTGGAGTACATGTTGTTGTCTTTTGACCACAAGAATCAGAAAGTACGGGTATTGCTTAATGGAGAGAATATACTTCAGACCCTTCAAGACAAGGGGGAACATATAAATCCAAAGTAAGTTCTACACAAATATGAATATTTACATCTTTTTTTTTACACAGCTAAATTAGAAAGCCTGTGCTGTTGCATGTAATGTATGCTATGCTGCTGTTACATTATCACTAACTTATTTGACGTATTCATTACGATTAGACATCACAAGTCCTCTCAATGCATTAAAGGATGTGTTATACTGTGTATTTAACAGTTATCCAGAATTTTATATATTTATTCATAATTTTTCACCTGGAAAGGCACACAAAGCTATACTAGCTTGTTTCACGGTGCTTCCTTAGGGGTGGGTTGCATGGACCTGTTTGTTAATAGGAAGTGCTGGTCATGACGCTGGGGAAACTCCCTTGCTTTTCTTGGCTAAGTGCCATGGAATCTATCTGGACAGTGACTGGAGATGGAAAGAAGGGACCTTGATTTAACGTTTCATCCAGAGATCAGCGCCTTACCAGTGCAGTAGCCCCTTAATTCTGCACTATAGTATCAGCTGTGGGTGTTAACTTCAAGTAACCCCAAGTACCTGGTGTGGGGCTAGAACCCACAGCCTTCCAATCTTCTGGCCCAGAGGCAAAATTGGAAAATTGAGTTGTCTTGGGGCCTTCTCCTAAACAGTTATAGCTTGCAGGGTGATTGACATACTGAAAGTGATGATGCAAGACAGTGTCTGTCATAGATTAGAACCTATGTTCTGCTTTATACTTCTGTTTTCTAAGTGCCAGATGACATTGAGGACATTGGTTCTCAGTGCTTGTCATAATGGGTCTCCTCCAAAATGTTTGCCTATTATTTACAGTACATATTGCCAGGAATAATACGAAAGGCCTTTGGATAAAGCAGCAGTATTTAACAACCAAATTTATTTTTGATTTTAGCAATAATGTTCATCTGGCACAACTGATAAACATTTTTCTTTTCATTTCCTTTCGTCCTTGAGCCAAGATATGGAATTTCAAAGTTTTTACAAGTTCCCACTCCTGTGCCACGCCTACCATAAAAAGATTTAATATCTCGGTATGGAATTGTACTGTTTACCATCAGAAATGTAATAGCACCATCCTAATGCATCTATAGTATGAATCTAGTACGTGTATTCAACAAGCAACCTCAGCAGAAAAGATTTTTCAGAATTGTGAGTGGCAGCCATCTTTAATGATGTGAGTCATTAATTACAAAATTAGCTTTAAAGGTTTTAACAATATCTGAGAGAACTGCAAATGTACTGATCATGAATCTTCAGCTGTCAGAAATACATTTTTCCTAAAAAGTATACGATGAAATGTTTTGTTGACTGTCAAATACTGCTGCTTTAAAGCACCAAGTTTATGCACTAAATAGTAATCAGGTAAAATGGCAGAACGGGATTTTCTGCAGCACATCATGTGACCGTGCCTTAAGACTTGTCATACCAGGTAAACTTGGTAGCATGGAGGGCTGAGGCTCTGAACGCCTAACCTCTCATCATGCTGATGACCTGGGTTCAGGAGTGAGCTTGGGCCACCAGGGGTCAGCCAGGATAGGAGAGGAGAGGATGGAGCATCTGAAAGGCTGCTTTCCTCTCCTGGGGAGGGGGGACTTGATGCGCTGCACTTATACTGCCACCATGTGGAGGTGTGGTGCCAGGGTATTAGGTGCATCTTAGAACTTCGAGATGGATGGTTGGTGGTTGGTGTATGGCAGTACATGCTTACATACATACATACACACACACACACACACACACACCTTCATCATTCCATGCAGATGAACGTAGGGGAAGGCAGCACACAAAAAAAGAACCTGGCTCCAGCGTATAAAGCCAGTTCCACTGCCCGACCTGCACCAGCTGTATTATGCACGGGGGCTGGAAGGGTGAAAGGGCAAACCTCCCTCTCCTGGCCCTGCTGTGAAGGGTAATTTGCGGGGGTACGGTAGGTCCTAAGGGAGGCAGTTGCTGATGGGATGGGGGTCAGGGCTGTTGACCCTGCCAGAACCATGGGTCACAGGAAAAAAAGCTTGATTGAAAAGAAACAGTTTGTCAGACCACATGGGTAGAGCCATTAGGCCCTAAACAGATGGTGCTGGGACTACTACCTAGAGAGGTAAAGGGGAGAGATAAGACATACCTATGGAACATATTGATCATAGTTGCACTTAAAGCCATCACTAGAAAATGGTTATTCCCTGAACCCCCTACACAACAACACTGGACTTCCATAGTCTTAGAGATACAGCACATGGAGGAACTAACCCATAAAATCAACAGTCGAATGCAGAATTTTACAGTGCGGTGGGCTCTCTGGGTAGTCTGGCATGAAGCCCATCAGAATGGGTAGAGAAGTAAAGAAGGCAGCGGTATTATGACAGACAAATGAGAGGGGGGGAGGTAGAGTATTGGATCACCATGTCTAGACTTCAGTGAACATACAATAGAATGTAGTTACACAACTGTAAATGAACTGACTCAGTCAGTGTGTCTAGCATTATGCAAGAGATGTACTTATGCCTAAATAAGCAATAAACTTGAATAAAAAAAAAAAAGACCACATGGGTGACTGTCAGTGCTTCTTACAATAATCTTTCATGAGCCTGCACAGGTGTGGTGCTAGAGGAGTGGAATTGTGGTTCCCATCTTCAAGAAGTGTGAACGATCAGACTTGGGTAACTTATAGACCAGTCAGCCTGACATGGGGGGGGGAGTGTTTTTGCCCCACTGATTGGCAAGTTTGTGTTTTCGGGTCAAGGCCAGATACTTCACCAGGGGTCACGCTCACGCTTAACTTTTTTTTGCAGTGGTCCACCCAGGCCAGTGATACCCCAGAGATTGCACTAGCCCCGACATAACATTCAGAGATTTATGAAAAGAAGGACATAGTGACAAAGTTTAGATATTTTAACAGTATTGTTTTACTGTTAGATGTATTTCTGTGTTTTTGATTGCATCAGAACAAGTTCAGTATGAGAGCATCATGCCCAGTCACCTGAGTTCATGCACCGTCAGAAAATCCCCAGTGTCACCCAGCTTAAAAGATCCATGATCAGATCAGATGCACACGTGTAGCCAGCATGTAATGGCAGTCTGAATGCAAGGCACGGTGGAGGCTGCAAGGCTTGAAGGCAAGCAACAAAGAACTGCAATCCAGGGCCTCTAAACAAAACACACTAGGCCAAACACCACCAACCAGAATATCAGTCAGCCTGATCATCATGATATGTAACCTGAGAGTGAGCGGGAAGGTCTGGTGGCTTGCCATGACTTGGGCCCCAGAATGATTTTTGCTGGCTTCTTGCTATCCCCAAAGCATTCATCCTCAGTGTCACAGAGCTACCAGTGTTGGGGGGGCACTAGCAGTGACCGGCTCCCCCTCGCCCCTGCCACCACCCCCATACTGTAAGTGAGCAGCTCCTGCCCCCAACCACAAGCATCGGTCCCAGTCACCTTCCTGCACTAGCAGGCCAGAAAACCCCTGGCATTACTCAGCAGAGCAAACTGCAGCACCATCACCAAATTCACCTGCAGCAACACATGGTAGTTAGCCAGCATGACACATGACTGCACCCAATCATTCAATGACTTCTGACTGCACCACACACTTAAACTGGGCCTCTCAGCACATGCTCCACTTTCTTTCCTCCTGCACCAAACTCAAACTCCTCAACACAGGCAGCATTTGTGTAGGGGCTTGCAGTCCAGTGATTCCCTCCCACAGTGCACGTTCCCTCATCAGCACCCTCCCACATCCTGATATCACCAGTATGCCCCTGCTTGTAGCAAGCAGCACAGAATGCTGTTCCATGAGCTTCGCCCCCCCCGCCTACACAGTACACCTCGTGTGGCACACATCAAAGCAAGCCTTAGTCCTGAATTTAAAATTATCTAGCTAAGTTGTCCGCTACTCAGGCTGCCTCACCAAACAAACACTGGGCCTGCTTTCTTGAAGAATGAATCTCAACTTTGGGATGGGGGGCACGGCACTGGTCCATTGCGGTCATGACAAAATGTGCTCTCCTAATTAACTGGCATCCCAATTCCTAAGCTGTTTAATCACAAGTAATGAATACCCCTCTGTCTTTGACTGTAACTCAATGCATATTACACACCTCAAGTCACAGTCAAAGGCGACAGCAGTTCACTTCTGACTAGAACACCTTAGAGTGGGATACCAGTTCCGATTAGAAGAAGCACTTGTCAGAACCACATCGGACCCATGACCACCGCCCCACACACCTGGAACCAAATGAAAAGCAGTAAGGGCACAAACTTTGTGGCCCACAGCCGCTAACGAAACCCCAGGCGACCAGTAGCTCCAACAACACACCCCGGGGTGGATTGACCCTGTATATCACTGAAAATATCAAAACTACAGAAATTCAGAATACACATAAGGAGCCAGAAGAACTGTGGGTCACCCTGGAAACAGGCAATGGGACAGTCATAAGAACTGGGGTTGACTACAGGCCCCCAGACCAGGGGGAGGACATACACACATTACTGTTAGAAGATATACAAAACATGACAGCTAAAGGGGAGGTTCTGATAATGGGAGACTTCAACACGCCGAATACAGATTGGTCAATACCAGCAGGAACATCTGCCAGAACTGGACACATGGTGGATTCCTGCAGGGAGGGCCTCAAACAACTGGTACAACAACCCACAGAGACAGGGCTATCCTAGATCTAGTACTAACTAACAGGGAAGGATCACAGCTCTCCAGGTAGAAGGTCACCTGGGGCCAGTGACCATCACATGGTATGGTTCAGTTTGGCCACTACATCTAAATCATCCCATTCAAGGCAAAAATATGGGACTTCAGAGGAGCTGACTTTGATAAGATGGCCAACAGAGTTAAGCTAGCCCTGGCAAAAGAAACACAGGTGAGGGGTACAGGCAAAGTGGCCAAGCATTAGGATACAATACCTGAAGCAACATCCCATTGTGTTAGACAGAAAAAGATGCAAAGAAGAAGGAAACCACTTTGGTTCTCAAATACAGTAGCAGAAAAGGTCAGAGCCAAAGGCTGGCCTTCGGAAATATAAGGAACACAGCGGATGAAGATAAGGAGGCATACCAAACTGCCCTAAGGGAAGCAGGGAAGGCAGTAAGGTAGGCAAAGTCCCAAACTGAGGAAACACTAGCATGGACAGTAAAAGAAGGTGACAAGACTTTCTATAGATACATTAGTGAAAGGAGAAAGTCCAGAGTGTTGCTAATTTTAAATGAGAAAGGGGCATGTGAGGAGGAGGACCCTGTAAAACATCTATCCTAAATAGATACTTTTGCTTGAGTATTTACTGAAGAGAAGGTAGGGCAGGGCCCACAGCTCCAGCACTGTGGACACAGGGGAGGGAGGTGAGCACTACTCCTTCACAAAAGAACGGGTCCTACAAGAGCTCGCTAAGCTCAGGGTGGACAAGGCAATGGGACCTGATGGCATACATCCCAGGGTACTTAAGGAGCTAAGGGTGGAACTAGCAGAGCCATTAGCAGAACTGTTTAGTGAGTCTCTGAGCACAGGAGAGGTCTCAGAAGACTGGAGAAGGGCTCATGTGATCCCACTCCATAGAGTGGTAGCAGGGAGGAGGCAGGGAACTACAGACCAGTCAGTCTTACCTCAGTAGTGGGCAAGATTATGGAGGCACTCCTTAAGGAAAGGATAGTGCAACACCTGGAATCCATAGGGGCACAGGATCCAAGACAGTATGGGTTTACAAAGGAAGGTCCTGTCAAACTAATCTCATAGATTTCTTTGACTGGGTAACCAGAGTGGTGGACCAAGGGGAGCAGTTGATGTTGCCTACCTTGACTTAAGCAAAGCTTTGACACTGTTCCACTTAGAAGATTGATAAATAAGCTGGGTACGCTTGGGGTGGGTCAGAAGTTGGTCAACTTGGTGGCAAACTGGTTGACGGGCAAAAAACAGAGAGTGGTGGTAAATGGTATACAGTCAGAAGAGATGCAAGTCACAAGTGGGGTACCTCAGGGATCAGTCCTGGGGCCAGTCCTCTTCAGTATCTTCATTAGTGACATTGTAGATGGACTAGAGAGTAAGGCTTGTCTGTTTGCAGATGGCACCAAGATCTGCAACAGAGTAGATGATCCAGATGAGGTGGGCAGAATGAGAAGAGACCTGGATAAACTAGCAAAATGGTCAGAAGAGTGGCAACTGGGATATAATGCAAAGAAGTGCAAGATCATGCACATAGGGAAGAGAAACCCTGAAGCCACTTATAGGCTGGGAGGGGAGTTGCTGGCAGTCACAAAGGAAGAAAGAGACTTGGGCATCATCATCACCGATGACCTGAAATCATCCAAGCAGACTTCTAAAGCAGCAGGTAAGGCTAGGGGGATGTTGGGGTGTATTAGTAGGGGTGTCACAAGTCATAAGAGTGAGGTAATAATCCCTGTTTACAAGACACTGGTTAGGCCCCATCTGGAGTACTGTGTGCAGTACTGGAGGCCACACCTTCACAAGGATATTAACCAAATTGAGGCAGTCCAGAGAAGGGCAACCAAAATGGTGCAGGGACTGCATCAGAAAACATATGAGGACAGATTAACGGAGCTCAATATGTATACCCTTGAGCAAAGGAGGGAGAGAGGTGATATGCTTGAAACATTCAAACACCTTAGGGGCATTGACAAGGTGAAAGAGTCTAACATGTTTAAATATAAGAAAAATAGCAGGACAAGAGGACACAGCATGAGATTTGGGGGAGGTCGATTAAGTGGGAATGTGAGGAAATTCTTTTTCACAGAAAGAGTGGTGGATGCATGGAACGGCCTACCTCAGGAAGTGGTGGCTATGAATACAGTGCAGGGCTACAAACAGGCATGGGATAGGCATAAGGGAGCAATACAGATGAGTATGAATAGATAGGCCACTGACATAGCAAAGGCTGATGGCACATTTATAAGGTAGAAAAAGAAATGGGCAGACTGGATGGGCCTTGCAGTCCTTATCTGCCATCAACGTCTATGTTTCTATATGTTTCTATGTCTCTGCCCTTCCTTCAGTTTTAACTCCACAGTAGCTAATAACCCACTTACTTCATTCTGTGATGTGGCTGCTTACCGATGGTGGTGTTTTTGCGCAGTTGGGCAGCACAACTCTACCGTCGGTCCTGCTGGTTCTTCAGCAGCTGTCACTCTGTCTCGCCTGCTCGACCGCACTCGCACCTTCAGTCTCTGTAGTCTGCAGGCTGAAAGGCACGTGTGGCAATCAGTGTGGACGAACTGCAGACAGGTGCTAAATGTTCACCAATCAGCCTTCGGCACTCGTGAGTATCCAGAGCTCGCTCTGCAAGAGTGAGAATATTTTCCATATCACACTCCTGGGCATCTTGCATCCCCTATATATTCACAGCACAGAGACACCAAGCAGGGCAGTCGGACTAAAGGTCTCAGTGTTTCACTCTTGCATGCTTTTTTAAGAGAGACTGGTTTCCCCCTTTAGGTATAGACAGTTTATACTTAGATTTTAAAGAGACTATACTTGGGGCAGCAACACATGTAGCACAAAAGTACTTTACAAGTGCTCAAGAAGTAAATCAGTAAGTGCAGTAGAGAAAAACTGTTGAAAACATGTGCGTGTCTGAGCTAACACATGAAAGAGATACTGTGTCACTGCTTATGGCAGTTGGATATTGTCATAAGAAAGTCATGGCAGACAACTGCATCTTCAGTCTGAAAAAGATTAGTGTTCATATAAGCAAATAATTATTTGCTTTATATATTTTTCACCATGCAGATTGGTGCATAAATTCACCTACTGGAGAGTATTGTAAAGAGGTTGGGGGGGGTCAAGGGTCAAAGTACATGTTGAAGTAAAAAAGAAGAAAGAGGAAAAATGAGATCAATTAGAAGTAAAAAAGGTCTGTGAACAATGATAGAAGGTAAGAATGAGTGGGGGAGAAAAAAGGGAGGGGAATGGGATTTCTTTAGTAGTGATGAAGAAAGTGAGAAGAAAGAAGGCTGGAGGGAAGAAAAGACAGTTTTGGGGTGGAGGGGGTCATCTACATAATGCCATCTTACAAAAAAGGGGTTGCCACTATCCGATCATTAAGTCCTGGAGGCACAGTGGCTTCTAATTTAAAAATCCAGAAATTGTCTCTACGAGCCAGCACATTTTTTAAGTCACCAACCCTAAGTCCCAGTCACCTTCTCTGTGCCTGTAAAAGTCCAGGCATGTGTATCAGGATCTGTTGATTGAAGGACATGGGCATCCAGGACATATTCTAGGTTACCGTGTTTTATGGTCCTCAGGTGGTACCCTTCCCTCTCCTTGGGTTTGGTTTTTGGTTTTACCTACGTAGTGGGAGCTACATAGGAAGGAGGCCAAGTACGCAACATTGGTGATGTCACAATTTATGAACCTCAGGATACTCATTTTAACACAGTTGGATTTGTGAAAGAATCTGTAGACTTGATTACCTCACAGTATTTACACCTCAAACAATGATGGTACTCCTTTAGTAAAACCGGCAGACATGTTAGAGGTTGTGGTATTGGTTATAGATTGTGGGTGACATGATTACCAATGCTATGTGCTCTTTTGCACAGAAGAGGCATCTGATTCGCTGTCTGCTGCAGCAATAGATGCACTCACTTGTCCGCTACTATTAGTTTTCAGGATTGATTTGGTTGTTTACGTTTCTTCCCATCAAAAACACAATCATTCTGGTAATGGCCCTCAGAAATACTTGCTTGAGGTCGCTATTACTCCATCCATTGTAACACTTCCAGCAGGGCTCAAAATATAGCCTTATCTTATTTCTGTGGAAATGCATGTAGGCTGCTGGAAATGTACTTTTGCTGGCTACATTTCTGTCTGGAAATGCTGTACTCTCTCTGACTGAGCAGCTACGGGTGGCAGCAGAGACCACTTTTGGTTCTTACCTTCAAAGAGAGTCTTCTGGTTGTCTGGACTGGGGGCCGGGAGTACAACCATCCTTCTCTGCTATTCTCCACCGTCAAGTCTGGGAGCAGGATGCGTAGTCTCCACATCACACTCATCACCCTTGCAATCGGGACTGTGGACAGCTTTGTGGGGGGTCCTTGTCACAAGCAAGAGACCCATGTGATGTGCTTGTGGCTTATTGACAGATAAAACACGATCTCTTCTCCCTGTGCGGACTGCGATATGACATAGTAGTCAATTGGCAGCAAGAGAGATAGGAGCTCAGTTGGAGTGCGTGGAATTTTCTAATCTTATGTTTGTCAGTCTTCACCATTCATCACCTTTGGGTACTGACTGGAGGTCATGACCCCGCGGGAGCTCTTTTTTTATTATTTTTTTGGATGGGTGGAGTCGACGCACCATCGGCGCTGCCCTTGAAATCGACGCACTGTGTGGCGCTCATGGGTGGGCCGTTAGGTGTTGTCGACTCCGCCCTCCCACCAGTTCTTCGTCTCCCACCGTCGAGGTCACCTCGTAGGTAGCTCTGCTGTGTGAGAGGCCTGTTGTAGTTCTTGAAGCCCTTGGCTCCATTACGAAGTCCGTCGACTCCGTCTTTGAATTCTTCCTGCCGGTTTAGTTTCACTCCACTCGACGTTGCCTGAGATTACAGTAAGACTGTTCCTTTCTTTATTTTGCGACGTCTGGTCTTGTTTGGTGGTGTTTTTTCTGTAGGTCATGTCTTGGTCGGGGGGCAAGAAAACAATGAAGACGGGACAGCCCCCTATGCGTCGGTGCCCGTGCGGCCGTAAGTACTCCGTCACCGACCAACATGACCGTTGCCTCGTGTTTCTTGGCCTGCTACATGACATGGATTCATGTGACGCCTGCTTCTCCATGGACCATCATGTCATTGAACAACGCACATGGAAAGTTGGACAGGCTCTGCCGACTTTCGGGGGATGGGCGTGCACTCGTCGGGCTAAGCCACGTTCTCTTGGCCTTTCCTCCGGGTCCCCTCCTGGTTCTGTATGGACCGAGGAGTGGGGGGCTTCTGCTTCTTGTAGCCTCGCTGTGGCAGAAGCTGTCCCCCCCCCGGGGAAGGGCAGGAGACACCGCTTTGGCAATCGCCCCTTCGGGGGTGAAGGCTCCCCCAGTGTTGTACCCTCAGCTTGGAAGGCCTGGGTCAGCACCGCCTTGGGCCGTTGCTGCCATTGGCTCCGTTCGCGGCGCCGACGGTGCTTATAGCGACGTGGGAGGCTCTATGGCGCTGTTCTTGACTGTTTTTCGCCCACGGTGCCGTGGTTGAGCACAGCGCCGTGTCCAGCTCTGGAACCACTTGTGGCGCTGAGCGATGATACGGCGCCGTTGGGGTTTCTGACCTCGACGCCGAGAGCGCAGTCAGAGCCATCATCGGTGCCATCTCTGGTCTCGGCGCCGCTCGTGGCACCATGAGTTAGGACGGCACCATGGGGTTTCCTACCTTGGTGCCATTCGCGGTGCCGAGAGCGCGGTCAGAGCCATCGTCGGCGCCATGCATGGGTCGGGATGGTGCCATGACAGGCTCCAGCTCCGATGCTGCTGCAATCGTTGGAGCCTTGTCTTCTTCCCGCACCGTTCGCGGTGCGGCTGGGGATGTGTCGGCGCTGACTCTGGTGCAGTTTCTGGGTCTGGTGCCCTTTTCAGTCGGGATGGCAGCGGGCGTCCACTCACCATTTGGCACAGAACCTCAGTCTCCACCTCTTCAGAGGAGGCGTTGGACTTCGAGTCAGATAGGCAGTCTGACTCTTTGGAGTCTGCTGCTCATGTGGACACCTTGGTAGTGTCCTCAACATGCCGGAACCAGCCCCCCTCTGCGGAGCGGACAGTGGCTCCCGGGACCAGGGTCAGGGGTGCTGACCAGCAGGCAGTGGTGCAGGCCACCATTGCTCTGCAGCCTGGACTCGGAGGGTTTTCTGACCCCTCAGTGGTGGTACCCCCTCAAGTGGTGTGCCTGGATCGCCTAACTTTGGAGCCGATCAGAGCATCCACAGGAGGGGAGGGTAATGCTCCCTGAATAGCCCCTTCGGGAGCTGACCAGGGTTGTCAGCTGCCTAATCTGGCTCTTTCAAGGAGGAGGGCACTTTCAGATTCCGAGGGGTCGAGGGGTATGGGTTCCGTGTGGCAACCTTTATCTGGAGTCCGGCCGGGCTCTGGGAGAAGTTGTAGCGCAGACCCTTGCCCTTCCCTTTCGGTTTCCTCGGGAGGGCCCCATTCTTTTGAGGTAGGGGACCGTCCTTCAGGACTTTCACGGCCCCGGTCACCTCACAGGGGGGATTCTTCAGGGTGCAGCCTAGGCAGTTCCAGTATGGTTGACCAGCTGTCGGCTGTGAAGTTTTCCGGAGCTACCTCTTCTCCTGTGGCTCCAGGTGTGCTCTGTAGCCCAGGCGGAGGACAGCCGATTCCTGTTGTCGGCCCTGCCCCCTCTCCTCTGCCACATTCTCCTGCTCTTCCAGGTATCCTTGGTCCTAGCAGTCCTCTCTCCTGGCAGCAGTTCAGAGCTGTGACTGCTCAATTTCCCTCTTATGTTAGGGCCATGGACAGACAGGCTTTTCAACCTCCCCCTGAGCAGCCAACCTCTGAGGTCCTCTGTCTCCTCATCCTCCTCTTCAGGCGGTGAGGAACTGTCTGTTCACATCTCCCCAGCTGCTGATCTCGCTGAGTATCAGCATTTTCTCGTGAGGATGTTGGAAGACCTGCATGTCACTCCTCCCGCTCAGCACAATCCGGAGCATTTGGCGCGCGCCTTTTTTGGCGATTTCAGTGCGGACACTCTTGTAGTGCCCCCCCTGGCCTGCTCCCTTTAGGGAGGCGTTGATGCGCAGAGACCCTTTTTCGGAGTCCTGGCCCCTAGGGATCTCCGCCAGAGGCATTGTGCCCCCCGGAGTCTCCAGGTAACCTGCCTCATCCTAGCTCAGGATTGATGCAATTGGATACTCCCGATGGGCTTCACGCCCTGCACCGTGACCGGCCCCCAGATCAAGATTCCTTGGATTTTGACTTCTGGGGTAGGAGGACCTTTTACTTGGCATGGTTGCTTCTCTCGATATCTGCTTATCAGGTCCACTATGCTATCTATGATAGGTTCCTGTGGTCCAGGTTAGGTCAACTCCTAGCCTTGATGCCTGACACGGAGGAAACCAGACAAGCCATTGCACTCTCTGCACGTGGCCTGGAGCTAGTAAGGCACCAAGCAAGGGCATTGTATGATGCCAGTAAGATAGCTACCAGGGTCGTAGGGACAGCGATCTGCAGTAGGCGGACGGCATGGCTGCGTCTCTCTCGGTTGTCACCCTTGGCCCGGCATAGGGTGATTAACTCCGCTCACCAGAGAACCTATCTTATCTCCAGTAGGGTGAGACAGCGTCTCTCGGGGCAACTTCCTACCCCCTCCAGGGGGTCTCTGTCTCACTCTCCCCACTCTCGGGTCTCTCCAGACCCATAAAGGTTCCCTCTCTCTCTTAGTGTGTCACCCACTGAGAGCTAAGGGACTGGGGGGGGGGGGTCAGCACTCACCCAAAGGTGATGAATGGTGAAGATTGACACAGATGAGATATGAAAATTACGTACCTACCGTAATTCTGATCTTTCTGTGTATCTTCACCATTCATCACAATCCCACCCTCCATACCCCTGGGGCCTCAGTCTCTGGGGTCCCCCTCCCTCTCTGTGCCCTCTTTTCGCCCCTCTTCTTTCTGTTAGTCAGGAGTGGGGTGACCTTGGGCACATAGGGGGATTATTTTCTGTAGGGGGAGAGTGGTCCGGATGGGGGGGGGGCACTCCTTCTTCAGTGCCTCGGCTCCACCCCCGTGGAGTGGGGATCGGTAGTTCCCCCTCTCTGTTCTCTCTCTCTCTCTCTCTCCTCTTTTCCCCGTCACCTTTATTTTGATTTTCCTCGTCTTTTGGACACAACCTTAATTCTAGTTTAAGAAACTGCGTTTCTTACGTGATAAAAATTTATTCGGGGGGGGGGGGTATTTCCTGTACCCTATATTTTCTTCCAGAATAGTTGATTCTGCTTATGTTGGAGTTTTTTGCCAGTGATTCTGTGCCTTGAATTCTGGCAGTTTAGCCTTCTGGCTACTCCTTCGCAGTTCCTATACAATCTGGAGACAGGTCAGGGGTCCAGGGTGTGTTCCCCCCTCACATCTTTATCCCTAAATTCCTTCACCCTCCCTCCTTCCCTTCCCTTCTCCTTTTTCTGCTTCCAGAGATTGGGGCCCCTTCCCAATCCCCTTAGTTCTTTCAGCTTATTCTGTCCTCGCAGTCGTTCATTACTCCTGTTATTTGTATATCTTTTCCTTTTTCTGTCCTTTGGACTTTCTTGTCGGTCCCTCCCAACCCTTCCTTACTCTACGGTGACTCAGAACTGGCGGGAGGGTGGAGTCGACAGCACCTAACGGCCAACCCGTGAACACCACGCACTGCATCGGCCTCGAGGGCGGCGCTTGATGGTGCGTCGACTCCACCCATCCAAAAAAAAATATAAAGAGCTCCTGCGGAGTCATGACCTCCAGCCAGTACCCAAAGGTGATGAATGGTGAAGATACACAGAAAGATTAGAATTATGGTAGGTACGTAACTTTCATTTCCAGAGGCACTAGTAACTTGGTAAGGACAGACTTTTCCTTTTATTTTGGGGACATACAAAGCAGCAAAGGATTCCCTGCCTGCACTTTCGTTTTTTTTGGCTGAGAAAACATCCCTAGTCTTCAGAAACTTGTGAGGAAAATTGATCTGTGTATGAGTGCAGTGTAGTGGGGAAAAAAAGGAGACTTGCTGCACATAGTACACACAGGAAAAAACCTATTCAAACAACATGAAGTCTTGCTATATTATAGACATTAGCAGTTTGTTCCAGCTCTAGAACTGCCCCGGAGTGAAATGGTTAAAACCATTCCAAAATAGAATTTTGGCAGGAGAGCAGCTCTATCTGTGTCATTTCAAACTTGAACTGTCAGATTCTTTACTCTGCCTCAGTGAACAGTCGCTCCGGAGATTTCTCCTTCTGCTCGGTTCATTTCTCGGTTTAAAAGTGTTTTCTCGGTTGGATTTAACCGAGAATAGTTTTATTTAACATAAAACCGTTCGGTTCAAGCTCTATGTGTGGTAACCGTAAGTAAATGAAGGTTTTGTCTGTGGAACTTGTAAGTTATCGGTTCGGTTTGAACCGATCAGTGGGATTTAAAACTCATTTAAAACTAAAAGTTACTATTTTAGATGCGGTTCCGGTTCTTATCGGTTCTAAAAAAGCAGTTTATTACGGTTTTCCAATACCCGTGACACGGTTAGGAACCGATAAGGGTGTCTTGCCTGGCACTGCCGTTAAAAGGGCAAGTTTTTGGTTAAGCTGGCATTATGTCTGAGAAACCCAAAAGAAAAACTGGGCCCACTGGGTTTCAACACTGTGATGTTTGTGGGGAAGTCTTTGCCAAGGCTGACCCACACACCACATGTGTTTATTGTCTGGGGTTTGACCACCTCCAGTCAGACTGCCAGGTATGTAAGAATTTCCCTGCAGCCACCCTGGAAAAAGATTGGGCAGGCTCAGGAATGAGAGGACAAAAGTCCGCTGACCGGATGGCCAGCCGGTTCGGTGCCAACCGAACCAGAGGGAGTGCCCTCTGACCAGGGCCAGACTTCCTCGGGCAAAAGAAAAGCTGGTTCTGAGGAACCAATTCCAGTAAAGAAAACAAGAAAATCAGCAGGTCTGGAGTCCAAAATTCCTTCTCCAACTGCTGCAGAGATAGCAAAAGCCATACAAATTGTCCAATCACTGTCTCGGGGTCCGTCCGAACCACCACTGGTAAAAGGTCGGTTCGTCCGGTCCCAGTGGTTCAGGATTATGATATCGAGGAATTTTATGAACCAGAGGAGGGGGAGGAGGATTATGAACAGTATGAATGTGGCTGGGAAGGTCTGGGTGTGCCCATTGAACCGGACATCTCCCCAGACAGACCTTTAGAATCTCCCCTATGCTGTCTGAGTCCCCATCTCATTTTATGTTTTATAAAAAGTTGCTGAAACCCTCCAGCTTCCTTTAGAAGAGGCTGTGGATGAGCAAGAGGAGCTGATTTTGTAGAAATGATGGATATTCCAGAGTCTAGGAGATTGTCTGTTCCTTTACATAAGTCTTTTAGAAACAAACAATTAAAATTTTAAAAGCTCCTAATTCTGTGCCTCCTGTAGATAAAAGATGGGCAGAAGGTATACATTGTCAGGCCCTGATACAGAATTCCTTTCTCAGCAATGCAGTCATGTTGGGGTAGTTCAGGCTGCTGCCTGTGATAAAGCTAATATTCCCTTGGCTTCACATCCTCCTGACAAGGATTCCAGGAAGATTGATGCCATGGCAAAAAAACAGTATATGGCAGCCTCTCTGGGACTCAGGCAAGCAAATTATATGGCTTATGTAGCTAGGTATCAGAAATCTAGATGGGATACTGTTATGCAATTGGCCAAGCAGGCCCATGGCCAGCTGGCTAGTGAACTAGAACAGGTGGCTACTGATGGCATTGAAGCCTCTAGGTTCAGTTTCATGCTGCTGTGGATGTTAATGAAGTTTCCTCTAGGGTCATGGCCACATCTGTAGCTTTTCGTAGGTTGGCCTGGCTCAGGTGTACTAGTTTGTCACAGGATACCCAGACTAAGGCTATGGATTTTCCTGTGGTGGGAAATTCTCTGTTTGGAGAGCAGACAGAGAATTACATGAAGAAGATGGTTGAATATAGGACTACTTACAAGAGTGCCCAGGCTAAGGAGCGGCAAGCCACTCCTCAAAGGCATGCCCCCAGGGGTAGGGGTAGGCCTTTTCACAGGAACCTTTCTACCAGACTCAGGCCTCCTCTGCCTATGCTCAGAGGGCTTCTTCAGAGGCAGGGGCAGGCGAGGGTGGGCAGACCTGCTCCCACCCCAGCCTAAAGCTTCTGCAGAAACAGGCACCCTGATGGGGTGCCCAGGGCCGAGTCTCCTGTACCAGTGGGGGCAGGCTGGCTTACTTCAGTCAGAATTGGGCTTCTTTAACCTCAGACAAGTGGGTTCTGGAAGTAGTAAGCCAGGGTCTGGTTCTCAGCTTCAAAAAGTTTCCCAAGTTGAGAAGCAGACTTTTTCTACCTGCAAGTGCTTCAGAGACCCTCGCTCTGGAAACAGAGGTCTCATCCCTGTTAGCTCTCAGAGCAGTAGAAAGGGTTCCTCTCCTGCATCAGGGCAGGGGTCTGTATTCCAGATACTTCCTTACCCCAAAAAAGACAGGAGAATGGCGGCCCATTTTAGATCTCAGATATCTGAACAAGCATCTTTTGAAACCAAAGTTCAAAATGGTAACTCTGGCAATGATTTTACCTTCCCTAAGGCCAGGGGACTGGCTAGCCTCCCTGGACCTCAAGGATGCCTATTTCCATGTCCTAATCAGAAGATCCCATCGAAAGTACCTCAGATTCGAACTGCCCTCAGTTCATTACCAGTTCAGAGCAATGCCCTTCGGCCTTACCTCTGCTCCAAGGGTATTCACAAAGTGTCTAGCAGTGGCAGAGGATTGCTGTTTTTCCCTATCTAGACGACTGGCTCATTGTAGGCCAGTCCCCAGAACAGGTAAAATCTCACCTGCAGGTCACCCAGCAGCTTCTCACCTCCCTGGGTTTTCTGCTAAACCTACCAAAGTCGGTTCTGGAACCAGTCCAGGTACTCACCTTTATAGGGGCAGAATTGGACACAAAGCTAGCCAGAGACTTTCTTCCCCCAGAAAGGGTAAGGAGGTTAGTGGCTCTGGCCTCTTCCTTCACTCTGCAGGTCTCTCGACCAGCAAGACACTTTCTGCAGCTCCTGGGGCACATGGCTGCATCCACAGCTGTTGTGCAGGGAGCCAGATTTCAGATGAGAGACATTCAGTTTCACCTGAGAACCTTTTGGTCTCAGAGAAGAGACCCCCTTTCCAAGTTGGTCCCAGTGACTCGAACCTTGATCCTAGCTCTCCAGTGGTGGCAGGATCAGAGCAATTTAAGGCGGGGTCCCCTTCATTTCCCTTTCTCACGATTTGACTCTCACTACAGATGCTTCCCTTCTGGGTTGGGGAACCCACATGGCGACCTTTCCACTCAGGAGTTTGGTCCCCCAGGAATCTCTGCTCCCACATCAATTTGCTGGAACTCAGAGCTGTCTTTTAGCTCTTCAAGCTTTTCTGCATCTGTCACGACAAGGTGATACAAGTCAGAACAGACAACACCACAACAATGTGGTACATCAACAAACAGGGGGCACTCGGTCTTGGCCTTGTGCACCAAGGCAATGAAGTTGTGGTCTCTGGCTATTCCTGAACACTTCCCTCATAGCAGTTCATCTTCCAGGGAAGGACAATGTCCTAGCGGATGCCCTCAGCAGGATTTCCCAGGGCCATCGCAATGGTCCCTGGATCCTCAAGTGCTGGGGATAGTTTTTGCCAGGTGGGGCATCCCTCAGATAGATCTTTTGCAGCCCCAGACAATCACAGACTTCCTCTGTTCTGTTGCAGGCCTCCAGTGCTGGGCTCCAGTTCCCTGGATGCCCTTCTTCTGGATTGGGAGGGAAGTTCCTCTATGCTTTCCCCCTTTCCTCTCCTATTCAAAGTACTAGTCAAAATCAGATCTCAGCCTTGCAGGGTGATTCTGATTGCCCTGATTGGGCCAGGCAGCCCTGGTACCCCTCCTTCTGTCTCTGACAGTCCATCTTCCCCTGTGCCTCCCAGGAATCACAATCTGTTGACTTGTGCCCAGGGAAGGGTTTGGTATCGGACCTCAAATCCCTCAACTTCAAGGCCTGGCTCTTGAGGAGTTAGAGTTGCTGATTTACACCTCTCTCAGGGTGTTCTTGAGATCCTAAAGGCTTCAGAAAGCCTTCCACTAGACTACTTATAGTTCTAAATGGAAAAGGTTTTCCATTTGGTGTGCTGGAGAAATATTTCCCAGAATCTGCTGAATTGCCCATTTGTTAGATTACATGGTACATCTTAATTCCTTGGGATTCAGACCAGCTACCCTGAGAGTTCATTTGGCAGCTGTGTCTGCTTTTTGTGTCAGCAGGAAAGTCATCCTCTTCCTCTCATCCTGTGTTTTCCAAGTTTTTAAGGGATTACTCCATACTAATCCTCCCTTTTAGGAACCGCCCCTGCTTGGGACCTTAATGTTTGCATTGCCCAGTTAATGCAACCTTTTGAACCTCTGTCTTCTGCAGAGCTTAAGTACCTAACTTGGAAAACTGTTTTCTGGTGGCTATCACTTCTGCCAGGCGCATAAGTGAATGCAAGCCTTGTCAGTGGAGACTGACTTTATTTCTTTCCATAGGGATAAGGTAGTCCTTAGGACTAATAGGAAGTTTTGCCTAAGGTGGTTTCAGATTTCCATCTTAATCTATCTCCCTTCCAGTATTTTTCACTGATCACTCCTCTTGGGTGAGAGGAGGTTGCACAACCTGGATGTTAAGAGAGCTCTTAGTTATTATATAGGCGTACCAAAGGTCTGAGTTCAGATCCCTCCAACTTTCCTTACCTATGGTGAAGTTGGGAAAGGCAAACCTGCCACTAAGAGATCAATAGCCAGGTGGATTGTCTCTTATATCCAATTTTGTTATCAGAAAGTGGGCAGAGCTCCGGGTTTGAGGGCTCATTCTACCAGGGTACAGCTGCGCCTCTAGCTGCTGCCAGAGATATCCCTTTATTAGAGATTTGCCAGGCTGCTACTTGGAAAGCGGTACACACTTTTACCAAGCATTACTCCCTGGATGTCCAGGCCAGGAGAGATGCTCGGTTTGGCACAGCTGTTCTTCAGAGCCTACTCCTAAGTAGGTTCTGCCCCTCCTCCATGGAGGTACTGCTGTGTATTCTGCTAATGTCTATAATATAGCAAGACTTCATGTTGTTTGAAGAAAAAATTACTCACCTTAGTAATGTTGTTTCTTCTAATGGAGTCTTGCTATATTATAGACCTCCTAACCTGCCCCTCTCAGAACCTCTACTTGGTGGGGTGGGGCAACTTAGTGTGGGCACTACTTATGTCCTGTTAGCATTTTGTCCCCTTTGGGACTTTGAGGCGTGTATGTGCGCGTGTGTGTTTTATTATACTTATGTTCCATTTTCATATTATTAGAATGGTGTTAGTATTTCTGGTCCCTGACTTGAGTTTTGGGTGTTGGGACCATCAATGGTTGTTATTATTTAGGTAGCCATTTGGCTAGTGTAGTTACAGCTTCCACACAGACCTTAGTGAGTTTGGCTCATAAAGATCTGACAGTTCAAGTTTGAAATGACACAGACAGAGCTGCTCTCGTGCCAAAATTCTATTTTGGAATGGTTTTAACCATTTCACTCCGGGGCAGTTCTAGAGCTGGAACAAACTGCTAATGTCTATAATATAGCAAGACTCCATTAGAAGAAACAACATTACTAAGGTGAGTAATTTTTTCTTCTGTGCTGCAGACTGCAGTGATTTTTTAAAGACAACAAGACGAGGTACTGAGGAGGGAAAAATTGCGTCTGCATTTTCTGTGGGGGAAACAATCTGCCTGCAGTAAGGGTTAGGTCTTTCATGAAGCCTGCAATTAAGAGACAATAATTGCATAGTAGGGCAGTTACGCTACAAGTGAAGGGAAAATAATTGCAACTGCAGTTTGGTGGGGAAAACCATATACCTGCCCAGTTCAAGAAGGCCTCAGCGGCTGTTGGGTCTGCTCTCCAGCTTGTGGCCCTCAAAGGGAAAGCAGTGGTCACTGTGTCGGGCACCCCCTCCAGACCACTGGGGAGATTCCTGCCCACTGTGGCAAGAAATATAAGCACCACTGGTGCTTGTTGTGGAACTGGGAGAGATCAAAGTCTTTTTGATCCCTTGAATCCCCTTACTGCTTGACTGTGGTCAAGACCCCTTCAGTTGAGGGAAAAGTTGAGAGTTCCTCTGTACTCTCTTCAGGTATGTCAACTTCAACTCCAGTCGAGCAGGCAGTGGAAATCTTTCTTGAGCCAGTCGACCAGCTGTCAGCCATGATCAAGGAGTTAATCTCGCAGACCTCAGTGCCCTGGGTCCTCACTTAGAAGGATGTGGACCATTCGGTGTTTCTGACAGGTATGACTTGAGAGCAGCCTCCATTGGTGGGCGAGCCTTCAAAGCCTGTTCAAACAACATGAAGTCTTGCTGTATTCTGACTACTGCAGTTAGCTCCAGCCTTTAAACTGCCGTGGAGAACAAAGGGTTAACTTTCTGTGCAGTGCATAGAATGCTGAGCTCGAGCTTGGTTGAGGTCTCTGTCTGCATCCCTTTGAAACTCAACCGTCAGATTCTTTACTCCGCCTTACTGAACAGTCGCTCCAGAGATTTCTCCTTCAGCTTGATTTGAAAGTCGGTTAAAGTGTCTGTTAAGTTGTCGGTTTTAAACCGAATTTATTCCGCATAGTCGGTTGAGTCTCTGTCTGCGGTACCGTGAGTACTAGATAGGTTTTGTCTGATTTTCTGTGTGGAAATTGTAAAGTATTAAATCGGTTCGGCTGAACCGATCACTTGTAGTGAATTCTTGTGTTTTACTTTAGTGTGTGGTTACCGGTCCTTATCGGTTCTATAAAAAAAAACGTGTTTTGAAAGTTTTTTTACAACACCCGTGACACGGTTAGGAACCGATAAGGGAGTCTTGCCTGGCAGTTGCCATAAAAAGGGTAAGTTTGGTTAGGTTGGCCATGTCTGAGAAGCCCAAGAAAAAAACCGGGCCCACTGGGTTTCAACACTGCAGTGAGTGTGGGGAGGTCTTTGCTAAGGCCGATCCCCACACCACCTCTGTTTATTGTTTGGGGGTTTGAACACCTCGATACAGACTGCCAAATTTGTAAACATTTTCCTAAATCTACCCTTGAGAAGAGATTAGGTAGACTGAGGGAAAAGGAGGCCGAGAAATCCGCTGACCCGGATGGCCAGCCCGGTTCGGTTCCGACCGAACCAGAAGGAGTGCCCTCTGACCAGGGCAATACTTCTTCGGGCAAGAGGAGAGCTGATCCTGAGGGGTCGGTTCCTACAAAAAGGAAACGCAAAGAAAAATAGACCGGTTCGGATCCAGAGGTTCATGTTCCGACCGCCGAGGAAATGGCAGAGCGATTCGGATTGTGGAATCGCTTCGCCCGGTTCTGACCGATATGGCACCTTTTGGCAGGGGTTCAGTTCGTTCGGTTCCCCGGTTCAAGATTATACCCCTGAAGACTTTTGTGAACCGGAGTTTGAGGAGGAGGGGGAGTTTGAAGATGATGGTGGTGATGGTGAAAGTCTGGATGTGCCTGTGGAACCGGACATCTCCCCAGACAGACCTTCTGGTGTTTCTCCTCCTAGGCTTTTTGAGTCCTCTTCCCACTATCTGTTTTACAGAAAAGTGGCTGAAACCCTCCAGCTTCCTACGGAGGATCAAGAGGAGCCTGATTATATGGAAATGATGGACATCCCAGAGTCCAGGAGACTGTCTATTCCCCTTCACAAATCCTTTGGGGAGCAGACACAAAAAATCCTAAAGTCTTCCAATTCTGTACCTCCTGTTGACAGAAGGATGGACAAGAGGTATACACTATCAGGCTCAGATACGGAGTTTTTATACCAACAATGCGGTCATGTTGGGGTAGTGCAGACTGCTGCCTGTGAAAAGGCAAACATTCCCTTGGCTTCACACCCCCCAGACAAGGACTCCAGGAAGATGGATGCTATGGCAAAGAAGCAGTACATGGCATCTTCCTTGGGACTCAGGCAGGCGAACTGTATGGCCTATACAGCCAGGTACCAGAAGTCCAGGTGGGACACTGTACTGGCACTGGCTAAACAGGCTTCCCCCCAGCTGGCCAAGGAGCTGGAGGGGTGGCTGCTGATGGGATTGAGGCATCAAGGTACAATTTCATGCTGCTGTGGACTCCAGTGATGTGTCATCAAGAGTCATGGCTACATCTGTGGCTCTCCGGAGGATGGCTTGGCTCAGATGTACTAGCCTCTCAGAGGACACCCAGGCTAAGGCCATGGATTTTCCTGTGGTGGGTAATTCTCTGTTTGGGGAGCAGACAGAGAATTACATGAAGAAAATGGATGAGTACAGGACCACTTACAGGAGTGCTCAGGCCATGGAGAGGCAAGCAACTCCTCAAAGGCAGCAGTCTAGGGGCAGGCCTTTTCTCCCTTTTCACAGAGGGGGTTCTTCAGAGGGAGAGGCAGAAGGGTGGTGAGCAGGGCTGCATCCACTCCTCAGCCTAAGGCCCCTGCCAAGCAGACACCCTGATGGGTCTGCCTGGGTTGACTCTCCTATCCCTGTAGGGGGCAGGCTGGCTTACTATGTCCAGGACTGGATGTCTGTTACATCAGACAAGTGGGTCCTGGAAGTAGTAAGCCAGGGACTGGTTCTCAGCTTCAAAAAATTTCCAAAGATGAGAACCAGATCTTTTCCACCTGCAGGTCTCTCCGAGACCCTTGACCTGGAGGCAGAGGTTTCATCTCTTCTGGCTTTAAGAGCCCTAGAGAGAGTTCCTACCCTACACTGGGGCAAAGGTCTGTACTCTAGATACTTCCTTACCCCAAAAAAGACAGAGTAGTGGCGACCCATCCTAGATCTAAGATACCTGAACAAACATCTTTTAAAACCAAAGTTCAAGATGGTGACTCTGGGAATAATTTTTTCCTCTCTAAGGCCAGGGGACTGGCTAGTCTCCCTGGACCTCAAAGATGCCTACTTTCATATTCCCATGAGGTGCTCCCACAGAAAGTACCTCAGGTTCAAGTTGCCCTCAGGCCATTATCAGTTCAAAGCAATGCCCTTTGGCCTAACATCAGCTTCAAGGGTCTTCACAAAGTGCCTGGCAGTAGTTGTTGCCTTTCTAAGAAGGCAAAAGGTTTCCATTTTTCCATACCTGGACGATTGGCTCATAGTGGGTCAGTCTCCAGACCAAGTCAAGTCAGACCTGCAAGTGACTCAGCAAGTGCACACTTCTCTGGGTTTTCTTCTCAGCCTCCCCAAATCAGTTCTCGTACCAGTTCAGCTCCTTACCTTCATGGGGCAGAGCTGGATACTGTCAAAGCAAGAGCCTTTCTTCCCCTGGAAAGGGCAAGAGTTCTTATAGAACTGGCTTTGTCTTTCAGCCTTCAGATGTCCCGACCAGCAAGGCACTTCCTTCAACCCTTGGGCCACATGGCAGCTTCTACAGCAGTGGTCCAAGGGGCAAGATTTCAGATGAGGGACATTCAGTTCCATCTGAGAGCCTTTTGGTCCCAAAGGAAGAACCCTTTTGCCAAACTGATTCCAGTGACTCTGACACTGATCCAAGCTCTTCAATGGTGGCAGGATCAGGACAGTTTAAGGCAAGGGGTCCCTTTTGTCACTCAGTCTCATTCGGTGGTCCTTATCATGGATGCCTCCCTTTTGGGGTGGGGAGCTCATCTGGAGTCCCCTCAGGAGTCCCTCCTTCATATCAATCTCCTAGAACTCGGGGCAGTTTTTCTGGCCCTGCAAGCCTTCTCTCAGTTGGCGCAGAACAAGGTGGTTCAGGTCAGAACAGACAACACCACCACCATGTGGTACATCAATAAGCAGGGAGGCACTCGGTCTACGGCCTTGTGCATGGAAGCCATGAAATTGTGGTCCCTGGCATATTCCCTGCAGACCTCTCTGATAGCAGTCCACCTTCCAGGAAAGGACAGTGTGCTGGCAGATGCACTGAGCAGGATCTCCCAGGGCAATCACAAATGGTCCCTAGACCCTCTGGTTTTGAAAGTGATTTTTTTCAAGGTAGGGCATTCCAGAGATAGATCTCTTTGCAGCCCCAAACAATCACCAACTTCCTCTGTTTTGTTGCAGACCCCCAGTCTTGGGTTCAGTCCCTCTGGATGCTCTGATTTTGAACTGGGAAGGGAAATTTCTTTATGCCTTTCCTCTACTGTTCAAAGTTCTAGTCAAGATAAGGTCACAACCTTGCAAAGTGATTCTGATTGCTCCAGACTGGGCCAGACAACCTTGGTACCCCCTGTTGCTGTCTCTAACAGTCCATCTTCCCCTGTCTCTTCCCAGGAATTACAACCTGTTAACCTCCTCTCAGGGGAGGATTTGGTACCCCAGTCTTCGGTCTCTCAGTCTCAAGGCATGGCTGTTGAAGAGTTAGAGTATGCAGATTTGCAACTGTCTCGGGGGTTCTGGATATTCTCAAAGCTTTTTGAAAGCCTTCCACCAGAAAGACATAACTCCAAATGGAAAAGATTCAGCATTTGGTGTTCCAAGAAGCATATTCCTCCCGACACTGCTGAATTGTCTACAGTTCTGGATTATATGGTCCATCTTAATGGCCTAGGCCTCAGACCAGCTACTCTCAAGGTACACTTGTCAGCTGTGTCTGCTTTTTTGTCAGTGGGAAAGTCTTCCTCACTATCATCTCATCCTGTGTTCTGTAAATTTTTCAAGGGATTGCTTCATACCAATCCTCCCTTTAGGGATCCTGCCCCTGCCTGGGACTTAAATATTTCCATTCTTCAACTTTTGCGACCTCCTTTTGATCCTATGTCCTCAGCAGAGCTTAAGTACTTGACTTGGAAAACTGTGTTTTTGGTAGCCATTCCCTCTGCCAGACATATCAGTGAACTGCAAGCCATGTCAGTGGAACCTGATTTTATCTCTTTTCATAGAGAGAAAGTGGTCCTTAGAACCAATAGGAGGTTCTTGCCCAAAGTGGTTTCAGACTTCCACATGAATCAGTCCATGTCTCTCCCTGTCTTCTTTACTGATCTTTCCTCCTCAAGAGAGAGGAGGCTACACAGTCTGGATGTTAAAAGAGCCCTTAGCTACTACATAGAGCGTACCGAAGGTCACAGGTTTGATTCCCTCCAGTTATTCCTCACTTATAGGGAAGTGGGAAAGGGCAAACCTGCCACTAAGAGAACTATTGCCAGGTGGATTGTGTCTTGTGTACAATTCTGCTATGAGAAACTAAGAAAGATTCCACCCTCAGGCCTGAGGGCTCACTCTACAAGAGGTAGAGCTGCTTCCCTGGCTGCTGCCAGGGATATCCCTCTGTTAGAAATTTGTCAAGCAGCCACCTGGAAAACAGTCCATACCTTTACCAAGCATTACTCTCTGGATATCCAGGCTAGGAGTGATGCTCGGTTTGGCACAGCAGTACTTCAGAGCCTATTCCCAAAGTAGATTCTGTCCCTCCTCCATGGAGGTACTGCTTGGTAGTCTGCAAATTTGTAAGAGTTTTCCCAAAGCTACCCTGGATAAGAGAATAGGTAGACTGAGGGAAAGGGAGGCCAAGAAGTCCGCTGACCCGGATGGCCAGCCCGGTTCGGTTCTGACCGAACCAGAAGGAGGGCCCTCTGACCAGGGCGAAACTTCTTCGGGCAAAAGGAGAGCCGATTCTGAGGAGTCGGTTCCGGTTAAAAGAAAGAGAAGAGAAAAATCATCCGGTTCGGATCCACAAATTCATTCTCCGACCACTGATGAGATAGCCAAAGTGATAAGGATAGTGCAGTCGCTAACTCCGGTTCAGGCCGAACTGGCACCCTCTGGCAGGGGCTCGGTTCGGTCGGTTCCCCAGGTTCCGGATTACACTTTAGAAGAATTTTATGAACCGGAGGAGGAGGAGGGAGAGTATGAGGTTGATGATGATGGTGATTATGAAAGTCTGGATGTGCCTATTGACCCGGACATCTCCCCAGACAGACCTTCAGGTGTTTCTCCTCCTAGGCTTTCTGAGTCCCCTTCCCACTTTATGTTTTACAAGAAAGTGGCTGAAACCCTCCAGCTTCCAATGGAAGAAGCAGTAGAGGATCAGGAGGAGCCTGATTTTGTTGAAATGATGGACATCCCAGAGTCCAGGAGACTGTCTATTTCCCACCATAAATCTTTTGGGAAACAGACAATTAAAATTCTAAAGACTCCTAACTCCATACCTCCTGTGGGCAGACTAATGGACAAGAGGTATTCCCTTTCAGGCTCGGACATAGATCAAAATGGTGACTTTGGGAATAATTCTGTCCTCTCTAAGGCCAGGGGGACTGGCTAGCCTCCCTGGACCTCAAAGATGCCTACTTTCACATTCCCATCAGGTGCTCCCACAGAAAGTACCTAAGTTCGAGTTGCCCTAAGGCCATTATCAATTCAGAGCAATGCCCTTTGGCCTAACATCAGCCCCAAGAGTGTTCACAAAGTGCCTGGCAGTAGTGGTTGCTTTCCTAAGGAGAAAAAAGATTTCCATCTTTCCATAGCTGGACGACTGGCTCATAGTGGGTCAGTCTCCAGACCAAGTCAAGTCATTTCTGCAAATAGCTCAGCAAGTGCTCACTTCCTTAGGATTCCTCCTCAACCTTCCAAAATCAGTTCTCGAGCCAGTACAGCTCCTCACCTTCATAGGGGCGGAGCTGGATACAGTAAGGGCAAGAGCCTTCCTTCCCCTGGAAAGGGCAAGGATCCTTATGGAACTGGCCTCTTCATTCACCCTACAGGTGTCACGACCAGCAAGGCATTTCCTTCAGCTTCTGGGCCACATGGCAGCTTCCACAGCAGTGGTCCAGGGGAGCAGGATTCCAGATGAGGGACATTCAGTTCCATTTAAGAGCCTTCTGGTCCCAAAGAAAGGATTCCCTTACCAAACTAGTCCCAGTGACTCGAACCCTGATCCAGGCTTTGCAATGGTAGGCAGGATCAGGACAATTTGAGACAAGGAGTTCCTTTTGTCACTCAGTCTCATTCAGTGATACTCACCACAGATGCTTCCCTGCTGGGCTGGGGAGCCCACCTGGGGGATCTTACCACCCAAGGACTGTGGTCACCTCAAGAATCTCTGCTTCACATCAGTCTCTTGGAACGCAGAGCAGTGTTTCTGGCACTGCAAGCCTTTTCCAAATCTGTACCGAACAAGGTGGTACAGATCAGAACAGACAACACCACCACCATGTGGTACATCAACAAGCAAGGAGGCACTCGGTCTACGGCCTTGTGCACAGAGGCAATGAAGTTGTGGTCCCTGGCCTATTCCCTGCAAACCTCTCTGATAGCAGTTCACCTCCCAGGGAAGGACAATGTCCTAGCAGATGCTCTCAGCAGGATATCCCAGGGCCATCACGAATGGACCTTAGATCCCCTAGTTTTGAAAGTGATTTTCTCGAGATGGGGCACTCCACAGATGGATCTTTTTGCAGCCCCAGACAATCACCAACTTCCTCTCTTTTGTTGCAGACCCCCAGTCTTGGGCTCAGTCCCCCTGGATGCTCTGATTCTGAATTGGGAAGGGAAATTTCTGTATGCTTTTTCCCCTTCCCGCTCCTGTTCAAAGTGTTAGTCAAGATCAGGTCACAACCATGCAAAGTGATTCTGATTGCTCCAGACTGGGCCAGACAGCCCTGGTACCCACTGTTGCTGTCCTTAGCAGTCCACCTTCCCCTGTCTCTTCCCAGGAATTACAACCTGTTGACATCCTCTCAGGGGAGGATTTGATATCCGAACCTCAAGTCTCTCAATCTCAAGGCATGGCTCTTGAAGAGTTAGTTTGCTGATCTGCACCTTTCTCAAGGGGTTCTGGATATCCTTAAGGCTTCTCGAAAGCCTTCCACCAGAAAGACTTACAACTCCAAATGGAAAAAGTTCACTATTTGGTGCTCTAATAAGCATATTTCTCCAGAATCTGCTGGGTTGCCTACAGTTCTGGACTATATGGTCCATCTTAATGGGTTAGGACTGAGGCCAGCTACACTTAAAGTGCATTTGGCAGCTGTTTCTGCCTTCTTGTCAGTAGGCAAGCCCTCTTCCCTGTCAGCCCATCCTGTGTTTTGTAAGTGCTTCAAGGGATTGCTGCACACCAGTCCCCCCTTTAGGGACCCTGCTCCTGCTTGGGACCTTAATGTTTGCATTGCTCAGCTTATGCAACCACCCTTTGAGCCTTTGTCCTCTGCAGAGCTTAAGTACTTGACTTGGAAAACTGTGTTTTTGGTAGCCATTACCTCTGCCAGGCGTATCAGTGAATTGCAAGCCCTGTCAGTGGAGCCTGATTTCATCGCTTTCCATAGAGATAAAGTGGTCCTAAGAACTAACAGGAAGCTCTTGCCTAAGGTGATTTCAGAGTTCCACCTTAATCAGTCTATGTCTCTCCCTGTTGTCTCCTCTGACCATTCCTCCTCTGGAGAGAGGAGGCTGCACAGCTTGGATGTTAAAAGGGCCCTCAGCTACTACATAGAGCGCACCAAGGGTCACAGGTTTGAGTCCCTCCAGTTGTTCCTCACATATGGAGAGGTCGGTAAGGGCAAACCTGCCACTAAGAGAGCTGTTGTCAGGTGGATTGTCTCTTGTATACAGTTCTGCTATGAAAAACTGGGTAGAACCCCACCCTCAGGCCTGAGGGCTCACTCTACTAGAGGTAGAGCTGCTTCCCTGGCTGCTGCCAGGGACATTCCTATCTTGGAAATTTGTCAAGCAGCCACCTGGAAAACAGTCCATACATTCACCAAGCATTACTCTCTGGATGTCCAGGCTAGGAGTGATGCTCGGTTTGGCACAGCAGTACTTCAGAGCCTATTCCCAAAGTAGGTTCTGTCCCTCCTCCATGGAGGTACTGCTTGGTAGTCTGCAATAGTCAGAATACAGCAAGACTTCATGTTGTTTGAAGAAAAAATGACTCACCTTAGTAATGTTGTTTCTTCTAATGGAGTCTTGCTGTATTCTGACCTCCCCCCCACCTCCCCTCTCAGAACCTGGTTTTTGGGATGTGGGTGGGCAGGAGCAGTGTTCGCACCCTAGGGGTGCCCCTTTTTCACCCTCCTTTACTTTGGGTGCGTGTTTTGTTTTGTTTTTTGGGTTTCCTGACTTGAATCTTTGCTTTGAAACCAAAAACCCTTTTTAATAAATTTAGTTGCCAGTTGGCTAGTGTGAGTTTTACAGTTTCCACACAGAACTTCTAGTGAGTATTGCTCGTAAAGATCTGACGGTTGGAGTTTAAACAACAGCAGACAGGGGCTTCAACCGAGCTCGCGCTGAACGTTCCATGCTGGCCATGGAAAGTTAACTCTTTGTTCTCCGGGGCAGTTGAAAGGCAGGACCTAACTGCAATAGTCAGAATACAGCAAGACTCCATTAGAAGAAACAACATTACTAAGGTGAGTAATTTTTTCTTTTGTACCGTTAGTATTGTCCCAAGAAAAAAACTGCTAATCAGTTATTTAAAACCCTGCATCTCCCCCCACCCAAACCGTCCTGTCCCTGCCTGTGCTTATGGTTGGGGTCGACTCAGTCACTTCTGGCCATATTTGTCCAGTATCAACAAACAAGTGGGTGCTAGATGAAGTAGACAGATGGCTGTCTCTGGACTTTGAAGGCTCTACTGCCTTATCAACTCTATGCTTCCCAGAAGTTCAGGTTGTCACAGGACATGACGTCCACCCTTCATTAGGACATCACTCAGCTTCCTGCAAAAGGAGCCACAGCCCATGTTCCAGATGCCCTTGCTACTTAGGGTTATTTGTCCAGGTACTTTCTGGTTCTGAAACGGACTTGGGGGAGGGCTAGCACCTAAACTACATCTGCACAATCTGAACCAATTCATGTGGAAGCGCAAGCTCTAGGGGCATGGATATGGTTCACTGTCCATACTCTGGCAGTTCCACTGAAATGGTCTGATTTGCCGGACGTCTTCAAGCTAAGCTGCTCCCACCACCCATGCAGTATATTCCCCAACTCTGCCCCAATGACTTCAGAGTTTTCTTTTTGCTGGAAAAACTGATCATCTCCTTCTCGGCTTTCTCTTAGGATTTAGTGCACCATAGGCAAACATTTTCTTTGCGTTGTTCGAAATTCTTTGGATTATTTCCTCTGTTACTTCAACTCCCCTCATCAATCTTCGATCGCACAATGGAAGCCAGGGTTCAAGTTCTGTGTCTAGTGCCGGCAGAAGATGTTGGTCACTGACCCATATGACACATACGTATACCGCCTGGGCAGGCAACATGACTAAGCATGCTTCCTGTATCTCTCGAGGACAGGACGCCCCTGCTCTCATTGGGTCGGCCTTCAGAATGGGATCCAAAGGACTTTCTTAAGGGCTGCAAGATGGCCTTGACTGTGGTTGGGTCTGCCCAGCAGCTTGTGGCCCTTGAGGCAGAAGTAGCAGCTGTCACAGAAAGCAACTCCTAGGTCTCTGTGATGCTCCTGGCTTGGTCCAGCAATGGAGGATCATTCACAGGAGGCTTCTGGGACAGGTGTTCGTAGTGCCTCAGACCCTGAGGGAGAGTCCTGCCCACTGTGGCACTAAGCACAAGCACAGCCAGTGCCGGTTATGGTACCGGGAGAGATTGCGATCCTCCTGGACTCCCAACTCATCTGACCGTTCGGTGGTCAAGCACTGATTGGTCGAAGGGCAGGTCGGGCAGTTGGAGGGCTCTTCGATTCCCCCAGTCAAGCAAGTCAGCTTTGACTCCGGTTGAGCAGGCCACAGAAATTTCCCTTGAGCCTGTCTACCAGTTGTGAGATGAGGTCGAGGAATCTGTCTCGCAGACCCTGGTGCCTCCGATCCTCACTCAAAAGGATGTGGTTCAGTCACTGTCCCTGTCCGGTACTCAGCGGGATCAGCCTCCACCAGTGGTCGAGCCTTCCATGCCCGTGCTGCTTAATGTGGACAGGCTTGTGCCATACCACAGCCAGTCAGAAGGTTTCCCTTGCTGTCAGTTGTCTGGTTGATGGTCGAGATCTTAGTCGAGGCGTTTTCACTCTTGATTCAGCTTGACTGGCAGAAGTTGCCATCGCCACTTTTCATCCTCAGGTGAGGAGAGGCACCTTTGTAAACTGCACTGGTGCTGTGATGAGCTCCTCTGGCAGCAGTGGGCCATCGTGGGTCAGAGTAGAGCTGTAGCCCCTTGACCTTTAGTCCCCTGTCAGCCACCAGTGGTGCCCCCACTGGTCTGTACTACTCAGCTGCTTCTGGTGGAGCCGCAGTCACCGCAGCTGAAGGTGGGTTCTCAGACCAAGGATGCCCGTTCAACCATCTGCTTGCCAGTCCAGTTGTCAGTGCAGATCACCCCAGGGGAGGATACCCAGATGATCCATGGCGAGAAACTATCGAGGGCTGTTTTTGAGGAGTCTTCGGATGACTTAGACCACGAGTCCATGTCCTCCTCTGGGACTCTATATGTAGCAGGTATAGGTCACTCTAGGCCAAAAAAAGACAATACGCCATGAATTTTCTTTTTCAAGTATCATTTATTTAAACATTTCCAACGTTTCACCTTATCAGGCTTCTTCTAGGGGACTGTAAATAAAACATAAACCATAATTAAAATATATTTCATTAATTGTTTATACAGAGAATATATTTTCAGCACCCATTTTTTAGCAACAAAAGCTCATATTTACATACCAGTATAAATATACACTGTTTTTATTTGCTGTGTTTTTTTTCTTAATCTGAATAATAATATGAAAATAAATGTACTGTGTTATAGTCCTTAAATTCGAACCATTTGTTCACCCACTATATTGCCAGCGTACTGTTCTCAAACGTGAATAAAAAATAGGTTCATAGAAACACTTAAGAGTCAGGAGGTAGGAAACCCATTGACGACTCACCACATGTCAGTGGCAGTGGTGCTGGAACGGTTGAAAAGTGGTAGGGCCAAGGACATAAGGGGTAAATTTTTCCCTATTAAATATATTACCATGATAGCAAAAGTGATAGGGCCACTTATGAAAGTGGTAGGCCATGGCCTCTAGTGGCCTTCCACAGCGCCTATGGTCAGTGGGATGTGTTCGTCACCCATATGGATATCTAGTGATTTTTTTAAACATATTCGTAGTGCCACTAATAACTACAGTTTCTGGCAGTGAGTTCAATATATTCACCACCCTCTGGCTAAACCATCTTCCCCTCCTCTCTGTATTATAGTTCTCGTCACCTATATCTCAATCCATTGATCTTACAATTTTGGTACTTGTGTTCTTGACCTACCCTGTGCTTTCCCAGAGTAAATCATTGTTAAGTGCACTATATACAACGCACATATCCCCTATTATTTTCTTCTGTAGTCTAGGAAATTACGTTCCCAGCTCCCTCAATCTTTCACCATATGGTTTATGCTGTAAGTGCTTTATTTTCTTAGTCATTCTTCTCTGCACCTTCTCCACGAGCACAGTGTTCCCTATCCTTTGTGGGCCACATAAGGGTGCACAGTATTCCAAATGAGGTCTGACCAAGGATGAGAACAGCGGAACAATCGCTCTTGCATCCCTATTCTTTATGTTTTTAAATATATATATCCAAGAATTCTGTTGCACTTTGTAACAGACTCCTTGGTATGTAGATCAAAGGATAGTTTGTTAATGATTGTTACGCCCAGGTCTTTCTCAGAAGTGGCTGTCTGAATTACATGACCGTTAAGTATATATTCGCCCATTGGATTATCGTGCCCAAAGTGTACTGCTCTACACTGTCCCTCATTACATTTTAATTTATGTTTTAGGGCCCATTGTTCCAAATAAATTAGCTGACTTTGCAATTCAGATATGGCTGCATGGTTATTTACTATAGACCTGGTCTTTGTGCCATCAGCATATTTGCATACCCAAGTTCCCTCAGATGTCCTCATAGTAGAAGTATATGAGTTGAAAAGTGTTGGTCCCAGTATGGATCCTTGTGGGACCTCACTAGTGACTCCTCCCGATCCTGAAAAACTACCTTGATGCAAACACGCTAACATCTATCTGTTAACCAGGATTCAACCCATGATATTATATTTGGGTGTAATTTCATATTTGATAGTGTATATGTCAGTTCTTTATGAGGGACTGAGTCAAAGGCTCTGGAACAATCCAGATATACCACATCCACAGGTAATCCTTTGTCTATAGCTCTACTGACTGGCTCAATAAACTGCAGTAGGTTTGTTAGGCAGGATCTGCCTTGGCAGAAGCCATGATGTGTTATGTCGGCCAGACCTTCTAGTTTAATATGATTTTCAGTTTTTTCTGTGATAAATTGTTCTAATAGTTTACCCGGAACAGTTGTGAGACTGATAGGTCGATAGTTGCTCACGTCATGCTTGTCCCCTTTTTTAAAAATAGGGTAACATTAGCCTCTCTCCAGTCGGCAATGGTTTTACCCTTATCTAATGAGCAGTTAAACAACACTGTAACTGGTCCTGACAGTTCCTTCTTCATTTCCCTCAACAGCCTCGGATGTATTCCGTCTGGTCCAGCAGACTTGTCAGTTTTAATTCTCTGTAAACTTGCCAATACTTCCTGCTTACATAGTCTTATGTCTATGTGTTAGTTGCTAATCTACCTTTTCTCCTATTAGTTCTTTTATCACTTGGTTGGAACACACCAATAAAATAATTATTAAATCTGGATGCCATCTTTTGTTCATTTTGGATTATGCTTTCTCCATCCTTCAGAGGTCCCACAGTTTTGTGTCCAGTCCTGAGACTACCAACATAGTTAAAAAATTGTTCAAATTGATAAAAATACTATCTCCTCGTGTACCAACCTTGCAGCTGTCTCTCATTCTCAATTGGCTGCCGGTACTTGAATTTTATTATTTGTCTTGAATCTAACAGCATAATGAAACTGATATTAGGGACTATATGTGTCAATATTTTGTTTAAAATTCATATATGTGCTGAAATTTTCCACAGACACACAATATTTCAAACTTCTTCATATTTACACTTACATCTATGATAGTTCATGTAAACAAACCAGTGATTCTTCTGTATCTGTTATTAGAGCTGCTGCTGTTAATTGGCTGTGAAGAAGAGAATTAGAATAGAATACATGAGCAGGTTTTGGATTTTTAGCATATAATTATTTAATACTGGTAAGTTTGTTGTGATGAAAATAACCTCTTTTTTTCCAATTGTTTAACCAGGTGAGACACACTAAGCTGAAAGCTTGTTTACAGGTGCAACCTGGGAGCACAGGGAAGTTAAGTGACTTGCTCAGGGTCACACAGTATGCAAGTGAGGGCTGTGGGATTGAAACCCAGGTCTCCGATTTGCAGCTCAGAGCCTTAAACCACTGCACTATACTGCCTCCCTCTTTGCATAAAAATATTCATTCAGCCTTTTCTTAGCCTGACCCTAACATATAGACTATTTGTAGAGTTTTGCTGTGGTTCTTTTAGGTTTGGTATTTAAATTCCATGTATTTTAAGAGGTTGCTTTTAGTGGTACTCATTGTATTTTTTAATATGAAATGCTGAACGCTGTCTGCAGCAGCATGTCTTACCTCATATCTGTTGAACTACTTCCAAAGTGGCAGCAAAAGACACCTTTCAGTTTGAACTCTTATACTAGCAGGGAGCCATGTACTGATGTACAAAACGTCAGCAAGCATCACCTAGGTGCTGTCGTTGCTATGCAGCCATGGCTTTCCTGTGGGTATACAAGCCAGCAAGGACTTCAGTATTGGAAAAATATGAAGCTTTGAGTGCTTTACAAGTTTTATAATTGTTGAAACAGAATGTAGTGAAAACACCCCATTAATTCTCAGTGTTTTTTTTAAATGCATACTTACGTTTCAGGTGTAAAATTGCACTTGCATGGCTGTTAATAAATAGTTTGATTAATCTGTTCATGAGAGTAGTAAGTTTGCTGACACCATAGCAGTGTTGCATTGTAGCCCGTTACATCAAGATACCCTGGGCCACCTTGCTATATGTCATTCAGTGTCCTTGCAAACATTTATATGTTGGTAAACATTACAAGGAATTTAAAAAAAAAGGTGGTACAGTTGCAGTTTTTGGGGTTGGAACAAGTAAAAGAACCCACCAAAGGAGGAAAGTACAACTAATTGGTGGAAAAAAGAGAAATGTGGTATATGTATGATGAATTGAGGACAGTAAGCGTTCCTTTGGGACCTGAACGAGGAAGCAAATTGGCAAGCATGCTGGTAGCTTGTTTGTTTTTAACAAATAAATAGACAGTTCAGCACATCAGATAGAAATAGCACAGTGGTTATCAATTAGTTTGCCCCCCCCCCTTTTTTTTTTTTTTTTTTTACAGGTTTACTGTATATAGAGGTTTAAACACAGCTTGGATAGAATGTAGTTTAACCCAATGCGTTTCTAGCACGGGATTAGTAAATGAGATTGTGTAATAAGGGTCTATTTCCAGAAGGGGTACAGTGGTAACACCATACAGTTTTTACAACTTGAGAAAGGTAAAATTGTAGGGTGGCCCAGGGTATGTAAAGGTCTACAATGCAACAATGCAACAATGCTGCAATGCAAGGATGCATGCCTTAATATCAGAATTTGCAAATGCCCCAGGCAGTACCTCCACTTCATGCTGGAGGGCTGATATTATCGGTTCCGAGTCCCGTCCCTTGGCTTGTTCTCTGTGCCATGGGTATTTACTAAATGCTTAGCGATCATGGCAGCAGTCCTCCGGATGGAGGGGTTTTATGTCTTACCATATGTGGATGACTGGCTCCTGAAGGCCCTGTCCAGGAAAGCAGTTTTGTACTCGCTGTCCAGAAAGAGACAGCTGTTCGAGCAACTGGGTGTCATTGTGAACATACTGGAATCTCTGCTTGTTCCCTGTCAGTGCCTCCAGTATATTGGAGCAGTGCGGTACGTGGCAGTGGGCACTGCCTTCCTGTTTACAGACAGGCTCAGAGGCCCTTGTTGCCCTAGCTCGGCTGATGCATGCAAGCCATTATGCATTAGCTGGGATGATGTGTCTGCTGGGACTAGTGATAGTGGCCTTGGTTGTAGTCCCGTTTGCCCACCTCCACATACACATCCTGCATTGGACTCTCTGGGTTCAGTGGGACTAGCTGAAGGATGAATTGGAACAGATGTTTCTTGTCATGTCGCCTCTCCACCATGCTCTGGTATGGTGGATGACCGCCTGCATCTGTTTCAGAGTGTTCCATTATTCCCCCCCCCCCGACTTCCATGCATATCCTGACAACAGATGTTTCAGGGTCTGGCTGGGGTGCCCATCTAGGTTTTTTTCAGACTGGGGCTCCTGGATCAGTCTGGAATCTGATCTCCATATCAGTATTCTGGAGATGAGGTTTGTTCTACTTAGCCTACAGGCATTTCAAGCACATCTCAGCCCTGGTCCCTTGCTAATCCAGACAGTGTCAGTGTCATGCAGTACAAAAACAAGCAAGGGGTACACTTATCCACTCTGCAGTGAGAGTGTGGTACTGGGCCATGTTTCACAGCCTTCAGCTGTCGGCTAAGCAGGTCTCAGTCCCTGGTGCACAAATGGAAATTGTTGATCTGTGTTCAGCAGCTGTTTTGCAAGACGGGGTCAGCCACAGTTGGATCTTTTTGCATCCACACACAATGCAAAACTGCTGCATTTTTGCTTGCTCGCTCCAGGGCCTGACATTTTTGGTGAGATGTACTGTCCCTGTCCTGGAAAGGGAGGCTCCTTTACGCCTTTACTCCGATCCCTGCCGTACAGAGGATTCTGCTCAAGTTGCAGTCAGAGCACAACACCCTAATACTGGTGGCTCCCTTCTGGTCTCTTCAGATTTGGTTTATGTTTTTGCAACATCTAGCAGTGGAGACTCCTGTTTATCTCTCTGTGTCTGGGTCTTCTGGGTCTGCTAGTGCAGGATCATGGGTCCCTGGTCCATCTGTATTATAAGTCCCTCATCTGCATGCCTGGTCCTGAAGGGGTAGCCATTGCCAGTTTTGGGGTTTCGCCCCAGATAGCTGATGTCTTGCTTGTGGCTAGAAAGCCTTCTACAAAATGCATCTGCTCTTTGAAGTGGAGGTGCTTCCAGTATGGTGTGCTTCCTGTCCCATGGGCTCATTTAAGTGCCTTGTGAATACTGTACTGGACTATCTTCTGTCCTTAGCAGACTCTGGTCTCCAATACACTACTATTAAAGCACATTTGGCAGCCATTTTGGCTTTGTATACCCCTATTGATGGATGCACAATGGTATAACTAGAAGTGTCCTGTATGTTTCTTAAGGGTATTGTACACATGCATCCCCCAATTTGTAAACTGGTTCCAGCTTAAGACCTCAATTTCATTTTAGAAAAATGTACCTTGGCTCTGTTTCAGCCTACTGCGACCTGTGCAAAGCATTTCCTTTCATGGAAAGTGCTGTTTCTGGTTATAGAATTTCCAAGCTTAAGGCTATGATGCATGAGCCTCCTTGTTTGATTCTTCGGGTGTCTTTGTGGACCAGTCCTCATTTCTTGCCAGAGGTGGTCTCTGATTTCACACTGAATTAGACCATACACCTCCCCATGTATTATCCTGATCGTGCTAACAGGGGTGAGGCTTTCCTCCATACACTTCATGAACATAGAACACTATGTTTTTGCCCCAGTCGCGCTAAGGACTGCAGAAAGTCCTCTCAGCTTTTTGTTTCATTCGCCCCTGATAAAGAGGGGTGGGTGCCCCTTAGATAAGCAAAACAGTGCCTGTCCAAATGGCTGGCTAACTGTATTACATTTTGCTATAGGAAATCTGATAAGGAACTTCCTGATACTGCCCTTGGCCACTCTGCATGTGTCATGGCCACTTCTGTTGCTTGCTTTCCGAATGTTTCTGCGGCTAACTTACGAGCTGCTGTCACATGAAACACTGTGAATACTTTCACTGCGCATTACAGTCTAGATATTGTCTCTCGTAGATATGCTGGTTTTGGCCTTGTGGTACTGCAAGGCCTCCTGTCTTGATATACTAATCAGATTTTGCCATCCTCCCAAAATCCCAAGGACAAAAAAGCTAGCATTCACGAGGTATAAGGAGACACAGAGGGAGGAGGATAGAAAGGTGTATTAAGAGAAACAGAGGGAGGCAGAGAAAGCAGTCAGGAATGCAAAGGCGCAAATGGAGGAGAAGATAGCCCAGACAGTAAAGAAAGGGGACGTGGCATTTTTCAGGTATGTTAGTGAAAGGAGAAAGACCAGGTGAAGGACTGTAAGGCTAAGGGGGGAGATGACCTAAAGGTGGGTAAGCAATGTGAGAAGTCAGTAAGTAGAGCCAGGGGGATACTGGGATGCATAGGAAGGGGCATCACAAGTAGAAAAAGGGAAGTGGTTATCCCTCTGTACAGACAGTTGGTGAGACCCCATCTGGAGTACTGCGTGCAGTTTTGGAGACCTCATCTACACAAGGACATAGACAGGATGGAAGCAGTCCAGAGGAGGGCAACTAAAATGGTGCCGGGTCTGCAGCAGAAGCCATATGAAGAGAGACTGAGAGAGCTTAGTATGTATACTCTTGATGAAAGGAGGGACAGGGGGACATGATAGAAACGTTTAAGTACCTCAAGGGAATCAACAAAGTCCAGGAGGGTAGCATCTTTCAGAAAAAGAGATGTCTAAGAACAAGGGGGCACAATTTAAAGATAGAGGGGGGACGGCTCAGGGGTAATGTGAGGAAATTTTTTTTCACAGAGAGAGTGGTGGATACATGGAATAGCCTTCCTGAGGAGGTCGTTGGGTCTAAAACAGTGGGGGAATTCAAACATGCATGGGGCAGACACAGGCAATTATAGTTGGGGGTTGCAGGAAGTAGGCTGTTGGTTAACTAGAATCTGCAGCTTATCCAGTAGGTAGGGAAATGGGCAGACTGGGTGGGCCAAGTGGTCCTTATCTGCCGTCAAAGTCTATGTTTCTATGAGACCAGTAAAAATCGGACATCCTTCACAATTAGTTTTGTTCAGTTTTCACAAATAAAAGGGAGGGTGAGGGCCCACAGATCTGTGTCAGGGGCATCAAAGGAAGGGGCGTGGACACTAGTCCATTTACAGAGGAGAGAGTCCTGAAAGAACTTGAAAATCTTAAGGCGGACTAGGCAGTGGGGCCAGATGGAATACATCCAAGGTTTTTGAGGGAGGTCAGAGAGGTGCCGACTGCACATCTGACAGTCCTATTCAACCACTCACTGGAAATGGGAGTGGTCCCAGAGGACTGGAGGAGGGCAGATGTAGTACCAGTACACAAAAGTGGGAGCAGGGAAGAAGCCAGCAATTACAGGCCAGTGAGCCTGACTTTGGTGTGGGGAAATTAATGGAATTGTTACTGAAAGAAAAGATTGTGAAATATCTTGAATCCAGTGGCTTACAAGATCCATGGCAGCATGGATTCACTAGGGGGGAGGTCATTGTGATAGGGACCAGAGACAGGAATTCAAGTTGTGGTACACAATAACTTCTTGTGTGCCATTTATTTGATAAAAAAATAACCAAATTTAAACTCAGACTATAAAGAAGAAATCAAAATACTGAAATAGGCAAAAATACAAAGAAAAGCCTAGCTCACCAAGAGCTTTTTAAAACAAACTTGTTCACATAGAGTGGAAGTAGCTTATATCATCATTCCACCATCATCTATGTAATCCGCTAGTAGAGTGATAGGACTACTCTCTCCCACCTATCTAACTCAACTGAGCACAGAAGCCTCTTAAATATCTTTAAGGACAGGTATTTTTGAACATGTGACTGGTCTGATCTGCCCCTAATTCTAAGAACAAAAAATTCCTAAGCTAATACTGTACATAATATTGGAGGATCAAACCAACTTGAATCTATGAATAATACTTATTTTAATTCAGAAGTCTTCTTTTAAATCAAAAACACATAATGGCAAAAGAGAAATAGAACATGCATAGATAATAGTTCATTAGAGACATGAGGCTCCGCCCCCCCAAGGAGGTGTCAAACTACCTCTTGTCCTATAAATAGGCTAGATATTGGGTTGCCTGCCTCCTAATAGGTGCCATATCTACTTGTCCTGGTCACTGAACCTTGGTAAGAACAATGTTAAAAAAAATAAAACCCACTTCAATACTTCTGCATTTGCTTTTACAAGTTATATTTTCCATATCTCAGTATATTCCTAAAAGTGGTTTCACTGAAATGTCCTGTGTATTTTGCCAACGTTATCTGGCAGCAGTCAAGAGCTTTTCGAAAGTGTGACAAATCGCTATGATTTTATGCCAGCATTTCATTCTTTAAACTGAGCCTCTATACTCTCTAGCCCAGCGCATGAATTTCTCCAAGCTTAGAAAAGAGACTGGAGAGGGTGAAAAAATTACAGCAGCACACCCACTGAGTCTCAGCGGTAATCCAATTATGTCTGTAAAATACTGGCAATACTGTGTTAGGCTGGACTGCAGGGGAGTAACACGGAAACCTCCCTATTTTCTTTCTTTTGCAGTTTGCAACTGAGCGCCAAGAGGCTGACACTGTATGGAGGAAGGGAGTATAATACTTCTTTTAGACCATACAAAATAAAGGGGAATACAAGCAAGATAAAGTGCAACTCCGAATGTTTTAACCAGTGAGGAGTTTTCTGCGATTTCTAATTACAGCGGCTGGCGCTTTCACTTATTCCCATTACATGCAAACCCTCCGTCTCCTTCAGAAAATGCAATCAGCCTAAAATACCTAAATAATTCACTGAATTCAAGCTCCTTTCAACAATGGAATACCAACGGGGGGGAGGTGCTTATTTATTTAATTTTGAGACGCATTCGATCTCAGAAAATAAATGGCACCCCCCCTTTTTCTGATGTCATAGAATCCCGAGGCATACAGAGAAACTCAGCGGGGAAAGCATAGCAAGGAACTATAACAGGAGGCCACCCTATTATAGTGGGGAAAAAGGAAAATAAACATCAGAGAAAAAAGATTGCTGCAGCAGATAGCTTTTATTTTAAGCGAAACTAGGGAAACAGATGAAGAGGGGGATGCCTCGAGATTCCTTTGGACTACAGACATAGAGGCCTTGCTGCCATAGTCATGTCTAACTCATCTTATAGATTTCTTTGACTGGGTAACCAGAGAAGTAGATCAGGGTGGTGCAGTGGATATGGCCTGCCTAGATTTCAGTAAGGCCTTCAACATTGTTTCACTTAGGAGACTCATAAACAAGCTGGGCGGCCTAGGAGTGGGACTAAAAGTGGTAACCTGGGTAAGAAATTGGTTGGAGGATAGGCAACAGAGGGTAGTGGTAAACAGAGTTCACTCTGAGGAAGGGAGGGTGACTAGCGGGGTGTGGCAAGGATCAGTACTGGGACCAGTACTCTTTAATGTCTTTATAGGCAACATTGCTGAGGGACTAGAAGGGAAGGTATGTCTTTTTGCAGATGACACAAAACTCTGCAACAGAGTGGACACTCAGGGGGTTGGAAAAAATGAATCTAGATCTAAGTAAGCTTGAGGAGTGGTATAGAAAGTGGCAACTAAGTTTTACTGCAAAAAAAAAAAAATGCACTTGGGGCATAGAAACCCAGGGTCAGAGTACAAAATGGGGGTAGTGGTACTGGTGACCACCAAACAGGAAAGGGACCTGTGTGTTATCATATCTGATGAAGTAAAGGTGGCCAAACAGTGTGACAGGGCAGTGGGGAGAGCCAGTGGGATGCTAGGGTGCATAGGGAGGGTATCACCAGCAGAAAGAGGGAGGTGGTACCTCTGTATTGGTCTCTGGTGAGTCCCCACCTAGAGTACTGTGTCCAGTTCTGGAGTCCTCATCTCTGAAAGGACATACACAGAGTTGAGGCACTCTAGCAGAGGGCAGCTTAAATGGTGCGGGATCTGCATCAAAAGCCCTTTGAGGAGAGACTGAAGGACCTTAGTATGTACAGATTGGAGGAAAGAAGGGAGAGGGGAATATGATAGAGACTTTCAAATATTTTAAGAATATAAATAAGGTTCAAGAGGGAAGCCTTTCTCAGAGAAAAGGATGAACAAGGTCATGTGATGAAGCTGGAGGGGGTAGAATCAGCGGAAATGTAAGGAAACACTTCTTCACAGAAAAGGTGATGGATGCCTGGAACAGCCTCCCTGAGGAGATGGTGGGAGCAAAGACTAATAGGACTTAAGAAGGCGTGGGGATTAGTACAGTAACCCCTCACTATAGTGAATGGGTTCAGAGCCACGCCCGCCATTTGTTATAGATCCTTGTTCATATTAGCGAGGGATTCTCAGTTGACTCAGTTTTTTTTTTTTTTTTTAGTCTTTGGTAACCGGGTAAGGCCCACTAGGCACGAGTGCCTGTTTTCAGGGGCGACCTGGGAGCACTGGGCGGGTTAAGTGACTTGCTCAGAGTCACACAGTATGCAAGTGGAGGTTGTGAGAATCAAACTCAGGTCTGGTCTGCTGGATGTATCAAGCTTGTTCACACCTCGTTCCTCTAACCTCTAAGCTATACTGCCAGCAGTTAATTGTGGTGGCTAATATGGGATGCAGGTGGAGGTGTGCAGAGTGCTTAAAGGAAGGTAATACGGGACATATGGTTGAATGGAGTGTGTTTTTTGTGTTGGGGAAACTTCTTTTTTTTACAAACTTCATTTCACGGGGCAGTCTCAGGTGCAAAGTGTACCGGACATATTGGGGTGAAGCAGGTGAAGTGGGTTTGCAGAGCTAAGTGGTTCAGAACTGAGTGTATTTTGTGTGGTCTTGTCCTTGGTTAAACGTTTGTGTTTTTTACTGTACCACTTCATTTTATGGGATGTATGGGAGGAAGTGGGCATACTGATCTAAGTGCTTCAAAATGTACCGTATTTTCTAAGTGTGAGTAGTGTGCTTTGTCCTTGGTGCCGGATTTTTAAGTGTTACCAATTCAGCTAACTTACACCAGCCTTTGGTTTAAATAAAGTAACTTTGCAGCAACAAGCATTTTTGTTCTCATACTTGGAGTGCATCATTTTTTTTTTTTTTTGCCCGTTTGCTCTGGTTTGTCTGGCACCCGCCATGCTTTTGGTGTGAGCAAAATGGTCCTTGCATTCTCCCGAATACTGTATGTCAGTGGCTTCTTTACATTATTACCGCTGTTTTCTGGGTCACATAATTACTGTATTTTACTGTGGATCCAGTTAAAGTCTCTGCATCATGAGAGTTGCTGTGGCCTCATTCATGTTATGCAGTATGGGTCATCTTGCAGTCTGTTTTAGCATTATTGCCATTTGCTTTGCCAAACACCACATGATACTCGAGAGACAAATGGACCGTTCACTATACACGAAAATTCACTCTAGCGAGGTTCGATATAGCCAGGGATTACTGTAAAAGGGAACCTTAGAAGGGGGGTAAAGCCAGAGGTCAAGTAGGGTCTACAGTGTGACAGTAGGTAGGGCGGACTAGGTGGGCCAAGTGGTCCTTATCTGCAGTCAAATTCTATGTTCCTTTGAGTACTGCTTTGGAATCATTCCAAGTGTGGCCCAGTGGAGGAGAGAACCTCAATTAAGATAGAACAGTTACTTACCCAACAGTAGAACTTGGAGAGAATGTCCTCTGTTGGGCCACAGTGCACCCACTTTCCTTCCCTCTTACTGAGATATAAGCTGACAGGATTATCCACTGCCTTGTTGGAGGTTTTCATATGTGCCTTATGTGTATCATGCTTTCCAATCCAGTGCCTCTTTGTGTGCCTGGTCCTGGTTCGGTCCCTTGGTTTCTCCCAGTAAGATTCACTCTGAGCTTGTCCTGTCTGGAAACTAAGGAGTGATGGGACCACTGGCTGACTCTGAGTGGTCCTGATGCTGACACCTTACAGTTCCAAAGATGTGGCCCAGCGAAGGAGATTATACAGAAGATCGACTGTTACAGTAAGTAACTGTTCTGTCCTAAATATCTGTATTGCGCTAGGACAGTATCTTACGTGTAGAGATTAACCGCAGCAAAATTTAAGCTGAGTAGAAGTTGCAGACTACTTAGAGCCCAGTCACATAAGCCAAGAGGTGCCAAAACCAAAAGAGAAGTGCAGTATCCCTGAGGGACCATTGCAAGGAGATGCTAGGGCAAGAGCAGGAGTTGGAGGTGAAGTTTAATAGTTGAGAATTAAGAGATCAGTGGGAGGAGAAGCAAAAGGAGACTGCAAGTTTGTTCAAGATGACAGAAAATCGAATAGAGAATGTAGATTGCCCAGAGGCCATCCAGCAAGCCAGGGCAGAAAAGTTGCAACAGTCAGAAGAGCGAAGTGGATAGTTGGGGGGGATAGTAGACATTTGAGGTAAAGGGAGGGAGGAGAACCACAATTTAGAGAGAAAGGAGGCACAGTGGAGTGGACTCTGGGAACTGAGAACAAGGAAAGAATGAGCTTCATGTAGGAGACAGGGGTGTGTGTGTGTGTGTGTGTGTGTGTGTGTGTGTGTGTGTGTGTTAGAGGCAGCGAGGCAAGGGCACCAAGTTTAGAGTAAAGATTTTAATAAATGGTGTCTGTGTGAGGAGAAATGGAACTTTTGGTCTAGCCAAACGCCGAGTTATTTAAAGGAGTGGGTGTCCCCAAAGGGGATGCCATCCAGGGTGGAAAAGGGGTGTGTGGAAGGGAGCCTAGCCAGCTTCTACGTGGTGCCAAAGGTCATGAATACAGTATTTCTGGCATTAAGCAGAAGTTGGTTGGAGGTGAACCATCACTGGATATTTTCAAAGCTCTGAAGTGTGATTTAAGCTTGCTGGCTATAGGACTGGTGGTGTAGTGAATGGTTTCATCAGCATACATGTGTGTTAGTGTTGACACAGGAGGAAAGAAGGTTGTTTAGGAACAAGAAAATAATGGGGCCAAGAATGGAGCCTTTGGAGACCCCGGTAAGGGTAGGGAGGGGGAGAAAGAGAGTCATTTATCTGAACTGACTGGTACCTGTCAGAGTGATAGGAGCTAAAGCAGTTTATTGCAAATTGTTCAGCAGGTGGGGCTGGTCAACAGAAATGAAGGCCTTAGCAAGATCAGTATAGATAGTATAGGTAACGTGTCTCTTGTCCCGTACTATTAAGGATGGTCTTGATGACTCTGAGTAAGGAAGAAACAGTATCTTTTTTTTTCCTTTTTCTTGTTTTGAAGGCCAGGTTGAACAGGAGAAAGCCGGAGGAATCTAGAAAGACAGAGAGCTGGGAGAAAGATTGTTTTTTCTGAGGTTTCGCCAGAGAGAGACAGAAAGAAAGAGAGAGAGAGAAGGAGAGAGCTAGAGAGATGAGGCAGTAGGTCATCTTTGAGGACACTTCCCTCCATTGAATCACACCTGTAGAACTTAGAAGTCGTCAGCATCAGGACCACTTGGAAACATTTCCCTAGCCGAAGCCACCCACAGTGATGCGCATCATACATGCCTATGAAACATGTGCAACCTCATGCCTTCTCATTTCTTTCTCTTCTGCCATCACTTCACATCTGACAGAAGAAACACCCTCCTTTGGGTCCTAGATGCCTGCACTTTGTTACCGTTTTGTTATTTTATTTCAGTTTATTGATGTTTTACTTCTGCGCTGTTTGCTGGGGCATGTGTATTCTGTTCAGTAAGGCTTTGGACAGAGGTATAGCAGTGGATGTTGTTTGTACAGAATAGCATGGCACTTGATACTGTTCTCATTATGAATTAGCTCAGAAACTAGATAGTCTTTGTAGAAAGCAAAATATAACTAGATGGATAAATAGCTGGTTAACTGGTAGACATCAGAGGGTAAATTTAAAAGATTATTTATATGGAATAGCAAAGCACTTGATACTGTCCCTCATTATGAGTTAGTTCAGAAACATAGACAGTCTTGGTATGAACCAAAATATTACTAAATGGAAAATAGCTGGTTAAGTGGTAGATGTCAGAGGGTCAATATAAATGGTTATGTCTGATTGGGGGTCAGTGACCAGCGGGGTTCCTCGGGGTTCCATGTTAGGATCAACTCTTTTTAACATCTATGTGAGTGATCTGCAGTGTATAAATGGAGGCTGGATGTACAGATTTGCTGATGACACAGAGACCAGCTATAAGGTGGACTCACAAGAGTATATCTGTAAATTGCAGCAGGAGCTGGATGTGTTTTATATCTGGGCAGAGAGCAAAAATGTCATTCAGCCATGAAAAAAATACACAATATTGCACTTTGGGGAAAATGGCAGTAAAGTGGAATACACAATAAATGGGAATAAACTAAAAGTAAGTAGCTGGGAGAAAGACCTAGGAGTGCTGGTTGAAATCACCCTAAAGCAGAAACAGCAGTGTGACTGTGTTATCAAATTCTCGCATGTAGAAGAAGAAACTTTACCAGTAGAGATAGGGAGGTAATTGTGCCATTGTACAGGCTACTGGTTAGGTCAGATATGGAGTGCTGTGGGCAGTTTTGGAGCCCACAGAACAAGACAGAGATTGCAAAAGTGGAGGTGATGCAGAGAAGAGCAACTAGAATGATTATGGATCTCAGAAGGATGGATTATAATACTAGGCTGGACAACATGAGTTTATTGTCACTTAAATGGATGTTTGAGGGGTGATACGATACTTGTTTTCAAGGCATTCAGGGATCTCAATCTGCAGAAATGCTTAAGTCTTCATACCAAAGCAGGTGATTAGAATCTAGGGGGACATGGCAGAGGAGAAGAAAGTACTAGTTTACACAGAGTGTTATGGAGGTGTGGAACGGATTACCCAGAGATTTTGTAGGTAGTGCTGATCTGGATGCCTTTAAAAGGAATCTAGACAGACATATGGAGGGAATGCCATGCCAAATCTAATTGTTAATCTAAAATTGTTTCTATAAGCCACTGTGGAGATGGCAGACAGTCTAGAAGGGCTGTCTCCAACTCTTGTCTTAAATACCTATGAACCTATTCTCTGTTTTGTGATGTGTTGGGGCTTCGGGTTCTTCACTGCTGCTGCTTCTGTGACTTCACTGCTATCGCTGGCTGTACTGCCATTGTTGGTCTCCCGTTATGGTTGTTGTTGGTTTCCTGTTCATGGTTGTTCTTGGTCAGTTGCCTTCGGGGTCTCCAGGCTATGGTGCTTTCATTGATGGTGCTCTGGATCCCTCCCTGTGGATTCCATTGCTTTGAAAAGGTGAGTTCTGGCCATCCTTGTGGCCTCTGTTACTGTTCTGCCATCATTTAGGGCATTTAGGTCTGTTCTTGGCTTTTAGTCCGGCAGCACCCCCCTCCCAAATTTCTGCTGATCTCATGGTTCCTTTCAGCTGTGTTTCCTGGCTTTGTCTTGTCAGCATTTTTGCTGTTTGGCTCGGCGATGCTGTGTCTGCTGGTAGTCACTTGGCTTTGTCTTGTTGGCATTCCTTTTTGTGTGCAGTCCTCTGTTTTTTTTTATTGTTTCGATGTGTATGCTTCTGCTGCTTACTGGTTTCATTTCTGGCCTGTTGGCTTGCGTCTTAGGATTTTTATCTGCCCCCTCTCTCTGGCTTCCCTCCTTTTCTTATTGTGGCACTGCTTGGGCATAGTGTGGGTGTAGTTTTATGGAGGGAAATAACTTCATAGAAGATTGTGCAGTTATTTACCGTATCAGTAGCTCTTCAAGATAATTTCTCTATTGAGCCATAGTTTACCATCTTGCCTTCCTGCTTATTTGCATGTGGCATCATTTTGGGTGTGGAACATCTCTGTACATAATTGTCCTGTTTGTTTTAGACCCTTTGCTGGGTTTACTGTTGTCTTACCCCATGAACGCTCCTGTTCATGGGGTGTCAGTGGGGCTTTTCTGTTCTTCTCATTGGTCTAGCACAGTGCTGTTTGTGTCCCTGACTAGTGAAATGAACTGAGGAGGTATGAGGCTGACCAGATTCTGTAGGCATTGATCATATGCATCATTGTGGGCAGTATCAGCTAGTCAAAGGTTTCAGAACAGTCCTGATGTCAACAGCATAAGTTCTACAGGTGTAACTCAGTGAAGGATATTCTGTCGAATATATTCTGTTATGGTAAGTAAGGGCACTTTCCAAGAAGAGTATGTGTCACCTCTTTAAGCTATAGGAAGACCTTGGCCTTCATGCAACCATGAGGAACCACGCCAAAGGTAACAGAGAAAAAAGTAAATGTAGAAAAATAATTATGGGCAGCATGGTACAGCTTGAAGCAAAGTCCCAAGAAGAAAATGGTTTGGTCCACTTCTAGAGTTTTACCAAACCCTACTGCGTGACCAATTGCCTAGATGGTGTTTTCACCCTTTTCCTCCCCATTGATATCTGTGTTACTCTACTCCCCGTGTAAATGTTAAGCCCTTTACTCTGTCTCACCTGTACTTGAACCTATTAATGGGTTTTGCTCCAACCATCTCTGACAGTAGTCTGCTCCATGTCTCAGCCACTCTTTCCATGATGTAAAACTTCCTCATTTCCTCCTGAATCTTTCAAACAACATGAAGTCTTGCTGTATTCTGACCTATGCAGTGAGTGCCAACCTTCGAACTGCTCCGGAGGTGAAAGAGTTAACTTTCCATGCCAGGCATGGAATGCTGAGCTCGAGCTCGGTTGAAACTCTGTCTGTTGTTCTTCAAACTCAAACCGTTAGATTCTTTACTCTGCCTCACTGAACAATTGCTCCGGAGATTTCTCCTTCTGCTCGGTTCATTTTTTCGGTTAAAGTATTGTTTTTCTCGGTTTTCTACCGAATTTAAACTGCAACCGGTCGGTTCAGGCTCTGTCTGTGGTATTTGTGAGTACTAGATAGGTTTACATTAATTCTCTTCTGTGTGGAAATTGTAAACTGTTTATCGGTTCGGTTTGAACCGATCAGGTTGTTTAAAATATCTTAATCTGTGATTTAGAGTGTGGTTACCGGTTCTTATCGGTTCTAAAAAAAACAGATTTTATTACGTTTTTTTCCACGACCCGTGACACGGTTGGGAACCGATAAGAGGGTCTTGCCTGGCGGATTGTCATAAACAGGTAACTTTGGTTAGGACTGGCACTATGTCTGAAAACCCAAAAGAAAAACCGGCCCACTGGGTTTCAACACTGCAGTGTGTGTGTGGGGAAGTCTTTGCCAAGGCTGACCCCCACACCACCTGTGTTTATTGTCTGGGGTTTGACCACCTCAATGCAGACTGCCAGATTTGTAAAAAATTTTCCTGCAGCGCTACCTTGGAAAAGAGAGTTGGTAGGCTCAGGGAAAGGGAGGCCAAAAAGTCCGCTGAACCGGCTGGCCAACCCGGTTCGGTTCCAACCGAACCAGAGGGAGTGCCCTCTGACCAGGGCGAGACTTCCTTGGGCAAAAGGAGACTCGACTCGGAGGAGTCGGTTCCAGCAAAAAGGACTAGGAAATCAGCTGGTGTAGAGCCAAAACTTTCCTCTCCAACCGCTGAAGAAATAGCCAAAGCGATTAAAATTGTCCAGTCGCTTTCCCTGGTTCCAACTGAACCGGCACCATCAGGTAAGCGCCCTGTTCGGCCAGTTCCACCGGTTCAAGAGTATGATTTAGAGGAATATTATGAACCGGAGGAGGGGGAAGAGGAGTATGAGGAGAGTGAATGTGGATTTGAAAGTCTGGATGTGCCCATTGACCCGGACATCTCCCCAGACAGACCTTCAGGAGTGTCTCCTCCTAGGCTTTCTGAGTCCCCTTCTCATTTTATGTTTTATAAAAAAGTGGCTGAAACCCTCCAGCTCCCTATGGAGGAAGCTGTGGATGATCAAGAGGAGCCTGACTATGTGGAAATGATGGATATCCCAGAGTCTAGGAGACTGTCTATTCCCTTGCATAAATCTTTTGGGAAACAGACATTTAAAATTCTAAAAACTCCTCACATTATTATACCTCCTGTGGATAAGAGAATGGACAAGAGGTACACATTGTCAGGATCTGATATGGAGTTCTTTTCACAACAATGCAGCCATGTTGGGGTAGTGCAGGCTGCAGCCTGTGACAAGGCAAATATTCCCTTGGCTTCACACCCTCCGGTCAAGGACTCCAGGAGGATTGATGCCATGGCAAAGAAACAGTACATGGCAGCATCCTTGGGACTCAGACAGGCAAATTATATGGCTTATGTTGCTAGATATCAGAAATCCCGATGGGATACTGTTATGGCTCTAGCAAAACAGGTCCCTGGCCAGCTTGCCAAGGAGCTGGAGCAGGTGGCTGCTGATGGTATTGAGGCATCCAAGGTGCAGTTCCATGCTGCAGTGGACTCTAATGATGTGTCATCAAGAGTCATGGCTACATCTGTGGCACTGCGCAGAATGCTTGGCTCAGATGTACTAGCCTGTCACAGGATACCCAGACTAAGGCTATGGATTTTCCTTGTTGTGCGAATTCCCTGTTTGGGAGCAGACAGAGAATTACATGAAGAAAATGGATGAGTATAGGACCACCTATAGGAGTGCACAGGCCAAGGAAAGGCAAGCCACCTCAAAGGCAGCTTCCCAGGGGCAGGGGCAGGCCTTTTCATAGGCCTTTACCAAGCCCAGGCCTCCTCTTCTGCTTATGCCCGGCGGGTGTTCTTTAGAGGGAGGCAGGCGAGTGCAAGCAGGCCTGCTTCCACTCCTCAGCCCAAAGCCCCTGCCAAGCAGGCACCCTGATGGGGTTGCCAGGCGCAGGTTCTCAACTACCTGTAGGGCAGGCTGGCTTACTTTGTCCAGGACTGGGAGTCTCTGACATCAGACAAGTGGGTCCTGGAAGTAGTAAGCCAGGGACTGGTTCTCTGCTTCAAAAGTTTCCAAAGATGAAACCAGATCCTTTCCACCTGCAAATCCACCACAGGCACTTGCCGTAGAGGCAGAGGTCTCTTCCCTCCTGGCTCTCAGAGCTGTGGAAAGGGTTCCGCCCCTACACCAGGGCAAAGGGTTGTACTCCAGGTACTTCCTTACCCCAAAAAAGACAGGAGAATGGCGGCCCATCCTGGATCTCAGATACTTAAACAAGCACCTTTTAAAACCAAAATTCAAAATGGTGACTCTGGGAATTATTCTGCCCTCTCTAAGGCCAGGGGACTGGCTAGCGTCCCTGGACCTCAACGATGCCTACTTCCATATTCTCATCAGAAGCTCCCATTGAAAGTACCTCAGGTTCGAGCTGCCCTCAGGCCATTACCAGTTCAGAGCAATGCCCTTTGGCCTCACCTCTGCTCCAAGGGTATTCACAAAATGCCTGGCAGTAGCAGTTGCTTCTCTAAGAAGGCAAAAAATTGCCATCTTCCCTTACCTGGATGACTGGCTCATAGTAGGCCAGTCCCCAGACCAAGTCAAGTTACACCTACAGATAACTCAGCAACTGCTCACCTCTCTAGGTTTCCTTCTGAATCTTTCAAAGCCAGTTCTAGAGCCTGTCCAGCTCCTCACCTTCATAGGCGTAGAACTGAACACAGAGAAAGCCAGAGCCTTCCTTCCTTTGGACAGGGCAAGGACCCTGGTCTCTCTGGCCTTCTCATTCACCCTGCAGGTGTATCGACCAGCAAGGCATTTTCTGCAGCTCCTGGGGCACATGGCTGCTTCTACAGCAGTAGTGCAGGGAGCAAGATTTCAGATGAGGGACATTCAGTTCCATTTGAGAGCCTTTTGGTCTCAAAGGAAAGACCCTCTAACCAAATTGATCCCAGTGACTCGAACCCTGATCCAGGCCCTACAGTGTTGACAGGATCAGAGCAATCTCAGACAAGGGGTTCCTTTTGTCACTCAGTCTCACTCCTTAATCCTTACTACAGATGCATCCCTCTTGGGGTGAGGAGCTCACATGGGCGACCTCACTACCCAGGGGTTGTGGTCCCCTCAGGAATCTCTGCTCCATATCAATCTGTTGGAACTCAGAGCAGTTTTTCTAGCACTTCAAGCTTTTTCCAAATCTGTTCAGAATGAAGTTGTACAGGTCAGAACAGACAACACCACCACAATGTGGTACATCAACAAGCAAGGGGGCACTCGGTCTACGGCCTTGTGCACCAAAGCAATGAAGTTGTGGTCTGTGGCTGATTCCCTGAACACCTCCCTTACAGCAGTTCACCTCCCAGGCAAGGACAATGTCCTGGCAGACGCTGTCAGCAGGATTTCCCAGGGCCATCATGAATGGTCACTGGACCCCCTGGTCTTGGAGGTGGTATTTGCCAGATGGGGCACTCTGCAGATAGATCTTTTTGCAGCCCCAGACAATCACCAACTTCCCCTTTTTTGCTGCAGGCCCCCAGTGTTGGGCTTAGTCCCTCTGGATGCCTTAGTTCTCAACTGGGAAGGGAAGTTTCACTATGCTTTTCCCCCCTTCCCTCTTCTGTTCAAAGTGCTAGTCAAAATCTGATCTCAACCCTGCAAGTTGATCCTGATTGCTCCAGATCGGCCCAGACAACCCTGGTATCCACTCCTACTGTCCTTAGAAGTCCATCTTCCCCTGTGTCTTCCCAGGAATCACAACCTGTTAACCTGTGCTCAGGGGAGGGTTTGGTACCCAAACCTCAAATCTCTCAATCTCAAGGCCTGGCTCTTGAAGAGTTAAGAGTTTGCTGATTTACACCTCTCCCAAGGTGTAATGGATATCCTGAAGGCTTCTAGAAAACCTTCCACCAGGGCTACTTATAATTCCAAATGGAAAAGGTTTTCCATTTGGTGCTCTAGAAGCATATTTCCCAGAATCTGCTGATTACCCACAGTCCTGGATTATATGGTCCACTTAAATACCTTGGGGCTGAGACCAGCTACCCTAAAGTGCATCTGGCAGCTGTGTCTGCTTTTATTTCAGCAGGTAGCCTCTTCTCTTTCAGCTCACCCTGTATTCTCCAAGTTTTCAAGGATTGCTTCACACAACCTTCCATTCAGGGACCCTGCCCTGCTTGGGACTTTAATGTTTGCATTGCTCAGCTTATGCAACCTCCTTTGAGCCTTTGTCTTCAGCAGAGCTTAAGTACTTGACTTGGAAGACTGTGTTTCTGGTAGCCATCACTTCTGCCAGACGCATAAGTGAATTACAAGCTTTGTCAGTAGAGCCTGATTTTATCTCCTTTCATAGAGATAAGGTGGTCCTCAGGACTAACAGGAAGTTCTTGCCTAAGGTGGTTTCAGATTTCCACCTTAATCAACTTATTTCTCTTCCAGTGTACTTCACTGACCATTCCTCCTCTGGCGAGAGGAGGCTGCACAGCTTAGATGTGAAGAGAGCCCTTAGTTACTACATAGAGCGTACCCAGGGTCACAGGTTTGACTCCCTCCAACTGTTCCTCACTTATGGTGAGGTTGGTAAAGGGAAACCTGCCACTAAAACATCCATTGCCAGGTGGATTGTCTCTTGTATCCAATTTTGCTATGAAAATCTGGGTAAGGTTCCTCCCTCAGGCCTGAAGGCTCACTCTACAAGTACAGCTGCTTCCCTGCTGCCAGGGACATCCTTATTCTAGAGATATGTCAAGCAGCTACCTGGAAAACAGTTCACACTTTTACCAAGCATTACTCCCTGGACATCCAGGCTAGGAGTGATGCTCGGTTTTGGCACAGCTGTGCTTCAGAGCCTATTTCCTAAGTAGGTTCTCTGTCCTCCTCCATGGAGGTACTGCTTTGTAGTCTGCATATGTCAGAATAGTAAGACTTCATGTTGTTTGAAGAAAAGTTACTCACCTTAGTAATGTTGTTTCTTCTAATGGAGTCTTGCTATATTCTGACCTCCCCCCCGCCTGCCCCTCTCAGAACCTCTGATTTTGGGATGTGGGTGGGCAGTGCAGTGTTGGCACTTAGTAGTTGCCCACCTTATTGTTTTTCACCCCTCCTTTCTTGGGGTGACTTGGTGTTGTGTTTTTCATTTTTTGGGTCTCCTGACTTGAGTCTTTGTTTTGGGACCAAAAAATGTGTTCTTACATTTAGTAGCCAGTTGGCTAGTGTAGGTTTACAGCTTCCACACAGGACCTCAGTGAGTTTAGCTCGTAAAGATCTGACGGTTTGAGTTTGAAGAACAACAGACAGAGTTTCAACCAAGCTCGAGCTCAGCGTTCCATGCCTGGCATGGAAAGTTAACTCTTTCACCTCCGGAGCAGTTTGAAGGTTGGGACTCGCTGCATAGGTCAGAATATAGCAAGACTCCATTAGAAGAAACAACATTACTAAGGTGAGTAATTTTTTTCTTCCCTGCTACCTTCTGCTCATATCCCCTTGTTTTCAACCTGCCAGTCCTGGTGAATAGTTCTCACAGGTTACCTCATTTATTCCTTTTAGGAACTTGAAAGTCTCTGTCATATCACCCCTCTCCCCTTCTGGCCTCCAGTAAGTACATGTTAAGTGACTGGAGCTGATCCTCCTTGGCTCTGCCTTGTTGACTCTGAATCATTTTGGTTACTCTGCGATACATTCCAGCCTGTCTTTCCTCAGGTGGAGACTCCAGAACTGAGCACAGTATTCCAGATGGAATCTCACCAGTGCTCCATGTAGAGGTAGTATTAACTCTCTCCTTCTGCTGTCGAAACCCTTTCCAGTATGCTCCCCATCATTCTGGTTGCTTTGTTGTAGCCCTTGTTACATTGGCTGCTTTGTGTTAGGGAGTCACTTATGATGGCTTCCAGGTCCCTTTCCTCTCTTGCAGTGGTCAGTGTAAGCCCTCCCATCCAATATTCCATCCTGGGGTTCTTGTTCCATATGTGCATCACCTTGCATTATTTGGTGTAGTATCTCAACTGGTAAACCTTGGACCACCTGCCTAATCTTTGTGTTCTCTATGCAACCCCCCCCCCAACCCTTCCTCACTGTCTACCCTGCCACAGAGCTTAGTATCATCCCTTGTGCACTGTTTATTTTTCTTGCAGTACAGCTTTCAAATGTTTTTTTGTCTAAAGGGCACCATACAACACATTTAGTAAGTAGTTAGGCCTGCCTCCTTACGGGCTCCATGGGGGTGGGCAAAGTGGTGTTACAGTGTGAGGGCTCCCCATATTCCGCTGCTAGCAGCAGCTTTAATTTTGCTTGTTTCTGGATTTTGGCACAAAGCCAAAGTTTCAGTTCAAGTCTGTGGTCCCTTGGCAGAGACATAATCTCAGTTCCCAGTTAGCCGCATGGTCAGGTGGTATCCCATTTGGGCACTAGAGATGAAAATGCTTCCTTTTAGTGCTACTTCCGGTCCCCTGTGTCACTGGGATCAGGTGTGAAGGAGACTGTTGCTGGACGTTCAGGTGGTCAGCTACTGGACTCCCAAGATGGAGAGTGAGTAAATATGCCACTGAGTGGGAGGGTTACACGTGTTGAGTTGTGTGTGCTCATTTTCTTCTGTTAGTTGAGTGAGAGTTGATTTGTAAGTCATCCCTTATGTTCAGCTATGAAAAGGTAATTCCATGAGAGGGCAAAATAAAGGAATAATGCCCGACAGGGTGGGTGTTATGTTGGGCTAACATCCCGTTTTGGGTTGTTAGGTCCGAGGTCGCAGGCCGAGGGCTTCTAAAACCCGAGAAGGGATGTTATCCCAGCATAACACCCACCCTGGAGGGCATTATTCCTATTATGCAGTGGCTTTGTTTTTGTTAGTGAGTAAAAACATTTTTGTTTCATAAGAGAAGATGCAAACTATGCTAGAGCATTGATGCTAATGCAAATGATGCTAGAGCAACAATGCTAAGCAAACAATCAGTTGGAATGTTATGCCAGGATAACATCCCTGCAGTGATGGCCAACTGACCAATCAGAAGCCAGGATTCTTTCTTGCCATTGTATAATTCGGGTTTTTAGTTTTTCCCTCTACCTTTTCCTGAGAATTCTACTTACAGCATAAATACTCTCTGTGCTCACAGACATTCACAAAAGGAAGGAGTGCTATTACAGTGGCACGATGCCTTTCTGAAGTGTATTGTAACTAAATCCTTAATTGCTGAGGTATGAAACTAGTCTAAGTTTTGAAATCCTTAATATAAAAATGTTGCAATAAGAATTTTGAAAAGTAATATATTTTATAACAGCAAATTGTCTAAGGAGATTAACTTTTTTTTTTATTCTTATAAACAGGTTAGACCTAAATAGTTAAAGGAAGTAGAAATATAATATTTTTTTCTTTTAATCCTGAAGCCATCCAACACTGTGGAGACCAGAGTATGGCAGCTATATGATTGAAGGCACACCTGGACAGCCGTATGGAGGAACAATGTCTGATTTTAACACTGTTGAAGACAATATGGGGAAACGACGACAGGAAGTCTCCTTTATACTAAAAGAAAATCAGACTGTATGCAGTATAACTTCATTTCCAAGGCAGGTATCTTCAGCGGAATGGGAGCCATGTTTTCTTTTACACCTGTGAAAACATGAGAAAATTTGGGGGCTACCTGAGATAGGAATGAAGCTTTTATGTAACACAATTTGATGCCTTTGGAAGTAAATTTTCATTTTCTCTTAAATTTTGAATTCATTTGAATTGCAGAATAAACATTACAACATTTCATTGTGTAATAAAATTACATACAGTGATACATGTTGCTTAACCAGGAGTTAATATGTTTTTTTTTTTTTTGGGAGACTTGTGGTTAGCGGGCCAGTGCATGAGACACAGATGCTGGCCTTCAAGAATGTTGGTGGTCCAGTACGAAATGTAAATTTGTTTATGTAGCAATAAGGCTTTTCTAGAGTTGAACACTGAATGCAGTTCTTCCGGGACAGGGCAGGCTATGCTTTTGCTCAGCACTGCAAGTACTGTTGTCTGACAGCAAAATCTGCTATTACTTTATACTTTCATTTTTGTGTAACTGCTATATTGACTGTCAGAGCTGTCTGTCTTTAATGCCCTGCTCCGAATAGGCATTCACACTATTGTAATCTGCCCTCCGTGAGCTAGTCTGCCGTCTGATAGCTCGTGTGAAGCTTGATATGTGTCACAATGCAAGCATGAACCTGCATCGTCACGAGGTTGTCATTTACCTCGGAGACTGGCAGGGTTCCCATGATGTAACGTGTTGCATTGTATCTGCATCCATTGCAGGTCCAGAGTGCCTTTGCAAGGTATAGTACTGCGTGAGTGCTCTTGACATCTGTTGTTCAGACTGCAGGAAGTATGCTCCAGATTCTCTGCACCTGCAGTGCTACACATTTTTAAAGGAAAAACACTTTTTAAAGGTGTGCTGGCTAATTGGGCCGGAAAAGCATGACGTTATCTGGACCAACTTCAGAAACGCTGGCCTCTGGCCACTGCTACAGTCGACCTCTGATAATATAGTTGATGCAGTACTTAAACAATGAGTATAAACAGTTGCTTGTTGATAGGAGGAACATACACCTTTTAAGAATGGAGAAGCACAATACATAATCCCTCTCAGTTAGTGAACCTGGATGGTGTGGTGTAGTGCGTGGCTGGAATATCAAGGGATTACCCCTTGCAAGAAGTATCTGTTCCGTTATTCCTTTAGTTTACAAAATCTTTAAGCTTGGCCAGGATGTAATTTAGCCATCTCCTCCACAAATTCTCAAACTTCGGTAGTGAGCCCTACAATTTGGCTGTCTGTTTTTTCCATATAATAATGTCAATTGCAATGTCCTGCTGCAAAGCCAAGGTTAGTACCATAGCAATTAGCCAATTTCTTATGATGACTTTTTCCTCACTGTTATAAGGCTATTAAGAATCTTTGAATAATGTATTTTGTAATTGTAGGTGTATAATAAAAAAAAAAAAAAGTTTGAAGTGAAAAGGTTAAGACTAAGCCTGTAAGCTCACAAAGCTCTCTCCCCACGCTCGAACCCAAAGTGACTGAAGCAGTGGTGGGCAGGCCCACAGTATGTGAGTGTGTGTAACACTGCTTCAGTGCAGCCTCTCCAGCATGACACCCAGTGCATCGGCATAGAAACATAGACTTTGACGGCAGATAAGGACCACTTGGCCCATCTAGTCTGCCCATTTCCCTACCTACAGGATAGGCCGCAGATCCTAGTTAACCAACAGCCTATTTCTTCCTACCCCCCACAAGAATTGCCTTATATCTGTCCCATGCATTCTTGAATTCTCCCACAGTTTTAGACCCCACAACCTCCTCAGGAAGGCTGTTCCATGCATCCACAACCCTCTGTGAAAAAATACTTCCTCACATTGCCCCTGACGCCCCCCCAATCTTTAAATTGTGTCCCCTTGTTCTTGCACATCTCTTTCTGAAAGATGCTACCCTCTTGGACTTTGTTAATTCCACTGAGGTACTTAAAAGTTTCTATCATGTCCCCCTCTCCCTTCTTTCCTCAAGGGCATACATATTAAGCTCCTTAAGTCTCTCCTCGTACGACTTCTCTTGCAGACCCTGCACCATTTTAGTTGCCGTCCTCAAGACTGCCTCTATCCTGTCTCTGTCCTTGAGGAGATGGGGTCTCCAGAACTGGACGCAGTACTCCAGATGGGGTCTCACCAGCTGTCTGTACAGTGGGATAACAACGTCCTGTTTTCTGCTGGTGTTGCCTCTCCCAATGCATCCCAGTATACCCCTAGCCCTCCCTACTGCCCTCTCACATTGCTTGCTAACCTTAAGATCATCTGATATGATTATCCCCAGGTCCCTTACCTTTTTTGTTATTGTTACTACCTCCCCCCCAATTGTGTATTCTTCCCCTGGGTTCTTGTTTCCCAGGTGCATTATTTTGCACTTCTTTGCATTGAATCCTAGCTGCCATACTTCTGACCATTTCTCCAACCTTGCCAAGTCCCTTCTCATCCTTTCCACACCTCCTTGTGTATCAACCCTGTTGCAGATCTTTGTGTCATCTGCAAAGAGGCATACTTTTCCTTCCAATCCTCTGCAATGTCACTTATAAAGACATTAAAAGGACTGGACCCAGCACTGAACCCGCGTACCCACTAGTAACCCCTCTTTCTTCAGAGTGGACTCCATTTACAATTACCTTCTGTGTCCTGTTGTCCAGTCAATGTTTTACCCAGGCTACCATCCTGGGACCCACTCCCAGTCTGGTTAATTTGACTATTAATCTTTTGTGTGGGACTGTGTCAAATGCCTTGCTAAAGTCTAAGTAGGCCATGTCTACAGCCCCTCCCTGGTCTACTACTTTGGTCACCCAGTCAAAGAAATCTATTAGAGTCGTCTGACATGACCTTCCCACTGTGAACCCATGCTGCCTTGGGTCCTGTGCCCCACTGGCCTCTAGGTACTCAACAGTTCTTTCCTTCAGAAGTGACTCCATCACTTTCCCTACCACAGAGGTCAAACTGACAGGTCTGTAGTTTCCTGCCTCTGTCTTGGTCCCACTTTTGTGAAGAGGAATCACATCCGCCTTCCTCCAGTCCTCGGGTACCACTCCATTCTCCTATGATTTATTCAAAAGAGTAGCCAGTGGTTTCACTAGTTCCCCCCTTAATTCTTTTAGAATTCTGGGGTGAATTCCATCAGGCCCCATTGCTTTGTCCACCTTCAGTTTTAGGAGTTCTTGCAGAACCCTTTCTTCTGTGAAAGGACTGGGATCGACCCCCTTATCAAGAGTGCTTCTGTTAATTGGATTAGGCACTTCCCCCTCCTCTTTTGTGAATACTGAGAGAAATATTCATTCAGTATCCCTGCTTTTTCACTGTCCCACTCTGCCCACCCACCGTTCCTTCTATTCAGCCTCACTATCCCTCCCTTTGTCTTTCTCACTTCGCTGATCTACCTATAAAGGTTTTATCTCTCTTCTTAACTGAGTTGGCTATCTTTTCCTCAGTTTGGGCCTTTGCTATTCTGACTTCCCTCCTGCTTCCTTCTGCCTTAACTGGTACAGCTCTCTGTCCTGCTCCTTCTGTGTTTCCTTATACTTCCGGAATGCTATATTTTCTCCTGACTTTCCCGCCACCTCTTTTGAGAACCGTAGCAGCTTTTCTTTCGTTTTGATTTGTTTATTTGCTTCACACAAGGCTTGTTGCCTCTGTGATGGCAGTTTTGATGATTCCCCATTGTTGCTCCACCCTCCTTCTAGCCTGTTTGCTAGTGCTTTTCTGAGGCACTCTCCCATCTTGCCAAAGTCAGCCCTCCTGAAGTCCAGTACCCTCACTTTTGTATGGCTTGACTCTGTAGCTGAGTTTAACGTGAACCACACTGTTTGATGGTCACTTGTTCCCAGATGGCGACCCACTTCTAGATCAGAGATCCTCTCACTGCCCCCCTTTGAGAGTACGAGGTCTAAGATTGCTCCCTCACGAGTGGGTTCTGAAACTACCTGTCTGAGGCCTGCCACCTTTAGGGCATCGAGAATGGCCCTGCTCTTGGATGTGGCTGCAGCAAATGTGCTCCAGTTAACATCTGGCATATTCAGGTCTCCCATCAACAGTATCTCCCCTTTCTCTGCCATCCTAAGAATGCATTCTATCATATCCTTGTCCATTCCCTCCCCCTGACATGGGGGTCTGTACACAACCCCCGTGCAGATTGTGGTGCCCTTTCCAGTTTCCAAGGTGACCCACAGTGCCTCCTCTCCTCCCTGGTTACTCTTTTGTTCAGTTGCTTTTATTCCTTCCTTTACATAGAGAGCTAATCCTCCCCCTCTTCTCCCCTGCAGGTTATGTACCCTGGTATGTTAACATTCCAGTCATCGTTCTCTGTGTACCATGTTTCTGTGACTGATATGCTATCCAGGCATCCCTCTTCCATCAAGGCCACCAGCTCAGGGAGCTTGTTGCCCAGACTACGGGCATTGGTACTCATTACCCTCCATTTCCTGATGGCCTTACTCCTTTTTGCCCCATCCCTGTCCTTCTTGACTTTGTCACTTTCCCCATTTACCCCTGCCCTTCTCCCTATCGACGCCTCTATGCTGGTGTTTACCGCACTTACTACGGTGATTTTTTTTTGGGGGGGCTAGGATTTCCTTGCTCCTTTCCAGTGTCTCCCCCCTTGGCTAGTTTAAATGCTTGCCAGTGAAGCATTTAAACCTATCACCTAGGATTCTGGTTCCCTTCCTGGACAGATGCAGCCCATCATGCCAGTATAGGCTGGCATCCTCAAGGGGACCCCAGTCCCCAATGAAGCCAAATCCCTGAGCTCCGACTAGTTTTTCAACCACTGATTGAATCCCATGGTGCGGAACACCCTAGTCTCTCCTACGCCATAGATGGGCAGCACCTCCGAGAAGGTTACAGTGCGTGCTACTTGTCTAAGGCCCCTCCCCAATTCCACAAACTCTTCCTGAACTTCTCTAATCCCTTTCTTAGCCAGGTCATTTGTCACTAGGTGGACAGTGACATCCAGCTCCCTCCCCTGTGCAGCTGCTCTGGCAATCCTGAGGATTCGCTCCCTGTCCCTCCAAGCCATGGCGCCAGGCAGGCACCTTACCTTCCTCTCCCAGTTCTATCTTCCTAACAATGGAGTCCCCCACCAGGAGTTGTTTCCTTCCCCTGTGGGGTCCCCTGCTACCCTCCTGTGGGTCTCCTTTGTGGAGGTTCCCAGCATCCTCCTTGATCTCCACTGCGGGTGCCTCCATAGAGGAACCACACTTTGCCAGAATGGCATAGGAATTGTGGAGAGGTACAACTGGAGGGATGCGCCTCTGTTTCACCACCCTCACCCTCCCTGAGCCCACTGTGGTCCAACTGCTCCTCTTGCTTGGCAACCTCTGAGGCAACAGCAGTGGCATTGGTGGTCCCTGGATGGAAGAGGAGGTCCCACAAATCCTGGCCAACTCAGCCTGGAGATGAACAACCTCCTCCCTCAGCCCAGAGAGGTGCCTGCAGATGGGAAAACATCGCATCCTCCAGAACGTCTCCCGGAAGACTGCTGCTCCACAGCCACTGCACTGCACCACTCCCATCATGTCTTATTTCTGGCCCCTTCACTGTTTGGGATCCTTACTCTTTCCTCTGGGTTTTTTTTCCCTCTTCTCTCTCTACTTACTTTCTGCCTGTGTGCCCTTTAAGCTCGTGATTGTCCTGTTCTGAGACAAGAATATCCTATATTTCTTGGTAGACCTCTTACTTGCTCAGAGGCAGACCTCCAGCAGCTAGAGGGGGCCGGAGAGCTACTCTTGCCCTTCTAGGATGGTGGGTCTTTGGTGGCTCTGTGATCACTCACTTCCTGCTCCCAAACAGAAAGTTCCTGTTGTCAGTCAAATCCTGTGCCTGTAAAAGTAGAACTAGCTTTGGGTGGGAGAGAAGGAGGGCAATATAGTCCCAGTAGAGAAGTCAAGTCACACAGCAGCCCTTCCTCCTGGTGTCTTCTGCCAAGTTACTAGTAGAATCTTTCTAAGGCAGTCTTTAAATTTAGCTTCCTTCTAGCTAAGCCACTCCCCCTCCTTACTAGATCTTTCTACAAATAATTTAAACTGCACAGCTATCAAGTCCTTTCAGTCACCTGAGATTCACACCTAGATGACTGTTCAGATAACCATTCAGTTCAGTTAACTCAGACAAACACACACTTTTTTTTGTTTTGTTTGTTTGTTTGTTTTTTTTTGCCCTAAATTAAAGGTCCAAGTACAAGAGTTCTACTTCTTTAGTCCCAGAAGAGAAGTCCAGTCACACAGCGTTCCTTCCTCCTGGTGTCTTCTGCTAAGCTACTAGCAGGTACTTATTTGTTTGTATTGGTGTAGTAACAAGTCTGGTTATTGCCTTCCATGTGAATTCCGGCCGCATCCGTGACACCGTGACCATGTGCACAGTATATGTCACTGCTTCCCAATACTGATTATTGATTCCACTCCCGCTTCCTCCTCCCAGCAGACCACATCCAAGATCATGGGCCTCAATGATGTCTGCCCTATTGCTTGATATAGCTGTGAAATTAAGTGATCTGGTACCTGCTGTGCTAAGGTTTGAATCAAACCACAGAATCTGGATTCCATATTTTCTTCTGTATGATCCTTAAGATATATGGAGAGGTAACGGTGCACCTGAAAATATCAAAATAGATGATGTCTTGGAATAGTGTATCTTTCCTTTAGTGTAGTGAAGGCTACCACCTCATTACCTGTATAAACTGTTAAATTATTTTTACCTTTAAGATTTTACATATGAACATACAAACATACGAAAATGCCAGCAGATACAGGCCAAATGGTCTAGCGTGTCTGCTCAGTTGTGCAGCACAGAAGTTAGAACCCTGCTGCTCCCCTCCACCCCTTGCTTCCTTCCTATCAACTAGTATCTTGCCCTTGACCCTATCACACCCCCTTATAAAGCTCTCCACTGTTTTAAGAGATGCCACTTATTCAGGATGTGCGTTCCACCCCCCCACCACTCTGTCCATGAAATACTTCCTCACCTATCTCCTGAAACTAGCCCCCGCCAACTTCAGACTGTGCCCCCTAGTAATCCCTTCTCCCTTTAATTGAAACATGCCCTCTTTACTAACCCTGTTGATGCCCTTTAAGTACTTGAAGGTTTTGATCACATCACCTCTTTCCCTTCTCTCCTCCTGTGAGTACATGTTGAGGTCCCTCAACCTAACTTCGTAAAGCTTCCCCTCCATACCTCTGATCATTTTAGTTGCCCTCCGCTGGACCCCCTCTAGTAACCTGATGTCCTTCTTCAAGTATGGGTTCCAGAACTGTACGCAGTACTCGAAGTGTGGCCTCACCAGTGATCTGTGCAGTGGCAGAATGACTTCCTCCCTCCGAGAGCTGATTCCTCTATCAATGCACCCCAGCATTCTATTGGCTTTTGCTACTGCTTTCCTACATTGAGACGAGTGATTCATATCCCTTGTGGCCATTACCCCAAAATCCTTTTCTTCCTCAGAGACAGACAGCTGAACCCCTCCCAGATGGTACTTGTACCCTGGATTCCTGGCTCTGAAGTGTACTTCTTAGCATTGAAACCCAGCTGCCAAGTGTCTGACCACTGCTCAAGCCTTCCCAAATCTTCCTGGAGGCCTTTTCCTCCCTTTACCCCATCCACCACTGCACCTGTCTTGGTGTCGTCAGTGAATAGACTGATTCTGCTCTTAACTCCAACTGCTAGATCGGCTATGAAGATGTTAAACAGCACCAAACCCTGCTAGACCCCACTGGTGACTGCCCTAGGAATTGAGAGTCCCCTTCCCACCACCCTCTGATGTCTGTCCCTCAACCAGTTACCAACCCACTTTACCAGTTTCTCCCCTGCTCCCAGGTTCCTCAGTTTACTAGTTAATCTGCCATGTGGTACCGAGTCAAAGGCCTTGCTGAAATCCAGATACAGGACATCTACCACCCGACCGGTGTCTAGTGCTTTTGTCACCCAGTCAAAAAAAGTGAACCAGGTTTGTTTGACACGATCTCCCGGAGACGAACCCATGCTGTTTGACGTCCATAAGACCATTTACCTCCAAGAAGGTCACCAGCCTTTCCTTTAGGATAGTTTTCATGAGCTTACCCACGATGGATGTCAGACTGACTGGTCTATAGTTACCAGGCTCGTCCTTGGGACTGCTCTTATGCAGGGGTACCACATGTGCCATCCTCCACTTCTGAGGCACACAAATTTTTTTAATATTTACATTATGGATCAAAGGAGTGTTCCTTTCTTCGGCGTGTGAGGCACTCTTATTTATTTATATTTATTCTTTGGTAAGCGGGTAAGGCCCACTAGGCCCAAGGCCTGTATTCATGGGTGACCCAAGAGTACTGTGGAGGTTAAGGAACTTGATCAGGTTCACACAGTATTCAAGTGGAGGTTGTGGGAATCAAACCAAGGCCTGCTTGATGTACCAAGCTCATTCACAGCTCATTATTCTAACCTTTAGGCTATACTGCCAGCCCCTTATTCTGTGAGGAGTGTCTCACACACAGCTGCCCTGGAAATGGGTTCGTTCAGGGCAGGATTTAAAAAAATGTTAATTTATTATTGATGGATCTCAACCGATAAGGTAGTAATACCACTGCTGAGACCAACCTTATGGTTGTAAGAGTGGTCTCATTTACATCATTAGTGTATCGGAACTGCTCCCCTTTGGTTCTCATACCCTAAGAATATGCTTGACAGCACTCTTACAACTGTAAGAGTGGTCTAGGTGGCTGTATTAACAGACAGCACAGAAGGAAGGAAAATTCACAGTTTCATTGTACCTTTGTTTCCAGAGAAGGAGAAGGTAGGAAGGACAGGGCAAAGGGAGGGGTGTAGAAAAAAGGATGGGGGTGAGGCAGGGACTAGGAGAGGCAATAATTGATGTACAGAGTATAAACATGCAAAGATGGGGGTGAGGCAGGGACTAGGAGAGGCAATAATTGATGTACAGAGTATAAACATGCAAAGATGGGGGCGAGGCAGGGACTAGGAGAGGCAATAATTGATGTACAGAGTATAATAAACCTGCAAAGATGGGGTGAGGCAGGGACCAAGAGAGACAATAATTGATGTACAGAGTATAAACATGCAAAGATGGGGGTGAGGCAGGGACTAGGAGAGGCAATAATTGATGTACAGAGTATAAACATACAAAGATGGGGGTGAGGCAGGGACTAGGAGAGGCAATAATTGATGTACAGAGTATAAACATGCAAAGACGGAGGTGAGGCAGGGACTAGGAGAGGCAATAATTGATGTACAGATTATAATAAACATGCAAAGATGGGGGTGAGGCAGGGACCAAGAGAGACAATAATTGACGTACAGAGTACAAACATACAAAGATGGGGGTGAGGCAGGGACTAGGAGAGGCAATAATTGATGTACAGAGTATAAACATGCAAAGATGGGGGTGAGGCAGGGACTAGGAGAGGCAATAATTGATGTACAGAATATAAACATGCAAAGATGGGGGCGAGGCAGGGACCAAGAGAGGCAATAATAGATGTACAGAGTATAAACATACAAAGATGGGGGTGAGGCAGAGGGACTATGATACACAATAATTGATGTACAGAGTATAAACATGCAAAGATGGGGGTGAGGCAGGGATTAGGAGAGGCAATAATTGATGTACAGAGTAGAAACATACAAAGATGGGAGTGAGGCAGGGACTAGGAGAGGCAATAATTGATGTACAGAGTATAAACATACAAAGATGGGGGTGAGGCAGGGACTAGGAGAGGCAATAATTGATGTACAGAGTATAAACATACAAAGATAGGGGTGAGGCAGAGGGACTATGATACACAATAATTGATGTACAGAGTATAATAAACATGCAAAGATGTGGGTGAGGCATGGACTAGGAGAGGCAATAATTGATGTACAGAGTATAAACATACAAAGATGGGGGTGAGGCAGGGATTAGGAGGCAATAATTGATGTACAGAGTATAACACACAAAGATGGGGGTGAGGCAGGACTAGGAGAGGCAATAATTGATGTACAGAGTATAAACATGCAAAGATGGGGGTGAGGCAGGGACTAGGAGAGGCAATAACTGATGTACAGAGTATAAACATACAAAGATGGGAGTGAGGCAGGGACTAGGAGAGGCAATAATTGATGTACAGAGTATAAACATACAACAATAGGAGTGAGGCAGGGACTAGGAGAGACAATAATAGATGTACAGAGTATAAACATACAAAGATGGGGGTGAGGCAGGGACTAGGAGAGGCAATAATTGATGTACAGAGTATAAACATACAAAGATAGGGGTGAGGCAGAGGGACTATGATACACAATAATTGATGTACAGAGTATAATAAACATGCAAAGATGTGGGTGAGGCATGGACTAGGAGAGGCAATAATTGATGTACAGAGTATAAACATACAAAGATGGGGGTGAGGCAGGGATTAGGAGAGGCAATAATTGATGTACAGAGTATAAACATACAAAGATGGGGGTGAGGCAGGGACTAGGAGAGGCAATAATTGATGTACAGAGTATAAACATGCAAAGATGGGGGTGAGGCAGGGACCAAGAGAGGCAATAACTGATGTACAGAGTATAAACATACAAAGATGGGAGTGAGGCAGGGACTAGGAGAGGCAATAATTGATGTACAGAGTATAAACATACAACAATAGGAGTGAGGCAGGGACTAGGAGAGACAATAATAGATGTACAGAGTATAAACATACAAAGATGGGGGTGAGGCAGGGACTAGGAGAGGCAATAATTGATGTACAGAGTATAAACATGCAAAGAATTAACAGTTGCTGAACACTGAATTCTTGAACCAGCTCCAGATCTGTATGCACTCTTCAGTGTAAAAATCAATCAAGACGAAATTACTCAACCAAATAGTTGATTTATTTAAGCACCACTGTGGAAGCCCTAGCGCCTCAGCAATATGCCTTCAACCCTGTGAAGGCATACTGTCGGTATGCTAGGGCTTCCACACAGGTGCTTGCAACAAATCAACTATTTGGCTGAGTAATTGCCTTGATTGATTTTTCCACTGACTAGCCGCATACAAATTCGAGCTGTGTCTGTTTTAAGGGTTTGTCACCCTATGTAGGCGACCCCCTCACAGCTTTTGAGCGCAGCATTTTGTTTGTTGGATTTTGTTGAATTCTTGAACCAGTAGGCTAAGGTGGTGACATGTCTACTATATGTAAAAATGGCCCGACATATGTCTACTATGTGTATAAATGTAAGATTCTGTATTTATACGCATAGTAGCTGTGATCAGTGAATTCATCACATGGCTTCAGTGTCCATGCCTGTTCCATATATGCAGGTGGGGTTAGGCTTGATGGACCTAATGATTCCTGCATGCCTTCTGAAGAATGAAGTGACATTTAAATCCTGAATTTGAGAAGATAGTCATTTTCATGCAAAAAGATTATGAGGTCATAACTGTAACACTGTGATGACATATTATACAATGGCAAGAAAGAATCTTGGACTGTGATTGGTCAGCTTGGGGCTGGACCCATGGCGTTATCCACAGGTCTACTGTCATCATTATGGACATTATGGCAGATGATCTCTTTTTTTATATCTCCTCTTAAGAAACAAAAATATTTTTCCACTCTAAGAAAAACATTCTTTAAAATTATTTTTTTATTTTATATATATAACAACAAGCCATTGTATAATAGGAATAATGCACTCCATGGTGTGTGTTGTTTGAGATAACGCCATGCCTGGGGCATTGGATGCACTCAGCCTGCAGCCTCGTGCCCACCCCCCCTAGGCGTGGCATTATCCCAGCATGACACACACCCTGTCGAGCTTTATTCCTTTATTATACTCCGGCTGTAATATTGCATTGGTGGTCAGGGAGAATGTTCTTATCTGTGCACACATCCAGTTACTTGCATCAGTTGGTTAGGAATGCAAAAATAATAATTCAGTGGAAGTATTATGTTAAGTTTGCCATAGTAATAAAGAACATCTTTAAGACATGACCTTTGTTTCTTCAGCACTAAACCCCAATGTTTACAAACTGAAAAATGCAACAAGAAACCTGTCCATATTTTGTATCACCCCTTTAGATACTGTACTTACAAATTTCTCAGTTACTGTAGGTGTAACTGTACCCTGCTTTGTGACTACAAGTTGTCTGGTACAGAGGAGCTAAATCACAGTTGTTCAGTTGTTGCACTAAAAAGGTGTTGGGAGCAAAAACGATGAAGGAATCAAAAATATGTGGAATAGAATAAGGGAACCCTAGAGCAGGGAAAAAAAGGTAAGCCGCGGATCATCTATGGTCTGCAGCATAAGTAATAGGTGGGCAAAATGGGCAGACTAGGTGGGCTAGGTGGTCCATATCTGCTGACAAATTCTACGTATCTGTGTATCATCACTGCTTCTGAATGCATAATTCTTTGTTTCATGGTTGCAGTGTTATAGAAAAAAACAGTTATTTGAACAAGTCTCACAATCTCCATTCAACCTCCAGTTGACCAGTGAATGTACAGTACATGCTGTCAAAACATCCCAGTAATCAAGTTAACTGAAAAATTAAAAGTTAATTAGCATCCATTATCAAAAGAAGGAATACGGTTTTAGTTTACTAGGAAACCTAAATGTAATTACAAGCATTTCGTTCAGGTAACAGAACTTAAGAGACAGAATTCTTTTGTTTTAGTAGGGACACCGTTTTTCCACGAACTAAAAAAAGGATTTAAAAGGAAATTTGTTATTTTAAAATACCGCTTAACTTTTTGTGATAAAAAAACTGCACCACATTTACAACCACACTTGACATCAAATTTGTGTTAGACGCCCATTTTGTGCCACATTTTTAGTGCAAAACTTGCTTATTTTTCTTTTATTTACAGGGAAGAAAGGAAACTGATTTAAAGATTTTGCAAAACAGAATTGCCTGTTTTTGAAAAGGGAAAATCATTGGCCCAATTTTAGCATCTGTTCTTCTTTCTGCAGGCTAGGATGTCCAGGATTTACTCTGCCTGAAAAGGAAGCAAAACCAGTTGATGAAGGGGCTTCGAAATCCCTATTTTTTCCAGATGAAGCAATAAACCATCATCCAAGATTTAGGTAGGCTTTAAATTAACAAACATAAAAATTCACATATGGATCTCGTTGCTTTAAAGCTTGTGTGTAACTTCTACTGTTAACAGATGATGCATTCAGAGGTAGTAGTTGTGATGATGAGTGGACTAAAATGTAATGTTGTTACTAAAGATGTTATGATAACTCATTATGGTGATTATATATCTAGAATAATGCTCAGGCGTGTGTGTGTGTGTTACAAGTTTTTTTTTTACACACCTGAGATGTATAACGACCCATAAAAAGTGAAGTTTGAGAAGTCTATGAGGTCATCACACACCGAGGATATGTAACAAACAAAGAAAACCTCATAAACACACACACATCCTGAGTGTTATTTTTTATTATATTATTTCACATATATTATTTTGTATAAATTAATACTTTTGTTACTTGCCCCACTTCAGGTTTAATAATTGACGTTGTTTTCAGCTGAAGTGAATCTTTTTTTATTGTAACTTTAAAAAACTGAGTTTAAATTCATACTGTAATATACACAGTAATTTTTAACTCAACAGATTACAGTAACATTAAAGAAAACTTTATGCTGTGTCTGATTGCAGTTCGTGTTTTTGAAATGGTTCAGCCACTCTCTAATGAGCTGCACAGGAAAAAATCCAAGGAGGTTCTATAAACAGTCGCGCTGACAGTTAGTAGTGGACCTGAGGTTCGGGCTGCTAAACTAGAGCTCACAACAATAATTTCAACTGATTTATTTACAAGAATCACATCTCTATACAAAAAATGTTTTCAGTATGACAGGAGCTCTTCAGGCTCTCAGGGCCCATCAGGCAGGTTATCGTTTCCTGAGCCGTTGACCCCCCACACGAACACAGCGACACAGGCTTCTACTGTCGTCAAGCTCAATGATATTTTGACCAAATTTGCTTTTACTTTGGTCCACCAGTTAGGTGCATATAGGCCTACATTGCCTGTGCTGTCAACGGCACCTTTGGCGTCAACACCACTTCATCCTTCACAGGCTGCCCCCCCCCGCAGCCTGTCGTTAGTACCTCGGTCATCAGACCTGGAATTGAAACAGATAGACGTAGAGGAGGAGTACCATCCTGATCTTATTCTTCCTGATGAAGAGGAAGAACCCCTTTCCTCAGACAGATCCACTGCTTCCTCAGTGAGTGAGGACTGTGTCAAACATACCCCTGGGTCTCCTCCAGAGGACCCTTCTTTCGTCAGTGTTATGAAGCAATTGTTCTCAGTTATGGACTTCCATACTGAGGAGGAGGACACCACCAGAAAAGATCTGGTGGATTACCTGGAGATACCAGAGTCCCCTCCCAAGGTAATTACTCCCATTTTGCCTGCTCTGAGGAATGTCACCCACTGCAGCCTGGCACAGGCCTGACATGGTGCCAGCCACACCCTGCAGGGATTTGTGTCTGGAGTACATACACACCAAAGCCTGCTCCCAAAGAAATTTGAGTTCCGTGATTTTTCAAAACTAAACACAAGAGACCTTCATTTTTGACCTTAGCAGCATTGACTGGTCCCCAATTTACCAGACAAGGAATGTTGAAAACATGCTAACCTGCCTCGTAACCACTCTCCAGGAGATACAAAATATACACGTACCCCTAAAAAGAAGAAAGGTACGAGGCTCGGTGACAAGATGGGTTCCACCCACTGTGGCGCGGCTCGACCCTACCGCAGCCCACCTCTCCAGATCGTCACCAGGACCGTTCACTACTCAAGCAGTGAGCCCCCTGACCGGAAGTCTTCCACTGTTGCATGGCTGGACCCTACTGCCGCCACCCGCCTCTTCAGATCACTGCTTGGACCCTTCACTACTCGAAGTACAGTCCCTCCACTACACCGGCATTCAACTTTTGGTGCCTGCCCTCTGCATCGCTCCGATTGGCCGCTTTCACCGCAAGGTGACTGCTGATTTTTTTTTTTTATTTTGTTTTTGTTGACTGCGTAAGTGCACTAGATAAATCCTGCCTATTTTCAGGCACGACCTGGGGGAAGGGGATACAGATGAATACCAACTAATCTTGAAGCAGATTAAGCTGTTGGTGGTATTTTTAGTGAACTGACCCCGCTGCTCATCCACCCTCTGCAGCAAGCTCAGCTGCAGTTTCAACTTCTAGGCTCGTACTTCAACTGCTAATTCATTTCTTTTATCAAATTTTTCTCCTGCTTGCCTTATTCTACTAGATTGTCTACCTATTTATTCTACTAGCCACTGTTTAGTCTGCTGTGCTCAGTTTTGCTGTTTGCTTAATTTTAACTTTGAAATGCAGTTCATTGCTGTCCTACTGTTTAAATTGGCAAGTTTACTGGAAATGTTTAGTCAGTATTTTAAGTTAATCATACTGTTTTTGCTGCCTATTTTATGACTTTGCTTTCAACCTACCTCTTCTCTCTCTCTTCCCCCCCCACTAAAATTCCCCTCTGTGCTTGCCGTTGACCCTCCCTTCCCCCTACCTACTCCCATTGCATTCCTTACGGCTGACTTAGCCCACCACTTAAGCTAATTTCTGTGTTCGCTCCATCCCCTGCAACCATCGATCCGCTGCTGTTCCTGTGTCTGCTGTCTGCACTTGCCCCCATTCTTTTCCTCTTCCTCTGTGCTAATCCTTATCCCTCACACCCCACCCCTTGTCCCTGTACAGTAAATTAATCCCCTTCTTCTTTCACAGTAGTGAGCTCCCTGATCGGAGCTGTTTCACTATGGCACAGCTTAACCCTACTGCCTCCGCCTGGCTCTCCAGATTGCCACCAGGATCCTCCACTACTCTAGGTACAGTCCCTCCACTGCACCGGTGTTCAACTTTTGGCACCTGCCCTCTGCAGCGCTACGACATGTTTCACCGCAAGGCGACTGCTGATTGGCCCCGCTACTCATCCATCCTCTGCAGCAAGCTCAGCCGCAGTTTTGGCTTCCAGGCTCATACTTCCACTACCAATTTATTTCTTGTAGCTAATTTTTCTCCCACCCACCCTCACCTGCCCCAGCACTCTTTAAATCCCCCCTGCTGTACTCTAGGCCCATCCCACAGTACTGATTTATGCAATCACAGCCCAGCTGTCTTCCCATCACTTATCTCGTCGTAATCTAACCTGTTAGCCTCCCCCAGGCAAACCCAGACTAGGTAAAAAAAATAGTAACAGCAAGCTGCTACTATAAATATTGTTCTTCTTCTTCAGCCAATTGACTAATAAGTCTAGCAGTCCCTCCCTATCTCACTGTACCTACTTGTACTACCCTGATCTATTCTCTACCTCCTCATTCAGTGTTCTCCTCTGCCTCATTGCTGTATACTTCTTTCACTATGCCTTCTGCCTCTTATAGCATATCTCTTACTATTCTCTTGGTACTCAGCCTACCTCGCCTCCCTCTCACCGCAGCTCCATCAACTAAACTGATCATCCCCTCCTGCCCCACCTTGTCCCACCCTCCTCTCTCTACCTCATCTGGGGCCCCTCACTGGTTCTCATCATTTGGTCACACTACCCATTCCTGCCCTGCACTTCCTTTCTACTCACACCAGCCTACTTCACCTTATTACATTTACTAAAAAAGCCAGGCCTCCCCATTCCCTAGGGAGAGACTGAAGTCTCTTGTTAATTCTGTGCATGCACCCTGCCCATATAAACTTCAGGGTCAACTTTTGCAGGCAGTTTCAGAATTGTTCTGGAATTTTAATGGGGAAGGACTGAAAACAGAACAGGAACTGAGAAAAATATTTATTTCCAAGGCGACTGTTTTTTCTGCTAGGGAAAGAGGGAGCATGTCCCATCTGGCAGTCAAGAAGTCAATCGCAGATTTCTTTGAATGTCCCAAGGGCCAACACTCGCTTTGGAAGGGCCGCCATAAGCTATGCCCTGCCTGCTCTCTGGAATAGGATGCAAAAATCGTTGAGACTTAGCTCCCCTGTCAGTCCTGCCTTCTTTAAGACCCTCTATGACAAAATGTTTGCTGAAATCTGTAATTGCTTCTGTCGCTCCTAGCAGCTTGACTATAGTTGCTCTCTTCTTCAACGCTAGTCTCAGCTGCTTATCCAAATCAGCCCTTGCCACTACTACTCCCCCCCCCTCCTCTGCTCCACTTTCCCTTAGCACCCTCTGCATCCCTCTTATTCATCACCCCCCTTCTGCCGCATTTACCTAAGGCTTACACACTGTTATGCACACCTCCATAGCTTAGGAATTTCCATCCAGGCCTGTGACGTGTTTCTGCTGGACAGGAATATAAATAATCTTTCTTTTTTCTTCTGTGGCTTGTATATGACATCCATACACATCCTGCTCCTGTGGGAACTATGTGTATATATACCACTTGCAAAAGTATTCAACCCCCTTGAAAGTTATCAGATTTGTCTGGCTTACAAATGAGACTTACATATATTATTCCAGTCAGTATTTTTATTGCAAACTCATATGCTCTAACAGTATATTTTCAAAGCCAAAATTAATTATCCGTCAGCAGATCTTTTAAAGAAAATTAAAAACTGGAAAATGCTGCTTACAGAGATATTCAACCCCTACACATTAGTATTTGGTAGAGCCACCTTTTGCTGCAATAACAGCTTTAAGTCTTTTGGGGTAAGTATCTACCAGCCTTGCACACTGTTCGGGGTGATTCTTGCCCATTCTTCTTGGCAGATTTGTTCCAGGTTGTTCAGGTTGGTTGGGTGATGCTTGTGGACCGCAATTTTCAAACAGTGCCACAGATTCTCGATGGGATTGAGATCTGGACTTTGACTTGGCCACTGTAGGACATTCACCTTTTTGTTGTTTAACCACTCCTGTGTTGCTTTGGCCTTGTGCTTGGGATCATTGTCCTGCTGAAAGGTGAAATTTCTCCCAAGCTTCAGTTTTTTAGCAGACTGAAGCAGGTTCTCTTGCAGTATCTCCCTGTATTTTGCTCCATCCATTCTTCCTTCAATTTTAACAAGATGCCCAGTCCCTGCTGATGAAAAGCATCCCCACAGCATGATGCTGCCACCACCATACTTCACTGTAGGGATGGTGTTTCTCGAGGCATGGGCAGTGTTAGGTTTGCGCCACATATAACGCTTTGAATTTTGGCCAAAAATCTCTATCTTGGTCTCAGACCACAAAACCTTGTGCCACATCTTAGCTGGGTCACTCTCATGTTTTCTGGCAAACTCCAGACGTGCTTTGATATGGTTCTTTTTGAGTAATGGCTTCTTTCTAGCCACCCTCCCATACAGGCCAGTATTATGCAGAGCTCTTGATATGGTTGACTGGTCACCTTCACTCCACTGTCAGCCACTGAACTCTGTAGCTCCTTCAAAGTGATTGTTGGCCTCTGTGGCTTCCTCACTAGTCTCCTTCTTGTTCGGACGCTGAGTTTTGAGGGACGGCCTTGTCTAGTGTAGTGCCTGGGTGGTGTGATGCAGCTTCCACTTCCTCACTATTGATCCAACAGTGCACACTGGGATATCCGAACACTTAGATATTATTTTGTACCCTTTTCCTAATTTATGCATGTCTATTACTTTATCTCTAACTTCCTTCAATGCTCTTTAGTCTTCATTTTCACACCCTTCCTTCAGATTCACAGTCTGACCAATGGTCATTAAACTGGGGGATTATCCAGAAATGTGAGCTACTTTAATGTTTCAGAGGTGAGGCCAACTGTAAGCCAATTGTGTCCTCGTTAGGGCAATATTTTTCATCTGTGTAAACTTGAAGCTTCCAGAGCACAGGGGTTGAATACTTATGCAAACAGCATATTTCAGTTACTTATTTTTCTTAAAAATATTTTCTAACATAAAACCAATGTCACTTTAAAATAATTATTTTGAGGGTCAGTCTTTTTAAATAAATATTACACAGAACAAAATCTCAGTGTATCATTTGTCATTCAGACATATCTGACAACTTTCAAGGGGGTTGAATACTTTTGCAAGTCACTGTGTGTGTGTGTGTATATATATATATATTACGTTTGGGTTGTGTTGTGTATATCTTTCTTTTACATGTGACTTGGGATGTAAATACTCTGCTCCTATCAGTATTGTAAACATGTTGTTCCTTTTGTATTATGTATATTTATATGTAACTGTACAATTTTCCCTGCCAACAACAGGTCCACCTTGTAAATGAGCTTGCTGAATGGTGATCGCCTGGATAAATAAAGATTTGATTGATTGATTGATTGGCAGTGTCTGTCTTAACCTCTCCAAAGAGCTTTTCATAATTAAGCATGAATAAATAGGCCAAAGTTAGGGATATTCTGACACCCAAGTATTTGACAGTATCGTTACTGGCCCATTTAAACGGAAGGAGTCTCTAAAATTTTGTGGGGAAGTCCCTCCCTTCCCCATCCTAATAGCGTTTGATTTGTCTAGATTTATTTTGTAGCCAGAAACTTCCCCATAAAGCCTCAGTTACTCCAGGAAGGCTGTAAAGTCTCCGGAGACGTGACAAAACACAGGGAATTGTCTGCGTAAAGCGAGATTTTGTGTGATCTATGATCTGCTGCAGTTCCATCAGTCTGTTGGTTCCTTCTGACTGATTGCCAGAAGTTCAGTATACAGAGTGAACAGGAGGGGGGGGAAGGGGCAACCCTGTCTGGTGCCTCTCATCAGTTAAAATCATTCATATTGCAGCCCATTCACTTTCACCACAGCCTGTGGAGAAATGTATAGGGTTTTAACACTGACCTGAAAAGTTTGCCCCACCACCATCTCCTCAAGGATCCTATGCAGGAATCTCAAGTCCACCTGATAAAATGCCTTTTTGGCATCCATAAAAATCACCAGTGCAGAGAAATGAGGTTAAGCAGGTGGTGGCTGTTAATCATGTATGAGCCTACCATTAATGAAACCAGTTTGGTCTGGGTGGACTTGGGACCCCAAACAGCCCTGTAGTCTGCTTGCCAGGATAGATGTAAAAATCTTCTGGTACTCGTTTATGAGGATATGGGTTAGCAGGCTCAGTGGCATGGCGGGCTCAGGCATTATGCCTTACCTCCTACCATGCCGGTGACCCGTGTTCACGGTGCGAGCGGGCCGCTAGGGGTCGGCCGGGGTAGGAGAGGATCAGGCGTCCGGAGGACAGCTCTCCTCTCCTGGGGAGGAAGGGATGCAGGGACCGGTGTCAACCTGACACCTAGTGGTGGCTGGGTGCCAGAACACTAGACTCCTCAAAGCAAGTATGGGAGGTGGAACAGACTGCTGACATGCTGTGGATGGACACGTACAACACGGCCATTGCTGTCATTGCATGTTCCACCTATGGGGAACAAGAAAAAAATCAGCTGGGTGAGTTGGATCACTGCTGACCCTCGCGGGTCCTGCCCTCTGCATGAGCAGCCCTCCCGGAAAGTCTGGATCCTTGCATGGCAGAGATATGGGAGTCCCCACCACTGTGCCATGGAGGGCACAACCGTGGGGTAAAAGAAGGGAGAAGAGCTTGCCGTAGGTTGGGGGACGGGGCCTGGGGGGGCCAGCAAGAACGTGGGCCAGCTGGGTAAGAAGACAAAGAGATTAATGTAAAAGAAAAAGATGGATATGGGTTGATAGGACCCACATATTGTGGGATTCTTTCTAGGTTTTGGGATTAAGGAGATCTGTGTATACTGTCAGGTTGGTGGGGCCCCCTCTACCTCCTGCTCCACCCCAAATATTCTGTGTAGGTGTGGTAGTAATTTTTTCTCTGAAAGATTTATAAAATTCGGGTGCCACCCTGTCCGGTCCTGGGGGAATCCCTCCCTTTCCTATTCCCAAATCTGCCCCCCCTCACAACTGAGTCCCCCACCAGAATTTGCCGTCTTCTTCTCTGGGATCGTCTTCCACCCTCCTTGGTGCCCTTGGTGCCCACACATCCTCCCTGGCCTCTACCATGGTTTCCCTTTCCTGGCAGTTCTGCCTCTCTAGAGCAGCATAGGAATTACATAGAAGTACTAGTTGAGGAATGTGCCTGTGACCCATTACCCCCATCCTTCCCAAGTCCACCGCAGTCCAGCTTTTCCTCCTTTCTGGCCTCCTATTAGGAAATAGTGGCAGACTTACTGGCCCATGGGTTGGTGAAGAGTTTGCCCGAATCCCAGTCAACTTGGCTTGGAGTATAGCAACCCCCCCATCTCACCCCAGTGAAGTGCGTGCAGATGAGGTAGCATCGCAGTCTCCAGAAGGTCTCTGTGAAAACTGCTGCCGCTCAGCCACTGCATTGCACCACTCACAGCATTCCCAACTTCTGTTCTCTAGCTGTTGCCTGGAAATATTTTTGTACCCTTACCACCGCTAAGTGTTTGTAGTTTTCTCATTTTGTTTCTTTCTATTTGTGTTCCTCCGTGCCTTGTTTAAATCTCTTTATAGTCCTACCCTAGATAGGGTGTTGTTCCTATTCCCAGTTTTGGCCTACCTTTGACCTTCCACCCTTCCCAGCAGTGCCTGTTACACAGCAGTAAACAAGCACCCTACCTTAGTCAACTCGCGCAGAGTCCCCTGCTTCCTTGTGCTGATGCATACTGGCACCTAAAATTCCAGTCACCTGTTCCACTCCTTCACTCAGGGCTGGATTAACAGTGGGGCAAATAGGGCAAATGCCCCGGGCCTCCCAACTAAAGGGGCCCCCATGATTTCCTGCACATTTACTCTGAGCTCCAGTCCTCGAAATCCCGATCACATTCATTTACAAAACCACAAACCTGTCCTTGAAAGAAAAAAAACATTTTTGCTTGCCGGGGGATCACATGTTCACTCTACTGGCAATCAGGTGATGTCATGCCGAATGTGCATGTCTCTGTGAGAGCCTGCCCTGCCCAGTCTCAGATGTTCCACCTTGTCATGGTGGTATAGAGGGATCAGGAAGCCTTAGCCACCAGCTAACTAGTGCAGTCTCTGTCTGTTCAGTAGAGCTGTGCCTCGTGCTCGGATACTTCATTTTTGCTCAATTTGATTTCTTTCTAATCCAGGTTACAAAGCAAAAAAAAAGGCAGATTAGGCAGGGGGAAATTGTAAGGACAGAAGACAGAAAGAAAGAACTTTAAGTCTTGAATGAAGGAGCAAGGAGGGAGGACGACTTACTGAATGAATGAATGCTGGCAAGCCCCCGCTCCTCAGATGATAGCAGCGAGCTATGAAATCCATAATGACAGTTATGGTGTAGTGGCCCAACTGACTGACTCCCCTCTGCTCTCTAGACTTCTCTCTGCTTCCACTCTAGGCCTGCTGCTGGGTCCTTGCTCGCTTCAGTCAGTCATCGCCACCCGCTCACAGTGCAGAAAAAATAAGTTTATTTTGAATTGAAACTTAAAAATGTAGAGGAAGAGTGACCAGTGGGGTACCATAGGGATCAGTGCTGGACTGGTCCTATTCAATATCTTCATCAGTGATATTAGCAGGACCTAGAAAGCAGAATTTCACTGTTCGCTGATGACACAAAGCTCTGTAACAGAGTAGACACACCAGAGGGTGTAGACAGAATGAGAAGGACCTGCAGAAACTTGAAGAATGGTCAGGGTTTGGCAGTTGAAATTCAATGCAAGGAAGTGCAAGATAATGCATATGGGGCACAAAAACCCTGGCACAATATATCAGTTGGGGGGTGAGGATATAGCATGCACCAAGCAGGAAAGGGATCTTGGGGTTATCATCTCTGATGACCTCAAGGCAGGGAAACAGTGTGACAAGGCAGCTGGTAAAGCAAATAGGATGCTGGGATGCATAGGCAGGGGCATCACCAACAGGAAAAGGGAGGTCATAATTCCACTATGTAAGACACTAGTGAGGCCCCACCTGGAGTACAGTGTACAGTTCTGGAGACCTTACCTACGTAAGGACATAGGCAGGGTAGAGAAGGTTCAGAGGAGGGCAACAAAGATGGTGCATGGATTGCATCACAAGTCCTATGAGGACAGGTTGAAGGAACTGAACATGTACTCCCTGGAGGAGAGGAGGGAGAGAGGGGACATGATAGAGACATACAAGTATCTTACAGGGAGGAACAGGGTGCAGGAATACACTATTTTTAAGCAAAAGATGTTCCAGGACTAGAGGGCATGGATAAAGTTGGAGGGAGGACGATTCAGAGGAAACGTGAGGAAGAATTTCTTCACAGAACGGGGTGGACAAGTGGAACACCCTGCCAGAGGAAGTGGTGGGGGCTGAAACAATCACGGGATTTAAGAATGCATGGGATAGACATAAAGGAATTCTGGAGGTCAGGGGTAAGGGGCAACAGACTTCTTGGAAAACATAAACTGAACTTACAAGCTCAAATGGGCAGACTGGGTGGGCCATAGGCCCTTATCTGCCGACACTGTCTATGTATCTATGTATTTTCTTTTGCTGTGTGAGTCAGTGTCTCCGGACTGGTTTGATTGAGGACTGAGGTGATGACTACTATATGGTGGCAAGCTAAGTGAGACAGGCAGCGATGATGAGCGAGACCAAGGGATGGGATGGCATGATGATGCTAGGCAGCAGTCAGGACTGCTTGGATCTTGTCACTGGCCGTGGGTCGCAGTGTTTATACCATGTGGCTGCGGGCAGCCTTTTGAGTTCTGATTTTCTCTCTCTGCAGCACAGTTTGCTCCTTCTTGGCTGCTTCTCCCGTCCCCTTGCGTCCCTCCTGGCCAGCTACAGTTTCATCATGATTTAAAAATACATTTTTTTAATTTAAATAATATAAGGACAGATGGAGGGTCTAATAAATAAAGGAGCTGCTTAAAAAATGCTGAATCAATCAGTCATCAGTCCAGTCACACAAAATTAAATAATGACTGGACTGGAGACAACATTGTTGTGTTATTGGGTCTCTGAGTTGATGATGAGGAGGGCACAGCACAGGCACACAATGAGTCAAACTTAAAGCACTGCTCAGCTAACTAATTGAAATTAAAATAAATATATACTGATAGTTTGCAGGAAGCTCTTTTGCTTAAAATACTCCACAGAGTTGACGGTCAAGTAAAATAAATGTCCTCCTGGGAGCCCTGGCTGGCTACATTTTCATGACATATATAGATAGATATAGATATTTATGCAACAGGGGTCAGGATAAAAACTGTAGAATAAAACCATTTATCTTCGCTACTATGGTAATAAATTTATTTATCCACATAGTAACTACATCATCACCCATTTATTCACACAGTAACTACATCACTAGCTCATTTATCTACACAGTTCTCTTCAGAATTCATTTAGAATGTTCGGCCTCAGAAGCAGTACTAGCCATATTTAAATGTCAATAACTTAAAAACGAAAAAAGATAACATGGTACTGTGAGCACGAAAATTGTTCAGCACAAAATTATCTACAAAATGAATACTGTTTCATTTATATAAACCCTGTATATTGTATATGATTAGCAAGAAAACAGAAGAAAATATAATTTTTTGTTCACTTTTTTGACAAACAAATATAAATAACTTTAAAACAAAAAATGATAGCATGGTACTGTGAGCACGAAAAATGTTCAGCTCAAAAATATCTACAAAATGAGTGGTGTTTCATTTATAGATACCATTTGTTTTTTATAATTAGCAAAAACAGCATAAAATTCAATTTTTCCTTTTTGACAAATTATTTACACCTACCAAAATCAAAATGTTCACACAACATCTAAACTCGTTAGATAATTGAATATGTAGAGATAGAGCAGATACCGCATTATTTAAGAGTTTCCAGTGACCTCATATTCTCACTCGTGCCTCACCGTGGAGGTTTACTTGAGGTCACTGGAAACTGTACAAGATAAATGCATTATCACACACTGAACCACTGCATATCCCTTATATATGTATATATTTTTAATTTAAATAATATGGATGGACAGAGGGTCTAACAAATTAACTAATATATCTAGAGGAGCTCCTTAAAAACTACTAAATCAGTCCAGTTAAATAAAATTAAATAATGTGTGATTGTCTTGACAAGACTGGAGATAGTGTTCTGTTGTTAGGTCTCTGAGCTGATGATGAGGGCACACAGAGTCAAACTCAAAGCACTGCACAGCTAACTAATTGAAATTAAAATAAATATCCTGGTGGTTTGCAGGAGGCTCCTTTGCTTAAAATACTCCAGAGAGTGACAGTCAAGAAACATTTTTGTCTGTTGTCTGGTCCTGGAGGGAGACGGTGTTGGGTCTGACTGAGCTGACTGGTGCTGAGGAGGACAGGACAATAGACTGGTCAAAGCAGCAGAGTAAACAGACCCTACAACAGAGCTTCAGACTCTGGCTGCACTGCACACATATTCTGGCTTGGTGGGCAGGGTGGCTTACATGAAGTTCTTTTCTGTTTTGTATAAAATGCTCAGCTGAATCAGCCAGTCCAAATACAATTAATGTCTCAGGTGTCACAGTGTTGGGTCTGAGCTGAGAATAGTAGAATCAGTTAAAGCAGAGTGCACAACTAATTTAAAATATCCTGGTTTGTAGGAAGCTGCTTACATGCAGACAACAGCTTCTGCTTTGTCCAGTGTGTGTGTGATAAAAAATATACCCTCAGCTGCAGCTGGAATAACAGTAGCTGACCTGACTCATAAATTGCCTTTTCCAGTATAAAATTTCACTTTTTACAGTACGAAAAAAACCCCAGAAAACAGTAAGGAAACCCCCCAAAATGCACCATTTTCAACCATTTTTTCAAATTTTCCGTGGAGCATGCCCCCGGACCCCCTCAGATTGGTTGAGGATTTTGACCTATCATAAACACTGTGTACATGAGAGCCTCCCAGAGTTCGAGTGCCCCAGGCCCCCCAAAGGCTTGATCTGGCCCTGCCTTCACTGTTCCACTTGTTCACTTGGACACAAACGTGTGGGACACATTAGAGTGAAGGATTTTATAGTGCTCCTGTAAGAAGGTACTAAGCCTCTGTCAATTCCACCCCCAGTTACACACCTGAGTCACACGGCTTCCTCAATCTACTCACCTCAGGATTAATCTCCTGAGCTAGTTTCCTCCACAGCACCTGTTACAATTTAAAACTCAACTTTCAAGGTGTCCGAAACACTGCCTACAAAGTTTCAAAGTGCCCCAAACACTGCCTGCAAATCTGATTTTGTTATCCCCACTTACCCTGCTACTTTCAGTATGAAGAGAAACATAAATAAATATCAGTATACCTTTAAGGTAAAGCTAGGCGCTTACACTCCTCTGTCAGCATGTCTAGGTCAGAGTCAGCTGATCCATCCTGTCTTCCGCTCTCTTCACCTTCATGCCTGACTCCTGAAGATGTAGAAGTAAACAGGTACAAGGTATCTCGAAGGGTCTCTGAAATACTTTTGGCTACATGTAAACTTTCCATGAGGAAGACTTGCACAGCCAAATGGAAAAGGTTTTCCATCTGATGCTCCAAAACATAACGAACATACGAAAACTCCAGCAGAAACAGGCCTCACGGTCTGTCGAGTCTGCCCAATTGTGCAGCTAGCCCCTCAACTTGCAACTGCCCCACGCTTCCCATCCCTCTTCAGCATTACCTCTCCACACACACACACTCTGTCCCATCCCCTCTTAAAACCACCCACCATTCTACAGGATGCCACCTCCTCCGGCAGAGTATTCCGCTTGTCTACCACCCATTCTGTGCAACGTCTCCTTATTTCCATCCTGAATCTTCCCCCTTCAGTCTCAGCTGGTGCCCTCTCATATCCCTCCCTCTTCTAATCTGGAAAATCTCTTCTGTATTAATCTTATTTATCCCCTTGAAGTATTTAAGGGTTTCGATCATATCCCCCCCATATCTCCCCTCCTCCAGGGAGTACATGTTCATCTCACCCAGCCTATCCTTGTAGCACTTTCCCTCCAATCCCTGGATCATCTTTGTTGCCCTACGCTGCCCTCCTCCAACAATCTGACTTCCTTCTTCAGGAACGGGTTCCAGTACTGCTCGCAATATTCCAGGTGTGGCCTGACCAGTAACCTGTTCAGGGGAAGGATCACTTCCCTATTTCTAGAGGGGGTTCCCTCGCTATACACCCAAGCATCTTGTTGGCTTTTTCTGCCGCCTTCCTGCACTGAGCTGAGTTGTTCATACTCCCCGTTATAAGCACCCCTAGATCCCTTTCCTCCTTGGTGGCTTCCAGCTGTACCCCTCCCAGCTGATAGCACCTTCCTTGGTTCCTAGCCCCAAAGTGCAGTACCTTGCACTTCTTGGCACTGAACCCCAACCGCCATGTTTCCTACCACTCCTGTAGTTTGGTCAAGTCTTCCTGCAGCCCCCTCCAACCCTCTATGTCATCTAACAAAGCTCCCATCTTAGTATCATCTGCGAACAGACTGATCCTACTCTGGATCCAGAGTGAGATATCAGCTATAAATATCCCAAACAGCACCAGTCCCAGTACCGATCCCTGTGGTACCCCGCTCGTCACCACCCACGGGGATAAGAGTTCCCACCCACTACCACCCTTTGCTGCCTTCCATTCAGCCAGTTGTTGATCCATTTGACCATCCTTGTTCCCACCCCTATTTACTCCAGCTTCCCCCCAGCCTCCCATGCGGCACGGAATCAAAGGTCTTACTGAAGTCTAAATACAGGACATCCACTGCAAGGCCCTTGTCCAGTTCCCTGGTCACCCAGTCGTAGTACTCAATTAGGTTTATCTGGCAGGATTTGCCCGAAACAAACCCGAGCTGTTGACCGTCCTAGAGTTCATTATCCTCCAAAAAGGTCACCAGCCTTTCTTTTAGGATCATCTCCATGAGCTTACCCACAATTGACGTGAGGCTCTGTGGTCTGTAGTTGCCTGGTTCATCCTTAGGGCCACTTTTGTTAATGGGCACCATATGGACCATCCTCCAGTCCTGTGGTATGCATCCTGTGTCCAGGGAGGTATTGAACAGGTCAGCCATTGGTCCTGCCAGGATCTCTGCTAGTTTCTTAAGTACCCTAGGGCGAATGCCGTCTGGTCCCGGTGCCTTGTCCACCCTTTGTACCCTTAATCCTTCTAGGACCCTATTCTCTGTAATCCCTGTATCAGTCACCCCCCCCCCCACAGCCCACTCCACCCCTCCCTAGTGGCATCTGCCTCCCTTTCTCCTTCATGAACACAGAACAGAAGTATTCATTTAGTGCCTCTGCCTGATCCACCCCCTTCTCCACCCACCCTCCATCCTTCCTAATCCTCACAACTTGATCTTTGTTCTTCCTTCTTTCTCTAATGTATCTGAAGAATTCCTTTTCTCCATCCTTAATACCCTGTTTCAGTCTCAGCTCTCTTGAAGCCTTGGCCGCTCTGACTAGCCTTGTAACCTCCCTGGACTTCTTCATACACTCATCCTTGTCATCTTCCTCTCCCAATTTCTTGAGTCTCCAAAATGCTTTTCTCTTGGCCCTCGGCCTCGCCATGACCTCTTGAGTCAACTAATTGGGCTTCTTTGCCCTTCCCTTCTTGCTCTGTGTCCTTGTACATGTTCCAGTAGCCTCTGCCAGCCGTTTTTTAATAATGTCCCATTTTTGACCAACATCCATGCTTGGTTGAATTCCCGCCAGATGCCTACCCAAAATTTCCCCCATCCTTTTTTTTTTTTTCAGTTGTTTAACCAGGAATAGCACACTAAGCAGAAAGCTTTTTTACAGGAGCGACCTGGGAACCCAAGGAAGTTAAGTGACTTGCTCAGGGTCACACAAGATGCAAGTGGAAGCTGTGGGATTCAAACCCAGGTCTGGTTTGCTGGATGTCACCAGATTTGCAGCTCAGAGCCTTAGACCACTGTGCTATACTGCCTCCCGAACTTTTAAAGTCCACCTCCTTAAATTCAGTCACCCTGGTTCCCGTACCCCCTGTTTCACTACCAATATTGAGCGTGAACCACATGGAGTGGTGGTCACTCTCAGTCAGAGGGTCCTCTACCCCTAGATCCCTTACAGACTCCCCATTTGATAGTACTAGGTCCAGAGTGTTTTCGAATCTAGTTGGCTCGTGGACCAACTGCACCAGGAAGCTGTCCTGAAATGCTTCTAATATGACCTGCTCCTTTGCACTCGTGGTGGCTGGGGTGCTCCGCTTCACCCCAGGTAGGTTGAAGTCCCCCCCCACCACCACTGTGTTACCCTTCCTACAGACCCTTCTGATTTGCTCAGCTAACTCTTTATCCAGGTCATCCCCTTGAGATGATGGTCTTTATACTACCCCATCCTCAGTGTCCTACCTTTCGGCCTTGAAACTGCATCCATAGGGCCTCTGTCCTGCCTTCCTCCCCTCCCCCATCCCTTATACACCTTATCCCCTCCCATACATAGATTGCCACGCCCCCCCTTTCCCCTTATCCCTATCCTTCCTGAATATCCGTTACCCTGGGATCACTATATCCTGGTACTGGGTGGCCCACGTTTTCGTGATGGCTGCAGTGTCTACCCTCTGTACTGCCAAGAGGGCCTGCAACTCAGCTGACTTGTTACCTAGGCTTTTTGTGTTCAGTGAGACCACCCTCCACCCTGTTTCCTTCCGTACCCCACCCCAATTTTTCCCCCTCCTAATCCCCTGCAGTGCCACTACCCCAATTCCTTCTCCTTTAGTTTGGAGGATAAACTTGTTTGGCTCCCCTCCATGAGATCTCTGCCTACCAGCTGGTCACCTCCCCTAGTTTAAATCCACTTTTGCTGCTATGTAACCCTCTATCTTCTGCTTTAATACCCCCTTCCCCTTCCCACTCAAGTGTAGCCTGTCCCCTGCGTCTAGATCATTATTGCCCTAGGTTCTGCCCCAGCAACCCACCAGCCTGTACCCCATGGATTGACACCATCCCACAGCCACGTGTTGAACTCCCCAATCCTCCCTTTCCTCGCCGTAGTCGCGCAGGGCACTGGGAGCACCTCTGAGAATGCCACTGATTTCCCCCAACTCCTCACACAGCCTTCCCAGTTCCTCAAACCTCTCCCTTATTACTTCATCATCTCCCTGCCAGGTCACTTGTACCCACATGCACCACAAGATGTGGTTTCTCCCTACCCCTCTTTACACACTTAAGAATTGACTACCCCGCCCTGCCTGCAGTTAGCCCAGGTATGGACTCCACTCAAATGCGACTGTGCCTTTCCCCCCTTACTGCTCCATCTGATCCCTTTTAGTATGGAATCCCCCAGCACTAGTACACACCCCTCTTTATTCCTCATCTCCGCTTCCACCCTATTACCTAGGTACCTATCCCTCAAGTCTGCCACATTTGTAGCTCCACCCTTCCTCCCTGCGGCTTCTCCCTCCCCCACACCTAACCCGTCCCCTTCCCCTCTCACTGTTCTTTCAGTATCATCCACATCCTTCCCTTCCACCCTTGCCTTTGCCTCCCATCCTCTGCTATGTCCTTGCCATCTTCTCTATCCATCCTGTTCCTCTCCCCTGTATCCCTGCTCCCTTTGACCATTCCTCCAGCTGTGCTCCTCCCCCCTTCACCCCTGCTACCCTCCTCTGAATGACTACCGTCCCTTGTACATTCCCCCACCTTTCCCTCTCCTGGAGATCCTTCACCACCTCCTCCTCCTCCCCTACGTAGCCAGCACTGCAAACGTAATACCTGCCCCCTCTGCAATACTGTGTGTTGGCTCCTTCTGCCTGACCTGAGTGTTCCCTTCAGTACCAGGCCTTCTGTTCATTTTGCACCCTCCCCATCCTCTCCCTCAATCTGATGTTCCTCCCATGTGGTGTCCTCATGTTACTCCCCATCCCCTCCCTCGAGCCGATGTTCCTCCCTTGCGGTGTCCTCGTGTTACACCCTGAGGGAGGCCCCCCATCCTCTTCTAGTCTCTGCCAAGCCACAGTACCTCCTCCTTGAGTCTTTTCAGCCTGTCACAGATTGGACACCAACCCAGCCTCCACAATATGTTCATCCAAACTGCTGCCCTACATCCATTACAGCCCACTATCCTACCCATGATACCAATGCTAACTACAAACTACAGTTCTATCTCTAAGTTTCTAACCCACATGGGCCCCTTTGGGTGACTATCTGACATGGTTCTGGAGGACCTACTGAACCTTTCTGATGCTGGTCTGCAGTATTCCACAGTAAAGGTCCACCTTCGTGCTGTGTCAGCATACCATGAGTCTGTAGGTACCTCTGCGTGGCACAGCTGCCACTGTTCAAGAGGTTCCTCAAGGGCATGTTACACACAAGGCCTCCCCTTAGGAAGCCAGTAGCTGCCTGGGATATCAACCTTGTGTTATATGTGCTCACTTGCAAACCTTGTGAGACTCTTTGCCATGTGCGTCTTAAAGTTCTTAACTTGGAAAGCTGCATTTCTGGTGGCTCTTACCTATGCTCATGGAGTATCTGAAATCCTTGCTTTGCTCACAGATCCTCTGTGTACTGTTTTCTGTAAGGACAAGGTAGTTCTCTATAGACACCCCAAGTTTCTACCGAAAGTGGTGTAGAGTGCCATCTTAACCAGTCCTTTGTCCTGTGTACCTACTTTGGCAGCTTCCAAAATGAGGGATAGCGATCTCTCCACTCACTGGACATTAAGAGGGTCCTTAGGTTCTACCTAGGTAGAACCAAATATTTCAGACAGTCCAAACAGTTCTGTTTCCTTCAGTCTTAATTATAACAGTCCGCCTGTTACAGTCAAGTGCATTTCTGCAGATTGCCTTCCCCACTGCTGTGCCATGGCTCAGGTTAAACTGGAGGGCAGCATATGCACCCACTCCACCAGAGAGGGTTCTGAGTCCCTGGCAGAGATACATTCTGCGCCTCTTGGAGAAATATGCAGAGCTGCAGCTCAGAGCACAGTGCACACTTATGCAAATGGATTAACCCACTCCATAGCATGGGTTTACTGAGCATTAATCCATGCCGGGGGGGGGGGGTGTTGTAAGGCATGAAACCGCAGGCTGAGTGACTTCAACCACCCAGGCGTGGATTAATGCTCAGTATAAACCCATGCCCTGGAGTGGGTTAATCCACTTATGAAATGGACAACTTTATTTTAGAGGTTTACCTAAGTAAATAATTAAAAAAGAAAAACACTGTTTGCATGCATTTGTAATAAAATAGTTCTTCAACTTAATGGGTTTGTCCTTCTGAGGATGCCATAGTTGTAGTTCTCCACTAGGTGGATTTGTCCTAATTAAAATGCCATAGTTGTAGTTTTTTACATGGTGGCGTGATCTGAAAAAGTCACTTTACATTGCTGTCACTCAGGATTTTGTAGTGTGGCAAGGCAGCTGCGGGTTTACATGGGATTAATCCATGGTCAGGTGACCTGTTTTGTGAAATCAGAGTACAGGATTTTTGGCACCCATTTTAAAATAAGCACTATGCCCTGGATGTCCATGCCAGGCAGCACGTCACCTTTTACAGGACAATCCTAAATGGATTATCATCCTCCTGAGTGAGCCGTTAGCTCCAGCCCCCATAATCTGGGGGACTTTTTCTAAGCTTGGTACTCTGACCCACTAGTGGGAATCAGCAGTGAAGACTGATTCTTGGAAGATATTAAAATTATGTACTCATTGTGATTCTTCATCTTCTAAGAATATGTTCACCATTGATTCACATGCCCACCTGCCATCCCCTGCACTCACTCCAGTATGATTGTGTTGGTCTTAACCCCTTTATGCTTGTTTTGGGATGTGAAGACACTGTGTCCAGGGACACTGGTTTACCGTGATTGAGAAAGGGCAAATTCCGTTTTGCACATTGTAAAAACCGGTATTGTCACCGGTGTCTGCCAAGCCAAAATCCGTTTTTACCGGTGTTTGGTTTTGTGTACTTTACTTAACAATTTTAACTGCATTACCATTCATTTTAGCAATCTTGACATCCACTATTGTACATCCATCCATTCTAGTACCAATTAAGTTATTTTAGGTTCAGGATGTGACGGCAGCAGCAGCACTACAGCCCCCATCCGTCAGGTGCAATAGTAGCAACAGCAATGCGGCCCCTATCCCTTAGGTGTGAGAAGGCAGCAGCAACAGCACTATGGCCCCTTTCCCTCTGGTGAGACAGATGCAGCAGCACTGCATCCCCCCATCCCTCAGACATACATCCTTGAAAGCACTGTGCAGTGACTTCAACTTCCAACTCCAGGCAAGCTAGCAACAGCGGTATTCCCTCAATCCTGAAAGTTTGACAGCAGCAGCACAGCAGTTCCAATCCCTCAGGTGCAATGGTGATGGCAGCAGGTGCAGCGTTCACCCCCTCAAGTGTGATGGCAGGCAGGTGCAACACTGCAGCCCCATTCTTCAGGTGTGATGGCAGCAGGCATCACTGCAGCCCCCATTCTTCAGGTGTGATGGCAGCAGGTGCAACACTGCAGCCCCACCCTTCAGGTGTGATGGCAGCAGGTGCATCACTGCAGCTTGAAGCCCTCACCCCTCAGGCATGATGGTAGTAGGTGCAACACCAAAGCCCCCACCCCTAAGGTGTGACGGCAGCAGGTGCAACACTGAAGCCCCCCCCTCAGGTGTGACAGCAGCAGGTGCAACACTGAAGTCCCCATCCCTCAGGTGTGATGGCAGGCAGTGAAGCACTGAAGCCACCTCTCAGTGTGACAGCAGGCGTGCAGCACTGAAACCCCACCCCCACCCCTCAGGTGTGATGGCTACAGAGGCATCATGACAGTACTGCCCAACAATGCCATGTACCAAAGCTTATCTGTCAGAGCTCAGGCATGAATTGCCGAACCACCAGACGCCAAGGTGGACTCCATCGGTTCAGTCCCTAACTAACATTTAAGCTGCTTGAATTGGTTTACTTGTAAACAAAGTGCATCCAATTAAAAAAATCCACAAGTGATTGAGGATGCTAATGGAGTGATACACAATCTCTCCCAACTAATAAACAAATTCAGAATTACACCCACAGTAAATTGGGCACTTCTACTTGGTCTTCATGAAAATGGAGCCTCTTAGTTTTTATGTCAGAGCTCAAACTCATGAAAGGAGTTCTACTGGCAGAGGTGAAGCCACTGCCACTGTACAGATCGGGCTTTATCTCCTCCTCCGCAGTCAACATAATAAATTAATCTTTGTGCCTGATCACTAGTCCAGTGTGCCCGTATTTTCATTTACGGCACTATTGGACATGATGCGCTCTGCTCACAGCACTGCAAGCTGATGATGTTTCCATGCTTCTTCCTCAATAGGCAGAGTAATAGTGCCCTAGGCACACCCGTGGGATTTATAAAAGGGCACTGGATATATAAACTTCAATCTCCATGCATAAGGGCACTATTGAGGAAGGGGCAAGGTCGTGTCAACAGTTCATGAGAGCGCGGGATGCTCACGAGTGCCAAAATTAAAATGCAGCATGCACTGGAAAATTTACCAATTTGAGTGTCAGGTACAAAGATTATTTATTTAATCTAGTGCCTGCAGAGGGGACCAGAGAGGTGAAGCCCCAATCTGTACAGCAGTTATGGCTTCACCTCTGCTGGTAGTTCTCCTCTTAAGAACTCAATCGTCACGGCCGGCCTGGTGGCGCTGAGGGTTGAGGCGCTGGATGCCATACCTAGCACCATGCCCAGTTCGGAAATGAGTTGGGTCATTGCTGGATCAGCAAGGGAGGGAAGGAATTGAACATCTGGAGGACTGCTCTCACCTCCTGGGGTGGGTTCTGGGGTATGCCTGCTCCATAGTGGCTCCGGGTGGAGACCATGGGCCCTACAGACAGCAGAGCTTGACGCTACATCAGGGGTGGAGTGGCGGCAGCCAGGCTGCACATAAATGCAGTGCTGGCATTGCACGTCTCTGCTCCAGGGGGAAACTGTGCGGAAAAAAACCCTGGTGGCCTACCAGAGGCAAAGGGGGCCTGGAGACCTCTTTGCCTGGGGCCCAGCTGTACTGGCTTCAACGGCTGTCCCTCTAATCACAGATAGCCCAGTGGGGGGTGATCAGGGGGCTGGTCAAGCCAAGAAGCCAAGTGGAGTCAGCCCTGCAGGAGCCCAGCAGAGGAGGTTTCAGGCAGGGATTAGAGACAGAAAAGTCAAGTGGTACCCTGAAGAGATGCCTTAGGTCCCAGTGAATAAAGAAAGTGAAAAAAATTAAAAAAAAACTCGTCATCTCTGTAGTTCCCCAACCCAAGCAAACACGGACTGCACTGGCAACAAGGTGGTCCCACTACACCACCTAAGAGAACATACACCACAGGAAGTCTGAGGGAATGACACCTCCAGATACCCATGCACAGCCACGCAGGACCCAGCTTGAAAGGTAAGCACTTGGTTGGTGATTTTTATCAGCATCACCTGTGACAGTGGGTGGTGGGCCTGGCTGCGGTAGTGCAGGTTGCTGCGAATGCTCCCCTCACCACCAGCTACTTCAAAATTGTCTCATCCGACAGTTTTGAAGGGCACAGATGAAACATGGTTGAGTGATGTGGTTTAATAAAGTTTTTTTTGTTCTAGTGTGTGTCTCTGTTCTTCTACACACAGACACAAACACAGACCACCCAAAAGTGACTTTTTTAAAATCATATTTACATTCAGGATAGAGACAGGGTGAAGCAGGTCCCAGAAGTACAACACAGTAAATGAAATACATTTTACAATTAAGAAGACGATGCCCAGCAAACCGCCTCTAAGACCACCAAACAACGTACCTTCCCTCTGCCCCAGGGGGGACTGGCTGGGTCACAGGCCAGGCCACGAAACATCTTGTTGAACCACACAATAATATGAAACTGCTGCATAAACACACATGTTGAAAAATGGCTGTGCCAGTATGCCCGCCCACCCTCCCTCCCCCTCCATCACCAGAGGCCAGAACCATTTTTGTCACGCATGTGTACCAGTCGGCCAAGCTCATCCCTCCACCGACCATCAACGTACATGTGGGAAAACTGGTTCTGTGCCTCTCTACCCACCCACCCCTCCCTCCCTCCTCCCTCCTTCATCAGCAGAGGCCAGGACCATTGTTTTCAGCATGTGTACCAGTCTGCCCAGCCCGTCCCTCCATCGACCATCAACGACTAACCACTGGAGCATGGCATGGACATAGCAGACTGGCATACATGTGGGAAAAATGGTTCTGGTCCACTGTCCATCTACCCTCCCTCCTCCATCACAAGAGGCCAGATTTTGAAAATATTACTATTATTTTTATAATTAAGCATGCCAGCTCATTCCCTGTCCCTTCCCATCTTCCCTCCCATGCTTTCCCATTCAAACAGCAGCATGAGTATCAAAATAAAATGAAAAATAAATAAATACAAACGTACCAGACTATGGCAGGTCCAGTCAGCAGCATAAAGAAGCAGAAAGGGCAGGTTAGCAGCACAAAGCTGGCAGGGCAGGTCAGCACAGCACCACACCAGAACCAGACTAAAGTGAAGGACACTCCCCATTCCACCCCACCAGCATGGCCACTCTCCCCACACCAAACCCACAGGCACTCTGCCCACCCCGGACCATCACAGGCCCTTTCCCCACCAGACAGACCTGCACAGCCCCTCTCCACACCCCCATTGACCAGCATGGCCACTTTCCCCACCCCGGCCCACCATCACTGCCACTCTCCCCATTCCAGCCCACCAGAACAGCCACTGTCACCACCCAACTCCACCATCGTCATGGCAACTCAGCCTCCCCCCACAGCCACTCTGTCCACCCAGACGAACCTGCATATCCCCTCTCCACCCAGACAGATCTGCACAGCCGCTCTCTCTATACAGATGGATCTGCACGGCCCCTCTCTCAACCCCACTGAGCAGTTTGTTAAAGATAAAACCTAAGATGGCCACCAAGATATACACCGCCTAGCTAAACTGGCCAGCAAGCTCTCTCTCCTCATTAATACAAAAAAAACAAGATACCAAAAACTTTATTTTTTTTTTTTAATTAAGCATTTCAGCTCATGTACATACACCCCTCCCCATCTTCCCTCCCTTACATTTTCCCATTCAAACAGCAGTAGGGTTACCCCCCCCCCAAACAAAAACTTGGGAGGCCCTTAGAAAGGCAGTAGTTTTCCTGTGACAGCAGATGTCAAGGTAAGTCAGGCCAACAGAGCCAATCCCCTGCACCAGCATGGTGGTCAGTGACTCCCACATCGAAGCATCCAGTTCTCAAAATGACACAGTCAGCCAGCTACCCCCCCTCCACACACACACACACCAGTGCCCCCATCCCTGGTCCTGGTATTGAGACAACCCCCCAACACACACACGCACCAGTGCTCTGTCCCCATTCCTAGCAGTGAGCACTCCCCACAACACTGCTCCATCCACTGGCCACAAGTCAATGTCCAACCCCTAACCCCAGTACTCCTACCCCTCACAGCACCAACACCACCACCCCTGACCCCCATACCTGCAAGTCAGTGCTGCAGTGATGTACGGCAAGCAGCACACCCCTTCTCAGTCACCCGCTGTCCAACAGATGCTGGGAGTGCACTGCCTATTTATAGGCAGCGTGCTCCCAGTATCAGTCCAGCTCATGGGCGCAGGCCTAATATTTCGGTTGGGTCCCCTGAAATATATTTTTTGCATAATAAGTAGCTTGCACTCCTGTACAAATCTGGTACTGTTTATGCATTTTATATCGCTCTAGCCTGCTCCAGGCACACACATTGCCTACACCATAAAAATGGACACCGAAGTTGACAGAGTCCCTTTAAATCACTTTTATTCCAGTGAACAAGGCCAGCTTCCCTGAAATAATAGTGAGCACCTCTTCCTAGCACAGGGTAAGCACTGGCACACTAGCCAAATGCTGGCAGATTTTGTTTTGGGCTAGTAAAATGTTCCTTTAACTTGCCCTGCAGGCAGTATGGCCGTTCTCTCCACCCTAACCCACCAACACAGCTACACTCCCCACCAGACCCACCAGCAAGGCCACTCTTCCCAACCCACCTGTACAGCCAGTCTCCCAACCCCACGCCATCTGCATGGCCACTCTCCCAACCCACGCCTCCTGCACAACCACTCTCCCAACCCCACACCACCAGCACGGCCACTCTCCCAATCCCACACCCCATGCCACCTGAATGCCCCTCTCCACACCCGACCCAACAGTATGGCCCATCTCTCCACCCAGACGAACCAGCAAGGCCCATCTCCCCACTCCCATGGACCAGCATAAAACCCTTCTTCCCACCCCGACAGATCTACAGGGCCCTCTCCCCACCCAGACGGACCAGCATAGCCCCTCTCCCCACCTAGATGGACCAGCATGGCCCTTCTCCCCAGACAGACCAGCGTGGCCCCTCTCCCCACCAAGACGGACCAACATGGCCCCTCTCCTCACCCAGATAGACCAATGTAGCCCTTCTCACTCCCATAGACCAGCGCAGCCCCTCTCCCCACTCAGACCCACCAGCACGGCCCCTCTTCCCACCCAGGTCCACCAGCAAGGCCCCTCTCCCCACCCAGACCCACCACCGAGGCCCCTCTCCCCACCCAGATGAACCAGCAGTGCCCCATCCCTGGTCCTGGTATTGAGACAACCCCCCAACACACACACGCACGCACCAGTGCTCTGTCCCCATTCCTAGCAGTGAGCACTCCCCCACAACACTGCTCCATCTACTGGCCACAAGTCAATGTCCAACCCCCAACCCCAGCACTCCTACCCCTCACAGCACCAACACCACCACCCCTGACCCCCATACCTGCAAGTCAGTGCCGCAGTGATGTACGGCAAGCAGCACACCCCTCCTCAGTCGCCCGCTGTCCAACAGATGCTGGGAGTGCACTGCCTATTTATAGGCAGCGTGCTCCCAGTATCAGTCCAGCTCATGGACTCGGGCCTAATATTTCGGTAGGGTCCCCTGAAATATATTTTTTGTATAATAAGTAGCTTGCACTCCTGTACAAATCTGGTACTGTTTATGCATTTTATATCGTTCTAGCCTGCTCCAGGCACACACATTGCCTACACCATAAAAATGGACACCGAAGTTGACAGAGTCCCTTTAAATCACTTTTATTCCAGTGAACAAGGCCAGCTTCCCTGAAAATAATAGTGAGCACCTCTTCCCTAGCACAGGGGTAAGCACTGGCACACTAGCCAAATGCTGGCAGATTTTGTATTGGGCTAGTAAAATGTTCCTTTAACTTGCCCTGCAGGCAGTATGGCCGTTCTCTCCACCCTAACCCACCAACACAGCTACACTCCCCACCAGACCCACCAGCAAGGCCACTCTTCCCAACCCACCTGCACAGCCAGTCTCCCAACCCCACGCCATCTGCATGGCCACTCTCCCAACCCACGCCTCCTGCACAACCACTCTCCCAACCCCACACCACCACCAGCACAGCCACTCTCCCAATCCCACACCCCGTGCCACCTGCATACCCCTCTCCACACCCAACCCAACAGTATGGCCCATCTCTCCACCCAGATGAACCAGCAAGGCCCATCTCCCCACTCCCATGGACCAACATAAAACCCTTCTTCCCACCCCGACAGATCTACAGGGCCCTCTCCCCACCCAGACGGACCAGCATAGCCCCTCTCCCCACCTAGATGGACCAGCGCAGCCCTTCTCCCCACCCAGATGGACCAGCATGGCCCTTCTCCCCAGACAGACCAGCATGGCCCCTCTCCCCACCAAGACGGACCAGCATGGCCCCTCTCCTCACCCAGATAGACCAATGTAGCCCTTCTCACTCCCATAGACCAGCGCAGCCCCTCCCCCCACTCAGACCCACCAGCACGGCCCCCTTCCCACCCAGGCCCACCAGCAAGGCCCCTGTCCCCACCCAGACCCACCACCGAGGCCCCTCTCCCTACCCAGATGAACCAGCATGGCCCCACTCCCCACCCTAATGGACCTGCATGGCCCCTCTCCCCACCCTGACGGATCTGCGTGGCCGCCCTCCCCACCCAGATGAACCAGCATGGCCCCACTCCCCACACTGACAGACCTGCATGGCCCCTCTCCCCACACAGATGAACCAGCACAGCCCCTCTCCTCACCCAGATAGACCAATGTAGCCCTTCTCACTCCCATAGACCAGCACAGCCCCTCTCCCCACTCAGACCCACCAGCACCCAGATGAACCATTGCGTGTATCCTCACCTCCACACCACCACAACCAGTTTCTGCATCCACTGCCAGTATCCTCATCCGACCTCACCACAACCAGTGTCCCCATCCTCTGCCAGTGTCCCCAACCGACCTCACCACAACCAGTGTCCCCATCCACTGCCAGTATCCCCATCCAACCTCGCCACAACCAGTGTCCCCATCCACTGCCAGTATCCCCATCCGACCTCACCACAACCAGTGTCGCTACAACAGGGCCAGTGTCCCCATCCCACTGCCAGTATCCCCACCCCACCAGCCAGTGTCCCCACCCCATACCACAACGACCCGTGTCCCCACCCCACCAACCAGTGTCACCTCCCCACTAACACAGCTTGCCTCTACACCATTCTCCAAATAGACGCAGCCTCCCATGAGGTACACACACAAAAAAGTTTATCTCAGGGAGAGAATCTAGAGGAATGGAGAGGAGCTAGAGGAGTGGAGAGGGACCCCCCTATCGTCAACACAAACATTTTTATTTCTCTGCAGGGTGGATGGAAAGGAAACCCTGTAGGAGAATAAAATAGAGACAGTTGTATGTACAAATGGGCACACATACATTTGGAGCAGAAACAAAACAAAACTCGGAATGAAGCAGAATAGAACCGAATGGCCTTGCACCCTCCCCCCGAAAAAGGAGAGAGAGAGAGAGAGAAAGAGATTGCAGCACAAAAGGCTCATCTGGCATTCGGTCCACTCGCTGATACTCCCCCCCGCGCCCACGGTGTTGGGTCCACTTGCCGCCGCCCCGACCAACTAGTACTACCACCACACCGAACTTTGGGACTAAAATGTCACTTAGAAAGGGACACACTTTGTAGAAGTTGGTCGCGGGTCTCGTGCTCAGTCTTCACACCAGTCGGGACAGTAGAAATAAATCAAGACAGACATAAATTATATTTTGAATGTTAACAGCTTAGGGACTTAAAAGGAACTTAGGAGGAGCAGAATGAACATTTTTTTAACAGAGCGCTCGACCGTCCATTCACAGGCCCCACCTTACCTGCCTAACAGTTTCACAAGACAAGAATCACAGTATAGCAGTTTTTAATTTTTATGTAAACGCTGACTTACTTGGAAGGCATCCCACCAGCTTTGCGAGCAGCAGCGGGTCCATAGCAGTAAAGTGTTGGCAGCAAAACAGGAATCAAAGGACAAGGCAAGAGAACACACACTCGCTACCCAGCAATTTATAGCACTGTGCTCACGGAGACAGCAAGAACAAGCGCTGTTTCCGTTTTTGGCGCTGTTTTCCACCAGCCAATGAGATTTCCGCTTTTCCGTCCGTGTCACCGCATATGCGGTAAACCAGTGTCCCTGACTGTGTCACTGGGTTTTGTGGCTCTTCTTACACAGGCTACCAAGGCTATCTTGTACCCTTAAGGTCATAGGTACTTTTATTAGGTTATGCTCAGGGCCCCGATTTTTCTGCGGCACATCGGAGCAAAGTTTTGTGGCAGGGTTCTCATTTGCTGCAGAACTTCTGCAGCACTCAACACCAATTTCTGCAGCAATTTTGCAGCACCTTTTTACCCTTAATTTTTTTCCTTTTTTTTTTTTGCCATATCTGACACAATGCACGCTCATAACACAGTCATTTTATGGGCGTTTGTCACCAAATTTTCAACATAGCCAGTTTAAGACTCGCTTCATGAACAGTATCACTGTGATTTTATTAATCTGTCCGAACATTGATTTCGCACACCGACCCTAGGCCATTGTGTGCTACATGTGCAAAACACATTTCGGTGACGTGAGAAAATGACAGTAGTACTGTTCATAAGGAGTGTGGTAAAATGGCAATACTGAAAATCTGGAGTGAAAATATTAAAAATGCTCAAAGTTACGACGTGCGTAGGAACCGCACTGCCTCGTCAAAACAGTCATTTGGGAATATTTTCACAAAATTTTCAACATAGGGTTTTTGGGAGCCTACCTCATGAATTGTGACACTGTCATTTCGTTAATCATTCCGGAAAGGTGGTTCCGCGCAGTGACTGCGGAACCACCTCTCGGGACCGATAAATGAAATAATAGTGTCACAGTTCATGAGGTGGGGCACCAAAAAACACATGTTGAAAATTTGGTGAAAAAATTCCCAGAAATGGCTGAGATATAAACTAAAGTTGAAAAAAATCAGTTTATGCCATTGTACAGCTTACCGGCATTTCTTCAGTTCACGGTCGGCTTTGAAGAGTGCAGACGTGTTCCCAGTCCACCGAAGATCGTCGCGCTGGGCTCTGTAGGTAAGTATGGGTTGAGGTGGGGGGTGAGGTGGGGGTGTGGGGAGGTGGAGTGCATGAAGGAGTGAGGAGAATGCGGGTTGGGGGAGGGACAAAAGAATCAACGAGGATTTTTTTTGTTTTAAACACAACGAAGGACTCTTGCCATGCTGGGGTGGGCTCCCAGCATGGCACCAGGCAGCTTGGGGACAGTGAAGCTGACGGGGATTGGGCACCCCTTCAGCAACGGAAGCTTTTGCCACGCTGGGGTGGGCCTCAGCTTGGGAGATAGTGGTTGACGGGATTGGGCACCGTCAGCAACGGGAAGCTTTTGCCATGCTGGGGTGGGCTCTCAGCATGGCGCCAGGCAGCTTGGGGTATAGCGAAGCCAACGGGATTGGGCACCCCGCCAGCAACGGAAGCTTTTGCCACACTGGGGTGGGCCCCAGTATGGCATACAAACATTTGAGAGGCAGGGAAACTTGACGAGGATTGAGCACCCCGTCGGCAAGGAGGCTTTTGCCAGCACAGGGGTGGGCTCCAGCGTGGCATACAGACATTTGAGTGGCAGTGAAGCCGATGGGGATTGGGCACCCTGGCCGGCAAAAGATGTTGTTCAGCGGGTGGCCACAAATTCCTCAGGTGACGGCAAATTCCATGGATATTTCCGCGCACCCGCGGAATCGCGGAAAACTCGGGGCCCTGGTTATGCTGCACCTCCTCAGTAAAAAAGGTACTGAGGTGGTTCGGGGATGATACCAAGGTAAACAGGCCACCATGAGTACTAACTAAGGGTGCTGTACGTGCATGCTGCTTACCACGGTGCCAGCCCTGTAGAAGTTCTGTCTCCTGCTGGTCCTAGCACCTCTGGCTTAGACCCACTAGTGTGAATCAACGGTGAAGATGTTCTTAGATCAAGAAATCTTTCCTTGTCAGTCTTCACTATTCATTACTGCTGGGTGTAAGCTGGAGGTGCGCACCTGCACGGGAGCTTTTTTTGGGGGGAGGGGAGTTGGCGCCGACGTCGCCGTCAACGAGGCCGATGCATGGCCTGGTGCACGAGGGTTGGCTATTAGGCGCTGCAGACGACTTCTCCACCCCAGTTCTGTTTCTCCCACCATCGAGGTCTCACCTGCTGCACAAGTTTTCAGAAAAGTTTCTTCTACGTCACTAGGCCTTTGCCATTTGACGCCGTTTGCTGCTTTCTCTGTCCCGGTTCTGAGTCACCCGGCGCCTGGTCCTTTTTCTGTGAAGTTTCATAAATTTATTTTGCGTCATGTCTGGCTCTGAGGCTAAGAGAAAATCCAGAGTGGGCCATGCCCCCATGCGTCAGTGCCCCTATGGCCGGCATTTTTATGTTACGGACCAACATGATGTTTGTCTGCGTTGCCTAGGTCCCAACCACGATATGACAACTGTGATGCCTGTTTTTCCATGGATCACCATGTTCTTGAGATCTGTGTGTGTAAAGTCAGCAGGGCCCTGCTGACTTTCAGAGGACGGCGTCGTTCTAGGGATGCCATGGCAAGATCTTTTGACCCTGCCTCCGGGTTCCCTCCTGTGTCTATACAGCCTTGCGAGGAGGAAACCTCCTCAGATTTCAGCCTTGCCATTGAAGTGGTTTCTTTTGCGGTGCTGGAGGATGGACTCGGTTCCCTGTGGAGCCAGGTCGAGGGCACCGCTACAGCAGTCACCTCCTCGGAGGTGCAGGCTCCCCCAGTGTTGCGGCCCACAGCTGCTGGGCCCAGCACCAACGGACCCTTGGTGCTGCCTGGTGACACTGCTTTGAATCCCGGCACCGTTCATGGTTACGGTGATCGAGGTGGCGCTATGGGCAGTGCTGTGTCTTGCGGTGGCACTGTTCATGGTGCCATTGGTAGGAGAGCTCCCAGGTTCACTAGTCTGGCGGTTTGTGTAGTCTCCTTTTCTTTGGAGGTGGATGACTCGCTGGCTGATCCAGACTGATGCCCAGACGCCTCGGAGTCAGGGAGTCCTCTTGGGACGCGGCACCAAGCTGCCCAGTGTTCGCCTCCCAGGCTCCCCAGAGTCCGTGGTCTCTGCAGCCCCCCACGCCAACTCCAGTGTTGTGGGTGTTGTGGTGGATGGTGGTCTCAGGGGACCTGGGGTGGCAGGGACCGAGGCAGCTGCCATTCCTGGTGCTACCATGGCCTCCTTGGTGGGGACGGGGACTCCCTCTTCTGCTGCCTCCCCCGTGGGGGGGGTCTGCGGGTTTGGGGGACTCCTTGTCACTGGATTTGAGGAAGAGGGTGGCCTCAGAGTCTGAGGGGTTGATAGGCCAGTGTGAGGTGCAGAGGCCTTCTTCCACTACCCTTCGGGGAGTGGGGAGGAGCCACAGTGCTGAGCCTCGCTTCTCCACCTCTGAGACTTCAGGGGTGCCCTTAGTGGGCAGCGCTGAGGGTTGCCCTTCTGGAACCATGCAACCTCAGTCGTACCACAGGGGAGATTCTTCCTCAGGGCTCATCCAGGATTTGTTTTCACATTTGCAGCGTCCGCTGACTGGATCGATCCCGGATTCCTCCACGTGGGGGGATCTGCTGTGTGGTCTCGGAGCCCTGGCAGAGACTGGGCACTTTCGGTGAGGTGCCCTTCCACAGTCCCTCTACAGACACCTCCCCCTCTCTCAGGCCATGTGGGCCCCATGGGACCTTTAACCTGGGAGACATTCAGGGCCACTGCGGAGACCTTCCCTTGGTGTGTTAGAGCTATGGATGAGCAGGTATTCGTCTGTGTCCCCCGCCACAAGAAGACTCTGAACATCCAAACTCCTCTACTTCCTCGGCTTCCTCATCTGAGGAAGAGGAACATTCTGTCCACCTTTCCTACAGTGCTGATTTCACCGAATACCAGCGATTCCTTTCGAGGTTAGTTCTGGAACTCCACATTTCCCATGTGGTAAGATGCAATACCGAGCGGGAGATGTGCTCTTTTCTGAACGAGTTCAGTGCCAACCACCTGGTGGTGCCGTCCTGGCCTTTTACTTTCCAGAAAGCATCTATCTGCACCTGGCAGTCTCCAGCTGCCTCATCCCCAGCCCCAGCAGACAGCAGGAGGAGGAGATATTGCGCTCCTCAGGAGTCGCTTGGTTTTCTGCCTCACCCACCCTTGGGGCTGATGGCTTTAGACACTCCATCTGGGCTTCAACACCCGGCGCATGACTGACCTCCGGATCTGGATTCCGCAGAATTCGACTAGTGGGGTAGAAGAGTTTTCAGCTCGTGCATTACTCTGCATCAGCTCACATCAGGCTCACCACGCTGCCCACAGCAGGCACTTGTGATTGATGATGGTGCAGGTTCTAGCATCCTGGCCTGATTCGGAGGAATCTAGGCAAGCCATTTCCCTCTCTGCACAGAGTCTGGAGCTTGCAATGCACCAAGCAAGGGCATCGTATGATGCCAATGAGGTGGCTTCCAGACTAGCAGGGGCAGCGATCTGTGTCAGGCAGACAGCATGGCTTCATCAGTCTATATTGTCACCCATTGCCTGGCATAGGGTGATTTCCTTTGCTTTCTGGGGCACCCGTCTTTCTCTCGTAGGGCAAGGAGGAATCATCAGGGGCGTCTCCCCAGCCACGGTGGACACCTCCTCGGTCTGACCGGTCTTAGGCCATGTTGACCTAGTATGGCAGAAGGGTATCTCCCTCTTGCGTCTCCCCCACAGGAGGATGAGGGAATCTGTTCCCTCAGGGCAGTACCAGGTCCCCTCTGGGCGGCTTGGTACTCACCCAGCAGTAATGAATGGTGAAGACTGACAAGGGAAAATATGAAAATTACACACCTACCATATTTCTTGATCTTCTCTTGTCTCTTCATCATTCATTACTGATTCCCGCTCACCTTCCCCTCTTTGGCCTCAGCTCTTGGGTGCCGCCTCCACCCTGCTTGCCCTCCCCCTCTTCGAGGCCAGTTGGGGGCAGAGTCCCCCTGGTACCTCAGGGCCCCCTGTTTCCTTCTTTAAAAAGTCACAGAGCACCCATCCTAGGAGGGTGGCGAGTAGGGTCTTCGCCCTGGCCTCGGATGGAACGCCCGGGGATTCTCAGTGGGGTGCACTGTGGTATCCTCCTTAATTTGGCATGGATGTCAGCCTGTTTTTCATCTTCTTGAAGTGGGGACTGTGTCAGTGCATTTCATGGGAGAACCCATATGGATTTTCCTCCCCATTACTCCTTTATCGCTTCCTTTCTTTTATCGCTTCCCCTTTACCTTTAGAGGTCATTCTGGACAGAGTCCTCTCCTCTTTAAGGCCCCCCCCCCTTGACTAAGTTGTCAGGTGATAAGCTGTGGAGGGCCATGCTCCAGAATTTTCATCCCGAAATGTGGATTGGGGTGGAAGAGGGGACTGACTCTGCAATGTTTTATATTCTCCAAGATCATTTTGAATTCTCTTGTTCTGGATCTTTGTCCAGTGGTTCCTGAAGTTGACAGAATCGTTGCTCCTGTGTCTTCATACCTTTCAGGTTTTTGAGGCTAAAGTAACCAGTGCCCACCCCCACCCCGACCCCGTGTATATTCTTCTTTCTCTTCTCTCCTCATCTCATCCCATCCCATCCCATCTCTTCTCTTTCTCTTGTGCTGCGGCCCAAGGGTTGGGGCCCTGTGGCTACGCAGGGGAAAAAGTCCAATCCCTCTGTCCTCTGGTCATCTTCCTTTTTCAGGTTATATCCTTTCCTTTTCCTATCCCTTGGCTCTCTTGCCTCATCTTGGTTTTCTCTATCCCCCTTTGCTTCATCCTCTCCGGCAGAACAGAACTAGGGTGGAGGAGGAGTCTGCAGTGCCTAATGGCCAACCCTCGTGCACCACGCAGTGCTTCGGCCTCATAGGTGGTCCGTTGGCGCTGACTCCCCCCCCACAAAAAAAAAACCTCTCGTACAGGTGCGCACCTCCAGCTTACACCCAGTAGTAATGAATGGTGAAGATACAAGAGAAGATCAAGAATTACGGTAGGTATGTAATTTTCATTTAGGATGAGTATGTAATTTAAATTTTTGAGATGATTCTGTATTCTTTTAGCTTATAATGCAAGTATTTAAAGTACAGGAAAACATGCGTTTTTGCTAACAGTTGTAAGTGCAATATTTCCATGAGCGTGCAAGAGAAAGAACCAAATAAGATGTTCATGAGTTTTTCTTCAGTTTTGTTTTACAGATATCATGTTCGGTTTCTGCTTCTTTTTGTATACAGTGTGTTGTCCAGATCATTTTCATGTCACTTAATGAAACAACTTGTCGAAGACTTCAGTTTGTTTTCTGCTTGTGGTATACATCATTGTATTTGTATTTATTGTAGCACTTTGACCAGGAACATTCGCCACCGGAGGTGGAGAAGGTTATAATCAATGTACCTAGTAAGTACAGTCCTGCACGCTTTCTTATTCTTTTCTGTTGTGCACTTGATATATGCTTATCTGAATCCCTTGTTCAACTGTAATGGCAACATTTTTATTGCAGTATTTAAAGATAAGAACACTCCCTCCCCATTCATGGAAACATTCCCAAATGATGATGGAGAAGCAGCTAGAGCAGCTAAACCAGATCACATTTATATGGATGCGATGGGGTTTGGAATGGGCAACTGTTGTCTTCAGGTAAAGCTTCCATAAAGTACCAGGTTATAAAGGGGAGGCAGGGGCTTTTCCATTGAAAATCTTAACATTCTAATTACTAACATTCATAATCCTACAACTCATACACTGCTTCCTAGATGAGTGCTAAAATGGAAGGTTCCATATCATTGGAGACCACCTCCGCAGCAGTTCATTCCATGGCTCATCATTTCAGTGAGGTCACCGTATGTTTTTTATTTTTATTTTTTTTATTTTAGTCTGTGGTAACCAGGTAAGGCCCACTAGGCACAAGTGCCTGTTTTCAGGGGCGACCTGGGAGCACTGGGCGGTTAAGTGACTTGCTCTGAGTCGCACAGTATGCAAGTGGAGACTGTGAGAATCAAACTCAGTTCTGGTCTGCTGGATGTATCAAGCTTGTTCACACTTTGTTCCTCTAACCTCTAGGCTATACTGACAGCCATTTTTAATTTTATTTATTTATTTATTTATTTATTGGAATACAATCAGAATTACAAACCTTTGAGTCACAGACTCTTTTGCAAAGGCTCCACGTCGGTTACAGAGGGTGGAGGGTAGACAAATACAGTAGAGGACATACATAAACAGGCAGTATTTACAGTAACAGAACAGAGGAGCCGTCCAGGCAAAACTTAAAAACTGGTAAGGCAATTAGGCAGCAATCTTGGCATACCAGGCCGGGGATTTTGGAGAAGACTTTAATGTGGCTAAGAAGCCCTGCATCTTAAGACAGTAGAATGATCCATTTTTATTGAAAGAAAAGAGGTGGTGGTGTGTAAAGAAATTTCTAATAGATGTTGGGTGTCCGCTCCTGTAGACAGATCCATTTTTATTAAAAGAAAAGTTGTGGTCCAAGTACCTCTGATTCTGTGTCAGATTTGAACACTGCCAGATTCTCTCAAGAATCATTCTTCACCATTGATTCATACATATAAATCTAGCGACCAAGGCACTAGGACCCCAATGGGCTTTTCCTACAGGGAGGAGCAGATGTGGATTACTGACACTACCCACGTGCCTCACACGGTGCTGCCTGGTAGCCAGTAACCAGCGTGGGCTCCCTTCTGCACCTCAAGTTCTGTTCTTCCTGTTGTCAGGTGCACACCATGGGACTGACAACTCCATAGTTTGTCCGTCATTGAAATTTTTTCTGCATTACTACTGATCAGTCTTATATTTTGTGGTTCCTCCTTTGTTTTATTTTTCCATGATGTCTAAGTCTAAAAAGAAAAAGGGGCCCAAGCAGGACTCCTTTATGCTTCGTTGCCCTTGCAGAATGCTGATCATGGTAAAGGACAGACATCAAATCTGCTGGACTTGCCTTGCGAAGGTATTGCACAGTGTTCTGTGGCACAAGTTCACTATCTACACAAAGGAAGTTCCATTGGCAAGTGCTGATTCATTGGAATGTCTTCAAGCTAAGCTCCTCCCATCACCTGGGCAGTATATCTCTCAGTTCCGCCTGTGATGTTTGCTCTTTCTTTCCACTGGAAGAGTTCGGTCTCCCTATTCACAGCTCTGCAACATTGTAGGCTACCAGGTGCATTTATTTTTCTTCAGTAATTTTGAATTTCCCTCTACTGTTTCTCTTCTTCCTCGCTCTGGCTCCTGCCTCGTTGACAAAAGATGGAATTCACGGAAGCGAAGCTAGCTCAGGCTTCAAGTTCTGTCACAGATGGACTCTCTCGTGTGTCTTGCCTTTACTGTCTCAGGGCTGCACACAGCATTTCTGGCTGTGGCCTATGTCAGACGATGCTTTCTTCTTTGTTAGAAGATCATGTGGCCCAACTGCTTCTCAGCCAGCTGGCCGACTGGGATCTAACGCTCCAGCCAAAAAGCAGCAAAAAGGTCTCCCGCTGCTGTGAGATTAACAGATCAGCTTTCGGCCATGGAAGAGATGGTGGCTTCTGCTATGGCGGGCACCTCGTCAGCCTTGGTGCTGCTTCTGACTATTTGGACTATGTGCTCATTGGTTGAGCTTGTATTCCGGACGGTACAGACCCTGGACTGTTCAGTTGGCAGCTGGCTGTGGTGGTGAGCGGAGGGCTGTGCCAGTCACCAGTACAGGGGTGTGAGGAGGTCCTGTCTCACGGGGTGGGGCCTACACTGGGAAACTGCAGCAAAGTGGGATCGCTAGTACATGTGTAGTATTTGAACCGCAGTTATGGACCAGGGTCAACGAGTTGCGATTGGGGTTTGGGGATCGGGGCTTAAGGGGGAGCACTACACTTATGGACACCAGGTTCTGTGTTGGCACTTGAGCGGGACACGGGGCATGGAATGGGGCCCACTACATTACGGTATTGCTGGACATCCCAATACTGCTCTTGGGCATCGGGGAACGGGGCTGGGGGGGGCGGCAACTGACAGTTGGGACTGGCAGGTAGTGGTGCATCTGTGTGCACTTCTGATGCCCGCCTGTGGATGGCTGGCTGGGTTAGGCCAGCTTTCCATGGCCTAACTGTGGGCCGCGCAGCTGTGGACTGCGGTACATTGCAATAGACATGCTGCTGTGACATGCATAGAACACCCTCAATTGCATGGCATAAATTACTATGCACCCTGGCCTATTTCCTTGTGACCGGTGCATACAGCATGTTTGAATATCGTGCTGCTGCACATTGTTGGAATTGCGCGGCACATCTCCCCTTTCCACCGAGATGCACCGTGCATCTCCTTTGAATATGGGGGCCCTAGCCTTTAACAGGTGCAGCAGAACAGAACAGAACATTCTATCAGGCTTGTAGAAGTCAAAGTATATCTCAAGGTCCGCTGCCTGTACTACAGACTGTTATCTTTTAAGTAACCCAAATAGCTTTCTGCAGTAGTTTCAACAATACAGTTATATACATTTGAAAACCAAGGGATCCCAGTTTCACCTAAAGATTCACATATATTTGTCAACCAAAGGGGGAGGGGGAGAGGGAGGGAGGGATGGATGGATGGATGGATGGAAGAAAAGAAGGAATATAAACAGCAAGTGAAGGAAGGGAGATAACAGGAGGGAAATTCTGGGACCATCGGAGTGGCCAATTCCTAGGCGCCACCAGAAAAATTTGGTTGCACAGTCAGACAAACAAGAGACAGACAAGTGGCAAAATAGGACAGGACAAAATACAGTAGATCCTTGCTTTTAAACTCTCTGTGCTTAACAGATGGGACAGGGTATTAACTAACTCTGTCACATTGAATGACTGGCTAATTTAGAGCCTATCCAAACAGGAGACAGAACAAGCAGTAGTCACTGCTTCTCAGATCCTGATTTCCATGGAAGTCTTTCTGAACCTTGACAAGTATCAGGTTTATTTATTTCATTTTATTTATTTTATTTTGTTTTTGTTGGCAGGGTAAGTGCACTAGACAAATCCTACCTATTTTCAGGCACGACCCGGGGGAGGGGGATATAGATGAATGCCAACTGACCTTGAATCAGATTAAGCTGCTGGTGGTGTTTTTAGTGAATGAGGGAAATTTGGCCAGAACACCGGGGAAATTCCCCTACTCCGTTGCAGTTGCACTGTGCCCAGTGAGGGAACGGCTGTCGCAATGGCCACTTGGGGCTCCGAGTCGGAGCAAGAGGATGTGCGGGAGATAGGGGAGTTGGTCTCCCTCCCTATCTCTAGGCTTCAGGAGACCATGCCTGCTGTTCTTACCGGACTAATGGATGAGGATTCCCACTGCCTAGCGGATGCAGCTTCACGCTGCCAAACGGATGTTTTTTTGCCTAACGACTCTCTTTCCATGGACGTGGTAGTAGCTGGATTTGACTCACCAATGGATTCTAGGGCTGGCGTTGTCTTCTCCCCTCCAAGACAGTTTGTTCCACTGTATCCGGTCTCTCCTCTTCTGCAGCACGTTACTGGGCTTCTCCTTGCCCGCCTCCTGGTGATGAGGTCAGTCACCCTGCGATGCAAGAGACGCTGAGTGCTCTACGGGAGCCCAGCAGGAACCAGGAAGTGCTGGCAGTATCCCGTTGCAGTGATGATTGTTTGCTGGGAGCCGGGGAGACTGGCAGCGAATTGCGGGTATGCAAGTGCCTGTAGTCTCCCCTAGGCTCCCCCACACCGCCTTCTTGCCTAAGTTCTGCACCTAGGGAGTTGGAAGGGGTCGGACTGAAGTGTTGCAGCCACCTGGAAGCCAGTGTTGGGTCGTCTACTCCAGTTCTCCCAGGAAAGTCTTGACTGTCAGAAAGGTATTGTACACAGTACTGGTGTTTCTTCTGATGTTGTGGGGGATCGCCAGCCTGGTTTACCGGGCTTGTTTGTCTCTAGCCCAGTTGGTGGTGGGTTTGATTCCCACCTCTCGGCTTCTGAACTCACTATTGCAGAAGCATTTCGGGGTGCAGGATGGGAGAAGTCCCCTTTAGATGATTCTTGGACCTCTCCTGCTCGGCCTGGCCCTGCTCCCCGAGGGGATTTATTGGACATCTCGGACCCACTTGAGGTTCCTTCAGGGTTTACTTTATCACAACCGCCATCCTGACAGGCGGATAAAGGACAGGTATCTACACCAAGTTTATTCCAAAACTCTGACTTGCTCACTGACGGAGCTGTATTGCCTACCTCCATCCCGCCTGCTGCTGTTGTTCCTTTGCCTCATGCTTCTTCCCAGGTTGACTTAGTAGAGACTGGAGTGCGCTCTGTTTCAATGCCCATATCTGATTCCCTACCTGAACCTTCCCCTGCCACTGAATTGAAGAGTAATAGGAGCTTGGCTACTAAGGAGTCTGGCCCGGCTTTGGGGCCTCCCCGGACTAAAACTTTTGCTGGTTTGTTCCATTCCCCTCCTGAACAGGCTAAATGGCATAATGCTGTTCGCCTACATTATAGGGGTGGCCTGGACGTCTTCCCTGATCATCTTTATGTAGGGAAAACTTTGCTTAAATCAAGTCTCCATTTCTCTCCCTCTGACATTTATGCTTTAATTCATACATCTGGAGATAATTACTTTGATGTTAGTTTTAAGAATGCATCTGGGTTAGATACTTTTTGGAGCAGATATCAAGCTGTTCGACATACTCCTTTGTGGGCCCCTTTTTTCGCTATTCCCCTTACTAAACCAACTATAAAATCTATTACAGTTTTGTTTAAAAATGAGGGGGTTGCTATAGAAGATATTGTAAGATGGTTGTCTTCTAAATGTTCTGTTTTAGGTTTACCCGATCTGATTATTGATTCAGAATGTTTCTGGACAGGGGGGTGGAAACTACAGGTTAAATTGCCTATACTCAATGGGTCTATTTAACACTTGCCCAGTTGTTTTTATTTGAGTAGGGATCGTGGTTTTGTTTTCTATCCAGGGCAGCCGAAATCTTGTTTCCGGTGTGGCACCCAGACACATCCCAGTAGTGCCTGTGACCAGTTGAAATGTTCTACATGTCTTGGTTCTGGCCATGTCAGTATCAACTGCCCACGCCCTGAATACTGTAATTTGTGTGAGGAAACTTCTCATTCTTTTAAAGACTGTCCGTGGACTTCCCATAATAACCATGACCGGCCTCCTGATTCCCAGCATGAGACGGTTACTCAAGCTCAGAAGTCGGCTCAGGCAAGGCCCCAGTTTCGACCTTTTGATACTGCAGTGATACCTCCACCCCTGTTAATTCTCCCCTCGTTAGGAATCCTAGGTTGGAACCTTCACTTCTGAATGTGCCTTCCTCGAGTACACCCTACGGCCTGGGGTCCCTAGTTCTCTGCCCCAGGCTTTATCCTCCTCCCGGTTGTAGAGGAGGTACAGGCTTCCACCTCTTGTGCTGTTGTTCTACCTTCTCTGAAGGACAACATGCTGCCCCCTGGGGATTCTGACTGGGTCCCAGTGGGAAACAGGAGATTGACGAGGAGTTCTCTGACGAAAGGAGTGCCTCTATCTACTGTGGTTTCCCCCTCTGACCTGACGGTTTCCAATCGGTTTGCGATTTTTTTCTAAGCGAAGGCAAACTGTGGATACTGAGGAGGATTCTGATGCCTCCTCTATTGCGTCTTCACAGGTTGAGATGTTCACTGACTCTGAGCAAGGTTTGGGGGAGGTCCAATTGAATAAAAAGAAGAGATGCAAGATTAAATCGCCCGGTAAGGGTCGTGGTAGAAAAAAAATCTTGATTTCAAGCTCTTTCACCAAGATGGGGGACTTTATATCTTTTGGAAGCTTGAATCGAATAGTCTTAAGAATGATAAGAGACCTGAGCCATTTTTTCATTTCTTTTGTCTTTACCCTTGCACATCATTTTTGCAAGATACTAGGCTCCATTCTTTACAGGAGATTGGGAAAGCCTCTAGGATTGGAGGAATGGTCTGTCCTTTTGGTCTCTAGCTGAAGAATTGTGTTCTGGAGTAGGGATACTGGTTCAGGGGGTAGAAATTCAGGTCACTAGGTTAATTGATTTAATTCAAGGTCGAGTCTTGATCCTGGATATTGTTTTGCAACGACAAGAATGGAGACTTATTAATATTTATAACCCTCACGTTAAAACCCAGAGGGTTCACACGTTGAAACAGATCCAGCCGTTTCTTCATTCTTCCAAATCTGTGATTTTTGGCGGAGATTTTAACTGTATTCTGTCATTATCTGATAAAACTGGCCTTACTCAAAAATTGTATTCAGATTCCAATTTTCTTAACACTCTGTACGTTACTGCTGATTTGCGGGATGGGGCTTCTTTTGGGGTCACTCCTCCAGAACACACTTTTCAAACAACATGAAGTCTTGCTATATTATGACAATTGCAGTTTGTCCCACCATTAGAACTGCTCCGGAGGTGAAAGAGTTAACTCCCATTCTAAGAATGGAACTTGGAGTGCGAGCTCGGTTAGAGAAGCTCTGTCTGGGTTATTTCAAACCTAAACTGTCAGATTCTTTACTCCGCCTCACTGAACAGTCGCTCGGAGATTTCTCCTACTGCTCGGTTCATTCTCGGTTTAAACAGTGTTTTCTCGGTTCAAATCAACCGAGAATATTATTATTTTAACCATGAAACGTTCGGTTCAAGCTCTGTCTGTGGTATCGTAAGTAATTTAAGTTTATTTTCTGTGTGGAACTTGTAAATGTTATCGGTTCGGTTTTGAACCGATCAGCTTGTTTAAAACTTGAATTGAAGGTTTTAGAGTGCGGTTCCCGGTTCTTATCGGTTCTAAAAAGGAGTTTCATTGCGGTTTTCCAAGACTCATGACACTGTTAGGAACCGATAAGGTGTCTTGCCTGGCACTGCCGTTTAAAAGGCAAGTTTTTGGTTAGGCTGGCATTATGTCTGAAAACCCCAAAAGAAAAACCGGCCCACTGGTTTTCAACACTGTGATGCCTGTGGGAAGTCTTTGCAAGGCTGACCCACACCACATGTGTATATTGTCTGGGGTTTGACCACCTCAATTCAGACTGCCAGATTTGTAAAATGTCCCTGCAGCCACCCTGGATAAGAGAGTTGGCAGGCTTAGGGAACGAGAGGCCAAAAAGTCCGCTGACCCGGATGGCCAGCCCGGTTCGGTGCCCTCTGACCAGGGCGAGACTTCCTCGGGCAAACGTAAAGCTGGCTCGGAGGAGCCAGTTCCAGTAAAGAAAACAAGAAAATCAGCAGGTGTGGAGCCCAAAATTCCTTCTCCAACTGCTGCAGAGATAGCAAGAGCTATTCGGATTGTCCAGTCACTTTCTCCGGTTCTGTCCGAACCTCCACTGTCTGGTAAAAGGTTAGTTCCACCGGTTCAGGAATATGTTGTTGAAGATTTTTATGAACGGGGGATGATTATGAACAGTATGAATGTGACTTGGAGGGTCTGGTGTGCCATTGAACGGACATCTCCCCAGACAGACCTTTAGAATCTCCCCTTTGCTTTCTGAGTCCCCTCTCACTTTATGTTTTACAAAAAGTTGTTGAAACCCTCCAGCTCCATTGGAGGAAGCTGTGGATGAACAAGAGGAACCTGATTTTGTAGAAATTATGGATATTCAGAGTCTAGGAGATTGTCTATTCCCTTGCATAAATCATTTAGGAAACAGACAATAAAGATTTTAAAACTCCTAATTCTGTGCCTCCTGTGGACAAAAGATGGACAGGAGGTACACTCTGTCAGGTCCTGATACAGAATTCTTTCACAGCAATGCAGCCACGTTGGTGTGGTTCAGGCTGCAGCCTGTGATAAAGCTAATATTCCTTTGGCTTCACATCCTCCTGACAAGGATTCCAGGAAGATTGATGCCATGGCTAAAAAACAATACATGGCAGCGTCCTTGGGACCCAGGCAAGCAAATTACATGGCTTATGTAGCAAGGTATCAGAAATCTAGATGGGATACTGTCATGGCCTTGGCCAAACAGGCCTCTGGCCAGCTTGCTAGTGAGCTGGAACAGGTGGTTGCTGATGGCATTGAGGCATCTAAGGTGCAGTTTCATGCTGCTGTGGATTTTAATGATGTATCCTCTAGAGTCATGGCTACGCCTGTAGCTTTTCGAGGTGGCCTGGCTCAGGTGTACTAGCTTGTCACAGGATACCCAGACTAAGGCTATGGATTTTTATGGTTGGAAATTCTCTGTTTGGGGAGCAGACAGAGAATTATATGAAGAAAATGGATGAATATAGGACTACCTATAAGAGTGTTCAGGCTAAGGAGTGGCAAGCCACTCTCAGAGGCAGGCCCCCAGGGTAGAAGTAGGCCTTTCACAGGCCTTTTACACAAACCCAGGCCTCCTCTGCTTATGCTCAGAGGGGTTCTTCAGAGGGAGAGGCAGACGGGTGTGGGCAGGCTTGCTCCCACCCTCAGCCTAAAGCACCTGCCAAACAGACACCCTGATGGGATGCCCAGGGCCGATTCTCCTTTACCTGTAGGGGGCAGGTTGGCTTACTCTGCTCAGAACTGGGTGTCTCTAACTTCAGACAAGTGGGTCCTGGAAGTAGTAAGCCAGGGTCTGGTTCTCAGCTTCAAAAGTTCCTAAAGATGAGAATCAGGTCTTTCCCACCTGCAAACTCTTTAGAGACCTTTACTTTAGAAACAGAGGTCTCAACCCTCCTGGCTCTCAGAGCTGTAGAAAAGGTTTCTCCTACACCAGGGCAAGGGTCTGTACTCCAGATATTTCCTTACCCCAAAAAGACAGGAGAATGGGCCCATTTTAGACCTGAGATATCTGAACAAACACCTTTTGAAACCAAAGTTCAAAATGGTAACTCTGGCAATGATTTTACCTCTCTAAGGCCAGGGACTGGCTAGCCTCCCTGGACCTCAAGGATGCCTATTTTCACGTCCTAATCAGAAGCTTCCACCAAAGTACCTCAGATTCAACTGCCCTCAGGTCACTACCAGTTCAGAGCAATGCCCTTCGCTTACCTCTGCCCCAAGGGTATTCACAAATGTCTGGCAGTAGCAGTGGCTCATTTAAGAAGGCAAAGATTGCTGTCTTTCCTCATCTGAACACTGGCTCATTGTAGGCCAGTCCCAGAACAGGTAAGATCTCACCTGCAAGTTACCCAGCAGCTGCTCTCCTCCCTGGGCTTCTTGCTCAATCTTACAAAATCAGTTCTGGAACCAGTTCAGGTGCTCACCTTCATAGGTGCAGAATTGGACACAAAACAGGCTAGAGCCTTCCTACCTTAGAGAGGGTAAGGAACTTGGTGGCTCTGGCCTCCTCCTTCACTCTGCAGGTCTCTCGACCAGCAAGACACTTTTTGCAGCTCCTGGGGCACATGGCTGCGTCCACAGCCGTAGTGGAAGGAGCAAGATTTCAGATGAGGGACATTTAGTTTCACTTGAGAGCCTTTTGGTCTCAGAGAAGAGACCCCTTCCAAGTTGGTCCCAGTGACCCAACCCTGATCCAGGCCCTCCAGTGGTGGCAGGATCAGAGCAATTTCAGACTGGGGTCCCTTCATTCCTCTGTCTCACTCTTGACCCTCACTACAGATGCTTCCTTCCTGGGGTGGGAGCCCACATGGGCGACCTCTCCACTCAGGGAGTGTGGTTCCCTCAGGAATCTCTGCTCACATCAATTTGCTGGAACTCAGAGCTGTCTTTTAGCACTTCAAGTGTTTTCTGTGTCTGTTCAGAACAAAGTGGTGCAGTCAGAACAGACAACACCACAACAATGTGGTACATCAACAAGCAGGGGCACTCGTCTTCGCCTTGTGCACAGAGGCAGTGAAGTTGTGGTCTCTGGCCTATTCCCTGAACACTTCCTCATAGCAGTTCACCTTCCAGGAAAGGACAATGTCCTAGCAGATGCCTTCGAGCAGGATTTCCCAGGGCCATCACGAATGGTCTCTGGATCCTCAAGTACTGGGGATAGTTTTTGCCAGATGGGGCACCCCTCAGATAGATCTTTTTCAGCCCCAGACAATCACCAACATCCACTGTTCTGTTGCAGGCCCCCAGTGTTGGGCTCAATCCCCCTGGATGCCTTTCTCCTAGATTGGGAAGGGAAGTTTCTTTATGCCTTTCCCCCCTTCCCTCTCCTATTCAAGGTGCTAGTCAAAATCAGATCCCAGCCTTGCAGGATGATTCTAATTGCCCCAGATTGGGCCAGGCAGCCCTGGTACCCACTACTTCTGTCACTAGCAGTCCATCTTCCCCTGTGTCTCCCCAGGAATCACAACCTGTTAACCTGTGCACAGGGAGAGTTTGGTATCCGAACCTCAAATCCCTCAACTTCAAGGCCTGGCTCTTGAGGAGTTAGAATTTGCTGACCTGCACCTTTCTCAGGGTGTTTTGAATCCTAAAGGCTTCTAGGAAGCCTTCCACTAGGGCTACTTACAATTCTAAGTGGAAAAGGTTTTCCATTTGGTGTTCTGGGAAACATATTTCCCCGGAATCTGCTGATTTGCCCATTGTTTTGGACTATATGGTCCACCTTAATTCCTTGGGACTGAGACCAGCTACCCTGAAAGTACATTTGGCAGCTGTCTCTGCTTTTGTTTCAGCAGGAAAGCCCTCCTCTCTTTCCGCTCACCCTGTATTTTCCAAGTTTTTTAAAGGATTACTTCATTCTAATCCACCTTTTAGGGATCCGGCCCCTGCCTGGGACCTTAATGTTTGCATTGCCCAGTTAATGCAACCTCCTTTTGAACCTCTGTCTTCTGCAGAGCTTAAGTACTTAACTTGGAAACTGTTTCTAGTGGCTATCACTTCTGCCAGGCGATAAGTGAGTTGCAAGCCCTGTCAGTAGAAATTGACTTTATTTCTTTCCACAGGGATAAGGTAGTCCTCAGGACTAACAGGAAGTTTTTGCCTAAGGTGGTTTCAGATTTCCATCTTAATCAATCTATCTCCCTTCCAGTGTTTTTCACTGACCATTCTTCCTCTGGTGAGAGGAGATTGCACAGTTTAGATGTTAAGAGGGCTCTAAGTTACTATATAGAGCGTACCAAGGGTCACAGGTTCGAATCCCTCCAACTTTTTCTCACTTATGGTGAGGTCGGAAAAGGGAAACCTGCCACTAAGAGATCCATTGCCAGGTGGATTGTCTCTTGTATCCAATTTTGTTATCAAAAACTGGGAAAGTTCCCCTTCAGGCCTGAGGACTCATTCTACCAGAGGTACAGCTGCTCTAGCTGCTGCCAGAGACATCCCTATCTTAGAGATATGTCAAGCAGCTACCTGGAAAACGGTACATACTTTCACCAAGCATTACTCCCTGGATGTCTAGGCTAGGAGGGATGCTCGTTTGCGCCAGCCAAGTGCTTCAGAGCCTATTCCTATAGGTTCTGTCCTCCTCCATGGAGGTACTGCTGTGTATTTTCGTAATTAATATAATATAGCAAGACTTCATGTTGTTTGAAGAAAAATTACTCACCTTAGTAATGTTGTTTCTTCTAATGGAGTCTTGTTATATTATGACTTCCCAGCCTGCCCCTCCCAGAACTTCTACTTGGGTATGGGGTGGCAGCCTGGGGTGTATGCAGTTATGCCCATTATATGTTTTCCACCCTTCTTGGGGTTTTGGGTGTGATGTTTTATTTTATGTCATATTATTACTTTTATTATATTATTACTTCTGTCCCCTGACTTGAGTCTTTGTGTTGGGACCAGGAGGTGTCTTAATAGTCAGGTAGCCAGTTGGCTAGTGTAGGTTACAGCTTCCACACAGACCTTAGTGAGTTTTGCTCGTAAAGATCTGACAGTTTAGGTTTGAAATAACCCAGACAGAGCTTCTCTAACCGAGCTCGTGCTCCAAGTTCCATTCTTAGAATGGGAGTTAACTCTTTCACCTCTGGAGCAGTTCTAATGGTGGGACAAACTGCAATTGTCATAATATAGCAAGACTCCATTAGAAGAAACAACATTACTAAGGTGAGTAATTTTTTCTTCATCGAGGCAGATCTTCCACTCAAATTGATTATTTTTTTATTTCCCACTGGTTAAATGATGTACGATATTCGGTGGTACCTTGTGAATTTTCAGATCACTGTTTATTACTGCTGCATACTGGTTTTCCACTTAACAAACCTGTAACTCATTCCTTTTGGAAAATTAATATTTCTGTGTTGACTGATGAGGGTGGGTGGCAAGGCCTGTTTCGGCTTCTCAAGATAAGATCTCTGTTTTTGCCTTGTATGATAGTTCGGCTTTTTGGTGGCAAGATACTAAAGTTGAAATTATGAAATTTTGTAAACATTACTCTAAAAAAGTATCTTCTGATCGTTATTTTCAGTATCTTAAATGTCGGCGCCACCTACAAAGACTGCTGTCTTGGCAATCTGAATGGGGTTTAGATTATTCAGACCAAATCCGACAGGTTAAAGCAGAGATGCGGGCTTCTCAGTATGAGAGAACGACATCGCTTTTCCTGGAACAGAAATATGGCCGGAAGGGTTCTGCTAAAATTATTAATCCGTATGATAGTAGTCACCAACAGGTGGCATCTAAATATATGTCTACTTTGATTTCTCATTCTGGTATCATGATAACTGATAACCATAAAATTTTGGAGGTAGTTTCTTTTCATACTAACTCATTATATGGACGGGCTTATGATTCACCTTCCTGGGAGAGTTTTCTGGATTCCTTTGACGTTCCTCTTCTCTCCCCAGAGTGTTTTATACCCTTAAATCAGCAGGTTACCTGTGCAGAAGTTGATTTAGTTATAAGTCATCTGAAAAATACAGTTACCCCTGGACCTGATGGGATTCCAAACAAATTTTATAAGAAAACTAAATCCTATTACTACCATATTTAACTCAGGTTTATAATACTATTTTACACGGCTTATTGCCTATTCCCCTCGCTTTTTCGGATAGTTATCTAATTTTTTTGTATAAACAGACACATGATAAAACTAAACTAGATAACTGGTGACCGATTAGTTTATTAAATTCGGATTGGAAGATTTTGTGCAAAATAGTTTCTAATAGGCTAGCTCAGGTGGTGGCTCAGGTAATTTCTGCCACACAGACTTGTGCAATCCCGGGTCGTTCCATGATCTCCAACCTGAAAATTTTGAGAGAGGTCTTTGATGGGACTACCACTCAAGGTTATGTTTTTAGTTTAGACCAAACCAAGGCTTTTGACCGGGTGCCACATGAGTATTTATTTTCTGTGTTGCAAAAATACGGGGTCCTTGCAGTTTTGCTGGGCTGGATTAAAATTTTGTGTAAATCGACTTACACCACGCTATTGGTTAATGGTTTGCGAGGTTCCCGTGTCCCTATTAAGAGAGGGGTCAGACAAGGCTGTCCTCTAAGTCCCCTGTTATATGTCTTTTCCATTTATCCACTTCTTCAAATGTTAGGGGGGAAGGCTGATATTCATCATATTTCCGTAGCTCCTGACCTTGTTTTTCCGTGTGTTTTGGCTTACGCGGATGATGTTTGCATTCTGGTAGCTGATCCAGCTTCTGGGGAACGGGCTATTGAGATTGTTTTTTCCTTTTCCTGGATTTCTGGTTCTGCTTTAAATACCCAAAAGAGTGTGGGATGTGCTGTGCACATTTCTTTACTGGATAGATTGCCTACGATTGGAAGGATTGCTGTTCATTTTCAGAAAATTTGCATTTTGGGAGTTATTTTTGGTCCAATTGATGCAGCGGCATGTAATTGGTGTTCAGCTATGCAGGTTGCTGAATCTAAAATTGTTCGGTGGCAGCGGTTCCCTATGACCCGGAGGAAACGGATTTTTTTACTTAAAACTTATATCTTGCCACTCTGTTTACTTGTTTTTCCTCTTCCTTTTTCTCTTGAAGCCCGGTTGTATAATTTATTTTTTCAATTGCTTTGGGGTAGTAGACTAAACCCTGTTAAGAGATCAGTCACTTACTGGCCTATAAAACAGGGGGGTTTGCAAATGATAAACCCGTGCTTTTTTAATTTTCTATCTTTGTGCATGCTAACCTTTTTCCTTGTTTAGACAACAGGACAGATTGTTGGGCCCTTAGCTTTGCATCCCGTTCCCAATATTTTTTGGAAAAATGGCAGGCTCCTGTTTGGAAACCCTTTACAAGAATTCCATTAGGTTCCTCTGTATACCTTGTTGAAGTGTTTAAAAAACTTAAACTTTGGAAAGTGTCTCCTGAGGTGGAGTTGTTACGAAATAGGAAATGTTTATACTCCTCTATTCTGCACACCATGTTCTTAATACCGCCTTGTTTTACAGTACCTTGTGATTTACAGTGTTTGGTTAAACAATTATTAGACAGCAGAATTCCAGCAAAGATGCGGGACATTTTATGGTTATGTTGTCACGACAAATTGAACGTCAAAGGAAATCAGAAACATAAACAATTGTCTGAACGTTACTGTATTCGTGATACCTGTGTTTGTCAACTAGAATCTATGCAACACCTCTTTTTTGAGTTCCCATATATTGCCCCTTTATGGTCTAAATTGAGTCACTCATTGGGCTTACCTGTATTTTCCAGTTTGACGTATACTGAATTATTTATGGGGACTTTGGACCAAATTGGAAGATTTTTTTTCCAGGTACTTTGCGAGTGCTGTTTGCTGTCTGCAAATGGTGCATCTGGCACAACAGATGTTTGTTGGTGTTACAACAGAAATCGATTACTTTGCCTGCACTTCAAGAACATATCAGAAGTGAAATCTCTAGAATTTATTGTTTAGAGAAGAAAACTCTTCCTGCGCCTTTAGTGGCATTTTGGTGGAGAGCTTTACCGATCATTTTGTTTGAAGGGGTTACCTGAATATGGGTTTTATATTGTCTGGAGTTTTTCTTTTTCTTTCCTTCCAATATCAAGTATGTGGGGGGGCCGGGTTTGATTCTATGGTGAACAATTTTTTTTAGTACACATCTTTTCCTTTTCATACGTACAATGGATATTGTGATTTTTCTCTTTCTGTTTTCATAGGTAGTAAGCAATATGTTTATAGTGTTATGTATTACCTTGGTTTTGTTTTCTTATATTGTTTTCCAATAAAAAATTCCCCTACTCTTTCTGATAAGTGCCATGGGATCTTTAACATCCACCTGAACTACCACCAATCCAGGCAGATGGGACCTCGGTTTAATGTCTCATCTGAAAGACGGCACCTCAGAAGTGCAGCACCCCTCTCATGCTGCACTACACTGTCAGTACTGAGATATTAACCCAGGTGCCAGATGTGGGAACTGAACCCATAGCCCTCTGATCTCCCGGCCTCAGAAGAGAGTGTGCTACCTACTGAGCCACTGACACTGAAGGTTGAACCTTTCCAGCAAATGCTGTTCATAGGATCTCTTCTGGATGCAACCAGGGTCCTGGGTTTTCTTCCAGAAAGCAGACTGTGAGCAGTACTACAGACTGCATGCTACATCATGGAACGCAAGACTTTGCAAACACACTCCATGCAACGCATGCTGGGTTTTATAGCCTCCCTAGTGTACACCGTGCCCTTGGCACACCTACACACGAGGACAACCCAGTTGGCGCTCAATATGCAGTGGTCACAAGCACCACACCCTCAGAATTACCCTATTTAAGTGACCAAACCTCTGGTACTGTTACTTACTGTAGCAGTGACCGAACCTCTGGTACTGAACCTTACATGGTGGTCAATTGAGGAATCCTCCTCCAAGGTTTCCCCTTCCCTAAACTGGAACTTGACATGATTCTCACCATGGATGCCTCCCTGTTGGGGTGGGGGGTCCACTGCCAAGGCCTCCAGACACAAGATGTTTGGGGTCCGTCAGAGATTCATCATCTCCATAACTGTGTGTTGGAAATGAAAGCTGTTTTATACAGTCTAAAAGCCTTAGTGGACTTAGACACAAAACAGTCAAGTCCTCCAGACAGGCAGCAAGTCTGTCATGTACTGTATCAACAAACAATGAGGAGCATACCTAACAGAGGTAGTGAGAGGGTGGGAATGGTGCCTGGAACAAGGGATCCTGCTGCAAGCAATTTATCTGCCAGGAGTACAGAACACTCTGGCAGATGAGCTCAGTCAAACAGAGGCCAATCCTCACAAGTGATCACTGGCTCCAGAGATTGTGAGATTGCTGTTTGACGAGGAGGGCACCATAGATGTAGACCTTTTTGTGTCTAGACTGCCATGGCAAAATCTGTTTCTGTATGCATTTCCTCCAAGCCTTCTCATTCAGAGTGATGCTCAAATTGGAGGTGCAGGGTAACATGATTCTAGTGGCCCCCTGCTGGCCTTTGAAGATACAGTTTCCTCTGTTGAACAGACTGTAAATCAGCAAACTGAGGACTCTCAGGACGGACTTGTTGATACAGGGTCAGATGGTCCATCCCAACCTGCATTTCCTTCACCTTCAGACCTGGCTCCTGAAGAGTTAGAAGTGAACATGTACAAGGTATCTCAGAGGTTCTCTGAACTACTTTTGGCTGAGCACAAGCCTTCCTCTCTAGGGAGACATACACAGCCAAATGGAAAATATTTTCCAGCTGGTGCTCCAAGATCCTCATGGATCCTTTCAGATGTCCCCCTGATAAGGTTCTGAAGTACAGTCGTGGTCAAAAATATTGGCGCCCTTGCACTTTTTTCTAATAACTCACAATTTCCTCTAAACATAAGTTGAAATTAACAACAGTAGTTGGTCTCCACAGTTCTTTATTTCTCTGTTAATATTACAGAAGCTTTGTTTTTGATTCAGAATTTAATACTGTATATCCTTTTAAATCAGAAAATGAAAAGAAATGGCATTGACAAAATTGACACCATAGACTTAATATTTGGTAGCACAGCCTTTGGTCAAAATAACTGCAATCAACCGCTTCCTATAGCCATGGATGAGCTTCCTGCGCCTCTCTACTGGCAGTTTGGCCCATCTTCTTGTGCAAACTGCTCCAGTTCTCCCAGATTTGAAGGGTGCCTTCTCCCAACTGCTGTTTTCAGATCTCTCCACAGGTTTTCAATGGGATTTAGATCTGGACTCATTGCTAGCCACTTCAGAACAGTCCAGCGTCTTGTCTTGAACCATTCCTCGGTGCTTTTTGAAGTGTGTTTGGGGGTCATTGTCCTGCTGGAAGACCCATGACCTTCGACGGAGACCCAGCTTTCTGACACTGGGTTCAACATTGCGCTCCAAAATGGCCTGGTAATCTCCAGACTTCATGATGCCATGCACACGTTCAAGGCACCCAGTGCCAGAGGCAGCACAGCAACCCCAAAACATCACTGAACCTCCTCCATGTTTGACTGTAGGGAAGGTGTTCTTTTCTTTGAAGGCTTCATTTTGTTTTCTGTAAACATAGAGATGATGTGCTTTACCAAAAAGCTCTAATTTGGTCTCATCTGTCCACAGGACATTCTCCCAGAAGGATTTTGGCTTGTTCAGGTGTGTTTTGGCAAACTCCAGTCGGGCTTTCTTATGTCTCTCTCTCAGCAGAGGGGTCCTCCTGGGCCTCCTACCATATAAGCCCTTTTCACTGAGTTGGCAACGGATGGTGCGAGTTGAAACTGTCATACCTTGTGTCTGAAGGTCAGCTTGAATCTGGCAGTTGATCGAGGTGCTTTCTCCACCATTCGAACAATCCTGCGCTGCAATCTTCGATCAAGTTTTCTCTTGCTGCCACGTCCAGGGAGGTTGGCTACAGTGCCATGGGCCTTAAACTTCCTGATAACATTACGTATGGTGGAAACAGGAACATCAAGGTCTCTGGAGATTGATTTGTAGCCTTGAGATTGTCCATGCTTGGCTACAATCTTCTGTCTGACCTCCTCAGACAATTCTCTGACTTTCTTTCTTTTCTCCATGCTCATTGCGGTACACACAGTGACACAAAACAGGAGAATGAGTCCTTTTCTCTATTCAAACTGGTTGAATGAGTGATTTTTATATTGCAGGCACCTGCAACTCACCACAGGTGAGTTCAGTTCCAAAGTGAAGGAGAATCACCTGCTTGAAATCTAATTATTTCTAACTACTTCTAAAAGGTGCCAATAATTTTGTCTGGCCATTTAAGGATTTCTGTGTGGAATAAGCGAAGACTTAGTAAATTTTTCTGCTTTTTGTGTTTTATTCCACTACAAACCAAAGAAATACATATGTAGATACCAAAATATGTTTTAATTTCAACAATTTTCTGGAAGGAATGGTGCATTATTAGAAAAAACTGCAAGGGTGCCAATATTTTTGGCCACTGCTGTACTTACTAGGACTTTCTCATGCTGGTCTGCACCAGTGTACTGTTTCAGCATACCACAAGCCCATTGGTACTCTCTACCTGGCACGCCTGCCACTGTTCAAGAGGTTCTTTAAGGGCATTGTACACACAGGGTCTCCCATCAAGAAGCCAGTAGCTCCCTGGGACATCAACCTTGTTTTGAATATGTTTACTTGCAAGCCCTTTGAGACTGTTGCGAGATGTGACTTAAAGTTCTTAACCTAGAAACAGCATTTCCGGGGCTATGACCTCTGTACACAGAATTATCTGAAAGCCATGATTTGGTCACAGATCCTCTATATACTGTTTTCCATACACTCCCCAAGTGGTGTTGGAGGCGGTCTTAGGCCTTAGTCCTGCCTACATACTTTGTCAACTTCCAGAATGAGGGAGAGAGAGAACTCCCACTCACTGTATGTTAAGAGGGTCATTGGGTTTTATCTGGACAGAACCAAGGACTTCAGAAAATCCAAAAAGCTCTTGGTCTCCTTCTATCCTAATCAGAAGGGATAGTCTGTTACAGTCAAGTGAATTTCTGCTTGGATTGTGACTTGCCTTCACCACTGCTGTGCTATGACTGAGGTTTAATTGGAGGACAGCGTACACGCCCACTCCACCAGAGCGGTTGCCACCCCTGGCAGAGATAAGCTTTGTGCCTGTTGGAGAAATTTGCAGGGTGCATATGTGCCCATGTGTAAAGATTACCCATTAAACAACCCTGTAGCTAACAGAAAAATAAATTATGGTAAGCCTGATATGATTTCTTCTATGAGGACGTTGCACATGCTATGGGGAACTGCACTAGTGTTGACTGGAAGGAATAAAGTAATAAAACTACAGTTACAAATATACAACTTAGTCCTTCTATGAATACTGCAAAATAGTCTTGATTTTAATTGTTTTTTTCTCTTGACAGGTAACATTCCAGGCTTGCAGCATTTCTGAAGCCAGGTGCCTCTAAGATCAGCTAGCTACAATCTGTCCTATTGTGGTATGTGCTTAATTTTTTTTACACTAAAAAATCCATAGAAATTACTTTGTAAACAGATTTTGTTTCCAAGGTTGGCTCAAGGGAACTGATTTAGCAAGGCAAGTTCAGAAAACAGGTGATAACAATTCATCATCTTCCAAGACTCAATCTTCACCATTGATTCATACTTCAGAGGTGCTAGGACTTTGCAGGAGCTTTTTTCCTACAGGGAGGGATTCAGTGTCAGCTACTGACGTTATCCGCACACTATGTAGTGCCGCACATTAGCCAATAACATTGTTCGCTCCCTCATGCACCTTAGTTCTGTTCTTGCCACCACTGAGTGCACATTGTGTGTGCAGCAGTATTTCAGTTCCATCAACATCGACCGAATTTCTTCTTTGTCACCTCCAAAAAGTTTCTGTTTGAAATGCTAACTTTTGTTTATTTGTTTTTTGTGATGTCGTAGTCCCAGGGGGCTACAAAAGACTGTCAAATCCCCCATAATGCGTCATTGCCCATGTGGGGAACTTTTCGTGGTGACAGATAACATCAGCGGTGCTGGACCTGCCCTGGCTTGTCTCACAGCATGGAGGCATGCAATGCCTGTTTCTCTGTGGACTGCAGTACATTAGAGATCTGTGCGTTGAAGTGGGGTTGCCTGAGCCTTACCTTTAGAGGCAAGCATTGCACACGTGAGGCTATGGCATGGTCTCTGGGCTCATCCACTGACCCCCATCCCAGCACTACCCATGATGAGGAAGCACAGGGTTCTTCTTAACGTCATCCCCCTGAGGGGTGGGTCAGGTGGACAGCTGATTCCTTCTGGGCCGCCGGCCACGCCGCTCCCACCACCCCCACCCCCACTCCCAGTCTGTCTTCTCTAGGCAGCAGATGTTCCGGTGGTGAGTCTGAAACTATATGCTGCTTGTCACAGCCTGTGCCTTCTTGGCTTCTGACACCATCTGTGTGAGCGGGGTGGTGGCAGCCATGACTTTGGGTCCCTTCCTGATACCATTCATGATGTTGGAGCCAGCACCAAAGCTATGCGTCATCCGGTTGCCGAGGTGCTAGTGTTGGTCTCTCCCCCCATGTAGCTTTCACAGCTCCGGGGGTGAGATCAACCCTGGCTCCAGCGAGGAGTGTGGCACAGGCATGGTGTTGCCCAAAGTCTGTCCCTGGTCCAGGTACCCACTCTTGACTCTGCTTATGGTGTTGGGCGGGGGACGGACCTAGGAACAGCGTCTAACCTGGCACTGGGCCCGGCAATGAGGGCAGTGCCAGCGGGTGTGCCTGTGGGGAACCTTTGTCCAGTCAGTTACTGGCACTGGGTCTGGTGCTGGAGGATGAATGGGCTATGGAGTTCTTTCCTAACCCACAGGCTGTCCACCACTGGTAAGGATCAGAGCTTCCCCCATGGAATTGTACGGCTCCGCTCTTCTCGCCCATGCAACCTTCCCTTCACATGTCCTCTACCTCTGAGTTTTCCCTGTACCAGAGATTCCCTGTGGACATGCTTCAGGCGCTGAACATTTGCACTAGTGCTACCCGCAGTACTGTGTCCTTGCAGCTGGGATTCCTAGGAGATTTCAGCAATGCTAGTTGTGTCGCAACACGTCTCTCTTGCCCAGAGCTTTCAAGAAGTGTTAAAGGGCAGCCTGGAGACATCCCTTCTTACCCCCTCCAGCTCTACGGGACATCCAACAACTATACTGCACTGCCTTGGGCTCTGCAAGGAACAGTGCCTCATTGAGGTCATGCAGACCCTGACAGGGTCTCAGCACCAAATGTGGGCCTGGCTTCATGAAGCTGACTCTGCTCAGGCAGATGCTTTAGGCAGGAAGTCGTTTACTCGGCTTGCACAATGATGTGCATTGCTGCATATCAGGCACATGGGGCAGCTTACAACAAGCGTCAGTGGGTGCTTTTAGATCTTTTCCTAGCTGCCGTGCCACATACTGAGTTAGTCTGGCAGACCATAAGCCTTTATGCCAAGGACCTGAAGCTGGTGAGGCATAAGTCAAGGGCATCATATGATGCCAGTGAGGTGGCCTCCAGGCTTATGGGAACTGCTGTCTGCATTTGTTAGATGGCATAACTTTGCCTTGCATGACTGGCACCTATGGCCTGGTGAAAGGTGCTTAACGTCCATTTCCAGGAGGCTCACTTCTTCAGGTGGGAGTTGTCTGGGCACTCTCTCGCTTCTCCGTCTGACTTGACCAGTCTCCGGTCTCATCAGACCCATGAGGACCCCCTGCTCTCAGGTGTTGTTTCCCACGCAAAGGGCTGAGGGTATTTGTTACCCCCAGAGTGAGACATCGCCTCCCTTTTTTGGGGGAAGCTTGGTACTATGAGTCAGTAGGATGTTTGTCGTTGTAAAAGTGGTTTGATTTTGTCTGATTGAAACTTAATAAAGTGTATTTAAAAAAGTATGAATCAGTGGTGAAGAGGGATTCTTGGAAGATATGAAAATTATGTACATACAGTAATTGTAGATCTTATAGTATATTTTCACCATTGATTCAGATGCCCACCCACCATCCCCCACTCAGCTGAGAGCCAGGGCCTCTGGCAGCCCACCTTGTGGGTGCTGGCAGTAGATGGCTCTTCTGCCATGGTCCTTTGGTGATTTTTCTTGTTGTTGTATCCTCTGCCATGGTACTGTGGTAGCCCTACTGGGTCAAAATGTCTTGGTTCTACAGCATGCGACATGACACATAAAGGTAAACAGCGCGGTAGGTAAGAGCGAGAGGGTGCAAAACCGCAAAAGGAAGTACCCGTGGTAGTGCACCCTCTCACTCTTCCCTGTAAAGTAATAAATGGAGTAGTAAATGGAGTACACAGTGAAGAAAGGAGGGTTACTAGTGGGGTACCACAGGGTTCGGTACTGGGACCAGTCCTTTTTAATGTCTTTATAAGTGACATTGCAGAGGAACTGGAAGGAAAAGTATGTCTCTTTGCAGATGACACAAAGATCTGCAACAGGGTTGATACACAGGATGGAGTAGAAAGGATGAGAAGGACTTGGCAAGGTTGGAGGAATGGTCAAATGTATGGCAGCTCAGATTCAATGCAAAGAAGTGCAAGGTAATGCACCTGGGAAACAAAAACCCAGGGGAAGAGTACACAATGGGGGGTGAGATACTGACAACAGTAAAATGGAAAGGGACCTGGGGGTAATTATATCAGATGATCTAAAGGTGGGAAAGCAATGTGAGAAGGCAGTAAGGAAGGCTGGGGGGATACTGGGATGCATAGGAAGAGGCATCAATAGTAGAAAACAGGAAGTTGTTATCCCTCTGTACAGACAGTTGGTGAGACCCCATCTGGAGTACTGTGTGCAGTTCTGGAGACCCCATCTCCGCAAAGACATAGACAGAGTGGAGGCTGTCCAGAGGAGGGCACCAAAATGGTGCAGGGTCTGCACCAGAAGACATACTAAGAAAGACTAAAGGAGCTTAATATATATACTCTTGAGGAAAGAAGGAGAGAGGGACATGATAGAAACTTTCAAGTACCTCAAGGAATTAACAAAGTCCAAGAGGGTAGCATCTTCCAGAAAAGAGATGTGCAAGAACAAGGGGCACAATTTGAAGATAGAGGGGCGGCTCAGGGTAATGTGAGGAAGTATTTTTTCACTGAGAGGGTTGTGGATGCATGGAACAGCCTCCCTGAGGAGGTCATGGAGTCAAGAACAGTGGTGGACTTCAAGAATGCATGGGACAGGCATAAGGCAGTCCTAGGGGCGGGTAAGAGGAAGTAAGCTGTTGGTTAACTAGGATCTGCAGCTTATCTGTTAGGTAGGAAAATGGGCAGACTAGGTGGGCCAAGCGGTCCTTATCTGCCGTCAAATTCTATGTTTCTATGTTTCTGTGCAGGAAAAGACTCCTGCTGGAACAGGGGCCCGCCGAACAGCTGCCGTGGCTCGACCGGATGAGCCACCGGCAACAAGGGTTTTGATTCCTGGTCCCAGACGCATGGAGTTAGATAATTTAGTCGGGGGGTCGGGGGTGGTCCTCCCCCCAAAAAAACAGTAATTATGCCGTTTGCAGTATATCATGATGTATTGGCAGTGCGGTATATTGCCATGGTATAATGTCTTGCAACATTATGACCCCATGCCCTTTGGTGGTTCTTCTTGTTGGTTTTAACAAGAAAAAAAAGAGAGCACTGGTCACTCAGGTGCCACCATCACCCCCAAAAAAGGCAACAATAAAAGGAGCAGATGTCACTAGAGGCTCCTCTACCAACACCCCCAAAAAAGCTTAAGTTTTTTTTTTTCTTTATGGAGTGGGTAGGTGGTCTCTTCTGTCCATATTTTGTCTTCTTCCTGCCTAGGTGCATATCTCCGGTATATCCCCTTAGTTGCTGTATGCAGCATGTGCCCTGAGTACTATCCTGTTTACTCCACTGAATGACTGCTCTGTGTGTGGAGAGGTGCAATGCACCTTGCTTGAATCAGTTTAGCTTCACACAGAGTACATCCCTGTGGGTGCAGGGAGCAGCATGGCATATTCTTCCTCTCATGCTAGAATGCTGTGGTTGGTATTACCTTGTTACTTCTCTCTGTGCTTTGGGTTTCACCCACTCCGCCTGGAGCATGCCAGAGAAGAATACCACATCCTGACTTCTAAGAACTGCTGATTCTGCAGCTGCTATGCTCCTCATCCCTACTTTTCTCCATCTGTCATAGAGAAAAGAGGGTTGTGAGTTTTCGAGTTTACTCAGTTTCTGTCATCTAGCATGAAGCTATTCTTTTTTGGGAGTCCAGATGTCATTTTCCATTTTTGACATTTTTCCCCCACCTCATTTGCAAGGGGGTCCCAACTTGGACTTCCCCTTTTGCTACTTCTGCAAGAGCCATTTATTTAGGGCTGCTGCCCTGTCTTATTACATTTCCCTGTCCATGCTCTGTCTGGCTAGTGGTATAGGTTTCTGGTTCTTTATGGACCCCCTACCTGGTGCCACCTACTAGGCCCTACCCTTGGTCTCTAAGTTGGTAGTCAGCTCCTAATTGGTAAATTTTATTTCCCGTATCCTTTAACTAACTGTATGTTGCTCACCTACTTGGTAAAAAAAGGTACTGAGGTGGTTGGGGGCTGGTACTGATGTATACCAGCAGGGAGCATGTGGCGCCTACTTGCACCACCAGCCTTCCAGAAAAATTCTGGTTCCCAAGAGGTCCTAGCACTTCCGGCACATACTCATTCGTGGTAATATGGAGAAGATATTGAGGAAGATCAACAGGTAAGTACGTAACTTTCATTTTTGCTAAGAAGCTTACTTGGGGACATTGATGTCTGTATTTATTTGTGATGTTTGGAAAGACTGCGTAGACATAGGCAAGCTTCATAACTGCTGTATTCAGAATGTTCATGTCCACAGGTTTCTATGTGAGCACAGCTCTTTTGGGGCTGTACCACTACCCCAGAGGGATTGCACATTACCTATATATAATTACTCCCCATTGACAACGTTGGTACTAGAAGAAAAGGAAATTAGGGCAAGTATGAAGGAATTTCTCCTTTTGTAGATTTAGTTACTGCAAAAGCCATTTTTCTGAGGGTAACAAGACCTTTCAGAATGTGGAGTGTTGGGGGATACCTGAGCTTTCAGGGACTGTAAGGCCCTCTGCCTATAGCACTGGGCCGCGCTACATCCTGGGCATGCAGGTAGCTCCTCCCCCAACCTTTTGGGTTCTATTGCTTATGTATTATGCTGGATTTGTGGACTAACACTGTACCTGGCATCTGCCCTTTCTAGTGCTGTTCCTCCCACTACATCATCAACACTGTGATCTCACTGACAGTGATATCACAGGTGACTGACTTGGCCGCTACTGAGTGGCTCTTACTGAGCAGCTGTAATGTCACTGTCAGTGAAGTCACAATGCTGATGATGAGATCAATCAGAAATGTATTTGTATAGCGCAATTGAACAGGTTTCAAAGCACTTATATATACATAATTATCAATAAAATATAAACAGCATTTAAAACAGGTAATTAAAACAGGTAACAGGCAGCAGAATATCAAGATTCAGAAAATGCCAAACTAAACAAATGGGTTTTTAAGGTAGATTTAAAAGCCTCAGTGGCTAGGCACTGTCTCACCCGATGAGGTAGAGAGTTCCACAGGATCGGGGCTACAAAAGCAAAAGATCTAGCTCCTTGCGGTCTTCAGGCGAACCCTAGAAACCTCTAGCAGTCCCTCATCGGTGAAGTGGAGTGGGCAGTAGGGACACAGGAGATCATATAATTACCGTGGTCCCTGTCCGTGTAGGGCCTCATAGGTCAGTAACTTGACCTTGAAGGTGATCCTCCACTGAACTGGCAGCCAGTGCAGGTCATGGAGCACAGGTGTGACATGGCAAGGTCTAGGTAAGACAGTCAACAACCTGGCAGCTGCATTCTGCACCAGTTGGAGGCAACAGAGGTCCATCATCGGTAACCCTAGGTATAGGGCGCTGCATTAATCAAGGCGGGAAGTCACAAAGGCGTGGACCAACATTGGAAGGTCATCAGGCGGGACCAGGTGTTTAATCCGGGTGATATTCCTCAGATGGAAAAATGAGGTCTTGATGACGGCCGACACCTGAGACTTAAGCGTCAGCCCACCGTCAAGCATAACGCCCAGGTTTTGCACCTGGTCAGAGGTCGTCAACTGGCTGCCTTCTAGCCAAAGCCCAGATGGCTGCCCAGCCGACAACCCCTCTACCTGATGACCTGGATCCACAGCCAACACCTCAGTCTTATCCGGGTTCAACCTCAGCCAGCTAGCACTCATCCAGTCCTGAATCCCAAATAGGCAGTTGTTAAAGACAGCGACAGCATCACCCAGCTCGGGCGTGAAGGACATGTACAGCTAAGTATCATCTGCATAGCAGTGAAAGCTCTGCCCATGCCGCCTTATGTCTCCTAATGGCAACATGTACACCGTGAACAACATGGGTGAAAGAACTGAACCCTGTGGAACCACATAAGACAGGGTGGAAAGAGGCAGAGGAAAAAAATCCCCAGTTCCACTCTCTGAGTCCCGTCTGTGAGGAAAGGAAAGAGATGAGGAGAACAGATCTAGGTATGTCAGCTGTCAGGCAGAGTGCTGTTCCACAAAGTCTTCTAATTAACCAAAGAGAAAAGAAAAATACCTCAGATATAAAATGTAATAGTTGGCTGCTTTTAAAAACTAATACTAGTTTCAGGCAGTACACTAGCTCTTCAAGCATCATTGGCAGCTAGAAAGATATATGTACTGACACATGGGGAAAGCTACTACTCTGCCTTGTCCACCAGTGTACATGTTCATACTTCACTACTGCCTGGAAACAAAAGCAAGAGAGGAGGCTAGATTTGAAATTTATGTACTTCAGAAGCTATTTCCAGAGTTCTACTAAAATCATCCAATCCAGGATACTGCTTAGAGTCTGCAAAAGTTTGACTGTTCCAGTCCATGTAGTGAGAAGGGAAAGATCTCACTTCGAGATAAAGCTCTTGCAGCAGGTCATTACACATAGGACTATGCCGCCAGGCACTAGGACCCCACGGAAAACTTCTAGCTAGCAGTCCAAGGCGGGGGACTGCCCCAGATGTCAATTCCACCCACAGTGTCATTCACTGTATAAAGGGGGCAGTCGCCCAGCACCGCCTGCTCCAAGGATGCCTTCTGCTTCCCGTTGACTGCCATTTTTCTTTGACGCTCCACACAGTTCAATACTCGTGTTTTTGATCACCACTTTGTCTTCCGAGCCTTTGTCATCAACTCCATGGCAGATGGCTAAGTGCACGTGCGGCAAACAAATTTCAGCTAAGGACGGTCAATTGGCCTGTCTCTTGTGCCTGGGTCCCGGACACAAGATAGATGATTGCCCACACTGCCAGAGCTTCAACCAGTGCACTCGCATCCTCCGTCTAAAGACACTGAAGGCCTACCTCTTGGAGCAACAAGTGGCTGCGATGCAGAAGTCTCACTCGGGACACAGCTCCTCCTCGTCCTCCGCTCATCAGGCTTCCCCCAAGGAGAAAAGCACTCAGGGAAGCATCACAAAAAAGACAGGGAGAAAACCAGGTCACACTCGTGGTCCTGCCCTCCTCACAAAGGTAAGGCCTCCTCCTCCGACAGGTTGTCAAACTCTGCCCACAGGTCATTAGCCCTCCCAAGGGCTGCAGCTTTAATGTTTCCCACCTCTTCTCAGGCGTCAGGAGGGAATTTGGGGCATGGGAATTCTCAGGCCACATCATCTTCCTCGTTGGCCATCAGACCCCACAAACATTTGTTAAGGTCTAAGGCCTAAGACCAGGTCACTGCTTTTTCTTTGGTGGGAGTCCAAACCTGCTCCCCGTTGTTAAGACCTCGTCCTCCCATTCGTCATCTAAGCCTGATGACAGGGGTAAGTGCACGGAAGGCAGTACAGTGCATACAACTCCCATGACGCCTGACCAGTTGTTCCCAGTCAAGCTAGACAGATCCCCTTAGTGCCTGTCTCCACGGCTGTGGTGCCAGATAAAACTTCGGTTCCACAGACGCCGCCAGCCCCCTGAGGGCCTCTGCCAGAGGATCTGATGGCGCCCGACCTTACCTTGGACCCCTTGACGCCAGGTCCTAATGAATGCCCCCAACTAGTGCCCTAACGCCTAAGGCTAGGGCAGACAACCAGGGGCCCAGGGATGGAGCATCAGGCGGCCAGACTATATATGCTCCCCCACTGCTAGACCAGACACCAGCACCTCGGGTCCATCAGGGGCAGTGCCAGAGCCACCATCAGGCTCTATGGTCCCCTTAGCTAAGGTTGGAGTGTTGTTCACCAGCTGGTGGAACACAATAAAGGGAGATCTTCAAAAACCTGATCAGAAGGGGACACTGGGGGCCATCCCGCAGCCAACACCTTCTCCCAGATCCCTGTTGCCACCCCGACGCCTAGACTGACTCCAGATGGCTCCGACCACAACTCCGTCAGACGTAACTGCCGGGGTCGTCAGCCTTTATTTAACTCCAAGAAACGAGCCTCACCTCGGGGAGCACCCTAAGGCGGACTCCACTGTGTTCACGGCGGCACATGGCAGGTCACAGTAGCCTAGACATATGAGTTCCCAGCCTCCTGACAAGGAGTCTAATAACATAGACCAGTTGGGGAGAAGGGTGTATATCTCGTCGACCTATACCATAAGGTCCCTAAATTTCCTGGCTCACATGGTTATGTACCAGAAGTGCCTGTGGCAAAAGCTATGGACCTTGCCAAGACTCAGCCAGACTCATCAGATAAGTCTGATCTGTTAGCAGTATTACAATCTGGAGGAGATGTGGGCAAGCTTGTGCTCCACAGCTCCTGCGATGCAGCTGATGCCACAGCCTGGGCGGCAGCCTCAAGCGTCACTCCTGGCTGAGTGTGTCAGGTTTTAGGCAAGACCTCCAGGATAACATCTTGGACCTGCCCTTCCAGGGCCCAGTCCTTTTCCGGCAGGAAGCCCAAAAGATTGTTTAGGGCCTACAGGATTCAGGTAAGGCGGTGTTGGACATACATAAGATGTACAAATCAGAACCCTACCCTCCTAGGCACAGACACTTTCGGAGGCAGCAGGGGCAACAAGCAAAGAAGCAACCGCAAAGAGGTGGTTTTAAAAGAAAAGCACCCCTTCAAACAGCAGGCTACCAGGGCCAATGCACTGCTAAACAACCCAGAGCTCCCTTTCCTACTCCTTCCGCCTCAGCCTGACTCCTTACCCGCCCCCTGCCCACAGCGGAGCTAGTAGGGGAGGCAGTGGGGGGGGGGGCATTTCTCCCTTTACCTCTCAGGATGGTCCTAAATCACCTCAGATGAATGGGTACTGCAGCTCATAGAGAAAGGCTATGCCCTAGAGTTCTCCGCATTACCGTAGGACAACTCACCAGTCCTTTCAACCTGCACTCCCTCCCACACAGGTCTGATCCGGGCGGAGATTCAGGCCCTCCTATCCAAGTGAGCCATTCAGGTAGTGCCACTATCTCAAAGGGGCAAAGGGTACTACTCTCGCTTCTTCCTAGTCCCAACGAAGACGGGACCTTCGTCTCATCTTGGACCTCAGTCAGCTGAATCTATTCATAGAATACAGATGGTTCAGGATGGTGACACTACAAGAACTTCTTCCCTTGCTGCATCAGGGAGACTGGCTCTGCTCACTAGACATGTAGCATGCTTAAAGGCACATAATGATCCTGCCATCCCACTGGAGATATCTCAGGTTCACATTCGAAGGGCAGCACTACCAGTTCTGGGCTCTGCCCTTTGGCCTCTCCTAGGCACCTCCGGTGTTCACCAAGTGCCTGGTGATGGTAGCAGCAGCCTCAGGAAGCAGGGGCATTATATTTACTCATACCTAGATGACTGGCTACTATCGGCTCCCTCCAGGGTGTCACGCTCTAGAATGCACCTTCAGTATGTTCCAGAACCTAAGGCTCACACTAAATTTCACGAAGTCCATGCCATGGTCTTCTCAGAGGCTACAGTTTATAGGAGCCATCCTGGACATGGTTCAGAGGAGGGCTTTTCTCCCCATGGACAGGGCAGAGAGTCTTCAAGCCCTAGCTTGGAGGCTGGCCTTTGTGCAACAAGCTCCAGCCAGATTAGTACTGCAGCTTCTGGGACACATGGCCGCTGCCATTGTGACAGTTCCCTATGCTCGTCTGCACATGAGAACACTCCAATAGAACCTCAGAGTGCAGTGGGATAAGCGCAGCGACGACCTCGACCAGAGAGTCAGGATCTCGAAGGCTGTTCACCAAACTGTCTCTTGGTGGCTGAACCCCTCCCACTTATTGGTAGGGGCCCCTTTCAGCAGCCCTACACCTCAGCAGGTAGTCACCACAGACACATCAGGCATGGGATGGGGTGCCCACCTCGGGAATCACCAGACCAGGGGGTCCTGAACTCGGGCAGAGAGCTCTCTCCACATAAATGTACTGGAGATGGAGAGCTGTGCTTTATGCTTTGCAGGCATTCCAGAGCGAACTTCTCCTAGGTCCCACACTAATACAGATGGACAACACGTCAGTGGTGTTTTACATCAACAAGCAAGTGGGGACACAGTCTCACCCCCTTTGCAGAGAGGCCATGAGGGTCTGGTATTGGGCGACAGACCACGACCTGCATCTTCTGGCAGTCCATGTTCCTGGTCTTCAAAACACGCTCATAGACAGCCTCAGTTGCTCGCAGTCTCAAACCCTCAAGTGGGAGTGGCTGCAAGACGTGGCAGAAGATCTTTTCAACAGATGGGGCATGCCAGAGTTGGACCTTTTTGCGTCCTCACTCAACACCTAACTGCCAAATTTTTGCTCGCTAGAGCCAGGGCATGGTGTTTTCTGGCAAGACACATTGTCCCTCTTCTGGATGGGGAAGTTTCTTTACACCTTCATGTCCTTTCCCCTTCTGCAGAGGGCTCTGTTCAAGTTACAGTCAGAGCCAGCAACCCTGATTCTGATAGCACCCTTGTGGCCCGGACAAATCTGGTTCCCACTTTTGCAGCATCTGGCGGAGGAAACCATCTGTTCCCCTCCCGCTATCCTCTCGCTTGCTTTCCCAGGAGCGAGGCACTCTACTGCACCCCAACCTAAAGTCTCTGCATCTCTATGCATGACTCCCGCAGACATAGTTAGGAGCATGTTCCGGGTATCAGAGGAGGTAGCAGATGTGTTGGTGGCTGTAAGGAAATCGTCCATCAGGGCCACTTATGCCATGAAGTGGAAAAGATTTAGCCTCTGGGCAGCTGCCCAAGATCTGGACCCATTTCTGTGTGAAGTGAATTGGGTCCTGGAGTACCTTTTCTTTCTGTCTGACTTAGGTCTTAGCTATTCCTCCATTAAGGTACTTCTTTTGGCCATTTCTGCCTATCATGTACCAATGGATGGCAAGAACCTGGCCCAGCTGGATCTATCCCAGACCTTCTTATGAGGTATCCTGCATATTAAGCCCCCATATGTGACTCTGTCCCTCCTTGGGATTTGCTCTTTATGCTGGAAAAGCTGACTTTGCACCCCCCCGCCCCCCGTTTGAACCAGTTGCGAGCTTCGCTTCCTCTCTTGGAAAGCATGGTTTTTAGTTGCTGTTAGTTTGACCAGGAGGATTTCCGAGCTCCAGGCTTTCATGTGTAAAAAAACCATACTTGGTTTTTCACATGGACAGAGTGTTCCTCCGTACGAATCCTAAGTTTCTTCCAAAGGTGGTGTCTGAGATGACGCTTAATCAAGACATCAGCCTTCTGGTGTACTATCCGGAGTATTCTAACAAAGGGAAGGCACTATTGCATACATTAGATAAACATAGAAACGTAGAATTTGACGGCAGATAAGGACCGCTTTGGCCCACCTAGTCTGCCCATTTTCCTACCTAACAGATAAGCTGCAGATCCTAGTTAACCAACAGCTTACTTCCTCCGACCCCCCACTAGGACTGCCTTATGTCTGTCCCATGCATTCTTGAATTCCTTCACTGTTCTTGACTCCACGACCTCCTCAGGGAGGCTGTTCCATGCATCCACAACCCTCTCTGTGAAAAAATACTTCCTCACATTACCTCTGAGCCGTCCACCTCTATCTTCAAATTGTGCCCCCTTGTTTTTGCACATCTCTTTTTCTGAAATATGCTACCCTCTTGGACTTCGTTGATTCCCTTGAGGTATTTGAAAGTTTCTATCATGTCCCCCCTCTCCCTCCTTTCCTCGAGGCTGTACATCTTTAGTTCCTTTAGTCTTTCTTCTTATGTCTTCTGATGCAGACCCTGCACCATTTTGGTTGCCCTCCTCTGGACAGCCTCCACCATGTCTATGTCTTTGCGGAGATGGGGTCTCCAGAACTGTACACAGTACTGCAGATGTGGTCTTACAAACTGTCTGTACTGAGGGCCAACAACTTCCTGTTTTCTACTATTGATGCCTCTCCCTATGCATCCCAGTATCCTCCCAGCCTTCCTTACTGCCTTCTCACATTGCTTGCCCACCTTTAGGTCATCTGATATAATTACCCCCAGGTCCCTTTCCATTTTTACTGTTGTCAGTATCTCACCACCCATTGTGTACTCTTCCCCTGGTTTTGTTTCCCAGGTGCATTACCTTGCACTTCTTTGCATTGAATCTGAGCTGCCATACATTTGACCATTCCTCCAACCTTCCCAAGTCCCTTCTCATCCTTTCCACTCCATCTTGTGTATCAACCCTGTTGCGGATCTTTGTGTCATCTGCAAAGAGACACACTTTTCCTTCCAGTTCCTCTGCAATGTCACTTATAAAGACATTAAAAAGGACCGGTCCCAGTACTGAACCTTGCGGTACCCTGCTAGTAATCCTCCTTTCTTCACTGTGGACTCCGTTTACTACTACCCTTTGCGTCCTGTTGTCTAGCCAACTTTTTATCCAGGCTACCACCTTGGGACCCACTCCAAGGCTGGCTAACTTGTGTATTAATCTTTTCTGTGGGACTGTATCACATGCCTTGCTAAAATATAGGTAGGCCATGTCCACAGCCCCTCCCAGGTCTACTATTTTGGTCACCCAGTCAAAGAACTCTGTTAGATTCGTCTTACACGACCTTCCCATCGTGAATCCATGCTGCCTTGGGTCGTGTGCCCCACTGGCCTCTAGGTACTCAACAGTTCTTTCCTTCAGAAGTGATTCCATCATTTTCCCTACCACTGTGGTCAAACTATCTGGTCTATAGTTTCCTGCCTCTTTCCTGCTTCCACTTTTGTGACGAGGAATCACATCTGCCCTCCTCCAGTCCTCAGGTACCGCCCCATCCTCCCATGATTTGTTAAAGAGAGTAGTCAGCTGTGTCACTAGTTCTACCCTTAGTGCTTTTAGAATTCTTGGGTGAATCCCATCAGGCCCCATTGCTTTGTCCACCTTCAATTTTATTAGTTCTTCCAGAACCCTTTCTTCTGTAAATAGACTGGTATCGACCCCCGTCTTCAGAGTGTTTCTCTTGTTTGGTTTAGGTACCTCCCCCTCCTCTTCCTTTGTGAATACTGAGCAGAAATATTCGTTCAGTATCCCTACTTTTTCACTGTCACCCTCTACCCACGCTCCCTCCCTTTGTTAAGCCTCAGTATCCCTCCTTTGGTCTTTCTTTACCCCTAATGTACCTATAAAAGGTCTTATCCCCCTCTTAACAGAGTTGGCTATCCTTTCCTCGGTTTGGGCCTTTGCTATTCTGACTGCCTACCCTGCCTCTTTCTGCTTTAACTGATAAAGTTCTCTGTCCTGCTCCTTCTGTGTTTCCTTATATTTCCTGAAAGCTATCCCTTTCTCCTTAACCTTCCCTGCCACCTCTTTTGAGAATCATAGCGTTTTTTTTCCTTCGTTGTGTTTTGTTGATTTGCTTTACACAAGGCTTGTTGCCTCTGTGATGGCTGTTTTGATTATTCCCATTGTTCCTCCACCCTGCTTCTTGCCTGTTTGCTAGTGCTTTTCTGAGGCACTCTCATTTCCCAAAGTCAGCCCTCCTAAAGTCCAATACTCTTGCTTTTGTATGGCTTGATTGTATGGCTGTGTTTATCGTGAACCACACTGTTTGGTGGTCGCATGTTCCCAGATGGCTACCCACTTCTGAATCTGAGATTCTTTCTCCGTCCCCATTTGAGAGTACCAGGTCTAAGATTGCTCCCTCCTGAGTGGGTTCCAATACTAGCTGTCTGAGGCATGCCCATTGTAAGGCATCAAAAATTACCCTGCTCTTGGATGTGCCTGCAGCAAAGGTACTCCAATTAACATCTGGCATATTCAGGTCCCCCATCAACAATATCTCCCCTTTTTCTGCCATTCTAAGGATGCCTTCTATCATTTCCTTGTCCATTCCCTCCCCCTGAGATGGGGGTCTGTATACAACCCCCATGCGGATTGTGGTGCCATTTCCTGTCTCCAGGGTGACCCAGAGTGCCTCACCTGCTCCCTGTTTACTCTTTAGTTCTGTTGCTTTGATCCCTTCCTTTACATAGAGAGCTACTCCTCCTCCTCCTCCTCCTCCTCTTTTACCCTCCCTGTCCCTCCTGTAGATTGTGTATCCTGGTATGTTGACATCCCAGTCATGGTTCTCTGTGTACTATGTTTCTGTGACTGGCACAATATCCAGGCAACCCTCTTCCATCAAGGCCACTAGTTCAGGGAGCTTGTTACACAGACTACAGGCATCGGTACTCATCACCCTCCACTTTTTGATGGCCTTACCCCTTTTAGCCCCATCCCTGTCCTTACTGCCTTTGCCTTTTTTTACATTTTCCTCTGTCCTGCTCCCTAATGACTTCTCTATCTTGGTGTTTACCACACTAATTACTGTGTTTTGTGGGGAGAGGCTGGGATTTCCCTGCTCCTTTTCAGTGCCTCCCCCCTTGGCTAGTTTAAATGCTTGCCAATGAAGCATTTAAACCTCTCACCTAGGATCCTGGTCCCCCGGACAGATGCAGACCATTGCGCCATTATAGGTCTGCATCCCTCCAGGTGGCTCCTCGGTCCCCAGTGAAGCCAGAACCCTGAGCTCCACACCAGTTTTTCAACCATTCAATGAATTCCCAAGTGAGGAGTACTCTAGCATCACCTTTGCCATATCAGGCAGCACCTCCGAGAAGGTTACCGTATGCGTTACTTGTCTAAGGCCCCTCCCCAACCTGATAAACTCCTCTTGCACTGCTCTGCTCCCATTCCTAGCCAGGTCATTTGTCCCTAGGTGGACAATGACATCCAGCTCCCTCCCTCATGCAGCTGCTCCCACGATCCTGAGGATTCTGTTCCTGTCCCTCCAAGCCGTGGCGCCAGGCAGGCACCTTACCTCCCTCTCCCCTTCCTCCCCCCTAAAGATTGAGTCCCCCACCAGGAGTTGTTTCCTTCCCCTGTGGGGTCCCATGCCACCCTCCTGTGGGTTTCCTTTGTGAAGGTTCCCAGCATCCTCCTTGGTCTCCACTGCAGGTGTCTCCATAGAGGAACCACTATCCACCAGAAGAGCGTATGAATTGTGGAGAGGTACAGCTGGAGGGATGCAACTCTGTTCCACCACCCTCTCCCCCCCTGAGCCCACCCTGGTCCAGCCTCTCCTCTTTCTTGGCAACCTCTGAGGTAGTGGCATTGGCCCTGGTGGTCTCTGGGTGGAGGAGGAGGTTTCACGCATCCTAGCCAGGTCAGCCTGGAGACGGGCAACCTCCTCCCTCAGACCAGAGAGGTGCGTGCAAATAGAGCAGCATCGCAGCCTCCAGAATGTCTCCCGGAACACTGTTGCCCCACAGCCATTGCACTGCACCGCTCCTATCATGTCTTATTTTGTGTCCCCTTTCCTGTTTCTCTGTATGCTTACTCTCTCCTCTCTTTACAACTCTCACCCTTCCTGTTCTGGGACAGCAACTTCCTATATTCTTCAGTAGCCTCCTTCTTCCTTGCTCAGTGTCAGACCACCAGCAGCTGGGGGGGGGTGAGCTACTTTTTTCCTTTAGGGCTGACGAAACTAATGTTTCTCTATGATCCTTCCCTTCCTACTGCCAAACAGGAAGTTCCTGTTGTCGGTCAAATCCAGTGGGTATAAAAGTAGAACTGGCTTAGGGTGGGTGGGATGGAGGGCAGTTAGTAAGAAAAAAACGCTAGCAACAGGAAGTTGTAATTGGAGTCACCTGCTTTTATATTGTCTAAGCCACACCCCCAATTAAACTCTCTCTCTCCTCCTACTGATTTAGCAAAGTAAGTTAATACAGTACCCTTCCCAGCACAGAACATTTCCATAGAATTCTTCGGTACTACATTGATAGAACCAGGTCGATTCGGAAATCTGACCAGTTATTTGTTTCTTTCACTCCGCAGATGTTGAGTGCACCATTCACTAAACAGACCTTGTCAGAGTGGTTGGTCAATTGCATTGTTTTCTGCCGTGAGAAACATGGGAAGCCCATACTGGGTGCTGTGACGGGCGACTCCACTAGAGGGGTCTCTGCTTTCTTTGCCTCACTCAGAAATGTGTCTGCCGCAGATCTTTGCGCTGTAGCCACCTGGAGTTCGGTCCACACCTTTATTCGGCATTACAGTCTGCACATTGCTTGCAGGAGGAGAGCAGGCTTCAGCCTGGCAGTCCTCCAAAGGCTTCTGTCCTGATTGCCCAGGGACCTTATCTTCTGTTCCACCGCCCGTCTGACTTGGTGGTATTTCGGTACTGCTTGGGACTCAGTCCTATGTGTAATGACCTGCTGCAAGAGCTCTATCTTGAAGTGAGATAGTACAGTTACATAAGAACTTACCGTAACAGTAGATCTTCGAGAAGAGCTCTTGCAGCAGGTATGCTGTCCCTTCCCCCAGTGCTTTTTCTCTACAGTTATCCCTTTAGGGATGACAAAACCTCCTCAGTTTGTCCATTCCTTTAAGCTAGCGGGTCCCTAGCAGGTGAACTGAGGTGGTGCCGGGGGACCACCCCTTTATACAGTGGCTGACGTCGTGGATGGAGCTGACGTCAGAGGGCCGTCCCCTGCCTTGAACTACTAGCTAGAAGTTGTCCGTGGGGTCCTCGTGCCTGGCGGCATAGTCCTATGTGTAATGACTTGCTGCAAGAGCTCTTCTCGAAGATCTGCTGTTACGGTAAGTTCTTACGTAACTGTACTTTATTCACCATAGCAGAGTCTCGGGCACACTGGATGGCTGTTGCTCTTTCAAACAACATGAAGTCTTGCTGTATTCTGACTATTGCAGTGATATCCAACCTTTGAACTGCCCTGGAGAGGAAAGAGTTAACTTGCCATGCAAGGCATGGAACGCTGAGCTCGAGCTCGGTTGAGACTCTATCTGTTGTTGTTTGAACCCAAGCCACCAGATTCTTTACTCCACCTCACTGAACAGTCGCTCCGGAGATTTCTCCTTCACTCAGTTCAATTTAGTTGGTTAAAGTGTCGTTTTTTCCCTTGGTTTCAACCGAATTTCTTCTATCTAACCTGTCGGTTCAGTCTCTGTCTGTGGTACCGTGAGTACTAGATAGGTTTATTATTATTAGCTTCTGTGTTGAACTTGTAAACATCGGATCGGTTCGGTTTGAACCGATCAAGTTTGTAAAAAAAGTTTGTTCTGCTTTTTAGAGTGTGGTAACCGGTCCTTATCGGTTCTAAAAAAACTGGATTTCATTACGTTTTTTTCCATGACCCGTAACATGGTCGGGAACCAATAAGGGTGTCTTGCCTGGCGGATTGCCGAAAAAAGGGCAAGTTTGGTTAAGACTGGCCATGTCTGAGAAACCCAAGAGAAAAACCGGGCCCACTGGGTTTCAACACTGTAGTGTGTGGGGAAGCCTTTGCTAAGGCTGACCCTCACACCACCTGTGTTTATTGTCTGGGGTTTGACCACCTCGATTCAGACTGCCAGATTTGCTAAAGTTTTCCCACAGCTACCCTGGAAAAGAGAGTAAGTAGGCTGAGGGAAAGGGAGGCCAAAAAGTCTGCTGATCTGGATGGCCAGCCCGGTTCGGTTCCAACCGAACCAGAAGGAGTGCCCCCTGACCAGGGCGAAACTTCTTCGGGCACAAGGAGAACCGACTCTGAGGAGTCGGTTCCGGTTAAAAGAAAAAGAAGGGATAAGTCAGCCGCTTCAGATCCACAAGTTCTTTCTCCGACCGCTGATGAAATAGCCAAAGCGATAAGGATTGTTCAATCGCTAACTCCGGTTCCGACCGAACCGGCACCATCGGTTAGGGGCTCGGTTTGGTCGGTTCACCGGTTCCGGATTATAATTTAGAGGATTTTTATGAACCGGAGGAGGAGGAGGGAGAGTATGAGGATAGTGATGGTGATTATGAAAGTCTGGATGTGCCCATTGACCCGGACATCTCCCCAGACAGACCTTCAGGTGTTTCTCCTCCTAGGCTTTCTGAGTCCCCTTCCCACTTTATGTTTTACAAAAAAGTGGCTGAAACTCTCCAGCTTCCTATGGAGGAAGCAGTAGAGGATCTGGAGGAGCCTGATTATGTTGAGATGATGGACATCCCAGAGTCCAGGAGACTGTCTATTCCCCTCCATAAGTCTTTTGGGAAACAGACATTTAAAATTTTAAAGACTCCTAATTCTATACCTCCTGTGGACAGAAGAATGGACAAGAGGTATTCTTGTTCAGGCTCAGATACGGAGTTCGTTTCCCAGCAATGCAGCCATGTTGGGGTAGTGCAGGCTGCTGCCTGTGATAAGGCAAATATAACCTTGGCTTCACACCCCCCAGATAAGGACTCCAGGAGGATTGATGCCATGGCAAAGAAATAGTACATGGCAGCATCTTTGGGACTCAGGCAGGCTAATTATATGGCCTACACAGCTAGATACCAGAAGTCTAGATGGGACACTGTGATGGCTCTAGCTAAACAGGTCCCTGGCCAGCTTGCCAAGGAGCTGGAGCAGGTGGCTGCAGGTGGTATTGAGGCATCCAAGGTGCAATTTCATGCTGCAGTGGACTCCACTGATGTTTCATCTAGAGTCATGGCTACATCTGTGGCCCTTTGTAGGATGGCTTGGCTCAGATGTACTAGCCTGTCACAGGATACCCAGACTAAGGCCATGGATTTTCCTGTTATTGGTAATTCTCTGTTCGGGGAGCAGACAGAGAACTACATGAAGAAAATGGATGAGTACAGGACCACCTATAGGAGTGCTCAGGCCAAGGAAAGGCAAGCCGCTCCCCAGAGGCAGCATTCCAGGGGCAGGCCTTTTCATAGGCCTTTCTACCAAGCCCAGGCCTCCTCTTCCGCCTTTGCCCAGAGGGGGTTCTTCAGAGGGAGAGGCAGATGGGGTATAAGCAGGCCTGCTACTACCCCTCAGCCTAAAGCCCCTGCCAAACAGGCACCCTGATGGGTTTGCCCGGGCCCATTCTCCATTACCCGTAGGGGGCAGGCTGGCTTACTTTGTCCAGGACTGGATGTCTTTAACATCAGACAAATGGGTCCTGGAAGTAGTAAGCCAGGGACTGGTTCTCAGCTTCAAACAATTTCCCAAGATGAGAACCAGATCCTTTCCACCTGCAAATCCTTCAGAGGCCCTTGCACTAGAGGCAGAGGTCTCTTCCCTCTTGGCTCTCAGAGCCATAGAAAGGGTTCCATCCCTACACAAGGGAAAAGGATTGTACTCCAGGTACTTCCTAACCCCCAAAAAGACAGGAGAATGGCGTCCCATCCTGGATCTCAGATATTTAAACAAGCACCTTTTAAAGCCAAAGTTCAAAATGGTGACTCTGGGAATAATTCTACTCTCTCTAAGGCCAGGGGACTGGCTAGTCTCCCTGGACCTCAAGGATGCCTGTTTCCACATTCTCATCAGATGCTCCCACAGAAAGTACCTCAGGTTCGAGTTGCCCTCAGGCCACTATCAATTCAGAACAATGCCCTTTGGCCTAACATCAGCTCCAAGGGTGTTCACAAAATGCCTGGCAGTAGTGGTTGCTTTCCTAAGGAGAAAAAAGATCTCCATCTTTCCATACCTGGACGACTGGCTCATAGTGGGTCAGTCTCCAGACCAAGTCAAGTCACACCTACAGATAACTCAGCAACTGCTCAGTTCTCTAGGATTCCTCCTGAGTCTTTCAAAGTCAGTTCTAGAGTCAGTGCAGTTGCTCACTTTCATAGGGGCGGAGCTGGATACAATAAGGGCAAGAGCCTTCCTTCCCCTGGACAGGGCAAGGACCCTTGTGACACTGGCCTCTTCATTCACCCTTCAGGTGTCTCGACCAGCAAGGCATTTTCTGCAGCTCCTGGGCCACATGGCTGCCTCTACGGCAGTTGTCCAAGGAGCAAGATTTCAGATGAGGGACATTCAGTTCCACTTAAGAGCCTTCTGGTCCCAGAGAAAGGATTCTCTGACCAAGCTAATCCCAGTGACTCAAACCCTGATCCAGGCTTTGCAATGGTGGCAGGATCAGGACATCCTAAGACAAGGAGTTCCCTTTGTCACTCAATCTCTTTCTCTAATACTTACCACAGATGCCTCCCTCTTGGGCTGGGGAGCCCACTTGGGGGATCTAACCACCCAAGGGTTATGGTCACCTCAAGAATCTCTGCTTCACATCAGTCTCTTAGAACTTAGAGCAGTGTTTCTAGCACTTCAAGTTTTTTCCAAGTCTGTTCAGAACAAAGTAGTTCAGATCAGGACAGACAATGCCACCACAATGTGGTACATCAACAAGCAAGGGGGCACTCGGTCTATGGCCTTGTGCACAGAAGCAATGAAGTTGTGGTCTCTGGCCTAGTCCCTGAATACCTCTCTGATAGCAGTGCACCTCCCAGGGAAGGACAATGTCCTGGCAGATGCTCTCAGCAGGATATCTCAGGGCCATCACGAATGGTCCTTAGATCCCCTAATTTTGAAGGTGATCTTCTCCAGATGGGGCACTCCACAGATAGATCTTTTTGCAGCCCCAGACAATCACCAACTTCCTCTTTTTTGCTGCAGACCCCCCAGTGTTGGGCTCAGTCCCCCTGGATGCTCTATTTCTCAGTTGGGAAGGGAAATTCCTGTATGCTTTTCCCCCCTTCCCTCTCCTGTTCAAGGTACTAGTCAAAATCAGGTCTCAACCCTGCAAAATGATTCTGATTGTTTCAGACTGGGCCAGGCAGCCCTGGTACCCTCTGTTGCTGTCCTTAGCAGTCCACCTTCCCCTGCCTGTTCCCAGGAATTACAACCTGTTAACATGTTCTCAGGGGAGGGTTTGGTATCCGAATCTCAAATCTCTCAATCTCAAGGCCTGGCTCTTGAAGAGTTAGAGTTTGCTGATTTGCATCTCTCTCAAGGTGTTCTGGATATTCTAAAGGCTTCTCAAAAGCCTTCCACCAGAAAGACTTACAACTCCAAATGGAAAAGGTTTACTATTTGGTGCTCTGGGAAGCATATTTCTCCAGAGTCTGCTGGGTTGCCTACAGTCCTGGACTGTACAGTGTGGTTCATCTCAATAGCTTGGGACTCAGACCAGCTACACTTAGAGTGCATCTGGCAGCTGTCTCTGCCTTCTTGTCAGCAGGCAAGCCCTCTTCCCTTTCAGCTCATCCTGTATTCTGTAAATTCTTCAGGGATTGCTGCATACCAATCCTCCCTTCGGGGACCCTGCCCCTGCTTGGGACCTTAATGTTTGCATTGCTCAGCTTATGCAACCCCTTTTGAGCCTTTGTCTTCAGCAGAGCTTAAGTACTTGACTTGGAAAACTGTGTTCTTGGTAGCCATTACTTCTGCCAGGACGATAAATGAGTTACAGGCCCTGTCAGTGGAGCCTGATTTTATCTCCTTCCATAGAGATAAAGTGGTCCTCAGGACTAACAGGAAGTTTTTGCCTAAGGTGGTTTCAGATTTCCACCTTAATCAGTCTATGTCTCTTCCTGTTTTCTTCACTGACCATTCCTCCTCTGGGGAGAGAAGGCTTCACAGCCTGGATGTGAAAAGGGCCCTTAGCTACTGCATAGAGTGCACCAAGGGTCACAGGTTTGACTCCCTCCAATTGTTCCTCACTTATGGTGAGGTTGGTAAGGGAAAACCTGTCACTAATAGATCTATTTCCAGGTGGATTGTCTCTTGTATACAATTCTGCTATGAAAAATTAGGCAGAATCCCACCCTCAGGCCTGAGGACTCACTCTACTAGAGGTACAGCTGCTTCCCTGGCTGCTGCCAGGGATATTCCTATCTTAGAGATTCGTCAAGCAGCCACCTGGAAAACAATACATACTTTCACCAAGCATTACTCTTTGGATATCCAGGCTAGGAGTGATGCTTGGTTTGGCACAGCAGTGCTCAGAGCTTATTCCCAAAGTGTTCTGTCCTCCTCCATGGAGGTACTGCTTGTAGTTCTGCAATAGTCAGAATACAGCAAGACTTCATGTTGTTTGGAAGAAAATTACTCACCTTAGTAATGTTGTTTCTTCTAACGGAGTCTTGCTGTATTCTGACCTCCCCCCCGCCTCCCTTATCAGAACCTGGGTTTTGGGATGTGGGTGGGCAGGAACAGTGTTGGCACTCTAGAGGTGCCCCCTTTTTCTCACCCTCTTATTTTTGGGTGTGTGTTATGTTTTGTTTTTTGGGTTTCCTGACTTGAGTCTTTGCCTTGGAACCAAAAAACCTTTTATTAAATTTAGTTGCCAATTGGCTAGTGTGAGTTTACAGATCTTACTGAGACACAGCTCTTGCAGCAGGTTACACCATTAGGACTGAAGCATGCATGGGCGCAGGACCCACGGAAAAATTCTAGCTAGCTAACTACAGCGGGGACCCGCTTCGACGCCGGTCCCGCCTCCGACGCCAGGCGTGGTAAAAAGGGGGCGGTCCCACAGATTCCTAGTTTTTCCCGTCACGTTAGCTACCTGACCCCTTCGGTTACCAGTCTAGCTCAGCTGACGCCAGTGAATAGTTCTTTTTCGATAAAATTTTCAAAATCTTCACCTCTTCAAGCAAGATCTTGATGTCATCACCAACTTCGGGCCATCCTTCAAGTGCGCTTGGAAAGCAGATCCTGCTCAAGGACCCCCACACGGCCTGCGCTCTGGGTGCCTAGGCCCAGACCACGATACCTGGCCTGTCCTTCTTGCCAAGGGTTCAATAGCTGCATTCGGATCCGGGTGTCAGAGGGCTTTGCAGGCGTTTTCTGAGGAACAACTGAAGACCATGTCCTCCAAGGGGAAAGCTCCAGGGTCCACAAGCACGCTGGAGAAGAGAAGGGAGAAGGCCCTTCCAGGTCCCCTTCTAGGGGTTCGGAGTCCCGTAGTTCGCGTCTAAATCTCCCGCTGCAATCAAGAAACCTTCATCTCAGGAGAAATCCGCCAGGCTTCCTCCACTTCCAGGGCCTTGGCGAGTCCGGGAACGACACCATCACCACCGCAGTCGGGTTCCCGCCTCGGTACCCGGACGCCAGGTCTTCGCCGGTGCCTCCACGCCAAGACGTGGACCTCACGCCTTTAAAAAGGCCTGTAGCCCAGACGCCGGCTCGACAGCCGTCAGCCGTGCGCCCTTCTTCCCTGGAGCCGCCGTCGGCCCGACGACCGACGCCGGCCATTACATCCCAGCGGACGCCGGTAGGGGGACCGACGCCCGCCCCTCCTGAAAAGAAGAAGGCCCTGTTGCCTCCGACCGACATCGGTCAGGAGCCTCTATCGGAGGAGGACCTAGAGCAGCCCGAGGACCAGACGGGCGACCCCGGTCCCGTAGGTACTCCCAGGGATCCCTCGCCATTACCAGAGCCCCCTGTGGAGCCGACGCCGTGACCCGACGACCGCCCACCGGCACCCGGGCCGTCGGGCCTCTCTCTAGTGGGAGGTGAAAGATCTGTTCACCTACTGGTGGGATACCATTAAAAAGACATGGTTTTCCCTCCTCCTCCTATCTCGGTTCCTGCCCCCTCGCCATCGGGGTCGGCAGGCGTGTTCCTCCTCCCGGAGCCTCGAAGTCCCTCCCAGGGGAGACCTGATAAACGGAGACCTCCGTCGAAATCCTCTGCTGGATCACCCAGCCCCAAGAGATCCAGGAGACCGACGCTCGCTTTCAACGGAGGACACGGGATCAGACTACTCCACCTCTAGATCCCCATCTCCACTCTCCATCCCTTCTCCGGACCCACGTGAGATGCCTAGATCTCCTCCGGATGATCCTCGCTCCTTGATATTATGAGACATATACAAGAGAACATGATGGGATGCTGAAGACTTAGACCCCGAAGAGTGCGACTCGCCAAATATCTTCGGCAAAGGACCCCAAGCCTGTGGTGGTACCACCCTTGGTTGACATCTTCGTGGACGCCACTAAGGCTGCGTGGAAGGCCCACACTCGCCTCCGGCGAGACCGAAGAAAGCTGATCGCTTGTACAAGGCTCCTATGACCACCAGTACTTGACGCAGCATCCTCAGGCCGTTCTCTGGTCATCACAGCCTCACATGACCGGTCACAGAGGCCACAACATTTGAGCACCCTGCCACCGACCCAGAGTCCAAGCAACTGGACGATTGGTAGCGCGACGGATGCTTCGCTACTCTGCGCCATCAGATCCCTGAACTATTTAACCCACATGGTTCAGTTCCAGAACGCTTTGTGGGAACAGGGTCTGGAAGCGGCTGAAAGATGCCCAAGGTGAGCAGAAGGAGGAGATGTTTCAGCTCCTCCGCACGGGTTCAGACGGGGACCTGCGTGCTAAGAGCCGCGTATGACTCGCTGGGACTCATCGGCCCCGAGCAGCAGCTTGGCGTTGGCCTCCGAGACACTCTTGGTTGCGCTGCCTCCTGTTTTACCTCGGACGCCCAAAGAACATCTTGACACCCCTTTGAGGGAGAAGTATTGTTTGGTAATCCCTACAGAAAAGATCCTTACCAAACTCCAAGAGGCTGGGAAGGCGGTAAGGTCGGTTCAGGCTATGTACGACTAAGCTTGTTCCTTTCGGAGGAACCAAAGCTGCTTTCAGGCGCTGGACGCAGAGGCAACAGACCCACTCCGCTGCACCTCAGAGGGACTCTGGTTTCGAGAGCCCAGGCAACACCCCGCCAGCCGAGGCCAGCGTTTCTCCTAGGCAGGCCCAGCCAGCGTGGTCCATCTGCCGCCACAGCCTGACTCCTTGCCGGCCCCGCCCCTCAGGATCACGGGAGTTTATAGTCGGGGTCGATTATAACTTCCTGCCGGGATGGTAGCCATTACCACCGACAGGTGGGTTCTTCTGCTGGTCAGTCTAGGCCACTTTATAGAATCTGCAGGAAAGCCACCCTCGAGGCCTCCTTTGCTCTCCCGGTATCAGGGTCAGCACAAAGCCTTGATCTGGCAAGAAGTACTCGCTACTACAAAAGGGAGCGATAGAGTACGTCCCAGAGAACCAGAGAGGACTAGGATACTATTCCCACTTCTTCCTGGTTCCCAAGAAACAGGGGACCTCCGTCCAATCTTGGACCTCAGCGACCTCAATGTGTCGGTCACTTAAGAGATTCCGATGGTGACCCTTCCAGGTCTTATCCCATGCTCAAACAGGATGCCTTTTAGCTGCCTCTAGACATGCAGGATGCCTACCTGCACATCCCTATGGCTCAGGCGCAGGAGGTTCCTGCGCTCGAAAGCTCACCACCACCTTCAGTTCCGAGCCCTTCCTTTTGACTGTCTTCCCGCGACCGAGGGTCTTTACCAAGTGCATGGCGGTCGGGCAGCTGCCTCTGAGGAGACAGGGCCACCACGTGTTCCCTGCACTCTGACGACTGGCTTCCTCATGGTCGCCTCCAGAGAGACGCTGCTTCTTGCAATCAAGAGCACCCAGGATCTGTTCCATCCCTGGGCATCCTCATAAATTACGGAAGTCTCTCCTGGTACCGCCGCAGAAACTGCAGTTCATAGGAGCAGTTCTGGACACTGTTCAGGAAGAGCCTTTCTTCCGCCGACAGAGCGGAGCGCATCAGATCCCTCATAAGGGACCTATCACTAGCAAGGTTGTACCTGCCAGGTCGGTCCTTTGCTTGCTCGGACACATGGCTGCGGCCATTCCTACTGTCCCTTTCGCAAGACTCCACATGCGCATTACTCAGTGGATGCTCAAGTGCAATGGGACCAAAGGCAAGACCACTTGCAGCATCCGGTCAGACTCACGATTCAGTGATTCAAGACTGGCAGTGGTGGCTAGCCCCAGGGTCGCTCTCATCAGGCGTCCGCTCATCGCGCCTGTCCCTCGAGGTCACCCTCACCAGAGCGCTTCGGTCTTGGGTGGGGCACACCTGGACGGGTAAAGTCCCAGGGATCGTGGACCCAGATGGAAGCTCACCTTCCATCCAGCGTGCTGGAAATGAGAGCAGTCCTCTGTGCCCTGCAGGCCTTTCAGTCAGCCATCCCACCGTGTACTCTTCTACTTCAGACAGACAACACGGCGGTGATGTATTACCTCAACAAACAAGGAGGCGCACACTCTTACCTCCTTTGCAGGGAGGCCATGAGAGTGTGGGATTGTGTAATCAGACACGGCGTGAATCTGATCACTGTGCACGCTCCCGGAGGGACAACACGGTTGCAGACGGCCTGAGTCTGCTTCAGGCCAGAGTCCACGTAATGGTAACTCCTTCCAAGAGGTAGCAGAGGATCTGTTTCTTCGATGGGGAACTCCAGATCTAGACTTGTTCGCCTCCCCATCCAACGCAAAACTGCCCAATTTTTGCCTCGCTAGATCCAGGGCCTGGTGTTTTCTGGCGAGACGCTGCTATCCCTCTCTCCTGGGCCAACAGATTCCTCTACGCTTTCCCTCCTTTCCTGCTGATCCAGAGAGTTCTTCTCAAACTGCGCAGGGAGCACGCAATATTGATCCTAGTGGCCCCATTTTGCCCAGACAGATTTGGTTCCCTTTGTTGATTCAACTATCTCGAACCCCGCTCCGCTGCCGCCAGCTCCCACTTACTGTCTCAGGAGAAGGGTTCACTTGTCAATTCGGACCTCACGCTCCTTGAACCTGCATGCTTGGCTCCTAGAGACATAGCCATTTTGCGTCACGGGGTCTCTAGCAGAGGTTGCAGAAGTCCTTTCTGCAGCCAGAAAGCCGGTAACGATGCGACGCATCGCCATGAAATGGTTGCTTTTTGTGTATGGTCATGTAGCACGCTGACCTTTCCCTTAGGTTGTTCTGGAGTAATATTAGAATATTTGCTCTCCTCTTCATTCGGGTCTAGCTCTACTCTCTATTAAAGTGCACCTCTGTGCCATTTCGCTACTACCTCCCGGGAAATCGCATACAGTGGCTCAGGTGGACGCCCGAATTTCTTAGGGAGTGTTGCACCTAGGCCTCCTATTAGAGACCCTGTGCCTCCATGGGATTTGCTTTTTGTCCTTGAACAGCTCATTCCCCTCTTTGAACCTGCCGTGATTATGCGAGCTACGCTTGTCGTGGAAAACGTTGTTTTAGTTGCTGTTACCTCGGCAAGAAGAATTTCTGAACTTCACGCCTCATGTGCAAAGAGCCTTATTTAGTTTTCCACCGACAGAGTATCCCTGAGGACGAACCCTAAATTCTTGCCTAAGGTGGTTTCTTCACTCACTCTGAACCAGGATATCGACCTTCCGGTCTACTTCCTAACTACTTCATAGAGGAGAGGCTCTGCTCCATACCCTGCATGTTCACCAGAGCCTGAGGTTTTACCTCAACAGAACTCAGTCCTTTCGTAGTTCTGAGCAGCTTTTCATTTCTCTCTGAGAGAATGATGGGCCAATCAGTATCCAAACAGTCCCTTTCGCTGGCTTGTCCAGTGTATTTCTCACTGTTATGGTATCAAACAAAAGCCCTCCCGGTTCAGTCCGGGTCATTCCACTAGAGGGTGGCTACTTCCTTTGCAGCTCAAAATGTTCCACTTCTGCTATATCGCTGCACTACTTGGAGTTCTGTGCATACCTTTATCAGGCATTATAGCCTGGACACGCCCGGCGGAGGCTGGTTTTGGTTTGGTACTTCAGGGTCTCCTGTCCTAGGTTCAGGACCTGGTTTTTATCCTTTAATTTCCTCCTCCCGGACTTTCTGACAGCGTTACTGCTTGGGAATCAGTCCTAATGGTGTAACCTGCTGCAAGAGCTGTGTCTCGAAGTAAGATAGTACAGTTACGTAAGAACTTACCGTAACAGTAGATCTTCGAGAACAGCTCTTGCAGCAGGTACCTTCCCGACCACCTTCCCCCTTGGAGGAAGCATGGCTCAGTCTTTCTGAGCAGGAATTGTTATCTTTCTGTCTTCTGACGGCGAATCCTAGGTCTCCCATTTTGATGTCAGCCTGCGGCAAGAAGTCTCCGGCGGGAGAACTGGGGAATCTGGGGGACCGCCCCTTTGTACCACGCTTCTGACGCCGAGTATGGACCACGCTGGGGTATCGTCCCCTGGCCAGTTAGCTAGCTAGAATTTTTCCAGGTCCTGGCGCCTACGGTTCAGTCCTAATGGTGTAACCTGCTGCAAGAGCTGTTCTCGAAGATCTACTGTTACGTAAGTTCTTACGTAACTGTACTTTTCCACACAGGACGCCCAGTGAGTATAGCTCGAAAAGATCTGGCGGTTTGGGTTCAAACAACAGACAGAGTCTCAACCGAGCTCGAGCTCAGCGTTCCATGCCTTGCATGGACAGTTAACTCTTTCCTCTCCGGGGCAGTTCAAAGGTTGGATATCACTGCAATAGTCAGAATACAGCAAGACTCCATTAGAAGAAACAACATTACTAAGGTGAGTAATTTTTTCTTTCCTGCCGTCATTGTCTATGTTTCTCTTTATATAGTTGCATTTTTCTCTAAGTTCTGAGGCATCATTCCACATTGGATATAATGCAAAAAATTGTACTGGCTGTTGTAATACAATCAGAAGAAAAATTGTTACTATGGAGAGTAATGTTTCCTTCCCCAGATGTCCTAAAATTAGTTTTTTTAAGGAATGTTATGACATTTGAGCCTTGCAGCTGTCAACATTAATTTTTCTGCAGGACACTAGCAAATTATTTTAAATCAATGTTATGGGCAGATTTTGTTAGGGACCTTTATATGTGGAGTTATAACAGTTTATTTTACTTTTCTCTTCCAGATGGCTTTAAGTGCTGCCTCTCCATTTTATAGAGGCTACGTGTCAGACATAGACTGTCGGTGGGGAGTCATCTCTGCATCTGTAGATGACCGCACACGAGAGGAAAGAGGGTTGGAGGTATGAAACACATTTGCTCATTATTTACAGCTTTAAAAATAAATTGTGTATGCTGTCATTAGATAACTTTATATTCTGATTCAGATTTGTATTTGATGCTTAGCCATTTGTGCTTCCTTTTACTGTAGCTTGGTTCTGTGTTTATTGAGTTGTCACCAAAAGTCCATAAAAGTAAACCTTAAGGGAGGACTTAGAACATGTTGTTGGAATGACTCTGCTATGACCTAATAAGGGGGACTATTATAGATAAAATACTTGTTCACCTATAATATTTAAAATGCTAAATCTAAATTACATCAGTGGACTCTGAAAAGAAGTGTTCTGAATGATGAACTCTGTTGGTGGATCTGCTTCTGAAATGTTCTGCAGAATTTTTCTGGCATGTAGAATAGAATTTGCAATCTATAGATTCAGTTTACTAGCCACACTTGGGCAGACTTCCACTAAGCTTGCTTAGTCACTGAACAGCCTTCAAGCTTGACTCTGCCTACCACTCAAGCATGTTGTCCTACTTTGCCCTATCATTCAGATTAGGAAGTTGTGCCCGGTCCAAAATTTCCTCCGGCTTTTGGGCTTCATGACCTCTGCCACAGGCATAGGTGCATGCAATCCATTCAGATGAAGCTGGGGCACCAGTGATCCCAGTTGCACACAGCCCTGAGCCAGCTGGTCTGGGTGACCCAGCCAGTGCCGGGCACCATTATTAGTGGCTGTTCACCTCAAACCTTTTGAAGGGCATCCCGTTCATTTGAACGGAGCTCTCTGTCATGTTGATGATGGACGTATCATTGGTGAACTGGGGTGCAGATCTGTGGACCACATAGCACATGGATTTTGGTCATCGAGCAGGACTATACTCCCAAGCCAGCCTTTTAGAACTCTGTGCATTTCATCTGGCATTGGTGGAGTTCACATTGCAGGTTTCATGTTGAGTGAGCCAGGTCCACATGGACAATATGACCACCATGTTCTACTTGAACAAACATGGAGATCTTACTTCGAGAGGGCTCTTGCAGTAGGTAATTACATATGGGACTGACGCCGTCAAAGTGCAGGACCCCACGGAAACATTTCTAGCTAGGCAGTCCTCCTGGCTAGGCCGCCACCGCCAGGTGACCGCGCCAGATGACGGTATAGGGGCGTCCCGATGCCCGCCTCCAGTTCTTTTCCCGCTGCTAGCTTTGTGCAGCTCTCATGTAAAGTTTGTGCTTAGTAAAGCCCTGTTCTTTCGCCGGTTTTACCAAACTTTAGTATTTTTCTTCTCATCGTCAGGTCAGCGTCGGGGTGTATGTTGTCCCCTACACCTTCCAAAACTCTAAAGCGCTGACTCGTGGCCAACTTCTGCACACAAGAGCGGCCATTCTCTCTGCCTTTGCTTAGGTCCCACCACCTTCGTTGACAAGTGCCCGCATTGCCTGCACTTCAACGCGGCTACCCGCAGACGACGCTAACAGTCCCTGGAAGCCCATCTACTCAAGAAGAAGATGTCTTCAATGGAAAAGGAATTGAAGAAGCTCAGGCAGGCGTCGACTTCTCCTGAAGGACACCACAAGAAGCGGGACAAAGAAAGGCACGGGAAGGCACTCCTCATCCAGCGACTCGGCTGGAGTCACAGCTCAGGCCCATCCTCCGGAGGATCGTCTGGCGGCAGCCTCCAAGGTTTTGGAGGGAGGCGTCGGCCCGCCCGCCAAGCTGCGCTTTGGCTTGCGGGCGCCCTGGCTAAAGGGAGGCCTCTGCCCAGTACCGCCAGCAGGCTTGCGCCTTCTGGCGTGGCACCTCCCATAAGCCGGACATCGGCTCCTCCGACGTCCGGCCGAGAAGGTCGATAAGACGCCCGACCTTTGGGCTGGCGCTCACACAGCCCCTCGGACTGGCTGCATTCCACCTCGGCCCGCTCGACGAGGGACCCTGTAGCTGGACGCCAGCCTCCGCGCCCGCCGACCAGCCCAAGCCGCACGCTCCGGCCGTGCGGGCTGAACCTACGATGGACCCTCCAACTTCTGTCGCCCCAGGTTCCCTGCAGCCTTCGCTGCCGTCCGGGGCCTGAGTCGCCCAGCCTGACCCCGGGACTTTTCTCCACCGCCCCCGGGCGATGCTGGGATATTCCTCCACCTGCCACCCTCCTCCTACAGAATTGATCTGACGCTGCCCCGACGCCGGTTCCGACGCCTGCCCCACCGACGCCGGGCGGGATATTCCACTTCCATCGGGCCCACTCGGCCTCTCAATGTTGACCCGCCTGTGGGCTCCCTACTGGGCTGCTTGCTCCGCAGCTCCTCCGTACCCGTACCCGTCCCATCCCGACGCCATCTTACCTGGGTCCGTAGTATCCAGCGGCAGTACCCACGCCTGCCGCTAACGCCGCAGTACCTGACGCCGCAATACCTAGCACCGGGTTTTCCTGCAGCCGGGTTACGATACTCAGCCACGGATATAATCTGTATAATTATCCCTCCTCCTCCTCCTCCACCGCCCCCAGGCGCTGGTGGATCTGCAGGAGACTCTGGCTTCCTGGTGGGCTGAGGCCAAGGCTCAGCTCACCAAGGAAGTTGAGAGCCTTCTTATGGCGACAGTGCCACCCCTGTACGCCCGAGACGGCACACTCCCTCACCACCTCCGGATTCCAGAGCCCTTCCCTCTGGATCCCGAGAGGGCAGGACAGCGTCCAGGGTCCCCCAAGAACCCGCTCCTACCCCTAGACAGGCCAGGGAGTCTTATTCTGCTTCTGATTCTTCTTCTTCTTCGCTCTCGGATTCCTCAGATTCTTCTGGCGGATGCTCCGAGAGAGACGACGAGCCTTTCTCTCTGTCCAAGCCCCGGCCGAGGACTCCTCTGAAGTCTCCTCCGGGGGATCCTTCCTTCGCAGAGTTGCTCAGGAAGATCCAGGAAGTACATCAATGGTGTTCTCTGGAACCAGATCCTCAGCGGGTCAAACTCGCCGAACATCTGGACCTGCCTCTCACAGCTTCTACTTTAGTGTCACCCTGGATCTAGCCTCATGCTCACCTTGGTTCCACTATTTGGAAACAACCGTCGGCTCTAGCCCCGCTTCCTAGGAAGTCCAACAGGCTATACCAGGCTCCGGAGGGTGTAGACTTTTTGGATTCTCACCCTCGTGTGGACTCGGTCGTGATTAGCGCCGCTCACGGCCGGTCAGCACACCCCAAACATTTAAGCTTGTCTCCTCCGGATAAGGAATCTCGCCTGCTGGACCAGTATGGAAGAAAAATATACGCCTCTTTCACTCTGGGAATTTGGGCCCTGAATTATGTAGTACATATGGGGGATTACCAGAAGGCCATCCTTACCCAGGCGGAATCTAAGACTGACTCCTTACCTGACTCCCAAGTCAAGCAGGAGTTAGCTGACTTAGTCCGTTCTGCTCGTTCGGCCAGTTTTCACATTCTGAGGACGATGTACGATGCAGTGGACACTGCCGGGCGGAGCTCCGCGTTTGCCGTAAGTCTTCGGCGTCATGCCTGGCTCCGCGTGTCAGGTTTGGTCCCGGAGGTGCAGTCAGCAATCCAGGAAGCACCTTTCAGGGGTTCAGTGCTTTTCAGCGGTGATGTCAAGGACATCATCACCGACTTGCAGGAGAGGGGACGGCTCTGAAATCTATGGATTCCATGTACAGTGCCCCATCCCTGCAGCGCCGGTCCTTTCGCAGAGACGAGCCGGCCTCGCGAAACCCTATGGAAGGCGGGCCACTAAACGCTGGGCCCCGCAGCTGCCAGGCCCCTTCGCCCAAAAGCTGGTGCCCCAGCTGCGCACTGCCCACACCACCTGACTCCTCCTCCCACCGCCCGGACTCCCCGGAGGAACCAGTAGGAGGGAGATTCTCCCTCCACCTTCCTGGTTGGGAGAGGATAACAACAGATTCATGGGTGCTTCAGATTATTGCGGAGGAGCATTCCATAGAGTTTCTACAGAAACCTCCACGCCATTCCCCTCTGAAGTTCTCCTACGCAAGGGACCATCTTCCTTTGGTCAGGAAGAAATATCAGCCCTTCTCGTAAGTAGCCATATAGAACCCGCCTTCCTCACCTTCAGGGGACGGGTTACTATTCTCATTTCTTCCTGGTCCCAAAGAAGACGGAGATCTCAGACCCATTCTATCTCAGCTCCCTGAACTTTTACGTGGAATACAAAAGTTCAGGATGCCTCCCTTCAAACCTTTCTGCCCTTCTTCAGCCGGGTCAATGGCTTTGTGCGCTGGATATGCAGGACGCATATCTGCACATCCCCATTCGTCCCTCACATCGCAAGTACCTTCGGTTTGCTTTCCAGGGGGACCATTACCAATTCCGGGCACTTCCGTTTGGTCTTTCCTCGGCTCCCCGAGTTTTTACCAAATGCCTGGCAGTGGTAGCGGCCCACCTGCATACTATGGGAGTTTGGGAGTTCAGGTGTTTCCCTACCTGGACGACTGGCTCCTGGCGGCCTCATCCAGGGAGGAGCTCCTGCATTTTCTCTCCCTCACCCAGCAGGTTTTCACTTGCCTGGGTATTACCATCAACCATTCCAAGTCTCATCTGGACCCCTCCCAGAGACTTCAGTTCATCGGGGCTATCCTCGATACGACGGTGAGCAAGGCCTTCCTTCCTCCGGACAGGGTGGCCTCCCTCCAGTCACAGATTTCCCTGCTGTCAGAATGCAGGAAGGTTCCAGCGAGGTTGGTTCTCTGTCTCTTGGGGCTCATGGCGGCCACCATCCCGATGGTTCCCTGCGCGCGGCTCCACATGAGGATTTCTCAGTGGACTCTCCGCTCCCAGTGGGATCAACTCGTAGACGACCTAGATCATCTGGTTCTGATCTCCTCGTCGATGACAAGAGACTTGCAATGGTGGATGGTTCGAGAGAACCTGTTTCGGGGGGTTCCCTTCTGTCATCCTTCCTCCTCCCAGACTGTGACCACGGACGCATCAGGCGAAGGTTGGGGAGCCCATCTGGGTCCTCACCGAACCCAGGGTTTATGGTCCAGATTGGTGCTAGCTCTCCACATCAGTGTGCTCGAGCTACAAGCAGTACTAAAGGCTCTCCAAGCCCTTCACCAATACATCCTTCCCGGTCACCTATCTGTCCATACGGACAACATGTGCGTGGTGTGGTACATCAACAAGCAGGGAGGGACTCGGTCCTACCCGCTATGCAGGGAAGCAGTGAGGGTTTGGGACTGGGCCACGCTTCACAACCTTCACCTCACGGCGATCCATGTTCCAGGAGTCGACAATACCCTGGCAGACAAGCTAAGTCGCTCCTCTGCCCTGCCACACGAGTGGGAGTTGGACCAAAAAGTTCTAGACGATATCTTCCAGCTCTGGGGGACTCCACAGATAGACCTGTTCGCCTCGTCCCAAAACGCAAAACTTCCCACCTTTTGCTCGCTCGGTCCAGAGCGAGGCGTTTCTGGAGCGACGCTCTGTCTCTAAACTGGAAGGGCAGATTCATCTATGCTTTTCCCCCAATTCCTCTGGTCCCTCGTGTACTGCAGAAACTAACAACGTAACGAGCGAGAATGATTCTGATCGCTCCTTTCTGGCCCAGGCAAATCTGGTTCTCTCTTCTACAACAATACTCAGAGGTTCCTCCTCTTCCTCTTCCTCTTCCTCTTCCTCTTCCTTTATCTCGAGGATTGCTGACCCAGGATTAGGGGACCCTGGTCCATCCGGGACTCAAGTCCCTGCAACTTCATGCATGGCTCCTGCAGACCTAGCCCAATCTCGCTTTGGTGTCTCTTCAAAGGTGGCCGAGATTCTAGTGGAGGCTAGAAAACCCTCCACTAGGTCCACTTACGCCATGAAATGGAAGAGATTTTCTATTTGGGCTGCCTCTAGGAATGTGGAGCCTTTCTCCTGTCCTGTGGCTGTTCTGCTTGAATATTTACGTCACCTCTTCGACCCGGGTCTCAGTCATTCCTCCTTGAAAGTACACATGGCCGCTATTTCAGCTTACTATGTTCCTTTTGCTGATAAAGCCTTTGCCCAATTAGAGGTATCCAAGACTTTTCTTAGAGGGGTCCTTCGTCTTAGGCCCCCTGTCTGGACTCCTGCTCCCCCTAGGGACTTGAATTTTGTTCTCGAGAAACTTACCCTTCCTCCCTTCGAGCCTGCGGTCTCCGCAGACCTGAAGTTTCTATCGTGGAAGACACTCTTCTTGGTGGCCATTACCTCTGCTCGAAGAATTTCCAAGCTCCAGGCCCTCATGTGTAAGATCCCTTATCTGATTTTTCACAAAGAACGAGTAGCTCTTTGCACGAACCCTAAGTTTCTACCTAAAGTGGTAGCGGAGTCTACCTTAAATCAGTCTATAGAGTTACCTGCCTTTTTCAGGCAGTACTCCAACCAAGGGGAATATTTACTCCATACCGTGGACGTTCACCGGATTCTGAGATACTACACCGATAGGACTAAGGATCTCAGAAAAACTGACCTGCTGTTCGTCTCTTTTGCTCACAAAAGGGAAGGCAATGCTGTTTCTAAGCAATGCCTGTCGAAATGGTGGCTCATTGCATCACTTTCTGTTATGACAAGTACAACAAGACCCTTCCGGGTCAAGTTAGAGGTCACTCCACTCGGGGAGTGGCAGCCTCTGTGGCTTGTTTCAAGAATGTGTCTACGGCAGATATCTGTGCTGCCGCCACCTGGACTTCTGTCCATACCTTTACGAAACATTACAGTTTGGACATTGCCTTTCGCCGTAGAGCAGGCTTCGGGTTAGCTGTCTTGCAAGGCCTCCTGTCTTGAGTTTTGCAAGGCTTTTGCTACTTCTTGGAGTAGTTTCTCCTCCCAGTGCCTTTCATTTGTTCCAGACTGCTTGAGATTCTGTCCTATATGTAATTACCTACTGCAAGAGCCCTCTCGAAGTAAGATAGTACAGTTACGTAAGAACTTACCGTAACAGTAGATCTTCGAGAGAGGCTTTTGCAGTAGGTAATACCTTCCCGCCCTCCATCCCCCTAGGCTTTTTCAGCTCCTTTTCCAGGAAGGAAAACATCTGCTTCTCTCTCATCCGGGCCTTCCTGGCCTATGGCGGGAAAGAACTGGAAGGTGGGCGTCCGGGACCGCCCCTTTATACCGACGTCATCTTACGCCGGTCACCTGACATGAGGGCGGTCCCTCACCAGGGACTGCTAGCTAGAAATTTTTCCGTGGGGTCCTGCCGCCGGCCGGCGTCAGTCCCATATGTAATTACCTACTGCAAGAGCCTCTCTCGAAGATCTACTGTTACGGTAAGTTCTTACGTAACTGTACTTTCTTACAACCTAGATTCAGTTTACTATCCACAATTAGATAGTCTTCCCCTGAGCATGCTCAATCACCAGAATGGTCTTAAGGCTTGACTCCTTCTTCCACCAGATATGTGGTCCTTTGGCCTCCACCCCCATTCTGTTCTTTTCTTTCACTGGAAGAAACTGGTCTCCTCACAGTTTTTCTAAGCTCTCAGATTCTGTTAGTTTTAATCAAATTTCTTGTCTTCAAAATATTTTCTACTTTATTATTTAATTTTCTGATCCTGCTGCTCCTCCTCCATTGGCCTCACCGTTGACCAGCAGAAGAAGAAGCCAGGGTTAAAAAAGATGCCTCTTGTGCAGGCAGAAGATGTCACTGACAAACATCATATCTGTATGCACTGCCTATGCCCAAACGATGTGGTACACTGTGTGTGGTGTCAGGCAATGCCCCCTTCATCCCTCAGTGAATGCAGGCTGTGGCTTTTATAAGTTATGCCTCAAGAGCAAAATCTGTCCAGCAGTAAGGTCAGTTGCACAGTTACAGGCCTTGGAGGAACAGGTGGTGGCTAATGAGGATGTCCCTGTGCTCAAACTCTTATGCCGAGGAGTATACCTTGGAACTGCTAACTCCTCGGGACAATGAGTGGTTTGGAGATTTTCTTTTACCTTTTCATTCTTTCAACAGTGAGAGTCTTCTTTATTGTTAGAAACACAAGCAGAAAAGCCACTGTCGATTCTGGGAGAGTAGTTGTTCAAGGGACCATTCCCACTCTTCATGGTCGATGAGATCCCGCATCCAGTTGCCTCTAGTGGAGGTTGTACTGATTGGGGAGACAGCCAGTCCATCAGCAGAGTTTCCACAAAAGCATCTGATTGACCATCAAATTTAGATGCACCCATCAACATTGTCTGGCCCATGTCAAGTGAAGATGAGAATTTGTCTTTCACTCAGATACTGGTGGTACCTAAGGCTCCCAACCAGGGATGGGTCAGGCTTGACTGTGCCTCCAGACAAGACCCCTCCGATGCAGCTGGCTCTGATTATCTTGACTCCAGGGCAGTCTTCGGTTTAGCTGGCATCCAGACAAGTGATGTAAATGGTGCTGTTGGTAGAACAAATCTGACCACGTGGTCAAAGCCTGAGGTCAAAATCCCGATTCAGAGCATGTTGTTGAGTTTATTCTCCATGCCACCACTGACTTTGCCATCAGCATTCAACAATAAGCGCCTCCTCATTGTCTGTCACCCACCATCTTTACTGAGTGCATTGCAAATAGGAAAAGTTAGTATGGCAGAAATGCGTTGGGTGCATTTACACAAAGGCGAACTTAACCACCGTTGCTGGCTGACCTGTTTTTGCCATGGCTGTCACTTACAGTGCCGGCCCCAGTGCAGTGTCCTGTGCCCCCCCCGATGGTAGTGCTGCCTGCAAGATTCAAATGGAGTGGACTGATGGTAATGCTGCCTGAAAGATTCAGATGGAGTGGACTGATGGTAGTGCTGCCTGAAAGATTCAGATGGAGTGAAGCCACGTCCCCCACAGCCTTGGGAAAGTGCTCCATCGAAGGACTCAGGGCCAGAGTCTGGACTTCTGCCTCCTGTTGGTGGTTGTCACTCTGCTGGAGAAGGCTGTTCATACTCCTTGTCAGTGTTAATCTATCCAGACTCCGATGCAGAGTCGCCATCCTTCACAGGAGGTCAATTTCATGGCTAGTTGATCCACCCCAGGGATCAGATATCCTTATCAGCCCTGCTGGAACATTTGTCTGCAGCCCTGGGACACTAAAGTGGAAGAGGTCCAGAAGAGGGAGACCTACCCCTCTCATGAACATCCTCCATCATGATTATTTTTATTTTTTTCCCTCCTGTCACAGACTACTGGACCCTCCCTCTGTCAACACCTAGTTGCTCCCACCCTGCCTGAGACCCTCCTTACCTTGGGACCCCAATCTCCAACCCACCGATGACACATCTGCAGGCCACCCCCCCCGACTTGCGCCCCCCCCCCAAAGGCGGGGCCACATTCTGCTCCTCGGCCCTTTTTTACCTATATCCATTGGCCTGCAGGCTGAGGTGAAGATCGGAGGGTGATGGGACCCAGGAGGGCAGGATCCAACAATGGGCATGGTGCTGTGGTATGACATTGTCCGTTCAGTCATTGGGTTTTTTTCCTTGTTCTGGCATGGTAGTTTTCCCCACTCATCCCTGTGAGGGAGCAAGGATGTGCAGTGACGTCGAGTGGGGCGTGCATGCTCCTGTGTGTTCCACACTGATGTCTGTCTCATCCTACTACCCCGTAATGCTGAGGACTGTTGGCGCAATACCTCCTAACCACCACCAGGAGGTATACTGTTGCTGGAGCCCTGTATTCACTTACCCCGGAGAAGGCGAGCTGTCCGTTGCTGGTCGAACCATCTCTCCCCAGCTGAACCACAACGCCTTGGTCTCACTCCTGAACCAAAGTCACTGGCATGGCATGAGGTGTTGCGTCCAGCACCTCAACCCTCAGTGCCACCGGGCCTCCCATCGTGATTCTTCACCTGAATAATTTTCCTAATTGCTCAGGCCATGCTGGGCCCAGCACTCGGTGTTTCTCAGCACCCAGCCTCATGCCAGCCTCCTCTACATGTAATGACTACAAGTACATGGCCCAATACGCTGTCTGTCCTGATCTTCTGAACATCTGTCACCAGAGGAGTTTGTGGCAGATGTGGTCTTCCCCAAGGCTGAGGTACAGTGTGACTAACAAGCTACTGAGAAAAAAAAGCTCAAGGAAGCAGGATCTCCTTGGCCATGAGTTCTATGTGGCTGCTTCTCGGGACATCTGTTAAGCCAGCATACAGCTTTCATGGCAGATTTGGCCATGAACTATTTGAGAGAGACTCAGACCTCATTACTCTGCTTCCTGCAGATAGTCATTCTGATGTGTAGGAGATCTGCGATCTGACTCTGTCCTTGTCCAAACACTAGTTGCAGGTGGCACCAGATTTGACCCATGCAATAGCTATGGCGGTGTCCATCTGCTGACGTGCCTAGTTATGAGTCTTGCCCTTCACCCCTGAGATCCAGCACAAGATGGTGAATCTGCCCATTCTTGGTACTGACATATTTGGGCCTTGGGTTGAGGACCATCTAACTCACATTGAGAAATCCAGTGTCACCGTAGACTCTGAGCCTTTGGTCACACAGTCAAAGCAGCAGTCTAAGCTTAAGCAACAAGTTTCCTTCCAGGTTCCTTTTGGAGCTAGACAGCAGCAGCAACAGAGGCAGCAGTACTAGCAGTGCTGCTCTGCCAAATCCTCTGGCAAGTCCTGTGGACAAGGTAAGCGTAAAGGGGGCAACAGGGATGCCTTCAAATGCCAGTCCTCTGGGGCCATCTACAGGGGGCAGTAAGTGACAAGATGAGGAGCATCAACTCTCAGCCATCTGAACCCTGCTGCATCTCCTCGTCTAGAGCCGACTCTTTCACTTTCTACCACATTGGTCCACTGTCACTTTGGATTAGTGGTTCCTGGAAGGGATAGGATCAGGGTTGTCTCTGGAATTCAAGACCTTACCCCCTTGTTAGCCCTGAGTACAAGTGATGACTTTGGTGTCCCTGGACACGCTTCCTGCCCTGCAGGGTAAAGTCGCACTGTTGGATGGCTGTGCGATGGAGCCTGTCTCGAACACATAAGCACTGCAGGGGCTAAATATTGGTACTTCTTGGTACTGAAACAGGGGGAAGGGGCTTGTGCCCATTTCTCGACCTGTGAAGACTGAACAAATGTGTCTGCAGTTGAAAGATCTGTGTAATAACTCTTACACATATTATTCAGTCTTTGAACCCTGTGGCCTAGTTTTGTTCCCTGAACCTCTGGGATGTACACTTCCATATCCTGATCTGCCATCTCATAGTGAGTGTTTCTGCTTCTAATCTGACTGAGCTCTGTACTATCTCAGGCTGCTGCCCTTTGACCTATCCTTACCTAGGGTTTATATTAAATGACTGCCAGTCGTGGTGGCCTGCCTTAGGAACCAGGGTGTCAAAATGTATCTTTCAGGGATCGATCTTTACCTTTGATTCCTACTGGGTCAGGGGCCGGAGGCACTAGGACTGTACAGGAGCAAAGCTTTTTGCAGGGAGGGAACCATCAGCTACTGACGGGGCCTGTGCAACTCAAGTGGTGCCACACGCACTGGCCGGTGACCATTGCCGGCTCCCTCACACACCTCAGATCTTCCCTTGTCAGTCTTCACCATTCATTACTGCTGGGTAAAGTTGGAGGCGCGCACTGGCCATGGGAGATTTTTTTTTGTGTGGAGGTCTGCGCTGATGGCGCTGCCCTCGTGGCCGACACACTGTGCAGCGTACAAGGGTTGGCCGTCAGGCGCCGCCTTCATCCCAGTTCTGTTTTTCCTGCCGTTGAGGTAGCACCTGCTGCGCAAGTTGACAGTTTTTCCACTGCAACATCGGGTCTAGTTGTCGATCTCTCTCCATCTTGGTTCTTAACAACTCAGCGCCATTTATTGCCGGTAAGACTTCTCCATTATTTTCTATAGACAATGTCTAGTCTTTTTTCTGTAGTTTTACTGTTTATTTCATGTCGTGTCAGGTTCAGGGTCTAAGAAGAAATCCAAAGTGAGCCGTGCCCCCATGTGTCAGTGCCCCTGTGGCCAGCATTTTTCCGTTTCGGACCGGCATGACGTCTGCCTCCGGTGCCTGGGACCCAATCATGACATGGACAACTGCGACACCTGCTTCTCCATGGACTGCTGTGTTCTCGAAATCTGCATGCTTAAAGTTGGCAGGGCTCTGCCAACTTTCGGAGGATGGCGTCACTCGCGGGTCGCCAAGGCTGGAACTCTAGCCCCCTTCTCCGGGTTCCCTCCCGGGTTTATAGGGGCCTGGTGAGGAGGAAACCTCCTCTGATTCTACGCTAATCCAAAAAGTGAAGTGTGCAATCTAAGAGTCACAGGATTGGTGCTAGCTTCAAAGAGACGGTCTGTCTCTAATCAGTACCACAAACCAAGTAAGGAGCAGCACTCAGAATCTGGATGCAAAAATGTTTTAATTCATAAGCTTATAGCTCTTTGCAAAAAACACAGATTCCAACACAGCATGATACAGAAAACAGTGTTACCCTCCTCTGATTATAGCCTTGCAGAAGAGGAGGCTTCTTCTGCGGTGTCGGAGGGGCAGCTCTGTTCCTTGTGGAGCAGGGTTGCTGGCACTGCCTCGGCAGTCACCTCCATGGAGGTGCAGGCTCCCCCGGTGTTGCAGCCCACGGCTGCTGGGCCCGGCACTGGTGGACCCTCGGCGCCACCCTCCGGTGCCATCATGGATCCTGGCACCATTCGCAGCGCCGGTGATCAGGACAGCGCTGCAGGCAGTGCTGTGTCCCACGGTGGCACCACTTGTGGTGCCGTTGCCAAGGACTCTCCTGGGGTAGCTAGTTTGGAGGTCTGCCTGGTCTCTTCCCCTTCAGAGGAGGATGACTCGTAGGCTGACCCGGACTGGCACCCTGAGTCCTCGGAGTCAGAGAGCCCTCTGGGACACAGCACCAGGTGGTCCAGCATTCCCCACCTGGAATCACCGGAGCCAATAGTTCCGACAGCCCCTACTGCCGAGGCCAGCTGTGGGGGGCCTGTTCGGGACGCCTGTTCGGGACAACAGCCTGGGGGGGACCAGGTGCGGTGTTCTCTCCTTGGGCGGGCATGGCAGCTGCCATTTCTGGTGCTGCCATGACCCCCTGGATGGGACTGGGACCCCCTCTTCTGTGGCCTCCCTTGTGGGGCCTGCGGATTGGGGGGCCCTGTTTGGCTGGGAACAAGGAAGAGGGTGGTGTCAGAGTCCGAAGGGTTGAGGGGCTGGGGTGAGGCATGTGGGCCCCCCTCCACTACGCTGTGGGGAGTGTGGAGGAGCCAGAGTGCTGAACCCTGCCTTTCCCACAAGGTCTCTGAGATGCTCTTAGTTGACAGTGCGGAGGGTTGCCCTTCTGGACCCATGCAACTCCAGTTGCGCCACATGGGAGATTCTTCCTCAGGGCTCATCTGGGGTTTGTTTTCACATTTACAGCCTTCGTTGCCTGGGTCGACCCCTGGGTCCCCACATCTGGCAGGGCTGGTGGCTGGGTCTCAGAGCCCTGGCAGAGGCCGGGCACTGCAAGTTAGATGCCTCTTTCCCATTCCTCTGCAGACACTTCCCCCCACAGGCCATATGGGTCCTATGGGTCTCTTAACCTGAGAGATGTTCAGGGCCACTGCGGCGGCTTCCTTGGGTATGTGAGAGCCATGGACGAAGAGGTCTTCCACCTGTCTGCCCTGCCGCAGGAGGACCCTGAACATTCAAGCTCCTTTTCCTCCTTGTTTTCCTCCTCTGAGGGAGAGGAACACTCTGTCCATCTGTCCTCTGATGCTGATTACACTGAATATCAGCGATTCCTCTCGAGGCTGGTTCAGGAGTTCCATACATCTCATGTTATAACAAGCAATACTGAGCTGGAGATGCGCTCGTTTCTGAGCGAGTTCAGTGCTTACCAGCTGGTGGTGCCCTCCTGGCCTATTCCCTTCCAGAAAGCGTCTATCCGCACCTGGCAGTCTCCACCCACCTCTCCCCAGCCCCAGTGGACTGCAGAAGAAGGTGTTCCCCCCCAGGAGTCTCTAGGTTCCCTACCTCACCCACCTTCGGGGCTGATGTCCTTAGACACTCCTTCCGGGCTTCAGCGCCTGGTGCACGACTGACTCCCAGATTCGGATTCCGTGGAATTCGACCGGTGGGGTCTCCGGCCAAACAGAAGTGGGATGGAGGAGGAGTCTGCGGCACCTAACAGCCAACCCTCATGTGCCGTGCAGTGCATCGGCCACATGGGTGGAGCCATCGGCAGACTTCCATGGTGGGTGCAACACCGGCTTTATCCAGCAGTAATGAATGGTGAAGATACAAGAGAAGATCAAGAATTATGATAGATACGTAATTTTCATTTCTGTGCTTCTCGCTGTAGACTGCATGCTTTGGGAGTGACAATGCCTCAGTTTACCTCGTCATTGTTGAATTTTGATCTGCATCACCACTGAAGTTTAGTCATGGTGCCATTCTCGCTTTATTATTTCATTTTTATTGATGCAGAAGTCTGAGAAGAATCGGGCTAAGAAGACCAAGAAGGTCCGGTAGCCTCCCATCATGCACCAACACCCTTGCGGGAAGCAGATGGCTGTGATGGACCGGCATCAGTGCTGTGCAGCTTACTTTGGCCCACAGCACAATATGGATATGTGTGCATTCTCAGTGGACTGCAGTAGCCTTGAGAGCCGCAAAGTAAGGCAGGGTCACCTGACCCCTACTTTTGGAGGTAGGCGTCGTGCACGTGCAGCTAAGGCATTGTTACTAGGTCATTCCCCTGGGCCTCTTCCTGGGAACTGTGGTTCAAAAGAAATACAGGGCCCTCCTTGACCTCACCCTACTGAGGCATCAGAAGACCTGGCGAGTGGATCTGGTAGACAGCTGGCTCCTTCTGGGCGGCTGGTCATGAACCCCTTAGTCTGCCTTCCCTTAGCACAGACATCACCAGCAGTGAGGCTGAAGCTGTAAGCTCAGTCTACACCGGTAGACACCTTGGTGTAGTTTGGTGCCATCTGTACTGCTGACACCATTTGCAATAATAGCGAGCTGGCTGGCACCATACGCAATGCCGCCACGGTGTCTGAGGATGGACCGGCACCAGGGCCATTGTGCATCCAGTTGCCGAGGTGGATGTTGTTCTTTCCCTGGTGTTGCTAGTGGCAGTGAGGGTGAGGACGATGCCTTACCCGGCGACGGACATGGGACCATCAGTGATGTCAGTCCAGGGCTCGGCACCAGGCACGATGCTGATGATGGTGTCATCCCTGCCCCCAGCGCTGTTTGCAGTGTTGGGGTCATGGATGGCTCTGAGATGAACACTGGGGCCGATGCCAAGCCCAGCACTGAGGGCAGTGCTGGCTGCGGCGATTGTAGGTGAACCCATCTCCAAGAATGTCATCGATCCTGAGCCTGGCACCAGAGGCAGCGCTGGCTTGGAGTCTGTTGGCAGCCTGGAGGTGGAGTTCTCTCCGGAGCTGTAGGTCAGCACCACCACCGGTGAGGGTTGGGCCTGCGCCACAGGGACCATATAGTTCTGTTCTCCTTGCCTGGGAGAATTCCCCCATGGGCACCAACTGAGTTGCTCCTCAGATGTTGGAGGATCAGTTTGGGTTATGCTGCCAGACCCTTCCCTCAGTCAAGGCCTCCTGTGCAGTTATGCAGCCCAGGTAGAGGTCTTCAAGACCCTGAGTTTCGCCCCTGCCTGGCCTCATCACTTCCTAGAAAGGTTGCTCACATTCATAGGCCCTGTTCTGAGAGTTCTGTGGTACCTTTGATACTTTCCACAGGGATTCCAATAGGGCCCAGTTCCGGCTCTTCTCCCCAGTACCAACCACCTCTGGGCTCAGTGCCTCATCCTCATCAACGTCCTCCTTAGAAAGCAATGAATCATCTACCTACTTGTCCTCAGCTGCTGAGCATTCTTTGTACCAGTGATTTCTGATGGAGATGCATGACACACTTGATAGTGAGTCCTACACAGTCAGTGATCAGGTAGTTCTGCTTTTGGGGGCCTCTTGGAGTCCCAAGTGATGGCACTGTTGTCATCCCTTCCAGCCCTAGAGATTTTGAGGAGGCATCACAGGTAGTATGGAGGCATCCCTACTGTTGCCCTTCAGTCCCCAAAGACATCCTACTCCAGTATTGTGCACCCACAGGGTATGCAGGTGCAGTACCTCACCACTCGTCAGGGCTGGAAGTACTGTAGACCTCATTGAAGCCTAGACACCCAGTTCATGACTGACCTCCAGAGGCAGATTCCACTCAGATGGGTGCCTTGGGAAAGAAGGTTTTTACGTCACCATGCACCCTTATGTGCATATCCGAACACCAGGCAAACCAGGCAGCCTTCAGTTGGTGCCTGTGGATGCAGCTAGGTCAGCTCCTAGTTAAAATGCCACAGTGAAAGTTAGTTGAGCAAGCTGTTTGCCTTTCTTGTCAAGGCCTGGAGGTTGCTTGGCACTGATCAAGGCCATCGTGTGATGCCAGCGAGGTGGCCTACAGGCTTGCAGGAAGTGCAGTCTGCCTAAGACAGCTGGCGTGGCTTACCTTTTCCAGACTGGCACCATTGGCCTGGTGTATGATGCTAAACTTGCCATTCCAGGGGGGCTGATTACTTCTCCCTCAAGGTCAGGAAGCAGCTGTAAGGGTACCCTTCTGCCACTGTGCCACAGGAGTCCCTTCCTGGCCTTCACCAATCTATGGTCCCACCAGACCCATGAGAAGCACCTGCCCTCAGGTGTTACACCCCATGCAAAGAGGGCTGAGGGTACATGATATCTACAGGGTGAACCAGCTCCTCCCTGAGAAAAGGAAAAGCTTGGTACTCTGACCCATAAATGGGAATTAATGGTGAAGACTGATTCCTGTAAGATATGTACACACCACCCCGTCGCTATTACCGATTGGATGGTTTAGTGAGGTCCTTGTATCGGCTTGCTGGAGTCTGTCACGGCCCCTGCGATGCGACAAGAAGATGACTATCTAGAGGAAGTAAAAGTTGTAACAAAGTTTCTGTAGATGAACCTGCGGAAGGATCATTATTTTTAGCTAATGGAATCAATCTTGAAGGAGAGACTGATAACCTTCCTGGAGCTCGATGATCTCCAAGATGGGCAGCAGCACGGGTTCATCTCGGGGAGATTATGCCAGACCAACCTGATAGAATACTATGACTGGGTGGCAAGGGAACTGGACAAGGACCATGCAGTGGATGTCCTATATTTGGATTTAAGCAAGGCCTTTGACTCAGTCCCTTATGGGCGACTGGGGCAAAGCTGAAACACGTAAGGGTGGGGGCTAAGATGACTGGCTGGATCAGAAATTGGCTTGGTGTTAGACTGCACTGGGTGGTGGTTGGGGGAGAACTCTCATCTCCCAAGGCATTGACCAGTGGTGTGCCACAGGGCTCTGTGCTGAGGCTGGTGTTATTTGGACTGTTCATGTCGGATTTTGCGCAAGGGGTAGAGAGCAGGATCAGTCTGTTTGTGGACTACACCAAGATGGGAGCTGTAGTGGACAACACAGAGGGATGGCAGAGGCTACAGGGTACCCTTACCAGGCTTGAGGAGTGGTCAGCGAGGTGGCAGCTGTCATTTAATGCAAAGAAATGCAGTTATGCAGTTCAGGGTGAGGAACCAGAAGAGGGAATATTGGCTGGGTGGGGTGCGGTTAGAGATCACTGAGGAGGAGAAGAACCTGGGGGTCATGGTAACTGGGAGCAAGAATAACTCTGCTCAATGCAGGAGGGTGGCGGCTAGGGCCAGTAGGATGCTGGAGTGCATCGTGCAGGGATTCTCATCCAGGCACAAGGAGGTGATCCTGCCCCTTTACAGGTCCTTGGTCAGGCCACAGTTGGAGTACTGTGTGACATATTAGTGTCCCTACCTGAAGAGGGACGTCAAGCTTCTCGAGGGGTGCAGTGCAGTGCAGGGCGATAAAAATTATACAGGGAATGGAGGGCAGAACCTACTAGGAGAGGGTGGGGCACTTGAATTTGTTCACCCTAGAGGAGAGAAGGGGTAGGGGGTACATGCTCGAGACCTTCAGATACTTGAGGGGATCAACAAATCTGGTGCAAAGGGGCTGTTTAAGCAGAGGAAGGGAAGAGAAGGGACATGAGGAGGCACGGGCTGAGATTGGAGGGGGGCAGGTTCAGGAGGGAGATGAGAAGGCATTATTTCATGGAGAGGGTTGTGTCAAAATGGAACACTCTGCCAAAGGGGGTGGTGGCATTCAGGTCAGTGGGGAGTTTCAAAAGGGATGGGACAGGGCATGGCAGGGGGGCCTGGGTAAAGGACACTGTGCAGTTCTAGGAGGTGAGTGGGGGGCAGCTGCAAAATAGGGGTGCTAGCTGCACATATGAGCAGACTTGATAGACCAAAAGGCCGGTTTCTGCGTGCAAGTTTTCATATGTTCGTATGAAAATTATGTACTTATTGTAATTGTCGATCTTCCAGTGTACCTTCGCCACTGATTACCATGCCCCACCCACCATCTCCCACTCAGACAGAACAAGGGCCTCTGGAAATGTTCACCCTGCTGGGGCTGGCAGCACCACAGACTCACTGCACTGGGCATCTCCCCAGTTACTTTTTCAAAGGGGTATCTCTTTCTGGTTACATATAAAAAAGGGAGTTAGGCAATGTTTCGGGTGCCCACTTTCACTTAAAAAAAAAAAAAATAGGGTGAGGGTCCTTTGGGGCCCTTGTACCAACCAAAGAAGGTGTCCCCTTCCATCCTTTTCCGTCCTCTTTCTCTCTGCAGTGGTATATCTGCTCTGTGAGTATATCCCTAGTAGTTGCTAATGCAGCACGTGCCTCTAGGCATTATCTAATTTATCTCACTTGGCAGCTGCACTGCATGTGTGTTGGGGAGGGTGCTATGCACCTTTTGGACTCAGCTAGACCAGCTCTCTCATAGGGTACATGCCTGTGGTTGCAGGAGAAGCAGATCCTTTTTTGATGTACTCTTTTCTGAATACATCAGACTATTTTGGTTGGTATCCCTCTTCTTCCTTAGTATGTGGGCCTTTGCCCACTACCCTTAATGGTACCTGGGGGGAGAGGAACACAGGGCTCCCTTTGGCTGTCCAATCCTGCAACTCCAGATACACCTAGGTTCCCCCTTCTTCCCTAATGTAGGAAAGAGGGACATGGTTAACTAATGAGTTCAGTCAGTTCTCTATCTGGTTGCATGGAGTTCCCCCTTTTTTTCCAGGAGTCTGTGTGTGTCTCCTATCATTTTTGTGTATTTTTTTGTATTTAAAGTTTATTAAACTTTTATCAAAGATATACAGTTACTCAAACATATTTCGATACAGGAAGAATACATACATATTTCCACAGGGAATTACAAGAACAATATGTCATTGGCAGTTCAGTTTCAGAGAAAACAGGTGAACACAGTAACCTACTAAATATGTATCATTGGTGGTGACCCCAAAAAAACACAGTAGCAAATAAGTACCATTTCTACCTTGAAGATTGTTAAAAATTCTAAGGTACAAATTGAGTATTCTAGGTAATGCAGTATAATATCCAAGGTTGCCATCTGTTTTGAAATTGCAATTGCTTTCCCCACAATTGATATATCAGTTTTTCAAAGGTGTAAATTTGGGCCGCTATCTCTTGCCATTGTCCTATGATGGGAGGGATGGGCTGCAGCCAAAGTCTAATGATAGCCTTCTTCACAATCTAAAGATAAACTTGGATCAGAGAATGAGACCTACCTCCCTGCCCCCACCCCATGGGGATAGCTACTAGTTAAGTAGAGTGGCAGGTTGAAGGACCTGTGGGTCTACAGAAAGGAAGAAAACTGAATCTCCAGCTGCTGCCAGAAATTTCACAGAACTGGATAGGATCAGAACATATGATCCTGATCTGCCCTGCAGCCCCTTCCAGCAAGAACCAAACTGCTTCCCCATATATTTGGCCTGGATTCTAGGGGTAATGAAATAAAGTTCAAACAACATGAAGTCTTGCTATATTATGACATATGCAGTATAACCCCAGGTTAGAACTGCTCCGGAGGTGAAAGAGTTAACTTTCCATGCAGGGCATGGAATTTTGAGCGCGAGCTCGGTTGAACACTCTGTCTGTTGAAGCTCAAACTTAAACTGTCAGATTCTTTACTCCGCCTCAATGAACAGTCGCTCCGGAGATTCCTCCTGCTGCTCGGTTCGTTTGTCGGTTTTAAAGTGTAATTCTCAGTTTATTTTACCGAAATTTAACCGCAATCGTCGGTTCAAGCTCTGTCTGTGGTATTGTAAGTAATAGATAGGCTTATTTATTATTTTTTCTTCTGTGTGGAACTTGTAAACGTCTTTTTCGGTTCGGTTTGAACCGATCAGATGGGTTTTAAAATTACCTTCTAGTCCTTTAGAGTGCGGTTCCCGGTTCTTATCGGTTCTAAAAAAACGGATTTTATTACGGTTTTTTCCACGACTCCGTGACACGTTGCTAGAAACCAATAAAGAGTCTTGTTTGCGGATTGCCACACGGGCAAGTTTTGGTTAGGCTGGTACTGTGTCTGAGAAACCCAAAGGGTTTGCCCTCTGACCAGGGCATACTTCCTCAGGCAACGAAGAGCCAGCCTGAGGAGCCGTTCCAACTAAAAGGACTAGAAGGTCAGCTAGTTTGGGGCCAAAAGTTCTTTCTCCAACCGCTGAGGAAATAGCCAAAGCTATTCAAATTGTCCAGTCTCTTTCCTCAGTTCCGTCCGAACCGGCACCATTAGGGAAGCGCCTGGTCTGACGGTTCCCCAGTTCAAGATTATGATTTTGAGGATTTTATGAACCTGGGAAGGGAGGAGGGTACGAGGAGAGTGAGTGTGATTTTGAAAGTCTGGATGTGCCCATTGAACCGACATCTCTCCAGACAGACCCTCAGGAGTGTCCCTCCCAGGCTATCTGAGTCCCTCTCATTTTTGTTTTATAAGAAAGTTGTTGAGACTCTGCAACTCCCTGTTGAGGAAGCTGTTGATGATCTAGAAGAGCCTGATTTTGTGGAAATGATGGATATTCCAGAGTCTAGGAGACTGTCTATTCCCTTGCATAAATCTTTTAGGAAACAGACAGTAAAAATTCTGAAAACTCCTCATTCTATCCTCCCTGTGGATAAAAGGATGGACAAGAGGTATGCTTTATCAGGCTCTGATACGGAGTTCCTATCCCAGCAGTGCAGCCATGTGGGGGTAGTGCAGGCTGCAGCTTGTGACAAGGTTAATATTCCTCTAGCCTCTCACCCTCCTGAAAAGGATTCCAGGAGGATGGATGGCATGGCAAAAAAGCAGTACATGGCAGCATTTTTGGGACTCAGACTGGCAAATTATATGGCTTACGCAGCTAGGTACCAGAAATCCAGGTGGAATACTATCCTGGCCCTAGCAAAACAGGCCCCTGACCAGCTTGCCAGGGAGCTGGAGCAGGTGGCTGCGGATGGTATTGAGGCATCCAAGGTGCAATTTCATGCTGCAGTAGACTCTAATGATGTTTCATCAAGAGTCATGGTTACATCTGTGTCTCTTCGCAGAATGGCCTGGCTCAGATGTACTGCCCTGTCACAGGATACCCAGTCTAAGGCTATGGATTTTCCTGTTGTGGGAAATTCTCTGTTTGGGGAGCAGACAGAGAATTATATAAAGAAAATGGATGAGTATGGGACCACCTATAGGAGTACACAGGCCAAAGAAAGGCAAGTCACTCCTCAAAGGCAGCATGTCAGGGGCAGGGGCAGGCCTTTTCATAGGCCGTTTTACCAAGCCCAGGCCTCCTCTTCTGCTTATGCCCAGAGGGGGTTCTTTAGAGGAAGGGGCAGAAGGGGTTCTAGTAAGCCTGCTTCTACCCCTCAACCCAAAGCCCCTGCAAAACAGGCTCCCTGATGGGGTGGCCAGGGCCGATTCTCCACTACCGGTAGGGGGCAGGCTGGCTTACTTTGTCCAGGACTTGAAGTCTTTAACATCAGACAAGTGGGTCCTGGAAGTAGTAAGCCAGGGACTAGTTCTCAGCTTCAAAAAATTTCCGAAGATGAGAGCCAGATCTTTTCCACCTGCAAACCCATCAGAGGCACTTGCCCTGGAAGCAGAAGTTTCTTCCCCTCCTGGCTCTCAGAGCCATAGAAAGGGTTCCACCCATACACCAGGGCAAAGGGTTGTACTCCAGGTACTTCCTTACCCCAAAAAGACAGGAGAATGGCGGCCCATTCTGGATCTCAGGTATCTAAACAAGCACCTTTTAAAACCAAAGTTCAAAATGGTGACCCTGGGGATTATTTTACCTCTCTAAGGCCAGGGACTGGCTAGCCTCCCTGGACCTCAAGGATGCCTACTTCCATGTTCTCATCAGAAGCTCCCATCGAAAGTACCTCAGATTCGAACTGCCCTCAGGCCATTACCAGTTCAGAGCAATGCCCTTCGGCCTCACCTCGGCCCCAAGGGTGTTCATGAAATGCCTGGCAGTAGCAGTTGCTCATTTAAGAAGGCAAAAGATTGCCATCTTTCCTTATCTGGATGACTGGCTCATTGTAGGCCAGTCTCCAGAACAGGTCAAACTACACTTACAAGTAACCCAGCAACTGCTTACATCTCTGGGTTTCCTTCTCAATCTTCCAAAGTCAGTTCTGGAGCCTGTCCAGCTTCTCACCTTCATAGGCGCAGAACTGAACACAAAAGAAGCCAGAGCCTTCCTTCCTCTGGAAAGAGAAAGGACCCTGGTGTCTCTGGCCTTCTCTTTCACCCTGCAGGTCTCTCGACCAGCAAGGCATTTTCTACAGCTCCTGGGGCACATGGCTGCTTCTACAGCAGTGGTGCAGGGAGCAAGATTTCAGATGAGGGACATTCAGTTGCATTTGAGAGCCTTTTGGTCTCAAAGGACAGATCCCCTAACCAAATTGATTCCAGTGACTCGAACCCTGATCCAGGCCCTTCAGTGGTGGCAGGATCAGAACAATCTGAGACAGGGGGTTTCCTTCACTCCCCAGTCTCATTCCTTGACCCTTACTACAGATGCATCTCTCTCGGGGTGGGGAGCTCACATGGGCGACCTTTCCACCCAGGGGCTGTGGTCCCCTCAGGAATCTCTGCACCACATCAATTTGCTGGAACTCAGAGCAGTTTTTCTAGCACTCCAGGTTTTTTCCACATCTGTCCAGAACAAGGTGGTTCAGGTCAGAACAGACAATACCACTACAATGTGGTACATCAACAAGCAAGGGGGCACTCGGTCTACAGCCTTGTGCACCGAAGCAATGAAGTTGTGGTCTCTGGCTTATTCTCTGAACGCCTCCCTTACGGCAGTTCGCTTCCCAGGCAAGGACAATGTCCTAGCGGATGCTCTCAGCAGGCTTTCCCAGGGCCATCACGAATGGGCACTGGATCCCCTAGTACTGGAGGTAGTATTTGCCAGATGGGGCACCCCGCAAATAGATCTCTTTGCAGCCCCAGACAATCACCAACTTCCCCTTTTTTGCTGCAGGCCACCAGTGTTGGGCTCAGTCCCTCTGGATGCCTTCCTCCTCAGTTGGGAAGGGAAGTTTCTCTATGCTTTTCCCCCCCTTTCCCCTTCTTTTCAAAGTGGTAGTCAGAATCAGATCTCAATCCTGCAAGATGGTCCTGATTGCTCCAGATTGGGCCAGGCAGCCCTGGTACCCACTCCTCATGTCCTTAGCAGTCCACCCTCCCCTATGTCTTCCCAGGAATCACAACCTGTTAACCTGTGCCCAGGGGAGAGTTTGGTATCCGAACCTCAAATCTCTCAATCTCAAGGCTTGGCTCTTGAAGAGTTAGAGTTTGCTGACCTACACCTTTCTCAAGGTGTATTGGATATTTTGAAGGCCTCTAGGAAGCCTTCCACCAGGGCTACCTATAATTCAAAATGGAAGAGATTTTCCATATGGTGTGCTGGTAAACATATTTCCCCAGAATCTGCTGGCGTGCCCACGATCCTGGATTATTTGGTGCATTTGAATTCCTTGGGGCTGAGACCAGCTACCCTAAAAGTGCACTTGGCAGCTGTGTCTGTCTTCTTATCAGCAGGTAAGCCCTCTTCTTTATCAGCTCACCCTGTGTTCTCCAAGTTTTTTAAAGGGTTGCTTCACACCAACCCCCCGTTCAGGGACCCTGCCCCTGCTTGGGATCTTAATATTTGCATCGCTCAGCTTATGCAACCCCCTTTTGAGCCATTGTCTTCAGCAGAGCTTAAGTACTTGACTTGGAAAACTGTGTTTCTGGTAGCCATCACCTCTGCCAGGCGCATAAGTGAGCTACAAGCCTTGTCAGTGGAGCCTGATTTTAGCTCCTTTCATAGAGATAAGGTGGTCCTCAGGACTAACAGGAAGTTTTTGCCTAAGGTGGTTTCAGACTTTCACCTTAATCAATCCATGTCTCTTCCTGTGTACTTCACTGACCATTCCTCCTCTGGTGAGAGGAGATTGCACAGTTTAGATGTCAAAAGAGCCCTTAGTTACTATATAGAATGTACCAAAGGTCACAGGTTCGAATCCCTCCAATTGTTCCTCACTTATGGTGAGGTTGGTAAAGGGAAACCTGCCACTAAAAGATCCATTGCCAGGTGGATTGTCTCTTGTATCCAATTCTGTTATGAAAAACTGGGTAAGGTTCCTCCCTCAGGCCTGAGGGCTCACTCTACCAGAGGTACAGCTGCGTCTCTGGCTGCTGCCAGGGACATTCCTATCCTAGAGATATGTCAAGCAGCTACCTGGAAAACAGTTCACACTTTTACTAAGCATTACTCCTTGGATATCCAGGCTAGGAGTGATGCTCGATTTGGCACAGCTGTGCTTCAGAGCCTATTTCCCAAGTAGGTTCTGTCCCTCCTCCATGGAGGTACTGCTGTGTAGTCTGCATATGTCATAATATAGCAAGACTTCATGTTGTTTGAAGAAAAAATTACTCACCTTAGTAATGTTGTTTCTTCTAATGGAGTCTTGCTATATTCTGACCTCCCCCCCGCCTGCCCCTCTCAGAACCTCTGTTTTTGGGATGTGGGTGGGCAGTGCAGTGTTGGCAATTAGTAGTTGCCCACCTTATTGTTTTTCACCCCTCCTTTCTTGGGGTGACTTGGTGTTGGCGTTGGGTGGGCAGTGCAATGTTGGCACTTCATTGATGCCCACTTTAGTTTCACCCTTCTAGGGTGCTTAGGTGTTATGCTTAATTTTCTTTCTTGAATCCCCCGACTTGAGTCTTTGTTTTGGGATCAAGAACAAAAAGGTGTTTTTGTAGTTAGTAGCCAGTGGCTAGTGTAGGTTTACGGCTTCCACACAGAACCTTAGTGAGTTTTTGCTCGTAAAGATCTGACAGTTTAAGTTTGAGCTTCAACAGACAGAGTGTTCAACCGAGCTCGCGCTCAAGATTCCATGCCCTGCATGGAAAGTTAGCTCTTTCACCTCTGGAGCAGTTCTAACCTGGGGTTATACTGCGTATGTCATAATATAGCAAGACTCCATTAGAAGAAACAACATTACTAAGGTGAGTAATTTTTTCTTACCTACATTTCTAGGCAGATTCCCACCAGCTGACCAAAGCTGTGGTTCAGAGAGGAAAGGGGGAATATTTAATCCATTGGTCATATGTATAGGAAGTACCCAGCTCTTCAATCAATCAATCAAGTCTTTATTTCTTGAGTGCTATTCTAATGATCATAGCGCTGCACACAAAGCAGTAAAATCCAAAAAAACAGCAGATACACAAATTTAAGACATTAATCATTTGGTAAGATAAGATGATAGGCTAACCAGTATTAACCTCAGGAAATGCTAGAGTATTCTAGCGTTTTCAGGGCAGATTTAAAACCCTCAACGGTCAGGCACTGTCTAATCCAGTGAGGCAGAGAGTTCCATGGGGTCGGAGCCAAAAAAGCAAAAGAACAGGCCCTGGAGGTCTTCAGTTGGACCCTGGGAACCTCTAGCAATCCCTTGTCGGTGGATCGGAGTGAGCGGAGGGGGCAGTAGGGATGAAGGCGATCTTGTAGGTAGCATGGCCCCTGCCCATGTAGAGCCTTATAGGTCAAGTAACCCGACTTTGAAGATGATCTGCCAGTGTACTGGTAGCCAGTGCAAGTCATGGAGCACAGGAGTGACATGACTAGATCTAGATAAACCAGTCAAGAACCTGGTCACCGCGTTATGCACTAGCTGCAATCGGCAGATATCAACCCCGGTAGCCCCAAGTATAGGGAATTGCAGTAATAAGGGCACAAGGTTACAAAGGCATGGACCAGCATTGGAAGGCCACTAGGTCAGACCAGGCGCTTGATCCGAGCGATGTTCCTCAGATGGTAAAAATAAATTTTAACAGCAGATACCTGAGATTTTAATTTCAGACCACTGTCAAACACAGTGCTCAGATTTCGTGCCCAGTCAGAGGTAAGCAGCTGGTCACCCCCAAGCCAAAGCCCAGAAGGAAGGCCTGTCGACAACCCCCCACCTTGGTGACCTGGGTCTACCACCAGCATCTTGGTTTTGCCCAGATTCAACCTTAGCCAGTTAGAACTCATCCAACCCTGGATCTCAGAGGGGCAGCTGTTAAAAACCGAGACCACACCACCCTGATCGGGCACAAAGGACATGTAGAGCTTAGTATCATCTGCGTAGCCATGAAAACTCAGCTCATACTGCCTTATAATGTCTCCCATCAGCAGCATATACACTGCAAACAACATGGGGGACAGCAGAGAGCCCTGCGGAGCCCCACGTGATGGGAGGAGAGGGGCCGAGGAATAAATTCCTGACATCACTCTGAGTCCTGCCAGTGAGGAACAATCGAAACTATCTGAGGACAGTACCAGACAGTCCACAGAGTATCCGCAGGCACTACAGCAGCACCCCATGATGTACAGTGTCAAACGCTGCAGAGAGATCATGGAGAACCAAGATGCAGCGGCTTCCCTGATCCCTTGCTATCAGGAGATCATTAAGTACCCGAACCAGGGCAGTCTCGGTACTATGCCTCTTCCTGAGTCCTGATTGGAGAGGATCGTAGACATCTTGAGATGTTAACTGGTCATCAAGCTACATCGCAACCATCTTCTCAATAACCTTGCTCACAAAGGACAGGTTAGAGACAAGTCTGTAGTTAGCTAAGCAGTCTGTATTTATTGATTGTTTTCATTGTTTAATTTGTAAAAACTAAAAAAAAACATATTGACAAAAAAAAAAAAGCTAAGCAGTTTGGGTCGAGGGAAGCTTTCTTCAGGAGTGGTGTTACTACCACCTCCTTCTGGGGGTCAGGAAACATCCCTGACTCCAACAAGCACCAGACTATCTCAACAAGGACTGGGTCGATGACTTCAGCGCACCCCACAAGGAGGCGCGTTGGGCCAGGGTCCAAACTAGAGTATTTTGGGCACATACCCTGGATGACCTGCACAATGTCCTCGATTGCCAGCTGGCCAAAGTCTGACCAGGCAGGCCAAGGGCCTGTAACCTCATGCCGATCACTGCAATACCCATTTGAGGGCACCAAATGAATCTCTGACCTGATCATGACAATCTTATTGGCGAAGAATTGAGCAAACTCATCGCACTTTGCTTGTGAGAACACGCTCCCCATGGCTGAAGACGAGCTGGATTGCACAACCTGTTGACAGTCCAGAAGGGCTGAGCAGGTCGATTCCTTGCCGCAGCAGTCTCTTTGGACAGAAATTCTGCCTTCTTACAAGAGATTGCTGACTGATAGTCCTTATAATGAGCTATCAATTTAAGTTTATCAACATCCAGGCCACATTTCTGCCAGCGCCACTCCAACCCTCAACCACCATGCTTCAACTCCTTCAAAGTCCCATCAAACAAGGTACTTTGGCAAAGAGTGAGGGGTTGAACACACACAGGAGCCAGGGAGTCGAGGGCACCTGTCACTGCCTCATTATAGGCTAGTACCAGATCCCCCATCTCCCCGCTTTCACTTGGTAAACCTGATGGATCCAGTACCGCCATAAGACCATCTGGGGTCAGACCCCCTAAAAGGGCAGTACCAGACCATCACTGTAGGAGCAGGTCCGTTGGTGGGGGGCGGGCTCGAATCTGAACCTTATTGTATGATGGTCTGACCACCCGACTGGTTCCACCACCAAGTTGGTGATCTCCATCCCTAGAAGGAAGACCAGATCCAATAAGTATCCATGGCTATGGGTAGCAGAGGTAACTGCCTGTGTCAGGCCCAATGAATTCATCAGTTGGAGGGAGTGTTGGCCAAAAGGCGAGAGTTCGTCGTCGACCCAGGCATTGAAATCCCCCAAAATTATCCATCTAGGGGATGATTCCAATACCAGGTCGACAACGAAGTCCACTACTTCCTGCAGGAATTCCTTCTCACCACCAGGTTGACAGTAGATGAGAAGTATCCTGCGACCTGCACCTGCTCCCACAATACACTCAGAGAATCTGGTTGTTCCCACAGGGATGTCTACAAGGCCCAGATCCAATTTAAAACAACTGGCTATCCCCCCTGCCCCTATGAACCTCTCTCTCGGGGGTGTATCACTGAGTGCCCAGCTGGACTAGCTGATTCCAATATTGGGCCAGCATTATCATCCAGCCAGGTCTCGGTGATGCAAGCCAGGTCAGCTGAACCAACAAGATCAGCAGTAATTGCTATCTTGTTTTTAATAAACCTGGTATTGCACAACACCGTCCAAGCAAGATAGGAAGCCGAAGTAGACCAAGCGACTTGCCACTCAACGTGGAACCCTTGGGTATGGGAACCAGACAAGGAGACCCACTGAGTCATCCAGTTGCATACTGTCTGAAGTTTTGTCGCCTGGATGTAGGCACAAAAATGTGATAGGTTAACCGCCCCCAAGCTGTAGGACAGGTACTCTAATTTGAGGTTGCTTATCTCCCCAGATAAAACACAAGATCACCCAATCCCAGGACCTAAAACAGTAGGAAGAGGGCAAAGCTGCAACAGTTTGTAAAAAAAAAAAAAAATAAGAGTGATACAAGGTGGAACTATCATCTGAACAGCATCTGTTTTATGAAAAAAGCTGAGGGGAGCGACTGCCACTTTCAATACATCAAACAAATAAAAGAGGGGAGAGGGGACACCACTGTCTGGTTACCTTGTGAAGATGAATCTGAGGTTCGCTGGAGCTATTAACCTTAATATAGGCTTTGTAGCCAGGTTACCATTGAGGAGGCGTAGCCAAAGGCTGACAGAGTCTCCCATAAAAATGGCCAGGAGACCCTGTCAAAGGCCTTCTCAGTATCTAAGTCAAGAAGAGACAGATGTATAGAGCATCAGTGTATGTTATCTAGGGCATAATTAGGACACACCTGTGCTGTGTGCTCAAGTCAAGGACAAGGTGCAGAAGGGGGTTGCAAGCCTCAAGAATTCAAACAGTTATACCAGCAAGCTCTGCACTCCAGTGGTGTAGAAACAATTACACAGAGAAATAACGCCTCTTCAACTTTCTCGGTTTAATCCAAACTTCTTCATGAACTTTACAGTATATCTTCTTCATCTTCTAGTGTCTCCACACTGGTAAATCTTTCCCCGATGTTTCAACCAGTCACATTGGTCTTCCTTAGGTGATTGGTCGAAGCACTGAGGAAAGATTTACCAGTGTGGAGAGTGGAGACACTAACAAATGAAGGAGACATGCTGTAAAATTCATGAAGAATTTTGGATTAACCCGAGAAAGTTGAAAAGGCATTATTTCTCTGTGTAATTATTTCTACACCATTGGCGTGCAGAGCTTGCTGGTACAACTAGGGCATAAATAGCCCTCCAAATATTGCCCATTGTTTGCCTTCTCCGAATAAATCCAGATTGGTCAGGATGTATGAGATGGGGAAGGGGGGTCTCCAACCTATGCGCCCAGATTCCCATGTTGATCTTGTCGTCCCTATTAAGTATGGAAATGGCAATGTGCAGCGGGGGAGCTGGGGTCTTTGTCAGGTTTTAGAATAGCTGAAATAGTAGCCATTCGCCATGATGGAGGGGATAGTTTTCCCCTCTTATACTACATGAATGGTACAGAGCAAGAGAGGGAGAGAACACCTGAGAACGTTTCATAATATTCAACAGGAAAGATATCTGGGCTTGAAGATTTCAGTGTTTTAGCCTCCCCAAGTATTCGTTGAACCCCATCTAAAGTGATAGGGCTTTCCAGCCGCTGTTTTTGACCTTCCATGAACTTTGGCAGCTTCAGCTGACCCAAGTCCACGTGTGGACTGCTGCTAGGGTGGGATGGGGGTCTACTGAGTTTAGGACTGTATGATAGTCTGTCATAATTTGAGTTATTTTATTGTGACTGTGTTCTAGTTTGATTGTTACTGGACAGCGTAACTGTAGGATGCAGGATTTTTTCTTTTGTGCCTGTAAACATCTAGCTAAGAATCTTAGCTCCCTGACCCCCCCCCCCCCCAAATAGTATGACTGCCTGAGACACATGAGGGAGAATTCAACCTTTTCCTGCAGTCATTTCTGGATCTCCATTTGAACCTCCTTTGTCTGGGCAACTACACACTGGTCATGTAGTGGTAAAAGTGATTGTAAGGTATATAATTTTGTAGTTAGCTCTGTGATCCACGTCCTATGGGACACATAGGAGATGATTCCTCTGCAAGTAACTGCCTTTATTGTGTCCCATAGTGTAGGATCAGCTACATCCTGCATGTCATTTAGTTTAAGGAGTTGCGTGAAGGGAATTTTAACAGCTGAGTTGAAATTCCTCATCCCAAAGAAGGGAAAGATTCAACTGCCAGAATGTCGTCTTTTTACTCTGACTTACATATATTTTTCATAGAAGTTGGTTATGATCCGACAGAACTCTGGGCCGTGTCACATAGATACATAGATACATAGACAGTGTTGGCAGATAAGGGCCTATGGCCCACCCAGTCTGCCCATTTGAGCTTGTAAGTTCAGTTTATGTTTTCCTAGAAGTCTGTTGCCTCTTACCCCTGACCTCCAGAATTCCTTTATGTCTATCCCATGCATTCTTAAATCCCGTGATTGTTTCAGCCCCCACCACTTCCTCTGGCAGGGTGTTCCACTTGTCCACCACCCGTTCTGTGAAGAAATTCCTCCTCACGTTTCCTCTGAATCGTCCTCCCTCCAACTTCATCCCATGCCCTCTAGTCCTGGAACATCTTTTTCGCTTAAAAATAGTGTGTTCCTGCACCCTGTTCCTCCCTGTAAGATACTTGTACAGTATGTCTCTATCATATCCCCTCTCTCCCTCCTCTCCTCCAGGGAGTACATGTTCAGTTCCTTCAACCTGTCCTCATAGGACTTGTGATGCAATCCATGCACCATCTTTGTTGCCCTCTTCTGAACCATCTCTACCCTGTCTATGTCCTTACGTAGGTAAGGTCTCCAGAACTGTACACTGTACTCCAGGTGGGGCCTCACTAGTGTCTTGTATAGTGGAATTATGATCTCCCTTTTTCTGCTGGTGATGCCCCTGCCTATGCATCCCAGCATCCTATTTGCTTTACCTGCTGCCTTGTCACACTGTTTCCCTATCTTGAGGTCATCAGAGATGATAACCCCAAGATCCCTTTCCTGCTTGGTGCATGCTATATTCTCACCCCCCAACTGATATATTGTGCCAGGGTTTTTGTGCCCCATATGCATTATCTTGCACTTCTTTGCATTGAATTTCAACTGCCAAACCCCTGACCATTCTTCAGGTTTCTACAGGTCCCTTCTCATTCTGTCTACACCCTCTGGTATGTCTACTCTGTTACAGAGCTTTGTGTCATCAGCGAACAGTGAAATTCTGCCTTCTAGGTCCTGCGCAATGTCACTGATGAAGATGTTGAATAAGACCGGTCCTAGCACTGATCCCTGTGGTTCCCCACTGGTCACTCTTCCCTCTGTGGAGTGACAGCCATTTACCACCACCCTCTGTGTCCTGCCGCCCAGCCAGTTACCTACCCACCACACTACTGTCCTGCCCACACCCATATTCCCCAGTTTGTGTAATAGTCTTCTATGTGGCACAGTGTCAAAGGCCTTGCTGAAGTCCAGATAGGCCATGTCCACTGCCCTCCCCTGATCCACCTCCCTAGTCACCCAGTCAAAAAATTCAACGAGGTTGGTCTGACATGACCTCCCCCTGGTGAAACCATGCTGCCTTGGTCCTGTAGTCCATTGACTATCAGATGTTCCATCAATCTCCTTCAGTAGTGCTTCCATGATCTTCCCACTACCGAGGTGAGGCTGACTGGTCTGTAGTTCCCCTCCTCTTTGTTCCCACTTTTGCATAAGGGGACTACATCTGCTGTCCTCCAGTCTTTGGGTACCTCCCCTGTTTCCAGTGATCGGCTAAACAGGATAGCCAGAGGTTCAGCCACCACCTCTCTTAGTTCTTTAAGGACCTTGGGGTGTACCCCATCTGGCCCCATTGCTTTATCAACTCTTATTACTTCCAGTTCCTTCAGGACCTTTTCTCATGTAAAGGGACTTGTGTCCATATCTTCCTGGACTAAGTCTCTATCACTCATTCACACTAGTGGGGATAGCGCCGGACGCGCTAGGACCTAGCGAGCCAAAATTTCTGAAGGGCGGCGCCGGTAGGACCCGCCTGCGCAGCGCGGACTGACTCGGCCTGTGTAGCTATCTCGGCGTCGACCCTTCAACCGCCCTCAGTTCCTTTCTCCCGCCGTCGAGTGCGGTTGGATGTTGACGTCGCTAGTCTGCCGGGGTCAAAGTTTTCGTCTATACGATAGCAGCTTTTAGTGTTTAATTTAAACGTTTTAATGTAACTATTTAGTAGTAATTTTTTTATTTTACAAACAAGAAGATTATGAAGAAAAATAAATTATTTCCTGCCATCAACGGAGTCGTCCTTAGACGGTGGCGGTGATGGTAGGAAATTCGTTGAAAGTTGTTATGGCAGAGGGCTGTGCCGGTCCGCACCCTAAGTAATGGGGTCTGACTACGGACAGTCCTGTGCTCGGGGAGGACAGTCCACCGAAGCATGAATCTGGCGGTGCCGGGGATCCGGCTCCGCTTAGCCTCGAGCTCTTCTTCTTCGTTTGGGAAGAAGAATCGGTGCCGTTCGAGGTTGCCCGTTGGTATGTCTGCACGAGGATTGTTTGTTGGTAGGGGCGATAGGCCTGAACCGACTTTCGTGGAGTTCCCTTGGCCCGCTCCTAACGGCTGCATACTCGACTCCGGACTCCATCTCTGTCCTCGTTGGAGTTCTGGTGAGCAGTTTCACCTCTGGGCCGCTCCTGTGGAGCAGGGGGTTTGACTTTCCTTTTTTCCTGGTTGTGTTCCTGGTTTCGGGGCCTCGGAGCCGTTGGACCGGAGCCGGGTCAATTGGATCAGAATGAGCGTGGCGCCCTCTTGGTGCCTTCGCCATCGTGTCAGCCCCTCATGCCTACCCTCCTCTTCCTTTTCCATGCTGGGGCCAGCACGGGCACCACCTTTCTCCATCTTTTCCATTGGCTTTTCCACGGTGTTTTTCCTGGCGCTGTGCCCGACACCTTGTTGGCACCGCAAGTCCGGCACCGTGCCACTGGTTTGGCATTGGTGCCATAGGCGGCACCGCTGGTGTTTGGGTCGGCACGGGACTCGGCTGCGTGGATTGGTGCAGCGGTGCGATGCCGTGCTCGGTATGGTGCAGTCGGCACCATGCCGATGCGCGGTCGGTCGGTGCTGTGGATTGGTGCCGTGGCTTGCGCGCTCGCTCGGCTCGGTGCCTTAGTCGATGCCATGGCACCGATTGCCCGCGGTCAGCGCGTGCTCGATGCTGCGCTCGGCACCATGCTCGGTGCCGTGGGTGCTGTCATTGTTGCCTTCATTGCCGGTGCCTCTAGCGGTGCTGTGGGTGCCTCACGGTGCCACGGATGCCCGCGGCCTCCTGCGGGTGCTGCAGGTGGTGCCGGGCACCCGCGAGTCACGGGTGGCGCCGTGGGTGGCGCTGGGCACCCGTGGGCGGCACCGTGGGTGGTGCCGGGCACCCGCAGGTGGCGCTGTGGGTGGTGCCGGGCACCCACGGGTGGCATGGGGCCATGGGTGCCATGAGTACCCATGGGTGCCATGGTTTCTTGGGTGCCATGGGTTTCTTGGGTGTCATGGTGCCATGGGCGTCGGGGGTGCCCTTGCATGTCATTGCTGCCGTTGGTGCTGAGGATACCTGCGGGATCCGCCATGGGTGCCCTCTAATGTCTCCCAGGTTGGCATAGGTACTGCTTGGTGCCCTTCTGTGCCGTTGATGCCGCAAGGGTGCCAGTTGGTGCTGTCTGACAGAACTAGGGAAAGATCTCCGTTTGCAGACCTCTCTCCCGCAGGACTTGTGGTGGGATGTTTCCGTGGAGTGAAGTCCTATTCTGTGGATTATTTTCCACACATTTTAGTGGGTGGCGGTCTGCATCGGGTCTCCTCATCCAGCGGTTTTCCGCTGATGGGACTCTTCTGTTCTGTTCTGTCAGCGGAATCTCTCATTCCGCTCAGCACTTTCTCAGCCCCCTACGTGGTGTCAAGCTCCTCGACACCCTTCCTGGTGGCGGAGTCTCTAGTGGCTCTAACCTAGACCTCTTTTTGGGGTCCTTCTGTGGTAGAAGGGCATCTAGATGAGTCTCTCCCTGTCCTTCTGGTCAGTGATACAGCGGATGACTCATTTTATATACTGAAAGACACGCCCTCTCTATCATCAGAGTCTGTGATGCAAGCTCTTTTAGTAGTTCCTCATTTATGGGGTCCACCATAGTGTTCAGACTGGATCTGTGGACCATATACCTTGTCTAAACTCTTTCAGTGGTCAAGACAATTACACTCTGTGGAACATTCTAATTCAATGGTCGGGAGCCGCACAGACTGTTCCGCTCCTTTGATAGGTGTATACAGCCCTCTTTGATGCTGCCCCTCTGGTGGCTGCTCCACCACAGGTGGTTAATGTCAGACTCGGACTAATGATAAAAAAAAGGCACAGGGCCTAGTTGGAATTTCCTGATACCACACTTTGGATCTGGTCAGGTTCCGCCTCAACCCTGAGGCGGTCATCTCTAAACCTCAGTAAAGAGTACCTGATTTCTTCTACCCCTAGGGGCAGTCCGATCCAGTGGTGGTATAGCTCACCTCTTTTCTCTAGAGAATTTTCTCTTATTCCGAGATATTTCCAAAACCTAGGTGTCTAACCAGTCTGTTAGTCCCTTTTTGTTTTTTAATCAGGCTTTCTTCTCTTGATCAGAGCCTTGCAGCAACAGAAGTGACTCTTCAGCAAGTCGGAACTTAGATTCCTACTTCCATGCTTGCTTCAACTTAACAGATGACATGCTCCTTTCTTGACCATTGGTCAAGAAGGTCTTTTCTGAGATAGCTTCTCAAATATTCACACCTTCAGTTCCTGTGCACTGGTTCTGTGCCAGTAGCACTCGAAGCTATCCTCTCCGACTGCGTGACGGAACGGTGATGTTTTTTTTTTTTTCAACAAAGCAAACTAGAGTCCTTCCTACTCCCTTCAGGGAGGCCGGAGTAAGTAGTGTCTCACCGCATTGAGCCACTTCTGCCGCTATTCAGTCACTTCAACGAATGGGTTAGCCCTAACTTGGTCCTGCTGTGTCCCTCCTCCTGTACACTTTTTCCTTTCTTCCCTGAGGTCAGAGACTGCTTCTACAGTCATACACATAGGGGCAGGATGATTCCCTTTTGGATTATGCAGTGACTAGGATTTGATTCTACTAGACCACCACAAGAGGCTACTAAGTTGTGCTTCGCCTTCCATCAGGATGTTTTCAGTGACTTAGTACAAACCTTTTTCCATGATGAGCTAACCCCACCTGGACCTTCTTTTGCTCACCAAGTAAGGGGTTCAAGTGCTATTGGACTTGTTGTTTGCAGGTCAGCCATACTTGGTAGTGGGGGTTCCATCTCCGCTTTTCGGTCTACCCTGAACCTGTACACTTTACCTCCGGCTCTTGCAGTTCCCGAGGTCCTTTACATTAGATTAGTGCATGTCTTTGACACTATTAATTTTGGTCCTAGATCAAATTGTGAGGCCAGGTTCTTGCCGCTCTCCTAGAGTGGTTGTGGCTGCCTGGCAGACTTTCATTTTTCTGCCCATTGTAGTCGTCGGCAAGGTGACGAGTTACAACTCGAACGTTTATCTTGTAGGCACTATGTTATAGATGCTCTTACAAGACAGCTCTTTTTATTAACAAGACAGTCCTTGGCTGTCCTTTCTGAGTGAACCCTATCTCCTACCACCCTACTCAGGGTTGTTGATTTTAGCTTGGTACTCTCCCACTAGTGTGAATGAGTGATAGAGACTTAGTCCAGGAAGATATGGAAATTACGTACTTACCGTAATTCTGATCTTCTTGGACGGTCTCCATCACTCATTCACACGCCCACCCACCATCCCCTGGGTTCACTCGTTTTTCTTTCCTGGTCTTCATGGCCTATGGTTCAGACTGTGAAGACGTTGTTCTTTGACCTTTCTTTCAAAGGCCATCTGGGCCCTCTCAGGCCCAGAAACTCAGAATGAGTTATTCTCATTAGTTACGCTGCGCCTCCTTGGTCGAAAAGGTACTGAGGCGGTTGGAGGGTCGACGCCGAGATAGCCTACACAGGGGTGAGTCAGTCTTGCAGTGCCGCGCATGCGTGGTCCTACCTCGGCGCCGGCCCTTCAGAAAATTTTTGGCTCCCGTTTGGTCCTAGCGCCTCTCTGGCGCTATCCCCACTAGTGTGAATGAGTGATGGAGACCGTCCAAGAAGATCAGAATTATGGTAAGTACGTAATTTCCATTTCTGCACCATTCTTACCCCTTGTACTCCCTTCAGACCCATTATCCTCCTCTTCTTCAGTAAAGACTGAGCAGAAATACCTGTTCAATATGTCAGCTTTACTATTGTCATCCTCCCCCTTCAGTCTCACTATCCCTCCCTTTGCCTTTCTTTTTTCACTTATGTACCTGTAAAAGGTTTTGTCCCCTCTACATGTCTTGGACCTATTGGTTATGTTGGCAGGTTGTCACAAAGTAATCCAACCTCGCAAAGGAATTATGGCTTGGACAGACATGTGTATAAATCCAATCTGATGTGAATAACTGTCTCCACACATCTGCAAACCCCAAATGCTGTAGCGTATGCATAAGGTATTTTTGTGCAGCTGATCTCTGATATTAGGAGAATCTGGCCGCATCTGTATCTGGGGATTATGTAAGATTAAAGGCCCCCACCCAACAAAAGATTAAAGCCCCCCCCCCCCTTAAGTAGTTGGCAATCCAGCATATCTATAAACTTACAAATGTTTGTTTAGTAGTATTAGGTGGGAAATACACATTTGCAAGGGTCACCTCTGTGTCAGATAATTGCCCAGTTAGGATCACATACCGGCCCTGGGAAATCTATGTAACTATCGTTACAATTAAATCTCTTTGACACTGGCATTCAAATTGCTGCCCCTTTGTGCTTCCCAGAGGCATAGGAAGAAGCTTACATCTCATATGCCTCCACGCCAGGTCAGTTGAGCATGTTCAACAGCAGTCAAGTGGGTTTCCTGAAGATACTGGTCAGGTCCACCTGCTTCAAGAGCTGAAACATTTTACTGTGCTTTACTGGGTTATTCAAGCCATTAATATTCCATGAGAGAATGTTATTAGGTATATCTATCAAGAAAAGTGTTACGCTTAAGATCGACTGTGTGTTTCCAGGACCTTCCCAGGGTCCATCTTCAGCCACCCCTCCCCCAACACAGAATTTGGGGGAGAGGTATGACACCTGGCGGTGGAAGAGTTGTAAGTCAGCTGACCGACTTTGAAATATATTATACCCATCACCACGATAGAAACTATAGTGGCCCACCTGTGAGATCTATATTTTTATTTATTTATTTTAAATGTTTCACCAGATGAGCACACAGAGCCCAGGGCTAGTTTCCAGTTAAAACTGGTGGGAGGGGAGGAATGGGACAGTGAGGAATCTTCCAGTATTCATGCATTACACATTCTAAATACAAATGAAACAATATATGATAATACCAATGATATAAGATTCCTGCATCACACTGCAAAACTTGTAAACAATCTGAATGAATGGGAGGGGTTACAGAGTAAGTTGCTAACATGGCAAATGGGTAGATAACCAACCTGAGAGCAGCTGAACAGTGGACAGGGCAGCTATTAACCAGAGGCACCCTGAATCCAGTTTATGATCAAATGGTAGGGTATGACATCCAAGGGTGGAAACTGAGAAGTCTCGCTCCTAGCAGAGCTAGTAGCTGCACTCTGCATGGAGGAGAATCTCTACTATGTAGTGTGCCCCCAGTACAGGACATCCTAGCGGGGATAATGAGGGAAAGGTCAGTGTGGCACTGTGAGGATCAGAATCCCTGAAACAATAGATAAAAAGCCTAATATGGAGCACATCTCCTAAGACTTTGCTGCTGTTTATTAGCAAATATCTTGTTCAGTTCCTGGGAGTTCTTAAGTGTTTAACCCTACCATATGGGCAGTGACATGGGTCCATTCTGCCGACCTAATTCAGAATGAGACGCAATACTGAATTAGAGGAGCACAGAGTTATTCCCAGCAAACTAATTAGCTGGCCATTCCTCACATTAACTAATTATTGAATGACAGCTGTGGTTCATAAGCGGAGGGAGAAGTGACTGAGAGAACAGACGTGAATTGGATAGTAGAGGAGAGGTAGATTGCAATGCCACCACCCCTCCTAGCGTGATCCTGCTGGGTGAGAGTGTACCCAGGGATGGGGACAGTGGTATTTGAGATCTTGGAAGATAGCCAAGATTCAGAGATAATTAGCACATCAGGCTGAAGATTAACCATGAGAGGTTGCAGCTGTTCTACCTTTGGGAGGAGGCTACAGACATTGATGTGAGCCATTCTTACCTCTTTGGGGAGACATGTGGGAGATGAGTGGGATGGGCCAGGATTGGGGTCAGTATCCCCTACCACTGACAGCAGCAGCGAGATAAGGAACTTGGCACAGATAGCGATGCTTTTACGTGGCAGGAGGGGTGGGGTGGGGAGGGGAAGGGAGGAGCTAGAGGGAAGAAAAGATCTGAACATTTCAGGGTGAAGGTAAGAGGAAGGGAGGAGGGAGTAGCCAGGGAGCCGGGGCAATGGGAGAGAGAGGGGTGGCAGGAGGAGGGAAGGATGGGAGAGGGAGAGTGAGGAAAAGGGTGGAGGAGAAGGAAAGATGGCAGAAGGGAGGCTAAGGTAAACATGAGGGGAAGGAGAGAAAGGGCTATCTGAATTAGTAATCTGGGCCAAAACAAATCAGTTAGAATTTAACACACAAAAATGTGTAATCATGCATTTGGGCAGACTAACAAAATTGCCAAGTATATATTGAATAATCAAGAATTAATGGTAGTTCAAGAGGAATGGGATTTAGGTGTGATTATTTCTAAGGAGTTAAACTTCACAAATCACTGCCATAATATGATCCGTAAGGCTAATGGAATGCTGGAGAACATTAGGAGACATATTCGTAGTAGGAAGAGTAGTGTAATTATGCCATTATACTCCTCGTTTGTCAGGTCGAATCTGGAATACTGTGTCCAATAGTGAGCACCTTATCACAAGACTAAGAATAAGGGCTGTGGAGGGAGTGCAACACAGAGCTTCTAAACTGATGAGAATAAAGCATTTAAGCTATGAGGACAGACTGAAGGAGTTGAACCTGTTTACTCTTGAGTATAGAAAACTAAGGGGAGACGTGTTTAATATTCAGAGCTCTTGAAAACTTTGATTTGTGGGACCCATTGGGCCTGGAACTAAAAAATCAGTAGTATGACACAAGTGGTCATGTACTACAATTAAAGGGTGAGAGATTTGTTACAAATAAGGGGAACTTGGTTCAACCAGAGAGTGATTACGTTATGGAATGCACTTTCCTACGAGGTTATTGGTAGTCAAACTATGGACAAGTTCAAGATAAAATTTTATGACTTCAATAGGAATCGCAATATCACAGGATACCGTAAATAAGAGTATGGTGAACAGTTATGGGCATTCAGCCTTTTTTGTTCAAAAAACCTATGAAAGGGTGATTATGAACATATTAGATGGAAGTGGTAAGAGGGGAAGGATGGATTAACAGATGAGAGGGGAATGCAAGCTGGCCAGGTACAGGAGGAGGAGTAGTGAGGAGATTGAATTGCATGGAGGGGATAGAGAGGAATGAAGAAGATATGGAAAAGGGGAGGAGGGAGGGATAGGTAGGTGACAATGAGTGAATAGGCAAATAGGACTGGAGTGGAGTGGAAGCAGTTTAGTGAATAGAAAGATAGGGGCATCCTATATGAGGAATTAGAGAAATAACCAAGAAGGGAAAGGAGGATAGTTGTGAGCAGCACGAGTAAGCAGCACAGTAGAGGGAAGCAGAGGGAGAGAGGAATACAGAAGGAATGGAGTAGCACAATTTATGATATTTAAGGGTAGATGGAGAGCAAAGGCAAGCCAGAGGGATAGGGGAGTGGGGAGACAGAACAGGGAGAAGGGTGTAGTAGGGTTGCAAAGTACAAGTAAACTATGACTTGATTAGCAGAAATTAGACAGTACAACAGGCGTTAAAGATATCTTGGCAGTACAGCACAGTTAACACAGTTTACATACGAACAGTATGATTTTGATAACAAAGCAAACATGCGAAAGGTATATAGGCGGCAATCTAGTGAGCAGTAAGTATGAAACAGAATCAGGCTAAGCAGAGACAAACCTGCCGCAGTATAGGCATACTAATGGGAAGTAGCAACAAACAGAGTAAGAGGATTTGTACAGTAAGAGGCATAAACATAGTACAGTTGTAGAGCAAGTCACATAGGTTCAAGCGGACCCTACCTCACAGAACACAGAAGAATGCAGCAAGTACATGACATGATAGCAATGTAAGTATTCAGCATACATAACTGTCGGTATTAGCAGAGCAAGAATAGTCAGGCAAACAGCATACAGAACACTTACAGCACTTGCAGGATAGAGCTAGAACAGAGTTCCCTGGTGTCCTGGCATCTCCCCTCTGGCAACTCCCCTCGAGGACTCCCACTCCTGCTATACTACTCATGATGAGACCACTCAAGTGGGATTGCTTGGGCTGTAAGGGCTCACATAGAAACATAGAAGTTGACTGCAGATAAGGGCCACAAGGCCCATCCAGTCTGCCCATTTCTTTTTCTACCTTATAAATGTGCCATCGACCTTTGCTCTGTCAGTGGCCTATCTATTCATACTCATCTGTATTGCTCCCTTATGCCTATCCCATGCCTGTTTGAAGCCCTGCACTGTATTCATATCTACCACTTCCTGAGGTAGGCTGTTCCATGCATCCACCACCCTTTCTGTGAAAAAGAATTTCCTCACATTCCCCCTTAATCGGCCTCACTCTAATCTCATGCTGTGTCCTCTTGTCCTGCTTTTTTTCTTATATTTAAACATTTTAGACTTTTTCACCTTGTTAATGCCCTTAAGGTGTTTGAATGTCTCGATCATATCACCTCTCTCCCTCCTTTGCTCAAGGGTATACATATTGAGCTCCTTTAATCTGTCCTCATATGTCTTCTGATGCAGTCCCTGCACAATTTTGGTTGCCCTTCTCTGGACTGCCTCAATTTGGTTAATGTCCTTGTGAAGGTGTGGCCTCCAGTACTGCATGCAGTACTCCAGATGGGGCCTAACCAGTGTCTTGTAAAAAGGGATTATTACCTCCCTCTTACGACTTGTGATATCCCTACTAATACACCCTAACATCCCCCTAGCCTTACCTACTGCTTTAGAGGTCTGCTTGGATGATTTCAGGTCGTCGGTGATGATGATGCCCAAGGCTCTTTCTTCCTTTGTGACTGCCTGCAACTCCCCTCCCAACCTATAGGTGGCTTTAGGGTTTCTCTGTGTGCATGATCTTGCACTTCTTTGCATTAAATCCCAGTTGCCACTCTTCTGACCATTTTGCTAGTTTATCCGGATCTCTTCTCATTCTGCCCACCCCATCTGGATCATCTACTCTGTTGCAGATCCTGGTGTCATCTGCAAACAGACGAGCCTTACCCTCTAGTCCATCTGCAATGTCACTAATGAAGATATTGAAGAGGACTGGCCCCAGGACTGATCCCTGAGGTACCCCACTTGTGACTTGCATCCTCTCCTTTCCTTAAGGAGTGCCTCCATAATCTTGCCCACTACTGAGGTAAGACTGACTGGTCTGTAGTTCCCTGCCTCCTCCCTGCTACCACTCTTGTGGAGCGGGATCACATGAGCCCTTCTCCAGTCTTCTGGGACCTCTCCTGTGCTCAGAGACTCACTAAACAGTTCTGCTAATGGCTCTGCTAGTTCCCCTTAGCTCCTTAAGTACCCTGGGATGTATGCCATCAGGTCCCATTGCCTTGTCCACCCTGAGCTTAGTGAGCTCTTGTAGGACCCTTTCTTTTGTGAAGGGAGTAGTGCTCACCTCCCTTCCCCTTATGTCCATGGTGCTGAGCTCCGGGCCCTGCCCTGCCTTCTCTTCAATAAATACTGAGCAAAAGTATCTATTTAGGATAGATGCTTTTACAGGGTCCTCCTCCTCCTCACATGCCCCCTTTTCTCCTTTGACCTTAGCAATACCCGCTCTGGTCTTTCTCCTTTCACTAATGTATCTGTAGAAAGTCCTGTCACCTTCTTTTACTGTTCGTGCTAGTGTTTCCTCAGTTTGGGACTTTGCCTGCCTTACTGCAATCCCTGCTTCCCTTAGGACAGTTTGGTATGCCTCCCTATCTTCATCCCGCTGTGTTCCCTTATATTTCCTGAAGGCCAACCTTTTGGCTCTGACCTTTTCTGCTACTGTATTTGAGAGCCAAAGTGGTTTCCTTCTTCTTTTGCACTTCCTTTTCTGTCTAACACAATGGATGTTGCTTAAGTATTGCATCCTTAATGCTTGCCCACTTCGCCTGTACCCCTCACCTGTGTTTCTTTTGCCAGGCTAGCTTAATTCTGTTGACCATCTTATCAAAGTCAGCTCCTCTGAAGTCCCATATTTTGCCTTGGAATGGGATGATTTAGATGTAGTGGCCAAATTGAACCATACCATGTGATGGTCACTGGCCCCCAGGTGACCTTCTACCTGGAGATCTGTGATCCCTTCCCTGTTAGTCAGTACTAGATCTAGGATAGCCCTGTCTCTTGTGGGTTGTTGTACCAGTTATTTGAGGCCCTCCCCCTTCAGGGAATCCACCATGTGTCTAGTTCTGGCAGATGTTCCTGCTGGTATTGACCAATCTGTATCCAGCATGTTGATGTCTCCCATTATCAGAACCTCCCCTATAGCGGTCATGCTTTGTATATCTTTTAACAGTAATGTGTCTATGTCCTCCCCCTGGTCTGGGGGCCTGTAGACAACCCCAGTTCTTATGGCTGTCCCATTTCCTGTTTTAAGATGGCTTTTCAGCCTGCCCCCTCACAGCCACTCTGGTGGCTGATTAGTTCAAAGTTTAAAGTCAGTCCTTGCAGTTCAAGCTGCTGAAACATGAAGGTTCTGGGGAGCCCTTCTGGTATAGGGCTCATGACCAAGATGCAGGGAGTCCAGGAAAGGTGGTGGGCACGGCTGCATGGCGAAAGTCCAGGGCTTCTCTGGCTCAGAAAGGGAGCCTACAGCACAAGCTGTAGTGTCAGACAGGTACCTTCTCCTCCCAGGGCTGGGAAGCGCTACCATTGGCAGCACTGTTCACCAGCTGCGGGCACGCGCACAGTCTAACAAAGTCAGGTCGCCAACATGGCAGTGGCCAAAGGACAACCTTCTACACAGATTTTTAAATGAGCAGAAATAACCAACCAGCCTCTGTCGCAACAACTTCTCCTGGGTCACTTCTGAAAAGGGACACAAGTCTCAGTGGACCTACCCAGTTAACAAAATCCAGGAGCCGAAGGGGGCAGGGCAGTTGAGGCGGACAAAAATCTTTATGAAATAAAAAAAAAAAAAATTTGTATGGATTCATTTAATAGTATGGCACACGTTCTGTGGAAGAGTTGCACTTAAAGGGGAACCCTTATGTCTTATAAACTAACGTGCAGGGACATAGAGTTCCAGAGTAAGAAATCTGCCCCTTAAAGTAATGTATTCTAACTTATTATTTTACAGTCTTTTATGTCCAGTTGATCCTGCAAACCTCTGCAGTCAAGCTACCCATCTATATCTCTCAGGGACCCCTGCGGCTAAGGCTTTGCTGCAAATGATAGGCTGAGCCCCAAGGGTCATATATGTGCCTGTATGATGATGTTTAAGTAGTACTTGGTTATTTCTTTTTGATTTGTTCACAGCCTTTGAAGAACAACAAGTATAGAATCAGTAAATCCAGATATGACTCCATTGACAGCTACCTATCTCAATGTGGAGAAAAATACAATGACCTTGATCTGACAATAGATAATGAAATATATGCACTGTTAGTGAAGGAAGGTGAGTGCGGAGTTAAATTCTTGTTTATTCAGTCATGTCACTCTTCCTGAATGGTTTTCTCTTGATGTTAGGTACTGTGCTAACAGTGGTATACCTAAATACAAACTCAGAAGTGTCTGCACTCTTTGAGAGTGTTGCCCTGTGCATCCTTTGGATGAAAGGTTCTGGCATGTTAAGAGCGAAAAGAGGTGACACTCAAAGAGTATTCAATATTTATACATTGTTCAAATTACAAATCTTAAGAAATGTAAAAAAACATTAACAGATTACAGTTTTAAACAAGTAAAACACAGTCCCATCTCCTGAAACAGTGGACTAACCCACAATCTTACTTCAGTAGGGCTCTTGCAGTAGGTAATCACCTTAAGGACTGCACCCCCTGGCATCAGGACCACATGGAAACCTTTGCAAGCAATGTCTGATGGGGGACCGCCCACCCGACACCACGTGACCGATGTCAGCGTGACACTATATAGTGGGCGATCACCACACCCGCCTTCCAGTTCTTTCTCGCCATCGACCTGAGCATGTCGGATCTTGCGGAGATCGTCGCTACAGTTCAACCGCCTTTTTTCGGATGAGTATCCATTTTTTCTTTCTTTAGTGTTAAAAATCTTATTTTGTGCATGTTTTTGCTGTCTTCCGTCGAGATGCATAAAAATAAGTGCAATTCTTGCAGCGGCGAACTACCACACAAAGACTCTCTCTCCCTCAGCCTCTTCTGCTTAGGCATGGAGCGCAGAGTCAAGGATTGTTAGGCCTGTTCCAGCTTCAACCAGGCTACACAGAAGCATTGCCAGCAGGCCCTCGAGGCCCATTTATTGAAAAAGAAGATGGCCATGATGGAAAAAGAGCTCCAGAAGCTTAGAAGCGCTTCCTTCTCTCCTGCGGGCTACTACAAGCACAAGAAAAAGAGGGATAAAGAGAAGCACTGGGACCAGGATAGGTCCCCTTCTCACTCACGGCCACCCTTGGGCCTGTCGAGTGACCAGAGGCTCTCTTCCTCCAGGAAGTCTGCTGCTGCCTCCAAGCCTGCCTTGCCCTCCCAGGGGCAGCCCTTGGGTCCCCCACCGCCACTAATTACACTGGCTGTGGGAGCCTCGGCAGAGTCCGAGGCTTCTGCCACTTTTAGGCCCATTTCTGCCAAAGGGTCTAAGCAGTCTGGCGGGGCCGATAAGTTACTCATTGGGCCCTCTGCCTGGCCCAGGCTGTTAAGTCGGGCACCGGGTCTCCGGCGCCTGCCCAGCCACGGTTGATAAGCTGGTCATCGGACCACCCAACATCCGCCTGACTGATCAGCTCACATCGGGGTTCGGCGCAGGTCCCGACGACATCCAGCCAGATGAGAGCCTACTGACAGATTTATCACAGACTCCACCAGTTGGGTCTCCCCACTGGGTCACCCCTCCTCTCCTTTGGAAGAGCCTCCTTCACCCTCCCAAGATCAGCAAGGTGCAAAGGATGGGGGTCATCCGACAGGTGGCACCTTTCCTAGTTCACCTTTAGACCCGACGTCAGATCTTCCAGGTAACTCTTTGGACCCCTCCCCAACGGATCCTCCAGCAGGGACATCAGCACTGATGCCGGGCTTGCCTCCTGCCTGTCCTGCATCAAACCCGGTTTTTCTGGGTCCCTCTGGACCGGGTTTCAATCCTCCTTAGGGTCCCACAACACCGCTGTCCGGGGGGGGGGGGGGCCCATCAGGTTACCCTCCATCAGGTCACCCAGTGCCATAATACACCAGAGTACATTCCTACGGGCTACCCGCCATCAGGCTGTCAGATGCCAGGGTATACGCCTGCTTACTCTATACTGGGTTACCCAGTGCATACATACCATACCCCAGGATACCCGACGCTGCGGTTCTCTCTGGGGTATCCAACGGTCTACCAGCCTCCTCCACTCGCTCCTCCTCCGCCTCAGGCAGACTTCTGGGTCATTTTCCAGTCCTGATGGTCAGAGACCAAGGCTCAGCTCATCTCGGAGTTGGATAGCTGGCACCCCCCAAGAGATGTTATCTGGATTTCGTCAGAACAGATGCCCAGGTCCACCCCTATGCCGGACCCGCATCAGACTGTGTCAAGCCTGACAAAAGAGCCTTCAGCTAGGTTGATGACGAACAAAGCCCATCCTAGCTCTCTGGAGGCCTCTCGTCCTGACATCTGGTCTTCAGAATCCTCGTATCCCGGCTCTGATTCAGACTCCTCTTTCTCTGCGGTTTCAGGATTTGAAACTCCTCCCACAGAGGAGCCTAAGCCTAAGGAGTCCACTAAATCCCCTCTTGAGGGCCCTTCTTTCGAAGACCTCCTGAAAAAGATTGCAGAGGTCTACGAGTGGAAGTGTGATGCTCAGGATCCCAAGTGCCAAAGACTGGCTGAGCACCTGGACATCAGGAGGCACACCTGTCCTTACACCTCCTTGGTTAGAGCCACATGAAGATCTGGCCTCTACCATTTGGATGATGCCTTCTTCGATACTGGTAGTAGCCAAAAAGGCTGACAGGACATACAGGACACCTGAGGGTAAGGATCATCTCAGTGTGCACCCCAAGGCAGACTCTGTAGTCATTACGGCGGCTCATGACAGATCCACTAAGCTGAGACACATGAGCACCTCCCCTCCTGACAAAGAGTTGAAGCAGCTGGATCAATTTGGGAAGAAATTCTATTCTTCTTCTTCCGCTTTGGCCATGCGTGCCTTAAACTACATGGCACACATGCTGGTCTAGCAGAAATCTCTTTTCCGTCAGCTGGAACCTGTCATTGAGGCTATGCCAGACTCCAAGTCCAAAACTGTCTTGGCAGACACTATTACGTTCACCAAGGTTACCTGTCGTCACCCGCTGAGGGCCTCGTATGATGCTGTGGACTCCTCGGCCAGGGGCATCGCTATGGCTGTTTGCCTTGGGAGATACTCCTGGCTAAGGGTGTCTAGCTTGGCGCCTGATGTCCAGGCAGCAGTCCAAGATGCTCCCTGTAGGGGTTCTGTCCTCTTTGGAGGTGATGCCCAGGACATTATTACCAGCCTTCAGGACAAGGGCAAGGCCTTACAGTCAGTCCACATCATGTACCACCCTAGATTTAAGGCCAAACAGTCTTTTCATCGCCAGGCTAAACGGCAGACAAAGCAACAGCAGATGGCCATACGTAATGCAAAACGTCGAGCACCTTCAGCAGCATCCACCCCTCCTGCCAAAGTTCAAAGTGCCACTGGCGCAGCTCTCCCCAACCCTCTCTCTGTCTCTTGACCCGCCCCCACTCCTCCTCTTCCCTTGGGGGAGCCGGTGAGCAAAAGGTTCGCCAGTCACTTGCCGAAGTGGGAGGCAGTCACCTCAGATGCCTGGGTCCTGCAACTGGTGAGCCGGGACCACACGTTAGAACTCCTGGAGACCCCTCCAAATAGGCCTCCGGGAGTGTCCCACTACCCAAAGGTGCACATCCCCCCTCATAAGGGAAGAAATTGGGGCTCTTCTGTGAAAACAAGCCATAGAGCCCATTCCTGCAAATCGGGTAGGAAAGGGGTATTACTCTCACTTCTTCCCAGCTCCAAAGAAAACAAGAGATCTGTGTCCAATTCTGGACCTCAGCTCCCTAAACCAGTACATTCAGTACAAACGGTTTCAAATGCTGACTCTCCCAGGTCTGCAGCCCCTCCTGCACCAGGGACAGTGACTCTGTGTCATGGACATGCAGGATGCTTACCTACATATCCTGGTGTTTCCAGTCCACCACCGCTACCTCAGGTTTTCCTTCCAAGGGGAGCATTACCAGTTCAGGGCCCTTCCCTTTGGATTGTCCTCGGCACCTCGGGTTTTCACCAAGTGCCTTGCGGTGCTGGCGGCAGCTCTGAGATGCCAGGACCACTGTGTAGTCCCTTACCTTAAGCCCCACCATCTCCTCTGCCCCAGCAATTGGTATGTTTAAAACTAGGCTCCAGGACTATCTCACTACCAACAGCTCCTGTGACTACCCAACTTAACCTTGTTTCTCCACTTCCCTGCCTGCTCTAGTTGCGCTCCGGATTCTACCTCACAACTTGTATACCCAATGCTGCATTTTCACTCTCCCACCCTACCTACATTCCTTCCCCCACCCCTTCCCTCTCCCTATGACTCTGGCACTTTTATCTCATCTGTTTTCTCTGACAAATGCCACTGGCTGCCTTACAATGTTACCCTTGAATTGTATTAATCTGTTATCTGGTTGCAATGTCCACATTGTTGTAATGTCTGTTTTGTTGTTCCCCATAATTTGTATTTCTCTGACGTGGAACCTTTGTAAAAGAGCCTTGGCTCAAAGGTATTTGTAATCCTATACTTGATAAATAAATAAAATAAATTACCTCGATGACTGGCTTCTGTCAGTCCCGTCAAGGGAACAACTGGAGCTTTCTCTTTCTGCTATCCTGGACCTCTTTGCGCAGGTGGGGATTACAGTCAGCAACCCCAAGTCCCACCTTGCTCCTTCCCAGTGTCTCCAGTTCATTGGAGCAGTGCTGGATATGGCCCAGGGTATGGCTTTCCTCCCTCAGGACAGGGCAGAAACCTTGCAGAAGCAGGCTCATATGGCCCCAGCAGATGGGTTTTGGCCAGGTAAGTTATCAGGCTCCTTGGCCTTATAGCAGCAACCATCGCCACTGTTTCTCAGGCAAAACTGCACATGCATATCTCACAGTGGACGCTCAGAGTGCAGTGGGATCAGAGGTCGGACGACCTAGACCACAAGGTCAAGGTCTCCAGTTCGATGCAGAAGGATCTCCTGTGGTGGCAAGATCTCAGCACTCTTACCAAGGGGGTACCCTTTCAGTCCCCTCCCCCTATCCACTCCCTGACTACAGATGCTTCAGGGACTGGCTGGGGAGATCATCTGGAGACTCACAGAACACAGGGACTGTGGTTCCAGTTGGAACTCTCCCTACACATAAACATGCTGAAGATGAGGGCAGTGCTGTATGCTCTTCAGGCCTTCCAGTACTTACTGTGCCAGGGCTCACTGTTAGTCCAGTTGGACAGTATGTGTGTAGTCTGGTATCTCAACAAACGGGGGCACTTGCTCGCATTCCCTCTGCAGGGAGGCGATGCAGGTGTGGAGTCGGGCAGTTCTGCATAGAATTCACCTCACAGCAGTTCACATTCCAGGCCTGCAAAACATCCTAGCAGACAGTCTCAGACGCACCAGAGTAAGAGCCCATGAATGGGATCTCAAGAAAGCGGTGGTTGAAGACATATTCGACCTATGGGGTTGTCCAGACCTAGAGCTGTTTGCCTCCCCATACAATGCAAAACTACCCAGGTTTTGCTCCCTTGCTCCCAGGCATGGTGCTTTCTGGTGAGATGGGCTATCTCTGCTGGACAGAGAGGTTTTTGTACGCCTTCTCTCCCTTTCAGTTCTGTAGAGGGTGCTGCTCAAGCTGCAAGTGGAGGGGGCTCACATGATTCTTATTGCCCCGTATTGGCCTTGCCAGATATGGTTTCCGCTTCTCCAGCAGCTTGCAGTGGAGCCTCCAGTTCCTCTGCCCCTCTGTCACGATCTTCTGACTCGGGAGAGGGGCCCGCTGGTCCATCCAGTCCCTTCACCTGCACATACGGCACCTGCTGATATAGCGGCCTCACGCTTCGGAGTCTCCTCTAGAACGGCTCAGGACCTCATGGAGGCTAGAAAGCCTTCCACAAGGACGACTTGTGTTATGAAGTGGAAACGTTTCACCATCTGGGCCACTTTCAAGGGATGGGACCCTTTCTCATGCCCTGTTCCCCAGGTAATGGAGTGCTTCCTTCATCTCTACGACCTGGGCCTGAGTTACTTGTCGCTGAAGGTTCACTTGTCTGCTGTCTCTGCCTGCCACACCTTGATGGAGGACAGAGCTGTGATTCAGCTGGAGGTCTCCAAAACCTTTTTGAAATGCATTCTCCACCTGACACCCCTGGTGCACAATCCTGCACCATTTTGGGATCTGAATTTTGTTCTAGAGAAACTTCCTTTGCCTCCCTTTGAACCGGCTAGTAGTTGTGATATATGCTACTTGTCCTGGAAAGCACTCTTTTTAGTTGCAGTTACTACTACTCAAAGGATTTCCGAGCTTCAGGCCCTGATGTATAAGGAGCCTTATTTGATTTTTCACAGAGACCGGGTGGCTCTGCATACAATTCCTCAGTTTTTACCAAAAGTGGTTTCTGAATTTACGTTGAATCAATCTATTCAACTGCCGGTGTATTTCCCTGAATACTCCAATCAAGGGGAAGCCATTGTCTCACCTTAGATGTTCACAGAATTTTACGTTACTATACTAACCGTACAAAGGCTGTCCGGAAATCGGATCAGCTTTTTGTTTCTTTCATGCCCAAGAGAGAGGGCATGGCAGTTTCTAAACATTGTTTAACCAAATGGTTAGCAAACTGCATTGTTTTCTGTTACCAGAAGTATGGTAAGACACTCCCTTGGGAAGTTAAAGGGCATTCCACCAGGGAAGTGGCTGCTTCAACCGCTTGTTTTCGGAATGTGTCTACTGCTGACATTTGTGTGGCGGCGACTTGGAGTTCTGTCCATACTTTCACTAAACACTACAGTCTGGACATTGCCTCTAGGGGCAGGGCTGGCTTTGGACTGGCTATCCTACAGGGCCTTCTTTCTTAAATACCTGCTTCCTGCAGGCTTTTCCTGCCTCCCATGCTTCAGACTTTGTCTGCTCTACACTGTTTGGGACTTGGTCCTCAAAGTTAGTACTTACTGCAAGAGCCCACTCGAAGTAAGATAATACAGTTATGTAAGAACTTACCGTAACAGTAGATCTTTGAGAGAGGCTCTTGCGACAGATGACCTTTTTCCCTCCCTCCTTCCCCCTTATCTTCTGCTGCTCTTCTTCCTTAGGCCTTTCTTTGGGCTCCAGGAGCCTCTCTGCCTTTTCCATTCTCCTGTTGCTCCTTCCGGAGGTCTCCAGCGGGATATCTGCAAGGTGGGCATGGGGACCGCCCACTACATAGTGTTATGCTGATGTCAGGCACGTGACGTCGGGTGGGCAGTCCCCCGCCAGACATTGCTAGCAAAGCTTTCCATGTGGTCCTGTCCCCAGGGGGCGCAGTCCTCAAGGTGATTACCTATTGCAGGATCCTCTCTTGAAGATCTACTGTTACGGTAAGTTCTTACGTAACTGTACTTTTCAAAACTTGTGTGAAAGGATTCCATGTAGTTGTACGAGTTAATTATGGTGCTTTATTAGTTGAATCAGTGCCATCAATTCTTTTTGTAGTATTAATTAGATCATGCAAAATATTCAAGAGTAAAGCTCATTAAAGTGCCGGGGTGAGGGGGTAGATTTAGCACAAAGCAGTAAAGGGGGAAGGGGGTGCAACGACTCACATTTCAGCCCAGCACCTGTAAGAACAGGGCTTGGTCTTCCATCCTTGTAGTAGATTAGAGCAAGGCATAAATTAGTTATAGAAACTTGATTAATGGAATTGCTAATCACAATAAAAATTGATTAGCAAGCAATCTTTGTTTTTTTTTTTCCGTAGAGATATTTTTCCCCCAGCTATGTATGTGATTTCAGGGATATACCCTGATCCCAAGGATATGCCCTATTTAGGCCCGCATCCTCCAAGCCTTCACCCCTCACCTCTCCCCCACCCCAGTAACCTACCAGTTACCCTTACTGGTTTCTTTTTGTGGCAGGGACTCAGTGTGGGGAGTCAGCCTCCCTTCTCCCTTTGAGGCAGTCCTCTGTGTTGATTAGGATCCAGTGACGGTGGGCACTAGTAAACAGAGGGATCCCAATGGCACAGACCTTCATTTAGAAGGACACGGGCCTTCTCCCTTCTGGGTCCTCCCCCAGTGTCAGCGCAGCTTACTTAATGGTCTTCACATGCACAGCACTTCCCTTGTGGCAGGCTTCCTGGCCCAGCTGTAGGTGTCATTGTGGAGTTTGGAGCCTTTTCCCTGGCCAAGGCAGCCCGACCTGATTTCCGATGAGGCAAATTGAGTTCGCTCCTAAACCTGGGTCAGCTGCACAGCAGTGTTATGCGCTGCCGCTGGGCACCTGGGATGGCTAATCATTGGTTTTGAGGAGCAGTTTCTAAACATGATTATTTTTAACTGTATGATATAAAAACGGATTGTATAGTCGACTGATCAAGTAAGCGTCTTAGACAATATTCTGAGTCGGTGTTCTGTTCATCTTTTCTATTTTAACTGATTGGCTTTTCTTTCTCAAGGCAGAACAGCCAAATAAATAGAAAATCATAGTATAATTGCTTATTTTGCGCTCACACCAACTTCTTTGGATTCTGACCAGCTTAAAGCAATTTTCTGATGTACAACATTCTTGTGTGGTATCAGCAGAACCCACTCACACAAAATCATACACAAATTTATTTTCTTAACATTCCATTTAATACTGAAAAAATTTTGCAAGAAAATAAGCCCTTAACCCTTAACGCATTATCTTTGCCTACTTCTTTTTCTGCCTTGAAATCTAGCTTATTTTATTGTATTTGGAAGATCTTTGAACTCAAGAGCCCTTCTTCAAAGGTGTCCAAGTCAGAGGCAGTGATAAATATAAGTAACAAGACAGAGACCAAGGCTTCATAAAATCATACACATACAGGTATTATGTACAATTATAATAAAGCTTCTTTAGGAAAAAAATTAGACGCATGTGCTTTAAAAGAATTAAAGAAGGTAAATTCAAACAAATTTGAGGGTAGGGAGTTCCACACCTTGACAGCCCTGGCTACAAGAGATTGTTGACCAGGGACCGTTTTCCTTAAAGGCATTTGCAATCCATTGTCACCCATAGGGCGGGTAGAGTATTTATTGTCAACTTGGTTAAAAAGAGCTTGAACACCGGGGGACAAAAGGCCCAGAAGTGATCTTTTGCAAAAAAAAGTGCTAGTTGGAAAGATACTCTAAAGGTGGAAAGAAAGTCAATTAGTGGCAGTGTAAAGGTCATACCTCTCAAGTGTACCCCATTAGGAGGAACATTCCTCATTTTACTTAACAAAAGCTCCCTGTTCCACATTGTGAGGACTTGTTCCATATTTAGTATGAACATTTTAAAGCAAAAATCTGTAGTAAATGATGCAAAAAATATATGAATTAATAACATACTTTCTAAACATAAATGCAAACATTTTAACAGTGTTCTGAGCCTCCTATGTAAAGATTTGATTAAGTGTTCCACATTTTGTTCATTTGTTCCACATTTTAAGAGGCAGTGTTCCGCATTTGGGAGACAAAAGGTTGAGGGGTATGGTAAAGTCACATTGATGAGTATCATATTTTAGGTTAATATCAAACCTGCACGCTCTGTTAAAGGCAACAGATTTTATGCAGAACAGTGTTATTTCTAGAGAGTAGGGCAATGTGCTGGTTGATGCAGTTAACCACAGAATCCCCGTATGAGGAAAAGAACAGCATAGGATCCAGGTAAACACCCAGGTGTTTAAAGACCTGAACTTGCTCAGTCAAGTCTTCTTTAGGTATGGTTTTATGTAGCCCAGGACTCTCCTTCAGGTCGTGGTTACTCCTGAACAATACTGTTTTAGTTTTTTAGAGTTAAAGGAAAACTACATGCAAAAATTATAAAAACACAGGTTGTGTATTTGTTTTTTTGTTTCTCTGATGGTTTTTGGCATTATGTTCTGTGTCTATGGCAATTTTTTTTTTTTTTTTCCCCGCCAGTTTTGTGGCCTCTAGGGATCACGGTGCAGCCTTCTTTTATTGCCTTTGATCTGTTGGACTTTTCCCAGAATGACTCTGGCTATTATGTCAGTTAGATCCAAGACCTTCAAAGGTGTATCAGATTTATTATCGCCCAGTGATAGCACTTTGCAAAGAAAATTGTCACACTTCTTTAATAACAGCAGTCGCTGCTTGGAGAAATCTGACTTCGTCTGAGGGAGGGCAAACATTTTTTTAAAAAAGTGATTAACTTTCACAAGCAGTTGCAGTTGGATGTTGTGACTAGGGACGGCTTTAGGGTTTTTTTTTGGGGGGTGGGTGCCCAGCAAGATAAGTGAGATCTTGGAGACCCCTATGTGGCCCATCTCCATCACATATGTTTGACTGTAGCCCATACAAGAATCATTTCATATTCTTTATTTACAGTTAGTTTCTTTTTCCTTCTGTCCCCAGTTGGCTCTCCATCCTACCCGATCCCCCAGCCCCGTCTCTCTACTTATGACTTGCATCTCTTCTGACTGTATACCGTTTACCACCACTCTCTGTTTTCTGCCCGTCAACCAGTTTGCCACCCAGTTGACCAACTTCTGACCCACCCTGAGCCTACCCAGCTTATTAATCAATCTTCTGTGTGGAACAGTATCGAAAGCTTTGCTGAAGTCAAGGTAGGTGACATCAGCTGCTTCTCCTTGGTCCACCACTCTGGTTACCCAGTAAAAGAAATCTGTGAGATTAGTTTGACAGGACCTTCCTTTTGTAAACCCATGCTGTCTTGGATCCTGTGCTCCTATGGATTCCAGGTGTTGCACTGTCCTTTCCTTAAGGAGTGCCTCCATAATCTTGTCCACTACTGAAGTAAGACTGACTGGTCTGTAGTTCCCTGCCTCCTCCCTGCTACCACCCTTGTGGAACGGAATCACATGAGCCCTTCTCTAGTCTTCTGGGACCTCCTGTGCTCAGAGACTCACTAAACAGTTCTGCTAATGGCTCTGTTAGTTCCACCCTTAGCTCTTTTAGTACCCTGGGATGTATGCCATCAGGTCCCATTGCCTTGTCCACCCTGGGTTTATCGAGGCTCTTGTAGGACCCTTTCTTTTATGAAGGGACTAGTGCACACCTCCTTCCCCCCTGTATCCATGGTGCTGAGCTGTGGGCCCTGCCCTACCTTCTCTTCAGTACATACTGAGCAGAAGTATCTATTTAGAATAGATGCTTTTACATGGTCCTCCTCCTCACACACCCCCTTATCCCCTTTGATCTTAACAATACCCCCTCTGGACTTTCTTCTTTCACTAATGTATCTATATAAAGTCTTGCCACCTTCTTTTACTATTCATGCTAGTGTTTCCTCGGTTTGGGCTTTTGCCTGCCTTACTGCCTTCCCTGCTTCCCTTAGGGAAGTTTGGTATGCCTCCCTGTTTTCATCCTGCTGTGTTCCCTTATATTTCCTGAAGGTCTACCATTTGGCTCTGATCTTTTCTGCTACTGTTTTTGAGAACCAAAGTGGTTTCCTTCTTCTTTTGCACTTCCTTTTCTCTCTAACACAATGGGATGTTGCTTCAAGTATTGCATCGTTAATGCTTGCCCACTTTGCCTGTACCCCCTCACCTGTATTTCTTTTTGCCAGGGCTAGCTTAACTCTGTTGGCCATCTTATCAAAGTCAGCTCTTCTGAAGTCCCATATTTTTGCCTTGGAATGGGATGATTTAGTTCTAGTGGCCAAATTGAACCATATCATATGATGGTCACTGGCCCCCATGACGCCCTATGGAGAGCGTGCGCACACATTCGCACATGCTCCTCCAAGTGTCTGCCTCCTCTCCTCCCCTTTCTGGACTGTTGGAGCGCTCTCCCCCAGCTGCTGCTAGGGGCCAATCATGCACCGACTGCTGGTAACCCATCCTCCCTGGAGAAGGAGGGCAGTCCCTTGGACACTCGATCATTCTCCTCCCCTGCCGACCCCCAGCAGCCTGTGCTCATTCCCGAACATGGGTCACCGGCGTAGCGCGAGGTAAGGCATCCAGCACCTCAGCACCATCGGGCTGGCTAAATCATTTTATTTTCAGTACAACCAGTGGTATATTTCATTTTTTTAAGGGGACACAGCAGTGTTAGTCCTTGAGATGGTTCTTCCTATCCCAGTCATTGCTGCCCGTCTGCCTCTTACTGAATGGGTCGTGGCTTGGTGAGACTTTCATGACATCATGATGCCATCATGTCAGAAGAAGCTGCACAGCACTTTGTTGCTGTTTTTAGAAGATACGATAAAAAAACATTAAAAAAGTAATAAGCGAGAGCAAAACTAATCGGCTACAGGAGTTGAGGCTTGAGCTACAGACAAAAAACAAATGTACCAAAGAACAGTAGAGCTCACAGCACTGGTATATAAAAAAAGGTCCGTCCACAAAGCAGGACATAGATTAAAAAAACTTGATTTATTTGATCACAAAACAGGATAAAACAGCATGATAGCAGACACTCACCCCAACAAGTAGCCAGCTGTTGTAGGAACATGGATATGGTGTACTGTCCACACTTAAGTAGAGTCCTTTCCCCTTTACTTCCAGCTGGAAGGTCTTTAAGCTGGCTTCTTCCACCCACCCGGTTGGTATTCTCCTCTGCACTGCCCCGTGACGTCATATCTTCCTTTTGGATGGAAGCATCAGCTTCCCTCCATCACAGCTCCATGCTTGGTGTAGGCCCTAAACAATTACTACGTTTTCGAACTTTCTTTATTCAGATTATGGAATTGGGTGAACTGAAATCGGGTCCTAGCTTCAAATGCTGCCCGTGCAGTCAGAAGATGTCATGCACTGATCCTCACACCTCATGTGTGTATTGCCTGAGTACGAAATACGATCCACTGGCTTGCAGCCTCTATTGTACCCTCCATCCCCTCCACCCTGGATGACCGTTACGCCTGTCTCCTCCTGGTGCATCCGGATGAATGGGACCCACCAGTTCACTCCAAGGATGCCCGTAGGGTGGTTTTGTCTTCAGTGGGCTTGGCTGTACAACTCGCCATCTTCGAAGAAGCCGCGGCCCAGATCGCAGTGGGCGCCTCATCTGCTTCTGCCCTCATTCTGGTGGGCATTGGCGCCTCGTTTACTGGGGCATTTAGTGACCTTTGTCTGTCCCTTACGACTCTTGGGGAAGGCCCTTCCTATGGAGCGAAACCTGCTGAATCCTCAAAATAGGATTTCCAAATCTAAGAAGTCACGTCGTCTGTTATGGGACCGTGAGCACTCTCGGGCCTTGGGTTCCTGCGCTTCTCCTAGCTCAATGGCTGTTGAGCTGTCAGCTTTAGCTGACAGTTCTGTCCAGGTCACTGGCGCCATGGTGTCCCCGTCTGGCCTGTTGGCTGAGACGCAGATCGACCAGGCGGTCCAGATTTTTCTTGAGCTGGTTGATGTGTTGTCGATGGACAAGGAGAATGACTCCGTCTCCATGGCTCCAGTCCTGCCTGTTTCCTCCCAAGGGGGCCTGAATCAGCACAGTGAGCCAGCACCAGCCCTGGAAGCCCAACCTCCGAGGCTTCCCAATCCTCTTCGCCTGCCTTCGCCTCGTTGTCGGACTCCCAAGCAGTTGCAGTTGAGCGGTTCCTGACACTGTCGGTCCTGCACTCTGCATTCGGGTAGAGATGCTGTTGATACTCCTCCTCTTCTTAGTGGGAGGAACAGAACCATTGCAAGATGGAGCACCATTATGAGGAGCTTGTCTGGCAACACTTCCTGCTCAGCGTGGGCAACAGGCCTCTGCTGGTGCCCCAGCCCACTCAACACTCCTGTGGCCGCCGCAACCCCAGCCCAGCTTCTCCACCTGTTTGGGTGGTGCCCCCGTCTCTGAAGCCTAAGGAGGGACCCCCTTACAAATCTTTTTGGCCGGGTACTGGTCCGCTGTGTCAGCTGTCGGTCACAGTAACCCAGACTGACAAACCCCGCTGAGTCAGTAGGGATTCGGGGGCTCGGCCGGTGTTTGAGGAGTCCTAAGGGCACATTCATTCTTTACTTTACTTTAATGATGTTTCCCATTACATTGTAATGTTTGTTACATTGATGGTGCCTACCTATGGGCTTTGTGTACTATATTGATTACAGTTAAACTAACAAAATTCAAGTTTAAAAATAAAAAATATCTAGACCTCTTGAATGCACTCTCATCGGACCCCTGGCTATGACCATGAGTCCAGAGAATGTCAGAGCATAGCCCTACAGGGATCCTGCTGGAGCCAGTCCAGAAGCGGGCTCGGTATCCTGTCACAGAGATACTTGACAAGGACGATTCCCTGGGATTCGCCTTCCCAGTCACGGAGGCCATTCTCAGCCCCACTCTTGAGCTGTGGCAACATCCAGCTTCCTGCTCCACCCTGTCGGCTCATATGGTCCGCAAGTATGCAGTCCCTACCGGGTCCCTTTCCGGGTTCACCGTACACCCTTCCACAGAAGACTTGGTTGCTGACTTGGTTTTTCGCCACTTGGGCAACATCAGAGACATGGATAAGCCTCCTGACAGGGAGACAAAGAAACTGGGCCATTCAGCCAAGACAGTCTATGCGGCCTCTTCCGTTGGCCTTTGGCAGGTGAGTGCTACCCTCCGGATGGCCAGCTTCACCCATGGTCTGTTGGGTACTCTGAATCAGATTATCCCTCAGCTCCTGGCTGACCTGCAGGCACAGGTCAATCTGGTTCAGGACCAAGGTGCAGCGGTCACTAAACAACAGCTCCAAACAGCCCCTGACATTGGCGAGTCATGCTTCAGGTCCGTGGCCACTGCAGTGGCTATGCGCTGTAGGGCTTGGCTGTGGATTTCGACCTTTACAATGGATACCCAGCACAAACAGATGGCCACCTCACTCGTATTGAGAAGTCCAATGCTACCCTGTAGGTTAAAGGACCAAAGCAGAAGAAACAGCCATTTCCGTTTCAGCCCTCCTCTGCACCTGTGGTCCATTCCACCCTGCCCCCAGCGGTGCAGCAGCTGGCATGGCAGTCTGGACCGAAGTCTTCCATCTTGACCACCAGACAGTCTGGTGGCCAAGGGCCGGCAGCTTCTTTGGCCGGCCCAACCTCTGCCATCAAGCCTGCGAAGTAATGGGTTGGGATGCCCCTCCCCACCCATCCTGCCAACCCCGAGTCCTCTCGTTGTGGGGGGGGGGGGGCGGCTCCACCACTTCGCTTCTGCCTGGTCCACCATCACTTCAGACAGGTAGGTACTCAGGATGGTTGGCTGTGATCTGCCTCTGGAGCATGAGGCTCTTCTGCCCAAGTCGAGTCCATGTCCCACGGAAGGGTGCGGTGCCTGTGGACATGTCCGCCCTTTGGGAGAACATCACACTACATCTCCAGAAGAAGACAGTGGTCAGTGTCCTGGATGCCATACTGGATCCAGGGTTTGTTTCCAGATACTTTTTGATTCTAAAACGTACTGGGGACTGGATCCCCATTTTGGATCTGCACGTCCTCAATCAGTATCTTTGGCCGCTTAAGTTCTGAATGGTCACTCTGAACCAGATCATTCTGTTCCTGGAGCAGGACTTGTGGATCTTACTTTTAAGGGGGCTCTTGCAGCAGGCAGCACTGGTAGGACTGAAGCCGCCAGGTGCCATAACTACACGGAGAACTTCTAGCTAGCAGTGCTCAGTGGGGAACCGCCCCCTGACATCAGCATGCCAACATCCACAAGTGATATAAGAGGTGCAGTCCCCCAGCCCATCCCCATTTCTTTTCCCGCTGTCCAGGAGTGTAGCCAGAAATTTCCATTTTGTACACAATCTCCAACAGTTACACCAAATGGCACCCCCTTCCAAACAAGTCAGATTGTTGTCAGATGACTCTGCTACTCTCTAAAGAGGTTATACATGTATTGGACACTCCTCAGTGGCCTACACTAACCCAAATACTACAGATTAGAATGATAATATTAACAGAGTGGCTTATGGTTTGTGACAGGCACTCAACAGAACTGTACACAAATGTGTATGGTGAGTATGCCTGTCTACACCCTTGCCGCCGTCGACCCACACAGATTGGACCTACACAGCTCCTGCTTCTAGTCGACCACCATTTTGACCACATTTTTACTGCACTTTATTATTTTCAATATTAAAGTCTTTCTTTCTTATTTTCTTTGATTTTCTGCATGTCTTCTTCTCCTGTCATGTCTTCAGACCGGTGAACGAAGTGTGCCTGTGGCAAGCAGATCCCTTCTAAGGATGGCCACTTCTTGTGCCTGCTGTGTCTGTGCCCTAACCACGATACTGAGGCCTGACAGCACTGCCAGGAGTTCAACCAGGCCACATGGAGACGCCGATAAAAGACCCTCCAGGCTTTTCTTTACAGCAGAAGTTAGCATCCATGGAGAAGGAGATCCAGGGCAAAAGCTGTTCCTCTTCCCCGGCCTCAGGGGCTTCTACGTCTTCTTCTCTTAAGGGGAAGAAGTCAAGCAGGAAGTGTAAACACCAGGACAAGGATAGAGGCCAAGCCCGGTTGACTTCCCACTCCAGGTCACCACATAAGTTGCCGGCCTCCTCCGGATCTTCCTCCCATGGGAGGTAGGGCCCTTCCTCACTGGCAACCCTCACTCCTTCTGGGATGCCCATGTTGCCGCCTCCTGCCCTCATCACTATTTCGGGAGGAGGCACTTCTGGGCTTTGAGCTCTGTCCCTACCCCCAAAGTCCCTGAAGTTCAGGCCCCTTCTCCCAGCAGGTTCTCAGCCAGGTGGCTTGATGGGTTCTGTGGGTAGTGGGTCTCAGCCCACTGCCCCCCACCCGGTCTTGGCATTGCCATCAGCAGTCCCCAGCCCAGGGGCCAACACTTCCAAGCGAAACCTGGAGTACGCATTTGCCTGTCCACCATGAGCGACACTTCTGCCTCTGACGGGAGTCTCCTCCCCTATGCAGCTTCCTCCTGCTTCACTAGTTTCACCATCTGCGCCTCAGCCACAACCGCGACCAGAGGAACTGACACAGGGTCCCTCTAGACTAGTGCTGGCCATACCTCCTCCTCAAGGACTGTCACCTACTTTGCCGGCTCCTCAGGGATCAACGCCAGAGCCTAGTCCACCTCAGAGGCTGGTGCCGGGGGACCCAGTTGCGAACAACTTGGCCCCACCTCCCCTTCCACCTCTGGTGGATTACAGTGCCCTCTTTACATCATGGTGGGAATTCATGCAGAACAAAGATGCGGAGAAGAGGCCTTCTACGCCACCTCCATTGTTTATTGCTACCAAAAGTATGATAAGCCCTTGCCAGGTCACGTCAAAGGCCATTCTACCAGGGGTATGGCTGCTTTGCTGCCTTCTTCAAAAATGTGTCCATTGCTGACATCTGTGCAGCTGCCACTTGAAGTTGTGTCCATACTTTCATCAAGCATTACAGTCTAGACATTGCCTCTAGGTATAGAGCTGGATTCGGACTTGCAGTCCTCCAGGGCCTTCTGACCTAAGGCGTCCCTATGGCTGCTACCTTTTCCTCCACCCAGTTGGCTGCTCCAGTTTCCCTACTGCTTGGGAATCAGTCCTACCAGTGTTGCCTGCTGCAAGAGTCCCCTCGAAGTAAGATAGTACAGGTATGTAAGAACTTACCGTAACAGTAGATCTTCGAGAGGAGCTCTTGCAGCAGACAGTGCATTCCCACCCTACTTCCCCCCTGGTTGCCGTTTCTCCACTGCAGCTTCTCTGCTTTCCTCTTTTAGGAGGAACCTCCTCTGTTCTCCAGTTTCTTTCCATGTTGGGGTCTCCGGTGAGAGAACTGGGGATGGGCTGGGGGACAGCTCCTTTTATGCCATTGGTGGACGTCACCGTGCCAACATCAGGGGGGCAATCCCCTGCTGAACACAGCTAGCTAGAAGTTGTCTGTGTGGTCCTGGCACCTGGCAGCTTCAGTCCTACTGTTGTTGCCTGCTGCAAGAGCTCTTCTCGAAGATCTACTGTTACGGTAAGTTCTTATGTAATTGTGCTTTCTTCTCCCTGGACCACCAGGATGCCTTTTGTTACATCCCCATCCATCCATCCCAGCAGTAGTTCCTTCGGTTCCGCTCAGAAGGGACACTGTACGAGTTCCAGGCCATGTCATTCGGCCTTTCCTCGGCCCCCAGGGTCTTCACCAAGTGCATTGTGGTGGTGGCAGCGTTTCTGAGACACCCAGATGTCCAGGTGTACCCTTACCTGGATGACTGGCTGATCGCTGCGTCCTCCAGAATGGCGATGGAGCGGTACAGGGACTCGGCCCCAAGCCTCCTGGTCAATGAGGCCAAGTCGGAACTCGGTTCATAGCAGGTCATCTAGTTCATCGGGGCAGAGTTCAACTGTCTTCATGCCAAGGCCCCACTCCCAGTGGACAGGGCAGAGGATCTTACCTCCTTTGCCTGATCATTTTGGGTTGGGCAGTTGAGCCCTGCCCTAGAATTTCTTGCGCCTGATGGGGTACATGGCAGCTTGCATCATCGTGGTCCAGTGGGCCCACTGGAGGATATGCCCCCTGCAATGGGAACTGACCCGGCAGTGATTTCAGTGCCTTGGTCACTTCAACCAGCCGGTTAGGGTGACTCAGCTTATGTGGGATGCCATCTAGTGGTGACTGGTCCTGGAACATCTGCAGGAAGGAGTCTCATTTGTCCACCCAGAGCCGATGGTGATCTTCACAACCGATGCCTCTCTGTTCAGATAGGGAGCCCAGCTGGGGGACCACAGAGTCCATGGGCTATGGACCCCCGAGGAATCCCGATGTCACATAAACATGCTGGAGCTCCATGCAGTGTACATGACACCGATGGCATTCGCTCTGCATGTTCGGGGTCAGGTCATTCAGGTCTAGCCGGACAACACGACAACCATGTACTACCTCAAAAAGCAGGGCAGGATGTATTCCCTCCCATTGTGCCGGGAAGCTCCCCACATCTGGACCCCCTTACGTAGCCTTGACACCGACCTTGTGGTGATTCATGTGGCCGGCGTGTCCAACCAGCTGGGTGACGACCTCAGTCAAGTGGGCGAGGTGTCTCACGAGTGGTCTCTTCACCTGGAGGTTGTCAATCACCTGTTCACCCTGTGGGGCAAACCCTATGTCAATCTCTTTGCCCCCTGGGAGAACACAAAGCAGAGGCTGTTTTGTGCCCTGTCGTTGTGGGACACTGCTGGGGGATGCCTTCGTGAGGCCCTGGACTCCAGGCCTCATGTATGCCTTCCCTCCCTTCCCCTGATCCACAAGGTGTTGATCAAGGTACGGAGGGACAAGGCACAGGTAATCCTGGTGGCTCTGGACTGTCCTCACAAGTTCTGGTACCCCAATCTCCTCGGCCATAGCAGCAAATCTCCAAGCCATGACTTGGTTGGATGCCCATGTGTGGGGTGTCCAAGCCCCCCCCCATTCGTTTCGCTTTTTGTTTCTGTGGGATGCCGCTCGCACTGGGAATGAAAATGAAATATATTTGCTGTATGCTTGTCTATTTGAGGGTGTCGCATTTTAATGATTTAATGGAAATAAAAAAACCAAAAAACATGATGAGTTCCAAGGGTTGGCAGGAGAAGGGAGAAGATGAGCGTGCCCTTGTTCTCCCATTCCCCTTGCAAAACCCAGTGGAACCCTCATGGACTTACTATCTTATTAAATCTATCATTTGAGATGAAACAAAATGGAAACATAAAACCCCCTTAACAGTATATTAACATTAAAGAAGTTACTGGGAAAGACTTGAAGGTTTCACCCTCCATGCTCAACATTGACTGAATCCCCACCCTGGACCCGCTAACCATTGCAAACACTTTCAACAAAGCATTCACAGACCTGAGCGGTGTCTTCCCACAGGACTTCTTCGAGGATACTGACCTAACTAATACACACTGTCCTGGTGAAAATCTGCCAGCTCCCCCACCTTTTTGCTTTAAAATAGTCATGCTATGACTAGCCAGGAAATACCTTAGCAAAGTGCTAGGGAAATCATGACAAAGTGGTGACTCACTGGATCTCAAGCTTGTGGCGCTCACCCTTGAAGAAGTACTGCTAACCCTCACTAAGATCATCAACCAGTCGCTATGATTTTCACAATTTCCACAATTATGGAAGTCAGCCCTTGTAACACCAGTACATACGAATGGGGACAGGGCCTTACACGCAAATTATAGGCCCATATCTATCCTCCCCTCGCTGTCCAAAGCGCTCAAGTGCATTGTTGCTGATCAACTGGTTGAATACCTTGAAAAATATCCTATCCAATGCCCGGTGCAACATTGGTTCTGTAAAGGACACAGCACTGCTTCGGCACTGTTGGAATTCACTGGCTTCATTCATCAGTCTCTGGATCAAGGCACTTTGGTAGAGGCAACCTTCATAGACCTAACAAAGGCCTTTGATACCGTTCACCACTCACTACTCCTTGGCAACTGATCTCCATTGGCCTCTCCTCAGACTCAACACATTGGTTTAAAAGCTATTTGGAAGACTGCTCTCAATGGGTGAAAATAGCCAATGTCATCTCTGACTGGGCAGCCCGTTCACTCTGGTGCCCCAAGAGGGCTCTATTTTGGGACCACTCCTGTTCAGCATCTTTCTCAATAATCGTCCTCGTGTCTGCCATCAGCGGATCCTCCTCTATGCTGTTGACACTTTCATATTCTCCAGCAACCCTGACCCTAAGCAACTGGAGCACACAAACTACAGCATAGCTTTGTGGAAGTGGAGGACTGGTTCAACAAACACAAATTGATCCTGAACTACAAGAAAACAAAAACTATGTTCAGCAGCACTCACAATAAGCGCAAATCCCATACGATTACCATCAGAAACTGCCTTGGCGTTCCACTCGAACAAATTCAGCAATTCAGATATCTGGGGGTAACCCTCGACAGTTGCCTATCCTATGCCCATCATATTGGCAATATCTCCATGGCTGTCAACATCAGGATCGGACTACTCCACAGGCACAGTCACTGCCAGACACCGGATGCCCTCAGACTTGCTATTCACAGTTCTGTCTTACCATTGTAGTCTACAGTCTGGTAATCTATGGTGCAGCCTCCTTTTCATCCCTCCATAGAATATCCGTAGTTCTGAACAAGGCATGCAGACTACTCACTAGTGCTGAGCATCTCTTCCTCACTTGTGAGCTTTATGCTCAGACAGGCTGGCTTCAGCTTTGTGGAAGGATTCAATATCAAACCTGTCTGTTAGCCAAAAAAGTACTTCCTGGCCTCCTGCCACCTGGAACGGAAAACCTGCTTAGCCCTCACTTAAATTCTCAACATACGCAAAGCTCTGGCAACCAATTTCCTCCATGTACCTAGGTGCCTGACAACACAGGGGCAATGCTCATTTGCCTACAGAGCACCTCTTTGGTTTAATGCACTCCATAGGGATACATCTACCCTGCCTCAATTAGGTCCATTCAAACTCATGCTCCATCAACATCTCACTTCTAACAGCTCCTGTGACTGTTATGCCTAATCTCTATCACCTGCTAGCAATGTTCTACCTATGTGCTCTCCCAGTCACTATAATACTCTGCGACTCCTCTTCATTTTTGACAAGGCCGCTGGCTGCCTCTCTCTCCCCCACCACATTCTCTTCCCGCTCTCCTGCACTCTCCCTGCCCTTACCCTCCCACTTAATTAAGTTGACAAGGCCTCTGGCTGCCTCCTCCAACTTTCATGGCTCCTTGACTTATCCTCCTCTCTCCATGTTCCACCTTCTGAGTCAAAGCTCTAGTGTGTTTGCAATGTATATTTACTCTGATTTACTGTATTGTTGGTAACAATGTATTATGCCTTCTCTGTATGTTTGTCACCCCTCCTAAGGACGTGGAACCTTTGTAAAAGAGCTATTTGTGCTCAGAGGTACTGTGATCCAAGATTGTATAAATAAATATAAAATGTAACATAAAAACCCTTTAACCAAGAATGGAGGAGTTGAGTCTAGGCTAGAAAAGATAACCTGTATGAACATGTATGTCTTTACTGTTTGATGGAGAATTCCTGAGAATAAGAGGTTTATACTGTTTTTAGCAAAAAGGGGTGGATCTCCTGATAGTGATGTCATCCATGAAAGGTATAAAAACCCACCACTTAGAGTAACAAATATGGATAGGGGAATCGGTTGAATATGGACTACCAAGTGAGGAAGAAATTAGAAGTGAGTTTTTCTTTCCACACTGTTCTATTTGCAAAGGCTGAAGCTAAGCCTCATGAATTTTCAGAATTAGAAAGTTTGATTTATACTGGACATTGAATAATCTTTTGCTTTCTGCATGTTTAATATTTTTATTTTCTGATTTTCTGATTTGAATAAAATAACACCGCATGTTTGCTTTTTCATGCACCTGACTTCTGGTGTGTTGTGTCTGTTTTATCCAACACCTTCACACACCTGACACCCTAGTTCCTGAGCGGCTAAAGTTCCAGGCTTTGGGTCTCCCTGACAAGGTCCTCCACGTTATCGAGGCCTCTTGGAAGGAGTTGACTTGCCAGTGCTACGCCCTCAGATAAGGAAGAGATTTGCCATTTGGTATCAGGGCAAGGGGCTAAATCCTTTGTCCTGCCCAGTGGCTAGCATTTTGGACTACCTGTGGCCCCTCTCTGTTGGGCCTCTGGTCAACAACCCTCAAGGTGCACCTGGCAGTCATCTCTGCATACTGGGTGTGGGCTGGTATGCGGATGGTGGTGCAGGAGAACTTTCGGGCGCTTTTTCAAGGGCCTTGATCACATTTCCTCTCTGGTGTGTGAACCACCACCACCTTGGGACTTGTTGCTAGTGTTGGCAGTGCTCATTGGCAAGCCATTTGAACCGATGCACAGGTGAGATGTCACACCTGTCGTGGAAGACCAACTTCTTGGTGGCTATCACCTCCACCAGAAGGATCGGTGAGCTCCAGGTGCTTTCAATGGAGTCTTCTTACCTGGTCTTCCACAAGGACAAGGTTATCCTACGCCCCAACCCAAAGTTCCTCCTGAATGTTGTTTCTGAGTTTCACCTTAACCAGGTGATGAATCTCCTGGTATACTTTACCAGTCCAAGCTCGAAGGCTGATCACCAGCTCCATTCGTTGGACCTGGGGCAGGTGCTCTTTTATTACAAGGAGCGCATAGCTGGAGTTCAGGGAAAGGTTCACCAGCTATTTGTTATCTACATTGAAGCCGCACCTGGCAGACCGGCAGCAAAGTGGACGATTGGCAGGTGGGATAGTCTCATGCATCGACCTCTGCTATAGGTGGGCTGGTAGGGAGCCTGCCAAAGTTCAAGAATTGGGGTAGGGGGTGCATATGAGTAAAGACAAACAGCAGCCTTCTGTATATTCATGTTCTTTTATTTTTGTCACTTTGCATAATGCTGAAATTCTTAGCATTTCGCCTAAAGGATGTCGGCTTCCTTGGGAGCATGCCTTTTAACATATTTACAAGCATGTAATTGAATATTTACAATACTGTCCATCAAGAATTCTTTAAATAGAATGTCATTTCAAACTCATACGCAACTTACTGCTAGTAAGTGCTTGTGATAGATTTTAAGGCTTATGATCTAAACCCATCATGGTATAGCCCAGAAAGATTTCCAGAAAAATAATTTCAGTAAATTAGAATATAGTAATGCACATGATATACTCCCTTCACCAATCACCTATAGCATGCTATGCATCTAAAGTATAACCTTAAAAAGTTTCCAAAAAAGTAATCTCACTTAGTTTAAATACTTTGATCTGAATACATACACATAATCAGTTCTCTTCACCAAAACACCAAAAACATCCAAAGCTGGAATGACTTAAAAAAGTGTTTTTAAGGAAAGTTTGCTACCTCAAAACCCAGAAATGATTTTGCATCTATCCAACCATTTTTTTAACCTTGAGGGTTTCAATCTGTTGAAAAATAAACATTTGTAATTCAGAACTATTTCCTCAGATCCAGTGATCTATTTGAAATGCAATAATAATAATAATAATGAGAGAACCAGTTATTCATTTAATTTAACTCGTCCCAGTATCAGTCCAAATCTTCCTTTAATTATGTAACTTCTATTGCTACTTAATAGTCTAAAAATGACAGTTTTAGGCTGTTGCATCCAACCTTGACATTTTGAATATATATCTGATGAAACAACAAAATATTTTAAAAGAATGCATGAGCTGGTGTTTTTTTATTGAGAGTGGCTAAGGCATCTCAAGTGCTCCCAACCAATATCAGCGCCAGACTTGAAGCTGTATGATAAAAGGTATTATTGTCAATTTTAACATGTTTATAATGGAGAGTTCAATAAATTGCAACCCCCAATGTGAAAACTCTAAACTGTCTTAGCTATCAAGAGCCCCACAAGGACTCATTCTGAATGATTTTAAACAAGAGTTTTCATGTAAATAATATGTGATCGCATACATTTTAAAGCATTGCAATTACATTTAGCAGCTGAAACGGGTGACTTCTCCTACTCTGTATGTACTAGTATTGCCTTCAACTGTTAAGATGTGTAAAGCATTCTTTTGCCTATAGGAAAATACTTTAACAGTCATGGTGCAGTGTTTTGTTCAAAATATAAATGTAATTGGATGTTCCTTACCATTTAGTAGTACTGTTTATTTTGGTCTGGGTCGAGAGGATGCCAGAAACACTGCTCGCGCAGTTTTAAAACCCCCCTCCATGCCCGCCTGTGAATGATGTCTGTCTAAATGATGTCATAACGTGTGCGCGCACACTAGCTGTAGCACACTTGGTTACCTAGGTAACCCAGATGCAAAACACTGCACTCACTACTGTGTGATTTTTGGGGTCCATGGCAGTGGCTTAAATGCTTGTATATTGGATCTTTTCCCTGGTGCTGGCTGTGCTAGGAGCTAAACTATTACAGTATGTATGCAGGGGGACCCATAAAGATTAAAGGGACCAATCCAATAACTTTCCTAGCTGTTTTGTGATGGTTTCATGGTATGATTTAAAGAAACAATGCACTACGATAAACTGGTACTGTGTTGTTCACTCCAGCGTATGATGTTATTACATACTTTCAAATGTTGGTATGTTTTTAGCCACAATGAAATTAAATACATTCTCCCAGAACTCCCTCTTTGAGCTACTCTTATTGCCATAATGTTTCTCTCGAAAACAGTCTTTACTAAGAAGAATATTTTCATTAGGAGACTTAAATAGAATTTTTTACTCTCATTCTCATTGAAAAACAATAGTGCTTATATAAAATCTTATTACCTATATAAAACAATATTGTTGGGGAGATAGTTTTCCTTTCCTCAGTTCTGTTAACTTTTCTATCTCCAGTCCTTTAAGTTAGTGTAAAAACTACAATGAAACATATTACGTAATTGTTTGTATTGTGCTATTGGATAAAGCTAAACACAGATCACTGTGCACTATTGTTTTTCAGTGAGAATCATTTTTTAAATTGAGCTGTCAGGCTTGTGGTCGCACTTGCGCTGTGTATACACACACACACACACACACACACACACACAGACTACATCCTCAACACAAAAAGAAACGAGTAAACTGATGTCACAGACCTCATGAAATGCTGCTAAGCCTCGGTCTCGCTGCCAAATAGAGAAGCAATCCAATAGCACCATTGAGCTCTCTTTCATTTGCTGTCACACTGGTACTGAGGGCAAACTCCTACTCTCTGGTTGCCACGGACACACTGCTTAACTACAGACTTCATTGCCACTCTATGCACTAAAAGTCTTATTTTGCCTTTTTTCTGCTGATCATACTTTCCTTCTCTGTCTCTGCTGGGAAACATTTTCAGTACATAAAAAGGGAACTAGGTGGTACGTGCAGATGTATTGCACAGTAAGCCTGACCTCAGTCCCCTGTCAAATTTTAGAATCTATCGTAAAGGGTAGACTGTACGCCCAGATCACAGCTAGCACAAACTTTGATGCTAACCAGCACAGCTTCACCTGAGGATGATCGTGTACCACAAACCTTGTCTGTGTTTACAAATATGTAAGTAATCTCCTTGACGGGGGGGATGCCATGGATGTAGTCCTGCTGGACATCTGCAAGGCATTCAGTACCATTCTGCACTGGGCTATAGCTGAGAAACTATTAATATTTGATATTGTCATTTACATTGTGAAGTGGATAACAAACTGGCTTACAGATAGAACCCAGAGGGTATCAATCAATGGCTATATGTCAGATGAGAGGCACGTGACAAGCGGCTTGCCTCGGGGTTCAGTTTTGGGCCCCATTGTATTTCAGTTATTCATTGCTGACTTAAGAGAAAATGTACAAAATTATATCATTAAGTATGCTGATGACATGCCGGCCCAGTGGCGCTGAGGGTTGAGGCGCTGAACGCCACACCTCGCGCTATGTTGGCGGCCCAGGTTCGGGAACGAGCCTGGGTCGTCGCGGGTTGGCAGGGGAGGACTAGGATTGACTGTGGGAGACAGCTCTCCTAGTCCTGGGAGAGGCTGAGGAATCCACACCGCGCTGCGGCGACCCTTGGGGACACCTAGGGGTACCACTTGCGCTGGTGTGACTGGGGGGGGGCATGGCAGACGGCATGCATGTGCACAGACTTCATTGCACGTCTGTGCTCCCAGTGGGAGAAAAAGGGGAAATGGCTGGGCATGACCGTGCAGCCTGATGGCTGCGTCCTGCATCGCCGGGAGGACTTGCATGGAATCGCACTGGGAGGAGGGTCTAGAGCCGGTCTGGCTGGATAGGGTATGGGGAGACCCTCCACGGGATCTGCCACGGCCGTGCCGGATCCCCCATCATGTGAGTGAGCCTGGTGCTCTCCCGGCGGGCAGGACCAGTGGCTGGATGCCCCCGCCGGCAGTCGCCGCAGTAGGCGGATAAATAAGAATAATTAAAAAAAAAAAAAAGTATGCTGATGACACAAAACTTAGTGGCCCATGTAGTACTTGGGAGCAAATTAGAACAATACAGTCAGGCTTAGACACAGTAACTGAGTGGGCATATAACGGGGGCATGTCCTTCAACATGATAAATGCTGCATCCTACATATGGGTACAAACAACACCATACACCATTGTGTGTTAAGTAATACCATGTTAAAATCAGTAACCAAAGAGTGAGATCTTGGTATTATTGCGGGCTCCAACCTAGATTTCATGGAACAATGTACTAACGTTGTCGCAAAGGCAACTAGAGTAATGGGAGCTATTAAGAGGACTGTAAAAAGCTGAAGAGCCGAGTTATTGATGCCACTGTATATATCTTATATCAGACCATAGCTTGATTATGGTGGTCAGCTTTGGTGTCCTTACAGGAGTGCAGATATTGATAAAGTGGAGAGGGTCCAGCACAGAATGACCAAAGCAGTCAAAAAAATTACAGCATAATTCTTATGATGACAGACTAAACAAACTTAAGTTACACTCTCTGCAGGTTAGGAGAAAGAGAGATCTGCTGTTATTTTATGACATACTGCAACTCATTAATCTTGTAAATGACTTAAATACTGTATAGACTTTAAGAACATAAACTTGATAACAAGAGGACACACACTACAGGTAAAGATTACTAGGTTTAAAATTATTAAAAGGAAGCAATTTTTACACCGTGGGTGGTGAATGTAGAAATAGTCATGAGTAAAACCAAGGATATCTTTAAGACAGGGCTGGACAAGTACATAGAAAATGGAGGTGATATGAAATATTACATAGCACTCTAAGGAGCTCCTTGTGGGCACACTGTCCTATTCTGATCCTCAATCATTAGTGACAGTGTGAGTGTTGGGGGCACTGGCACAAACATGTAGGAACATGTCTGTGGCAGCCAGAACAGGACAAATGTCCTAAAGGCAATAGAGAAACTAAAATGTATATAAACATTTATATTTTTACATATTTAAAACATACTGTACATACTTTGATTCCTAAGCACCTTTTTTACATGAAACCCCAATTTATTGATTGACTGATTTCAAACGTTTTTTCTGGAAAGAGACACTGAGCTAATGACCGTTCATTTTTAGATGCAGGGTACAGAAGGAACAAGCGCTCATGTAAAACGGAGCAGGTGCTAGCCAGGGAAAGTTGAGGAGGAAAGCAACACTAGGCCGCACTCTGCTAAAGTAATAGAAAAATCCACTTACAAAAATTGTAGATAATACCATCCAGTTGAAACACAGCACTAATACCATGGTGCTTCACGTCATAAGCATGACACTTCGTAAGGGGGCCGTTCTCAGATGCATCCTAGTGGGGCATGGAAGATGGTACAGAAGGAGAAAAAAATAGTAATTAACAGATTTGCTAAAGATAATAGACTACACAAGCAGTACAGTACTTGAATAAGCACAATAACACACTCCAGGATGTGCCTCTGGCCTCGTCCCTCACAACGCACCTGGAGCATGTGGCAATCTAGTATAATGCACACCCTGTCATGTTTTATTGCTTCCACATTTTACTACCCAAGTGTAGATCAGCCTCAGGACTGTGCTGTGTTCCACATCAGAAAGGTTCTACCCACAGAGAGGAGTTGCTGTCTTGACCTGTAATCTCTGACTTTAAAAGCAGAAATTCATTACACTCTATAATGCTAAATCAGAAACTTGACACAAAAAGATAACTACTGTAATTTCCCAGCTGAGCTTGAAGCTTCATGGTTGGTAATGCGTACCAGAATATGGAGCCAGTGTCCCACATTTTATCACATTTTGAGTGTCAGTATCCCACATTTCATTTAAGCAGGTTGAGGGTTATCCCCCCGACTGCAGCGGTGTGGCAACAGAACTGTATGCTAATTATAACCAAGTGAAACCATCTAAGCCTCATTATTATGCAAATTCAGACATGCCCACTGAGTGCGCTTTGTCGGATCAGTCCACATAACTCCTCAGCTCTGATGCATTCATTTTGAATATTCAGTCTTCTAAAATTGCCATTGGAGAGGGAGAGGTTTTTCCCTGTAAAATCTGTTGCATAAATACTGGTTCCAGTTCTGTTATTTTGACATCGTTACTGGCCTTGTTGCTTACTCAGTGTTTCTAATTTAAACTCTGTTGGTAAAGTATCATTATGAACCGTCGATCATAAATGGAGGAAGCTGATTGGTCGAGAGGTTTTTTGAAGCCGTGATGATATCGGGCTACATCATCACGGCTTCAGAAAACCTCCGGCCAGCAGTCTCCTCACAGGCAACAGATCCTCCGACCACAACGTTCACCTCATCCAGACGCCTAGAGCGAGTCACCCACCAAGATGATCAGTACAAAAAAAAAAACTATTCCCACTGCTGAAATTATTAAAACTCCCACCAAGTGCGGCATACATAAGTAAAACACCCACTCCCAACCAAGAAATACCGAGACACCAGCATGCCGCTCAGCAGACAGCAATGGACACTCATGCAAAAACATCCCGAATACCATAATGGACCTTCCCAACCAAACATCTGCCAGCTCGTGGACAAAATGACCTTGCCGTTTTAGCTATTGCTTTTTAAAAAAGATTTTGCCAATCTCATCTGCTCCCTTCAAAATACAATGCAGGCAGTTTACCCCTCTGCTCCATGAAACAATCGCAACACAGCATCTCGGAGGGACAGGTGGTGGTGGCGGCGTCGTGAGACCAGAGCACAACTGACACAATAGCAGTCCCGTGTCAGCAGCGTTTTCGAAAACGAAAATCCACACAGATTTTACTGTGTCCCAGAGCAGACTGGGTCAAATGCTGAGAAAACACAGTTCAGCATTAGTGCTGAGAGAGTGACACTGGGTTCACAGCTGCGCTCCTCCATTGAACTCCACTTACAACAGCGCCACCTGCTGCCCATACCCTCCAGGAACTATTTATTTTAAAGATATTCCTCCATCAATCCAAAAAAGACATTAAAATATTTTAAAAGTGGATTTTTTATTATGTTCTCAAGAGAAAACTATTAAACCAGTTCATAATAGCAATAATGCACTCCAGGTGAGGTATATAGGTAGGATATCATCACTTCTATAATTAGATTGGGCCTTTTCGGCCTGCGGCCTCATGCCCAACCACCCGAGGCGTGACGATATCCCACGATATACCACACCCTGTCGTGCATTATTGCTTAATTTTAAAACTGCATATTGTAGTTTATTTTTCAATCGCATGAAGCAGTTCCATAGTAGAACACCGATGCTTTGTGACAATAGTGTAAGAATGTAACAATAACAACTTAATCACAGTTCTAAAATGGTCCTTTTGATCAATGTATGAATTCAGAAACACCCATTAAACCTACTAAAAGGCCAGTAAAGATGGACCAATAGTAGAATGCGAACCAGTATTAAAAATCAGCCTGTACAGAAAACATAAGCTCAGTGTTAACGGGGTTGTAAAAAGGATAGGATGTACGTAGCCTCCTGAAAAAGTTTCTTACCTTTTGGTTTTACTATAGTACAACCAGTGGGTGAAAAAAAATGTTCTGCCAACCTGGATGCATCATGCAAACTAATCACTGGGCAAAACCTTGAGAACTGCCATTTTAAACTGGCAGCTGTTTTAATCGCCCAAACTCAATAAAATGTCAGCGCTCAGGAAGCCGGTGCCAGCTGTATAAATACTTTAAACAATTACACACTCATTGTAGTGGACAAAGAGACCAGGCACTAGTAAATATTTATGTTTGCCCTTTTTATTTTATTTTTTTAGTAGAGGAAGAGGTTTAGCCACAAAGCTCAGGGTTGCTAAGTCTACACCATGCTACTTTTGTTTCTGTTGGTGGCTGGGACTTCAGATTGTACTCATATGAGCTGCAAATACAGGTTACTCACCTGTAACAGGAGTTCTAGGAATGGTATATGTTGTTCATCCACACTGTCTGGCAGGTTCCTTGCTGCTTTAAATCTTGCCAGAAGGTCTTCAAGCTGGCTCCTCCCACCCACCCGGGTGGTAAAACTCTCGGCTCCGCCCCATGATGCCAGATCTAGCCCGCTGGAAGCCAGGTTGTGCGTCGAAGCCGGGGAGGTCGGGTGGGTTGTGTGGATGAACAACATATACCATTCCTAGAACTCCTGTTACAGGTGAGTAACCTGTATTTCTAGGGACATGGATATGTTGTTCATCCACACTGTCTGGCAGACTCCTAGCAGTTCTCTGGGAGGAGGGAGGTAAGGCGCACACCCCCTACTTGGGAAATAAAGACTGGAGAACCGAGGCCCCAAAACCAGCATCCCGGCGTGACTCAAGGTCGATGTGGTAGTGGGTGATAAAGGTGTGTGCTGACTTCCAGGTAGCAGCTCTGCAGATTTCCTGGATGGGGCGTCCCTGGAAGCAGCCACCGATGCAGCGGTATGGGGGGCAGAAGGAGCTCTTATCCCTCTGGGAGGCTTCATGCCCGCCAACCTATAGCAGAGATCTATGCAGGAGGTGACCCACCTGCCTATCGTCCGCTTGGCTGCAGGTCTGCCAGGTGCGGCTTCAGCATAGGTGACAAACAGCTGGCGAACCTCTCCCCGAACTTCAGCCGTCCGCTCCTTGTAATAAGCTAGCGCTCTTCTAGGGTCCAAAGTATGGAGCCTGTATTTGGCCTCCGAGGTGTGATTGGGGTAGAACACTGGCAGAGTCAACACCTGGTTAAGGTGAAACTCTGACACAACCTTCGGAAGGAATTTCGGGTGGGGGCCCAGGACAACCTTGTCCCTGTGGAAGACCAGATAAGGAGACTCGATAGAAAGTGCCTGGAGCTCTCCCATCCTTCTGGCTGACGTGATAGCCACCAAGAAGGCAGTCTTCCACGACAGGTGAGAGATGTCACACCTGTGCATCGGTTCGAATGGCTTGCCCATGAGTTTAGCCAATACCAGCAGTAGATCCCACAGAGGTGGAGGTTCTTCGCACGGGAGGATATGTGATCAAGGCCTTTGAAAAGCACCGACCACCTTCTCTCTCATGCGACTGTCTTCCCGCCCACGCCTGTAAGCAGAGATGGCTGCCAGGTTCACCTTAAGGGTCATCGATCAAGCCCTTGCTGAGAAAGGGACCACAGGTAGTCCAGAATGCTTGCCAAGGAACAGGAGGAAGGGTCCAGGCCCTTGCCCTGACACCAAATGGAGAATCTCTTCCATTTGAAGGCATAGCATTTTCTGGTCGACTCCTTACGGGATGCCTCAACGACGTTGAGGACCTCATTGGAAAGACCCAAGGCCTGAAATTCTAGCCGCTCAGAAACCAGGCCGTCCGGTGCAGGGATTGAAGGTCCAGATGGAATACCTTCCCCTGATTGACTGAGATCAGGTCCAGGCAGGCTGGAAGCCGCCTCGGGAGCCTGGAGCTAAGACTGAGGAGATCTAGATACCAGAACTGGCGGGGCCAGTCTGGGGCTACCAGAATCACCTGCACCTTGTCCCTCCCCACCTTGAGAAGCACCTTGTGGATCAAGGGAAATGGGGGAAAGGCGTAGAAGAGACCCGGGGTCCACGGCCTCGAGAAGGCATCCCCCTGCAGCGAGCCCTGCTGAGGGGGGCGGGCATGAAACAGTCTCAGCTTTGCATTCTCCCTGGAGGCAAACAGGTCTACCTGGGGCGTGCCTCAGTGGGAGAACAGATCTTGTACTACCTCTGGCAGGAGAGACCACTCGTGGGACGCAGCCCCTATTCGGCTTAGGGCATCGGCCTGGGTATTGGAGGCTCCTGCTGAATGGACGGCAAGGAGATCTGCCTCCAGGCTGTGCACGAGTGACCAAATGCGGAGAGCTTCCCTGCACAGAGGTATGGAGCGCGTCCCGCCCTGGCGGTTTAGGTAGTACATGGTCGTGGTATTGTCCGTCTGGACCTGAACCACTTGACCCCGTAGAAATGGAGCGAAGGCGGTGAGGGCTAGACAAACTGCTCGAAGCTCCAGCAGGTTGATGTGGCATCGGGACTCTCGAGGGGACCAGAGGCCGTGCGCTCTGTGCTTCCCCAGATGGGCACCCCAACCCATCAGAGAGGCATCGGTCGATAGAGAAACCATCGGCTTGGGGCAGACAAACGGGATGCCATCCTGCAGATGTGCTGGAATGGTCCACCACTGGAGAGCGTTCCACATCCCCTTGGTCACTGTCACTAGCTGATCCAGCGGATCGAAGTGCTGTGACCATTGGCTGGCCAGCCCCCATTGAAGGGGATGCATGTACCAATGGGCCCAACGGACCACACTGGTGCAGGCTGCCATGAGGCCCAGGAGGCGCAGGAAGTCCTGGGCAGGGCACAGTTGCCCAACCTGAAATGATTGGGCAAAGGAGGAAAGAACCTCGGCCCTGTCCACGGGAGCCGTGCTCTGGCTCGTAGAGAGTCGAGCTCTGCCCCAATGAATTGTATCACCTGCTTTGGCACGAGTTCCGACTTGGCCTCGTTGATGAGGAGGCCAACCTGAGAGCAAACCTGGAGGGCCAGATCTCTGGACCGCTCCACCTCCGATCTGGAGGGGGCTGCAATCAGCCAGTCGTCCAGGTAGGGGTACACCCGGACCCTTCGGCGCCACAGGAATGCTGTCACCACTGCCATGCATTTGGTGAAGACCATGGGAGCTAGAGAAAGGCCGAAGGGCATGGCCCGGAACTCGTAGAGGGATCCCTCTGCCCTGAAGCGGAGGAATCTCTGGTGGGACGGACGGATTGGGACACGAAAGAACGCATCCTGGAGGTGCAGAGAACAGAACCACATGCCTTGTTCCAAGGATGGGAGTATCTGAGCCAGAGTGACCATCCTGAAGGTCCGAGACCTTAGGAACCTGTTCAGGTCGTGCAGGTCGAGAATGGGGCGCCAGCCACCCGTCCGTTTTGTGACCAGGAAGTACCTGGATACAAACCCTGGGTCTGGAGGAGGATCCGCCACCTTCCTGATCACCTCTTTTTCAAGGAGCAGGGCGATATTGGCTCGGCAAGCTGACAGAGAGGCTGCGGACCCCATAGCCCCCCGAGAGGCGACGACTCGGAAGGGCGGGGCCTGCTCGAACTCCAGGGGCAGGCCCTTTCCTACCACCTCCAACACCCAACGGTCCATGGTGATAATGGATCGGGTGGAAAGGAAGTGGCGGAGCTGTCCCCCCATAGGGGGAACCCAGGGGGGAGTGACGAGGCTGGGGGTGACACCCCTCAACCCATCACTGGGCAGACTTAGAGGAGGGACTGGCCGAGGGACCTCCTGGGCCTTTTCCTCCCTGCTTCCTATTAGAGGAAGCCGCAGGCATGGGTTTGGGGTGCCAAGCGCGAGCCTGCTGGCCCTGGTGCTAGTGCTGTTGGGCCGGACGTGCCGCAGGCGCAGAAAGTCGAAAGGACTTATGTTGCTGTTGTCGATGGCCCTTGTCCTTCTGGGCGGAAGTGACCGAGTCCAGAGTGGCATTGGACTTTTTGATCCGCTGGAGGTGACCTTCCACTCCAGGGCCAAAGAGGTCGGTCCCCAGGAAGGGGACATCCGCCAGTTTATGCTGGGTATCCGCCGTGAAGGTGGATATCCTCAGCCATGCTCTGCGGTGCATGGCCACCGCAGCTGCAACTGATCTGGCACAGGAGTCTCCAATGTCCAGAGCCGTTTGGAGCTGCTGCTTTGCCACCGCCCTTCCCTGGTCCCGTACCTGTCTGACCGTGGTCTGCAGGTCGGCCGGGAGATGAGGAATCACCTCATCCAGGGAGCCCATGAGGGCGTGGGAGAAGTGTGCCAACAGCAGGCCAAGCTGGCCTGGCGGAGGCCAAGGGAGGACGCAGCGTACACCTTACGCCCGGCATAGTCCAGCTTTTTGGACTCCTTGTCGGGGGGCTTATCCACACCCAAGCGTTCCTGGAACGCCGGAAAACACCGTCAGTGACCAACCCCTTGGCGGAGGGGTGTTCCAAAAAACCACAAAGAGCCAGTAGGGACCGCATACTTCCTGGCCATCCTGGCCGAATGCGCAGGACAGGAAGCAGGCCGCTGCCAGAGCTCCAAGGCTGTGCCAACAATGGCTTCAGCCACCGGAAAGACCTTCGTGGGTGAATCCCCTCGGTCTAGTATCTCCATTAGGGGATACTTGGCCCACTTGGATATGGGCTCGAGCTGCATCCCGGTGGACTCCGAGATGAGCCGAAGCAGACCCATGAAGGACGATGGGCTTTGTCCATCGACTGGCCCCCGGAGGACTCCAGGTCAGTGGGCCTGGAGAACAGGGAGGAGTCGTTGTCGGACTCTGAGGAGTCCGCGAAGAGCTGCCTGGGGCCTGAGCCACCCTCCACCTGCCGAGGACGGTCGTGAGTGAGGGTGACCGACAACCTGTGGGGCAGGCCCTGACCCGACCGAGAGTCCTTGGTTGGTGCCCCCAATTTCGGTCGTGGAGGCGGAGGTTCCACCACAATTGGTGGAGCAGCTGGTTTCTGACAAACAACTGGCCCAGGCTTGGGCACCTCGGCTACAGTGAGGGGTTGTTTCGGCTGCTCGGGTGACAGCCACTTGATGGCCGGGGAAGGCGACGGTGTTGGCTTGTTCCCAGACAAAAGTAACTGCTGCCACATCATGTCCTCATAGCGTCGACGCAATTTGCGCCGAAGCCTCTCCTCTTCCGAGGAAGAAGACGAGGACAAGCGGCGGCGCCACTTACTTCGGTGCTGAGACTGCCGATGTCGGTGGGATCGGCTGGACCAAGATGAAGACCGAGACCAAGATCCTCGGTGTTTCCGAGGATGGGTCTGGGAAGGGGCAGGGGACACCTGCTCTTCCCTCGGCTCGGAAGCCTTGACCGGGGACTCCGGCACCGGGGGCGCAGGCAAGTCCTTGGTCTCCACCTGGGGAACCGGTGAAGAAGGGTTGTCGGCTTCATCAGTCGACAGCCCGTCCGACGGGTCGAGAAAAATCTCAACCGCGTCGACGGGTGTCTCGGCCGGCTGACCTGACGGGGACACCGTGAAGCCAGAGGCCTTAGCCGCAACCTCGACCGAAGTCGACTGTCCAGGGAATGGGACCTCTCCCGCTCCCATGAATGCCGACGGTGGGACTTACCTTTCGAGTCCTTCCTTTTGGACCGAGAAGAATGTCCCAATGGCCCCTCTTCCTTCATGGAAAGGGATTGACAAAGCTCCTTAAAAGAAGCTGAATATGAGGTACCCAGAGAGAGCGGGAAAAATGTCGAGACCGAGGAAGAGGATGATGCGGCCTGTGCCGCCTCCTCCTCGAGGGCGATCATCTGCTCCAGTTGCTCAGCCGAGCCAGCCGCCGCGGTAACCGCCCAATGGTCCTTCTTGACTTCACGGTGGTGGCGCTATAAAGGCATGAAAAAAAAAGCTTTAACCGGGCAGCACGGTCTTCCAGGATGTTGGCAGAGCGAGCGGCATAATTCGCAGGCTTGCAGAGTCATGGTCTGAGGCGAGGGCAATAGAGCACGTGGAGTGCGGATCTGTCCTGGACATATTCTGCCCACGTGGGCACCACCGAAAACCGGGAGTCGATTTATCCATCGCAGCCACGAGGGAGTAATATGACCGAAGTCTTGAAAATAAGTTTCGGGCGAACCGAAGAATTAGGATCCAGTCTATACGCAGAGCGTAAAGGAGGGAACCTGAGCTTTCAAGTGGTAAGGAAGATCTGGCATCATGGGGCGGAGCTGAGAGTTTTACCACCCGGATGGGTGGGAGGAGCCAGCTTGAAGACCTTCCGGCAAGATTTAAAGCGGCAAGGAACCTGCCAGACAGTGTGGATGAACAACACATCCATGTCCCTAGAACAGCTTTTTTTTCTATATAATGTGAGAGTTTGCCAAATTTAATAATACAAAGAACAAGCATAATAATTTACTTGTGATTGGTTGCTTTGTGCACCACGACGAGTATGCGACAAGTTATTCACCAGTAATAAAATAAACTGACAGCACTAATTAACCACCCAATAAAGATGGGTGAATTGTTCTCTCTTTTTTTTTTTATTTTCTATCCTGTTGTACAGTACAGTACATTCTTTTTTTGGGGGGTGGCTCAGAGGTAATGTAAGGAAGTATTTTTTCACAGAGAGGGTTGTGGATGCATGGAACGGCCTTCCAGAGGAGGTTGTAGAGTCAAAAACAGTGGTTGAATTAAAGCATGCATGGGACAGCCATAAGGCAATTCTAGGGGGTGGGGGTGGAAAGAAGTAGGCTGCTGGTTAACTAGGATCTGCAGCTTATCCATTAGGTAGGGAAATGGGCAGACTGGGTGGGCCAAGCAATCTTTATCTGCCATCAAATTCTATGTTTCTTTCTGTATTTTTTTTTTTTTGGGGGTTGCTGTACATGCACCTGCCTGCCAGCCTAGCCGTTCACTCTCTCTCGAACTCTCTCATACACTAGTTCCCTCACTCATATAAAAGCACCATTTACAGGAAATGCAAAAAAAAGCCAGAACCTGCACTCTACCCCGTAACTCACAGTTTACTGTTTAAGCAATAAGGTATGACAGGGGCTGTGTTTTGGTGGGATAATGCCCCCGTGTGGGTTGAAGCACGAGGTGAAACCAAGTACTTCCACCACCCGAGAAGGGCCATTATCCCACCATAACACACCCTATGGAGTACCTTACTGTGATTATGAAATGGGTCCTTTCTAGTAAATTGGATGCATTTTTTAAACATATTTTTGTTGAGCTTCTTTCAGCTGGGCTGTTGAGCTGCTATAACAGCCTGGCTAAAGGTACCTCTTGGCCAGTCAGGAGCCAGCATTCTTTCTACCCATTTCATAATTAAAAATAAAACATGCTTCAGTCACTCATGACCATGCAGTGCTTACATACAGTAGAGACACCACTCACCACTTACTAACCATGCTGACAGACCATGACCTCGATCCAGTCACTGTTTCCTCCAGGGCATCAAAAAACAACATCAAGGGTTACGCAGTGCCCTAATGGATCATAAAACCACAGGGGCAGCTCAAAAATAATTTGTTTCTTCAACAAGTTAAATAAACAAATTTAAAAAAAACCATCAGTAATATACAGCTAATAAGCACATACACTTACCTGGTGCCCACACTACTGTCTGCATTAGCACCCCCTAGTGACATCCCACTAGTAGTGGGACTAAATTGTATACAGTTAGCAATTTTAGAACGTTCACATTTTCAAGGGGTATCATGTGAAATGCATGTTTTGCTTATTAGATTGCAATTAGCATTTCATAAATATTGTCTATTATAAGCACTATTGAGTTTACATTTTGTGAAAAAACTTCTTTTTTAAATCATTCTGATTTCTAGGCATTGATCATCTCTTGGCACAACATATTGCCCATCTCTTTATTCGGGACCCATTGACACTTTTCGAAGAGAAAATACATCTAGATGATACCAATGAGTCAGACCATTTTGAGGTAATCTTATAATTCACAGCTGTATTGTTTTTGTGTATTCCAGTATTTGTTTTCTCTGTTGAATAATGGATTGCTATAGAACAGACATTCTAATATACTAACATACTAAAATGCCAGCAGAATAGGCCTAACTTTCTTTCGTGTCTGCTCATTTGATCAACCCCTACCCTGGGAGCTGACCTTGCTGCCCCCCTCGTCTTCTCTGGCTTCTCCCTTCCCAGTTCCAGATATTCTCGCTGCACTGGATTTTGCTTCCATAACCCTTCCCCTGTACCTGTCCCACCCCCTCTTGAACCCCTCCACCGTCTCTGCCTCCACCAGCCCCCTTGGCAGCGCATTCCATGGCTCCACCACCCTCTCAGTGAAGTAGCACCTCCTCCTCCTTTCTCCCCTGAATTTCCCCCCTCCAGCTTCCACCCATACCCTCAAGTTGCCCCCTTCTCCTTCCTTCGAAGCACCTTGACTGCTCCTCCCCTATTTACCCCCTTCATGTACCTGAAGACCTGTGTCATGTCCCCCTGGTCCCTTCTGTCTTCCAGTGTGTACATATTTAGCTCTTCGAGACTCTCCCCATAGGTCCTGTCCCCCAAGCCCCATTTTGGTTGCCCTCCTCTGGACCCTCTCCAGGAGTTTGATGTCCCTTTTTAAGTGTGGCCTTCAAAACTGCATGCAGTACTCGAGGTGCGGCCTCACCAAGCAGTTATACAGAGGGAGTATCACTTCCTCCTTCTGGAGGTGATCCCCTAGCAATGCATCCCAGCATCCTGTTGGCCTGGCTGCTGCCCTCCCTCTGAATCTCAGAGTTGTTCATCTTGACATCCACCACCCCCAGGTCTCTCTCAGCCATCGAGACTTGTAGCATTTCCCCCAGGGTGTACACTTGGCCCGGGTTTCTGGCCCCCAGGTGCAGTACCTTGCATTTCCCTGAATTGAACCTCAGCTTCCACTTTCTAGACCATCTTTCCAGAGCCTCCAGGTCCCCCGTAGGGCCACCCTCCCCTCCTCCCCATCCACCACCACCCCCAGTTTTGAGTCATCCACAAAGAGACTCATCTCACTCCTGATACCTGTCCTTATGTCAGAGACATAGGCGTTGAACAGGAGGGGCCCAAAGACTGATCCCTGTGGGACCCCACTAATGACCCTCCTTGGGGATGAGACTATCCCGCCAACTACGAGCCTCTGAGTCCGGTCCTGGAGCCAATTGCCTATCCATCTGATAATCTGGTTTCTCCCAGCTTATCCAGCAGGCCCTCGTGAAGAACAGAGTCAAATGCCTTGCTGAAGTCTAGAAAGAGGATGCCCACTGGTCTACCCAGGTCCAAGGCACTCGTCTCCCAGTCATAGAACTCTACAAGGTTTTTCTGACACGATTTCCCCTGGGACGAATCCATGCTGTCTATCATCCAGGCACCCTGACTTTTCCAGGTCCCCCCCAGCCTCTCCTTGACAATGTCCTCTATCACCTTGCCCACCACCGATGTCAAGCTGACAGGCCTGCAGTTCCCTGCCACCTCCCTTGATCTCCTCTTGTGGATAGGCACTATATACGCCACCTTCCAGTCCTGGGGCACCCACCCTGTCTTCAGAGAGATGGTGAAAAGCTCCGCTAGGGGTTTCCGTCAGGACATCCACAAGTTCCTTCAGCACTCTGGGATGTAATTTATCCAGCCCTGGTGCTTTCTCTGTCTTAAGGGACCTGAGGGCTTCCCTCACTCTCTCTGCTGTGATTTCCACCTCTGCTACCTCTTCCCCCTGCTTAGCCTTCCCCCCTCCTGACAGTGATGCCTCCCCCTCTCCCCAGACCTGCCGATCGGTAAGGGTCCCCCCTCCTCAGTATCACTGCCTCCTCCCATGTATGATGCAGCACCCCCATTTTTCTTGGTGAAAACTGAGGTGAAGTACTCATTTAGTACCTCAGCCTGCTCCTCCAGGTGTTGTGCCCATCTCTCCCCTGCTTTAATCCTGCTAATCTGCCCCTTCACCCTTCGTTTTTCCCCAGTGTATCTTAAGAACCCCTTGTTCCCTCTCCTAATTTCCCTGGCCAGGTCCTGCTCCTTCCTTGCCTTAGCCGCCCTCACCACCCTAGTGGCCCTTCTAGCCATCAGCTCGTACTCCCCTCGATCCCTTTCACTCCTCGAGCACTTGAATTGCCTATAGGCTGCCTTCTTTCCCCGCACCACCTCCTGGACCTCCCTGGTCCACCAGCAGGTATTCAGGCCCCACCGCATTTTCCTCTTACTCTTGTACAGGTGCTGGTAGCATCCTGCACCCCTCTCCTGATGATTTCCCACCTATTGTCAGCGTCCATGACTGACCCAATCACATCCAAATGCTCCTTAAGGATCCTTCCCATTTCCTTAAAATCCGCCCCCCTGAAGTCAGTTACCTCCATCTTTGTGCAGCCTTCTAACCCTCCTAGGTCCAGGCAGAACCAGACCGTGGCATGGTCGCTCCCCGCCAATGGGTCCCTTACCTCCAGGCCCCCAATGTGGTCTCTGTCTGCCAGGACCACATCCAGTACCCACGCCTCCCTGGTCGGTTCCCCCACCTGCTGAGTTAGGAATGCATCTTGAAAAGACATCCAACAACCTCTGTTCAAACAACATGAAGTCTTGCTGTATTCTGACTAATGCAGTTTGCCACAGCCTTTAAACTGCCCCGGAGAACAAAGGGTTAACTTTCTATGCAGAGCATAGAATGCTGAGCTCGAGCTCAATTGATGTCTCTGTCCGTTTCCCTTTGAAATCTAACTGTTAGATTCTTTACTCCGCCTCACTGAACAGTCGCTCCGGAGATTTGTCCTGCAGCTCGGTTCGGAAGTCGGTTGAAGTGTCGGTTTACTGTCGGGTTTTAACCGAAATTTATTTTCTGCATAGTCGGTTCAGTCTCTGTCTGTGGTACCGTGAGTACTAGATAGGTTTTGTACTGTTTTGCTATGTGGAACTTGTAAAAGTGTGGATCGGTTCGGCTGAACTGATCAGTTGTTGAATCTTGTATCTTACTTTATTGTGTGGTTACCGATCCTTATCGGTTATAAAAAAAAAAAACGTGTTTGATACATTTTTTTTCCAACACTCGTGACACGGTTAGGAACCGATAAGGGATTCTTGCCTGGCGGTTGCTGAAAAAAGGGTAAGTTGGTTAGGTTGGCCATGTCTGAGAAACCCAAGAAATAAAATGGGCCCACTGGGTTTCAGCACTGCAGTGAGTGTGGGGGGTCTTTGCTAAGGCCTATCCCCAGACCACCTGTGTTTATTGTCTGGGGTTTGCACACCTCAATTCAGACTGCCAAATTTGTAAAAACTTTCCCAAATCTACCCTTGAGAAGAGATTAGGTAGACAGAGGGAAAAGGAGGCCGAGAAGTCCGCTGACCCGGATGGCAAGCCCGGTTCGGTTCCGACCGAACCAGAAGGAGTACCCTCTGACCAGGGCGATACTTCTTCGGGCAGAAGGAGAGCTGATCCCGAGGGTTCAGTTCTGACAAAAAGGAAAATCCTCCGGTTCGGATCCAGAAGTCCATGTTCCGACTGCCGAGGAAATAGCCAGAGCGATTCGGATTGTGGAATTGCTTTGCCCGGTTCCGACCGATCCGGCACCTTTTGGCAGGGGCTCGGTTCGGTCGGTTCCCCCGGTTCACGATTATACCCCTGAAGAATTTTATGAACCGGAGTTTGAGGATGACGATGGTGACGGTGAAAGTCTGAATGTGCCTGTTGAACCGGACATCTCCCCAGACAGACCTTCAGGTGTATCCCCTCCTAGGCTTTCTGAGTCCCCTTCCCACTTTATGTTCTACAGAAAGGTGGCTGAGACCCTCCAGCTTCCTATGGAGGAAGCAATGGAGGATAAAAAGGAGCATGGTTTTGTGGAAATGATGGACATCCCAGAGTCCAGGAGACTGTCTATTCCCCATCACAAATCTTTTGGGAAGCAGACACAAAACATGTTGAAGTCTCCCAATTCTGTACCTCCTGTTGATAAAAGAATGGATAAGAGGTATACATTTCAGGCTCAGTTATGGAGTTTTTATATCAGCAGTGCAGCCATGTTGGGGTTGTGCAGGCTGCTGCCTGTGATAAGACAAACATTCCCTTGGCTTCACCCCGACAAAGACTCCAGGAAGACTGATGCCATGGCAAAAACGGTACATGGCATCTTCCTTGGGACTCAGGCAGGCGAATTATATGGCCTACACAGCCAGGCACCAGAAGTCCAGGTGGGACACTGTACTGGCACTGGCTAAACAGGCCTCCCCCCAGCTAGCCAAGTAGCTGGAGCAGGTGGCTGCAGATGGGATCGAGGCATCAAAAGTTCAGTTTCATGCTGCTGTGGACTCCAGTGATGTGTCATCAGGAGTCATGGTTACATCTGTGGCTCTTCGGAGAATGGCTTGACTCAGATGTACTAGCCTCTCACAGGATACCCAGGCTAAGGCCATGGATTTTCCTGTAGTGGGTAATTCTCTGTTTGGGGAGCAGACAGAGAATTACATGAAAAAAATGGATGAGTACAGGACCACTTACAGGAGTGCTCAGGCCAAAGAAAGGCAGGCAACTCCTCAAAGACAGTAGTCTAGGGGCAGGGGCAGGCCTTTTCATCAAGCACAGGCCTCTTCTCCCTTTTCACAGAGGGGGTTCTTCAGAGGAAGAGGCAGAAGGGGGATGAGCAGGGCTACATCCACTCCTCAGCCTGAGGCCCCTGCCAAGCAGACACCCTCATGGGCCTGCCCGGGTAGACTCTCCTATACCAGTAGGGGCAGGCTTCATCCAGGACTGGATGTCTGTTATATCAGACAAGTGGGTCCTGGAAGTAGTAAGCCAGGGTCTGGTTCTCAGCTTCAGAAAATTTCCAAAGATGAGAGCCAGATCTTTCCCACCTGCAGGTCTCTCAGAAATCCTTGCCCTAGAGGCAGAGGTTTCATCTCTGCTGGCTTTGAGAGCCATAGAGAGAGTACCTACACTACACTGGGGCAAAGGTCAGTACTCTAGGTACTTCCTTACCCCAAAAAAGACAGAGGAGTGGCGACCCATCCTAGACCTAAGATACCTAAACAAACATCTTTTAAAACCAAAGTTCAAGATGGTAACTCTGGGAATAATCCTTCCCTCTCTAAGGCCAGGGGACTGGCTAGCCTTCCTGGACCTCAAAGATGCCTGTTTTCACATTCCCATTAGGTGCTCCCACAGAAAGTACCTCAGGTTCGAGTTGCCCTCAGGCCAGTATCAGTTCAGAGCAATGCCTTTTGGCCTAACTTCAGCCCCAAGGGTCTTCACAAAGTGCCTGGCAGTAGTAGTTGCCTATGTAAGGAGGCAAAATATTTCAATTTTTCCATACCTGGGACAACTGGCTAATAGTGGGTCAGTCTCCAGACCAAGTCAAGTCAGATCTGCAAGTAACCCAGCAAGTGCTCACTTCTCTAGGATTTCTTCTCATCCTTCCCAAGTCAGTTCTTGAGCTTGTCCAGCTTCTTACCTTTATAGGGGCAGAGCTGTATATGGTCAAAGCAAGGTACTTTCTTCCCCTGGACAGGGCAAGAGTTCTTATAGAACTGGCCTCTTCCTTCAGCCTTCAAGTGTCCCGACCAGCAAGGCATTTCCTTCAACTCTTGGGCCACATGGCAGCCTCTACAGCAGTGGTCCAAGGGGCAAGATTCCAGATGAAGGACATTCATTTCCATCTGAGGGCCTTTTGGTCCCAAAAAAAGGATTCCCTTACCAAACTGATTCCAGTGACTCAGACCCTGATCCAAGCCCTTCAGTGGTGGCAGGATTAGGACAATTTAAGACAAGGGGTTCTATTTGCCACTCAGTCTCATTCAATGGTCCTTACCACTAATGCTTCTCTTCTGGGCTGGGGAGCCCATCTGGGAGCCCTCACTGCCCAGGGACTGTGGTCCCCTCAGGAATCCCTTCTCCATATCAATCTCCTAGAACTCAGGGCAGTTTTTCCAGCCCTGCAAGCCTTCTCTCAGTCAGTACAGAACAAGGTGGTTCAGGTCAGACCAGACACCACCACCACCATATGGTACATCAACAAGCATGGAGGCATTCGGTCTATGGCCTTGTGCACAGAAGCCATGAAGTTGTGGTCCCTGGCATATTCCCTACAAACCTCTTTGATAGCAGTTCTCCTTCCTGGGAAGGACAATGTGCTAGCAGATGCACTGAGCAGGATCTGACAAGGCCATCACGAATGGTCCCTGGACCCTCTGGTATTGAAGGTGATTTTTTTCAAGACTGGGCACTACAGAGATAGATCTTTCTGCAGCCCCAGACAATCAGCAGCTTCCTCTCTTTTGTTGCAGACCCCCAGTCTTGGGCTCAATCCCCCTGGATGCTCTGGTTATGAACTGGGAAGGGAAATTTCTGTATGCCTTCCCTCTCTTTCCCCTTCTGTTCAGAGTTTTAGTCAAGATAAGGTCACAACCTTGCAAAGTGATTCTGATTGCTCCATACTGGGCCAGACAGCCCTGGTACCCACTGTTGCTGTCCCTAGCAGTCCATCTTCCCCTGTCTCTTCCCAGGAATTACAACCTGTTAACCTCCTCTCAGGGGAGGATTTGGTACCCCAATCTTCAGTCTCTCAATCTCAAGGCATGGCTCTTGAAGAGTTAGAGTTTGCAGATTTGCATCTGTCTCAGGGGGTTCTGGATATTCTCAAAGCTTCTCGAAAGCCCTCCACCAGAAAGACTTATAACTCCAAATGGAAGAGATTCAGCATTTGGTGTTCTTAGAAGCATATTTCTCCAGACACTGTTGAATTGCCTACAGTTCTGGACTATATTTTCCATCTCAATGGCCTAGGCCTCAGACCAGATACTCTCAAGGTACACTTGTCAGCTGTTTCTGCTTTTCTGTCAGTGGGGAAGTCTTCCTCATTATCATCCCATCCTGTATTCTGTAATTTTTTTAAAGGATTGCTTCATACCAATCCTCCCTTTAGAGACCCTGCCCCTGCCTGGGATTTAAATGTTTGCATTGCTCAACTTATACAACCTCCTTTTGAGCCTCTGTCCTCAGCAGCGCTTAAGTACTTGACTTGAAAAACTGTTTTTGGTAGCCATTACCTCTGCCAGATGTATCAGTGAATTGCAAGCCCTGTCAGTGGAACCTGATTTTATCTCCTTTCACAGAGATAAAGTGGTCCTTAGAAACAATAGAAGGTTCTTGCCCAAAGTGGTTTCAGATTTCCACTTGAATCAGTCTGTGTCTCTTCCTGTTTTCTTCACTGATCATTCTTCCTCAGGAGAGAGGAGGCTACACAGTTTAGATGTTAAAAGAGCCCTTAGCTACCACATAGGCGTGCCGAGGGTCACAGGTTTGAGTCCTCAGTTGTTCCTCACTTATGGAGAAGTGGGAAAGGGCAAACCTGCCACCAAGAGAACTATTGCCAGGTGGATTGTGTCTTGTATACAATTCTGCTAAGAGAAACTGGGAAGATTCACCCTCAGGCCTGAGGGCTCACTCTACAAGAGGTACAGCTGCTTCCCTGGCTGCTGCCGGGATATTCCTCTCTTAGAAATTTGTCAAGCAGCCACCTGGAAAACAGTCCATACCTTTACCAAACATTACTCTCTGGATATCCAGGCTAGGAGTGATGCTCGGTTTGGCACAGCAGTACTTCAGAGCCTATTCCCAAAGTAAGTTCTGTCCCTCCTCCATGGAGGTACTGCTTGGTAGTCTGCATTAGTCAGAATACAGCAAGACTTCATGTTGTTTGAAGAAAAAATTACTCACCTTAGTAATTATGTTTCTTCTATTGAAATCTTGCTGTATTCTGACCGCCTCCCCGCCTCCCCTCTCAGAACCTGGGTTTTGGGAAGTGGATGGGCAGGTGCAGTGTTGCACCTCAGGGGTGCTCCTTTACACCCTCTGCTTTTTTGTTTGGGTGTTTATCTTGTTATTCTTATTTAAATTGTTTTTTTGTTTTGGGTTTTCCTGACTTGAGTCTTCCTTTGGGAATCCAAAACTTTTTGTTGCCAGTTGGCTAATAAAATTTTACAATTTCCACATAGGATTGCTAGTGAGTTTTTGCTCGTGAAGATCTGACGGTTAGATTTCAAAGGGAAACAGAGACACCAACCAAGCTCAAGCTCACCATTCTATGCTTTGCATAGAAGGTTTAACCCTTTGTTCTCCGGGGCAGTTTAAAGGCTGGGGCTAACTGCATTAGTCAGAATACAGCAAGACTCCAATAGAAGAAACATAATTACTAAGGTGAGTAATTTTTTCTTCCCTTGCCACCGAGGACATCATAGTCTCCCAGTCTGTTCCTGGCATGTTTAAGTCCCCCAACACCACCACCCTTCCCCTGCTTAATCTGCAGTGTCTCCCAACATCTGCCACCAGACTCTCCTCCTGCTCCGCCGCCAGCGCAGGGGGGTCTATACACCAGTCCTATTTTTACTCTCTTGCCCCCCCCCCTTGTTATCAAGGTGACCCAAATTGCCTCACAGTTCCCTCCACCTCCTCTACTCCCCCTATGCCAATGCAGATTTTGACTATCATTGCTACCCCTCCTCCCTTCCCTCCCCCATCCTTCCTGAACATAGTGTAACCCTCCAGGTTCAGGTCCCAGTCGTGTTCTGCGGTGGCCCAGGTCTCAGTGACTGCTGCCACATCCACTGCTTCCTCAGTTAGCATCGTCTGGAGCTCAGACATTTTATTGCCCAAGCTCCTGGCATTCAGCAGGACTACCTTCCACCCTTTCCCTATACTTCCACTTTCCCTGCTCGTGTTCCCATGGGGATTCCGTCTTCCTCTGGTCTGCACTTTACCAGTCGGCCTTTTCCCGCATTCCTCCAGCTCCCCGGGGGGGGGGGGGAGGGGACAGAGTCCCTCCTTTATCGGACCCCCCTCGACAGCCTTTTCTCCCATCCCTTCCCCCTTCACAAGTTTAAACCCCACTTTTCACCAATGAACCCCTCTATTTTCAACTTAAGGATTCCCCTTCCCTCCAAATTGAGATGGAGCCTATCTCTAGGCCATGTGCAGTAAGAGGGATTTCTGACTTGTGTGTACATTTGTGTGATTTTGTTTAATAAATCAAATGTATGATTATTTGAAGGAGGCAGTGTGAACTGACAGAGCAGAGGGCTCACCCCCAAGGCACACCCCTCACACCTGTTCCTGCATGCAGGCTGGGGGGTGGGGTCCTAGGGTTAGCAGCCAAGTGTGGGGGTGGGGTCTTGAGGGTGGGAACTCTAAATTTCCCAACTTTTGTCACCTTGAACTGTAATGGTGCATTAACGCAATTTCTTTGCAGTGAAATATATATATTGCAAAAAAACATCGTTAATGCATCAGTTGAATTGAGCGACAAAAACAGAAATGAGACATTAGGGTTGATCCTCTTACCTCCCATCCAACTCCATCAGCCCACCCACTCTCACCCTCCACAGCCCAAAGGCAGGGGTGTGCCTTGGAGTCATCGGGCCTAACTCTCACCCCATTCCATGTGTAAGAAATTTGACATGGTACAGTATAGGAGAATGGGGTGAGGATTAGGCCCGACCACCCCAAGGCACACCTCGATGCCTGTTGGTCTGTGGAGGGTGGGTGTGGGATGGGCTGATGGGGTTGGATGGGGTGGGTGTTAGGGGCTCAAACCTAATGTCTCATTTCCCTACTTTTGTCGCTTCAACCCTATCCGATGCATTAACAAAGTTTTTTGCAATTTATTTCCTTACTTTCTGAGATAGTATAACAAGTTTCTTTATTTTACTGTGGGAGCGCAAGGTCCTTTGGACCCTGCGCTCCCATCCCTCCACAGATGCACGTATGTATCTAGCTGTGGAAATACAGGGGTCTCCGGCCGCTCTGTGGATGCTTCCACACATTAAGTTACGAGCAGGCGTAGCAAAATTGCAGCAAATAGTCATAACTATGCCATCTTAAATCATTTTCACCCCAGATGTTTAACATAACCTTCTTATCACCTCGCCACATGTACCCAGTATAGAAAATGTTCATAATCTCCACTGAAATGTAATTCTGCGCAACTGTAATGCCATTCTCCGCCAAAGGTGCAGAAAACATTTTTGGGCAGGATTTGAAAAATGACAGGTGTACTGTTCATGAGGTGGTGTGAAAAAATGGCAATGTTAAAAATTAGTAGTGAAAAATATGATAAATTGCCAAAGTTACACACATGCGTAGAACAATTCCAGCGACTGCGTGTAACTCGGTTTTTTCGAGGGGGAGCTCTTGCAGCAGGTAACACCATTAAGACTATGCCACCAGGCACTAGGACCCCACAGGCAAATTTCTAGCCAGCAGTCCAAGGCGGAGGACTGCCCCTGACATCTGCCCCCCACCAACATCACACATCGCAGTCCCCCAACACCACCTCAGTTCTTTTCCTGCTGTTGACCCACCAGTATCGACTCCACAGATGCCTCTCAGTGCAGTCGACCACCATTTTCACGCCTCGCACAGTACCATTCATTAGTGTTTTTCTCCTCACCTTTTCTTATTTTTGTGCATGTTGTCTTCATCCACATAGCGGCAGAAGTCTAAGTGCGTGTGTGGCAAGCAGCTCCCGGCTCGAGATGGCCATTCAGCCTGCCTTATCTGCTTAGGCCTGGGCCACAAGCTGGACGACTGCCCGCATTGCCAGAAGTTTAGCAAAAAGAGAAGAATCCGCCACCTCAAGACATTGAAAGCATGCCTCCTGGAACAGCAAGTGGCTGCCACGCAGAGGACCCATTCGGGACACAGCTCTTCTTCTTCCTCCTTAGTCAGGGACTCCTCCCCCCGAGAGAGAAGCAATCAGGCAGGAAGCACCATCACAGGAACAAGGATCGAGCCAGGTCAGAATCCTGCCTCAGGTTCCCCCACAAGATCTCCACAGTCTCTGCCTCTGGTGGGAGGTTGGAATCTGTTCCCCCCGGCCCTTTGACTCTTCCCAGGGTTACCATGAAGAAGACTCCTGCCTCTTCCCATATGCATGGCAAGGAGTCTTCCGGGCATGGATGTTAGTCCGCCCCTGTGTCCCTGGCTTTAAGGTTCCACACGCAGTGGCTAGGGTCTAAGTCAGACAGACAGGCATCATCTTCATCAGGCAGCAAGTTGGATTCTGCCACCCGCAAAGCCTCTGCTTCATCCAACAAGTCGAAGGGGTCAGGTGTCTCTGTCAGGATTCAGAGTGCCATCGGAAGCATCCTCCGCCCAGTGATGGGGCATTGACCGCTTCGGAAGAGCGCCAGGCCTCGAGGCCTTCTGATTCGGTGTCAGAACCGGACCAGATGCCACCCCCACCCCACCCCCAAATGGCTATCTGCTCCGAAGGACCAGGCTTCAGACCAGGCGACAGGTCACACGCCCGAGGACCAGACACCCAAGCCTCTAGATCGAGGGTCGAACACTTTATCCCCATCTCCTCCCAAGGAGTCGGACGACTGACCTCCAGAGGGACACTACCCCAGAAGGAGCAGTGCCACCGGTCACAACGCCTGACAGTAAAGAGCCGGCAGACCAGATGTCCACACCAGCCGCACCACAAGGGCTGTTGCCAGGGGCTCCAAACGTCCCTACCCCTCCGCCAGTTCAACCTGTCGTCCCATTGGCGGAGGTAGGAGCTTTATTTAATTCATGGTGGAATACCGTAAAAGGGGATCTGCTGCCTAGGCCACAAGAGTAGACCCCTAATCCTAGAGCACTTCCATCTCCTGCCCCACCCAAGGAGCCCTCTCCCCAGAGGCCTCTGAGACCGCTTCCAATGCTAGATCACCCATCATCAGGAGACGACCACCGGGGGTCTCCAACACCTAGCGGTCATGGTCAACATCCATCATCCATACCCTCATCCAATGGACGTTTGCATTCGTCCTCAGATGACAATCCGGAGCACTCTTCTTCCTACTGCTTCTCTGAGGAAGAGCTGCCTCTGCCTTCCCCGGACCATAAGAGGGACTCTCCCAGGTCTCCCCCAGATGACCCTTCCTTTTTGGATGTGCTGAGGCATATCAAATACCTCAACCAGTGGGACACAGAGGAACTTGACACCGAACGCCATCACCTGGCAAAGTTCTTAGGGGCAAATGATCTGAAGCCTTTGGTCATCCCTCCACTAGTGGAGCCATTCCAGGACATCACCAAATTGGCCTGGAAGCACCCTTCCACCACTTCAGGTCATCCACAGGAAGGCGCACCACCTATGCAGGACACCAAAAGGGGAGCCTCAACTGAGCGAGCAACCAAAGGCAGATTCAGTGGTGCTGATGGACGTGCATGACAGGGCTCAGCAACCAAAGCATATGAGCTCCCAACCACCGGATCCAGAATTCAAGAAGCTGGACCAGATGGGCTGCAAAGTGTACTCCTCGGTCACCTGCACAGTCGGGTCACAACTTTTTGGCACACATGGTCATGTACCAAAAATCTTTGTGGAATAAAGCCTTGGACTTGTTTGTTTGTTATGCTTAACAAGTAGACACACTGGACATTAAGTCCATTTACAGGTGCTACCCGACAAGGCTCAGCCTGATTCTGACAGCAAATCTGAGCCTATGGCAGTCATTCAGTCCTGCATTGACGTCAGAAAGTATGTATTAAACTCATATGACTCGGCAGATACAGCCACCAGGGTAGCTGCCACAGGGGTGTGTACGAGATGCCATGCCTGGCTTTGGGTCTCGGGATTCTGGCAGGACCTGCAGGACACAATCCTAGATGCAGCCTTTCAGGGGTCAGTTCTTTTTGGTCCCGATGCCAAGAAACTGATCACTGGGCTACAGGACTCCGAGAAGACGGTTTCTGATGTTCACAGGATGTATAAGTCAGAACCGACAATTGCTAAACGCGGCCCCTTTCGCAAGAACCAGGGCCAGCAAGGAAGGTGTCAACAACCAAAAGTGGGTTTCAAGAGAAGGGGCCCTCCCCTGCCTTCAGGCACACAGGGGCCCAGAAGTGCCCAAAATGCCAGAGCCCTCCTTCCTACCCCCTCTGCCTCGGCATGGCTCCCTGCCTGCCCCCCCCACCTCCGGTGGAGTCTCAGGGGGAGGCAGTCGGCTGGAGATTCTTTCTTTACCTAAATGAATGGTCAGATATTACCACAGATCAGTGGGTGCTTGAGATTATAGAAAAAGGGTATGCCCTGGAGTTCACACAGATCCCACCGGACAACCCACCTGTCCCCACCCACTACTCCCCATCCCACGCAGTTCTCATAAAAGCAGAAATTCAAGCCTTTTTAAAAAAGAGAGCAATTCAGGCAGTACCTCTAGTTCACAGAGGAAGAGGATACCGTTCCTATTTCTTCCTTGTACCGAAGAAGACAGGGGACCGCCGTCCCATCCTAGATCTGAGCCAACTGAACATCTTCATCGAATGCAAAAGGTTCAGGATGGTGACACTGCCTGGCCTGCTGCCCATCATTTGCCAAGGGGATTGGCTCTGCCCCCTGGACATGCAGGACGCCTGTATGCACATAAAGATCCTCGTGTCCCACAGAAAGTATCTGTGCTTCACCTTCCAGGGAGAACACTATCAGTTCAAAGCGCTGCTATTTGGCCTTTCGTCAACACCGAGGGTCTTCACCAAGTGCCTGGCAGTGGTGGCAGCAGCTCTGAGAAGGAGGGGTGATTTTGTTTACCCTTACCTGGATGACTGGCTTCTTACAGCCTCTGTGGAAGAACAGCTATGTCGTTCCGTAGAAGAGACCTTCCATCTGTTTCAAGAGTTGGGGGTTACACTGAACCTCCCCCAAGTCATTCCGCTGGCCTACCCAAAGGCTGCGGTACATAGGAGTGGTCTTGGACACTGTCCAGGGAAGAGCCTTTCTCCAACCAGACCGAGCGGACAAGTTAAGGGTGATTGCTCGGAGGGTCATCTCTACAAATCCGATCTCGGCCAGAGTGGTACTGCAGCTTTTAGGCCACATGGCCATGGCCATCAGCACAGTCCCCCTTGCCCACCTCATTTGAGGGTCCTGCAGTGGAACCTCAGGGTTCAATGGGACCAACACATAGACGATCTTGATAACCAGTCAGGATCTCCAAAGCAGTACATCAAACTCTGGAATGGTGGATCACCCCTTCTCTGCTAGACACCAGGGTTCCCTTTCAATACCCCATCCCCCAGCAGGTCCAGACTACGGATGCCTCGGGGCTGGGCTGGGGGGCACATCTGGTATCCAGCCAAACAAGGGGCACCTAGACCTCTGTGGAATGCATTCTCCACATCAACATGCTGGAAGTGAGGGCTGTCCTGTATGCTCTCCAGGCTTTCCAGTCGATGTTGTTGCCAGGTCCTGTTAGTCCAGTCAGACAATACTCCAGTAGTCTTCTGTCTCAACAAGCAAGGGGGGACACACATTCTTACCACCTGTGCAGAGAGGCCATGAGAGTCTGGCAATGGGCAGTGGATCACAACCTGGAAATAACAGCTGTTCACGTTTCATGGATTCATAACGTCCTCGCAGACAGCCTAATTCGCTCTCAGTCTCAGAGTCACGAATTGCAGCTACTGCAAGAGGTTATAGATGACCTCTTTGAAAAGTGGGGTCAGCCAGAACTGGACTTCTTTTGCGTCCCCAACAACGCCAAACTGCCAAATTTCTGCTCGCTAGATCCAGGGCCTGGTGTTTTCTGGCGCAACGCATTGTCCATCTCTTGGATAGGGAGGTTCCTGTACACCTTCCCTCTCTTTCTGCTCCTCCAGAGAGTGCTACTCAAACTACAGGCAGAGATCATGCTTATGATTCTTGTAGTACTCTTCTGATCTCAAGAAATCTGGTTTCCGTTGCTCCAGCAATTGGCATCGGAACAGCCAGTCCCATTACCCCTGTCCACTTGCTTGCTGTCCCAGGAGCAGGGAACCCTAGTACATCTGAATCTTCAGTCTCTGCATCTGCCTGCATGGCTCCTGCAGATGTAATCAGGGACAGATTTGGAGTGTCCTCCAGAGTGGCGGAGGTTCCCATGGCAGTGAGAAAGCCCTCCATTAAAGCACTGTACGCCATGAAATGGAAACGTTTTTGCTTGTGGGCATCCCCCCATTCCTTGGACCCTTTTCACTGTCTGGTGGAATCTGTGCTGGAGTACGTTCTTTCCCTATCAGACAAGGGACTCAGCCACTCATCCATTTAGGTGCACCTTTCTGTGCTGTCAGCTTACCATGCAGCGGTGGATGGGAAGACTCTGGCACAATTTTACAGGGTATCTTGCACACAGACCTCCCAGGAGGGACCCCGTCCCTCCACAGGACCTTCTTTTTATGTTGGAAGAGCTTACATTGCCTCCCTTTGAGCCAGCCGCGAGTTGCAAGCTACGCTTTCTTTCCTGGAAAGCGATTTTATAGTTGCCATTACTTTAGCTCGGAAGATTTTTGAGCTGCAGATTCTGATGTGTAATGAGCCTTATCTTATTTTCCACAGGGACAGAGTTGCCCTATGTACAAATCCTAAGTTCCTTCCAAATGTTGTGTCCGAATTCACTTTAAATCAGGACATTCAACTACCAGTGTACTACCCAGAGTACTCGAACAAAGGGGAGGCCTTGTTACATACTCTGGATGTACATAGACTCCTTTGTTACTATATAGACCGTACTCGTGCTTCTAGAAAGACAGACCAGTTGTTTGTCTCCTTCACCCAAAAGATGTTAGGGGCTCCAGTAACTAAGCAGTCAGCCAAATGGTTGGTCACTTGCACAGTGTTCTGTTACCAAAAGTATGACAAACCCTTGCTGGGCTCGGTCAAGGGTCATTCCACCAGAGGTGTCGCAGCCTCTTTTGCATCCCTCAAAAATGTTTCTGCAGTGGATCTCTGTGCAGCTGCTACTTGGAGTTCGGTCCACACCTTCATTAAGCACTACAGTCTGGACATTGCTTCCAGAAGGAGAGCAGGTTTTGGCCTTGCAGACCTCCAGGGACTACTCTCCTAAGGAGTGCTAAGTACACTGTTTAATACAGTCCGCCACCTTGCTGACTTGGGTCACTTCTTGTACTGCTTGGGAATTGGTCCTAATGGTTTTAGCTGCTGCAAGAGCTCCCCCTCGAAGTAAGATAGTGCAGTCACGTAAGAACTTATTGTAACAATAGATCTTCGAGAGGAGCTCTTGCAGCAGGTGCTCCCACCCCTGGGGTTATGTAACTGTGCTTCTCTCTGGGGGATGGGAAATCCTCCTCGGTTCCCCATCCTGCATGCCAACTGGGTCTCTGGCAGGTGAACTGAGGTGGTGCTGGGGGACCGCCCCCTTTATACCACACGGGACAGTGAGGTGGAGCCGACATCAGGGGTGGTCCCCCACCTTGGACTGCTAGCTAGGAATTTTTCCGTGAGGTCCTAGTGCCTGGCGCATAGTCCTAATGGTGTTACCTGCTGCAAGTGCTCTTCTCGAAGATCTACTGTTACGGTAAGTTCTTACATAACTGTACTGTATTTTTGCACCAGATTTACAACATGGCCTTTTTGGGACCCCACCTCATGAACACTGACACTGTCATTTCCTTACTCTTTCCTGAAAGGTGATTTCGTGCAGCAACTGCACCATTCCGACCACTGTTGCATAAGCACATTTGGGGCAGGATCTGAGAAATGATACCTGTACTGTTCATGAGGTGGTATGAAAAACTGGCAATGTTGAAAATTTGGAGTGAAAATATTAAAATTTGCCAAACTTACGCACATGCGTAGCGAAATTTCAACAACCGCATGTAACTTGGGCGTTTGGGGGGTATTTTTGCACCAGATGTTCAACATTGCCTTTTTGGGACCTCACCTAATGAACAGTGGCACTGTTGTTTCCTTAATTGGTCCCGAAAGGTAATTCCGTGCAGCGACTGCGAAATCACCTTTCGGAACTAAGTAATGAAATGACAGTGCCAGCGTTCATGAAGTGGGTCCCAAGAACCCCATGTGGAAAATTTGGGGCCAAAATTCCTAAAAACATAAGTTGAAAACCCCCACTGACTGCCTTCATATGGCGCTTACCTTGATTCTTCAGTTTGTGGTTCGACTTTGAAGAGTGTAGACCTGTCCCGGTCCAGAGAAGATTGCAGCGCTTGACCTCTGGTGGCAGATACCAGGTAAGGGGGGTGTGTGGGTTGGTGGCGTGCTCAGTGGGAGGGTCAGGATGGGGGAGGGAGTGGCAGGGACGACGAGGGACTTTTCTTTTTTTCAGCTTTAAAAAAAAATGTTGGAGACTGTTTTCTTTTTTACAGGGATACATTCGGGGAATGAGGGTGGCGGGTGGGACTGCACAGAGGGACGAATTTATTTTTTATGACAAAGGGGACCTGGGAATTAGGGTGGCAGGTGGGACTGCACTAAGAGAGGGAGCGGGAGGGATTTATTTTTTATGACAAAGGGGACTGGGGAACGAGGGTGGCTGGTGGGACTGCACAGAGGGAAGGATTTAATTTTTTATGACAAAGGGGACTGGGGAACGAGGGTGGCGGGTGGGACTGCACAGAGGGAAGGGAATGGAAGTTTTTTTTTAATGTGACAGTGGGGACCAGGGAAAGAGGGTGCAGGTGGGACTGCACAGAGGAAGAGTGGGCTGGAAGCAGTTCGATGCAGGATCCTGCATTGAAAATGGCAGTTTGTTGCAGGATTCTGCATTGAATAAAAAAAAAAAAAAACATTGGGGTACTGTTTTCCTTTTTTAAGGTATATTAAAAAATTAATTATTTTGGGACACTGGGAGTTGGGCCTCCTAGAGCCAAATCTACTGGGGGTTAGGTAAAAGCGACACAGGGATTGGACCCCGATGTTGGCACATTTTCACAAATGGTGGGCTGTGGGGCGGGTGTTATCCAGCATCGGGGGTGGGCATCCTGGTGTCTTAAAATAAAAATTAAAAAAGACGGGGGGATCAGAGGGTGGGGGGCCACTAGACACCAAGGAAAACAGCACAGATACCTTTAAGAATCCCTTTTCACAAAGCAATTTTTTTATTATAAAACTATTTGATCCGAGTAATTTAGAAAAAAACAAAGGCATGAGCTGGTAGAGGACATCCCTCTAACCAAAACCCGTGCCTTGTTTTTTTCAAAACACCTCCCTGGGGCAAGTTAAAACATTTTTTCTTCTCCCCTCCTTGAGCAAGAAAACAAAATGGTGGCCGACGAACAGGGGTTTACCTCGCGAAAAGGGATTTTGCAAGATTTTCACATCCCTTTTTGCTGTCACTGTTCGCCAGCCGTTCATGACCAGGAATCCTTGACTGAAACTGCATCTATCCCAAAGACTGAACTGAGCATGCTCAGAACCCGAAATGTCAAAATTTAGTAATTTTAGAATGGATTAATATTTTTTCATCAAGCCAACGCTGGATTGTTCCTTAGGATAACCTGTTTCTACCCTGAAAATTTCAGGCCAAAATTCCAAACAGTGTAGGTGTAGCGCGATGTCGAGAAATGAAGCTGACATGTGCCCAAAAAAGCAAAAAACGCAATGTTTGATGCTTGGCTGCGTAAAACCTACAAATCCAATCAAAATAGGACTTAGCATATCAAGAGATCTACCACCTGAGACAAAGTATTCCAAATTTCGTGCAAATCCATTGAACAGTTGCAAAGTTATTATAGTGCAAAATTTGGTGTTTAACATGAAACTTCCTACTCAACCCTAACTATAAGGGCGTAACCGTGCCCTTATTATATATATATACACGTGTATACATATAATTGTTAACAAACTTTGTGTGTAGCGGTAGTCTTGATCCCAGCAGGTATGCCTTGTGATCCCACGCCAGTGAGTTGAGTTCAGTGGTGAGCTCAGTAACCCAGCAAAGTGGAGTGAGGGTGGGTGGCGCTGTTAGGCAACACTTCCTGGCCAGGGAATGAAAGGCGCAGGGTTGTCCACACAAGTCTGGGTACAATCTAATGAAGACAAATGTTTTCTTGGCATAGGGCCCTCCACTATTCGACCCATGGGTGACAGAGTGCCCTGTGCATTGCTTGACAGATGTACTCTTTGCCCTGTGCATCTGTAGCTGCAGCCACATAGAAGCGCAGGGACCTCAGGGCCCTATGCTTCCACAGTCCACCAGGCAGCTCCATGAATTCTACACATCCATCGCTGCACTTCTGTAGGTAGACGGAATCTTTCCTTGGCACAGAGTATCTGCATCTGTTCATGCAGATCAATTTGGGATCGGCATGAAGGAGATACAATTCCACTGTCTCAAAAAGAAAGGAAATTCTTTGTAAAAAAAACTTTGTCAGTGCCCCAGTTAGGATAACCTAATGCTACAAAAATAGTTAAACTACTCTCACCCCATTCTCATATTTTGTACACATCTCCGCTTATTTACTGATGGAATGTAGTGAGCGTTAGGGTTGACAACCCCAAGGCACACCCCATGTCTGATTTGCGAAGATGCAGGAGAGGTCAGCAGTAATGATTTTTCCTGATCTGACCTCGAGGTGGAAGCTCTTGTAGCAGGTAATACCATTAGGACTAGGGCATGGCATACAACCCTCAGAAAAACTTTCTAGGTAGTAGTCTGTAGTGGAGAACACGACGTCAGACGTGGTATAAAGGGGGCAGTCTCCCAGCTCCATCTCAGTTATTTTCCCACTGGAGACCCATATTGTTCAGCTCCTTGGATGCCTCGCTTTAGCAGTCGACCACAGATAAGTAGTATTTAAATATACAGTTTTTTTTGCTTTTTCTCTAATATTTCGACACAGATTCAGTGCATGTCTTCTCCTTCACCTACTCAGCGGAAGTCGAAGTGCTGTTGTGGCAAACGGATCCGGGCTATGGACAGCCACAAGGCCTGCCTGATCTGTCTAGGCCCCGACCATAAGCCTGACGACTGCCAACACTGCCAAAAGTTCAACAACAAGACCAGGATCCGCAGGACTAAGACATTAGAGGCTTACCTCCTCGAGTAGAAAGTAGCCTCCATGCAAAAGTCTCCATTGGGTCCCAGTTTGTCTTCGCCCGCAAGGGAGTCCTCCCATAGAGAGAAGGCCCAGGGAAGACACTCCAAGGACAAGGACAGGCCCTGGTCAGAATCCCGCCACAAGTCTCCCTCCAGGCATGCTCCTTCCAGCGGGAGGTTAGGATCTGTTCCCCTTTCTTCACAGGGAACTAGTGCCCACAGATCGTCCTCCTCTAAGCACAGGGACCAGCCTTCGTCCTCGGGACACAGCCAAGCTCTAGTCCCCCTGGCTCACTGGCCCCATAACTCTTCACAGGGCCCGGTCCAGGAAGGACAGTTGCTTGCTGTTAGACCCAAGGAGGGCCGCAGCTCCACAGGATCCTCTGACAGACACAAGAAGCCAGACAATTCCCCCCGGCGACAGGAGGTTGTTCGCCAGCAGACACCTCTCCCACCGGCCACAGTGATCACTTCTGAAAAGGACAGATGTCCCTCAGCCAAAATGCCTGCGTCAGACAGCAGGCATCGCCCCAGAAGGAGCAGACGCCGGACAGACGGTCTGCAGAGGATGACCAGCCATCCAACACCCGCCAGGACGACTGGTTGCCAGATCAGGTGAACACCACTCCTGATGCTGGATTGGACGACTGCTCTCCCAGGGAGCCAACCCCTCAGCCAGATGCAGAGGCAGCCTTCCCAATGGAGATCCCAGTACCGGACGTCCCACCGACACCCAGTCCGTCAACTCCGCCGCCGCCTCCGCCAGTCGTCCTCTTAGCGGACGTCGGAGCACTGTTTAATTCATGGTGGAACACTATCACAGGTGACCTCCTGTATAGGCCTTCCGATTCGGTTCCCACACCTCCTCCTCCCCCCACTCCAGATGCAGGTGCAGGAGAAGGATCATTGAAACCCAAAGGCAAAAGGAAGAGGAAAATCTTCCCCAGCCCCAGACTCCAGCGGCCGCTCCACCCCCACTTCTGAGGATGAAGCTTCCTCAGATGACGAGGACTTGAGGCCACCATCACTGGACTCTAAGGACTCCCCCAGATCTCCTCCGTACGATCCTATGTTCCTTGATATCATGAGGCACATACAAACCTTATATCAATGGGACACTGAAGAACTCAACCCAGAAAGGAAGCGGCTGGTGACATTCTTGGGGGCAAAGGACCCAAAGCCTCTCGTCATTCCCCCACTGTGAGACCTTCGGGCATGGCAAAACTAGTCTGGAAGAGACCTTCACTCCAGCAGTTCCACGCAAGGCGGACCGCCTCTATAAACTGCCCAAAGAGGAACCCTTTCTGGTGGAACAGCCGAAGGCGGACTCCACGGTTTTGACTGCAGCACACAGCAGACAGTCCCAACCGAGACACCTCAGTACACAGCTCCCAGACTCGGAGTCAAAAAAGTTAGACCACTGGGGATGGAAGGTGTACTCCTCTGCCACCGGGGCCATCGGGTTGTTAAACTTCTGGGCCCATATGGTCACGTATCAAAAATCTGTTTGGGAAAAGACCATAGAGCTACTCAAGTCTCAGCCCGACTCGTGACTCGAAGGATGAATTACTGGACTATGCCCAGTCTGAGCTCGATGTCAACAAACATGTCCTGAGATGCTCGTACAACTCTGCTGACATGGCAGCTCGAGCGGCAGCTTTGGGCGTTTGTCTCCGCAGACAAACATGGTTACGTCCTTTAGGCAGGACCTCCAAGACGTTATTCTAGATACCTCTTTCCAGGGACCAGTCCTGTTTGGTCAGGAAGTAGAAGGAATTATAAAAGGCCTCCAGAATTTGGGTAAAAAAGTCGAGGACGTGCACAGATTGTATAAATCCGAGCCTCAGCATGCCCAGAAGCATTCCTTTTGTAAACAGAGTCAACAAGGAGGCCGCCCATACCAAGGAAAAGGCTTTCAGTGCCATAATCAGCCCGTGCAACTGGGAGGCCAATGCCCTAAACAGCCTAAAGCCCCCAGACATCCATCTGCCACCCCACAAGGGACTGCGTGTCTCCCAGTGTCCTCCCCCCAGTCATCAGTCTCTGAGGGGAGAGCAAGTAGTGGAAAAGTTCTCCCTCTACCTGCAAGAATGGTCCACCATTACATCCGACCAGTGGGTGCTGCAGACAATACGAAGGGGTTACGCCATTGAATTCCTCAGCGTCCCCCCAGACAATCCACCTGTAGCATCCCACTGCTCAACAGCACATGCCCTTTTCTGGAACAAGAGATTCATTCCCTCCTCCTAAAGAAGGCCTTCCAGCCAGTCCCAAAATCCCAGCAAGGCAAAGGCTTTTACTCCCATTTTTTCTTGGTGCCCAAGAAAACTGGAGACCTCTGCCCAATTCTAGACCTCAGCCACCTGAATGAATTCATTCTGTACAAAATATTTCGGATGCTCACCCTGGCAAGCCTGTTTCCCCTCCTCTACCAAGGGGACTGGCTATGCTCCATAGACATGCAGGACGCCTATGTGCATATAAATATCCTGCCTTCTCACACGACATTCCTGCGCTTCCGGTTCCAGGACGAACATTACCAGTTCAGGGTCTTCCCCTTCGGCCGTTCGTCAGCCTCGAGGGTCTTCACGAAATGCCTTGCTGTAGTTGCAGCCACTCTGAGGAGAAGGGGCCACTTTGTCTACCCCTACCTCGATGACTGGCCAATTTCCACACCCACAGAACAACAGCTTCTAGGTTCTCCGAGGGAAAAGGAACAACTCTTCCAGTCTCTCGGAGTCACCCTGTACTGGCCAAAATCCCAACCCTGGCCCTCCCAATGGCTTCAATATATTGGAGCAGTGCTCAACACTCTGCAAGGCAGGGCCTTTCTCTCTGTGGACAGAGCCCTGTGCCTTTTGGCTCTAACTCACAGGATCCAATTAGCAGATCAGGTACCTGCCTGAGTAATCTTGCAGCTGTTGGGTCATATGGCGGCAGCCATAGGCACGGTACCCTTCTCATGTCGCAACATGAGAATTCTTCAGTGGCACCTCAGGATCCAGTGGGACCAGGATTCGGATGAGTCGGACCGACCCATCCGAATCTCGGAGGCAGTCTGACGCTCCCTTCACTAGTGGCAAGTTCCAGCTCACCTAGAACAGGGTGTCCCTTTCCAGAGGCAAAGACCAGCACAAGCTGTCACAATGGATGCCTCGGGACTAAGCTGGGGTGCTCACTTTCATGAGCATCAGACAAGAGGATCGTGGTCTGCCACAGAAAGGTCTCTCCACATCAGTGTGTTGGAGATGAGGGCAGTTTTTTATGCCCCTCAGGCCTTTCAGGATCAGCTCTCCTCTGCTAATCCAGTCAGAGAATACCCTGGTAGTCTTTTACCTGAACAAGCAAGGAGGAACGGGATCGTATCTTCTTTGCAAAGAGGCCATGAGAATCTGGGACTGGGCAATAGAATGCGATCTGTTCCTAGTCGCGGTCCACGTGCCAGGCATTCAGAACGTTCTTGCTGACAGTCTAAGCCATTCTCGTTCTGTGAACTATGAGTGGGAGTTGCGGCAGGATGTAGCAGACGACCTGTTCGCAAGATGGGGTCATCCTGAGTTGGACCGCTTTGCGTCCCAGCACAATGCCAAACTGCCAAATTTATGCTTGCTAGATCCAGAGCCTGGAGATTTCTGGTGAGACGTATCGTCCCTCTCCTGGGCAGGGAGATTTTTTTATGCCTTCCCTGCTTTCCCTCTAGTTCAGAGAGTACTGCTCAAACTGCAGTCAGAAGGCGCCAGGATGAACTTGGTAGCGCCTTTTTGACCTTGTCAGATTTGGTTTCCACTTCTGAAGCAGCTGGCCTCGGGACCCCCCGTACCACTGCTTCTCTCCACCCACTTGCTCTCCCAGGATCAAAGGACGCTGGTCCATTCTTCCCTGTGATCCCTTCACCTACATGCTTGGCTCCTGCAGTCTTAGCAAGGGACAGACTGGGAGTTTCTCAGAGGGTGGCAGAGATTTTAGTGGCAACAAGAAAACCCTGTACCAGGGCTACTTACTGTATGCCATGAAATGGAAGCAATTCTGTATCTGTGCGGCAGCCTGATTCTTGGATCCTCTCCAGTGCTCCATCAAGTTTGTCCTAGAGTACCTACTCTACCTCCTTGACCTAGGCCTTCAATCAATCAATCAGTCAATCACTTTATTTAACCAGGCATAAACACCATTGAGCAAGTTCATTTTCAAGGTGGTCCTGGGCATTAATACAATACAGTACACTTCATTAGATTACAACTACAGTGGACAACGGTGCAAAAAAAAAAAAAAAGAGAAAACATTTTGAAGGTGCCGGTCAATATGGGCCTATACATACCGGTCAACATAATTAATGTGCAAAGGTACATAATGATAAGCTTTACTGAAATGAGAAGAGACAACAATCCCATATAGTCTCCACTAAGTAAGAGCTCATACCTAAATGATAAAAAATAAGGAGGTATTAAGGAATAGGGTAGAAATTGGGGTGAAAGAGTATGCAGCCAAAAGGGAGGCCAGAATAGGTAAAAGGTAGAGAATAGGCAGGGCCATCGTGGATTAAGGGAACTAGGCTTGTAGGTCCTAGGTATCTGTTGTTAGGAATGTGGGGTGGATGAGATACTTAGGCGTAGGATTTGAGAGTGGCACCCAGGGCTTAGGGGTCATCGGCATCTGAAACAGTTGCATGATTCCTTCAGATAATCCATTAATAGAGCTTTGAATGTGAAAAAGCTTGGAAGTGAGGATAATTTTAATGAGTCTTGCATAGTGTTCCAAAGTGATGGAAGTGAGAAGTTGATTGCTGCTGAGCCAAGGGCAATTTTCACTCTAGGAATCTGGAGGCAGATTAAGGAGAAGCGTCTCGGGCCATAGGAACCTTTAGCCCGTTTGAAGATGTTCGAGATGTACGCAGGGAGGTTATCAGATAATGCTCTAAAAAACCAGAGTAGAGCATTCCTTTTTTTTCTAGTTGAGAGTGAGGTCCATCCCGAAACCTGGTATAGACGACAGTGATGTGTACTACCGGGTAGATTTAAGATAAGTCTTAAAGCCCGGTGGTAAAGGGTGTCCAGTTTGTTTAGCATCGTTGATGGGCAGTGACTGTAAAGGAAGTCAGCGTAGTCCAGTATAGGTAAGAATGTAGTTTGTACTAGTCTCATTCTGGCTTCTAACATGAGTAGGTGTTTAATGCAATAGAATAAACCTAATCGCTGTCTTAGTTTCTTCGAGGTTTCATTTAAGTGGCACAGAAAGTTGAGCTTGTTATCCAGCCAGAACCCTAGGTATTTAAAGGTATCAACTACTTCAAGGGGTTCATCTAAGAGTGTTCGGATCTGTGTGATATGTGGACATCCGGAAGTAGACTTTGGCCTTAGCTATTCCTCTATCAAGGTGCATCTTTGCTGATAAGCAGCAGGAAAATCCCAGCCTCTCCCTACAAAACAGGGTACTAAATGAGAAAAAGACCGAGGTAGACAGGTCAGTGGGGGATACTGCAAAAGAAGGTAAAGCCATCAAAAAATGGAGAGCAATGAGTACCAATGCCCGTAGTCTGAGTAACAAGCTTCCTGAATTAGTGGCCTTGATGGAGGAGGAACATCTGGATATCGTGGCAGTCACAGAAACATGGTACACACAAAACCATGACTGGGACATAAACATACCAGGATACACTGTCTACAGGAGGGACAGGGAGGGTAAAGAGGAGGAGGAGTAGCTCTTTACATAAGGGAAGGAATCAAAGCAACAGAACAAAAGGGAAAACAGGGAGGTGAAGAAGCACTGTGGGTAAATTTGGAGACCGGCAATGGCACCACAGGGGTTGTATACAGACTCCTTCTCAGGGGGAGGAAATGGACAAGGAAATGATAGAAAGAATACTTAGAATGGCAGAAAAAGGGAAGATATTGCTGATGGGTGATCTGAATATGCCAGATGTTAACTGGAGTGCAGTTGCAGCAGCCACTTCAAAGAGTGGGGTTATTCTAGATGCCCTACAGGGGGCATGCCTTAGACAACTAGTATTGGAGCCCACTCGAGAGGGAGCAATCTTAGACCTGGTTCTCTCAAATGGAGATGAAGAGAGGATCACAGATGTAGAAGTGGGTAGCCATCTGGGAACTAGCGACCATCGAACAGTATGGTTCACAATAAACACAGCAATAGAGTCAAGCCATACAAAGGCAAAAGTACTGGACTTTAGGAGGGCTGACTTTGCCAAAATGGTGAGTGCCTAAGGAATGCACTAGCAAATGGGCAGGAAGGAGGGTGGAAGAACAATGGGAAAAGTAAAACTGCCATCACAGAGGTAACAAGCCTTTGTGTGAAGCAAATAAACAAACGAAACGATGTAAGAAACCACTATGGTTCTCAAAGGAAGTGGCAGTGAAGGTTCAAGAAAAAGAAAGCATTCAGGAAGTACAAGGAATCACAGAAGGAGTAGAACAGAGAACTGTATCAGTTAAAGCAAAGGAAGCTGGGAAGGCAGTCAGAACAGCAAAGGCCCAAACCGAGGAAAAGATAGCCAACTCAGTTAAGAAGGGGATAAAACCTTTTATTGGTACATCAGGGAGCGAAGGAAGACCAAGGGAAGGTTAGTGAGGCTTAATAAAGAGGAGGGAGGGTGGGCAGAGGGTGACTGTGAAAAGGCAGAGATACTAAACAAATATTTTTGCTCAGTGTTTAGAAAGGAAGTGGGAGAGGTACCTAAAACAAACAGTAGAAACACTCTGGATACAGAAGTTGATACCAGCCCATTTACAGAAGAAAGGGTTCTGAAAGAACTCTTAAAACTGAAGATGGACAAAGCAATGGGGCCTGATGGGATTCATCCCAGAATTCTAAAAGAACTAAGGGTAGAACTAGTGACACCACTGACTACCCTCTTTAACAAATCATGGGAGGATGGGGTGGTGCCGAGGACTGGAGAAGGGCAGATGTGATTCCCTTCACAAAAGTGGGAGCAAGGCAGAAGCAGAAAACTACAGACCTGTTAGTTTAACCTCAGTGGTAGGGAAAATGATGGAATCACTCTGAAGGAAAGAATTGTTGAGTATCTAGAGGCCAGAGGGCTCAGGACCCAAGGCAGCATGAATTCACAGCGGAAGGTCATGCAAGACAAATCTGATGGATTTCTTTGACTGGGTGACCAAAGTAGTAGATCAGGAGGGGCTGTGGACATGGCCTACCTAGACTTTAGCAAGGCATTTGACACAGTCCACACAAAGATTAATATACAAGTTAGCCAGCCTGGGAGTGGGTCCCAAGATGACAGCCTGGGTAAAGAATTGGCTGGAGAATAGGACACAGAGGTAATAGTAAATGGAGTCCACTCTGAAGAAAGGGGTTACTAGTGGGCACCGTAGGGTTCAGTATTAGATCGAATCCTCTCAATGTCTTTATGTTTACATTGCAGAGAGGGACTGGAAGGAAAAGTATGTCTCTTGCAGATGACACAGAGATCTGCAACAGAGTTGATGCATAAGGTGGGGTGGAAAGGATGAGAAGGACTTGCAAGGTTAGAGGAATGGTCAAATGTATGGCAGCTTAGATTCAATGCTAAGAAGTGCAAGGTAATGCACCTGGGAAACAAAACCCAGGGAAGAGTACACAATGGGGGTGAGATACTGACAACAAAATGGAAAAGGACCTGGGGTAGTCATATCAGATGACCTAAAGGTGGGCAAGCAATGTGAGAGGGCAGCAAGGAGGGCTGGGGAATACTGGGATGCATAGGAGAGGCATCACCAGTAGAAAACAGAAGTTATTATCCCTCTGTACAGACAGTTGGTGAGACCCCATCTGAGTACTGTGTGCAGTTCTGGAGACCCAATCTCCTAAAGACATAGACAGGATGGAGGCTGTCCAGAGGAGGCAACTAAAATGGTGCAGGGTCTGCACGGAAGACATATGAAGAGAGACTTAAGGAGCTGAATATGTATAGCCTCGAGGAAAGGAGGAGGAGGGGACATGATAGAAACTTTAAAGTACCTCAAGGGAATCAACAAAGTCCAAGAGGGTAGCATCTTTCAAAAGAGGTGTGCAAGAACAAGGGCACAATTTGAAGATAGAAGGGGCGGCTCAGAGGTAATTTAAGGAAGTATTTTTCGCAGAGAGGTTGTGGATGCATGGAGCAGCCTTCGAGGAGGTTGTGGAGTCAAAAACAGTGGTGGAATTCAAGCATGCATGGGACAGTCATAAGGCAATTCTAGGGGGTGGGGGTAGGAAGAAGTAGGCTGCTGGTTAACTAGGATCTGCAGCTTATCCATTAGGTAGGGAAATGGGCAGACTGGGTGGGCCAAGCGGTCCTTATCTGCTGTCAAAATCTATGTTTCTATGTTTCAGTCTTGACATATCATGATGCAGTTGGAGACGGGACTCTGGCACAACTTGACATCTGCAAGACCTTCCTCAGGGAGTTTTGCATATTAGACCCCCCAGGAGAGATCCAGTCCCCCCGTGGGACCTTCTGCTGTTTTAGAAAAGCTCACCCTCCCTCCTTTTGAACCGGCTGCGTCATGCAAGCTACATCTTCTTTCTTGGAAGACGTTATTTTTAGTTGCCATTACTTCAGCCCGGGGGATTTCCGAGCTTCAGACCCTGATGTGCAAGGAACCTTACCTTGTTTTTCATAGGGATAGTGTGCAACTTCATACAAATCCCAAATTTCTGCTGAAAGTGGTGTCCGGCGTGACTCTGAACCAGGACGTCCAACTTCCGGTCTACGATCCAGAGTTCTCCAACATGGGGGAGGCCTTGTTACATACTCTGGATGTTCACAGAATCCTTCGTTATTACTTGGACCGGACTTGCTCTGTCCGGACCACAGACCAGTTGTTCATGGCGTTTGCTAAACATAAGATGGGATCCCATCACCAAGCAAACACTATCCAAGAGGTTAGTGAATTGCAATTCTTTCTGTTATCAGCACAACGGCAAACCCTTACTGGGCTTGGTTAAGGGCCATTCCATCAGGGTCACTCCCACCTCTCTTGCCTCTCTAAGAAACGCCAGCGGACCTTTGTGCCGCAGCTACCTGGAACACTGTCCATACCTTTATTCGACATTACAGTCTGGACATAGCCTCTAGGAAGAGAGCAGGTTTCGGTTTGGCTGTTCATAGTCATTCCTCCTCCCCTCTGATCTGGGCCTCTTTTTGGGTACTGCTTGGGACTCAGTCCTAATGGTATTACCTGCTGCAAGAGCGCCACTTCGAAGTCAGATAGTACCATTTCGTAATAACTTACTTTAACAGTAGATCTTTGACAGGAGCTCTTGCAGCAGGTGGCTTTCCCACCCTCCATCCCCCAGACCAGTTTGTACCTCTAATTTTTCTCTCTTTATAGGGAGAGTTCCTTCTTGGTTCTCCATTATTTACCAGCTGGGTCTCCGGTGAGGGAACTGAGATGCACCGGGGGACTGCCCTCTGTATACCACATCCGATGTCAGGCGTGCCCGATGTCGGGGGCGGTCCCCCGCTACAGACTGCTAGCTAGAAAGTTTTTCCAAGGGTTCCTAATGCCTGCGGCCTTAGTGCTAATGTTATTACCTGCTGCAAGAGCCCCTCTCGAAGATCTACTGTTACGGTAAGTTCTTACGTAACCGTACTTTGCCTGCAGTGTGAGGGTGGAGCGCGTCACATTTCCCTGCTTTTGTCGATTTAACCCTAACTAGTGCATTGAGAACTTTTTTTGCAATATATATATATATATTTTTTCTAATTCCGTATGTTTATATAGTTTCCCTTAGCACCCCAAGGCCATTTAACCAATTGGGCTGCTGTTTAAAGTATTTTTGGCTAATGTTCTGGATGATATACAGAACAGAGTGATACCCTGTAATCAAATTTATACCAGTATAATCATGTGATTTCCTATCTGGTATAAAAAGGGTGTCAGTTTTCAGCTACCTGCCCCCTCTTGCAATTATTTTGTCAATTGTGCTTCAGCACTACCCATTTTGAGTATAATAAACACCATAATCACACAAAGTGTTTCATGGACATTTTTGCAAATCACTGCTTGTTCAACCTTAGATGCAGCCGTTTTCATTTCTATTCATCCATGACCTTACTCCTCTGCCCCCTCCCTTGCGCTCCCTGTTATTTCAGGTCCTCTGGTGCCCATGACCTGGAATCATTTCGGGATGACGGCTGGTGTGTTCCATCACTATCACCTCAAGGCAGACCAAGCTCTTTTCAGGCATGAGGGCCCTGCACTGCAGTTGCCTAGATCCAGTTCCTTCTCTCCTGCTACTTCCTCTGAGGGAGAGGATTTTTCAGTTCACCTGTTCTTTGATGCTGAGTACTCGCAGTACCAGTTGTTCCTGATGTAGATGATGCAAGAGCTGAATATCCGTCCATATGTAAGTCTCAGTACTGCTACTTTAGCGCTGTCATTTCTTAGGGATTTCAGCAATGATGCCTTTGTCATCCTTCCGTGGTCCCAGCCCTTTATGGAGGCATCCAGGAATGTCTCATAATTAAAGTTTTTATTGATACTTTCAAAGAAACAGATATAACGAAATAACATTACTACAATATTAGGAAACATACATGCAAACAATATGCTTTCAACTCAGTCAGATATTGGGTGCATTACAGAATAATAAATCTGTGATTTATGTTCAGGTAGAACAGGTGAACTTGAGATTATAGAGTAACACAGGCTGTCCCTTTACCCTCTCACCAGGCCCTAGGGATCCACAGCGCAGATGGTGTGCTCTCATGGGGTCTCCAGGTGTTCTCCCTTACCCTGTCTTCGTGATTCTGGTGCAGCAGACCCCTCTGGGCCTAGGTGCCCGGTGCATGACCACCCCCACCCACCCCCGATACGAACTCTGCAGAGATCAGTGCTTGGGCAGGAGAGTTTTTGTGGCAGTATGCACTGTGATGTACATTTTTGCACATCATGCAGCTTATGGCAAGCACCTGTGGGCACCTCTGAGTCAGCTCTTAGCATCCATGCTGGATTGTGTCATCCAGGCAGGCCATTCGCCTTTCCGCCCTGGGCCTGGAGCTGATGGAGCACCAAGCGAGGGTGTCTTATGATGCCAGTGAGGTAGCTTCCAGGCTGGTGGGAATAGCAGTGCATTTGGCAGATGGCATGGCTTAGCCTGTTCCAGTTGACAGCCTGGCGTGGCATAGAGTGCTCAATTCATATTTCTAGGGGTCTCACTTTTTCTCCCATAGGGTCAAGCTTGAGATGCTGGGGTGTTGTCCTGCTCCTGTGCCACAGGAGCCTCTGCCTGCCCCTGGCCAGTCATGGGTTCGACCAGACCTGTGAGGAGTCCCAGCCCTCCAGTGATTATCCTCCATCAAAGGGCGGCGGGATAATTTTTCCCTCAGTGTGAGCCAACTCCTCTTGGTACTGTGACCCATAAGTGGGACTGAATGGTGAAGACTGATTCTTGGAAGATACAGAAATGATGTAGTCACCGTAATCCTGGATATTCCAGAATATCTTCACCACTCAGTCACACGCCTGCCCACCATCCCCAACTCTAGGCAGATCACCCTGTTTTATGACAGTGCACTGCACTTCTTGCCATCACCCCCCCCCCCCCCCCCACCAAGAGTTGCTCCTCACCTTGAGGTCAGCTTTTCGTCCTGTTGACAAATTTATTTAAAGGAAAAAAAATGGAAGTGTCCCCCTCCTCTCCAAAAAAAAAAGTCTGTTTTTCATCCACTGTTCCCTTTTTATGCTCTCTTTCCCAGTGGGGATGTTCCCTTGATTCATCCCTTTGCTGGTGATAACCTGTTCCTAGCCTGTGCTTCAAGCTTGTGCCATGTGGCAGCCTCAAGACCTCGCTCAAGTGCAGCCCTGCTTCAAGCTAGGGGAAAGACAGATGCAGTGTGGGTTTATATTCTGTTTATTTGGGCTGTGAGCTGGATGAGGTTTCTCTCTTACACTCTTATTTGAGTTCTACTTTCAGTGCTTCCGCACTCTTTGGAGGGGCAGGCTTCTGTCTTGCACTTGTTTTTCTATTTGGCTTTGCCCCTGCGCCTCCGGAGCTTTGAGCTTGCCTCTTAAATCCTTGTCCTCTGCTGAGTACAACATTCTGGCTTGGTTGGCATCTGCCTTCTGAACTATGACAAGGTCCTCTGTGCCTTCATGTCTAGCCAGAGCTCTATCCAGGGCTGCTGAGCATCTCTCCACCTTCCTATCCAGGTGGCTGGGTTAGTCTCTGGCTCTTGCACCCGCTACCCCGTGCCATGTAGCTCAACCCTTAGTTCTCTAGTTGATAGGTTATATTTTTTTTTTTATGATTTGATACACTATATCCTTCACCTATACCTTTGAGCAAGGAGTTTGTAGCCTCCTTTCTTTTTTTCCTTTTCCACATGATCTTCCTGGACATAAAGTCTTCACCACTCATTCACACTAATGGAGAACTATGCCGGAGGCACTAGGACCCAGTGGGAGCAAAATTTTTTGCTAGAGGGTCGGCTCCAGAGATGGAGCCGTGAGAAGCGGCACCAAGAGCCCCAGCTTGTGTGGTATGACTGTCTCGGCGTCGACCCTCCAACTGCCTCTGTTCGGCCGTACTGATGGCGCACTTCTCCCACGCCCTCGTAGGCTCCCTGGATGAGGTGATCCCACATCTCCCGGCCGACCTGCAGACTACAGTCAAGCAGATGCGGGATCAGTGAAGGGCAGTGGTGAAACAGCAGCTCCAAACGGCTCTAGATATCGGAGACTCCTGTGCTCAGTCAGTAATGGCCGCAGTGGCCATGCACCGCAGAGCCTGGCTGAGGATATCCACCTTTACGGCGGATACTCAGCACAAGTTGGCGGACGTCCCCTTCTTGGGGACTGACCTGTTCGGCCCTGGAGTGGAAGGCCACCTCCAGAGGATCGAAAAGTCCAACGCTACCTTGGACTCGGTCACGTCCGCTCAGAAGGACAAAGGCCGTCGTCAGCAACATAAGTCCTTTTGACCTTCTGTCTCTGTGTGGCACGTCCGGCCCAGCAACACCAGCATCAGGGCCAGCAGGCTCGTACTTGGCACCCCAAAGCCAAGCATGCAGCTTCCTCCAACAGGAAGCAGGGAGGAAAAGGCCCAGGAGGTCCCTCGGCCGGTCCTTCTTCCAAGCCTGCCCAGTGACGGGTTGAGGGGTTTCGCCCCCAGCCTCGTCACTCCCCCCTGGGTTCCCCCCTTGGGGGGATGGCTCCGCCACTTCCTTTCCGCCTGGTCCGCTATCACCATGGACGGTTGGGTGTTGGAGGTGGTAGGAAGGGGTCTGCCTCTGGAGTTTGAGCAGGCCCCGCCTTTCCGAGCTGTCGCCCCACGGGGGGGCCTACGGGGTCCGCAGCCTCTCTGTCGGCTCGTTGAGCCGACATTACCCTGCTCCTCAAATAGGAGGTGATCAGGAAGGTGGCGGATCCTCCACCAGACCCAGGGTTTGTGTCCAGGTACTTCCTGGTCCTGAAACGGACGGGGGGGGGCTGGCGCCCCATTCTAGATCTGCACGACCTGAACAGGTTCCTAAGGTCTTGAACCTTCAGGATGGTCACTCTGGCTCAGATCATTCCATCCTTGGAACGAGGCGTGTGGTTCTGTTCTCTGGACCTCCAGGACGCGTTCTTTCATGTCCCAGTCTGTCCGTCCCATCAGCGATTCCTCCGCTTTAGGGCAGAGGGGTCCCTATAGGAGTTCCGGGCCATGCCCTTCGGCCTTTCTCTAGCTCCCAGGGTCTTCATCAAATGCATGGCAGTGGTGACAGCATTCCTGCGGCGCCGAAGGGTCTGGGTGTACCCCTACCTGGACGACTGGCTGATTGTGGCCTCCTCCAGAATGGAGGTAGAGTGGTCCAGGGATCTGGCCCTCCAGGTTTGCTCTCAAGTTGGCCTCCTTATCAACGAAGCCAAGTTGGAACTCATGCCAAAGCAGGTGATCCAATTCATCGGGGCACAGCTCGACTCTCTGCGAGCCAGAGCACGGCTCCCGGCGGACAGGGCCAAGGTTCTTTCCTCCTTTGCTAATCATTTCAGGTTGGGCAGTTGCGCCCTGCCCGGGACTTCCTGGGCCTCATGGTGGCCTGCACCAGCGTGGTCCGTTGGGCCCGTTGGCACATGCGGCCCCTTCAATGAGGACTGGCCAGCAAATGGTCACAGCGCTCCGGTCCTTTGGATCAGCCAGTGATAGTGACCCAGGAGATGTGGAACGGTCTCCGGTGGTGGTTCATTCCAGCTCATCTGCAGGAGGGCATCCCGTTTGTCCGGCCTGAGCCGATGGTCTCTGTATCGACCGACACCTCTCTGATCGGTTGGGGTGCGCATCTGGGGGAGCACAGAGCACACGGCCTCTGGTCCCCTCGGGAGTCCCGATGCCACATCAACCTGCTGGAGCTTCGAGCGGTTCATCTAGCCCTCACCACCTTCGCTCCGTTTGTACGGGGTCAAGTGGTCCAGGTCCAGACGGACAATACCACGACCATGTACTACCTAAACTGGAGGCGTATCTCCTTGCCATCCATGTGGCAGGAGACTCAATATTCTGGCCGATGCCCTAAGCCGGATAGGAGCTGTGTCCCACAGTGGTTTCTCCTGCGGGAGGTAGTACAAGATCTGTTCTCCCACTGGGACATGCCTCAGGTGGACCTGTTTGCCTCCAGGGAGAATGCGAAGCTGAGACTGTTTCATGCCCGCCCCCCTCAGCAGGGCTCGCTGCAGGGGTATGACTTCTCGAGGCCATGGACCCCGGGCCTCTTCTGCGCCTTTCCCCCATTTCTCTTGATCCACAAGGTGCTTCTCAAGGCGAGGAGGGACAAGGCACAGGTGATTCTGGTAGTCCCAGACTGGCCTCGCCAGTTCTGGTATCCAGATCTCCTCAGTCTCAGCTCCAGGCTCCCGAGGCGGCTTCCAGCCCGCCCGGACCTGATCTCAGTCAATCAGGGGAAGGTATTCCATCCGGACCTTCAATCCCTGCACCTGACGGCCTGGTTCCTGAACAGCTAGAGTTCCAAGCCTTGGGTCTTTCCAACGAGGTCCTCAGTGTTGTTGAGGCTTCCCGTAAGGAGTCGACCAGAAAATGCTACGCCTTTAAATGGAAGAGATTTTCCATTTGGTGTCAGGGCAAGGGCCTGGACCCTTCCTCCTGCTCCTTGACAAGCATTCTGGACTACCTGTGGTCCTTTCTCAGCAAGGGCCTGGTCCAGCGACCCCAGAGTTACATAAGGCAGCCATCTCTGCTTACGAGGCGTGGGCCAGGAAGCAGTCCGTGGCGCAGGAGAAGGTGGTCGGGCGCTTTTTCAAAGGCCTTGATCACATATCCCCTCTGGTGCGAGAACCTCCACCTCCCTGGGATCTACTGCTGGTATTGGCTAAGCTCATGGGGAAGCTATTCTCACCTGTCGTGGAAGACCGCCTTCTTGGTGGCTATCACGTCAGCCAGAAGGATGGGAGAGCTCCAGGCGCCTTCCATCGAGTCTCCTCATCTGGTCTTCCACAGGGACAAGATTGTCCTGCGCCCCCAACCGAAATTCCTTCCAAAGGTGGTGTCGGAGTTTCGCTTTAACCAAATGTTGACTCTGCCGATGTTCTACCCCAATCACACCTCGGAGGCCGAATATAGGCAGCATACTCTGGACCCTAGAAGAGCGCTCGCTTATTATAAGGAGCGGATGGCTGAAGTTCGGGAGAGGTTCACCAGTTGTTTATCACCTACGCTGAAGCCGCACCTGGCAGACCTGCAGCCAAGCAAATGATAGGCAGGTGGGTCACCTCCTGCATAGATCTCTGCTATAGGTTGGCGGGCATGGAGCCTCCCAGAGGGATAAGAGCTCATTCTACCCGCCATACCGCTGCATCGGTGGCTGCTTCCAGGGACGTCCCTATCCAGGAAATCTGCAGGGCTGCTACCTGGAAGTCAGCACACACCTTCATTACCCATTACCACATCGACTTTGAGTCACGCCGGGATGCTGGTTTTGGGGCCTCGGTTCTCCAGTCATTATTCCCTAAGTAGGGGGTGTGTGCCTTGCCTCCCTCCTCCCAGAGAACTGCTAGGAGTCTGCCAGACAGTGTGGATGAACAACTTATCCATGTCTCTAGAAATACAGGTTACTCACCTGTAACAGGAGTTCTAGAAATGGTATATGTTGTTCATCCACACGACCCACCTAGCCTCCCCGGCTTCGACGCACAACCTGGCGTCCAGCGGGCTAGATCTGGCATCATAGGGCGGAGCAGAGTTTTACCACCCAGGTGGGTGGGAGGAGCCAGCTTGAAGACCTTCCGGCAAGATTTAAAGCGGCAAGGAACCTGCCAGACAGTGTGGATGAACAACATATACCATTCCTAGAACTCCTGTTACAGGTGAGTAACCTGTATTTTAGGGCATGATTCTTGTGATCAACACCATAGGATTTGCAAATTTTTTATATTTCAGCCAGATTTTCAACATTGCCATTTTATTACACTTCCTTATGAGCAGTACAGCTGCCATTTTTCACATCTCGCTCAAAATGTGTTTCCGCACATGTAGCACACAGTGGTGCAGTCAGTGTGCGAAAGCAATGTTTGGGACAGATTAAGAAAATCACAGTGACACTGTTCATGAGCAGAGGTCTTAAAATGGCAATGTTGAAAATTTAGAGACAAAAGTTCATAAAATTACTGTGTTACGAGTGAGCATTGCGCAGTTTCCACACACCGTCGTATGTTCATGAATTTGTAATATTTTCAGTCCAGATTTTCACCAGTGGTATGTTTCCACACTTCCTTATGAACAGTACAGCTGTCATTTTTCACAACATGGCTGAAATGTGTTTTCACACTTTCAGCACAGAAATGTGTGGTCGCTGTGGGAAATCATTGTTCGGGACAGATAAAGAAAATCACAGTGACACTGTTCATGATCGGAGGTCCCAAAATGCCTGTGTTGACAATCTGCTGTAAAAAAATCCCCAAACAAATTACATTACGGGTGTGCAGTACACAGTTTCTATGCACGCTCGTGACTTCAGTTTTTTTAATATTTTCACTGCAGACTTTCAACATTGCCATTTTTTTACATCTCCCCATGAACAGTACAGCTGTAATTTTTCACATCCTGTTTGGAATGTGTTTTTACACCTGTGGTGCTAAATGCCGTGGTCGCTGTGCAAAAGCAGCTTCAGCTAACAAACTGATATTGCCACTGTTCATGAGGTGGGGTCACAAAAAAACATGTTGAAAATTTGGGTGAAAATAACGAATGTCTGAGGCATTAGGGTTTCCAACCACAACACCCCACCCTGTAGAGAATGACAGGCATCAGGGTGTGACTTGGGATTCTTGCCTGTAATGCTCATACCATTCCACACCCTGCAGCCAGTGAGAGGCATCGAGGTATGCCTTGGACTCTTGACCCCAAAGTTCACCCCATTCTCCTATACCGCACCCATCTCACCGTATTTCCTAATGAAATGGGGTGCGCATAAGGGCCAAAGACCCCAAGGAACACCGTGACACTTGTCAGTGTCTGCAGGGTGGGGTGTGGTGAAATGGGGTAGCCGTTATGCCTGACGACCCAAAGGCACACCCCAATATCTGTCTGTCTCTGCAGGGTTTTGGTGGGGTTGGCTTCAGTTCAGTACTTCACTGCCATTCCTATTATGCAGCTCTGTAACTCCTACACTACTAATGCTAATGCCAGCAAGCAAACATTCAGCATTGACAAATGCTTGTTTTATTGCAGTATTTCGTGACATGTCATTTAATTCAATTTACTGCGCCGAGTCATTACTGGCTCTGCTGTACATCTGCCTTCTGCCTGTTCTCTGGAACCTCTCCTATTTCCAGTGAGTTTTTAAAAAGGACTGCCAGAGGTGCAGCCAGTACCACCCTGAGCTCCCTCAATGCTGAGGATGTGGAACCTAGTGTAACATAGAAACAGAAGGTGACAGCAGAAGGGGACTGCAAGATCCATCTAGTCTGCCCAAGGCTTGTAGGTTACTACTCCCCTCCCTATTTGCCTCTCTGTATAATGATATGTTTGTGTCTATCCCATGTGCTCTTGAACTCCCCCACCATTTTGGCCCCCATGACCTCCAGGGGCAGACTGTTCCAGGTGTCCCCCACCCTCTGGGTGAAGAAGAACTTCCTAACATTGGTCCCAAGCTTCTCGCCTTTTAGTCTCGGATCATGTCCCCTTGTTTTTTCTTTTGTTTTTTTCCTTTTGCTCCTCACACCCCCCGCGGCAACTTCTTGGGCCACCTGGGCCCCACAACCACCCTCCTCCTCCAGTTGCCATCCTTCTGCCCCTCGCAACCACCTATTGATCCCCAGGGTGACCCGACGTAACTCTTCATCGGGTGAGTCCCCCCCTCACTCCGGAGGAGAAGTGCCCATAGGCACATCTTTATTAACCTGGGATCGGCAGTGGAGTGGTCAGCACTGGGCCATCCCAGGCTTTGTGGCGTGCTGGGGACCAGTGGCCGTCATCTGACCGACCAGGTGGCATTTTCCACTTTTCTTGGCCTGCCCTCTCCACCCTGATTGGGCCTTGTGGGAGCGGTGACCTGCAGCGGGGATGTGCAGGGGCATGTCGAGGCTACACGCTCCCTAGCTCGTCTCCAATCACCAGCAGGTGCCAAGGCCCTGCCCACCCCCTGGGAGGGAAACATCCAATGGGTGCTCTGGATCCCCTCCCTGCCCATCTCCACTCCTGGTAGCCAAGCTTGGACTTGAACCCAGGTCGCCAGCGTGCCGAGTGAACCCCTTCACTCGACGCCACAGCAGGCCTATGTACCTTGTTTTACTACCTTCCTTGAATTGAAAGTGGTCCTCTACCTGTACCTTATTTATACCCTTGATGTATTTGAAGGTTTCAGTCATTCCTCCCCACTCCCTCCTTTGTTCCAGTGAGTACATGTTTAATTCCTTCAGTCTATACTCGTATGTCATCTGGTGCAGTCCCTGTATCATTTTTATTGCCCTACTCTGCACTGTCTCTATCCAGTCGATGTCCTTCCTATGGTGTGGCCTCCAATATTGGACATAGTATTCCAGGTGTGGACGTCTGAGTGCCCTGTACAGCGGCAACACCAGCTCCCTCCTTCTGCTTGTTATTCCCCTCCCAGTGCAACCCAGCATGCCACTGGCCTTCAGAGCTGTCTTCTCCCACTGTCTACCCACTTTCAAGTCATACAATATAATGATTCCCCAGACCTCATTCTTGACTAGTGGCAGCTAGCTTTTCTCCCCCACCCCTCCCAGTAGTACTCCATTTTAGGGTTGCCCTTCCCTAGGTGTATGACTTTGCACTTTTTGGCGTTAAATTTCAGCTGCCATGTTCTAGACCACTCCTCCAGTTTCTTTAGGTCTGATTCCATCTTTCTTACTCCCTCAGGGGAGTCTACTTTGTTGCATATATTAGTGTCATCTCTGAACAGGCACACCTTTCCCTCCAGCCCGTTTGCCATGTCAGCTATGAGCACATTGAAGAGTACAGGGCCTAGCTCTGAGCCCTGGCGCACTCCACTAGTTACGTCTTCTTCCCCTTATAATGTGTCATTCACTTGCACCCTTTGTGTTCTACCACATAGCCAACCTGTAATCCACTCTACAACCTCCTATCCCACCTCCATGCAGTCTAGCTTCTTTATCAGCCTTCTGAGTGGAACAGAGTCTAAGGTCTTAGTAAAGTCCTGGTAGACTACATCCACTGCTGAGTGATCCCCTATCCACTGCCTTGGTATCCCAGTCAAAGAATTCAGCCAGGTTAGTTTAACAAGACCTCCCTGCCGTGAATCCATGCTGTTTTGGGTCCTGATGTCTGCTAGACTCTAGGAATTCTGTTATCCTCTGTTTGAGTAAAGACTCCATTAATTTTCCCATGACAGAGGTGAGGCTCACTGGGCGATAGTTACCTGCCTCGTCTCTGCTACCAGATTTATGAAGTGGGACCACCGTTGCCCTCTTTGTCATCGGGATCAACTACGCTTGCAAGTGATTTGGTGAAGAGTTCCACGGGGTGCCACCAATTCCCTCCCAATTCTCTCAGGATTCTGGGCTGTATGTTATCTGGTCCCATGGCCTTATCTGCTTTTAGTTTATTTAGTGTTTCCAAGACCTGGCCTGCTGTGAAGGGGCTGGTATCTGCCCTGCCTCCGGGGTGCTATTTCTTGTTAGCGCTGGCCCGTTACCTTCTTCCTCTTTAGTAAACACTGAGCAGAAGTACCTGTTTAGGACCTCTGCTTTTCTCAGTCTCCTTCCATTAGACTCCCCGCATGCTGCTAAGCTTACTATTCCTCCCTTAGTCTTCCTTTTCTTTTTCTTGTGTACCTAAAGGTTCTGTCACCTCCTTTTACTCTTTTTGCTATTCTAATTTCTGTCTGGGCTTTTGCCTTCCTTATCACTTCACCCGCTTCCCTCAGTTTCTCTCTATATGTTTCTTTATCTTCCTCGTTATTTGTTTCCTTGAATTTCCTATAGGCAGTCTTTTTTCTCTCTTTCCTATGGTTGCCACCTCTTTGGAGAACCAGAGAGGATTTCTTTTCTTTTTTGCCTTACTTACCCTTTTGGCACATTGGTCTGTGACCTCAGCAATAGCTCCCTTGAGGTCCTCCCACATTTCTTCCACCCCTCTCCACTTTTTGTATTTATTTATTTAAGAGTTTTACCAGGAAGGCACATTGAGCAGAGTACTGCTCGATTCCAGGTGCGTCTTGGGGGAAGGGGTGCAGAGGAGAAACAAAATACACAAATATATGCATACAGAATGTAGGATATGATACAGCATGAAGGATGGTAAATACACACACACATATATATATATATATATATATGGATACATGATGGGCGACTGGGGAATATGAAAAATATTCCACTGAGTGCAGAACTGATATCACAAGTGGCAAGCCACTTGTGATATTATCTCAGTTCACCTTGCACGAGTGGTAATATTTTCCATATTTCACTTGTCGCACATCATGTGTGTGATTTATACAATAGGGGCCCCAAATTATTTGTTTCAAATTTGAATACTGTTTGTTGTGTGGTTTGTGACTGGAGCAGTTGTAGTTGTCATGAATGGGGTATGTGTGGTTACCGATTGGTTGGTTTTCCTGTGTGTGTGTTTTTCGTTTTAACTGGTTCGTAGTTGCTTGTTGCGTAGTGCATGTGTTGTAGTTGGTGTTCATTGGTCTGGGGCAGGGATTAACGTGGAACTGCAGGACGGCATTGAATCTGTGGAGTAAGTGGTAGAAAAGACATATTGTTTTAAGTTTTCTACCGTTTAGGATACATAGAGTATGTGGGTTGGCTTCTTTGGTACTGTTTTTTTGTTTAGTAGAACCGGCTATCTTTTGTAAGCCGACGTTTTACAGCGGCTTCTGCAGTAGTGTGAGTTGCAGCTTAAGAAGCAGCACGGCTAGGCAGGGTTTTCGTACTGGGTGCTGGAATTATAGAGATGCATTGAATTAGTTTGTTGTATAGCGCAGGGGTTTTGGGCTGGGTGCTTTAGATATGTAGTTAATTATTTAGTTGTTTGTTTTGAAAGTGGGTGTCATTTAATTTAGTGTTATGCTGGGGATGACTGATGTAACGAGGTTTGAAATATCAGAAGCTGACGTAGACACTGGAATATCTGTTAAGATATTCTGCATTGTCTACATTAGCTCCCTGATATTAAGTAGTGGTGAAAATAACATTTATTTAGAGTTTTATTCTTTCACCCCTACTGTATAAATATATCATATATATATACAGAATATAGGATATAACCAGTCGATGATGTAACTAAGATAAGTAGTAATACAAGGCCCCAGCCGCTAAAATTCAGTTACATACAATGGGTACACTAGCATTGTATGACTTTCCCTCCTTAATGCTCCCTGCTAGGCTTGCTCTCATATCCTGATATCTAGAACTCTGATTTTGGGGTGGCTGGTGCCTTCTGTTGTGTTGATCTTGAATCTGACCATATGATGGTCGCTGTTTCCCAGATGACACCCAACCTCCACCACCTTTACTCTGTCACAGTTTATGAGAACCAGGTCCAGGATAGCTTCACCCCTTGTTGGAACATCTGCTAGCTGCCTTATACTCGCTCCCCACAGGGCCATTAAAAAATCCCTGCTTCTTGTTGTTGATGCCATTTGTGAACTCCATTTTAGTTTGGGTAGATTGAAATCCCCTACTAATACTACCTCATCTTTGTCCATCATTTTGTGTATTGTTTCAATTAATTCCTTATCCCGATTTACCCCTTGCATTGGGGGTCTATATATTGCACCTATCCAGATGATTGCCCCGTTTCCAGTGTCAGCTGTTATCCACAGTGCCTCGGTCTTGCTGGGAGAGTCCTGTATTAGCATGGTTTTTATTTCTTCCTGGACATATATTGCTACCCCACACCCCATTTTTTCCCTTCCTGTCCCTTCTGGACAGGTTGTACCCTGGGATCACCGCATTCCAGCCATGGTTTTCGGTAAACCAGGATCTTACTTCGAGAAGGTTCCTGCAGTAGGTCTTCACATATAGGACTGCACCCTCTGTCATCAGGACCACATGGTAAACTTCTAGCTAGCAATATATAGCGGGAGACCACCCCCGGCATCTGCCCTCCAGTTCTTTCCCGCCGTCAAGCAGAATTCACCAGACCTCATGGTGAACTCGACTTCAGTCGACTGCCATTTTCTGTAAGTATTTCCCAAGTTTTCTGTCCTTTTTCTTAAATTTTGTTGCATGCCCGACAAAATTAAAGAGAAGTACTCACGAAGGGGCTTGCAGCCAGCAACAGCAGTTTTCTGGAGCTTCTACTTAGGGCTGTATTTTAAATAATTTAAAGCATCGTTTCTGTAAGGAAATCAGTGCCTACTAGTATGTATTGGCAGAAGAAGAGTTGCTGCACCCGGAGAGCTACAACACTAATGAAGATGGGACGCACAAAAACAACCAAACAGGATTTCTTTCACCCACGCGCCACTAACGCTAAACTACCAGACGAAACAACAAGCCCTACACCGTCCACGAGTTCAGACTCAAATGGGACTACATTAACAATTCTCCAAATAGCAGTGAATGCCCTGACAAAAACAGTCCAACAAATGGACCAAAAACTGGATGGCTTGTCTGAAAAATTTTTATCGCTAGAACACAGACTTGATGCTATGGGGGAAATAACGAAGATGGTGGAAGCGACAGTGGGAAAGGCCTTAGCTGCAATGGCCACCTCCTTATAAGAATAGGCCGCTTTGAGGAGCAGAGTGGAGCATTTAGAAAACTCAGTAAGGGCTGCAAATGTTCGGGTTTTAGGTCTTCCTGAGGAATCGGAGGGAGACCCCCTACTTAATTACCTGCAAACTTGGTTGGAGGACCTAACTGGATTGTCAGACTTCCAAATTGTAAAAGCATACCAAATTACTCCTAGAAGACCTCTCGGCGGCATGGACAATTCACGTACTTTTTACATTAAGATCCCCGGCAGAGAGAGATTTGCTGCTTGGGCCCCTAAGGAGCAAGGGCTTGATCTATGTTAATGAGGCCTGCATTTTGTTCTTTCCTGATTTCTCCTATGCCACCTGAAATGAGACAGAAGGCATTTGACAGGGTTAAAAACAGACTTCATGAACTGGGTATTACCTATTCCTTAGCTTTCCCAGCCCGTCTGTGTTTTACTGATGGCCGTCGCCAATTCCAGTTCACCGATCCAAAAGAGGCTGGAGCTTGTGTTGAAAGAATAGCAGCTAAACGGCAGCGGGAAGAACGCACTTCGGATGAGGAGGAATCTGAAGGGGACTGAATGTGCTTGAGTCTGGTGGACACTTTGATTTAAATATGGTTTGTACCTCTCTGATGGGTGAGTTAACCCACCTCAGTGCAGAATTTGACATTTAGGGTTAAAACTGGTGAGATAATCTCATGTTTTAAGTTATGGAGGACTTTGTCTGATGTTATGGATATTTCTAATCACTGGGACTCTAATGACTCTGATTCTTTTTCCTGTTATGATAACCACTCTTCTTTATTAATGTGCAGCTGTTAAAATTGATGCTTTATAAAGTTACTAATAACAGAGCAAGTTACTATAATAATTCTGAAGAATGTAAAATTGAATCTATTTGCTGAAGTATAGTATATTGTTCTATGCTGATTTTAAGGTGGGGTATGAAGGGAGAAGATGCATCAGGCTTAATTGCAGCTCAGTAAGAGTTACTGCTCAGCAGTTTCCAAGGAGCCCAGGAGACTTGATCTCCTTTAGTCAAGTGCCTAAAAATATATAAATATTAGAGGCATGAGCTGGTCTTGGTGCGGTTAAAGTATTTGTTTTCTCTATGGCACCAGACAATTACTTGTTTTAATTCTCTCGACTGCTAATTTTCCCGGGAACTTTATAGGCAGCACCCCCCCAACCCTGCTCAAGGGAAGCTCTGGACTGGAGATGTCTTCTTCTTTTTTTTTTTTTTTTAAACTTTCATTCTTTATTGTTTTTTGTTAAAAAAAACCTTTTACATACATACACTGCTAAGCTTTTGACCCAGCTAAAAACAAGGGACCACCTCTGGGCATTAGCTAGAGCCTCAGGCTCCCTGCCAGACATCCAAAGGTACAAACAGTCTCGTAACGACTACACTAAACAAATCCGAATGATGAAGAGTTCCTACTTCAAGGAAGCCCTTACCAACACCTGGGGTGATGAGAGAGCCTTCTGGGACAATATCAGAAATATCTCGGGAAAGCAGTCCAAATCCTTCCCTACTATACTGACTGTTGACGGAGCCACTACCCTAGACCCAATGGTCATGGCAAATACCCTCAATGCAACTTTCACCGACCTTAGTGGGGTCCTACCCCTGGACTTCTTTTCAGATGTAGACCCCTCAGAACCAACCCCCCTGCCACACCAAATCAACCACCTTTCCATTTCAAAAAAGTTTGGGCACACGAAGTTCGCAAATACATAAACAAGGCTATCTCTAAGTCCAGAGCAAGTAGTGATACTATAGACCTCAAACTACTATCCCTTACCCTGGAAGAGGTACTGCTCCCACTCACCAGAATTTTCAATCTCTCCCTCTGCCTTTGTCACTTCCCCAGCAAATGGAAGTCTGCAGTTGTCACTCCGGTGTTCAAAAGTGGTGACAAGTCTTTACCTGGGAACTATCGACCAATATCGATACTACCACCCCTCTCCAAAGCCCTTGAGCACATTGTTGTGGACCAACTCACAGACTACCTGCAAAAGTATAACATCCTCTGTGCATAGCAACACGGTTTCAGGCAAGGGCACAGCACATCGACCGCCCTCCTGGAATTCACTGGAGCAGTCCACAATGCAGTGGACAAAAGATACCAAACTGGAGCTGTATTCATTGACCTAACAAAGACTTCTGACACTGTTCACCATGGCCTGCTTGTCAGACAGTTACAGGCTGTTGGGCTCTCACAGAGCTCTAGTGCCTGGGTAAAAAGTTACCTGGCCCAACGCTCACAAAGAGTAAAAATCTCAGGAGTTCTCTCAGAATCAAATCCGGTTCGCTCAGGCATTCCCCCAGGATCCATACTGGGCCCTCTTCTCTTCAGCATATTTCTAAACTCCCTTCCTCAGTCTTGCCCAGAACAAATTATCCTCTATGCTGACGATGCCATGATTCTCTCCTCCCATAAGGACCCAAAACCCTTACTCCTCAGCCTGCAGCTTGCTTTCACCAAGGTTGAGAACTGGTTCTCAGAACGCAAACTGGTCCTAAACCACAAAAAAACTAAATCCATGCTCTTCTCCAGCTCGTAAAACAAGAAAAGGCAAATTCCGCTTGCTATCAATACCTGTGCAGGAAATACCCTCGAACAAGTGTCATCATTTAAATACCTTGGAATCTCTCTTGATCCCTGCCTATCCTTTGGGACCCACATTGATAGTATTGTGAAAATTGTGAACCAACGAATTTGTATCCTATACCGAAACAGACAGTACCTTACCCAATCTGCGCTGAAGATTGCTATCCAAAGCTCTTTGATCTCTGTCATAGACTATGTCCTAATTATCTATGGCTCTGCCTCAACTACCGCACTCAGGTGCATAACAGCCTCCCTTAACAAGGCCTGTCAGCTGCTCACTGGTGGCCAAAGATGCACTCATACATGTGAGCGCTACACTCAAATGGGATGGTTACAACTCTTCAATCGCATAAAGTACCTTTCCGGCTTGATGGGGGAAAAAATCTACCTTGAGCCTCACTCCACCTTGTATCCAAGACCTACTACACCCTAATACCAACCCCCGTTTCACCAGAAATTTGGAGCGTCAGCTTCTCCAGATCCCCCGATGCCGCACCACTCAGAGCCAAAGATCCTTTGCCCACCGTGCATCCAGCTGGTACAATGCCCTCAGCATTTACATCACCACCTCCACTTCCCCTGGATTATTCAAATCTAGGCTACATCTTCACCTCCAGCTCTTGTGACCTGCTTCAATTAATTTCCCCCACTTGACTTTTTTGCTTAGCCTACCATTCCTGATCACTTTGACAAAGATGCGAGTTGCACTAGTCTCCCTATGTCTACCACTCCTTGCTCCTCTCTCCCCCTTCCCTTGTTTTCTCTGTTGAATTCTTCCAATCGCCCAGTATGTGTTACTCAAGTATTATTGTTCCATGATACCATAACTGAACTGCTTAATACTGTTTAATGCTGCTTCATAATTTGTGGCTTTTTTGTTTCATTTTGTCTTGTTTGTACCCTACTGACATGGAACCTTTGTAAAAGAGCCATGGCTCAAAGGTATTAATTCCTAGATTTTAATAAATAAATAAATAAACCTACATATATCACAGGATTCAAAGACAAATATAGGTCATATCACATAAATCAAACCACATTATAATTTATAAGATCCATATAGTCTAAATATAAGTGTTCCAAGCAGTTGATTTAGTATGGTTCATCTATGTTTTCCCTTCTCTTATTTTAAAACTATCTGATTCTATTTAGGAATTTCTTTGCTCCCTATATTTTATAGACCCAGACAAACATAAGGATAAACTTAATAAAAAGGACATTAACAAAAAAAGGACAGGAACTTTACACAAATACAGGCACTTAATTTTACAGTCTACACTAAAAGAGCTTAATCTCATTTGTTTCATTCTAATGTGTGATTTTGTACATAGGGGGTCGTATACCAGAAGATCCAAGAGGCCACATGTCCCCTTTTTGACTAGTGTCTAAAGTTTAGGGTACAAACTCCGAATTAACCAGGCCCATATACAGAACCCATCTCCTCCAGATTATATTAAACCTGGTCTGTTGTTTATTAAGCGTTGCTGTGAGAGCCTCTGCTCGATATATGGAGATCATTATGTCTTGCCATCTCTCCATGGTGGGTTCTTTGTTTGTAAGCCAAAGCTTACAAACAGCCAAAAGGGCATATTTTAACAGTCTACTTATGTTTGAGTCTCTATAGCCCATTGGAACCTCAAACAAAAAATATAGGGAAGCAGTCAACTTAATTTCTGGCTCAAATACTGACTGTAAAGCATGTTCTAATCGTTGAATACATAGGGACAGCCTCGGACACTCCCTCATTATATGATATAGAGCAGCCCGGGGAGAACCCACATCCTCTCCAGCATACCGCCTCTCTGTCTCCCTGATATTTCACCTGTATTGCTGGGGTCCTAAAGAATCTAATATGCATTTTCCAAGAGAATTCTCTCCATTCGATGAGAGATATCCCCCCATATAATTTCCTTTGTGCCCACACCCACATATCTGGGGATATCAGCATGTCCATATCCCTAGACCATGTCTTCCCAATTGACTCAGTATTATCTCCCTGCCATGATAGAAGTGCCCCATGCAGGTAGGAAATCATGTGAGCCAGGGGAGCTCTATTTTCTACTGCCTCCTTAAAAATGTTTAATATCTGGGGTGGTGGTTCGTTTTCTTCTTTTAGTCCACTTTGCATGGTTTTGATGAAATCCCCTAAATTGAAAATACCTAAATCTGTCCCTCCAAGAAAGGCAAAACTTAATCACCAATTCCTGGAAGGATCTGATCTCTGTCCCTTCCATAAAATGCCAGATCAGGTGGCGATCTCTCCTTTCCCATCCTCTAAACCCAGCATCCCAATTCTCAGGGCTGAATCCCTTGATGTATAGGATTTAATACATGAGGCCTCTCCACTTCCTAAGTTTTTTATCTCCTAATACCCCATACCAGACATTCAGTGTTACCTCTGTATAAGGGCTCAAGTTTCTTTCCAGGGAGCTGTATCCTACATCTCCAAGCAGTGCTGAATGTAAATTACCTAAACCCTGCCCTAACAGCTCCAGATGCTTCCACTTAGCAATATAACTCTTACTGAACCAATATATAGAGGTCCTGAGCTGCGCCGCTCGATAGTATAATTTAAAATTGGGTTAGGCCAAACCTCCTTCCTCTTTTAAAGCCTGCAAAACTGACATGCAAACTTTTGGCCTCTGTGGTCCCCAAATGAACCGTGATATTCTTCTATTGAGGGTGGTATATAAGGAGTCTGGTATTTGGATAGGGAGGGTCTGAGTCAAATATATAAAACCTAGGGAGAATTACCATTTTTATTGTTTGAACCTTCTGAAATGAGGGAATGGGTATTCCCTGCCACTTCTCCATGTCCCTTTTAAAGTTGTCTACCATTGGGGTATAATTAAGCAAATAAAGTTGCTCATATTCCATACAGATCTGTACTCCCAGGTACTTCAAATGTTTCAAGTTCCATCGAAATGGGAACTTACTTTTAGTCCACTCAGATGGATTATAATTAGCCTGAAGCACCTCCGTTTTGGTGGTATTTACCTTGTACTCTGCTACCCTCCCAAATTCTTCCAGAGCTTCCCATAATTTGGGCAGAGCCTGATCTGGATCTTGTAGATAAATCAACAAATCATCTCCATATAATGAGAATTTATGTTCTTCTCCTCCTCCCCACCTTACCCCTGGGATCTCTTGTGATTGGTGTAATGCCCCAGCTAATGGCTCCAGATATAGGGCAAAAAGCAGGGGAGATAGTGGGCACCCCTGCCTAGTGCCCCTCCTCAGTTGGAAGGGTTCTGTAATCCTACCATTGATTTTAATATAGGCCTTGGGTCTGGTGTAAATGTTATTGATAATCTTAACAAAGGCTTCTGAATAGCCAAACTGTTTCAATATCAAGCCCAAAAAGTTCCATGCTACCCGGTCGAAGGCCTTCTCCGCATCCAAACTAAGAAGAAGGAGGGGAGGCCTCGACCGGGCAGCATGGTGGAGAATGTGCAGCGTTCTCTTAATGTTGTCCTGAGTCTGATGTCCGGGGACAAAGCCTGTCTGGTCAAAATCAATAATAGAGGGAAGTAAACCTATATGTCTCCCCTAAAGCATATCTTAGAGTGAATGGCTCCCTATCCCCCCCTTCCATTAGCCCGTGGAACTAGACAAGGCTGCCCCCTATCTCCCTACCTTTTTGCGCTATTCATTGAACCCCTTGCTGCATCCTTACGGAACACTCCCCAGGTAGAGGGTATCCCTATTGCGCAATCAGAATACAAAGTGGGGCTATTTGCGGACGATATTACGCTTACTCTGTTATCCCCTTCACAATTGATCCGGTCAGCATGGGATATATTTACACAATTTGAGAAACTTGCAGAATTCAAATTAAACATAAATAAAACCGAGATACTAACCTTCAACTATTCTCCCTCTTCCGAGATCAAAAAGGCATTTCCCTTTAAGTGGAGGGCAACTAAAATAAAATACTTGGGTGTTCACCTTCCCTTGGACCCTGGAGTTATTGAATTATCTAACTTTGAACCTCTCACAGTTCAGATTCAAGCAGACCTTAATAGATGGTCCACGTCTTGTACCTCCTTATATCAAAAAAATCCTCGCAATTCGCTCCAACGTCCTCCCGCGAATTCTTTACCTACTTCAAACTATTCCTTATTTTCCTTCCAAATTTTACTTCACATCCTGGAATAAAATGATACAGAATTTCATCTGGGGGAAAAATCAGCCTAGATCTAGACTATCCGTACTTAAATTATCCCTCAAACAAGGCAGGCTTAACCTCCCGGACTTTCTTCAATATGCCCAAGCGGCATTCTTAAGAACCCTAATATTATGGCTCACACCCTTGTATACTTCCCCATGGAAGACCATAGAATTCCAACTTAATGACTTACATGACATAAAGAAGATATTGTTCTCCACAGATGATAACTCCTTAAGCCCTTCTTCCTTAACGCCCATAACAACACAAACTTACAAACAATGGAAACAACTAAGAAAAGCGGGTCCTACCCAGCAACTATTTGAGTTTTCTAAATTAATCTCTCAGGATGAAAAGTTTATTCCCAATCACATGGACCTAGCCTTTTTCAGATGGCATGCACTAGGCCTATCACACATATATCAATTCCTCTCCTCAGAGGGCATCATCCCCTTTGAAAAGCTTCAATCCCAATTTTCTCTAGGACCCTCTGACCTTTTCCGCTATATTCAAGTTTGAAACCATCTCTTATGCAATAACATAATACCCCCAAAATACCCTCTCCTATGCCTAATTTACTGAAAATATTCATAGATGCAAACGAGGGGAGAATGGGAACCCATCTTATTGGCTGGATATACTGTACACAGAACTACAATCTGGTCTTCCTAATCCTACACTCTTGACTTTGACCGCCTGGAACAAGGAACTGCAATTACAAATCTCCCCCGACACATGGATAGAAACAACACTAACAGAGATAAGATCGACCTCATCTCCGTATTGAAGAGAATTTGCCGGGAAATGTCGCTCCAGATATTTTAGAGCCCCCTCAATTCTAATGAAATACCTTCCAGACTCATATGGAAGGTGCTGGAGAAATTGTGGCTGTTCCCGAGCTACTCTCTGACACGTTTTCTGGACCTGCCCATTCCTCATGCCTTTCTGGCTAACTTTTCAAAACGAGTAATTATCCATTCTGTTCTCTGAGCCTGTTGAACTAACAGCCGAGCAGTTCTTCTTGGGTGTGTACCCGGACCATGCTCCCCCCCGGGAGAAGACCATATTATCTATTTGTTTTGTGGCTACCAAAATAGCAATCACGAGATGTTGGATGAGAACACAGATTCCCTCACTACAAAATTGGAGACAAATAATGTCAGAAATCTATAAAACAGAGACATTTAACCTAGAACTAAGAGGAGGTTCCATCCTTCAATTAAGAAAGTGGAATCTGTGGATCCAATATATTACTGCTCTAAACTTAGATTTTGCCCTTTAAACATCATATCCTCTAATTTGGTCGGTCCAGTTAGCTTTTTACCCCGCTTCATAACCCTTATAAACCATTAACCTGACCCCGGGCTTCATTTCAAAAGTCATCATTTTCATGTAAACTGTCTAAGCACAACTGACTCTTCTTCCTGTTATTTTGTTCCTATATAAGGATGTCTACATTTTTGATATCGAACTGCATCTCAAAACGAATCTTCCTGTATCCAGTAATGTCCATTGTGTGGTTTGTAAAACACTTTTGAATAAAAAGAAATAAAAAAAAATAAATAAATAATAGAGGGAAGTAATCCCTCCAATCTCTGGGTTAAAATCTTGGTATATATTTTATAATCAATATTCATTACAGAGATTGGACGGTAAGATGCACACTTGAGTACTATCCTTCCCTGGTTTCGGAATACTTGAAATCACCGCATAATTCCAGGTATCTGGAAAATGATCCCCCAATTGTGCCTCTCTACATGTTGCCAGCAGAGGGCCCTCCATCTCTTTTTTTAAAACATTATAAAATTCGGGAGTATACCCGTCTGGTCCCGGTGTCCTAAGGGCGAAGGCGATGTGCCAACAACCTCGTTGCCCTAGGTCCCACTTCCCCATACCTCTGACAAAGACTTTGCAGAGCTTGTTCAGTCTTAACTTCAATCTGCTTTTGGATCTGCTGCTTCAGAGTTAGTATCTTGGCCCATGCTGTGCCTTCCCCCTCTGCGTGTTGTTTTTGAGCCTCACTTAATTGCTGCTGAAGTGATTCCATTTGGGCATTCCGTGTTTTTTTTATAATATGTTGCATATTTAATAACCTCTCCCCTCAGGACCATTTTAACGATGTCACAAAGGGTAGCCCTGGAGATTTCTGATGAGTCATTTTCCCCCAAAATCTGCTTCATCTTATCCCTGGCCATTTCTGTAAATTCTTTTACATTTAATAAATAATTATTAAATCTCCATAGTGTCTGGCCTCTAGTTGTTTCCCAATCCAACGTTAAAGAGAGTTGTGCATGGTCTGATAAAACCGAGGGCATATGTACACATTCCCTAATTTGGAATCTGTGCTCTCCTGCGATCAGATAATAATCAATTCGGGCATATGATCCATGTGGGGGAGAATAATGTGTATAGTCTCTCTGCCCTGCATGTTCTGAGTGCCACGCATCCATCCAGTTGGTTGTTCCTAAAAAACGTTTAATCAGTTTCCCAACTGGAGTGGGACGGAAGGTCCCTGACTTAGAAGTGTCTAAATGGTCCCAGATCTGGTTAAGATCACCTCCCACCACCAGTGTCCGTCTATGGTATTCTGTGATTTTATGAAGCAAACCTCTCACCGTGACCACCGTTGCCCCTGGGGGAATATACAGTGAGGCCAACGTAAGGGGTGATCCCCCAGTACCCCATACGCCAATACCAATCTCCCCTTCGGATCTATGTACTGTGCCTCCGGTTTAAATAAGGATCCCCTCGGGATTAAGACCACTGTTCCCCTCCTCTTCCCCCCTCCGTGAGTGGAAGCGATCACATGATCAAAGCCGAACCTACTCAGCTTCTTATGTTATGCCCTGCTCAAGTGAGTCTCCTGTAAAAGAACAAAAGACTGGGCCTGTCGCCTCAAAGAGGAGATTACTCTGTATCTTTTGACAGGATTATTCAACCTCTTCACATTTTGTGATAATATCTTAAGGCTGTCCCTATTATTCATCCTTATGCCATTTTTTACTTCCAATATTATTTGTCCTGCCAATACATTTTAATTGTCGCCCTCCTTTATACCCCTTATCACTCTCCTCCAATCTCCCATTCCAAATGCCCTCCCATGCGCATAGTAAAGTGCCTCTATAATGGACAAAACACAAATACACACCCACATGTAAAAAACATTGTAACTCTAATCTTATCCCTGGATGGGAAGGTTTAAAACTCCCTTCCCTCACCAACTAGGGAAAACTATTTACATAAGTACCTCCAAGGAAGGGGAAATGAGTAAATCGACCCCTAAGATCTCCAGTAACAATGCCCCCGAGTGAAGGGTACGAGCTCCTACTGTAGTTTGGCCCCTCTGGATCCTATCCACTGTGGATCCTGGCCTGTTGTCTAGGCCTAAGTATGTCACCATAGCACCTATAGATGTACATCCATAAAATTTGAAAGTCCCTCCCCAGCCTATTAGGCTAAAGATTAATATTATAACCTCAAACCATATCATTCAAATTATTGATAGAAGAAGACAGGAAATATTATCTCCTTGTCCTCCCCCAACCCGGCCATTAATATACTCCGTCCAATGGATCCCTTCCAACATAACTTACCCCCGATCCCTTGAGAATATCAAACTTAAAATTCTCATCTTTCCTGAAGAAAAAGAAAAGATAAAGAAAAAAGAAAAAAGGGGGAGATTAGTCCCCTTATAATCTTGTCTCTCTGGGAGGTTATATTAGGAATATATATGTCCCATTGTTTCTTTTGTTTGTAATGTCCCTTCATTTTAATAGTCTGTTCCTTGTGAAAATGGGAAAATGATAACTAAGTCCACTGATTTTTGTCCACCAACTTTGTTCGGTAGGCGGGTGCCCCCTCCCCTTCTACCCAGGCCTGGCAGTAACCGCAACTACGACTACTTGGGCCCTCTGTTAAGAAAGGTTAGGGTCTGCAGATACAGCAAGGAGTCTTTATCTCCAAGCACTCACTGTGCACCTCTTCAAGTCGCCGTTTCCCCTCTGGCATCTCCATCTTCTCTCTGGTGCTGGCGAGTAAGTTTCCGTAACAATTTCTTGATATCCTGCATGGTATTTGGAGCTGATCCCCGCCCCATCCTTCTACTTCTGCGCAGTAAAACTAATTGCAAGGGCCCAATTAAATTCGCTTCAGATCGTGGGGAAACCCCCTGTAGCTCATGGCCTTTTTTCTTTAAGGCCGAGATTGCCTCTTCAGATGTACAGTATAGCTCTGAGCCCGTCTCCCAATGCACCTGCAAACGTGCGGGATACAGTGTCTGAAGCTTCACACCCAGCAACTTAAGTTTACGTAGTATGGGCATGTAGGCCATTCGGTGTTGTTGAATTTGCAGTGGATAGTCCTGATCGAAATATAAATGTGATCCGTTATGCTCTACTTTCTGTTGCCTCCACGTTGTTCTAAGCACCATCTCCTTATCTCTGTAACTAGAGAATTTTATCACTGAGGTTCTTGGTCTGGCTGATGGCGCCATGGGTTTCGCAGACAACGCTTTGTGGACCCTCTCAATTCAAAAGTTAAAGGCCTATGGAAGCTCCAATACATGACGCAGCATATCTGCCATAAAATCTGCCATCTCCCCTACTTCAGAGTCCTCTGGCAAGCCATACACCCTCAGATTCTCTCTCCTAGCACGGGCTTCTAAATCAATGTATTTGGCTGCTGTACTTTTGCTGCTGGCTAAGCACTTCAGTAGCCTGAGAAAGACGAAGTATATCATCCTCTGCTCTTGAAATCCTATCTTCTGTGGTGGTCACCCTGTTCTCGAGTTTAGTGAGGTCTGTATGCAATATATCAAACTCAGCTTTATTTTTGCTTCTGGATAGCTTAATTTCAGTCAGCAAAGTCTCAAATCTAGAGAGCGATAATGTCTCTAGCTCTGATTCTGTGTCCCCACTTGCCATGCTGGACGGTGATTATCTCCCGTTATCACGTTGGTTCATCCGTGGCGATCCTGTTGCTTGTCTATCTTTTTTAGCAGTTTTAGATCGGGATCTGTTTCTATGTATAGCCTCACTACCAGTTTTGCTCATTTTAACCAGAAATTACTTGACTTTGTGGGCAAATTGAGCCGGAGGGACGAGGAGCTCTGTCTTCAGACCACCATTGTGTCAGTGACGTCACCGGAAGTCGGTCTGGAGATCTCTTCTAAATATCTTTGTTGCTGAGAGTTATAATAGACCTTTCAAGGTCAGTTTATAAATGTTGTGTTTTAACATATCTGTCAGAAAAGTTAGGGCATTGGTTGCATCATAGTTCCTGAAATAGATGTAATGCAAAGTACATTAATTATAACTGAAGATAACCCCTAATGTTGTACTAATTAAATGGATAATCTTCATCCTATGTAATGTCTTTCTGAACTTTCTGCCTGTATACCTGTTCAGGATGTAAGTGTTTTTATGCTTATGCACTAAATGCTATAAATAAAAAAAAAAAAAGAAGTGCTCAGAGCGTGGTGCTCAGATCCCGCATGGGGATGATCACTCCTGCTGCATCCTCTGCCTGGGCCCAAAACACTGGGTGGCAGATTATGAGATGCCATTCCTTTAATCAGGCCATGCGCTTCCGAAATCGGAAGGCCCCCGGTGCCCATCTTCTAAAACACCTTGCATCAATGGAAAAGGAACTTCAGGAACGTTCCTCTTCACCCACCTCAGAGAAAAAGGAGAAGCACCAGGAACGGTCTCCCTCTTCCCAGCATCGCCAGACAGCCAGCGCCACTTCAGGTGGGGCTTCAACATTGGTGAGTACTCCTCCTCCTCCTAGGTCTCCATCCGCCCCAGCGGATTGGATGCCTTCCCCCCTCCTACCTCGGTCAGTGGGCAGCAAGGGGGTTCCTCTCCAGAGGATTTGCTTTTAGGGCCTGTCGACAGCTCGGCCGGTAAGTCTCCCTCTGGCTCCATGGCCGGATGCACAACCTCAGTAGATAAGCCAGACTCCAGCTCCTCTGTTGTTATCCGCTCGACCACAATCGGTAAGTCAGACGTCGCCTCCTCCGTCGCCTTACCAGTCGAAGCCGATCAGTTGGTCGCCAGCTTGCCCGACCACTTGGCTGAAGCTCCCACCGTCAGAGCCTTCCTTGGTTCCCGACGTCATGCAGAGTCAGCTTCCAGACTCCCCTGCATCCTGTGAGGGTTCTCTTTCCAGGGCCTCACTGACTTAGCCCGACCACTCATTTCCCCCAGACCTCAAGTTCTGCTGTCCTGGGGACCTCTACTGTGTCGGGCCTTCCTGCTGAGATTTCTGCATCCCCAGTGGACCTGTCGACAGGGGTATTGATTCCCTTAACCCACCCTTGCCTTTCTTGGATCAGATGTAGGGTGTCATTTGACCCGCAATGCCTGACCAGTCTCTGGTTCAAGAACCCACTGATTTGGGAATGGACTCAGGATTTTCTGCTCCAACACCGGAGCCCCCTCTTGGCCCATCAGGGATCCCTATTGAGACCCTAGGCCTGCCGACGGACCCTCATGTTCGCAGGTCCCTCAGCCCTGCTACCTTCTGGGCCTTCAGCCCCTCTGCCGTCGGGCCCGTCTGGCAACTACCCTGGCTACCCACCACCAGAGTTCCCATTTTACCTGACGCCTGAAGGGCTGTCGCTGGGTTACCCATTGCAGGTGCCAACGCCAGGGTACCCTATGCCAGGCCACATGTATCGGGTACCATCCTTACCCCTACTGGTATCATACTCCCAGCTACCCCCCTTACTCTACCATGGGGAACCCAGACTTCCAACCTCCCCCACTGTCACCGCCTCTCCCACCTCCGCCAGAACCACAGGAGACAATTCCAACCTGGTGAAAAGATGCCAGATCCCAACTTCTGCAGGAGCTGGGCCAGCCCCATCTGGTCGTGGCTGCCACCACATCTCACAGGGCAGTGACAAGGAGCCCATCCCCATTTGACCAACGGTCGTCGGACAGAGACTCGGGCTGGTGCCCAACGGGGGCTTTCTCTGGAGCTAAGACCACGGAGGTGGTACCCGACGTTACCTCCTTACCAAGCAGACCGGAGTCTTCTGACTTGGACTCTGACTCCAACTCTGTCAGTCATTCGGAGCCTCATTCCCCTATAGAGCCACAACTGAAGGAGTCTCCAAAGTCTCCGCCGGAGGACACGTCCTTTGCAGAACTCCTCAGGTCTACCCAGTAATCCTGCGGCTGGGCATCTCAGGAAATGGACCCCAAAAGGAAGAGGCTCGCGGAGCATCTTGACCTAACTAATGTGGACCCCTCCACATCCCACCATGGATGGGGCCGCACAAGGACTTAACTTCGACAAGGTGGCAACAACCTTCACCCATTCCTGCAGTTTCAAAGAAGGCCAACAGGACTTATCACCCCTCGGAAGGGGCATGCCATTTAACGAGCCAACCTAAGGCTGACTCTTATCATTATCACTGCAGCCCACGATAGATCGGCTCAGCCAAAGCATCTGAGTGCCTCCCCACAGGACAGAGTCCAAACAGATGGACCAGTGCGGCCGCAAGGTCTACGCTTCCTCCACCTGTGCCATTCGGTCTCTTAATTATGTGGCCCACATAGTGTTCTTCCAGAATTCGGCTTTATCCAACTTGGAAAAGGAACTACAAGCTATTCCGGATGAGGACCTCAGAAATAAGCTCCTGGAAAAAGTAAGACTTAAGTCTTGCTGCTGCCATGCTTTTATTTATTTATTTATTGATTGATTGAAAATGTTTCACCAGGAAAGGCACAGTGAGCAAAAGATGCTCGTCTCACGGTCTGCGACAGGGGGAGTTTACAGAGAGGCAGGTATACATACAGTATTTGAACTTACAGTAGCAATACAGATCATGTACATAGATGGGAGGATTAAATGAACTTGTTGCATAGGTAGAGCAGTACAAAACTGCACCAGATCAGCAGGCAGGTATACATACAGTATTTGAACTTACAGTAGCAATACGGATAATGTACATAGATGGGAGGGATTACAAATGAACTTGTTGCCTAGGCAGAGCAGAAGACAGCACCGGATCAGCAAGTACAGGTTATACAAATCATGGTTACCCAACAAGGTAAGAACAGTACAGAACATGATCGTAAGGGCATGGAATACAAAACAAGGGTACACATCAAGGTGATACATAAGTGCAGTTTACAGAACAGGGGTGGGAGTGGCAAAACTTGAGTGCCAGTAGCAGAGGATGAGCTTCAGGGAGATGCGTCAAGTAGAAAGGAAGGATTTGGAGAGCAAGGAGGGAGGAGAGAAGAAGGGGTAGGAGTGTAGTGTATGGGGAGGGAGGGGATGGGGAGCCCGGGTTGCTTAGGAAAAGGGAGGGAGAAATTGAGAGTGCGAAGAGTATAGAGGGGTGTAAGCACGCAGGGTAGTATATATGCCAGACAATTGGGTGATGCCGGGACGCTGGTCAGGTGCAGAGAGGAGTGGGGAGGAGGAGCTGGGGGGCAGGGGAGATGCAATTAGTGCAAGGAAGTTAGAGAGGCATAGGAAAGGAGAGTTTGGATGAAGAATGGCGGATCTGGGTGGCAGGCCGCTCCAGAGCTTAGGAAGAGGTAAGAGAATGCAGACTGGCCAGTGGTCAGTCATGACGGTGAGGGATGAATAGTAGTCTAGGGTCAGTGGACCTGAGGTGTGTGAGGGGTAGGAGGGGAGGATAAGGCAGATTCGAGGTAGGGAGGGAGGGAGCCGAGCCAGATGTTAGAAGTGAATTTAGTACTATGAATTAGGCGACGGTTGCTCAGGGAGGTTAGGGACAGGGAACGATAAAGCATGCAGTGATGTGATCGAGGGGGGACATTGAGGGCAAAGTGACAGAAAGCATTGAAGAGGGGATCTAGTCTGGCTAGGGTGGTCTGTGCAGCGGGCTTTGAGGGCCACTTATGATTCAATTTATTCAGTGAACTGATGCACTGCTTCAGGCGTTTGCTTGAGGTGTCTGGCTTGGCTCCGGCTTGCGGGACTGGTGCAAGATGTCCAAAGCACTCTTCTGGACATCCCCTTCAGGGGTTCTGTCATTTTTGGAGGCGATGCTAAAGACATCATAACAGCTACAAGAGAGCGGCATATCAGTCAAGGATGTAGACTCCATGTATCGCTTGGGCCAAAAACCCAAGCAGCCTTTTTGTCGCCCCCCAGAAGAGAAGGAATAGGCAGAACCAGGGCAGACATCAGGGCAAGTGACGTGCTACTGGTTCTGGTGCCCAAACTTCCCAGGCAAAAGCCCAAAAAGCCGCTGGAGGTGATAAAGTGACACTCCCCTCTGCATCCTGACTCGAGGGGATTACCTCCACCTCCTCCAGTATTTTCAAGAGGAACAAGTGGGGGGAAGGTTCGCCCTCTACCTAGAAGGGGGGAAGGTGATAACCGCAGATGCTTGGGTATTCCAGCTCATTGCAAGAGAGCACTCAATCGAGTTCCTGGACAGACCCCTGGCCAATCCTCTGGGCAGGTCTCACTACCTGTCAGGCCATCAGAGCCTCATTCAGCAGGAAAACCAGGCTCTATTGGAAAAGTCAGCTATAGAGCAGCTTCCTCCAGGGCAGATAGGAAGGGGATATTACTCCCACTTCTTCCTAGTGCCCAAAAAGACGGGAGATCTGAGACCCATTCTAGATCTCAGCCTGCTCAACCTCTTCATGGAATACAAGAGTTTTTTTTTTTTTTCCCCAATTGTTTAAACAGGTGAGACGCACTAAGCTGAAAGCTCGTTTACAGGTGCAACCTGGGAGCACAGGGAAATTAAGTGACTTGCCCATGGTCACACAGTATGCAAGTGTGGGCTGTGGGATTCAAACCCAGGTCTTCAGATTTGCAGCTCAGAGCCTTAAACCACTGCACTATACTGCCACCACATGCTAACTCTCCAGGGACTCTTGCTCCGCTGCAACGGAACCAATGGCTGTGCTCGCTGAACATGCAGGATGCTTACTTTCACATTCCTATCCTCCAGGCCCACCACCTTTTCCTGAGGTTCTCCCTTCAGGAGAACCATTATTAGTTCAAGGCCTTGGCACCTCAGGTGTTCACCAAGTGCCTGGCGGTGGTAGCTTTGGCCTCGTCCCTTACCTGGATGACTGGCTGTTATCAGCAGCTTCAGTAGGTCAGTACATATAGGACTGGTGCAACCTGGCATTGGGTTGCACCGCAGACTTTTCTAGCAATCCCTGATGGGGGACCGCCCACCCGACATCACGTGACTGACGTCAGTGTGGCCATATATAGTGGGCAGTCCACACACCAGCTGCCCAGTTCTTTCCCGCCGTCACCTCGTGACAGTCGAATTGCAGACTTCCATACAGCGATCATCGTGTTAGTTCTTGCGCCAGATTTTCCTTTGCCAAAATCTTTATTTTGATATTCCTACTACTTGATGTCTTCACCCAAGAAGAAGTGCTCATCCTGTAGCACATAGATCCCTCATAAGGACGGTTACCTGAAGTGTGTGATCTGTTTGGGGCCCAGACCATCCTGTCTCCTCCTGCTTGGAGTGCCAAACTGTCAATCAGGCCACCAAAAAGCGGAGACAGCAGGTTTTGGAGGCCCACCTACTAAATGTCCGCTTAGCTTCTTTAGAAAAGCAAATGGACTGCATTAGAGAGTCCTCTTCTGAGAAATCTTCTCCCTTGAAGAAGCACCATAAGGAGAAATCTCGGGAGCGGGAACACTCCACAGATGAGACCTCATGGCCCTCAGCGAGCAGGGCTCAGCCACTGCCTAAGAAAACCTCGGACGGTAAGTCTGGCAAATCTTCAGCGGGTTAGTCGACTGTCGGCTCCTCCAACGACCGCACCGCTATGGCCGATAAGCCGGCCCCCAGCTCCTCCTGGGACCACACGGCTGCCAGTAAGACTGCTCCCCAGCTCGGGACCCGCGGCACTGCAGTCGGCCGCCGGGGCCCTCCCACCGCCCGGTTCCACCTGATAAAGACGCCTGTCTCCAAAGGCCACCAGGCATGGTTCTCACATCAGGGCTCAGCGCGCGCTCACCCAATGACCGGCAGAACCAGGGAAGAAGGCCCTCTCCCCTCCTCCTTCGCCTTTACCCTCCCTTCTCAGGCGGGTCCTTCCGGTGAAGATAGCACGGAATCCTCTGCATAGTCCCTTGGGGTCTGTTCCGCGCCTGACGGGTCATGGAAGGAGGCCCTCCCACCATCTGGCCTTCCAGCAGAATCCCCTCCCCCTCCTTCAGGTGGGATCCCAGCCCCGATCCCACCATCAGATCCAGCGAATCCCATTATGACACTGGATATTCCGATGACTCTTTCACAGCCAGGGCCCTGTCGTCTGCCCCCAGCCTTCGGCTCCAGTGCCAGACCCGCTTCCCCCATCGGGCCCCCTTTGTCCAGCCCTGATGCCAGCCCCTCCGATGCCGGATCCCCTTCTGGTGCAGGATTGGGTGGTGCCGGTCCCGACGTCAGTCCCCCTGATGTTGGCTATCCCGACGCCGGACCCCCTGCCGATTTATACCACAGCGGGTCCAATGTGGGTACCCCCTTCGTCAGATCTGACGACGGGGATTTATACAAGATCCTGGACTGTCCCACATTACCCTTTCGGGTATCCTGGGGACCACTTCTCGGCTGGCCCTCCTCCTGAATGGGGCTCTTTTGGGCAATACTACCCTGGTTATAACCCCTACCACCATTACCAGGGTTACCATTACCTGCCCCCACTGGTTATGCTTCCTCCTCCTCCCTCAGCCACAACCTCCTCCTCCTCCACCTCCTCCAGCTACGCCAGACTTTAAGATCTTCATCCAGTCTTGGTGGCAAGGGGGCACGCTCGGAGTTGGTTTCAGACCTGGAGACCAGACTTCCTCTTCCACGGTCTCCTAGGTCTGCGTCCTCAAGAAGCTCTTCTCCATCCATAGTACATGTCTTGGGGCAGCTTTTCAGGACATTACCCTTCCCGATATCCGTAATCTTCCTGACGAGGGAGCAGACAATGATGATGACGCCGAGTCAGCGGATGATGCCTTGGAGGAGCCAGAGGGTCCAAAAGGCAAGGTTTCCCCCAAGTCCTCCCCAGAGGGCCCTGCCTTCTCGGATCTTCTGAGGTCCATGAAGGATTTCTTCGACTGGGAGTCAGAGGAACAAGACCCAGTGAAACAGAGGCTAGCCCAACACCTGGACTTAGAGTCTCTATCTCTGGTCCCCATTCCTCTCTGGATTGGACCTCACCAGGACCTCATCTCTACGGTCTGGCAGATGCCTCATTCCCTCCTGGCTGTCCCCAAGAGGGCGGACAGGATTTACCGGGTGCCGAATGACACTCCGTTCCTAGAGACGCATCCTAAGGCGGACTCTCGGCATCTCAGCTGCTGATGATCGCTCCGCAACACCCAAGCACATGAGCATCTCTCCTTCAGACAAAGAGTCAAGGCAGATGGACTAGTTCAGTAAAAAAGTTTATGCCTCAGCTACATGCCCGCTTAGATCCCTCAACTATGTGGCCCACATGGTGTCCCACCAAAAGGCTACCCTGGCCAGGTTAGAGGCTCGTGTCCAGTCTATGGAACCCTCGAGTCTCAAAGAGGAACTTGCCGAGGACCTTCGCCGCTCTCGTTTTTCATGTACACATGCCTTGCGGGCTACATACGACTCCGTCGACTCTGTTGCTCACACCTCGGCAACTGCCATTGCCCTAAGATGACATTCCTGGTTCTGAGATCTCTGGCCTTGCCAACGAGGTACAGTCGGCCATTCAGGATGCCCCCTTCTGGGACGCGGTGCTTTTTGGTGGGGACACCAAAGATATCATCACTGATCTCCAGGACAGAGGCCCCGCCCTTAGATCAGTGAGGTCCATGTACTGATTGGGCACTCAACAGCAGCAAGCAGCCTTTTCAGAAAAGGACCTGGAAGCAGAGGAAGCAGGCCCCGGCTCGGCGCCTGAGCAAACATAAGTCCACAGGTTCTGCCACTCCTCCGGCCTGTTAAGAACCAGAGACGCGCAGGGGGCCCTCCCCCTGAACATCCTGCCACTTCCTGACTCACTAACCCCACTATGTCTTCAGTCTCATTATGAGGAGCAGGTGGGGGGGAGGTTCACCTGCCATGCGCAGGAATGGAAGGCAATAACCTCCGACGCATGGGTCCTTCAACTGGTGTCCATCAGACACACCATAGAGTTTCTGGAACTTCCTCCAGAATCTTCGCCAAAAAGGTCTTCTTACCCCAGGGATCAGGCTCTTCTCATTTTAGAAGAAGTTCAAAGCCTCTTGCTCAAGGAAGCAATAGAGTGCGTTCCCCTCCAGCAAAGGGGCAGGTGGTTTTACTCCCATTTTTTTCCTGGTTCCAAAAAAGACGGGAGTCTTCAGACCCATTCTCGACTTACGCAACCTCAGTCAGTTTGTCGAGTACAAAAAGTTTTGGATGTTGACGCTCCAGAGTCTCCTCCCACTCCTTCTGGAAGATCATTGTTTGTGTGCTGTGGACATGCAGGATGCTTATCTGCACATCCCGATCTTCCCCAGCCACCACCGTTTCCTGTGGTTCGACTTCCAAGGGAAGCACTTCTAATTTTGAGTGCTCCCTTTTGGTCTGTCCTTGGCACCCCGGGTGTGTACCAAGTGCCAGCGTGGCGGCGTCTTCCTTATGCCGCCAGAGTATTGCAGTTTTCCCTTACCTGGATGACTGGCTGATCTCAGCCTCATCCAGGGACTCTTTATTGGAGGTGCTCTCTCTTTCCCTTGGACCTCTTTGGCAGACTAGGGATTACTATCAGTATTCCCAAATCATCCATGATCCCGTCATAGAGACTACAGTTCATTGGGGCAGTCTTGGATACATTCCAGTGCAGAGCCTTTCTTCCTCCAGACAGGGTGGAGACCCTGATCCATCATGAGTGGCTTCATCCAGGACCATCCCGGCCCAGGAGATCCTCTGCCTTCTAGGCCTGATGGCAGCCTCCATCACTACTGTTCCCCTGGCAAGGCTTCACATGAGAGTTACTCAGTGGTCCTTGCGCGTGCAGTGGGACCTACTCCTGGATGACCTGGACTATCCGGTATTGGTCTCTGCAGCGGTTCAGAAAGAATTGCTTTGGTGGAGGGACCCCTGCAACCTTTCTGTAGGTCTCCCTTTCAGGAGCCCTGCTCCTCTGGCATCCCTAACTACAGATGCTTCGAACATGGGATGGGGAGCACATCTGGGGGAGCACCAAGCTCAAGGACTGTGGTCCAGCTTGGAAGCACCTTTGCACATCAATGTTCTGGAGATGAAAGCAGTCTTGTACGCCTTGCAAGCCTTCCAGACCCTCCTTCCCAAGGGATCACTGCTGGTCCAAGTGGACAATATGTCAGTAGTCTGGTACCTCAACAGACAAGGAGGAACCTAATCGTACGCCCCTGTGCAGGGAGGCAATGCGGGTGTGGAACTGGGTGGTCCAGCACAATCAGGCTGTTGTGGCCGTGTACGTTCCAGCATTTTAAATGTCCTGGCAGACAGTCTCAGCGGGTCTCAGACCCTAGCTCACAAGTGGGAATTAAATCAGGAAGTGGCAGAATCTCTCTTCCTAAATTGGGGGAGTCTGGAAATTGACCTTTTCGCCTCCCAATACAACGCAAAGCTTCCCAGTTTTTGCTCTCTTGATCCAAGGCATGGTGCTTTCTGGCACGATGTGCTGTCTCTCTCCTGGACAGGGAAATTTTTCTATGCCTTCCCTCCATTTCCCATTCTCCAGAGGGTCCTTCTCAAGCTTCAGGCAGAGAAGGCGAGGATGATTCTCATCACTCCTCTCTGTCCGAGACAAATTTGGTTTCTGCTGTTACAACAGCTATCCAGGGAACCACTGGTTCCACTTCCAGTGACCCACGACCTCTTGACCCAGGATCAAAGTCATCTTGTACATGTGGGGCTCAGGAAACTGCATCTTCATGCATGGCTCCTGCAGACACTGCGATTTCGCTTCTGGGTCTCCTCCCGAGTCGCTCAAGTCCTTATAGAGGCTAAAAAAAACCTCTACGTGTTCCACTTACACCATGAAGTGGAAACGTTTTTCCATCTGGGCAACTTCCAAGAATTGGAACCCCTTTTCTTGTTCTGCTTCTCAAATCATGGAATACCTCCTTCATCTGTCAGACTCTGGTTGTCATATTCTTCCGTGAAGGTCCACCTTTCCGCAATTTTGGCACACCATGAGCTGGTGGATGGTAAACCCGTGGCACAGTTTGAAGTCTCAAAAACCTTTCTGAAAGGGATCCTCCATCTGAACCCCCCCCCCCCCCATCCGCAGCCTCCAACTCCACCTTGGGATTTGAACTTTGTGTTGGAGAAGCTCACTCTTCCCCCTTTTGAGCTGGCCATAAGCTGTGTTTTGCACTTCCTTTCCTGGAAGATGATATTTTTAGTTGCCATTATGTCAGCCAGAAGGATTTCGGAGCATCACGCTCTGGTTTGTAAAGAGCCATATCTTATTTTCCACAAGAAGCGGACAGTCCTCAGGACAAATCCTAAGTTTCTTCCCAAGGTGGTGTCAGAAGCCACACTGAACCAATCAGTAGAACTTCCTGTTTACTTTCTGTCCCCTTCCAATAGAGGTGAGGCACTCCTGCACACCATGGACGTCCATCGGATCCTTTGGTGCTACACACACCAGACCAAGGATTTCCATAGCTGCGATCAGCCTTTTGTTTCTTTTGCCCCCAGACGTATGAGCAAAGCTGTTTCCAAGCAGTGCCTTTCCAAATGGTTAGGAACTGTATTCAGTATTGTTACCAAAAGGACGAAAAACCTCTGCCAGGTCCCATCAGAGGTGATTCTGGTAGGGGCATGGCTGCTTCCGCTGGCTTTTTGCAGAATGTCTCTGCGGCTGATATCTGTGCTGCAGCCACTTGGAGTTCTGTCCATACCTTTACCAAACACTACAGTCTGGACATTGCTTCTAGGCGGAGGGCTGGCTTCAGTCTAGTCGTCTTGCAGGGCCTTCTGTCCTAGGCTGGGTCCCTTCTGGTTCCCAGTTTCTATTGGAGCTATTTTCTCCTCCTCCCTGGTTTCTCTCGGTCTTTCTTTGGAGGGACTGCTTGGGACACTGTCCTATATGTAATGACCTACTGAAGGAACCCTCTCGAAGTAAGGTAGTACAGTTACGTAGGAACTTACCGTAGTAGTAGATCTTTGAGTGAGGTTCCTTCAGTAGGTCATATTTTTCCCTCCCTCCTTCCCCTCATTTTATTTCTTACAGGGACTCCAAATCCTGTTCGCTCCTGCTGTCAGGCCTCTTCCTAGCTCCGGCGGGAGAACTGGAGGCGGGCGTGTGGACGCCCATATTACGGCCATGCTGACATCAGTCACGCATGTTGGGTGTGGGCAGTCCTCATCAGGATTGCTAGAAAAGTCTGCCGTGCGGCCCGACGCCAGGTGGTGCCAGTCCTATATGTAATGACTTACCGAAGGAACCTCTCTTGAAGATTTACTGTTACGGTAAGTTCCTACATAACTGTACTTTCCCTTACCTGGATGACTGGCTGCTGTCGGCACCATCCCAAGACAGTCTGATGGAATCTCTTTCCACCACCCTGGACCTCTTTTCCAGACTTGGCATCACTGTAAATTATCCCATGTCTCAACTCTCTCAGCACCTACAATTAATTGGAGCAGTACTGGATATGGTCCAGGGCAGGGCCTTTCTTCCTATGGAGAGGGTGGAAACTCTAATTCAACTCTTCCTCATTGGCCATTCCTCTCTCCCCCAACCTTCTGTCTCAGGAGCAGGGCAACCTGGTGCATCCGAGCCTCAGATCTCTTCACCTGCATTTGTGGCACCTTTGGACATACTGTAGCAGTCTCACGGTCCGGCGTTTCTTCTTGAGTCGCCCAGGTTCTAGTAGCAGCTAGGAAGCCCTCCACTAGATATACTTATTTCATGAAGTGGAAGAGATTCTCTATCTGGGCCACAGCCAAGGGCTAGGACCCATTCTCTTGCTCGACATTCCAGATCCTTGAGTACCTCTTGCACCTGTCTGATTCGGGTCTCAGTTATCTTCTCTGAAGGTCCACCTTTCTGTGGCTTCCACCTACCACCTTCCGGTGGAGGGAAAAACCCTCTCACAGTTGGAGGTCTCCAAAACCTTTCTTAAGGGGATCCTCCACCTTAAGCCTCCGGTCCATAATCCGGTTCCTCCCTTGGACTTAAATTTTATTTTAACGAAACTTACTTTGCCACTTTTTTCAGCCGGCAGCAAGTAGCGACATGCACTATTTGTCTTGGAAAGCGCTCTTTTTAGTCGGTATCACTTCTGCTCAAAGGATTTCAGAGCTTCAGGCCCTCATTTTATAAGGAGCCTTATTTGATTTTCCACAGAGACCGGGTGGCTCTGCGGACTAATCCTTTCTTTCTTCCAAAAGTAGTCTTGGAATTTTAGTTTGAACCAAGATGTTCAATTGCCGGTTTATTACCCAGAGTATTGCAACGGGGGGGGGGGAGTACCTCTTGCATACATTAGACGTGCACAGGATTTTGAGATAATGTATCTCTCGGACCAAGGAGGCGCATAAATCTGACCAGTTGTTTGTTGCTTTCACACCCAGACGACAGGGTACAGCCATTTCAAAACAAGGTTTGTCTAAATGATTGGCAAATTGCATCTCGTACATTTACCAAAAGTATGAGAAACCATTCCAGGGGAAGTGAAAGGCCATTTGACCTGCGGTATGGCTGCTTCAACAGCCTTCTTGCGGAATATGTCCGCCTCAGATATTTGCGCTGTGGCTCTTGATCTTCTGTCCATACTTTCACCAAGCATTACAGTTTGGACATCACCTCTAGGCGTAGGGCTGGGTTTGATCTCACTGTTCTGCAAGGCCTCTTGTCCTAAGCAGCTTATTAATTGGCAGACGTTTCCTCCTCCTGGAACTATGTCTCAGACTTCTTTTTCTTGACTGCTTGGTATTCAGCCCTATATATGAAGACCTACTGCAGGAACCCTCTCGAAGTAAGATATTACAGTTACGTAAGAACTTACTGTAACAGTAGATCTTCGAGAGAGGTTCCTGCAGTGGGTCTCATTTTCCATCCCACCTTCCCCCATCTCCTGTTTTTTCTCTCCTTTCCTTTCCTTTCCCTCGGCTTTGTTTTCTTTAGCTCTGGGCTCAAGGAGTCTTTTCTCCTTTCTCCCGTTTTCCTGTTTCGGGGTCTTCTGGCCGGAGAACCCTCCCCTATATGCTGTCACGCCAGTGTCCTGTCATGTGACGCCGGGGGCGGTCCCCCGCTATGTATTGCTAGCTAGAAGTTTGCCATGTGGTCCTGACGCCAGGGGGCGCAGTCCTATATGTGAAGACCTACTGCAGGAACCTCTCTCGAAGATCTACTGTTGTGGTAAGTTCTTATGTAACTGTAATTTTCTGTCACAGCCACCCAGCCCAGCCCTTCCTGTGCCATGATGGCCATGAGGTCAGGAATTTTATTTGGTAAACTCCTAGCATTAGTTACCATCATCTTCCATATACATGCCCCCTCCTCCCCTTGTATGGTGGTGCTTTCTCTTATATTGTCTCCCTACTTTGTGTACATTGGTCTCATTCGGTATTGTTTGCAAGTTGTTTTTGGGGAGTGGCGACCTGCCCAATCGTTTCATTGGTGAGTGCTGTCCCCATGTCCCTTTCTCTCATTTTAAATTACTCATGTATACGTCGAACTTTTAGCCAGCACCCTCACCCCTTCCTTGTTAAGGTGCAGGCCATCGTGTCTAAAGATTGCTCTCTCCCAGAAGCTCTGCCAGTTTCCATTGAAGTGGTAGCCCTCTTCCTGGCACCATGTGCTGCAGCCATGAGTTGAGTTTGTCTATTTCCTCCACTCTGACTCTCCTAGTGCTTCCTCCTCTTTCCCAGACTGGCAGAACTTCTAAAAAGGCTAAGGTGGACCAAAGAGAGGCTACTTTGGTTTCCAGTGCAGTGAAGTGTTTTTTGGTCTCCTTGACTGTCTGATTGGCCAGGTCGTTAGTCTCAAGGTGGACTACAGTGTGTGCTTTTCCTCCTTCCCTGTGGACAAGCCTTTTTATGTGGTCAGTGTCCCTTTTTGCAGATGCTCTTGGGAGGAACTTGACCACAATCCTGGTTTCATTGTTCAAATTTAGATGGTGTTCCACACTGCAGATCATGGAATCTCCAACTATGAATAGCTTTTTTTGTAGTCCTAACAGTTTTATTTTTAGTTGTGTCCTTTTCTGTTTCAATACGACTCTGTTTCGTTACGCCGATAAACTCAGAGTTTGGACCCACTGTCAGCGGCGATATTTTTTGTTGGAATGCTATTGTCGTGCACGAGATTATGCTTATTTATCCTGCCCACTTTACCTCTCCTCTCCTCTCCTCACCACCTGCCAATCTCCTGATCCTATGTCCTGTCTATTATAGGGGTTGACATTTGGAACCTGGTGGATTGGAGGTAGAGTGCGCGGGGGCCAGTTGCCATGCAGTCGACTTTGTAGTTTACATATTATGTCCCAGGCTTAAGGAGGCACTATAGTACAGTGGTTTAAGGCTCTGACCTGCAAACTTGGAGACCTGGGTTTGAATCAAACAGCCCCCACTTGTGTACTGTGTGACCCTGAGCAAATCACTTAACTTCCTTATGCTCGCAGTTTGCACCTGTAAACAAGCTTCAGCTTAGTGTGTCTCTGCTGGTTAAAAAAAAAAAAAGGCTTCCTGAAGTTGGGCCCTGAGGTCGGTGATGGCCCAGCATGCGGGGCAGTGACCAAGACACTGAAAATATGACCTGAGGTAAAGTGCCCCACACTGCCCACAGTTGGCAGTGGCTATGTTTGCTGATAATTAGCAAGTTCCTAGGGATGTGTGGAACAGGCTGGAGTTTGTGTCCTCCTTAATGAGAGCATTATGGACGAAAGTAGGAGGAAATTTCCTGTGTGGACAGAATGGAAGGTAGAGATTTGTTCGGTCCCAGAAAATGGGTGAAGGAAAAGGGAGTGATTCTTGGAATAGGCGCTGATGTCCTCCTTCAGAGAGGGAATTTTGGACACAAAAGAGAAGGTTTCCACCTTCTGTGCGAAGTTAACACTGGACGAAATGTAAGGGAGTGACTCAGTTAGCCTCTCCCACAATGTAGACAGTTAGCAATTTGCGGACGGAGCAATTAAAAATAAAACAAACAATAGAATTTTTTTTCTGTTTCCCTTCCTTTATGTCTCCGCCTCTGCCAATGACCCTTCCTAAATGCTTTGCCGAGCAGCATGTGCTAGTGATCGGGGAGAGTGGGTGGGAGCTGGTCTCCAACCACCGAAAGTTATCGGCTACAAACGACTAGTAAGAAGAACAGAGAGGCCCTTCTCCAGTGCTGGAAATCAACAAAACAGCAAAAAACTCAGCACTCTCCAGTTCTGGAAATCGGACAATACTGTAAGAAACTCCCAAGTTAATATCCCCTGTAAAGTGTCCCCACAGTAAAATCAAATAAAAGTGCTCACCACCTCCATTTTTTCTGGAACTGTTCTGTGTGTGAGAGACTGAGTCAACCAATTAGCCAGCTCTACGCTCCTGTTCCCCACTGATGTCCATCCTCCATTACTTCACTGATTGTCCTGTAAACACAGAATCAATGCCAAAACTTGCTAACGGAATTAAACGGTGTATGCACTGAATGCAAGGATATCTGCAGTCTATCTAGTGGGCAGGGACAGTGCACTGGCAGATTCACTCAGAATGGGTCATGCCAGCCACGAATGTTCTATGAGCCAAAAAGTGCTGAATTTATTGGGGATTGCCAGTGGTAGATCTGCTTACCTCCAGGGAGAACATAAAGCTCCCCCATTTCTGTTGCAGGTCACCCTCAGTGGGAATAGTCCCATGGGATAATCCATCCCTTTCTGGCATTTGGTATGGGCTGACCTCTGCTGATAGCTGAGACGGATTGAAACAGTCTGATAGAAGTCTTAGGACATGCACATTTCCAGATTTCTCAGCCTGTTTTAGTCTGTCCTAGCTGGTTTGCAAGTCCCTGCCCTGCAGGGATCACCTTTTTTTCAGCACTTGTTTTAATTTATTTCTTCTGTTTCAATAGGATTTTCGGCAAATTTGGATTTTTCCTTGGCTGCAGCAGCACTGAACCTTCTTAGTCTTCAGTATATCTTCGGGGCAGCATTGGCTGGTAGGGCTGCTAAAGCTCCCACTCTCTCTGGCGCCTGGTGTATGCACATTTCCTCATCCCACGGAAGATTAGCACAAGGTAGGAGTGAAGTTGTAGGGTGAGGGAGTGTGCAGGGGACATCTGGATCACCACAATGAGTGTGCACAATTCGATGGGTTCCTGATGCGTAGTACCATGCAGTGCCAGCAACACCATCTTGGGAGGCCTCAACTACTTTTGGGGAAGTCACCGTCCATCTTACTACAGGCCATATATGTATATTGAGCATGGCTGCCATTTTGGGAGGCATTTTGAGCACAGACTTCAAAACATGCTGCCTAAAGGCACAGCACATTTTATACTGGGGACAACAGACCTTTCATTTGCCTTAATTCTACACAGTTGCCAAATGCCCTCACTTAAACTGTGAGCTTGCTGTCAGAGCAAGAAGGCAGCTGACTGAGGCAGTTAGAACATTTTTAACTAGGAGGAGTAAGTAGAGAGATACTGCTAGTGTATTAGAGGTGTCGGCTCTGCAAGTTAAAGTGGCACCTCCAATCAGGGTATACAACTTTAAAAGGTACAGTACTTAACAGTGTGCTGACCTGAGTTTTGCAGAAGGCAGATGAAAATTGACCTTGCAATTAGCTGGTGGATAGCTGTTAATTTGTGGGTTGGGCTTAGGCAGAAATGAAGCAGTTGTCTGCATTAAGACTTTAGTTAAGCTGTAAGCTTGCTATCAGCAAAGAGGCAGCTGACTGAAGCAGCTAGAACATTATTAAATAGCTGTTACTGGGCGCTGATCACGTGGTTGACACCAGCTAATCAGGACAGAGGACAAGAGAATGCAGGAAGAGGGTGAGAAGCATGAAAGAACTCTTAGCCCAGGTGTTCCGCTGCGTCAGTGTTCCATCACGACTCACGTGAGTGCCCCAGAACAGAAGTGTAGCATCTGCTTAAGGGACATCTGCAGGGATCCATTGGTGAGTTTGTGGTTCCAGGGGGAGCTGTGAAAGTTACAGATATCTGATAGCACAATTCTAAGTGGCAAAGCAGGTCGTGTAAGGAATCCTAGAGATACACTATTTAGGGTAGCCTAATATAGCAGTTAGTAACTGTGTATTGTGTAACAGTGTAATTTGGACAACCATTATCTGGGAGCAGATGAACATGATTAAGGCAGATACAGGTTAGTGCAGAGCATGGTGTATTACATTGTAGAGTTGAGGCATTAGGTACTGAAGATGGGGTAGCAACAGACAGAAAGGAGCACAGGATCAGTGGGGAGATAGCTGCAGGGACTGTTAGGTGCTGATCTCCTAGGATACACTACCTGTATATGTAGATTTGTGGAGCACCAGGCACAGCAGGTATAGTAGCAGCATGAGGAGAGAGATCCATGCTGCCTCACCAGGTGAGCTAGTACCCACAGACACACCCTGCATTTCTACACCCTTAGAGGCCGACTGGCCCGGGGGTGGTGGGGGTGGCTAGAGAGTGGTGGTGAGGGGGAAGGGTGGCAGGGGCAGTCTTAAGGAAGTCATCTAAACTCACCCAAACAGACTGCAAATTGCTTTGCACCACTGGATGAGGTGCAGGTGCCTGACTCCTTGGGGGAGGGGGTTCTAAGCCAATTAGGAAGGGTGAACAGGCACCCAGGGAACAGAACAGGAAGAAGACAGCAAGGAGTATCCTACTAGTAGGGGACTCTATGACTAGAAGGGTGGAGAAGAGGAAAAAGGAGGGAGTGATCAGATGCTTTCCAGGTGTGATGTGAGGAAGGAGAAGGGACGGTGGTGGTCAGATGGTTTCCAGATGCGTCGGTCATCTGTGATTTCGATAGGATAGGGAGGATAGTAGAGGAAGGGGTTGGGGAGCTTGGGGTGCTGGTACATTTAGGTGTCAATGGTCTGGCAAACAGCCTATTGAGATAGTGAAGCGTAACTTTCGAAAGGCTTGGAAACGGATTGAAAGCCCTGTTCTTGCTAAGGCTATCCCTGTGTGGGATAGAGAGAATGGGAAGGATAGGGTGAGGAAGGAGCAGAGTGAGGAACTTAACTGGTGGTTGAAGGGATGCTGTCAGGAGGAGGGGTACCATTTTGTGAGGGACAGGGGTGGCTTCTGGAAAAGGAGGCTCTAAAACAGTGACAGCCTTCACCTATCAAGAAAGGGGTCCAGTGCGCTTGGACAGAAATTTGATGTCTGCCTAGGTGGCCATGTAAACTTGGGAGGGGGGTACTGAAGCTGAGGAACCATAGGGGATGGAGAGCAAGAGGGAACCTTGCTAGAACATCCCCAGAAATGGGGGCTAGGAGCAATGGGAATGAAAGCAGCAAAGCAGTGGTCCATGCTGCATTAAATAAGGGTGCTGGAGGGGCTCATAAAGCCAGCTGGAAGCAGGAAGCTAAAGAGGGAGGGGGAGAACAAAGGGAGAGCATCTGAGAAGAGGAGGAAGAATATAGGCTAGCTTTGAAAGGCAGTTTTTCTAAATGCCTGAAGACCAGGAAACAAAATCCATGAACTCCAGTCGGTGGGGACAGATGCAGGATTAGATCTTGTAGCTATTATAGAATAAGGACTGGGGTCTGACAGTACCGGGGTATACCATGTAAAGGAGAGATGTAAGAGAACAGGAGGTGAGGGTAGCCCTCTGTGTCAAGGAAAGTATAGAGGCAGTAGAGGATGGGTCCATCGGGGGAGAAAATGGGGAAACAGAATCTCTGTAGCTACAACTTGAAACAGCATCGGGAAAAAGGTTATGCATGAGGGTGGTCTGTGGACTGCCAGGACAGTGAGACAAGGGGGATGGGATCAAGGGGGAGAAATTGAGATGTGGACTGCAAAGTGGAGGTAGTGGTTGTTGGGCGGGGGGGGGGGATCTTGGTCTACCAGAAATAGATTGTGACATCCAGCAGCTAAGAGCACCAGAAGTCAGTCCCTGTGAGATACATTGCAGCACTGCCTGCAGGTGAAGCTAGTCAGGCAACCCCAAAGACAGGCTTCTGTTCTCAGTGTGATACTCACCAACGTGGAAGTGCTAGGTGGAGTGCGGGTCGGAGAACCTCTGAGGTCCAGTGACTGTAATACTGGAAGGTTTGAACTGGTCCTGGGTACTTTCAAAGGCTGTAATTCTCAAATTCAGATAAGCAGACTTTGACCAGATAAGGGAATTGGTAAAGAGTAAGTTGGTTATAGTTGGCAAAATTAGGGTGGGGAGAAATTAAAGGGGCCATTCTTGAGGAAATTAAATCATGCTTGAGAACGGTTGCCAAGGGCATCAGGCACAGGAAGCGAATCTTGTTTTCTTTGATCAGGGAGAGGAAGTGAGGTCCTAAAAATAAGGACCTTTGTTAAGTACAAGGAGAAACAGTAATGAGAAATAGAGTGAATAAAAATTATTTATGTCTTTGGTGACCAGATAGGTGCACTGATCCAGAGGACCGTTTTCAGTCTTGACCCGGGCCACAAGGTGGCAAAAAATAGGTACAGGTGCAAAGAGTCAATTACATGATACAGTATGTGCATGCCCAACAACTGGCGGCGAGGGTGGAGAGAGAGAGAACAGTGGTAATGTAATGACAATATGCAGACAGGGTAGACAGGTAATGCTATATCAGTATGTACATAAGCATAGCCAAAATACAGATTGTGCAAGACACAAGCAGTAATGGTATACAGATACATGGTCCAGTTCAAGTACAAGTGAGAAAAAACAGTTGCTGTAATAAAAATTCAAATAGAAAAACAGTCACAGTTCATAACATCAAAGAGGCAAGACAGGAGGAAAGGGGGGCAGGGGTAGGCTTAGGGGTGGGCAGGAAGGAGAGAGGTGGGAAAAGGGGCAGGCTAGTGAGGGCAGGAGGGGGTACAAGTGCAGTAGGGCATCAAGTGAAAGTCTGGGTGCTGTTAGTGCATAGTAGAGTTCGTGGACCCTAGTGATGCTGTATGGAACAGTGACATTTTGCAGCAGTGAGGAGCCAGGTCTTCAGGTTATGTTTAAAAGCTAGGTGGGAGGGGGATGCGCGAACAGACAGGGGGAGCTTGTTCCATAGGGAGGGTGCTGTGACAGAGAAAGCTTGGGTTCCCTTGGTGGTGGAGGCATGGGGTACTTCTAGCGGGGGGACTGAGGATGCCCTGAGATTCCTACGGACCACTCTACCTGTCAAGAGGGGTGAGTAAGGGGACATATGTTGATTCCTGAGGGAGTTGTCCACCAGACAGCCCATCGCGTAGTCAAAGCGATCTGGTAGGGTGAGCCACCCAAGTGACTGGTAGAGTGAGCAGTGGTGGGAGCAGTAAGGGGCTTCAAGGACGAATTGACAGATAGTTATATGTTGAGTTTAGCCACATGTGCTGGGTGGTGGATAGGTGCGAGTAAACTGGGAAGCAGTAGTCAAGGAGGAGAAGTAGGTTGCCAGGTGCAGTGGCCAGGCACAGTTTGGCAGATAGGTAATGTTTGTGGTGGTATGCGGCACCTAGCTTCTGGTGGATCCGGTGCACCATATGGTTGACAGGTTCTGAGAAAGAAAGGGAAGGGTCAAGGGTAACACCTAGATATTTGACGGATGTAACAGTTTCAAGGGGAGGACAAGCAGGGGTGAGAACTAGGAGGGAGGAGTTGGCTTTGGAGGCTTTGGATAGGAAGGGTTTGGAACCAAACAGCATGGATTTAGTCTTTTTTTCATTGACTAGGAGCTTGTTTGAAAGGAACGAATAATGGGCGGTAATACGTAGATGTACGTGAAGATGAAGAAGGCCAAGAGAGCAGCCAGGGACACAAAAGCAGACACAGCTGTGTGTTTTAGAGGGGGGTCAAGGAAAGGGAAAAACAGTTCTTCATGGACATCGGTGGGGGGAAGGAAGACTGTAGAGGTAATTGTCAGGCTGGTAAAGGGGACAGGGTAATAGAGGACAAGCAGAAACTGAATATTTACAGTAGAAGATCATGGGTCTGTGCTGGAAAGCTGCATAAAGGCTGCTGCAGGGAATCCTAGAAATGGGGCAGGTGGTACAGGTGAAATGATTAAAAAAGGTCTTGCAGCCCTGAGAATAGATAAGGCTGCAGTGCCAGATAGTATGCATCTGAGGGTGCTCAGGGAATTGGCATTGGAGCTGATTGAACCCCTGGTAGGGCTATTCAGTAGCATACTAAGTCAGATGGTTACGACAGACAGAAGGATAGCAGACGTGGTACCACTCCACAGTGGAGGGGACAGGGAGGAACTGGGAAATTACAGGCCCATCTGTCTTACCTCCATTGCTGGTAAAGTCAAAGAGGACCTAGGACTGTCTGGAGAGAAATTGGCTCCAGGATGGTAAGCAGCATGGGTATGTAGCAAGGAGATCTTCTCTTGTCAGTCTTTACCATTCATTATTGGTGGGTGTAAGCAGGAGGCACGCACCTGCACGGGAGTGGTTTTTTTTGGGGGGAGCCGGCACCGACTGCGCTGCTCACAAGGCCCACGCACTGCATGGCACACGCGGGTTGGCCATTAGGTGCTACAGACTCCTCCTCCACCCCAGTTCTGTTTCTCCCACCCTCGAGGTCGCACCTACTGTGTGAGTTTCAGTGCTTGCTGCGTCATTGGGCCTGTTCCATATCTCAATGCCATTTTTTTTGCCTCTCCATCCTGGTTCTGAATCTACCCGATGCCGTTGGATACCGATAAGACCGTTCCTTTTATTATTATTGCCAGTAGCGCTGGGTCCTTTTTCTGTGAATTTTGTTGCAATCTTTTTGCGTCATGTCTGGTTCAGGGGCTAAGAAAAGATCCAAAGCGGATTGTGCCCCCTTGTGTTGGTGCCCCTGTGGCTGGCATTTTTCCGTGATGGACCAACATGACATTTATCTGCAATGCCTGAGTCCTAATCAAGATATGTACAACTGTGATGCCTGTTTCTCCATGGACCACTGCGTTCTGGAAATTCGCATGTTTAAAGTTGGCAGGACCCCGCCAACTTTTGGAGGACGGCGTCGTTCTAGGGATGCCATAGCAAAATATCTTGACCCTGCCTCCGGGTTCCCTCCCAGGTCTATACGGCCCAGTGAGGAGGAAGCCTCCTCAGATTCCAGCCTTGCCGTTGAGGAGGCTTCTTCCACAGTGTCAGAGAAACACCTTAGTTCCCTGAGGAGCCAGGTCAGGAGCATTGCCATGGCAGTTACCTCCTCGGAGATGCAGGCTCCCCTGGTGTTGCGGCCCATGGCTGCTGGGCCCAGCACCGGCAGACCCTCAGTGCCACCTTCCAGTGCTGTTTCGGATCCCAGCGCCATTCACGGTGCCAGGGATCGAGGCAGTGCCATCAGCAGTGCTGTGTCCTGTGGGGGCGCCATTCATGGCACCGTCTGTTCTAGGGCTTCTGAGGTCACTAGTCTGGAGGTATGCATGGTCCCCTCTTCGGAGGAGGAGGATGATGACTCGCTGGCTGATCCGGACTGGTGTCCCGACTCTTCAGAGTCTGGGAGCCCCTGTGGACGCAGCACCAGGCGGCGCAGTGTTCACCTCCCAGGCTCCCTGGAGTCTGTGGTCTCTGCGCCCCCCCCCCCCGGCAACCCCTGTGTCGGGGGCCCTGCAGTGGATAGCAGTCCTGGAGAACATGACATGGCGGGTTTGACCTTCGGGGGGTCAGGGCAGTTGCCATGTCTGGTGCTGCTTTGGTTCCTTCGGTTGGGATGGGGACTACTTCTTCTTCTGCGGCCTCCCTCGGGGCCTGTGGGATTAGGAGACCCCTTAACACTGGGCTCGAGGAAGAGGGTGGTCTCGGAGTCCGAGGGGTTGAGTGGCTGTGGGGAAGCACGAGAGCCCTCTTCCACTTCCCTGTGGGGGGTGAGGAGGAGTCGCAGTGCAGAGCCCCGCTTCTCCTCCCCAGAGTCCTCAGAGGTGTCCTTCGTGGGCAACACTGGGGGTTGCCCTTCTGGACCCATGCAACCCTGGTCGCACTACAGGGGATATTCCCCCTCAGGGCTCAACCAGGATATGTTTTCACATCTACAGTGTACACTGACTGGGTCGACCCCGGATCCCTTCAAGCTAGAGGATCACCAGCGAAGTCTTGGAGCCCTGGCAGAGGCTCTTATAGTGAGGTGCTCTTCCCAATCCCTCTTCAGTCACCTCCACCTCTCCCAGGCCATGTGGGTCCTACGGGGCCCTTAAACTGGGAGACATTCAGAGCCACTGCAGTGGCCTTCCCTAGATATGATAGAGCCATGGATAAGCAGGTCTTCTGCCTGTCTCCACTGCCGCAGGAGGACTCTGAGCACTCGAGTTCCTCGACTTCCTCAGCTTCCTCTTCTGAGGAAGAGGACCATTCAGTCCACCTTTCCTCTGATGCTGATTTCACTGAATATCAGCGGTTCCTTTCAAGGTTGGTACAGGAACTCCCTATATCCCACTTGGTGAGATGCAGTACCGAGCTGGAGATGCGCTCCTTCCTGAGAGAGTGTAGTGCACACCACCTAGTGGTGTCTTCTTGGCTTATTCCCTTTCAGGAAGCATCAGTCCGCAGCTGGCAGTTACCAGCCGCCTTATCCCCAGTGGATTGTAGTAGGAGGTATTGCGCCCCCTAGGAGTCTCTTGGTTCTCTGCCTCACCCGCTTTCGGGACTGACGGTCTTAGATACTCCTTCTGGGCTTCAACACCCAGTGCACCAACCACCGGATCCGGATTCCACTGAGTCCGACTGGTGGGAAGAAGAGTTTTCTCTTCAGCTTGTGTGCTGCTTTGTATCTGTTCACATCAAACTCACCCCGCTGCCTACAACAGGCACCTGTGGTCAATGTTAGCGCAGGTGTTAGCATCTTTGCCTGATTCGGAGGAATCTAGGCAAGCCATTGCCCTCTCTGCGCAGGATCTGGAGCTAGCAAGGCACCAAGCAAGGGCATCGTATGACACCACTGAGGTGGCCTCCAGACTGGCAGGCACAGCGATCTGTATCAGGCGGATGGCATGGCTTCATTTGTCCAGGTTGTCACCGTGGCCCAGCGTAGGGTGATTTCCTCCACTTTCCTGGGTGAGGAGAAACTTGTAGGGGCGTGTTCCATCTCTCCAGCCACGGGGGGGGGCATCTCCTCAGCCTGACCAGCCTTAGGTCGTGTACAGTCTAGTAGGGCTATGAGGTCTCCACCTCCTGCACCTCACCTGCAGGAGGCTGAGGGGAATCTGTTCCCTCAGGGCAGTGCCAGGTCCCCTCCAGAGGGCTTGGTACTCACCCAGCAGCAATGAATGGTGAAGATTTACAAGGGAAGATATGAAAATTGCATACCTACCATAATTCTTGATCTTCTCTTGTATCTTCACCATTCATTACTGATTCCCACCCACCTTCCCCTCTTGAGCCTCAGCTCCTGGGTGCCGCCACCCTGCTCACCCTCACCCTCTTTGAGGCCACTTGGGGGCAGAGTCACCCTGGTACCTCAGGGCCCTCGTTCTCCTTCTCTAAAGTCTAGAGCACTCAACCTCGGGGGTGCAGCAAGTCGAGTCCTCGCCATGACCTTGGAGGAACTCCCAGTGTTCTCAGTGGGGTATACTTGGGGTTCCCACATGTCGTGGCTCAGATCTCCTTTATAGGATTTAAAGAGGTGGGGACTTCGTCAGTACATTCCGTGGGAGGACCTGTGGGGACTTCCCTCCATTTTTTCCCTTCAAACTGCCTCCCTTTTCTTATGGGGGTAATTTCTAGAGAGAGTCCTCTCCTATTTAAGAGGTGTTTTCCCCTTAGACTAACCCTTAGGTGTTGAGCTAGAGGTTCATGCTACAGGACTTTTATGCCTTATGTGGATCTAGGGATAGGGTTGGGGGGGTTACCTCTACGCCGTGCTTTCCTTTTCCAAGACCATCAAAAAAAAAAAAAAAGGTTCTCTATCTGGACCTATTTCCAGTTGTCCCTGAAGTTAACAGGATCCTTACTCCTGGGTTTTGAAGCTCAGCTGAGCCTATGGTCTTCCATCTGAGCACGGCAGAGGTTCCCTCTTCTTCCCCTATTTCTTCTTCTACTCTCTTTCATTCTCTCTCTTCCCTCTCTTTTTCGTGTGCTACCACCCAGGGGCTGGGGCCTTAAAGCCAGATAGGAAAAAGTTCTATACCCTCTATCCTCTGGTGGGCTTATTCTTTTTTCAGGTTATATCCTTTTTTTTTCCTATCCCTTGGTTCTCTTGCCTCATCTTTGGTTTTCTCTGTTCCCCTTTTCTCTATCCTCTCCGGCAGAACAGAACTGGGATGGAGGAGGAGCCTACAGTGCCTAATGGGCTCCCCCACCCCCCAAAAAAAAACACTCCCATGCTGGTGTATGCCTCTGGCTTACACCCATCAGTAATGAATGGTGAAGTTACAAGAGAAGATCAGGAATTACAGTAAGTACGTAATTTTCATTTTTTATCATACCAACCAGATAGTATTCTTTGACTGCGTAACAAGGGCAGTGGATAAGGCACAAGCAGTAGATTTACTTTACTCTGACTACATTAAGGCATTCGACTCTGTGCCACACAGAATATTGCTGAAGTAGTTCGTGGATCTTGGCACAGTCAATGGCTTAGTTAGATGAGTGGAAATATAGTTGACGAGAAGGGGGACAGCAGAGGGTGGCAGTAAATGGGGTCTAATTGGGGGAAAGGAGATCACAAGTGGGGCACCACTGGGGTCAGTTCTGGGACCAGTCCTTTCCAATATGTTTATCTTGTTTGGAAAGTGTGATCCTAGACATTGTAGGAAGAAGTCTTGAGGTGGGGACAAGCTCGAAGTAGCCATTGGATATGTCAGAAACGCACTGGTTCATGGTGATTTTTGTTCACCAGTCAGCAAATTGCTGCTTCAGTTTTCTCCATAGATTCCCACTTAGTGGTTCTGAGCCGAAGATGATAGAACTCCATAAAAGCCAGAACACTTCTAATAGGGGCTGGTGGTGCAAGTAACCCCCGCACACATGCCACTGGCATGTGCTCACTGGTATATAGAGTGGCATCAGACCCCAACTGCCTCAGTCCACTTTCTCACCATAGAATGCACAGTGTTTCCTTCGCACTTCTCATTGAGGCCAGAACTTCATCTGTACGAGAACAGCATTCAGTTCTTCAGTTTTGTGTAGTTATATTAGACTTTGTTGTTTTGGTCTCGGTTTAATTTTTAAAACCAAAAACAAATTCCTCACAGCTGTACCTCCCAAGAACTGTCAATGCCATGGAAGGTTGGGAGCCTGAACAAACAGTTGCTCTGGCACTGGGGATTTGTCTAGCCACCCCTCCTCTTTGGGCAAGTGCTCTGGTATCAGGCAGTCCAGCACTTGCGTGGGGAGGATAGTCCTTCCGGAGTCGCAAAAAGAAACAGTCCAGGTCCCTTTCACGCTTTGCATTGTGCCATGCTCACTGATTGGCCTTGATCTCTGCTCACAAAAAACAGAGCAGAAAAGGCACAAATTGAGGTTGTTCTCTGGTTATTCTGCCCAGAGACGTTAAACGCCTGTATGTCAGGGGTCCCCATCATCATCCCCAACAACACTGGGTTCCTCAAGGCCTGCAGACCTGATGCCCCTATCCCAGAGTCTTACCCTATCCATTAGGGAGCCTTCCGGTGAGCAGTTTGGCCTCTGGGCAGCTCTTATGGAGCGGTTGTTTCAGCGTGTTAGTACAGTGACACCATTGGTGGTGGCCACTCTGGCTCCGGTGGTCTCTGCACTGTCTGGCTGTTGCTAGTGCTGTTTTTGGACTTAGGCATGCTGACTCTGATTCAGGTGCCAGGGCCTTCGGTGCCACCTGTGGTGACATTGTTGCCCCTGACTCTGTCAGGGCAGGCCTTGACATCGAGATCTGTGTTGTGTGACCACCTATGCCGACTCCACCTGTGGTGTTGTTACCAACCCTTTCGGGGTGATGGTCCCTATGGTGCTGTTGCCGACCCCTCTGGGATTGGCAGGACCTATGGAATTGATGTCTATGCTGTGTCAAGCTACAGGGTTGGGTTCTTCAGGGCTTACCTTTGTGCAGACAGTGGTGCCACCATTGGTACTGTATGGGACCTTGGTGCCAGGATAGACTTTTACAGTGTCAACCCCAGAGACGTTGACGTTACCATTCCTGAGACCATTTACAGAGACAGATCGGTGTTCACAAGGCCTGCACTGTCACCCATTTGGGTCCCCTTCTACCCTGTACAGCTAGAAAGAGATGAGTTGGATCTGGACCTTTTCCTAACCGACAGGGACAATAACATCTGTGACATGGAGATCACTCACCCAGTTCCAATTACAGTGCCTTATGAGGATTTATTCTTCTAAGGTCTACTCGGAAATTTGCACAAAACCTTGCAGTTTGACACAGCAGCTATAGAACAGGCTAGGCACCCTCAACTGGAGTTCCTTAATGTGCCAAATGTTCTGATCTCCATTATACCTCCCATTCAGCCTGCACTGGAGACCTGCTTGGAAGAGGCTCACTACTGTGGCTGCTGACCCCAGGAAGGCAGAAAATACATGGCCCTTAAGTCTAAACCCTTATATTTCCTTCAGTGAATAGCCAGTGCCATTGTTATTTTGGGTGAGAATGACAAGGCCATAGTGCCCAATGAGATCACAGTGTACCCCTCTAGTAAGGAGTTGTGCAAAGGTGATACCATGGGCAGCTGTGTCTGTGCTTCAGTTACTCTGAGCATGAGAAAAGCTAGCTACCAAGGCAGCTTCTCAAAGTATGCATATGTCCTCTAGTCTGAGTTAGAAACTCTTGCAGAGAGTCTGCCAGTCACAGAGGGCAGCCAAAAATGTTGCTAACTGTGAAGCAAGGAATTGAATTAAGGACTCTATGGATTCCTTCAATGCAGCAGTCCTGTCCATGGTTGTAGGTATCTGCATTAAAAAGCATGCATGGTTCGTACAGTGTGGTTTAACATAAAGACAGGCGGAGAGGCAAACTACAGAAGGACGAGGGTCTTGGACATTAGGAGGGCAGATTTTAAAGAAAAAGGAGACTGCCTCAGAAACTGCCTCATGGGGAGATTGCCAGGAAGGGGCAGAGGCACAGTCAGGAACAGTAAAGGAGAGCATAATTAAGGCAACCAGACTGTGCTTGAAGGAAATGAGTAAAAGTAAAAGGAAAAACAGGCTGTTACGTTTCTCTAGGGAAGAGGCTAAATGGTGAAAGAAAAAAGGGTGGCATTCAGGAGGTGTAAGGAAACCAGAAAAAGGAGGACAGGGAGGTATACCAAGTCAAACAGAGTGAAGCAGGAACGGCTGTGAGGGTAGCAAAGGTGCAGACAGAGGAAAGGATAGCCAAAGGAGTAGCTAAAAGGGATAAGACTTTCTTCAGATACATAAGTGAGAAGAGAAAGGCAAGGGAAGAGAATAATGAGGATTAGGAGGGTGACGGGGGAGAGACTGCAGAAGAGGACCAAGAAGAAACTGCCATCCTGAACAGGTAGTTCTGCTCGGTCTTGACAGTGGAGGGGGAAGGTGGGATGGGCCACCAGGGAATAGTAGGAACAAAGGGAGTGAGATGTGCACAAGTCCATTTTTGGAGGAAGGAGTCCTGAAGGAACTTGCACCTCTGAAGGTGGGCAAGGCTATGGAACTGAACAAGATACACTCAAGGGTACTAAAGGAACTCAAGGAAGTGCTAGATATCCCACTGATGGCCCTATTCAGCAGTTCACAGGAAACCTGTGTGGTTCTGGAGAACTGGAGAAGAGTACACACAATCTCACTTTGAGGGTATCTCTTGTAGCAGGCCATCGCCAGTAGAACTATAGTGAATGGGCACTAGGACCACATGGAAACTTTCTAGCTAGAAGTCTACCAGAGGGAGCCGCCCACCTCTGACGTCAGCCAATCCTGTAAAGGTGGTCAGCCCCCATACCTTCCTCAGTTTTTTCCTGCCATCAACCAACACATGTCAGACCACTGAAACCGCCACAGCTACAGTTGACTGACATTTTCCCGTGTTGTTTACTGCACTTTATTATTTTTCATTTTATTTTAGTATTAACATCGAACTTTCTGTGTTCTTACCCGAGAGTTTATGTCTTCTAAACCTTCATCTTTAGACCTCTCCACGAAGTGTGCCTGTGGCAAACAGATCCCGGACAAGGACTGCCATTCTGCCTGTGTTGTGTGCCTAGGCCCAGACCAAGACATCCAAGCCTGCGAGGCCTGCCAGGAGTTCAACCCGGAGATGTCGCATTAGACTGCCATGGCGAAATCTCTTCCGTATGCATTTCCTCCAAGCTCCCTAGTGCTGGGAGTATTGCTCAAACTGGACACACAAGGGGGCAAAATCTCTCTTGTTGCACCCTGACGGCCACGGCAGATATACAGTTTTTCCATTAAACAGGCTATCAGTTGGCCAACAGGGGGTCCTTCCTCTCAGGTTGGACATGTTTCAGGGTTTTCTACGCCATTCCAACCTGCACTCCACCTTCAGACCTGGCTCCTAGAGAGATGGAGGTGACTAGGAAAAAGGTATTTCAGAGTGTTCCTCCAATACTTCTTGCCCGTAACCTTCCACTAGGAAGCCCTACACAACCAAATGGAAAGGTTTTCCATTCGGTGCTCCAAAACTCACATGGACCCCTTATGGGGTCAGCTTACTAGGTTCCGGTGTTCTTGCTGGACCTTCTGATGCTAGTTTGCAATATTCCACAGTCAATGTCCACTTGTGTGTTATATCTGCATGCCATAAGCCCATTGATACTGTCTACTTGGCTCAACTATCTCTTTAGGAGGTTCTTTAGGGCATTTTTATGCACGAGGCCCTCATCCGGAAGCTGATAGTTGCCTGGATATCAACTTTGTGCTGGACATGCTTACCCACAAGTCCTGTGAGCCTTTTTGTGACTTGTGAGCTAAGTTGTTACTTAAAAAGCAGCTTTCTAGTGGCCATCTGTTCTGCTCACAGTGTCTGAAATCCGTCACTTGATCACCAATCCCCCATATACTATTTTCCACAGGGACAAGGTGATACATTCTTTCCTAACTGGCTTCAGAGTTTTCTCTCTGAATTTGCTGCTGTGCTGCCTACCTACTTGCCAGTCTTTACAATGATGGAGAGCTCCCTCTCTCTCCATTCTCTGAATGTTCAGGCGGTCCTCACCTCTCACCTGGACAGAGTCAGGATTTCAACTAATCCAAACAGCTTTTTTGGTCCCTTGCTTCCTCTTGAAGATTCAGCCTCCTCCAGTTGAGTGCATTTCTGCGTGGGTGGCGAGCTGTTTGCACCTTTGCTATGCCATGGCGTACTGTAGGTAATGCTGAAAGGTCAGGTATGCACCAACATCATCGCTGCAGCTGATGAGTCCCTAGCAGGGGTTCACTCTGTGCCTGTCGCTGTCACATTGCAAAGTTGTAACTGGGATCACAGTGCACATTTTTTATTACACACTATGGCCTGCATGTCACTGTCAGACAGTATGCCACTTTGGCAGGGCTGTCCTGAATGGACTTCAGTCCTGAGTGAACTTTCACTCCTACCACCCTACCCCATGGGTTGTTTCTCAGCTTCGTACTCTGACCCATTGGTGTGAATAAATGGTGAAGATACATTCCTTGAAGATATGAAAATTACATACTTACCGTACTTCTTGATCATCTAGGAATATCTTCACCATTTATTCATCATTATCCAACCCACCATCCCCCGAGCTCTCTTTATTGTGTCTTTTGCTCTCTCCCTTGTTCAAAGCTTGAGCTGTAAAGACACTGTCTAGTCATACATTGACCACGCTTGCGCAGGTTACCAGGGCTCATCGTGCTCTTTGAGGATTTGCATGACTACTAGTTAGCCTGTTCTGCACCTCCTCGGTAAAATAGGAACTGAGATGGTTAGGGGCTGCTGCCTAGGCAAGCCTGGCATGGTGAGCCACTCTCGCGGCACTGTGCTTGCACACAGCTTGCCTCGGTACAGGCCCTCCTGAAAAGTTTGGGTCCCTGTAGGGTCCTAGTGCCTCCAGCACAGACCCATTAGTGTGAATAAATGGTGAAGATATTCCTAGATCTAGAATTACAGTAAATATGTAATTTTCACTTACGTAAGAACTTACCCTAACAGTAGATCTTCGAGAGGATCTCTTACATCAGGCCATGCCGTCCCACCCTCCATCCCCCTTGGCCTTGGGGCTTTTCTGTCTTTCTCCAGGACAGTTTACCTTCTGTTTCACCTTCCTTCATGGTGGGAACCTCTGGCTCTCCCTCAGTTCCCCAGCAGGAGATAGTCTGTATGTGGTCTTCAGTGAGAGAACTCAGGAGGGCTTGGGGCCACCCACGTTTATATGGGAGGGACACTGCTAGCATCTAGCGTTGTTGTGGATGGCCCTTTTTAGACTGCTAGCTTTAGGGTTACCACCTTTTAAGAAGACCAAAGTGGGACATTTCTTACCGAAACATGATTTTTCGCAGGACCATATGTAACCTTGGCCAATGCAACAGACTTGTCTTCTCTAAATATTCAGAATTAAGACTAAGTGTTGCAGTTTTTCAGTTGTTTCTAGTGTTTCTTACCATTTTAAGGTATTTTAGTCAAGGTATTATAGTTTTTTTGCAACCTTTAAAGGAAAGTCAGAAGATATATTTTCTACTAGAATGTCAGGACATGTAGTATTTTTCATGTTTTTTTGCAGGACACAGCTGCCCAAATCAGGACTGTCCGGTGAAAATCGGGACAGGTGCTAACCCTAGCTAGGTTAGAAAAATTTCTGTGTGGTCCTAGTGCCTGGCAGTTACAGTTTCATAGGTGTGGTCTGATGCAAGAGATCCTCTCAACGATCTAGTGTTACGGTAAGTTCTTACATGAATGTGCTTTTTGTATTTAGTGACTCACATCATTAAAGATGGCCACCACTCATAATTTATAAAAAAAATCTCTTCCCTTGAGTTTACCCATTAAATGTACATACTAGAGTCATACTGTGAATGTATTAAGATGGTGCTACCACATGTTTTTGATGGTGAACAGCACAGCGGTGTACCAAGATAGTGTCAGTGGCTCAGCAGGTTGCACACTCGCTTCTGAGGCCGGAAGAGCAGAAGGCTGTGGGTTCTATTTTCACACCAGGCACTTGGGTTAAATCCCAATACTGACACTGTAGTGCAGCATGAGGGGGTTGCTGCACTTGTCAGGTGACATCTTTCAGATGAGACATTAAGCCGAGGTCCTGCCTTCCTGTTCTGGTGGTTGCTCAGGTGGACTTTAAAGATCCTGCAGCACTTCTCAGAAAAGAGCAGGGGCATTTTTATTGCATGATACATATACAAAACAGAAAACTAATCAATATTCCTCACAAAACAATCTGCAGGTAACAGAAAAAAAAATCAAAACTGAGTACAAGTAAATGAAAATGCTTGCCCTACAGCACATGTCTGAATACATTCCTCCACCAGCAATCTATAACAGGCTGTGGTAAATTAGATTTTTAAGCAGTAAGGCACAACATGGTGTGGGTTATTGGGGGGTTTACTCACGCCTTGTTTGGTGTGTCAACGAGGCATAGCCGAGTGACTTAACCACACAAGAAACGGGTAAATCACCCAATACCTCACACCCTGGAGTGCCTTACTGTGATTATACAATGGACCCATTTGTAAAATAAATTTAAAATGTGTTTAAATCATGTTTTTTATAAATGCCATTCCTCAGCCGTGGGTTATACAGGATTTACCCATGGTCATGTGACATGTTTTGACTGGTGAGGTTACAGGATTTTCACACACCATTGTATAATTGTTTATTATATACTGCCCTAAGCTCACTATTCATTTTCTCTATAAACCCTTGTATTGGAACATATTTCTGTTGTAGCACAAACTGACACCCAGGTCTGCCAAATTTCCACATTTTATGATAGCACAAATAACCGTAAGGGTGCCAGTACAGAAAAGATTCCAGTCTGCTGGATATTTACCGTATACTAAGATATCATAATTCATAGACACAAGCTGAGGGAGTGTCCAGACCTGTGCTAGAGTCCTCGAGAATGATATAATGTATGTACAATCAAAAAATAAAAGTTGCACTGTTTCCAGTTGCTGTCCACAGCAGTCTCTCGGGCAAGTTCTTTCTGATAATGATCTATGATGGTGATTACTACAGACATTCGATTTATTATGGCAACATAGCCAAAGAGTATCCCAAATTTTTAAGGGAATTCTAGACTCTGTCAGCAGCAATAAAAGGCATTTATCATCCACGCCTTCTGGACACATAAAAACTGGAACTGTAAGAAATTGAGTTTTAAGCAAATGTCCACCATCTCTTTCCTAGTTTTGTAAACCACCTCTTGTAATGTAATTTTACAAGACTTAATTTTTTTAAAGAACTCTAGTACATAACCAGGTGTTCCTGGAGGAATATCCAGAAAAGCCCCCCATTTAGGAGCCTTCCATTTATTGAGAAAATATTGAGTTTTGTACTGAAAAAAATGAGACCACACTTGTTGTTCCCTTTGAATAACTGGCAGTATATTGGAATACAAAAATACAGTAAAAAAGAATAAAACAGGATTAAACATATTCAACCCACCCTTATTTATAGGCCAATATGTGATAGATCTTTTAACAGGGTTTAGTCTACTTCCAGATAGTAATTGAAAAAATAGATTATACATTCTAACCCCAGTAATGCTCAGCATATTCCTAACTTTATGCAGTAAACCTGGAGGGTTGGACTGCCTGGAGAGATCAAACACATGCAAATGATGGAATACTTTGTACGTGAGCATCTTTCAAATACTGGCTCTACTAACTGCCTGTGTTCTAAACTTCTTCATATCTTTCTCTCTGCATGAAAAGTCTGGTCGCTCGGAGTTTCGTTCGTCCACTTTCTCCAGCATGAAGAAAACTTCAGAATACTACTATAAGTATATTTTGTTTTCATTTACTGCCTTTACTATTTGTTTTGTATTATTTATCTAGTTTACAGTTACATTTGTTATTTTTCCCAGTTCCTCTCAGTTCGGTATAACCGTGGGGAAGCTGGGTTGGTTTCTGTTAAAATCGGGGTTCTCTCATTAAAGAACCGCCTTAGTTGTATATATATTTTTTTACTTTATTTCACTCCTGTCACGGCCCTGTGGCTGCTCTCTCAGGCATCCTGTCCATGTTCTGCCCGCCTGAGGTACCTCGAACTGTGCCTCCTCTCTCCACCCTATCCGCAGCCAGCACCCCCGGTTTAACCTGTCCAGGGTGGCTCACTCCTTCTCTTGGGCAGTCTTCTAAGGCAGTCTCTGGCTGCGGATGAGGGCACGTGGGGGAATTGAAATGCCAGTCAAGCGGAACCCGGCGTAGGGCATGGAAGACAGGTGCCATCGCCTGATCCATGGCACCGGTGTTTTCCTTTGTTCTGCAGAACCCCCCCTGGTGTGGGCACCCCTGACGCAATGTCGCATAACAACCCTGCCTGCGTCAGCCACGTGAAGCTGTGTGTAGCCCAATGCACTGCAGTGCTCCCAATCTCCACGTGGAGCCGCTGTTGTACCGGGCTGTCCCTCCCCCAGGGAGGAGAGCAGCCCTATGGCTGCTCAATCCTGTGCTTGCCGCTGCCGTCCCCCAGCTCCTGAGCTTGCTCCCGAACTCAGGTTGCCGGCTTGATGCGAGGTTTGGTGTCCAGCGTTTCAACCCTCAGTGCCACTGGGCCGGCTAGTTGTATCTTTAAAACTTATTTTATTTAATTTGTTGTAAATGATAATTTTCAGTAACCTGAACCACTGACCTGGTTCCATACCGCTACATTGATTCGGTTCCATCGGTTCCTTCTCAGTTCCAGAACCGATCATTTAAAAAAAAAAAAAGAAGCTTTTGTTATTAGCAGTTGGGTTTTTTCTTTTTCCAAACATCATGTCTGAGAAACCCAAAAAGGGAACCGGTGAACGCGGCTTTAAGAACTGTTCCCAGTGTGGGGAAGTATTTGCTAAAGTAGATAAACACACTTTATGTGTTATATATTTGGGTTTTGACCACCTTAAAGAGGAATGTGAAGTATGTAAAACATTTCCAGACAAAACTGTGGAAAAACGCCGTGAAAGGCTAAAGAAAAAGTTTGTAAAGGGTCCCTCTGGCTCTGACCAGCTGATACCCCAAGAATCTGTGGTTGAACCCATATCTGCTTCTGTGCCTGCCCCAAGATGGGCGAAAAGAGCACAAAACAAACAAATGAACCATCTCACTCCCCAGTTCCTTCCAAAAAAAAAAAAAAGGAAAAAGCTAAAGCATACAGATCCCCCAACTATCAAACCAGGGACTTCTGTGCCTGCTATGCCTGTACCAACGGACCAAAAAATTGCTCGGACCTTTAAAATAATTCAATCTTTACAGGCACTAGTTGCTCCTCAGCAGCCTCCTGCCCCTTTCTAGGGTCCCTAGGCTGGCAGCAATGTGCATCCACCCCCCCCAAGATAGAGGGGATCAGTTTAATGATGAATATGGTGATGAGGAGGGACCAGTCGAACCAAAAGTGTCCCCTGAACAGAAGTTTGGTTCACCTCCAAAGGGTGACTGAGGATTTTCCATCCCATTTTACATTCATAAAGAGGATGTCAGATGTACTAGATATCTTCACTACCGAACAAGTTGAGGATAAAGGGAAGGTAGAGTACTTCGAGATGATGGGGCTGACACCCACAAAGGCTCTTCTCCTACCGGTGTACAAATTCTTTAAGAAGGATGCCTTAAAGATTCTCCAAACACTGAATTCCACTCCTCCCATAGACAGGAGGATGGACAGAAAATACCAGTTGGAGAGGGAGGGAGCTGACTTTCTCTTCTCCCATCCAGACCATCGGGGGGTAATTCAGCAAGCTGCTTGTGACAAGGTCAGGGTCCCTCTGTCCTCAAATCCTGTGGACAAGGACTCAGGAAAAATTAACAGAATGGACACAAAAGGGTACCTGTCAGCCTCTCTGGCTATGTGTCAGGCTACTTTCTAGGTATATGCTGCCCAGTACCAGAAGTCACTATGGCAGTCTGTCCTGGCTATGTCCCAGAAAGCTCCCTCACCCTTGGCAGATGACCTGGCTGAAACTGTCAGGTTTGGGTTAGAGGCAGCTAGGTACAAATTCCAAATGGCTGCTGACACCAATAACACTGCAGCTAGATGGATAGTGAATATGGTGGCACAGAGGAGGTTTGCACAGCTCAGGGCCACAAACCTTACTCAAGGTACTCAGTCTAAGGCCTTGGATTTTCCTCTAGAGGGAAACTCCCTCTTTGGGGAGTCCACTGTGGCATACATGAAGAAGGTGGATGAGTATAAGGCCACTTACAGAAGCAACTCTGCCAAGGAGAAAGCTTCACCATCCATCAGGCCTTATGGAAGGGGAGGCCGGGGCAGGTCTTTTTATACCAGACCCTTCTTCCAGCCAATGACCTTACCCCACTACCAGCAGTATCCAGAACAGGGATACTCCAGGGGCAGGGGAAGGAGGGGCTCGAGGTGAGGGTCCCAAGCTCAGCCTCAGCCACAATAAAAGCAGACCCCCAGAGCCAGAGGCCATTTCCTTCCTACCTGTGGGAGGCAGACTGACTCACTTCCTCCATGCCTGGTTGAACATCACCACAGACAAGTGGGTTCTGGAGGTAGTGGGTCAGGGTCTGTCTCTGGAATTCAAATCCCCTTCTTCTCAGAAAATCAGAGTATTCAGCTCTTCCTCACTAGCAGAAAAACACTGCTAGAGTCAGAGGTTCAAAACCTGCTACAGCTGAAAGCAGTAGAACCAGTTCCAAAGTCTCTGAGGGGAAGGGGGCAGTACACCACCCAGGGTACTTGGTCAGCTGCAGAGTCCCTTCAGCACATAAACTTGCTGGAACTCAGAGCAGTTTTGCTAGCTCTACGAGCTTCCTCTCCCCTAGTACAGGGCAAGGTGGTACCGATCAGAACAGACAATACCACCACAATGTATTACATAAACAAGCAAGGAGGCACCAGGTCTGGCCTCCTTTGTACAGAAGCCATACGTATCTGGACTCTAGCTTACTCTCTGGGAATATCCCTGCAGGCAATTCATTTGCCAGGGAAAGACAACATCCTGGCGGATGCCTTGAGTCGAATCAACCAGGCCCCTCAAGAATGGACCCTGAACAGACAGATAGTACAGGTTATTTTCAGAAGGTGGGTCTCTCCACAGGTAGACTTGTTCGCATCCCAGCAAAACCACCACCTGCCCCAGTATTGTTGCAGACCACCGGATCAGGGCACACTCCCTCTGGATGCCCTGACTCTGGATTGGTCAGGAAGGTTCCTGTGTGCTTTTCCTCTTTTCCCTCTGGTTCACAGGGTACTGCTCAAGCTCAGGTTCCATGCAGCATCACTGATCTTGATAGCTCCAGATTGGCCAAGGCAGCCATGGTACTCTTTTCTGCTCTCCATGTCTGTCACAAAACCGATACACCTCCCTCGGAGGCACAATCTACTGACTTCCAACCAGGGAACTCTGTTATACCCGAATCTCAAGGTCCTCAACTCAAGGCCTGGCTCTTGAGGACATAGAATATGCAAAATTGAACCTTTCTCAATCGGTCTTAAGCATTTTAAGAGCTTATAGAAAACCTTATACTAGGAAAACCTAGTCTTCTAAATGGAAAAGGTTTTCACTTTGGTGCTCTAGCAGATCACTGATACCAGGCCAGGCTGAAATTTCAGTTGTCCTGGATTATCTCTCTCACTTGCATTCCTCTGGTTTGCAACCCAGCTCTCTGAAGGTTCATTTGGCAACTGTCTCTGCTTACCTCTCTGCCAGGGCAAGGGTAACCTTAGCCTCGGATCCTATCTTTAAAAGATTCTTTAAAGGTCTGAATCATTTACATCCCCCCTTACAGGGCACCAGTGCCAGCTTGGGATTTGAATGTGTCTATAGCTAAACTCATGGGCTCTCTCTTTGAACCCATGGCTACAGCTCATATAAAATATGTCACTTGGAAAACTGCTTTTGTCATGGCAATGACTTCTGCAAGAAGGATTAATGAGCTTCAGGCTCTCTGCATAGATAAGGACTATATCTCCTTTCATAGGGATAAGGTAGTCCTTAGAACAAACAGAAAATTTCTCCCCAAAGTAGTCTTGGACTTCCATTTAAACCAGTCCATCACTCTCTCTCTGTCTTTTTCACTAATCACTCTACCTCTGGTGAAAGAAGACTCCACAGTTAGGACGTAAAAAGGGCTCTCAGTTACTACATGACAGCCACAAAAGGCCATAGACAGGACAGAAAACAGCTGTTCCTGACCTATGAGGATGTGGGAAAAGGTAATCCAGCCTCTAAAAGGTCCATTTCTCGATGGATAGTCCAGTGTATCCAGTTCTGTTACACAAAGGCTGGTAAGGAGCCCCCATCAGGATTGAGGGCCCATTCCACAAGAGGGACAGTTGCTACCTTAGCAGCTGCCAGAGATGTCCCATTACTGGATATTTGTAAAGCAGCTACCTGGAAGACAGTACACACCTTTACAAAGCATTACAATGTAGATATTTTGTTTAGGAGTGATGCAAGGTTTGGCACAGCAGTCTTGCAAAGTCTGTTTCCAAAATAAGTTATGTACCCACCTCCAGTTATACTGCTTGGTAGTCTGCATAAAGTTAGGAATATTCTGAGCGTTACTGGGGTTAGAAAAAAAAAATACTTGCCTTAGTAATCTTCTTTCTTCCCAGTGATGCTCAGATATTCATAGCTTCCCTCCCTACCTCCCCTTCCAGAACTTCAGCCTCTACACTCTGCATGCTGGTGCCACCCTTATCACTATACACCCCAGGAGTGTTTTTACCCTGCACCTGTCAATAGTTTGGGTGAACAGGGTTCATTGTGTTTCTACCTTTTTGGGGTATTTTTTCTCTGGCATTTTGTTATAACCTTGTTGAATTGTTTCTACAGTTGGAGTTTTTTATTTTTTACAAATTTGTATTATTGGGAAAACCCCAATTTTAATAATAAAATTATAGTACTATATTACTCTGGGCCTACTTTCCAGGCTCCATTTATAAAATCTGAAGAGGTTTAGAACACAGGCAGTTAGTAGAGGCAGTGTTTGAAAGATGGTCACATGCAAAGTGTTCCATCATTTGCATGTGTTCTATCTCTCCTGGCAGTCCAACCCTCCAGGCTTACTGCATAAAGTTATGAATATCTGAGCATCACTGGGAAGAAAGAAAATTACTATGGTAAGTAATTTTTTCTTTTGGCTTCTAAGCTTCTAACCTCACTGGAAATAAATAACTCAGAAAAATGGGAAGAATGAAAGATCTTACTTTGAGTGGGAGCTCTTGCAACAGGCTATTACTATTAGGACTGTTGCCGCAGGCCTTAGGACCCACTGGAAAAAAACTTAGCTAGCAGTACCCAGCGGGGACCACCCCCCTGACATTGGCTCCACCCCAACATTGGTCATGCTACTAAAAGGGGCGGACCCCAGCTCCACCTCAGTTCTTTCCTGCCGCGACCCACTCAAGTTGAGAAGTTCTTAAGTGATTTTTTTTCACAGCAGCTCCAGCAAATTTTTCTCTGGTTTTTCATCGAATTTATTGCGTTCCTTTTCCGCATTCGTTTCTCATGCAGTTCATTCTCTCCTGTCATCTTCACTACCGTCACATGTCATCACCCTCCTCCAGTCCCAAGAAGACGAAGTGCGCCTGTGGCCGCCAAATCCCATTCAAGCATGGCCACAACCAGTTTGTCTTCTGCCTGGGACCAGACCACGACCTGAAGACCTGCAAGATTTGTCAGGGCTTTACTAGCAGGACGAGGATTAGATGCCTGAAGGCCTTGAAAGCCCACCTGCTTGAAAAAGGGATGGACATCCTGCAGTCTTCCCCTGGGGACAAGGGCAAAAGCCGGGAGAAGTCGCAAAAGTCCCGCAACAAGGACCATAGCCGATCCCATCACCGCTCAAGATCCCGCTTTCCCCACAGGAAGGCCTCTTCCTTCGGCTCGGTGGGTCCGACCGCTCCAAGCATTCCAGGCATGGAGAGGAATTGAGGCCCGAAGCTCCCGCCAGAACACCAGCATCGGTCCCATCAGGAGCTGCTTCTACTTCCAAGCTGTCTAAATCAAAGGCTACACCGCTGCGCGTGTCCTCCTCCCCAGCGGAGTCAACTAAAGCCTCTTCCTTGGCACAAGCCTTGGCCCTGCAGAAGAAGGGCCAGACTACAGCTCCACTGAATTCCGGTAGGCCGCCTGGCAAGTACCGGAAGGCTGAGGCCCCTTCCAGGTCCCGCCCTCCTAAGTCGACCACTTCAGATCCGGCACTGACTAAGACACCGGTGCTGGTCAAAGTGCCTGCGTCCAACGGGGCTACCGTCATGCTGGCACCGGTCAAGGTACCGACACCGGAACCTCGGGCCTCTACTCTGGAGGGCTAATCCTCTGGTTTCCCCCCTCGAACCCTTCCGGAGCCCCCAACTTCTCCGATCCCCACAAAGGGGGTAGCGGTGGCCCGTTTCAGTAAGGAAGAGCTGAGAGAACTTTTTTCATTTTGTTGGAGCCAGGTCCACAGACGTACCTCCACCTCAACTGGAGCCAGCACCGGTTCCAGACCAACCGGACAATCAGGAGCCTGGGGGTTTGCCCGCTGGCTCACCGGCCAAAACCCCTGAGGACCAGTGCGTGTCCCCCTTACCTCAGCTGTTGAGGCATCCTCCTTCTCCTGCGAGCTAGGAGCATCGACCTGACCCTGACCAGTAGCAGGCCTGGCCTGTGATGGACTTCCTCCATTTGTGAGTCCCCCACAAGAGGCTGAGAGAAAGTTTACCCTCAGAGAGGTGCCAGCACAACAGACGTGGTGTTTGGTACTCACCTACTAATGATGAATCGTGACTATTGATACAGGTAAGATATGAAAATCACGTACCTACTGTAATTCTTGATCTTTCTGCATATCTTCACCATTCATCATTGCTTCTCGCCCACCTCTTGGGCCTCAGCTTCCTGGGAAGTGCCTCCTTCCTGCTTGTCTTTCCCCTAGTTGGGGCCAGTTGTGGGCATAGTCCTGCTGGCACCTCCAGGTCCACTGATCCTTCTCTGAAGCAACAAGGACCCACCTCTGAGGTGAGGGGCAAGCAAGAGCTCTTGCCCTCTTTGGCCAGGTGCTCCTCGGAGCTCCATATGACCTGGAGGGTTCTTCCCTGGGACAGCTTTCTGTACCAGAGTCCCTGGTCCTGGGATCCCTCCTTTTGGTGTGGGACACGTGGTTCCTTTACACTCATATGAGTGTCCAGTTGGTATCCATGGGGCAAGGTCCTTCTGGTCCCTTACCTCTTGCAGAGGTAAACGCTATGTCCTCTTCCTGGGGGTAGAGCTAGGTGCAGATAGCTCTCCACTAAACTTCAAGAAGGGCTCATTTAGAAGGTGTCCCCTTTCCTTGGACTGGAGGGAACTTGCCCCAGGTGCATTATTTTACCCTCACCACTATGGGGTAGGCCAAGGAAGAATGAGAGAGAGAGAGAGGCAGGACAAGAGAGAGGGAAGAGATTGCACCCCCCCTTCAGGGATTGAGAGATCTGACTTTTCTATTCTAGAGGGCATTCTTTGCCCTGCCTTGTAAGCTTTTATGTGCAATCCTTGGACCCTTTAAGGTTCATAAAAAGATGAGAGCAGTTGAGTCGATCTCCTTCCCTTAAGCTTCAGGCAGTGGTGGAATCCATGCAGTTTTATCAGTAGGGGTCTTTCTCCCCTCTCTGTTTTTTCTCTCTCTCTTTTATCACCCATCTTTTTCATGGTCCCTCCCTCCTGCCTCCTTTACTCACTGACTCTTTCTCTCTCCTTTCATACCCTTTCTCTCCCTCCCATCCTCTCAAACCCTTCTGGCCTGCCCAGTGGTTGAGGGCCCCCTCCCACAAACTTAGGGCCTATCCCCACCTCTTGTTGGCTTATATCTCCTTTAAGTTTATATCCTTTCTTTATTCTGTCCCTTGGGCTCCCTTACCTCACTCTCCTCCCTTTCTCGGTCTCTTTTTTTCCTCTCCGACGAGCAGAACTGAAGTGGTGAAGGGGCCGGCATCCATTACTAGACAACCTGCGAGCACCACATAATACACTGGCCTCGAGGGCAGCGCCGTCCCCGACATCGGCCTCTCCTCCAGATAGACAGAAAGCTTTTAGCTAAAAAGCTTCCAGCGTGGTCTTAGCACCTCCGGCTGGTGTCTACCAGTGATGAGTGGTGAAGATATGCAGGAAGATCAAGAATTACGGTAGTTGTGTAATTTTCATTTTTTGCTGACTGAGCCTCTCTTCTCCTCTCCAGGTCGGTCAAGGTGATGCCGTCTTCAGTGCTGCCAAACTAAGGAGCACGACTAATTCTTCTCCAACCTTTGACTGGGGCACTGTTGGCGACACCGATGCCTGCCTCACCTGTGGTGTCTCCTCTGTCTGGGTAGTTGCTGTTTATGAGGAGAAGAACCCTCCGATGTGTGCTTTCCACCATTTTTTAGGAACTTCCTCTGAGCCTCTACCCTTTATTGTACATTGCTGACATGCAAGCAGACTGAAAAAGCCATACATACTTCCCTATTTAAAGTCCTTTTGCTTTGGATTTTAGGACATAGCTTTTTATAGAGCTCACAGTTAGTAAATTCATGATCTGGATCCTAGTACTTTAAACAAAGCTCGTGGCACTCTGCCTTTGCCAGGAGCTGAAAACAGTTCATACAGTTTTTGAAGCTTGTTGGTGCTATGTATTTTTTAGGAATGGTTAGTCATGCCAGTCACTGAAAGACCTTCAAAAATGATTATCTGGTTCTTAATTTACAAATGTGGTCAATTAAAATATTTTTTCTCTCCGAGAATGTGAAACTACTAATAGTAAGGCAAAAGTGGGAGTGGTTTACATTTAAAAAAGGTTTGGTTCCCCTCTGGCAAGAACTGCATACATAAAGAGCTGGGAAAAAACACTAAATCTAAAATTGTAGATTTTTTTTATATTATTTAATCAAACTGTGGTTGGTTCCCTTCAGACAGAAACTGCATTGTAGAATGTCTTTCTTTGGTTGGAGTCAATCGGGAACCAAAGAAAACCGCATGTTTGGAAAAAAAATAGCACCCTAATTAATGCAGTGTATCAAAAATGAACTGAACTTAAAACAGAGAAATACAATAATAAAGAGCATGTAGTGGACCAGAATGCTGGAGCTAACTTTGGAGCAACTGCTTCAGCAGATAAACAGATCTGACATTGTTACACTAGGGGGAGCGTGATCACAGTGCAGAGTGTGAACTTGTATTCTAAGTTCTAAAAATTAGCTGAAAATTGTATCTTGGGAGCATCACATCTGGCAGGATAATGCTGCTGTAAATCTCATTGATGAATCCCTGAGAAGAAACAGCATTACTACGGTAAGTCATTTTTTTCTTCTGGGTATTTAGTTTTATATTACAGTTTATATAAAAACAGGTTTATAGACCTTTGCTGATGATGCCTAATGTCAGTATTTTGTAAAATACTGGTATTGATACTGTGCATTTGGAATACATATTATGAAATTGATAGTCAAAATCTTAATTTCTAATTGGCCGAGACCACTTTTAGCTAGGATGCTATCTCAGTACACAATCCCAGTCTGAAAGCAGGTCATGCCATCAGTCCAAAAATCAAGTTGGTTCCATTTCATGATAGCAGCAATACACGTCAGGGTGTGATATTGTCGGATATCATCCTTCTTCAAGTGACTGAAGTCATGCAGTCTATGGCCTCCTGCATCGCAACGCACTTGAGGTGGAGCAGTATCCCATGATATCGCACACCTTGTCAGGTATTATTGCTTAAAGAGCTAGTGGATTCAGAGGCTTTGACTATGCGTGGTGTAGCAGCATATGCTTATCTGACAGTAAGTTTGATTCCTCTTTGTACTAACATGGTTTCCTGTTTATTGTTATATTCGAAATACTTACTCATAGGACTCACAGCACAGCTCAACTGTTCAGACAAGAATAATAAAGGTACCACAAGATTTTCCTGTCAAGAAACCTGTGCTGCACCACTCATTGCACTTACTGTTTAAGTCCCTTGTCCTATATATTTACTATCCTAACACCACGCCACCATGGATCACCACTTTAGTAAAATTTGTTAAAAAAAAAAAAAGAGGGTATCTTGTCTGGATTCAAACCCACAACCTCTTGTTTATGAGGCTGTAGACTTTTCCACTACCCCACAAAGCTGGCACAGCAGTGAAGCTCAGCTCTTTAGCTAGTAGGCCTGGGGGGATGCCACATGGTGGTTCCTGACAGGACAATTCCCTGACAGAAGAATCTCGTACTACCTTTTACTATCCTGTCCTCGGGTATAACAAGTAGACTCGGTCGGATGTTTACAGCTGGATAGGAAATGAAGCAGGGGGAAGCATAGCACTAGACTTACTTTGAACACAGTGCAGTTAGTGATCGCGTATTTGTGTCAGTGAAAAATGGCAGCTTATTTTAATGTAATTTATATAATAAATGCTACTGTTCTTTGTTAAAATTTATGCTTAACATTAGCAGGCATGCATAGTTAATCTATTTTTTTTTGTTAAGGGAATAATTAAGCAAACTAGTGATTCAAAACCGCGGTTACTTTGTTCTTGCCTTTACATATGTTTCTTAGTCTGACACGAGATGACCTAAGAATACATACTGTCTTGTTAGCATTTAGACTGCAGATAATTCTTAAATTTATTATGTTTAGTTTGCATATATTGCATTCATGAGCTTGCATATTTTCACAGTTACGGGAGCCGTTGTCCAAAACTAAGTAAGACTGTGGTGGCTTAAACATGATGCCGCAGCCCCCCTTCAAAGAAAAATACCCTGCTTCAAAACAACAAGAACAAAAATATTCCATTCTGGGTGGTAACAGTGTTAGAGATGCAACAGGTTACATCTGCTTTCCTTCTGATTCATATTTTTTATGAATCTATTCTTAATCTATTAATTTAACAGAGACCAATAGACTTTAGGCTGCTCGGTGTTCAGTGGCTAACTGCATCAAAACAGAGAAATGAGATAATATTCTCATTAATTACTAAGCCTTTCTGTGTGTAGTTCTGTAATTACTTTTTTTACATGTACCATATTTGAAACATTGTCCAGACTGTCAGGTCTCGGAATGTGCAGCCTCAAAGCTCTCACCTGCTGTGATGCCAGCAGGAAGCACAGTTCCTTGATAGCATTTTTACAGAAGGGGGACTGGTCTGTACTGTGCTGGGGTTAAGCAACAAGAACTCACAAACTCTGTTCTCCCTCCTCTTACAAAGGTGGTCCAGTTCCTGCTCCTCTGTCATATGGAATGTTACCTTTCTTGGAGAGTTTCACCTCCTAGGGTGACAGCCCCCCCCCCCATCTAGAGATGAGTGTCCCACCTCTAAACATCACACTCAGACCCATTGTCTGTAAACCCTCACCCTAACTGCACAAACAGCAGGAATAGTGTGCATGGAGGGACTTACCCAAGCTGCTGTTGATGAGTAGAGGTCCTCAAAGGGTGTCCATGCGTAGGCTGCTGTAGCCTCCATGAGCAGTGGGATCACTCTGGGCACTTGGCCAGGGCCATGCAGCAGGGCATGTCATCCTTATCGCCTTGCTTACCCCACCCTCGTTGAGCACCTCCTCAGCATTGCAGTGCTTGTGGTAGTTCATCCAGTAGCAGAGCTCCACGTCCGTCTTGTCGATTCTCCAGATGGCAAGCTCCTATTCAGAGACTGGCCCACACATGTCGGCCGCACAGTGCAGCTTACCTGTGTGGTAGTAGTTGAGTGAGTAGGCAAAGATGCCCAAGTGGCAATTGAAGAAGAACTTTCTGTGGCCTGAGTCCAGCTCTGGGTTACCCCCTGCTGGGTTCCACTAGCCATGACAGCCGTGCAGTGTCCTGAAGGTGCTGCAGTAGTTCTCATGCCAGGTACCCCCCACATTGATAACCACTTTGTCTGACTGTCTGTCTGCCCTTGGCTGTTTCCTCCTGCAGACATATTTTAGAAGATGACTTGTTGCCCAACTTGTGCCCGAGGTAGGATGAGAAACACATTGGGCTGATCATAGATTTAGACACTTGGGTTGTCTTCTGAATACTTTTCTAAAGCTGGCTTGGGCTGGAGTGGGGAAGGTAGGGGGTGACTTAACTTCCAAGACAGTCCTTCTTAGAAGAGGACCTGTTCTGCTGCAGCCAGGACTCAAAATCATTGAGAGCCGCCACCCACTGCCATGGGTAATGGATCCCCCGGTACCCACAGTGGAGTGAAGGATGCAGAACAGATGGTCACCTGGAGAGGAAAAAAAGCAAAGCAGAGGTCACAAGCAAAATATACAGGTATCTAACAAATACATAAGACACAATGACTGTCTTTGGCTATAAATAAATGAATGCAATTATTAACATTAAAATGTCCTCCACAAAGTGATTGTGCATAAAAAGCCAGCTCAGCTAAAAAAAGCGATTCGGCCTTGAAACACACTGTTTTAAACAGAAGGAAATCAGAGAGCCAGTCTCTAGCCAGTCCGCAAGTCCCTCCAGGGCCGAACCACGACCCCGTGCAGTCACTTAATGATGTGTCTCCTCTATTTTATATTTAATAGTGCTGTGCATCTTTTTAAACAAGCTGATATTTCTTACCACCACAGAGTATATAGCATTACTTTTACAGCTGCCTTCTGTGACCATTACTGTGTGCTCTAAGGCAATAACAGCATACCATAACTTGGTTAAAAAAAAAAATCACTTCATTTTGTATAACAGCTAAGAAAACATATTTTGGATTGACATACTTATGATGGCAAATATAGAGATACATTGGGAATACCCCAAGGTAGACTGACATTACACCATAATACTAATTTAATTGGAAACAGCGCAACTGACAACTCTGTGCTAGCTTTTAAACCTCAAAGAATAGGATGGCCCCCCCCCCCACACCCATTAACATTACTTCCTATCTTGGCATCGGTGAGTGGTGCAGTACACATCTTGGGGCTTCTTTTAAGTTAAAAAAAACTGTAAAACATAAAAAGAGAATAACATTTCAGCATACAGTCAATAGCAAACACAGCTATAAGCACCAAAGGAACAAAAACAACAACCGGGTAAGCTGATAACAGAAATAACCCACTAGTTCTTTAAGTAGCTGTAGGTCGGAAGGTGCTGAATTCATTGGTATTATAGTGTTATAATTAAAATTAGATTTACCTTAATCTTTCAGAATATTCAGTCTACAAACTGGCAGACCATGAGATTTAAACCACCTCCCCCAAACTCTGATATTGGATGGAGGGTAGAGTTTCGACCAATGGAGGTAAGAAATATTCAATGCATCTGCTCAGTTCAATTAATTAAGTACTGTGGTAATAGTTCCTGGGCATGTGCATGTGTGTGTATGTTTGTGTCTATGTGTAAGCAAAATGCTTGGACCCCAGTAACAGTATTACAAGTGCAGCATACGTTATGCTTTCATTCAGTACTAGCATTGATAAAACTTGATGCAATATCAGATCTTAATTTGAGAATGTCGCCTCCATAGAGCCACAGACGTTGAACTGTAAGCCATCGGTATAAGAAACCCATGGGACACTTGTACAGCAGCGATGGCCCACGTAATTGTGCAGTCAGCTTTGTCAGTTGGAACCACCATTATAATGTAGGCAGGACCCATCCAGTTCTTTATAACCTGCTGTTGAGTAAACATCAAATCTAGTGGAGACTCCCTATTCTACGTTTTCGTTATTTGTCATGGTGGTTGTCTGTTCATTTCCAAATTATTGCTGTTTGCTCCTGTGTACGCAGCTTCACTTCTCTGTGATCTCTGCCACCATCCACTTGACTATATGCAGCATTTTATGCTCTTGGAGCCACTGCTAGCGAAGAAAGGGCTGGTTCAGTGTTATAAGCATGGCAACAGGATCACAAGCACCAACACCCACAGCCACTACTTTGAGTGTTTGGGAGTCAGCCATGATCGCAAATGTTTTTTTCTGATTTGTTTGGGCTTTGTGTCAGTCACTCAGAAATGCAGGGAGAAGTGCCAGCCCATCCGCACAGTGCTAGCACTACTGATCGCGATGCTGATGACCTAGATTCGGGAGTGAGCCTGAGTCATCACGGTGAAGGTGGGTTAAGTGTCTCCACTGATACTCTTCTCCTGTGGGGGAGAGGGTGGCCATACCTGCTGCTCTGTTGCTACCTGTGTGACTACGGATGGCAGTGCAGCAGAAGGTGCCTAGCGAGAGAAGACACAGGACAGAAGCCGGAGCAACATGCACACTGAGTATGCCCATGCCCCTATGCTATCCTAGTGTGCCTGTATCCCAGGCTTTGAAATAACTATGAAAGTCCTCAGCCAAGCAAGACGTCCCTCTTAGTTCGCAGGCTCCTCATCACCAGCTGTAGCACTATTCCACAGATACTGGCTTTGAGTTGCTTCGAGGGGTATGAGAGCGCCCCCCCAAGGGCTCTAATGAAAGGGACCCATCTTGTGGAGTAAGCCACAGGGGGTGAAACTGGAGTGGGGTAAGTCCCAGAGAAGGTGGGTGTTGTGGCTGGGGTTGGAGGGGGAACAAAGAGCAGCCTGGTGGAAGGGGGCATGATAAATAGAGAAGGAAAAAAAAAGCCGGTAGAAGACATTAGCTTAAATCCTGCTGAACAAAATTTGAAACGGATGACTTTGCAGTTCCCTTTAAGATGTCCTCTTCTACGCAATTGACTTCAGGTAAAAAGTCAACGAAGAGAAGGTTAGAAAGGTGTTTGAGCCCAAATTCCCCTTTGTGGCACCACTGTCTAAGTGGAAGCATGATGGCTTCACAGAAGTGAAATCTGGTTCAAGGTTGCATTTGGCCTTGCTAGAATTAAGTTCAAGTTTATTGACAGGAGATACTCTGTTGAGCAGACTCATTTACTAAGCAGTCCTGGCCAGACAGCATACAGTTTCAGTTAAACACTATACACAGTTTACAGCTATAGTAGTATTATACATGATTAACAAAAAAAAAACAAACTATATAGAAAGTTATATACAAGGAAAATATCACAGTAACTTCTTCTTGGCTCTGTTCTTGGTCCCTGGCACTATAATGTGTTCCCCAATCTGGTTCTGGAAAAAAAAACTCCCAGCACCGGGCTCTGCCTTCAGCAAGCCAGCATCGGATATGATAAATGCTTGATGCTGACACTGGTTTCTGTGCCACTTGTAGTCCTGAATACAGTGTCATCAGTCTCTGTGTAGCCGATCTTCCACTTAAGCATTGAGTGCACCAGTTGCGCCTCCAGGCATCAATCCAGAGCAAGCTGCTCCATGAGCAGACATTTCGGAATGGTTAATGCACCTCATTTTCCCTGCTTCACTGCTTAGTCCAGTTTTGGTGACCCCGACACCACCACCCAAGCAGTCACTGCAGTGATGAGGGCTCCTCTTTTCCTCTCAAGTGGTTCCAGTCCCCGTGCGCCCTAAAGATCCAGCTTCTTTCCCTGAAGAGGAGTACAAACCAGCATATATGGAGGAGGACTTCCTGTAAAACGAGGAAGATGTCTACCCTTTGAATGACTCTTCGGAGTGCACAGTCTCCTCTTACATTTTGGGAACAGTAAACTCCACCTCTTGGTTTCCTCGTGAGGATTCATCCTTTCAGGCCATGATCCGAGTCTTTCCAGGAAACCCTAAACTTTGCACTGGAGAAGGGTTCTCCCTAGGTACTCTTCCAGTATTTGTAGCAACTGGTCAGTATAATGGTAAGGTTGGGGGCTGGTGTGGATTCAAACTTGTGATTCCTCTTGCTGCCAAATACTGGAACAACTTACCAGATTCTGTTTACAGTGTCAGAAGCCATACAGTTTTTAAACATCAGTTAAAATCGTATCTGTTAAAGCAATTAGGTTGTAAGTGTTTTACTTAGATTTGTCTTGAATACATTGCTGTGACTAAGTTCGTCCCACATAATGCATGTATCTGTTTAAGCATTTATAACTAACATCTTGGCTGTTTTGTAAGAATGGCCCTGGGTCATTCATGAAAAAGGGCCTTAGCTCATTGTACTTACCCGGTAAACAAAAGTAAAATAAATAAATAAAAAACACTTGGCCAGACTGGACCCTGTCTTTCACTCTTTCTGCCATTTGCCCTTAACTTCCCACCTTGCACCTGTCATTGTATCCTCTGTTTTTACTCCCTCATTGGTCATTGCCTTTCCCATTGCTTATCCTTAATCTCTAAATTCGGGTTTGGTTCCCTTCCCTGCTACTTCAGATCTTCCAAGAATTGATCTTCTCCATAGATTGCCACTAATAGATCTGAGCCAGAGGTGCTAGGACCCTGTGGGAGCCGGAACTTTTCTGGAGGGCTGTAGTGTAAGTAGACCCCAAAGTGCAGTATACAGCGACACCAGCCCTCAAAACGGCCTCACTCAGTTCCTTTTTATTCCCCAACGTCAAGTGTGCCGCAATAGCTTTGTCAACCTCTATGTCAGGGCCAGAACTTCACCATATGTACGGCGGCATTGTTCTTGTATTCGTTTTAGTTTAAATAGACTAGAGCGTGTTATTTTTGTGTCAGTTTGGTTTAAATACATACAAATTATACAATTTTCTCTCAGCCATACCTCATGCTAACTGATGATGGCCATGGAAGATGGTAGAGAGCCTGAAAAGGCAAGCTGCTCTGGCAACAGCTGTGTCTGGCCATCATCTCTCTGGCAGGAGCTCTGGCAATGGGCAGTCTAGAACCCAGGAGGATGGACAGTCCTCATGGAGTCACAGAACTAAATTGTCTGGATCCTGCACACGCTCTGCATTGGAGCTTTCCTCTTCCACAAAAAGCGTAAGAGGAAGAAACGGTACAGGTTGTTCTTCTGTGCGGCAGTCAACTTCTATGGACTCGGGTACCCCACAGTCTTCCCTGATGACACCAGGGACACCTGGACCTGCGAGGTGGAGGTCTCCATCCTGGAGCCCCTCCCTGTCCAGTAGAGGGACTGTGTTGGGCAGTTGGACCATTGGCAGCTCTTATGGAGCAGTGGGCACAGTATATAAGTGAAGTGGCACTGTTTTTGGTGCCAGCTTCTGAACTCTAAAGGTCGGTCAAGCCAGCACCATCATCTGTGACACTTGACTTAGGTGCATGACTGACTGTTGACTCCAGTCTCTGGGCTAGGCCACTTGTTTGTGCTGCCAGTGTCTGCCCCACTTGTGGTGTCATCTTTGGTCCCTCCAGGGATGGGGGAAGTCACTGTGCTGTCACTGGTTCCTTCGGGGCTGCTATTAACAGTCCCGCGTCTGGTGCCGGGGTTGGGCTGTACTTGGCCTACTCTGGTGCCGGCACTGGCACTGCTGACAGTGCTGCACAGACCTTCACTGATGGGATTGTTCCTTATGGGGCTGGTCCCTGAGCTGTCCACTGTACCACTGAAGGCATCGTTCCCGAGGCCCCACTCAGGGCCGGGGTTGATGTCATGGTCTTGCCGAGGCCTCAGCCCGCACTGTTACTCTTTCATCTCCCTCCTCTTTACTACCCTCTGGGTATGGAAGGTATAGAGGAAGATGAATCAGATCCTGACCTCATCATCTCCGGTGGTGATGACCAAGGCCCCTAGAATTCTTCTGCTGCAGAATTTTGCGCAGAACTTGCAACCTACCGCAGAGCTTTTGCAGTGCCACAGAATTCGCTGTTCTTGGTGATTCTTTATTGATATTTCCATTATCCATAGAACCTGGTTCCCGTCCCCTCTCTGTATATCCAAAACCCCTCTATGCTCAGAATGTGATGTTATTATTGCTATAATGTCATAGATTAGCTAATGAAATGGCTGCATTCTGCCACAGAAATGAACAGTCACATATCTACCATAGCTTCCACTGCCAGAGGCGGTGGCACAGCACATCAGGCATGGTGATATTTGCTCAACCTGCACTACAGCTTAATACAATTTTCAGTCTTATGTTATTACACTAGGACCAACTTAAACAAAACGTTGACAATAGCATAGACCTGTTAAGTCCATACCTTACTTTATACAAATTTATTTTTGCCTTTTGAGTTATAGAGATGCCATCTGAAGTGAATAACTGGTAAAATGAATGAACCTGTCATTTTCAAGAAAAATAATTATGCCCAGAAAAGTGGAATAAACTAATGTGTAGACCTGATGAAAGAATAGATTGGTTAGTAAATGTAAAAGTAAGTAGTAGTAAATCATTTTTTTATTCGAATAAGAATAATTGGATACATTCAGTTGAGCAAAGCTCATTTTCAATGAAGTTCCAAGTTACATTAAAAGGTTCCACATCAGCAGACAATACAACAAACATTAGTACAACACATAAAATAAAAAACAATTAACAGAGCAATAATAAATAAAATTAAAAGAAAAGCAATCAATCACATAACAAAAACATACTTTAAAGTGCTAACAATTATTGCATGTTGTGATATTGTTTAATACAGACGTACACCATTTCCTTAATTCACTTATATTGTGCCTGGCTCTATTACTTCTCAGGAGTGGGGGAGATTTATTCCATAAGCTAATACCTCTGGCAGGTACAGATGATCTTCCAATATTCAAATTACATTTAATCGGAACAAATTGGATTCCAGCGGAGGCCCTCAAACTTTCCTTTATTTTCCTAACCTCAAATAGGTCAATAATATAACTGGGTACTTCCTATATCAAACTTTAACCATAAATTGTAGCAAATGTAAGTCTCTTCTCACTACAGGTCTAAGCCAATTTAATTCCCTGAAAAGTAAACACCTATGTGTTCTATAGGGGGCATCCAAAACAAAATGAGCTAACCTACAAAAAACTGAGTCCACTCTACTTATATGCTTTTCTGTGGCCCCTCCATAAAGCAAATCACCATAATCAATCACTGGGAGTAAAAGAGAATTAACCACAGTCAGACAAACTTCTCTAGTCATGAACCTTTTATATTTATATAAGGCGCCTAACTTCCTATTAGTATTTTTTTTATAAATGAGTCTATATAAGTATTCCAACCTAAACTTGGGTCTAACCAAACCCCGAGATATTTGTATGAATCCACCTGCTTAATGGCAATGCCATCCACTGTATTAATTTCCAAGTGTAGATCTTTTTTATTATTATTATTTTTAAACAAAAGTGACTGTGTTTTGTTAGTATTTAAGATAAGATAATTCATCTTAAAGAAATCCTGTATTTCATCAAAAGCCAGTTGCAGCCTCATATTAATGGATTCTAATGCATCTTCCCTCAACATACAATATAGTGTCATTGGCATACATATGACACTGGGCAGCTGTAAATACAATTTTAAGGTCATTCATATAAACATTAAATAGTAAAGGCCCCAAAATCGAGCCCTGCGGTACACCATTTTTTATCTCCAGTACCTTAGATTTATAGTAGCCTACTTCTACAAATTGGCTACGACCCATCAGATAGGAAGAAAACCACTTAACTGATCTAGGGGACAAGCCAATCTCGCTGAGTCTGGACAGGTTAAATAAATAATTGTACTGTACACATTTTCGTCAGGGTTATTGATTACATATTGTCACTGGTTGATAGAATCACCTGAAAGTTATGGAGAAATGTTGTGTGCAGGGCCAGCTGTTGGGCCAGAGGGTAGCATGTGTTCCCGTGTTGGCAACACAGGTTCAGAGATGAGCTCTGGGGCTGGCTAGGCAACACATGGATTGGGGGGAAACACATCACTGCTCCAAGCCTGGGAAGGTATGGTGCAGTTTTCTGTCATACGAGGACACATTGTGATGGGCTAGAGAGCTTTATCTCACAGTGGGTTCACATACACGTCATGGCCAGATGGTGTTATGTAGCGGGTCAGGGGAAGCAGGTTGGCATGAAAAATGAGTTTTGCAATATCTCCTTTATTCTATTTATTCCATTTCCAAAGGGACCTGCATGAATGAGGATAACATTTCATGGAAATTTAAAAAAATAAATACACACACACACACACACTTGTATGTATGTTACAGATTGTATATAAATATATAAGTGATACACAGTGGGGTCCTCATGAGTGGTATAGATACCATGAGTATAGAAATACCTTATTTATCACGTAAGGTCCCCCTCTGTGCATTTCATTTATGCAATAGGCTAGGACCTTAATGGAAAGACATTTTATTTGCATTTTTGGGCATAAACTTGTTTCTATAAGTCTTATTTTTTGAATTAGTGTTACTGCGCTTTCCCTCATCCTGATAGCTGTAACCACTGCCATAAAAGTGAAGTCAGGATGACAAGCTGACACTGTGATGTGGTAGTTTGTTAGTCCCACAGAACTTCCGCAGATATTACAAACCACCGACGCAGAAGTTCAGTGGCAAATGGTAGTCTTGCCGCAGAACTTGGTCCCAGTGTGCCTCAGAAAATTAGGGGCCTTGGTGATGACTCATACTGTGGTCCAGAGAACCAGGAACCGGTTCCTGTCACTATACCTCAGGAGGATCTCTCCTTTTAGGCTCTGCTCAGAAATATGCATACTGCACGGAATTTTGAGCCAACAGCCACAGACCAGGCTAAGCACCTGCAACTGGAGTTTCTAAAAGTGCCTAATAACACTGTCTCTCTAGTTCCTCCCATTCATTCGGCCCTGGAGATGCACTCTGAGGCAGCTTGGAGGATGCTTGCTGTTTTGGCAGCTGTCACCAAACAGGTGGACAAGAAATACACGGTGCCTAAATCTAAGCCCATGTATTTCACTCAGCAAATAGTGGATGCCATTATTATTCTGGCTGAGAGTAACAAAGCCATAGTGCCCAAGGAGGTCACTGTGCACCCCACTAATCAAATCAAATGCTTTATTTATCCAGGCGAACACCATTGAGCAAGCTCATTTACAAGGTGGACCTGCATTACATAAGTCAAGTAACAATGCATTTATATACAGACAAATAGACAGTAGATTCAAGACTACAATCGTACAGGTAGGCCTGCAATAGACAGGATAAGTAAAAATACATGTGGGTTCAGGTAAAAGACAGTCATTAAGCGTATACATAACAATAGGGTAGCAAGTCAGTAAAAATTTATACCAGATACAACAACATACATGGTTTAGTATTCTTGTAAGGTAAAGGCATTATAGTCCAGCGAAGAGATTAGTTGAAGTGGATGCTACAAGTGAAGAGGCATACATAGTCAGTTTAAAAACACCCAGGCATATCAAGGGGGAGACATGTGTTGGGAGAAGTGGGCAGCCAGTGGGGGGTCTGGAACTGGGATAATACTAGGAACGAAGGAATGAGATGCTGTGGGTATACAGGGAATAGGTGGGTGAGGGAGGGTGAGATTTAGGGCGGTAGATAAGTAGGTGGCTCAGGGACAAGTTATGCACTGATACAAGAAGGAAGGAGGATGGAAAACGCAGGGAGGATGTGGAAGGGGGGTGTAAGTAAGCTAGGATCATTGGAAGCAGTTGCAGGCTTCTGTAATGTATTTTGAGTATAAGGTCTTAAACACAATGAGACTAACAGGAGTCCTCAGTTTCAGTGATTTCTGTAGCACATTCCAGAACTAGGATCGTTGGAAGCAGTTGCAGGCTTCTGTAATGTATTTTGAGTATAAGGACTTAAACACAGTAATACTAACAGGAGTCCTCAGTTTCAGTGATTTCTGTAGCACATTCCAGAGTGACAGTAGAACGAAGCCTATGCAGCTCTCCCAAAACGCATTAGGGCTTTGGGCACTTTCCGAGAAATCAGTGAACAGCTTCTTAGGGCATAGGTTCCAGGCATATTGAGAGTCAGGCAATCAACAATGTACTGTGGAAGTTTGCCAGTGGTAGCTCTGTATGTCCAGAGAGCTGCATTTTTGTTTCGTCTGTAGTGTAGGGAGGTCCAACCTACGGCCGCATATAAAGAGCAGTGATGGGTGGAGAACGGGAGACCAGTGATGAAGCGCAGGGCTCTGTGGTAAAGTATGTCCAATTACCGAGGTATGAAATAGCACATTGGCTGTATATAAAGTCGGCGTAATCAATCAGGGAAAGGAACGTAGACTAAACTAGCTGTCTCTTGGCCTCTGTAGTTAGTAGGCAGTTTAACCTGAAGAAGAGACCTAGTCTCTGCCTCAGTTTTTTTAACAAATCCTCCAGGTGGTCTGCAAAGGAGAGTTTGAAGTCTATCCAGACCCCCAGGTATTTGAACTTCAGCACAAATTCCAGGGTTTCTCCTAGGAGGGTGGTGATGGAGGGTAGAGCAGGGTAGGCTGCATGGTTAACAGGCGAAAATAGCATCGCCTTTGTCTTTTTGGTGTTAAGTAGCATTTTTTAACTAAGGAGCTGGTATTGAAGTATGTTGAAGTCAGCTTGCAGGTCACTAAAGGCAGTTTCAGGAGTTGTACGGCTTAGGTAGATCACTGTATCATCTGTGAACAGATGAATGTTCACCTCATTGATGCCTGAGTCTATATTGTTGATGTAGATGGCAAATAGGAGTGGCCCCAGGATGGATCCCTGTGAGACACCTCTTTTTAACAGATTTGAGGGGGAGAGTTCACCTTCGGCCTTGACCTGTTGATGCCTGTCAGACAGGTAGTTGTGGAACCAGCGCAAGGCGGTAGAATCTAGACCAATAGCTTTTAATGAAGAAAGAAGGAGGCTGTGATCAACAGTGTCGAAGGCCTTACTTAGGTCTAGAAAAACAGCGCAGACAATTTTTTTGTTCTCTAGCTCGCGCTGCCAGTCATTTGTCACCTTGGCCAGGGCCCTGGTTGTACTATGTTCAGTTCTGAAACCAGATTGCTTTGGGTTTAGCAGGTTAGTATCATCTATGAAAGATTTCAGCTGGGCATTCACAATTTTTACCAGAAGTTTTGATAGTACTGGGAGAAGGGAGATGGGCCTGTAGTTGTTTAGATCACAGGGGTCTCCATATTTAAACAACGGAATAACATGTGCGGTCTTCCATAGTTTGGGGAGGGTCCCTTGAGAAAGGGACAAGTTAAATAGATGCGTAATAGTTACGGCCAAGACATGATAGGCAATCTTTTGGTAGTATCGATCGAAGTTGTCAGCGCCAGCACTTTTTCTGGTGTCCAACTATAGGAAGAGATCTTCAACCTCTTTTAGTGAGGCAGGAGAGAATGAAAAGACTGTATCTGAGGGACTAGATTCTGAAGGTTGCGTGGTAAGCTGGGAACATAGGTTTTATGCAGGTGAGTTATCAAAAGCTAGCCCTGCAGTAGCAAAGTGATTGTTGACGGCTTGTAGTATCTCTTTATTATTGTTGATAGTTACATTGTCAGAAATAATTTTTGAGGGGAGAGTGTTTCCTGTGGTATTACCAGTAAGTTCTTTTATTGTGGACCAAAACTTGGTAGGGCAGTTGGAGGCAGTGCCGAGTTCAGAGCGATAGAAGTTGGACTTGGTTTCCCGAATTAGCTTTGTACAGTGGTTTCTGGCTGTTCTGAAAAGATGCCAGTCTTCAGCTTTGTGGTATTTGCGTGCTAGCTTCCAGAGCTTGTCTCTTTTTAATAGTGCTGCCTTGATGTCTGCTGTAAAGCAACGGCACTTTCTAGCCTTTCTGCGGGTTTTGACTAAGGATGCGTGGGTGTTAAGAGCGCTGGCTACAATTTCGTGGAAATTGGCATATGCTGATTCTACTGATCTGGCTAAATAGAAGGTCTGCCAAAGCAGGGAGGCTTTCAGGTCATTGATATATGCAAGCGGGTCAAAATTCTGTTTTGATCTTTTGGTAGAGAACTTTGCTGAGGCTGTTGGTTTAGGGGCTGCTCTTATGCCAGCAATAAAGCAATGGTCACTAACATCGGCAGAAAAGATCCCAGCATAGGAGAAGAAATGGGGTTTGCTTACTAGAAGTACATCTAATAGTGTACTTTTTGTAGGGTTTTTCTTATTGATACAGGTAGGTTCATTAATAAGTAGAGTGAGCCCATGAGAGTCACAGAAGGATTTAAGTGGAAGAGATGCGCTTGACAGCAAGTCATAGTTAAGGTCCCCTAGTATAATTGTTTCCATTGTGTCGGTACTCATAGTAGATGATAGGTGGGGCAGGAGCTGTGACCCCGAGGACGGGGGTCTATAACATCCTATGACACGGAGGACCATTGATGTAGATATTTCAATTTTTAAGGACAGGCATTCAAAGGCATTGGCAGTTGACGTAGTGTCGAGGGTAGCGACCGTAAACTTGTACTTAACATAGATGGCTACACCACCGCCTCTGGTTAGTCTTATCGACTCTGAATAACAGATAGTTGGGATGTTGACCTGTTTGTCTGGCGTGGATGGATGAAGCTAGGATTCAGATATGACAAGTACATCCGGCTCCGTGTGGATAGCCCAAGCCTGTATTGAGGTGAGGAAGAGGCTACACACATTAACATGCATAAAGCTGATACCTTTATACTTCATGACTTCAGATGGTGAAGAAATTGCTTGGATAGGACCAGGGTTAAGTTTAACATTACCTGAGCATAGCAAGAGGAGGAGTACAACTTTCCTCAGGGCAGCAACTAGTAATTTGGAAGAACTTTCTTTGGCTAGTGGGAGTATTGGCGTAGGAATGCAAGGACCTATTCTTTGTACTGTTCAGTCCTAGTGATACACATGCTAAGACCCTAGCCATATGACACCAGTAGATACAGGTACTGGGCCGAGTAGGTAACATTCCTTGGGTAGGTAACGAGATGCCGGTGGCTGTCCGAGAGGGAGACTCAGCTGAAAGTGGGTACGACAACTTGGGGGCATAGCACGAGTTGTATAGGGACTCCATGAGTAGACATTCTTGTGGTAGGAGATACGAGTCCTCTTTTGGGTAAATTCCATCTGGCGTATACTCTAATAAGGCGGTAAATAGGTAGAGCCAGATTGCAAGTTCCATGGTTAAAGTCTGGGGGTCAGAAAGAGAAACAGTTGTAAGGGCTTAATCTGGGCAAGGTATCACCAGGTAAGGCTACGCGCCACGGGGTCTGAAAAGGGATATAGGTGCCGATGCCACTTGAAGGGAGCAAGGAGATGTTTGTATGGCACAGTGACTAGAGATAGTTACGAGAAGTTGTAAACCTGATCTAAGAAGTATCACCAGCTAAGGCTACACACCACAGGGTCAGCAAAGGGATGTAGGTGCTGAAACCACTTGTAGGAAGCAAGGAGAATTTACTATGACACAGCGACTAGAGACAGTAATAAGAAGTCACAAATCTGATCTGTGATGAGTGGTAGGGGTGACTGAGGTGGGTTAGTTAGGATGGAACACTTGAACCTGAAGCGGCAGCCCAAAATTTATATGTCTGTGGGCGTCCTAGGCAGGAGGGGAGGATAAATTTGTAGGAAAGTCAATGGCAGGGGAGGGCGGGGCAAAGAGGTCTATATAATATGGTCATGGAGGGGGATGGGTGTGTGGACGTAAAATTTGCGGCTTTGCCGTACCTCTCTGGGTCTGGAGTCCGAGCAAGTGGTCTTGGCAGCAGCTTTGAAGTGTAGACGGTGGTCATGTTCTTGGGCGGATGAGCTGGGAGCCCTGGAGGGTTCTCGGCTGAAGGCGAAAAGAAAGCGAAGCCAATTAGTACTGGTTTCAGACAATGGTCGAGCTACCCAGTGACAAAATGAATTTACAAATGAAAGGGTTCGATTTTCTTGGCGCTCTGAATCTGGGCGGCAGTTATAGAGGCAAAGGAAAGGACTGTTTCACTTGATCAATCTAGCAAGAGCAGTTTGCAAGTATTATAGCTGTTTTTAGGCAGTTTACAGGCAGATTCTAACAAAATAGGCATACATGAGCAAGCTTGAGTAAAAAAAAAAAGCACCTTTTTAGCTCAGGAGACAGAGAAAAGATAAGAAGGGAAGAAGGGGTGAAGGACCAATCGGAGCAAGCCTAGAGAAGGCACTCGGACTTCGATTGGTTTGCAGCTTTGCCGTACCTCTCTGGGTCTAGAGTCCGAGCAAGTGGTCTTGGGCGGCGGCTTCGGGAGCACCGACCGCCCGGTGGCCTGGTTCTTGTGGCGGATGAGCTGGGAGCCCTGGAGGATTCTCGACGGAAGTAGTAGGAGAGAATTAGCGTGGTCAGCCTTATGAAGGGGGAGAGGAGGGAGTGGTGAGGCAAGGGGCTGTTAGAAATGTAGTTCTGTGGGGCAGGACCGCACTCTAGGAGGTGTTCTGCAGCTTTAAATTTGTGTAGGGCAAGATGGCCAGTGGGAGGAGGTGCACAGAAGGGGGAGTGGTTTAGGTGTACTTAAACTCGTGGGGGAGGGCGAAAAAATTGCATAGAGACACACAAAGGAGAGAATGGGAAGATTAAGGGTTCTATCTAGGCTAAAACAAAGCAAACAAACAGTATTTTACTCTCTTTTTTTTTTCTACCAGAATGAGCAAATACAGGCTAGTAACTGTCCTTAAACAAACAAAAAATCAGCAGTAGGAATCCCGGTTTTCAGTTTAGCTGTAATTGGTATTATGTGCACACACTAGTAGCGAGGGTCAGGCAGCGCAGACTACAGAATTTGTGCATGGGCATGCAATTAGTCCTGGGAAAGCAGCCATGCTGGATTCCAGAGCTAGCCACTCAGGGAATTCACCAAGATGGTGACCAGCCAATGGGGGCACTGCAGTCAGATGGCGCCAGGAATTCGGAAGAACAATCCAAGATCTTCCTTGCAACAGCCGCTGAGGGCTGAAGATCTGGCTTCGGCAATTCCCTGTGCTTGGAGAACAGTGGGCGAGTGGCAGCAGGCAGGCTCCTAATCTCGCTGCTGTAGTCGGCGGGCAGCTCAAGCTTAAAAGCAGCTACGAGGATGAGGTGTTTGCCCGAAGTGGGCAGCAAGCCTGTACTTGGAGAGCAGTGGGCAGGTGGCAGCAAGCAGGCTCCCAGTCTCATCGCTGTAGTCGGCGGGCAGCTCAAGCTTAAAAGCAGCTACAAGGATGAGGTGCTTGCCCGAAGTGGGCAGCAAGCCTGTGCTTGGAGAGCAGTGGGCGGGTGGTAGGAGGCAGGCTTCCGGTCTCACCGCTGTAGTCGGCGGGCAGCTCAAGCTTAAAAGCAGTTACGAGGATGAGGTGGTTGCCCAAAGTGGGCAGCAAGCCTGTGCTTGGAGAGCAGTGGGCGGGTGGCAGCAGGCCGGCTCCCAGTCTCTCCACTGTAGTCGGCGGGCAGCTCAAGCTTAAAGGCAGCAACGAGGATGAGGAGTCACACAAGGTTGACCCCATGGGCAAGCAGGTCTGTGCCTCAGCTACCCAGGCATGAGGATAGCAAAGTACCAAAGCCACTTCTGTATGTACAAGTACGCCCTCTGGTGCAAGCTTAAGTCATTGACAGAAGCCTTGCCTGATGGAGAGGCAAAACGAGATGCTGCTTGCAGTTAAGTAAGGCAGTGAATCTAACAGCCATCAGTTTAAAGCTTCTGTAGATGCCTTTAATGCAGCAGCTCACTCCATGGCTGCAGGCATTTGCATCAGATGGTACTCACGGCCACAAGCTGCTAGCTTCACCCGGACATCCAGTAGTAGATCATGAGTGTGTCCTTTGATGTCACTTAACTGTTTGGACAACAGGTAGAGCAGTCTCTTAAAGAGTCCAGTGAAATGAAAATGACTCTTAAGATTTTCAGGCCTGGCCGGCCCGGTGGTGCTGAGGGTTGAGGCGCTGGACGCCACACCTCGTGCTGCGCTGGCGACCCAGGTTCGGGGACGGACTCGGGTGGCCGGGGGTCGGCAGGGAGAGGGAGCGTCCCAACGGATGCTCTCCTCCCTCAGGGGTGGGTTACCATGAGCGCATTGCGCTCTGCATTCCTTCCGTAGCCGGTGGAAGCACCGGCAGTGAAGGGATGGAGGCGGCTTCGCTTGTCAGAGTTGGGGAGGGGGGACGTCACGGCGCATGAGGGTTGCATGTGTAAGCACGCTACCAATCGGGACGTACGTCCCAAGTGCAAGGCGTCCTAGGGGAGTGGGGACGTAAGGGGAGAAAACCGGAAAATCCCCTCCGGCAGCCCTAGATGAAGTCCAACCTAAGTCCACCCGGACCACCTACAGGACAGACCCCACTGTGCGAGGAGAGGAGGATGGGCACTCTAGGGGCAGATCCCTAAGGTAGGTACCGGGGGACATGAGCGGACGGAAGGAGGGGGCACCGGAGGTCAGAAGGAGGAGGATAAAGATGAAAATAAAAAAAAAGATTTTCAGGCTTGCTCCTATAATCCACAAAAGTGTAGAGGATGTGGCTGTTTTTACAACAATAAGTCCTTCTGTGGTAGTGACAGGGGAGCCCAAAACATTAAGTCCCATCCTTGCAGGCCCAGAAGGCGGCACAGGCACCAAAAGTGCTCACCGCCACCATCTGAAGCTCCAAACCCAGGTCCACTTCAGTTACCCAAAGCAGACCATACCTCAGCAGTAGGGGGAGAGCCTCACCCAGTTTTACTATCAGAGGGACTCCATCTGGACGGACAAGTGGGTTCTAAGGGTGTTACAAGAGGGGTACTCCCTAGACTTGTTTAACCCCCACCCCTCCCAACAGTACTCCCAGAAGGCAACTCCCCTTGTCAGCTCACATGTCAGAGCTTCTGGCACAGGCGATTGCTTGCCCGCTGAGAAACAGGGCAGTGCAAATAGTGTTAGATTCAGAACAGAACATAGCATCTTCCAAGAATTAATCCTCATCATTGATTCCCACTTATGGGTCTGAGCTTGGAGGTACTAGGACCCTGTAGGAGCAACGTTTTTGGCTGTGGAGTCTGCCACAGCTACTGGGCATGGTGCCTACTCACCCCTCACGTGGTGCTATGCACCAGCCAGTAACCGTTGCCGGTTCTCTCATCAATCTCGGTTGTTGTGTGCACACTGTGAAAGCGCAGGGCCACAGTTCACCTCATCACTGCTTATTCCACTGTCACCTTAATTTTTTCCTTGTTTGCAGTGCCGGCTAAATTTATTATTTAATCGTGATGCCGACATCAAGTTAAAAAAGTTGAAGATCATCATAGAAAGTCCAACAGCTGCCCATTTTGCGTCATTGCCCCGGTGGAAACCGATGGATGTGCCAGACCAGCATCAGTCTTGTGCACCTGTCATGGGCCAGAGCATGACATGGATATGTGCAGTGCCTTTTTCTCAGTGGGTGGGCATACACTTGAGAACTAAGCATTGAGATGGGTTACCCCCATCACCACCTTCGGAAGAAGGCATCACACACATGCATTCAAGACCAGGTCTCTAGGCCTTTCCCCTGGGCCTCTTCCTGAGACATCTAGTTCCGTATAAATACAGAGTTCTCCTTGACCTCACTGCACTAAGGCCTCTGAAACTCCAGTGGATGAGTCTGGTGGACAGTCGACTCCTTTTGGGTGGTCGACTATGAACCCTCCACAGTCTGCCTTCCTTGAGTTGCAGACATCCCTAGGAGCGAGGCCACAGTTATAAATTCACAGCTATACATTCTGTCTGCAATGGTGGACACCTCGACATTGCTTTCTTGAGTCGCCCATGCTGTTATGGCCGTTTGAGGTGATGAAACAGCGGGTGGCACTGGGGACAACATCAGGCCTCCTATAGACACTGTTCACAGTGTCCGGGGAGGGATTGGAAGTGAGGCCTTTGTCTATACTGTTGCCAGTTCAGATTTTGTCACCATGACACCATGAAGGGTGACTGTTCGGACATGGTGATAGAGGTGGGGACAACAGTGGTGTTGATCCTGGGTCTGGCTCCGAGCTAGGTGCTGACGAGGATGTAGTCTTGGAGGTCGTCCCCAACTACTTTGTCATCCGTAACACCAAGGAGGCTAATGGCTTTGAATGTAATGTTGAAGTCGGCACAGAGTAAGGTGTCAAGGGTGGTGCCAGCCATGGTGATGGGGATAACCCTACCTTGGAGGCTTTCACCAGTACTGAGCCCAGTACTGGCAGTGGGCCAACTCTGGGTCTTTAACTTGGTGGTTAGAGTACCTGGACATTATTCTGGAGGCCTGGCTTCAGTTCCTAGTACATCACCTTATTTTCTCATATTGGATGACTTAAATTGGCCAGGTGATGTGTCAGGGCAGTCAGAAGGGCTAGTGGGATGCTGTGGTGCATAGGAAGGGGTGTTGGCAGCAGGAAGAAGGAAGTGGGTGCTGCCCCTGTATAGATCACTGTTAAGACCCCCCCCACCTTGAGTACTGTGTCCAGTTCTGGAAACCACATAGTCAGAGTGGATGCTTTCCAGAGGAGGGCTACCAAAATAGTGTAGGGTTTGCATCAAAAGCCCAATGAGGAGAGGCTAAAGGAGCTAAATATGTATACCCCGGAGGAGAGTGGGGATATGGTAGACAAGTGTGGCACCCCAGATGTGGACCTTTTAGCATCCCCACTTAGTGCCAGCCTGCCTCGATTGTGCTCCAGAAATCCAGGACCTGGGTTTTTTGGGGGGCTGCATTCAGACTGCCATGGCAAAATCTATTTCTGGATGCAGTTCCTTCAATCCCTCCCATCCACGGAGTGCCATAAAAGTTTGAGGTACACAGGAGCGAAATGATCCTGGTGGCCCACTGCTGGCCTTGGCAGATGTGGTTTCCTCTGCTGAATTGACTGTCGGTCAACCAACCAAGAATTCTGCTACTCTGGATGGACTTGTGTACCCAGGGTCAACTAGTCCATCGCAACCTGCACTGCCTTCACCTTCAGGTCTGGTTCCTCAAGAGATGGAAGTGAACAGGTTTAGAGTGTCTCAGAAGGTCTCTTGAAATACTTTGGCTACATGTAAACCATCTGCTAGGAGGACATACACCAGCAAGTGAAAAAGATTTTCCATCTGATGTTCTAAACCCCCTGTGGCCCCGGTTAAGGCGTCCATCGGAAAAAGGCTTTTGGAGTAATTGTTGGACCTTTCTGATGCTGGTCTGCAGTATTCCACAGTGAATGCCCACCTGTGCACTAGAACACCACAGATCTGTAGGTTCCCACTATTAAAGAGGTTACTCAGGGGTATCCTACATAAGAGGACACACTACTCCCCTCATGAAACCAGTAGCTCTCTGGCACCTTAACCTTGTGTTGGATATGCTCATTCCGAAGCCCTTCAAGCCTATTACGACTTGTGACATGAGGTTTCTAACTTGGAAAGCAGGATTTCTGGTAGCTGTCACCTCTGCATGCTGTAGAATTAGAAATCTGTGCTTTGGTCATAGATCTTCCGCAGTGTACCTCAGAAAACTAGGATTCCAGGATTACCTTTACTTAGATGATCAGTTGATAGCCAGTCCACCTAGGCAAGAAACGGAACAGGCAGTGGCTATTGCCTCTCAGTTCCTTACCTCCACGGAAGTTCTGCTGAATCTAGAAAAGTCTCAGCTCCAACTCTGATAGCCACTGACGTGATCATAGGAGCTCTTCTGAATACTGCCAAGGCCCGAACCTTCCTTCCAGAGAGCAGAATGCAGGAGAGTTTACAGATGGCATGCTACGTTATGGAGCACAAATCTGCTCATGTCCAGTGCATGCCTGGTCTAATAGCCTCCCCAGTGTTCACAGTTCCCCAGGTGTGGTTACACATGAGAACAACTCCATGGGTACTCAGTACACAGCCATGCTCATGTGCAACCACAGTGCACAAGCATCCCATCCTTAGACCTACACCATTCAAGTGATGAATCCCCTAGTTCGGTCACTCACATGGTGGTCCGTGGAGGACAGTCTCCTCCAGGACTTTCCCTTTTCCCAACCAGATGTGACATTCGCCACAGATGCCTCCCTGTATTGGGGCACTGCCAGGGCTTCCAAACAGAAGACTTTGGGCCCATCAGAGTCTCATCTCCACATCAGTGTGTTGGAGAGGTAAGCAGTTTTGTACAGTCTGCGAGCCCTAGTGGATCCTTGTGAGCAACATAACTGTCCTCATTCAGATGGACAACAAGTCTGTGATGCATTACGTCAACAAACAAGGAGGAACAAACTCTTACTCTCTCTGCAGGGAAGTGATGAGTGTGTGGGAATGGTGCCTGGACAGGGGATCCTACTCCAGTCAATTTATCTGTCAGGAGTTCAGAACACTCTGGCAGACAAGTTCAGCTGAACAGAGGCCAGTTCTAGAGAGTGGTCATTAGCTCCAGATGTGATAAGATCGCCGTTTGATGAGTGGGGCAAGTCACACCCCAGATGCAGACCTTTTTGCATCCCAACTCAATGCCAGACTGCCTTGATTCTGCTCCAGAAGTCCAGGACATGGCATTTTGTGTCAGGATGCATTCAGACTGCAGTGGCAAAATCTTCTGTATGCATTCCCTCCTATCCGCCTAGTGCAAAGGGTATGTCTCAAACTGGAGGCACACAGGGGCAAGATGATACTGATTACCCCCTGCTGTCCTCAACAGATCTACTTTCCTCTGTTAAACGGACTGTCAATCTGCAAACTGAAGATCCTTCCACTCAGGATGGACTTGCTGACTAAAAGTCACCTGGTCCCTCTCAACCTGCACTCCCTACACCTTCAAGCTTGACTCCTGAAGAACTAGAAGTGAACAGGTACAAGGTATCTCAGAGGGCCTCTGAAATACTTTTGGCTGCGCATGAGCCATCTACTAGGAAGATTTACACAGCCAATTAGAAAATATTTTCCATCTGGTGCTCCAAACCCACATGGACTCCTTTGGGTGCCCACCTGATAAGATTCTGGAGTACTTGCTGGGCCTTTCTGATGCTGCCCTTCAGTATTCCACATTTAAGGTCCACTTGTGTGTTGTTCCTGCATGCCACGAGTCTGTCAGTGCCCTCTGCCTGGCACAGCTGCCACTCTTCAAGAGGTTCTTTAAGGGCATGTTACACACAGTCCCCCATCAGGAAGCCAGCGGCTGCCTCTGATCTCTACTTTGTGCTGAATATGCACACCCACAAGTCTTTTGAGCCTAGTGCGACATGTGAGATGAAGTTTTTACTTGGAAAGCAGCTTCTCAATGAGTGGGGCACCCACTCTTCAAAAGGCTCATCAAGGGCATGTTACACATGGCCTCCCATGAGGAAGCCAGTGGCTGCCTGGTATATCAGCATTGCGCTGGATATAGACATAGAAACATAGAATCTGATGGCAGATAAGGACCGCTTGGCCCACCTAGTCTGCCCATTTCCTTACCTAATGGATAAGCTGCAGATCTTACTTCGAGAAGAAGCTGTTGCAGCAGGTTCCACATTTAGGACTGACGCCACCTGGTGGCAGTTCTGGCAATTTTTTTCTTCCAGCGGTACCGACGTGGGAACGCCCCCCACCGACATCGGCTCCACCCCGGTGTCGCCCTATATAAGGGAGGAGTTCCCCACGTGCTCCAGTTCTTTCTCGCTGCATGGTCAGGGATAGTTCAGTCGGTTACCATCAGTAGTGCCGATCGCTTCCTACTCCACCGATTCGAATTTCACTTTGTTCGTTTGCTTCTATGTCGTCTACTTACATCAATAAGTGCGCTTGTGGATGACAGATTCCCGCCAAAGACGGTCATTCGCATGTTCTACTGTCTTGGGCCCGACCACAACACCAATGCCTGTCCTCTTTGTCAGGTCTTTAATTCCCATACTCGGATCAGACGCCAGAAGTCCCTCGCAGCCTACCTTGCCGAAACCAAACTTGCCGCCATGGAATGAGCCTCTTCCTCGGGGAACTGACCACCCACAAGACTCACAAGCAACAGGAGCAGGACAGAGGAAGGTCTCATTCTAGGCCTAGGTTTTCGGGCTCGAAGTCCGGTCTTTGGGGCATGACTCCCGTCTCACGGCCCTTAAGCCCTCTTCTACTGTGTCCAAGTCTTCCGGAGCCACTCTTCAGCCCCTGAAGGTACTTCAGCCTGCCAAGTAGCTTTCTTGATGGGCACAGATAAGATCTCCTTCTGCTTGGCCTCTTCCTCGAAGACTGACTCCTGGGAGTCGAGCAAGGCCTCAGAGTCTTCTGGCAGTAGGGCCTCCTCCTTGCCGCCAAAACCACACGACTCCGACCGGCGCCTGCCTCTGGCTTCAGACTGGCGCTCAGTCGAGAAGTCCACCAGTCATAAGGCCGACCGTCACAGGGCTTATGCTTCTGAAGGCCGCCCATAGGCACCTAAGGATAAGCGAACGCCTGACCGGCATTTGCCTGGGGCCCCTCCAGCCACTGTCCTGGCGAAGGTTATTCCACCGCCGGTCACTGTCCAACCAACGCCTGCTACCCCGGTGTTTCCCGATGTCGGCTCTGGCACCCCTTCTCCATGACCACTGGCCCAAAGTCCCCCTTTAGGTTTACGCCAGTCGATAAGAGTGCGGATCCGATGCCGGTACCCCCTGACGGCGGGGTTGATGCCGTAGTGGGCTCAGGTGTTCCTCCTTTCTCTACGCCTGGTTCACCTAGGTTGAACCTATCTCAAGTGAAGGAGCCTTTTTCCCACTGGTGGGACACAGTTAAAAAGGACCTACCAGTGGGTGCACCCCCCTCCCACGCCAGTTCCAGTTCCAGATCCTATTAATGTTGAACCGTTGGACAGTGGGGCGGATGAGGAACCCCCTCCTAAAAAACGTAAAAAAGAAGACAAGGAGGACCCGGTCCAGTAGTTCCTCCTGCTCTCCCTCTCCTTTTCCAGACAGAAGGTGCAAAAGGAAAAGGCACACATCCCCTTCCTCTTCCACACCAGACTCCTATGTGGATTCGGACTCTTCGCATCCAGTCTCTGACATAGAGCCAGACCTTGGGGACTCGGAGGGACTTCCCAAATCCCCTCCAGATGACTCGAGCTTCATGGAGGTGATGAGGCACGTCCAGGCCAACATGGGTTGGGACACTGAGTCCCTGGACCCCGAGTGACTGCGGTTGGCTAAATACCTCCGCCAAAAAGACTCTAAGCTGGTGGTCATTCCTCCCATGGTTGACACCTTTCAGGATGTCACCCGCACAACCTGGAAGCAGCCTCATTCCTCCTCTGCCATGCCTAAAGGCTCATACGGCTTACCACGAGCACCGCCGGACCACCCCTTTTTGACTGAACCACCCGCAGCGGACCGGTGGTGATTTCAGCAGCTCACGACTGTTCGCAGAGGCCCAAACACCTGAGCACCCAGCTGCCTAACAGAGAATCAAAGCAGCTGGGTTCTGTGGGCTGCAAGGTGTACTGTGCTGCCACCTGCAGTATCAAGAGCCTAAATTTCCTGACACACATGGTCCAATTCCAGAGCACCCTTTGAGAACAGGGATTGAACATATTGCAGAGCATGCCCGATTGCCCTCAGCGGCCAGAGCTTACCCAACTACTTCAGACCAGCTCAGATGTGGGCACCCACATTCTGCGGTCTGCCTATGACTCTGCGAACACATCCTCTAAGGCAGCCGCAACTGGCGTTTGCCTCCGACGCCATGCATGGCTTTGGGTTTCTGGGTTCAATCCAGATGTTCAGACCAACATACTGGATGCTTCCTTCAGGGGCTCCATGTTCTTTGGTGAAGACACGGAGCGGATCATCACTAGGCTGCAGAACTCCAGCAGGGCTGTCCGATCCTTGCAGTCCATGTACCGCCCGAAACAGGGTCGAACTCACAAACCTCATTTTCTAACAACATGAAGTCTTGCTGTATTCTGACAATTGCAGTTAGCTCCAGCACTTGAACTGCCCTGGAGAATAAAGGGTTAAAATTCTATGCAAGGCATAGAACGTTGAGCTCGAGCTCGGTTGAAGACTCTATCTGCAGTACTTTGATAACAAACCATCAGATTCTTTACTCCGCTTCACTGAACAGTCGCTCCGGAGATTTCTCCTTTGCTCGGTTCAAAAGTCAGTAAAGTTGTCGGTTTTAGTCCGAAATTATTTTCAAATTAATCCGCATTGTCGGTTCAGGCTCTGTCTGCGGCACAGTAAGTACTTTAGATAGTTCTTGTGGAAATTGTAAAAAACTTGTAATTTTCGGTCGGTTCGGCTGAACCAATCCTTTAGTAAGCTCCTTTGTGCTAGTTTTTAGTGTGTGGTTACCGGTCCGTTTCTATTTTAAAAAAAAAACATGTTTGTACATTTTTTTCCAACACCCGTAACACGGTGAGAAACCGATAGGGGAGTCTTGCCTGGCGGTTGCCATTTAAAGGGTAAGTTTGTTAGGTTGGCCATGTCTGAGAAACCCAAGAAAAAAAAACTGGCACACTGGGTTTCAACAGTATCGTGTGTGTGGGGAGGTCTTTGCTAAGGCCGATCCCCATACCACCTGTGTTTACTGTCTGGGGTTTGACCACCTCAATTCAGACTGCCAAATTTGTAAAAATTTCCGTAAGTCTACCCTAGAGAAAAGGTTAGGTAAACTTAGGGATAAGAAGGTCGAGAAATCCGCTGACATGGAAGGCCAGTTTGGTTTCTACCAAACCAGAAGGAGTGCCCTCTGACCAGGGCAATACTTCTTCGGGCAAGAGGAGAGCCGATCCTGAGGGATCAGTTCCTACAAAAAACACAAAGATAAATCGACCGGTTTGGATCCGGACATTCATGTTCCGACCGCCGAAGAGATAGCCAGAGTGATTCGGATTGTTGAATCGCTTCGTCCGGTTCTGACCGATCCAGCGCCTTTTGGCAGGGGTTCGTCCGATCGGTTCCCCTGGTTCAAGATTATTCCCCTGAAGACTTTTATGAACCAGAGTTTGAAGGGGAAGGGGATTTTGAAGAGGATGGTGATGATGGCGAAAGTCTGGATGTGCCTGTGGAACCGGACATCTCCCCAGACAGACCTTTTGGTGTTTCCCCTCCTAGGCTCTCTGAGTCCCCTCCCCACTATCTGTTTTACAGAAAGGTGGCTGAAACCCTCCAGCTTCCCATGGAGGAGGCTGTGGAGGAGCCTGATTTTGTTGAGCTGATGGACATCCCAGAGTCCAGGAGACTGTCTATTCCCCTCCATAAGTCCTTTGGGAAGCAGACACAAAAAATTCTAAGGTCTCCTAACTGTACCTCATGTTGACAGAAGAATGGACAAGAGGTACACTTTATCAGGCTCAGATACAGAGTTTTTCAACCAGCAATGCAGCCATGTTGAGGTAGTGCAGGCTGCAGCCTGTGACATGGCAAATATTCCCTTGGCTTCACACCCCCCAGACAAAGACTCCAGGAAGATAGATTCCATGGCGAAGAAACAGTACATGGCATCATCTTTGGGACTCAGGCAAGCTAACTATGTGGCCTATACAGCCAGGTACCAGAAGTCCAGGTGGGACACTCTACTGGCACTAGATAAGCAGGCCTCCCCCCAGCTGGCCAAGGAGCTGGAGGAGGTGGCTGCTGATGGGATTGTGGCATCAAAGGTACAATTTCTTGCTGCTGCTGTGGACTCCAATGATGTGTCATAAAGAGTCATGGCTACATATGTGGCTCTTCGGAGGATGACTTGGCTCAAATGTACTAGCCTCTCATAGGACACCCACGCTAAGGCCATGGATTTCCCTGTGGTGGGTAATTCTTTGTTTGGGGAGCAGACAGAGAATTACACGAAGAAACTGAACGAGTACAGGACCACTTATAGGAGTGCCCAAGCCAAGGAGAAGCAGGCAACTCCTCAAAGGCAGCAAGCTAGGGGCAGGGGCAGGCCTTTCTACCAAGCACAGGCTTCTTCTCCCTTTTCTCAGAGGGGGTTCTTTAGAGGGAGAGGCAGAAGGGGGGATGAGCAGGGCTGCATCCACTCCTCAGCCTAAGGCCCCTGCCAAGCAGACACCCTGATGTGTCAGCCTGGGTCGACTCCCCCATTCCGGCAGGAGGCAGGCTGGCTTACTTTGTCCAGGACTGGATGTCTGTTACCTCAGACAAGTGGGTCCTGGAGGTAGTAAGCCAAGTACTGGTTCTCACTTTCTAAAATTTTCTGAAAATGAGAGCCAGGTCCTTTTCACCTGCAGATATATCAGAAACCCTTGCTCTAGAGGCAGAGGTTTCATCTCTTCTGACTTTAAGAACCATAGAGAGAGATCCTACCTTATACAGGGGCAAAGGTCTGTACTCCAGGTACTTCCTTACCCCAAAAAAGACAGGGGAGTGGCGACCCATCCTAGACTTTAGATACCTGAACAAACATCTTTTAAAGCCAAAATTCAAAATGGTGACTCTGGGAACAATTCTTCCCTCTCTAAGGCCAGGAGACTGGCTAGCCTCCCTGGACCTCAAGGATGCCTACATTCCCATCAGGTGCTGCCACAGAAAGTATCTCAGGTTCAAATTGCCCTCAGGCCATTATCAGTTCAGAGCGATGCCCTTTGGCCTAACTTCAGCCACAAGGGTGTTCACAAAGAGCCTAGCAGTAGTGGTGGCCTTTTTAAGAAGAAAAAGGATTTCTGTCTCTCCATATCTGGACGATTGGCTCATTGTGGGCCAGTCCCCAGACCAAGTCAAGTCAGATCTGCAAGTGACCCAACAAGTTCTCACTTCCCTGGGTTTTCTTCTCAATCTTCCCAAGTCAGTTCTCGAGCCTGTACAGCTTCTCACCTTTATAGGAGCAGAGCTGGATACGGTCAAGGCAAGAGCTTTCCTTCCTCTGGAAAGGGCAACAGCCATTTCACAGCTGGCTTCTTCCTTCCTCCCTCTGGTTTCTCGACCAGCAAGGCATTTTTTTCAGCTTCTGGGCCACATGGCAGCTTCCACAGCAGTGGTCCAAGGGGCCAGGTTTCAGATGAGGGACATTCAGTTCCATCTGAGGACTTTTTGGTCCCAAAGGAAAGATCCTCTTACCAAACCAGATTCGGTTACTCAGACCCTAATACAGGCCCTCCATTGGTGGCAGGACCTGGACAATCTGAGGCAAGGAGTTCCAGTTGTCACTCAGACTCGCTGTATGGTTCTCACCACAGATGCTTCCCTATTGGGGCGGGGAGCCCATCTGGGGTCTCTCACAGCCCAGGGACTGTGGTCCCCTCAGGAGTCCCTTCTCCACATCAATCTCCTGGAACTCGGGGCAGTTTTTCTGGCCCTGCAAGCTTTCTCTCAGTTTGTGCAGAACAAGGTGGTTCAGGTTAGAACAGACAACACCACCACCATGTGGTACATCAACAAGCAGGGAGGCACTCGGTCCACGGTCTTGTGCATGGAAGCCATGAAATTGTGGTCCCTGGCTTATTCTCTGCAGACCTCCCTGGTGGCAGTCCACCTTCCAGGGAAGGACAGTGTGCTAGCAGACACACTGAGCAGGATCTCTCAGGGCCATCACGAATGGTCCCTGGATCCCCTGGTGTTGAAAGTGATTTTTTTTTCAAGGTGGGGCACTCCAGAGATAGATCTTTTTGCAGCCCCAGTCAATCACCAACTTCCTCTGTTTTGTTGCAGACCCCCAGTCTTGGGTTCAGTCCCTCTGGATGCTCTGATTTTGAACTGGGAAGGGAAATTTCTGTATGCCTTCCCTCCCTTTCCTCTACTGTTCAAGGTTCTAGTAAGGTAAGGTCACAACCTTGCAAAGTGATTCTGATTGCTCCAGACTGGGCCAGACAGCCTTGGTACCCCCTGTTGCTGTCTCTAGCAGTCCTTCTTCCCCTGTCTCTTCCCAGGAATTACAACCTGTTAACCTCCTCTCAGGGGAGGATTCGGTACCCCAATCTTCGATCTCTCAATCTCAAGGCATGGCTCTTGAAGAGTTAGCGTATGCAGATTTGCATCTGTCTCAGGGGGTTCTGGACATTCTCAAAGCTTCTCGAAAGCCCTCCACCAGAAAGACTTATAACTCCAAATGCAAAAGATTCAGCATTTGGTGTTCCAATAAGCATATTTCCCCAGACACTGCTGAATTGCCTATAGTTCTGTATTATATGGTCCATCTTAATGGCCTAGGCCTCAGACCAGCTACTCTCAAGGTACACTTGTCAGCTGTCTCTGCTTTTCTGTCAGTGGGGAAGTCTTCCTCACTATCATCTCAACCTGTGTTCTGTAAATTTTTCAAGGGGTTCCTTCATACCAATCCTCCCTTTAGGTATCCTGCCCCTGCCTGGGACTTGTATGTTTGCATTGCTCAGCTTATGCAACCTCCTTTTGAGCCTACGTTCTCAGCAGGGCTTAAGTACTTGACTTGGAAAACTGTGTTTTTGGTAGCCATTACCTCTGCCAGATGTATCAGTGAGTTGCAAGCCCCATCAGTGGAGCCTGATTTTATCTCCTTTCACAGAGATAAAGTGTTCCTTAGAACCAATAGGAGGTTCTTGCCCAAAGTGGTTTCAGACTTCCACTTGAATCAGTCTGTGTCTTTTCCTGTTTTCTTCACTGATCATTCTTCCTCAGGAGAGAGGAGGCTACACAGTTCAGATGTTAAAAGAGCCCTTAGCTACTACATAGAGCATACCAAGGATCACAGGTTTGACTCCCTTCAGTTGTTCCTCACTTATGGGGAAGTGGGAAAGGGCAAGCCTGCCCCTAAGAGAACTCTTGCCAAATGGATTGCGTCTTGTATACAATTCTGCTATGAGAAACTGGGAAAGATTCCACCCTCGGGCCTGAGGGCTCACTCTACAAGAGGTACAGCTACTTCCCTGGCTCCTGCCAGGGATATCCCTCTGTTAGAAATCTGTCAAGCAGCCACCTGGAAAACAGTCCATACATTTACCAAGCATTACTCTCTGGATATCCAGGCTAGGAGTGATGCTCGGTTTGGCACAGCAGTACTTCAGAGCCTATTCCCAAAGTAGGTTCTATACCTCCTCCATGGAGGTACTGCTTGGTAGTCTGCAGATTGTCAGAATACAGCATGCTTCATGTTGTTTGAATTAAAAATTACTCACCTTGGTAACTGTGTTTCTTCTAATGGAGTCTTGCTGTATTCTGACCTCCCTTCCTGCCTCCCCTCTCAGAACCTGTTTTTGGGAAGTGGGTGGGCAGATGCAGTGTTGCACCCCAGGGGTGTCTTCAGCACACGTTCTGTTGTAGTGGGTGCTTGTGTTGATTAATTGAGAATTTGTTATGCTTTATTACCTGTTTTTTTGGTTTTTGGGTTTCCTGACTTGAGTTTTTTGGGAATCTAAAAATTTTTCGTTGCCAGTTGGCTAGTAGAAATTTTACAATTTCCACATATTTTAGTCAGTGGGTTTCAAACAACATGAAGTCTTGCTATATTCTGACATATGCAGTGAGTCCCAACCTTCGAACTGCCCCGGAGATGAAAGAGTTAAACTTTCCATGCCAGGCATGGAACGCTGAGCTCGAGCTCAGTTGAGACTCTGTCTGTTGTTCTTCAAACTCAAACCGTCAGATTCTTTACTCCGCCTCACTGAACAGTCGCTCCGGAGATTTGTCCTTGTGCTCGATTCATTTTGTCGGTTAAAATACCGTTTTCTCGGTTTTCGACCGAAATTAAACCGCAACCTGTCAGTTCAGTCCTCTGTCTGTGGTATTTGTGAGTACTAGATAGGTTATATTTTACTCTATTCTGTGTGGAACTTGTAAACGGTTCATCGGTTCGGTTTGAACCGATCAAGTTGTTAAAAAATCTTAAATTGTACTTTTAGAGTGTGGTTACCAGTTCTTATCGGTTCTAAAAAAAACTGATTTTATTACGTTTTTTTCCATGACCCGTGACACGGTTAGGAACCTATAAGAGGGTCTTGCCTGGCGGATTGCCATAAAAGGGTAAGTCTGGATAGGACTGGCACTATGTCTGAGAAACCCAAAAGAAAAACCGGGCCCACTGGGTTTCAACACTGTAGTGTGTGTGGGGACGTCTTTGCCAAGGCTGATCCCCACACCACCTGTGTTTATTGTCTGGGGTTTGACCACCTCAATGCAGACTGCCAGATTTGTAAAAAGTTTCCTGCAGCTACCTTGGAAAAGAGAGTTGGTAGGCTCAGGGAAAGGGAGGCCAACAAGTCCGCTGAACCGGATGGCCAGCCCGGTTCAGTTCAAACTAAACCAGAAGGAGTGCCCTCTGACCAGGGCGAGACTTCTTGAGCAAGGAGATCCGACTCTGAGGAGTCGGTTCCAGCAAAGGACTAGAAAATCAGCTGGTGTGGGCCAAAACTTTCCCTCCAACCGCTGAAGAAATAACCAACGATCAAAATGTCAGTCGCTTTCCCGGTTCCGACCGAACCGGCACTATCAGTAAGTGCTCGGTTCGGCCAGTTCCACGGTTCAAAGTATGATTTGAGGAGTATTATGAACGGAGGAAGGAAGAGGTATGAGGGAGTGAATGTGGATTTGAAAGTCTGGATGTGCCCATTGACCCGGACATCTCCCCAGACAGACCTTCAGGAGTGTCTCCTCCTAGGCTTTCTGAGTCCCCTTCTCATTTTATGTTTTATGAAAAAGTGGCTGAAACCCTCCAGCTCCCTATGGAGGAAGCTGTGGATGATCAAGAGGAGCCTGACTTTGTGGAAATGATGGATATCCCAGAGTCTAGGAGGCTGTCTATTCCCTTGCATAAATCTTTTGGGAAACAGACATTTTAAATTCTAAAAACTCCTAACACTGTACCTCCTGTGGATAAGAGAATGGACAAGAGGTACACATTGTCAGGCTCTGATACGGAGTTCCTTACACAACAGTGCAGCCATGTTGGGGTAGTGCAGGCTGCAGCCTGTGACAAGGCAAATATTCCCTTGGCTTCACACCCCCCAGACAAGGACTCCAGGAGGATTGATGCCATGGCAAAGAAACAGTACATGGCAGCATCCTTGGGACTCAGACAGGCGAATTATATGGCTTATGTAGCTAGATATCAGAAATCCAGATGGGACACTGTCATGGCTTTAACAAAACAGGTCCCTGGCCAGCTTGCCAGGAGCTGGAGCAGGTGGCTGCTGATGGTATGAGGCATCCAAGGTGCAATTCCATGCTGCAGTGGACTCGAATGATGTCATCAAGAGTCATGGCTACATCTGTGGCACTTGAAGAATGGCTTGCTCAGATGTACTAGCCTGTCACAGGATACCCAGACTAAGGCTATGGATTTTCCTGTTGTGGGTAATTCTCTGTTTGGGGAGCAGACAGAGAATTACATGAAGAAAATGGATGAGTATAGGGACTACTTATAGGAGTGCACAGGCCAAGAAAGGCAGGCCACTCCTCAAGGCAGCTTCCCAGGGGCAGGGGCAGGCCTTTTCATAGGCCTTTACCAAGCCAGGCCTCCTCTTCTGCTTATGCCCAGAGGGTTCTTTGAGGGGAGGCAGGCAGGGGTACAAGCAGGCCTGCTTCCACCCCTTAGCCCAAAGCCCCTGCCAAGCAGGCACCCTGATGGGGTTGCCAGGGACAATTCTCAGCTACCTGTAGGGGCAGGCTGGCTTACTTTGTCAGGACTGGGGTCTGTGACATCAGACAAATGGGTCCTGGAGTAGTAAACCAGGGACTGGTTCTCAGCTTCAAAAGTTTCAAAGATGAGAACCAGATCCTTTCCACCTGCAAATCCATCAGAGGCACTTGCCTTAGAGGCAGGGTCTCTTCCTCCTAGCTCTCAGAGCTGTGGAAGGGTTCCACCCTACACCAGGGCAAAGGATTGTATTCCAGGTACTCCTTACCCCAAAAGACAGGAGAATGGTGGCCCATCCTGGATCTCAGATACTTAAACAAGCACCTTTTAAAACCAAAATTCAAAATGGTGACTCTGGGAATTATTCTACCCTTTCTAAGGCCAGGGGACTGGCTAGTGTCCCTGGACCTCAAGGATGCCTACTTCCATATTCTCATCAGAAGCTCCCATGAAAGTACCTCAGGTTCGAGGCTGCCCTCAGGCCATTACCAGTTCAGAGCAATGCCCTTTGGCCTCACCTCTGCTCCAAGGGTATTCACAAAATGCCTGCTGGCAGTAGTTGCTTCTCTAAGAAGGCAGAAAATTGCCATATTCCCTTACCTGAACGACTGGCTCATAGTAGGCCAGTCCCAGACCAAGTCAAGTTACACTTACAGATAACTCAGCAACTGCTCACTTCTTTGGGTTCTTCTAAATCTTCCAAAGTCAGTTCTAGAGCCTGTCAGCTCCTCACCTTCATAGGCGCAGAGCTAGACACAGAGAAGGCCAGAGCCTTCCTTCCCCTGGACAGGGCAAGGACCCTGGTCTCTCTGGCCTCCTCTTCACCCTACAGGTATCTCGACCAGCAAGGCATTTTCAACAGCTCCTGGGGCACATGGCTGCTTCTACAGCAGTAGTGCAGGGAGCAAGATTTCAGATGAGGGACATTCAGTTCCATTTGAGAGCCTTTTGGTCTCAAAGGAAGGACCCTCTGACCAAATTGATCCCAGTAACTCAGAATCCTGATCCAGGCCCTACAGTGGTGGCAGGATCAGAACAATCTGAGACAAGGGGTTCCATTTGTCACTCAGTCTCACTCTTTAATCCTTACTACAGATGCCTCCCTCTTGGGATGGGGGCTCACATGGGCGACCTCACCACCCAGGGGTTGTAGTCCCCTCAGGAATCTCTGCTCCACATCAATCTGTTGGAACTCAGAGCGGTATTTCTAGCACTTCAAGTTTTTTCCAAATCTGTTCAGAACAAAGTTGTACAGGTCAGAACAGACGACACCACCACAATGTGGTACATCAACAAGCAAGGAGGCACTCGGTCTACGCACTTTGTGCACAACAATAAGTTGTGGTCTCTGCATACTCCCTGAACACCTCCCTCAAGGCAGTTCACCTCCCAGGCAAGGACAATGTCCTGGCAGATGCTCTCAGCAGGATTTCCCAGGGCCATCACGAATGGTCACTGGACCCTCTGGTCTTGGAGATGATATTTTCCAGATGGGGCACCCCACAGATAGATCTTTTTGCAGCCCCAGACAATCACCAACTTCCCCTTTTTTGCTGCAGGCCCCCAGTGTTTGGCTCAGTCCCCCTGGATGCCTTAGTTCTCAATTGGGAAGGGAAGTTTCTCTATGCTTTCCCTCCTTCCCTCTCCTGTTCAAAGTGCTAGTCAAAATCAGATCTCAACTCTGCAAGATGATCCTGATTGCTCCAGACTGGGCCAGACAGCCTGGTATCCCTCCTACTGTCCCTAGCAGTCTGCCTTCCCTGTGTCTTCCCAGGAATTACAGCCTGTTAACCTGTGCTCAGGGGAAGGTTTGGTACCCGAACCTCAAATCTCTCAATCTCAAGGCCTGGCTCTTGAAGAGCTAGAGTTTGCTGATTTACACCTTTCCCAAGGCGTAATGGACATTCTGAAGGCTTCTAGAAAACCTTCCACCAGGGCTACTCATAATTCCAAATGGAAAAGATTTTCCATATGGTGCTCTGGTAAGCATATTTCCCCAGAATCTGCTGATCTGCCCACAGTCCTTGATTATATGGTCCATTTAAATAGCTTGGGGCTGAGACCAGCTACACTGAAAGTGCATCTGACAGCTGTGTCTGCTTTTATTTCAGCAGGTAAGCCCTCTTCTCTTTCGGCTCACCCTATATTCTCCAAGTTTTTCCAGGGATTGCTTCACACCAACCCTCCATTCAGGGACCCTGCCCCTGCCTGGGACCTTAATGTTTGCATTGCTCAGCTTATGCAACCCCCTTTTGAGCCTTTGTCTTCAGCAGACCTTGAGTACTTGACTTGGAAGACTGTGTTTCTGGTAGCCATCACTTCTGCCAGGACAGCAAGTGAATTACAAGCCTTGTCAGTGGAGCCTGATTTTATCTCCTTTCATAGAGAGATAAGGTGGTCCTCAGGACTAACAGGAAGTTCTTGCCTAAGGTGGTTTCAGATTTCACCTTAATCAATCTGTGTCTCTTCCAGTATACTTCACTGACCATTCCTCCTCTGGTGAGAGGAGGCTACACAGTTTAAATGTGAAGAGAGCCCTTAGTTACTACATAGAGCATACCAAGGGTCACAGGTTTGACTCCCTCCAACTGTTCCTCACTTATGGTGAGGTTGGTAAAGGGAAACCTGCCACTAAAAGATCCATTGCCAGGTGGATTGTCTCTTGTATCCAATTTTGCTATGAAAAACTGGGTAAGGTTCCTCCCTCAGGCCTGATGGCTCACTCTACCAGAGGTACAGCTGCTTCCCTGGCTGCTGCCAGGGACATCCCTATTCTAGAGATATGTCAAGCAGCTACCTGGAAAACAGTTCACACTTTCACCAAGCATTACTCCCTGGACATCCAGGCTAGGAGTGATGCTTGGTTTGGCACAGCTGTACTTCAGAGCCTATTTCCTAAATAGGTTCTGTCCCTCCTCCATGGAGGTACTGCTTTGTAGTCTGCATATGTTAGAATATAGCAAGACTTCATGTTGTTTGAAGAAAAAATTACTCACCTTAGTAATGTTGTTTCTTCTAATGGAGTCTTGCTATATTCTGACCTCCTCCCCCCACCTGCCCCTCTCAGAACCTTTGTTTTTGGGATGTGGGTGGGCAGTGCATTGTTGGCACTTAGTAGGTGCCCACCTTGTTGTTTTCACCCCTTCTTTTCTTGGGGTGAGTTGGTGTTATGTTTTTCATTTTTGGGTCTCCTGACTTGAGTCTTTGTTTTGGGACCAAAAATGTGTCTTATGTTTGATGGCCAGTTGGCTAGTGTAGGTTTACAGCTTCCACACAGGACCTTAATGAGTTTAGCTCGTAAAGATCTGACGGTTTGAGTTTGAAGAACAACAGACAGAGTCTCAACCGAGCTCGAGCTCAGCGTTCCATGCCTGGCATGGAAAGTTTAACTCTTTCATCTCCCGGGGCAGTTCGAAGGTTGGGACTCACTGCATATGTCAGAATATAGCTAGACTCCATTAGAAGAAACAACATTACTAAGGTGAGTAATTTTTTATTTTAGTTCGTAAGAATCTGACGGTTTGTTTTCAAAGTACTGCAGACAGAGTCTTCAACCGAGCTCGAGCTCAACGTTCTATGCCTTGCATAGAATTTTAACCCTTTACTCTCCGGGGCAGTTCAAGTGCTGGAGCCAACTGCAATTGTCAGAATACAGCAAGACTCCATTAAAAGAAACATAATTACTAAGGTGAGTAATTTTTTCTTCATGGCCATGGGGGGACATCAGCCTCAGCAGCCTCGCTTCCAACACCATTTGCAGAGAGGCGGTTTCAGTCGCAGAGGAGGAGCCAGAGGATCTTCTGCCTCTGCCTTTAGAGAGGCCAAAGCAGTCACTGCCACCCTTCCTCCTCCTCCTACCACCTGACTATCCAGGCTACCCTCCTTCCCTAGACATTCAGTCAGGGGAGCCGGTCGGAAGCTGCTTTTCCCTCTGTGTGGATGCGTGGGGTCAAGTAACTGCTGACCAGTGGGTACTCGGTCTCGTGGAGCTTGGGCACTCCATAGAGTTTGATTCTCTTCCACTGGACAGACCACCGCCCCCATCCTGTTACCCAAGGGAACACGTAGCGCTGGTCAGAAGGGAGATTTTATCCCTTTTGGACAAAAAGGCCATCGAGCTGGTGCCACCGGCCGAAAGAGAGAGAGGGTTTTTCCTCCCAGGAGGGCTGACTTTGCCAAAATGGGTGAGTGCCTAAGGAATGCACTCGCAAATGGGCAGGAAGGAGGGGTGGAAGAACAATGGGGAATAATAAAAACTGCCATCACAGAGGTAACAAGCCTTTGTGTAAGCAAATTAACAAAAGCAAGCGATGTAAGAAACCACTATGGTTCTCAAAGGAAGTGGCAGTGAAGGTTCAAGAGAAAAGAAAGCATTCAGGAAGTACAAGGAATCATAGAAGAGCAGGACAGGAACTGTATCAGTTAAAGCAAAAGGAAGCTGGGAAGGCAGACAGAACAGCAAAGGCCCAAACCGAGGAAAGATAGCCAACTCAGTTAAGAAGGGGATAAAACCTTTTATAGGTACATCAGGGAGCGAAGGAAGACCAAGGAGGGCTAGTGAGGCTTAATAAAGAGGAGGGAGGGAGGGTGGGCAGAGGGTGACTGTGAAAAGGCAGAGATACTAAACAAATATTTTGCTCAGTATTTACAAAGGAAGTGGAGGAGGTACCTAAAACAAGCAGTAGAAACACTCTGGATTCAGAAGTTGATACCAGCCCATTTACAGAAGAAAGGGTTCTGAAAGAACTCTTAAAACTAAAGGTGGACAAAGCAATGGGGCCTGATGGGATTCATCCCAGAATTCTAAAGAACTAAGGGTAGAACTAGTGACACCACTGACTACCTCTTTAACAAATCATGGGAGGATGGGGTGGTACCGAGGACTGGAGGAGGGCAGATGTGATTCCCCTTCACAAAAGTGGGAGCAAGGCAGAAGCAGAAAACTACAGACCTGTTAGTTTAACCTCAGTGGTAGGAAAATTATGGAATCACTTCTGAAGGAAAGAATTGTTGAGTATCTAGAGGCCAGAGGGCTCAGGACCCAAAGCAGCATGGATTCACAGCGGAAGGTCATGCCAGACAAATCTGATAGATTTCTTTGACTGGGTGACCAAAGTAGTAGATCAGGGAGGGCTGTGGACATGGCCTACCTAGACTTTAGCAAGGCATTTGACACAGTCCCACACAAAGATTAATATACAGTTAGCCAGCCTGGGAGTGGGTCCCAAGATGATAGCCTGGGTAAAGAATTGGCTGGAGAATAGGACAGAGAGTAATAGTAAATGGAGTCCACTCTGAAGAAAGGGGGTTACTAGTGGGGTACCGTGAGGGTTCAGTATTAGACGGTCCTCTTCAATGTCTTTATAAGCGACATTGCAGAGGGACTGGAAGGAAAGTATGTCTCTTTGCAGATGACACAAAGATCTGCAACAGAGTTGATGCACAAGGTGGGGTGGAAAGGATGAGAAGGGATTTGGCAAGGTTAGAGGAATGGTTAAATGTATGGCAGCTTAGATTCAGTGCTAAGAAGTGCAAGGTAATGCACCTGAAACAAACACCCAGGGAAGAGTACACAATGGGGTGAGATACTAACAACAACAAAATGGAAAGGGACCTGGGGGTAGTCATATCAGATGACCTAAAGGTGGGCAAGCAATGTGAGAGGGCAGCGAGGGTTGGGGGATACTGGGATGCATAGGGAGAGGCATCACCAGTAGAAAACAGGAAGTTATTATCCCTCTGTACAGACAGTTGGTGAGACCCCATCTGGAGTACTGCATGCAGTTCTGGAGAGCCAATCTCCGCAAGGACATAGACAGGATGGAGGCTGTCCAGAGGAGGGCAACTAAAATGGTGCAGGGTCTGCACCGAAGACATATGAAGAGAGACTTAAGGAGCTGAATATGTATAGCCTCGAGGAAAGGAGGGAGAGGGGGGACATGATAGAAACTTTCAAGTATCTCAAGGGAATCAACAAAGTCCAAGAGGGTAGCATCTTTCAAAAAGAGGTGTGCAAGAACAAGGCACATTTGAAGATAGAAGAGGCGGCTCAGAGGTAATTTAAGAGTATTTTTTCACAGAGAGGGTTGTGGATGCATGGAACGGACTTCCGGAGGATGTTGTAGAGTCAAAAACAGTGGTGGAATTCAAGCATGCATGGGACAGTCATAAGGCAATTCTAGGGGGTGGGGGTAGGAAGAAGTAGGCTGCTGGTTAACTAGGATCTGCAGCTTATCCAATAGGTAGGGAAATGGGCAGACTGGGTGGGCCAAGCGGTCCTTATCTACTGTCAAAATCTTTTGTTTCTATGTTTCTAGTTCCAAAAAAGTCGGGAGATCTCAGACCCATTCTGGACCTCAGCGATCTGAACCAATGGGTCTCATACAAGAGATTCAGGATGGTCTCCCTTCCCACTCTCCTTCTGCTTATCTCGGTGGGAGGCTGGTTGGCATCTCTGGACATGCAGGAACGCTTACCTAGTCTGCTCATTTCCTTACCTAATGGATAAGCTGCAGATCCTAGTTAACCAACAGCCTGCTTCCTCCTAACCCCCCACTAGAATTGCCTTGTGTCTGTCCCATGCATCTTTGAATTCCCCCACTGTTTTTGACTCTACAACCTCCTCAGGAAGGCTGTTCCATGTATCTACAACCTTCTCTGTGAAGAAATACTTCCTCACATTATCTCTGAGCCGTCCCCCCTCTATCTTCAAATTGTGTCCCCTTGTTCTGGCACATCTCTTTTTCTGAAAGATGCTACCCTCTTGGATTTTGTTGATTTCCTTGAGGTATTTGAAAGTTTCTGTCATGTCCCCACGTCTCCCTCCTTTCCTCGAGGCTATACATCTTAAGCCCCTTTAGTCTTTCTTCATATGTCTTCTGGTGCAGACCCTGCATCATTTTGGTTGCCCTCCTCTGGACAGCCTCCACCCTGTCTATGTCTTTGCGGAGATGGGGTCTCCAGTATTGTACACGGTACTCCAGATGTTGTCTTACACTCTGTTTGTACAGAGGGCCAACAACTTTCTGTTTTCTACTGGTGATGCCTCTCCCTATGCATCCCAGTATCCTCCCAGCCCTCCTTACTGCCTTCTCACATTGCTGGTCCACCTTTAGGTCATCTGATATGACAACCCCCAGGTCCCTTTCCATTTTTGTTGTTGCCAGTATCTCACCCCCTTCTCCTGGGTTTTTGTTTCCCAGGTGCATTACTTTCACTTCTTTGCATTGAATCTAGCTGCCATACATTTGACCATTCCTCCAACCTTGCCAAGTCCCTTTTCTTCCTTTCTTCCCCACCTTGCATATCAACTCTGTTGCAGATCTTTGTGTCATCCGCAAAGAGACATACTTTTCCTTCCAGTCCCTCTGCAATGTCACTTATAAAGACATTAAAAAGGACCGGCTCCAGTACTGAACCCTGCAGCACCCCACTAGTAACCCCCTTTTCTTCACTGTGGACTCCATTTACTATTGCCCTCTGTTTCCTGTTCTCCAGTGAGTGTTTTATCCAGGCTACCACCCTGGGACCCACTCCCAGGATGGCTAATTTATTTATTAATCTTTTGTGTGGGACTGTGTCAAATGCCTTGCTAAAGTCTAGATAGGCCATGTCCACAGCCTCTCTCTGGTCTACTACTTCGGTCACCCAGTCAAAGAAGTCCATTAGATTTGTCTGACATGACCTTCCTGCTGTGAATCCGTGCTGCCTTGGGTCCTGTGCCCCACTGGCCTCTAGGTACTCAACAGTTCTTTCCTTCAGAAGTGATTCCATCATTATTCTTTCCCACACACCCGCAAGTCTTTTGAGCCTATGTGACATGTAAGCTGAAGTTTTTAACTTGGAAACCAACTTTTCTATTGGCCATTACTTCTGCTCGCAGAGTGTCTGAAATCCCTGCATTGGTCACAGATCCTCCTTGTACTGTTACAAGGACAAGGTGGTTTTCCCCACACACCCTAAGTTCCTACCAAAAGTGGTGTCAAAATTCCATCTGAATCAGCCAGTAGTGCTGCCTACCTACTTTGTAAACTTCCAGAATGAAGGGGAGCACATTCTACATTCTCTGGGTGTTAAGAGAGTCCTTAGGCTTTACCTGAACAGAAGCAAAAAATTAAGGCAATCCAAAAAGCTGTTTGTCTCCTTTGGTCTTAATCTAAAAGGACAGCCTGTTACAGTTGAATGCATTTCTACCTGGGTAGTGAACTACCTGTGCCACTGCTGTCCCATGGCACAGTTGAAGCTGGAAGGTCAGGAACCACTCCTCTAGAGCAGTTGCCATATCGCTGGCAGAGATTATTGCTGTATATATCGGTGATATTTGCAGCGCTGTAACTTGGAGCACAGTGCACTCTTTTGTTAAGCACTATGCCCTGGATGTCCATACCAAGCAGCATGCCTCCTTTGGCAGGACTGTCCTGAATGGACTTCTGTCCTGAGTGAACCCTTGGCTCCTACTGCCCTAGTGGGGGGGCCTTTGTTTGAGCTTGGTACTCTGACCCATTAGTGTGAATCAATCGTAAAGATTTAATTCCTGGAAGATAAGAAAATTATATACTCACTGTAATTCTTGATCTTCTAGGAATAGGTTCTCCATTGATTCACCCACCTACTGTACCTGTCATCCCCTAGGCTCACATTAGTCTGTTTTATTGGTGTTTTTCACCCCTTGTTCTTGATTTGGACTGTGAAGGCACTGTGTTACTGGTTTTTTGACCCTTCTTATATGGGTCACCACGGCCATCTTAGCCCTTAGGTTAAGTGCATAGGTACTTGTTAGGCTATGCCATACCTCCTCAGTAAAAAAAAAAAAAGGTACTGAGCTAAGCCATGCGGCACAAGCCAGTCTCGTGGTGCCATGTGCCTGCCCTCCTGAAAAATTCTGGCTCCCACAGTGTCCAAGTACCTCAGGCTTAGACAAATGAGAGTGAATCAGTGGTGAAAATATTCCTAGAAAATAATTTTCATTTCAAACAACATGAAGTCTTGCTATACTATGACAATTGCAGTTTGTCCCACCATTAGAACTGCTCCGGAGGTGAAAGAGTTAACTCCATTCTAAGAATGGAACTTAGAGCACGAGCTCTATTAGAGAAGCTCTGTCTGGGTTATTTCAAACACAAACTGTCAGATTCTTTACTCCGCCTCACTGAACAGTCGCTCCGGAGATTTCTCCTACTGCTCGGTTCATTTCTCGGTTTAAACAGTGTTTTCTCGGTTCAATTTAACCAAGAATATTTTTATTTTAACCGCAAAACCGATCGGTTCAAGCTCTGTCTGTGGTATCGTAAGTAATTTATGTTTAAATTCTGTGTGGAACTTGTAAATGTTATCAGTTCGGTTTTGAACCGATCAGCTTGCTTTAAAACTTGAAGTTTACAAAATTAGAGGTTTTAGAGTGTGGTTCCCGGTTCTTATCGGTTCTAAAAAAAACGGAATGTATTACGTTTTTTCCAAGACCCTGACACGCAGCAAGTTAAGAACCGCATAAGGGTGTCTTGCCTGGCACTGCCGCTTAAAGGGCAAGTTTTGTGGTTAGGTTGCATTATGTCTGAGAAACCCAAAAGAAAACCGCCCACTGGGTTTCAACACTGTGATGCTTGTGGGAAGTCTCTTGCTAGGCTGACCCACACCACATGTGTATATTGTCTGGGGTTTGACCACCTCAATTCAGACTGCCAGATTTGTAAAAATTTCCCTGCAGCCACCCTGGATAAGAGAGTTGGCAGGCTCAGGGAACGAGAGGCCAAAAAGTCCGCTGACCCGGATGGCCAGCCCGGTTCGGTGCCAACCGAACTGGAGGGAGTGCCCTCTGACCAGGGCGAGACTTCCTCGGGCAAACGCAAAGCTGGCTCGGATGAGCCAATTCCAGTAAAGAAAAGAAAATCAGCAGGTGTGGAGCCCAAAATTCCTTCTCCAACTGCTGCAGAGATAGCAAGAGCTATTGAGATTGTACAGTCACTTTCTCCGGTTCCATCCGAACCGCCACTGTCTGGTAAAAGGTCGGTTCGGTCGGTTCCATCGGTTCAGGAATATGATGTTGAGGAGTTTTATGAACCAGAGGAGGGGGAGGATGATTATGAACAGTATGAATGTGACTTGGAGGGTCTGGGTGTGCCCATTGAACCGGACATCTCCCCAGACAGACCTTTAGAATCTCCCCCTATGCTTTCTGAGTCCCCTCTCACTTTATGTTTTACAAAAAAGTTGCTGAAATCCTCCAGCTCCCATTAGAGGAAGCTGTGGATGAGCAAGAGGAACCTGATTTTGTAGAAATGATGGATATACTAGAGTCTAGGAGATTGTCTATTCCTTTGCATAAATCTTCAGGAAACAAACAATAAAGATTTTAAAACTCCTAATTCTGTTCCTCCTGTGGATAAAAAGATGGACAGGAGGTACACACTGTCAGGTCCTGATACAGAATTCCTTTCACAGCAATGCAGTCATGTTGGAGTGGTTCAGGCTGCAGCCTGTGATAAAGCTAATATTCCCCTGGCTTCACATCCCCCTGACAAGGATTCCAGGAAGATTGATGCCATGGCTAAAAACAATACATGGCAGCCTCATGGGACTCAGGCAAGCAAATTACATGGCTTATGTAGCAAGGTATCAAAAATCTAGATGGGACACTGTCATGGCTTTGGCCAAACAGGCCTCTGGCCAGCTTGCTGATGAGCTGGAACAGGTGGCTGCTGATGGCATTGAGGCATCCAAGGTGCAGTTTCATGCTGCTGTGGATTTTAATGATGTATCCTCTAGAGTCATGGCTACGTCTGTAGCTTTTCGTAGGTTGGCCTGGCTCAGGTGTACTAGCTTGTCACAGGATACCCAGACTAAGGCTATGGATTTTCCTGTGGTGGCAAATTCTCTGTTTGGGGAGCAGACAGAGAATTATATGAAGAAAATGGATGAATATAGGACTACCTATAAGAGTGCCCAAGCCAAGGAGCGGCAAGCCACTCCTCAGAGGCAGACCCCCAGGGGTAGGGGTAGGCCTTTCCACAGGCCTTTTTACCAAACCCAGGCCTCCTCTGCTTATGCTTAGAGGGGGTTCTTCAGAGGCAGAGGCAGACGGGGTGTGGGCAGGCCTGCTCCCACCTCTCAGCCTAAAGCGCCTGCCAAACAGACACCCTGATGGGGTGCCCAGGCCGATTCTCCTTACCCGTGAGGGGCAGGTTGGCTTACTTCATTCAGAACTGGGTGTCTCTAACTTCAAACAAGTGGGTCCTGAAGTAGTAAGCCAGGGTCTGGTTCTCAGCTTCAAAAGTTCCCAAAGATGAGAATCAGATCTTTCCCACCTGCAAACTCTTTAGAGACTTTTTCTCTAGAAACAGAAGTCTCAACCCTCCTGGCTCTCAGAGCTGTAGAAAGGGTCTCTCCCCTACATCAGGGCAAGGGTCTGTACTCCAGATATTTCCTTACCCCAAAAAAGACAGGAGAATGGCGGCCCATTTTAGACCTCAGATATCTGAACAAACACCTTTTGAAACCAAAGTTCAGAATGGTGACTCTGGCAATGATTTTACCCTCTCTAAGGCCAGGGGACTGGCTAGCCTCCCTGGACCTCAAGGATGCCTATTTTCACGTCCTAATCAGAAGCTCCCACCGAAAGTACCTCAGAAATCGAACTGCCCTCAGGTCACTACCAGTTCAGAGCAATGCCCTTCGGCCTCACCTCTGCCCCAAGGGTATTCACAAAATGTCTGGCAGTAGCAGTTGCTCATTTAAGGAGGCAAAGGATTGTTGTTTTTCCCTATCTGGACGACTGGCTCATTGTAAGCCAGTCCCCAGAACAGGTAAAATCTCACCTGCAAGTTACCCAGCAGCTGCTCACCTCCCTGGGCTTCTTGCTCAATCTTCCAAAGTCAGTTCTGGAACCAGTTCAGGTGTTCACCTTCATAGGTGCAGAATTGGACACAAAGCAGGCCAGAGCCTTCCTACCCTTAGAGAGGGTAAGAAACTTGGTGGCTCTGGCCTCCTCCTTCACCCTGCAGATCTCTCGACCAGCAAGACACTTTTTGCAGCTCCTGGGGCACATGGCTGCGTCCACAGCCGTAGTGCAAGGAGCAAGATTTCAGATGAGGGACATTCAGTTTCACTTGAGAGCCTTCCCAGTGACCTGTACCCTGATCCAGGCCCTCCAGTGGTGGCAGGATCAGAGCAATTTGAGACTGGGGGTCCCCTTCATTCCTCTGTCTCACTCCTTGACCCTCACTACAGATGCTTCCCTCCTGGGGTGGGGGGCCCACATGGGCGATCTCTCCACTCAGGGAGTGTAGTCCCCCCAGGAATCTCTGCTCCACATCAATTTACTGGAACTCAGAGCTGTCTTTTTAGCACTTCAAGTGTTTTCTACGTCTGTTCAGAACAAAGTGGTACAAGTCAGAACAGACAACACCACAACAATGTGGTACATCAACAAGCAGGGGGGCACTCGGTCTTCGGCCTTGTGCGCTGAGGCAATGAAGTTGTGGTCTCTGGCCTATTCCCTGAACACTTCCCTCATAGCAGTTCATCTTCCAGGAAAGGACAATGTCCTAGCAGATGCTCTCAGCAGGATTTCCCATGGCCATCACAAATGCTCTCTGGATCCTCAAGTACTGGGGATAGTTTTTGCCAGATGGGGCTCCCCTCAGATTGATCTCTTTGCAGCCCCAGACAATCACCAACTTCCACTGTTCTGTTGCAGGCCCCCAGTGTTGGGCTCAGTCCCCCTGGATGCCTTTCTCCTAGATTGGGAAGGGAAGTTTCTTTATGCCTTTCCCCCCTTCCCTCTCCTTTTCAAGGTGCTAGTCAAAATCAGATCCCAGCCTTGCAGGGTGATTCTGATTGCCCCAGATTGGGCCAGGCAGCCCTGGTACCCACTCCTTCTGTCCCTAACAGTCCATCTTCCCTTGTGTCTCCCCAGGAATCACAACCTGTTAACCTGTGCCCAGGGGAGAGTTTGGTATCCGAACCTCAAGTCCCTCAACCTCAAGGCCTGGCTCTTGAGGAGTTAGAATTTGCTGACCTACACCTTTCTCAGGGTGTTCTTGAAATTCTAAAGGCTTCTAGGAAGCCTTCCACTAGGGCTACTTATAATTCTAAGTGGAAAAGGTTTTCCATTTGGTGTGCTGGGAATCATATTTCCCCGGAATCTGCTGATTTGCCCATTGTTTTGGACTATATGGTCCATCTTAATTCTCTGGGCCTGAGACCAGCTACCCTGAAAGTACATTTGGCAGCTGTCTCTGCTTTTGTTTCAGCAGGAAGCCCTCCTTTCCGCTCACCCGGTATTTTCCAAGTTTTTAAAGGATTACTTCATACTAATCCACCTTTTAGGATCCGCCCTGCCTGGACCTTAATGTTTGCATTGCCCAGTTAATGCAACCCCCTTTTGAACCTCTGTCTTCTGCAGAGCTTAAGTACTTAACTTGGAAAACTGTTTTCCTAGTGGCTATCACTTCTGCCAGACGCATAAGTGAGTTGCAAGCCTTGTCAGTAGAAACTGACTTTATTTCTTTCCACAGGGATAAGGTAGTCCTCAGGACTAACAGGAAGTTTTTGCCTAAGGTGGTTTCAGATTTCCATCTTAACCAATCTATCTCCCTTCCAGTGTTTTTCACTGAACATTCCTCTTCTGGTGAGAGGAGATTGCACAGTTTAGACGTTAAGAGGGCCCTAAGTTACTATATAGAACGTACCAAGGGTCACAGGTTCGAATCCCTCCAACTTTTTCTCACTTATGGTGAGGTCGGGAAAGGGAGACCTGCCATTAAGAGATCAATTGCCAGGTGGATTGTCTCCTGTATCCAATTTTGTTATCAGAAACTGGGGAGAGTTCCCCCCTCTGGCCTGAGGGCTCATTCTACCAGAGGTACAGCCGCGTCTCTAGCTGCTGCCAGAGACATCCCTATCTTAGAGATATGTCAAGCTGCTACCTGGAAAACGGTACACACTTTCACCAAGCATTACTCCCTGGATGTCCAGGCCAGGAGAGATGCTCGGTTTGGCACAGCTGTGCTTCAGAGCCTATTCCCTAAGTAGGTTCTGTCCCTCCTCCTTGGAGGTACTGCTGTGTAGTCTGCAATTGTCATAATATAGCAAGACTTCATGTTGTTTGAAGAAAAAATTACTCACCTTAGTAATGTTGTTTCTTCTAATGGAGTCTTGCTATATTATGACCTCCCCCCCAGCCTGCCCCTCTCAGAACTTCTACTTGGGTATGGGGTGGGCAGCCTAGTGTGGGCACTAGTTATGCCCATTATATGTTTCCACCCCTTCTTGGGGTGTTGGGGTGTGGTGTTTTTATTTTATCTTATATTACTTCTCAATTATTATATTATACTATTACTTTTGGTCCACTGACTTGAGTCTTTGTGTTGGGACCAGCATTGGGTGTTAATATTTAGGTAGCCAGTTGGCTAGTGTAGGTTACAGCTTCCACACAGACCTTAGTGAGTTTTTGCTCGTAAAGATCTGACAGTTTGTGTTTGAAATAACCCAGACAGAGCTTCTCTAATAGAGCTCGTGCTCTAAGTTCCATTCTTAGAATGGAGTTAACTCTTTCACCTCCGGAGCAGTTCTAATGGTGGGACAAACTGCAATTGTCATAATATAGCAAGACTCCATTAGAAGAAACAACATTACTAAGGTGAGTAATTTTTTCTTTTTTGCTCTTACAGACTTTTAGTCTAGCCTGGTCTAAGATTGTTAAAGTAACTTTAGCATCCACCAGTGGTTATCAGTGGTCACTCTTCCAATAAAAACTAAGCAACAGAAATAGTTCAGCATGGCATGGGAGCAGGATGGACCTTGCCAGTGCACTTACTTTAGGAGGCACTTCTTTAGAGAAGCCAAGCTGTAATGTTTAATGACCCCGATTTGTAAGAAAAAAAACCTGGGTACTGGCCAAGAAAAAAGCTTTTGACGCTGATGTTGAGAAAGTTTAGAATTTGAGGAAGAGGACCACAGCCTTCTTGAAGAAAAGATACTTGGATTAGAGTAGGAAAAATCTCGGAATGGGAAAAAAATAAGAAAAATCCACATGACAGAAGAGTGACCATGGATACTACTAGTGGGCGCTCAATTGGTAGGGAGGTAAAAGTTTCATTCATACAAAGATAACTCCACTGAGCCGAAGCTCATTTTCAGTGAGGTCCAAAATTCAAATTCTGAAGCCAATTTCTGAACTGGCTTCAGCAACTCTTGAACTTATGGACCCTGACTGGATGCTGAGAGATCTATCCATAGAATCAAAACCTATTGCATCTAAGGTTGAAAAACTCATAACTCCTTCTCACTGGATATGTGACTGGTGAAAAATCTGGTCTGCTTTTACAAACAAACTTTGGTTAGGAATTATTTAAACAGTAAGGTACGACCAGTACTTACATTAACCATGTGTTAAAGACACCCTAGAGGTGGAACAAGGCGAAGCCGAGAGCCACATCCCACTAAGGTGTGATTAACATATGGTTAAATCTTTGCGGGGGGCTTCGGCCTCCTCCCCTGCATCCCTGAAGGTGCAGGCAAAACCTCCTACGTCGTCCTCCACCTCAGGGACTGGGACAGGTCACAGACAGGGCAGTGGCACTTCGGATCCTGTCCATTCGGTCCATGGGAGATCTCTGCCGACCATGGACAGCAGGTGACCCCCTCTTATCTGGCCCAGTCTCCTACTGTTCCATCACCCCAGTCGCCGGTCACCCTGACCACGGCTACTCTGACTTCAGATAAGCCAACACTGAACACTCAGCCCCTGGCTGATCCATCGGTTCCACAATTTACTAAAGATGAAATACAGGAACTGTTCTCATTCTGGTGGTATCCGGTCATACAGGACCTGCTCTCACCGAAAGAACCGATTACGGTGGTGCCGGATCTGACCCCAGAACCCCTCTGGGAGGGGAATCTGGAATCCAAGCCACCGAACCCACCACCAAAAGAATGTACACCCAGCCCAGAGGAGACCCCCTCACAGAGGCTGGCGTCACTGCAGGTCTTCATGCTCCTTAAGCCACCGCTGTCATCGATCTTCTAGTCATCGTCTGCCACTTGGCTATCGCCGGTCCCATGACCAACGTCACTCTAGTTCTTCCTCATCGGCCTTTTCGGTGGACTCTAGTGAGAGCTTGGAGTCCTCAGGTGCAGAAAGTTCTAACCCCAAGGGTTGCCCTTTGTCTCCAGACAATAGGGACACCCCCAGGTCGCCTCCTGATGATCCATTATTCATGGACGTCATGAGGCACATCTATGCCTCCAATGGATGGGGGGACAGAGGACCTGGATCCCGAGCAGCAGAGGCTGGCTAAATACCTGAGGCAAAAGGAGTCAAACCTCAAGTGGTCCCTCCTTTGGTGGACGTGTTCCAGGACCTAACAAGGCTCACCTGGAAACATCCGTCCTCCATCTCTCCCATCCCGAAGAAATCTGATAGACTGTACAGAGCCCTTAGGGAGGAGCCTTTTTTTAGCATAACACCCTACCGTGAACTCTGTGGTCATTATAGCAGCTCATGATAGATCAAAGAAGCTGAAACACCTTAGTACACAGCCTCCTGATCAGGAATCCAGATACATTGACCAGATGGGCAAGAAAGTCTATTCTTCATTTACTTGCTCCATCCGGTTGCTTAATTTTCTCACACATATGGTTCAGCACCAGAGCGCCTTGTAGGAGAAAGGGATGGAAATAGTCCAGGCCCTTCCAGACTTGGCGCAGAGATCCGAGCTTCTGGATCTTTTGAAATCAGGGTTGGATGTGGGCACTCATGTTTTGAGGGCCTCATACGATACCGCAGATACGGCAGCCAGAGCAGCGGCTTCCGGCATTTGCCTTAGGCGCCATGCCTGGCTTAGAGTGTGAGGATTCTCCCAGGATCTGCAGTTGGGCATCCTTGACCTCCCTTTTAAGAGTTCAGTTCTCTTCAGAGTTGAGACTGAAAACCTCATTGCTCGTCTCCAGGAATCCAGGAAGTCCATTTGGTCCATCCAAAAAATGTGTACGGGGGACCAAAAACCCTTTAGGAAATGGCCCTTTTGGAAGACCTCAGGTCAGCAGCCGTAAAATCAGCCTCAGCAGAGGGGAGGCTATAGAAGAAGGGCAACCTCCCACACTCCTAATAGCTCTACCTCTCGTGCCACAAAGTCTTCCCAAACCCCTCTGCCCACTCGCGGATCCGCACAATGACTCCTTGCCTGACCCCCTCCTCCATCAGAGTCAATATGGGAGTCAGTAGGGGATCACTTCTCCCTCTACCTAGAGGGATGGTGAAGCATAACATCAGACCTTTGGGTGATACAGCTTACAGTGAAAGGCCTTACTCTGAGGTTTGTGCAGATGCCTCCGGAAACTCCACCAGTGTCCGTCCATTATCCTCCTACTCTCATTCCCGTGATCGAAGGGGCAGTTCAGGCCTTCCTTCAAAAGTGAGCCATAGAGCCAGTCCCCCCAACCCGATCTCAGCATGGAGGAGGGTATTATTCACACTTTTTCTTAGTGCCAAAAAAGACGAGAGATCTTCGTCCCATCCTGGACCTCGGCTCTCTGAACCAGTTTATAGAATACAAGAGGTGTAGGATGGTGACAATTCCAGGTCTCATCCCTCTCCTACAGCGAGGGGACTGGCTATGCTCCCTAGACATGTGGGGATGCATACCTGCACATTCTAGTCTTTCCACCCCACAAGAGGTTCCTGCACTTCCTTTTTCAGGGTCGCCACTACCAGTTTCGAACCCTGCCTTTCGGCCTGTCCTCTGCTCCCAGAGTCTTCACCCAATGCTTCGCAGTGGTAGCTGTGGCTCTATAATGCAGGAGCCACTACATATTTCCATACCTAGATGGCTGGTTTCTGATGGCTCCCACAAAGGATCAGCTGGTTCGCACTCTGAGACACCTTTACGCTCTTCCGAGAGTTTGGGATTACCCTCAACCTTCCCAAGTCGTCCCCAGAGCCCAGTCAGAGACTCCAGTTTATTGGAGTGGTCCTGAATACCGTTCAGGGCAAGACCTTCCTACCCTCGGGTGGGGGGAATCACCTTCGAGATCAGACATATCTGGTGTTGTTGGTTTATCAGGGTCCAGCTCCGATCCTCCTGAGACTCCTCGGCCTCATGGCGGCAGCCATCCCTACGATTTCCATGGCTCACCTGCACGTGAGGGTTCCTCAGTGGATGCTAGAGTACCATGGGACCAGAGGTCCAACGACCTCGACCAACCAGTTTGAGTGTTGGACCCAGTTTGCAGGACACTTTCCTGGTGGCTCAACCCCTCCAGTCTCTTGGCAGGGGTTCATTTCTGGCAGGAGCCCCCGAGGCGGGTTCTCACCATGAATGCCTCGGGTTTAGGATGAGGAGCTCATGTGCAGAACAGGCAGACCCAGGAGGTCTGGTCTGCAGAAGAGCAATCACTCCATATCAGTGTCTTGGAGATGTGGGCGGTCCTGAATGCCTTGCAGGCCTTTCAAACCTCCTTCCGGGCCCTCTTTTGATCCTGTCGGACAATATGTTGGTAGTGTTTTACATCAATAAATGGGGGGGGGGACTCATTCATACCCCCTCTACAGGGAGGCCATGAGTGTCTGGTACTGGGCGCTGGAACATCACCTAGAACTCACCACTGTTCATGTTCCAGGTGTCCAAAACATCTTGGCCGACAGCCTAGGCCAGTCTCAGACCAGGGCTCACAAGTGGGAGCTATTTCAGTCAGTCGCAGACCAGCTCTTTGACAGATGGGGCCATCCAGAGTGAGACTTTTTTGTGTCCCTACTCAACACCAAAGTGCCCAATTTTTCTCGCTAGATCCAGGGCCTAGAGTTTTCTGGCGAGACGTATTGTCCCTCTGTTGGACAGGGAGGTTCCTTTATGCCTTCCCCACCCTCTTCCTCTTCTGCAGAAGCTTCTTCTGAAGCTTCAGGTGGAGGGGGAAGAGATGATTCTTGTTGCCCCCCTTTGGCCTCAGCAGATTTGGTTCCCACTACTGCAGCAGTTGGCAGTGGAGCCTCCACTTCCTCTGCCTCTCAGTTCACTCTTGCTGTCCCAGCATCTGGTTACACTAGTCCAGCTGGACCTCAGGTCCCTGCATCTTCATGCATGGCTCCTGCAGACTTAGTTATGGATAGGTATGGGGTTTCTCAAAAAGTGGCGGATGTTCTAGTGGCCACCAGAAAGCCCTCCACTATATCCACTTACGCTATGAAGTGGAAGAGATTTTGCTTCTGAGCTTCCGCACGCCAGCTTAATCCCCTTTCCTGCTCTCTGAACTCCATGCGCGAGTATCTCCTCTCTCTGTACGAGCAGGGCCTGAGCTATTCCTCTTATCAAAGTGCATCTATCTACCATTTTGGCATATCATGCCCTGATAGAGGGAAAAAACATCACTCAGCTGGATGGTCCTGTACTTTCCTGTGGGGCATTCTGCACTTAAGACCTCCCATTCACCCTTGGGATCTCCTTTTTATGTTGGAGAAGCTCACACTACCCCCTGTTTGAACCAGCCGTGGATTGCGAGCCCCGCTTTCTGTCATAGAAAGTGGTATTTTTAGTTGCCATTACTTCCGCTCGAAGAATTTCAGAGCTCTAGGCTCTGATGTGTAAAGAGCCTTATTTGGTTTTTCATAAAGACAGGGTGTCCTTACGCACAAATCCTAAGTTCTTGCCTAAGGTGGTGTCCGAGTTCACTCTTAACCAGGACATCAACCTCCCAGTTTATTATCCTGAGTATTCCGGTTGATGAGAAGTGTTGCATACCTTTGACGTGCACAGAACGCTTCGTTATTACTTGACCTGTACAGCTCCTTTTCGATCTATGGATCAGTTTGTCTCGCTTGACCCCAGATCTCAGGGCTCCCCAGTCACCAAGCAAACGCTGTCTAAATGGTTGGTGAACTGTATTGTTTTTTGTTACAACAAACACAGCAAGCCCCTACCGGGACCAATAAGGGGTCACCCCACCAGGGGGATAGCAACCTCTTTCACCTCTCTCCAGAACGTTTCCATGACAGACATCTGCGCAGCGGCTACCTGGAGCTTGGTTCACACCTTTATCAAGCACTACAGCTTGGACATTTCTTCTAGATGTAGAGCCGGGTTCAGACTGGCGGTCCTTCAGGGCCTCCTGTCCTAGACCCTTAGTTGGCAGTCTAGTCTCCTGCCTCCTCCCGGACTTTCCTGTGCCTTGTCTTCTTACTGCTTGGGACTCAGTCCCAGTGGTTAGTGCCTGCTGCAAGAGCTCCCACTCAAAGTAAGATGGTACGGTTACGTAAGAACTTACCATAGCAGCAGATCTTCGAGAGGAGCTGTTGCAGCAGGTACTGCTTTCCCTCCCTCCTTCCCTCCTGGCTTGTGCTCTGCCTTGACTTTTGGCGAGAACCTGCCCGGTTCTCTTTCTGCTTCAGACTTCGGGTCTCCAGCAGGAGAACTGAGGTGGGGCCAGGGACTACCCCTTTTATACCATTGGCTGACGTCTGGGAGGGCCGACGACAGTAGGGCGCAGTCCCCCGCTGAAGACTGCTAGCTAGAAGGTTTCCGTGGGGTCCTAGTGCCTCGCGGCTTAGTCCTAATGGTTATTGCCTGCTACAAGAGCTCCTCTCGAAGATCTACTGTTATGGTAAGTTCTTACATAACTGTACTTTCTGATTCTTCTTCACAAAAAATTTTAATTAATTTCAAGAACTACTTGCAGACACATGATATTTGTACTTGTTTCATTTAGTGTTGTTTTGTTAGTTTATTAATTTTTGTATCTCTGTACTGTATTTATGTTGGATCGGACCTAAAAAAGGACTATTTGTCCTGTGTCGTTACTGGATTAACAAAATTTTAATAAAATACAAAATAAATTCTGTTGCATGTCATTAGGCTGTGCATGCATATTAATCAGAGATTAATGTAATCTTTGTGCACAGCTGTTAGTCAATCACATGTCTCCAGTTAAACCTACTTTCCTATAATTATCCATTAACAACATTAGTGCTACTGTAACAGACAAAGAAAATACGGTAAGTGATAGAATGTCTTCTTTCTGACTGCCTAGATTCAGTTCACTAGCCACAATTGGGCAGTCTCCTGTTGAGCATGCTGAGCCACTGGAACAATCTTCAAGTCTGACGCCTCCTACCACCTGCTCATGTAATCCTCCAGCTCTACCCTCTCTGAACTCAGATCTTTCCTTCCTCTGTAAGGAAGCGGTCTCCTCCCTCACAGCTCTTGCTAGTGTCTGGGGAGTCTGCTAGTTTTCCAGTAATTTTTGTGTTGATGTTTGGAACATTTCAACTTAAAGAGCTAGTGGAGCCAAAACAGGCACACAGGAAAATAATACAAATTTTAAGTAGTAGTCGGTTGTAACTTTTTATTTCTGAAGTATTTTTCTTTTTCCTTTTGCTCATCAGAAAGTATTCTATGTGATAATATTGTGCTGGATGTGTGGAACAGCTCTTAGCCAGGCAGCTGGCATATCTAACTCTACTGTCCCACACTACATCATCAGCATTATGATCTCACTGACAGTGACATCATAGGTGCGTGACCTGGCAGTCACTCACTTGCTGTTCCTAAGTAGCAGTGATGTCACAGTCAGTGAGGGCACAATGCTGATGATGTAGTGTGGGGCAGTAGAGCAAGATATGTCTGCTGCCAGGCTAAGAGCTGTTCCACACATCACACCTACTAGCATCCGCATCGGGTAAACAATCTTCTAAAGAGAAAAGAAAAAGTACCTCAGATATAAAAGGTAATGGCTGGCTGTTCTTAAAATCTAATATTAGCTTTAGGCAGTATTCTAGCTCTTTAATCTCTCTCTCTCTCCCCTGATCCCATGGCTCCTTTCCCGTCATCAGTGGGGGATGGATGCCATAGCCAGGTGAAGGTAGTGAGTATCTCTGGGCCGGCAGTGCACCGAGCAAGGTTCATGGTGTACAAACTGGTTATGGATTGTGGAAGGAAACTGGATTTCCTTGTGCATTTGGGAACTAACGATCTAGAGGGAAATAGCATTTTGGAAATCCAAGCAAGGTTCCAAGAACTTGCCAGAGTCTGTAGGGATAATGGATGCAACATTTCCTTTTCAGAGATATTGCCAGTACCAGAGGCCTCAGTGGAGAAAAAAATGAAGATCACAGAGGTTAATCACTGGTCGAGGAAGTGGGATGAAGAGAGTGGGTTGGGGGTGTTAGGGAACTGGAAAGGAGTTTGGGAGGATAAGGGACTGTATGCCAAGGACAGGCTTCATCTTGCCCCGTTAGGGAAGGAAGTCCTTAAACAGGGGGTGGCTGACTACATTCAAGAAAGGTGGAGTTTAAACTTATGAGGGGGGAGGGATAAGGGAGGGGCTGACCAGAAGCCCTCTCCTCCAGATGAGGGGAGTAGCCTTCATACCCAAGGGTGGGGTGAAAAGACTGGGGAGGAGGTTTCAGGAGGAGCAGAGGGAGGATGGAAGTATAAGGAACCTGGGTGGGGTTCAACAAAGGGGATCAGGGATAAGGGTGGGGGGTGGTGTTAGTAAATGCCAGGAGCTTGGGAAACAAGTTGTCATAGTTTCAGGTCATGCTGTTCAGGGGGGGAAGGGGGTGGATGTGGCGGTAGTAACGGAAACATGGGCAACAAAACCATGACTGGGACCTAAACGTCCGGGGGTAGACTATTCTTAGGAAGGATAGAAAGGAGGGCAGAGGGGGTGGAGTGGCTATGTTCATTAGAGATGACATAGAAATTGCTAGGGTAGAAGAGGCAGCGGGAAACGTGGAGGCCTTATGGGTCACCTTACGAACCCCAGCAGGAGGTAACGTCAAGCTGGGTGTAGTATATAGGCCTCCCTGGGATAGGTGATGTTCTGGAGGATGGTTTGCTGGACAACATCATTGTCCAGTGTGGATCAAAAGGGGAAGGAGTGGTGTTGATGGGGGACCTTAACATGCCAGGTACAAACTGGGGAAGCATGTCCTCTAAGGTGGCCAAGGAGCAGAGGCTGCTGGACGGCTTCCAGGATGTGTTCTTAACACAGCATGTGATGGAGCCCACAAGGAAGGGGCATGTCCTGGAAGTGGTTCTGGCAGATGGAGATCTGGTAAGGGCATGGGTGTAGGCAGGCATACTCCAAGCACTCCATGGTGTGCAGTTTTATTTAAGGGGGGGGTAGCAAATAGGCTCCGAACTGCTTCCTTTTTCCATGAAAACTAACCAAGAAAATACTGAACCTTTCTGTAATTTTATTAATTGGAGTTGAAACTAGAAGGACTGGTCACAAATACTCTCTTTGCATCCCAAGGACAATACAACTTTACAGGCTCTGGGCTGGTATGTGGGTGTCTTAGCGAACAATGCATGGCATTTGTATTTACCCATGCATGGCAACAACCACTGTCATGAGATACAAAAGTTGTATTTGTTATGCCAAATGAGGCAACAAACAAGGTCCTGGTGTAAATGTGTATATTGTCTGACTACACCGGGGAAGCAACCTAACGGGGTAGCAGTGAGCCCACTTGGTGTGCAGATCCAAAATCCCTGGCTACACCCTGGGTAAGGGACCTGATTGTAGAGGATCCCCTGACTGGGAGCAACCACAATACTGTCTGGTTTCAAATAAGCATGGGGGAGAGATCTAGGACACTGGCAGTGGACTTCAGGGGGCAGACTTTGTGGGCATGGGAAATATTCTCAAGGATCACTTGAAGGGGATTACATCAGTGACAAATGTGGAAAAGAGATGGGAGGTCATAAAATGGGGACTTCATGAGGCAGTCAGGACCTGCGCTAAGGTGAAACGTAAGGGAGCAAGGTCACATAAACCATGCTGGTGGTCCAGTGAGGTTCAGGTAGCGGTCAGAGAAAAGAAGGTGGCCTACAAAAAGTATAAAACAACAAGAGGGGATAGGGAAAAGGAAATGTACCATCTTGCATCTAGAAAAGTCACCTGGATGGTGAGGGAGACAAAGTCCAGTAAAGAGCAGTGGCTGGTACAGGGGATACATGGAGGGGAAAAGGGGTTCTTCCGGTACTTTGGGGAGCGGAGAAAAACTAAGGGCCATCTCTGCAGATTGAGATCAGAAGGAGGGTGGGTGGCAGCAGCGAGGGACCAGGCAGAAGTATTAAATGAGTACTTCGCCTCTGTGCTCACTAGGGAGGGGGATGAGATAGAGCGGTAGTGAGTGGGATCAGGGGAGCAACAGAAATGGAGCAAGAGGGAAGGAGGGGTAACCCAGAGGTGTCATATCAGGATAAGGATAAAAAGGCCAGTAAGGTGGAGGGGATGGATGATGCTATCTCCACCGGAAGGGTGTGGTTAGCCCTCAAGGCCCTTAAGAAAGATAAATCTCCTGGGCCAGATGGCATTCATCTGAGAGTACTATGGGAATTGGCAGACATATTGGCTGCACCCCTGGCGGAGCTCTTCAACAGGTCGCTTGAGACAGGGAGGGTACCTAGGGATTGGTGAGAGGCACATGTGGTTCTAATCCATAAAGGGGGGTTGAGGGAAGTACCAGGTAACTATAGACCCATCAGTTTGACCTTGGTGGAGGGAAAATTAATGGAGAGTATACTAAAGGAATGATTGGGAGTGTACTTGGAGGAGGTGGGAGGTCTGGATAGTCGACAACATGGGTTTGTGCCAGGTAGATCATGTCAAACCAATCTTGTGGAGTTCTACGAAAGGGTAACATCAGAACTGGACTGGGGAAAGCCTGTGGATGTATTATTGTTGGACTTCAGCAAGGCGTTTGACTCTGTCCCCCACAATGATCTGGTGGAGAAACTGACGGGGTTGGGAGTAGGCCCTTGATGGTCAGATGGATTGAAAACTGGCTAGCTGGATGCACTCAGAGAGTAGTGGTCGGTGGAGAGCTCTCGAACCCTAGAGAGGTTGGTAGTGGGGTACTGCAGGGCTCGGTCCTGGGTCTGATCCTGTTTAATTCGTACATATCGGACATCAGGGAGGGTATAGGGTGTGAAATGAGTCTCTTCGCTGATGACTCCAAGATGTAGTAGTAGTAGTAGTTGAGGGGGAAGAGGAGAGGTTGGCACTGCAAGGGGACCTGGACGCCCTGGAAAGCTGGGCTCACACATGGAAATTAAATTTCAATATCACCAAGTGTAAGGTGTTGCATCTTGGGCGGGGAAACCCTAAACACAGGTACACCCTGGGAGGGGAGGCGCTAGAGGCCTCAACAGGCAATAGGAGTCATGGTGGTTGCATGTATGAATAACTCTGAGCAGTGCAGGAGAGCGGCTAGCAAGGCAAACAGGATGCTGGGATGCATCGTAAGGGGGATCACCTCTAGGAGCAGGGAAGTGATTCTGTCGCTGTACAATGGACTAGTTAGACCACACCTTGAGTACTGTGTACAGTACTGGAGACCACACTTGAAAAGGGACATACAGCTCCTGGAAAGGGTACAGAGGAGGGCAACTAAGATGATACGAGGACTAGGGGATTTGACTTATGAGGACAGACTGGAGGAGCTCTGCCTGTTTTCATTGGAGGAGAAGGGAGACCGGGGGGCATGATTGAGGTCTTCAAGTACCTCAAGGGAATAAATAGGGTAAACATGGAGGGGATCTTTAGACTAAAGCAGGGAGGTGTCACCAGAGGGCATGGTTTGAAGTTGGAAGGTGGAAGGGTGAGAGGGAAAAGAGGAGACGGTTTTTCACTGAGAGGGTGGTGGACACTTGGAATGTGCTGCCTGGCGAGCTGGTTCAGAGATCCACAGTGGAGGGCTTCAAGAGAGGGTGAGACAGACACAGAAAGCGGATGTATCAGATGATGGCTTGGCCCAGGGGTGTGGGGATGGATGATAGGGGTTTCTGGAACACAAGGTGGGGAGGGCCTCTGCACCCAACTAGGGATCTGAGGTTCGAGCAGACTTGATAGACCATAAGGCCTAATCTGCTGGCAATTAGTATGTTAGTATGTTAGTTTCACAGTGGACAAGCAGAAAAGGTCAGGGTTAAAGAGATGTATCCTGTGCAGGCAGAGCCATGCCCCTTCATTCTTCTGCAGATGGTGCAAATCCTACAAGCTAAGTCTCCGGCTTAAGCCGTTCAGTGTTGTTGAATTGGCTATGCAGTTATAGGCCTTGAAAGAGGAAGTGGAGGCTGCTGGGTATGGCCTGGTGTTCAGTCTGCTTTTGGTGGAGTACACCCTCAAATCAGTTACTCTTTGGAACAACAAAGAGTTTCTGGACTTTCTTCTGTCTCTTCATTCCTTCGAGTCTCCCCCTACCATTGAAAGAACAAGAAGAAAAGCTGCTGTCACTTGTCTGAGCATAGTCAGTTGAGAGACCATTCTCACTTCCTACTGTTGAGTTACCATGTCCGGTTGCCTCCAGTTGAGGTTGTATTGATTGGGGAGCCTGTTGGTATGTCAGAAGAGATTCCCTGGGAGTAGCTGACTGACCCGTCGAGGGATGACAAGCCCACTGGAGAGGAGAGAGAGAGGTGATTATGAGAATTGGTCTCTCACTTGGACAGCGGTGTTGCTCAAGGCTCTTCCCAAAAATGGGTCTGCCTTGACTGTGCCCGTAGTCAAGACCCCTGTGATGCTGCCACCCCCAGTCATCCTGGCTGCTGTACAATCTCTGGCTCGGCTGGCACCCAGGCAAGTTGTGTACGCAGTACCATGGATAGCACCACGTTGGCCACATGGTCAGTGCTCGAAATTGCACTCTCAGTCTTGCTTTTGGTGCTGCCCCTGACATAGCTGGCAGCGGTCAGCATTTAGGTCATCCTTATGGTGGTCTGGCTTCCGCTGTTAATGGCAAACACATAGTTAGTGGGAGAAGGTGGCATGGCCACAGTGAGTATTGTGTTCTTTTTTTTTTATTATTTAGGTTTTTATCCTCCCGAGCCCTGGCAGGGGCTTTGGCCCTCTGAAGGAGGGACTTTCTTTCAGGTCCCACCACACCGCACTAGCCGACCCTAGAGATTCTCCCACGGCTTGCCCCCTATGGCAGGGCCAGGAAGGTGGTGCCCCTTGCTGGGTACCCAATCCAGAAGCCAGGGTTGACTCTCAGTGCGGCAGATCATCATGGAGCCCTGCCAGGCTCTTTTTTCCCCCTGTTTCTTCCTGTTCCCCCTCCCTACTGAAGTAATTATGTTGGAGCACGCCTCCTGACCTGTATTGCCCTCCAGTCACCACCAGAGGGCAATCAATAAGCGGGACAACGTGGAACCCTCCCCCCAAGAGAGAAGAATAGTCCTCTGGATGCTTGATCCTCTCTCCTCCCTGCTGACCCCCGGCGGCCTGGGCCTGTTCCTAAACCTGGGTTGCCAGTGTGCCGTAAGGTGTAGCGTCCAGTGCCTCAACCCTTAGTGCCACCAGGCCGGCAAGTATTGTGTTCTTTATCCCAGGGCCAGGTTCGATCAGCATTGCTGGTTGATCTGTTCTGACCACGACCATTTCTTTGGACAAGATAGCATTACCTTGACCAATTCATGTGGAATTGCCTCCCCTGCAGTCGTGGGAAGTGCTCCATTGAAGGACTCGAGGCCTGAATCCAAAATTGTAACCACTTTTAGGTGATTGTCACCTATTGGAGTGGGGTTTTCATACTCATGTCAGTGGTTGACACTCCTCTTTCTGGACTTGGAATTATAGACGTTTGTCATGTTGACCCCGTGTCAGTGGGAGGTCAACTCCTTGTCCAGAAGGTCCACTCTGGATCAGGCATCCATTTCCATCCTGCTAAACCATATGTCCACAACTCTGGACACTTCATTGAAGAAGGTCAAGAAGTGGAACACTTACAGCCTGATGGATATTCTTGAATAAGATTCCTCACTTGAGATAGCTTTTCCTGTTGTCCAGGCCATACTGGGCGCAGCGCTCAATGTCTGGCAGCACCCAGCCTTGTGCCAACCTCCTCCATGCCTTAGGGGAGGTTAGCAGAAGGTTCATCACTGTTCACAGAGAAAGCAGTACTGAGGATGCTGTAGCCAAAACTCACTGTAAAAAAAAACAAAAGGGCAAGCATTTACCTCCTTCACAGTTCAGTTTCGCTTCAGCACTTTAGAATCTTTCTGGACTTAAAGTCTTCATTTATTCATACTGCTGGGTTGTAAGCAGGAGGGCCAGTGCAGAGGTAGGACCATGAGGCTAGCTGACGCCTGTGTGGGCTATCTCGACGTTGACCCTCCAACTGCCTCAGTTCCTTTTTTTCTCCACCATTGAGTGCTCTTCAGTGACGACATCACTTGCCCAATGGAATTCAGATCTTCACATCTATATGATGGCAGCATTCAGATTTACTTAGTTTATTTTTTTATTAAAAAAAAAAGAAAAGGAGAAATTTCTTTTTTTCCTCTCAGCTCTACCATTCGAGGGAGTCGATCACTGATGGTAATGGTGATGGTAGGGACTCTCCATTGGAAGGCTGCTCAGGCAGCTGGACTGTGTCCAGTCTGCCACCCTCTCCAGAGGGTGGGGGGGGTCCGACCACAGGCAGTCCAGTGTTCGGGAAGCAGGCCCATTCCCAATCTAGGCCGGGGACCCGGCACTGATCGGCCTCAAGCTCTTCCTCTTCCCGTCAGAAGGGGAAGAAAAGGTACCACTCGAAGTCACCCTCTGGTACGTCTGCCAAGAGGCCTTCGGTGGTTGGGAGTAGTAGACCATCTCTGGTTTCCTGATGGCCTCCCCTCCTGGTCGCTCAGACTCTTGACACCGGAGTCCTTCTCTGTCTTCCTGCGAGGCTTCCAGTGGGCAGTTTCACCACTGGGCCTCTCTCATGGAGCAGTGGGTACAGTGTCTGTCTTGGTTGCCCCTCTGGTGGATCTGGTCCCAGGGCCCTCAGGCCTAACAACTTTGGGACTTCGGGGCAGGTTGAATGTCCGGTGTCAGTAACAGATTTTTTCCCCTTGCCAGTGCCCACGCTGCCAACACCGGTTCCACATGCCCACTCCTTCACTCTGCTTCTTTGCAGGGGTCAGCACAGGTACCATCTTTTTCTCCTGATCCTTCTAGGTTTTCTACGGATCTTCTGGTTTGGTGCTGGCTTTAGTGTTATGTTTGGCGCCAGCTTCAGTGCCACATCTGGCACTGCCTCCTGGTGGTATGACACTGGGGCTTGCGATGACGAGTCCGAAGCGAGGTTCCAGTGTCTCCTGTTTATCCTTTGCCAAGGCCTGGCAACGGCCTATTTGGAGCAGCTCCAACCTCTTCCAGAGGGGACTTGCAGCAAGATGAGTCTGATCCCGACCTTATCGTTTCTGAAGAAGGTGACGAAAACTCGTTCTATAGTTTGGATGGCTGGCGCTTGCTTCCAGCTGAAAGCCCAGTAGAGGATCTTTCCTTCCAGTCTCTTCTAAAAAAATATGAGGGCAACCCTGGCTCTACAGATGACTTCTGTGGACCCGGGTAGGCTTTTGTGCCTAGAGTGGCTCCATGTTCCTAACATTCCAGTGAACCTTATGCCACCAGTACCCCCAGCTTTTGAGATCTTGTCCAAAGCGGTGTAGGGAAGGCCAGCTTCAAACAACATGAAGTCTTGCTGTATTCTGACAGTAGCAGTGAGTCCCAACCTTCGAACTGCCCCGGAGATGAAAGAGTTAACTTTCCATGCCAGGCATGGAACGCTGAGCTCGAGCTCGGTTGAGACTTTGTCTGTTGCTGTTTAAACTCAAACCGTCAGATTCTTTACTCCGCCTCACTGAACAGTCGCTCCGGAGATTTCTCCTTCTGCTCGGTTCAATTTGTCGGTTAAAGTACCGCTTTTCTCGGTTTTCGACCGAATTTAAACCGTAACCTGTCGGTTCAGTCTCTGTCTGTGGTATTGTGAGTACTAGATAGGTTATATTTTTGTCTATTCTGTGTGGAACTTGTAAACGGTTCATCGGTTCGGTTTGAATCGATAGAGTTGTTTAAAAAATCTTAAATTGTACTTTTAGAGTGTGGTACCCGGTTCTTATCGGTTCTAAAAAAAACGGATTTTATTACGTTTTTTTCCACGACCCGTGACACAGTCAGGAACCGATAAGAGGGTCTTGCCTGGCGGATTGCCATAAAAGGGTAAGTTTGGTTAGGACTGGCACAATGTCTGAGAAACCCAAAAGGAAAACCGGACCCACTGGGTTTCAACACTGCAGTGTGTGTGGGGAAGTCTTGCCAAGGCTGACCCCACACCACCTGTGTTTATTGTCTGGGGTTTGACCACCTCAATGCAGACTGCCAGATTTGTAAAAATTTCCTGCAGCTACCCTAGAAAAGAGAGTTGGTAGGCTCAGGAAAGGGAGGCCAAAAAGTCCCTTGAACCGATGGCCAGCCCGGTTCGGTTCAAACCGAACCAGAAGGAGTGCCCTCTGACCAGGGCGAGACTTCTTCAGGCAAAAGGAGAGCCGATTCTGAGGAGTCGGTTCTGGCTAAAAGAACTAGAAAAGAAAAATCAGCTGGTGTGGAGCCAAAACTTTCCTCTCCAGCCGCTGAAGAAATAGCCAAAGCGATCAAAATTGTTCAGTCACTTTCCCCGGTTCCGACCAAACCGGCACCATTAGGCAGGCGCTCAGTTCGGCCGGTTCCACCAGTTCAAGAGTATGATTTAGAGGAATTTTATGAACCGAGGAGGAGGAAGAGGAGTATGAGGAAAGTGAATGTGGTTTTGAAAGTCTGGATGTGCCTATTGACCCGACATCTCCCAGACAGACCTTCAGGAGTGTCTCCTCCTAGGCTTTCTGAGTCCCTCCCATTTCATGTTTTATAAAAAAGTAGCTGAAACCCTCCATCTTCCTATGGAAGAAGCTGTGGATGACCAGGAGGAGCCTGACTATGTAGAAATGATGGATATCCCAGAGTCTAGGAGGCTGTCTGTTCCCTTGCACAAATCTTTTGGGAAACAGACATTTAAGATTTTAAAGACTCCTAACACTGTACCTTCTGTGGATAAAAGAATGGACAAGAGGTATACATTGTCAGGCTCAGACACCAAGTTCCTTGCACAACAATGCAACCATGTTGGAGTAGTGCAGGCTGCAGCCTGTGATAAGGCAAACATTCCCTTGGCTACACACCCCCCTGGATAAGGACTCCAGGAGGATTGATGCCATGGCAAAGAAACAGTACATGGCAGCATCCTTGGGACTCAGACAGGCCAATTATATGGCCTATACTGCTAGGTATCAAAAGTCCAGATGGGATACTGTTATGGCTTTAGCAAAACAGGTCCCTGACCAGCTTCCCAAGGAGCTGGAGCAGATGGCTGCTGATAGTATTGAGGCATCCAAGGTGCAATTCCATGCTGCAGAAGACTCCAGTGATGTGTCATCTAGAGTCATGGCTACATCTGTGGCACTTCAAAGAATGGCTTGGCTCAGATGTACTAGCCTGTCACAGGATACCCAGACTAAGGCCATGGATTTTCCTGTTGTGGGTAATTCTCTGTTTGGGGAGCAAACAGAGAATTACATGAAGAAAATGGATGAGTATAGGACCACCTATAGGAGTGCACAGGACAAGGAAAGGCAGGCCACTCCTCAAAGGCAGCTTCCCAGGGGCAGGGCAGGCGTCTTCATAGGCCTTTTTACCAAGCCCAGGCCTCCTCTTCTGCTTATGCCCAGAGGGGGTTCTTTAGAGGGAGAGGCAGACAGGGTACAAGCAGGCCTGCTTCCACCCCTCAGCCCAAAGTCCCTGCCAAACAGGCTCCCTGATGGGGTTGCCAGGGCCGATTCTCAGCTACCTGTAGGGGGCAGGCTGGCTTACTTTGTCCAGGACTGGGAGTCTCTGACATCAGACAAATGGGTCCTGGAAGTAGTAAGCCAGGGACTGGTTCTCAGCTTCAAAAAGTTTCCAAAGATGAGAACCAGATCCTTTCCACCTGCAAATCCATCAGAGACACTTGCTTTAGAGGCAGAGGTCTCTTCCCTCCTAGCTCTCAGAGCTGTGGAAAGGGTTCCACCCCTACACCAGGGCAAAGGGTTGAACTCCAGGTACTTCCTTACCCCAAAAAAGACAGGAGAATGGCGGCCCATCCTGGATCTCAGATACTTAAACAAGCACTTTTTAAAACCAAAATTCAGAATGGTAACTCTGGGAATTATTCTACCCTCTCTAAGGCCAGGGGACTGGCTAGTGTCCCTGGACCTCAAGGATGCCTACTTCCATATTCTCATCAGAAGCTCCCATCGAAAGTACCTCAGGTTTGAGCTGCCCTCAGGTCATTACCAGTTCAGAGCAATGCCCTTTGGCCTCACCTCTGCTCCAAGGGTATTCACAAAATGCCTGGCAGTGGTAGTTGCTTCTCTAAGAAGGCAAAGGATTGCCATCTTCCCTTACCTGGACGACTGGCTCATAGTAGGCCAGTCCCCTAGACCAAGTCAAGTTACACTTACAGATAACTCAGCAACTGCTCACTTCTTTGGGTTTCCTTCTAAATCTTCCAAAGTCAGTTCTAGAGCCTGTCCAGCTCCTCACCTTCATAGGCACAGAGCTAGACACAGAGAAGGCCAGAGCCTTCCTTCCTTCCCCTTGACAGGGCAAGGACCCTTGTCTCTCTGGCCTCCTCATTCACCCTGCTGGTGTCTCGACCAGCAAGGCATTTTCAACAGCTCCTGGGGCACATGGCTGCTTCTACAGCAGTAGTGCAGGGAGCAAGATTTCAGATGAGGGACATTCAGTTCCATTTAAGAGCCTTCTGGTCTCAAAGGAAGGACCCTCTGACCAAATTGATCCCAGTAACTCGAACCCTGATCCAGGCCCTACAGTGGTGGCAGGATCAGAACAATCTGAGACAAGGGGTTCCCTTTGTCACTCAGTCTCACTCTTTAATCCTTACTACAGATGCCTCCCTCTGGGGGTTGGGGGCTCACATGGGCGACCTGACCACCCAGGGGTTGTGGTCCCCTCAGGACTCTGTGCTCCACATCAATCTGTTGGAACTCAGAGCAGTATTTCTAGCACTTCAAGCTTTTTCCAAATCTGTTCAGAACAAAGTTATACAGGTCAAAACAGACAACACCACCACAATGTGGTACATCAACAAGCAAGGAGGCACTCGGTCTACGGCCTTGTGCACCGAAGCAATGAACTTGTGGACTCTGGCTTACTCCCTGAACACCTCCCTCACGGCAGTTCACCTCCCAGGCAAGGACAATGTCCTGGCAGATGCTCTCAGCAGGATTTCCCAGGGCCATCACGAATGGTCACTGGACCCCCTGGTCTTGGAGGTGATATTTTCCAGATGGGGCACCCCGCAGATAGATCTCTTTGCAGCCCCAGACAATCACCAACTTCCCCTTTTTTGCTGCAGGTCCCCAGTGTTGGGCTCAGTCCCCCTGGATGCCTTAGTTCTCAATTGGGAAGGGAAGTTTCTCTATGCATTTCCCCCTTCCCTCTCCTGTTCAAAGTGCTAGTCAAAATCAGATCTCAACCCTGCAAGACGATCCTGATTGCTCCAGACTGGGCCAGACAGCCCTGGTATCCACTCCTACTGTCCTTAGCAGTCCATCTTCCCCTGTGTCTTCCCAGGAATTACAACCTGTTAACCTGTGCTCAGGGGAGGGTTTGGTACCCGAACCTCAAATCTATCAATCTCAAGGCCTGGCTCTTGAAGAGTTAGAGCTTGCTGATTTACACCTCTCTCAAGGTGTAATGGGTATCCTGAAGGCTTCTAGAAAACCTTCCACCAGGGCTACTTATAATTCCAAATGGAAAAGATTTTCCATATGGTGCTCTGGGAAGCATATTTCCCCAGAATCTGCTGATCTGCCCACAGTCCTTGATTATATGGTCCATTTAAATAGCTTGGGGCTGAGACCAGCTACACTGAAAGTGCATCTGGCAGCTGTGTCTGCTTTTATTTCAGCAGGTAAGCCTCTTCTCTTCAGCTCACCCTGTATTCTCCAAGTTTTTCAAGGGATTGCTTCACACCAACCTCCATTCAGGGACCCTGCCCCTGAGACCTTAATGTTTGCATTGCTCAGCTTATGCAACCCCTTTGAGCCTTTGTCTTCAGCAGAGCTTAAGTACTTGACTTGAAAACTGTGTTTCTGGTAGCCATCACTCCGCCAGACACATAAGTGAATTACAAGCTTTGTCAGTGGAGCCTGATTTTATCTCCTTTCATAGAGATAAGGTGGTCCTCAGAACTAACAGGAAGTTCTTGCCTAAGGTGGTTTCAGATTTCCACCTTAATCAATCTATGTCTCTTCCAGTGTACTTCACTGACCATTCCTCCTCTGGCGAGAGGAGGCTGCACAGTTTAGATGTGAAAAGAGCCCTTAGCTACTACTGTGGGCGTGCGAGGTCTGAGTTTGACTCCTCCAACTGTTCCTCACTTATGGTGAGGTTGGTAAAGGGAAACCTGCCACTAAAAGATCCATTGCCAGGTGGATTGTCTCTTGTATCCAATTTTGTTATGAAAAACTGGGTAAGGTTCCTCCCTAAGGCCTGAGGGCTCACTCTACCAGAGGTACAGCTGCTTCCCTGGCTGCTGCCAGGGACATCCCTATTCTAGAGATATGTCAAGCAGCTACCTGGAAAACAATTCACACTTTTACCAAGCAGTACTCCCTGGACATTCAGGCTAGGAGTGATGCTCGGTTTGGCAGAGCTGTGCTTCAGAGCCCATTTCCTAAGTAGGTTCTGTCCCTCCTCCATGGAGGTACTGCTTTGTAGTCTGCTACTGTCAGAATACAGCAAGACTTCATGTTGTTTGAAGAAAAAATTACTCACCTTAGTAATGTTGTTTCTTCTAATGGAGTCTTGCTGTATTCTGACCTCCCCGCTGCCCCTCTCAGAACCTCTGTTTTTGGAATGTGGGTGGGCAGTGCAGTGTTGGCACTCAGTAGGTGCCCACATTTTTGGTTTCACACCCTTCTTTTCTTGGGGTGAGTTGGTGTTGTGTTTTTCATTTTTTGGGTCTCCTGACTTGAGACTTTGTTTTGGGACCAAAAATATGTGTTTTATGTTTAGTAGCCAGTTGGCTAGTGTAGGTTTACAGCTTCCACACAGGACCTCAGTGAGTTTAGCTCGAAAAGATCTGACGGTTTGAGTTCAAACAGCAACAGACAGAGTCTCAACCGAGCTCGAGCTCAGCGTTCCATGCCTGGCATGGAAAGTTAACTCTTTCATCTCCGGGGCAGTTTGAAGGTTGGGACTCACTGCTACTGTCAGAATACAGCAAGACTCCATTAGAAGAAACAACATTACTAAGGTGAGTAATTTTTTCTTTTATTCCTTCTGTCTGCAAAACTATAGACAGGAAATATATCCTTCCCAAGGAGAGACCCATTCTGGCATCACAACCCATCGCAGATGCACCAGTTGTCCTCGCTGAGAATGACAACGCTGTTCTTCCACATGAAGTATCAGTGCATCCTGTCAATAAAGAGTCTTGTAAGATAGATACCTTGGAAAAAAGAACATTCACAGCCGCAGCCCTGGGCATGCGTATTGCCAGTTATCAAAGGCATTTCTCCCAATACAGTATGCCCTTTGGACTTCCCTGTGAAGTCCTTAATGGAAGGTCTCTCGAAGTCTGACTCCAAAATGGAGATACGACAGACTGTTACCTGAAGGACTGAATGTAATAGCCATCAACTTAAGGTTTCCATGGATGTTTATGACACAGCTTCTAAAGCGGCTGTTGCTGGAATCTGTATCAGAAGACATTCCTGGCTTCCGAAATAACGGGGTTTTCCTCTGCTGCTCAAAAGCAGGTGATGAATGTCCTATTTGATGGTACATATCTGTTTGGCCAACAGGTAGAGCAAGCCCTGGAGGCATCTCAGAAAACAAGGACTGCCATTAAAACAGCCAGGCCGGCTCCTTCAGCTCCGCTGAGAGGCAGGAACCATCAGTTTTTTTGTAACAGGTAGCCCGTTTGAGGAAGAGGCCGAGGAGCCCTTAACTCATTGCCTCCACAGGCTCACTCTGAGATTACACCACTTGCCTCCTGAATCTCCTGTATACTTTTAACAGTGAATCCTGGGCCTTTCTAAGCAATATCAAGCCATAGTCAGTATGTTGCAAACAAATGCTAATAGCTCAATAACTGTACATGCTAGACACAAAGTATGAGTGGCAGAGTTATTCAGCACAAAACTGCCTTTCCAATGGTGGCATGCATGTAATAATAAGTAATTTTGTATTTTTTCTATGCTGGTTGAAAGAGCAAACTAAATATTTTTTTCACTAAAAAAGGGCAACATAAGCCATTTTTTGTTGGAAAATATGTAAAATATCAACACCAAATTAAGCATACAGACATGAGATGGTGTTTTGATATTATGTTTGCTAAAAAAGATATCTTTTACTATAAAATGTAATTTTTCCCATTTTAGTCAAGGTGCTTTGATGAGATTTGAGGGCTAAATCTCAACCACACACCATATCATCAACAAATGCGTATAGCTCCAAAAGTATACATGATACACACAAAGTATCAGCATGAAAGTTGATGAGCACAAAAATGCCTTTCCAGTGGTACTACGCAACCAGTTGTAATCAATGCGGTTTTTATTTTATACCTGCTGAAGTGCCAGAAAAGTGAATTTTATTCAAGCTGCTTAGGTGAATCTTGATGGAAAACATGTCAGCCATACACACCATACCATAAACAAATGCAAATAACTCCTAAAGTATACATGATATACACAAAATATCAGTGACAAAGTTGTGCAGCATAAAATTATCTTTCCAACGGTGCTATGCAATCAAATATATATTATATTCTGTTACAATATATATTAAAATATATAAGTGACTTCTCCAGACGTTGCAAGGGCACACTGGGAGACAGTAGCCGACTTCTGCAGACGTCCTCAGGACACACCAGTGTTTTTTTACTGATGACTACAGGCGTCTGCTAGGACACAAGATTAACTGGAACCAGCCTCCTCAGCCACAAAAGAAAATGCAGCACAAGGCACAGGGCCTGAAAGCGCCCAGTGCCACCCTCTGAAAGTCTGGCCCCATTCTCACCTCAAATGCCTGAAGTGGACATTTCCACAGCAGTAGGAGATCGTCAGACTGTTTTGCAACCAGTGGAAGTCTATCACCATGGACAAGTGGGTCCTCAGGATTCTTTGAGAGGGGTACTCTCTCAACTTTACAGAGATTACCCAGGAAACAGCACAGTCTATCAACTACTCAGTCAGACCTTCTCACTTCTGAGATACAGGGCCTTCTCATAAACAGGGCAGTAGACATAGTTCCCTGGGCAGAGAGGAACACAGGTTTCTACTCCCATTACTTTCTGATTCCAAAGAAGACAGGTGGCATGCGCCCCATTCTCAACCTCAGAAAGTTGAACAAGTTCTTGTACAAGGAGAAGTTCAAGATGATCTCCTTAGGGATGCTACTACCACTCCTCCAACATCATAACTGGCTGGGATCCCTGGACATTAAGGACGCCCACTGGCACGTTCTAGTACACCCAAGTCACCGCAAATGCCTTCATTTAGTGGCCTTGGGCCAACACTACCAATTCAGAGTCCTGCCCTTTGGGCTTGCCTCTGTGCCTCAAGTCTTTACCAAGTGCTTTGCAGTCCTTGAGGCACACCTCCGAAAGCTCGGTGTTTAGGTTTTCCCCCTACCTAGATGACTGGCTTTTGGCCAGCCTATCAAGGCAGGAGACACAGAAGGTGGTTTCCACAGCCTCTCAGTTCCTCACTGCCATCGGGGTTCTGCTGAACTTGGAGAAGTAACAACTTCAACCCTCTCAGTAGCAGCTCCTCTTCATTGGAGCCCTTTTGGATACAACAAACATGAAGGAGTTTCCCCCAGAGGACAGGAGGAACAAAATTCTGTGGATGGCTTGCTTCATCAGAGAAAATAATCCTGTGCAAGCTCACTCCGTGCAGGCAATGTTAGCATTATAGCTTTGTCTGTTTTCACAGTGCCTGTAGCTCATCTGCACGAGGATCACTCAGTGGATGCTCAGCACATAGTGGTCCCCAACTACACATCCGCCGTCTTATCCCATCAAAGTGACAGAGCCCCTGCATTGGTCACTTGTATATTGAGATACAGGACAGCCTTCTACAAGGTCTGCCCTTTGCCACTCCGGAATCTCAGATCACCATCACCACAGATGCATCTCTGCTCAGCTGCGGGGCTCATTGCCAGGACCTTCACACCCAAGGGGTGTGGACCCGAGAGGAGTCTCATCTTCACATCACTGTTCTGGAGAGGAGGGCAGTCCTGTACACCCTACAAGTCCTAGAAAAAGTGATTAGTCACAAGATAATTCTTTAAACAGACAGCAAAGACTGTGATGTACTACATCCACTAACAAGGTGGAGCACACTCCTGTCCTCTATGCAGAGAAGCCATGAGGGTATGGGAATGGTGCCTAGATCATGATGTCCTGATTCAGGAAGTTTACCTACTAGGAGTCCAGAACAATCTAGTAGTCTACCTCAACAGGACGGAAGCAAATCCTCATGAGTGGTCCCTTGCACTAGACATGGTGCAGTCGCTCTTCGACAACTGGGGCCATCCAGACCTGGACCTTTTTGCATCCCCACTCAACACAAAACTGCTTCTATTCTGCTTGAGAAATCCAAAACCTAGCATTTTCTGTCAGGATGCATTCAGGCTGCAGTGGACAAGACATTTTCTATAAGCATTTCCTCCTCTTTCACTAATTCAGAGGGTGCACCTCGAATTGGAGACACACGGGGGCAAAATGATTCTAATTGCACTATATTGACCTCGACAAATTTGGTTTCCCTTGACCAACAAGTTGTTAGAGGTCCCCCCGAAACAATTGCCTCTGCGAATGGACCTCCTGACAGAAGGATCCCTCGTCCACCCCAACCTGCTCTCCCTTCATCTCCATGCGTGGCTCCTGAGGGAATAGAAGTCAGCTGGTTTCAAGTGTCTCAGAGAATCTCTCAGATCCTCCTGGCAGCTCGTAAGCCTTTCACCAGAAAGACTTATATGGCTAAATGGAAGCATTTCTTGGAATGGTGCGCTAAAATTTTCTTAGACCCATTTCAGTGTCCTCCAGAAAAAGTTCTGGAATACCTGCTAGACCTTTTGGATGCAGGTTTGTAATACCCATCTGTAAAGCAAACCTCTGTGCGCTTTCTGCCTATCATGAGCCAGTCCAAAACATGACCCAGGCTCAATTTGCCACTGTCCAAAATATTCCTTAAAGGCATCCTTCATGCAAAGCCTCTGGGCAGAAAGTCAGTTGCTCCCTGGGATATTAACCTTGTGCTAGATACCCTCACTCGTAAACCCTTTGAGCCTCTAGCTACGTGTGATCTGAAGATCTTCCCTTGTCAATCTTCACCATTCATTACTGCTTGAGTGTAAGCCGGAGGCACGCACCCGCCACGGGAGTTTTTTTTTTCCCCAGAAGAGTCGGCGCCGACCCCGAGAATGACACATCGCGTGATGCGTGAGGGGCAGCCGTTAGGTGCCGCAGACTCCTCCTCCATCCCAGTTCTGTTTCTCCCGCCATCGAGGCTGCACCTGCTGCGCGTGTGGAGAGTTTTAGTACTGCGCCATTGGCCTAGTTCGTCATGCGAAGCGACATCCCGGTTTGTCCCCCGACACCATTGACTCCGTAAGTCCGCTCCATTTTCTTTTTGACGGCGCCAGGAGCTTTGCTTGTGTTTTAGGTTATTTTCAGATCATGTCCGGTTCGGAGCTGCTTAAGTCGAAGCTGGCCATGCCCCTTTGTTTCTGTGTCCCTGGGCTGTCATTTTTCCATGACAGACCGGCGTGATGTCTGCCTTCGGTGCCTGGGACTTTACCATGACATGGATAGATGTGACACCTGTTTCTCGATGGACCACTGTGTTCTCGAAATCTGCGAATGCAAAATCGGCAAGGCCCCGCTGACTTTTGGAGGACGGCATCGCTCTCGGGCCTCCCAGGCCAGATCTTTAGGCTCCGGGTCCCCTCCCAGGCCGATATGGTCTGGAGAGGAGGAGGCCTCCTCATCCTCAAGTCCTGCTGAGGAGGAGGCCTCTTTTGCGGTGTCGGGGGAACGCTATGGTCCCTCCCAGGGCCACAATGGGGACACTGCCTCGGCAGTCACCTTTTCGGAGGTGCAGGCTCCCCCAGTGTCGTGGCCCGCGGCTGTTGGACCCGGCGTGGGTGGACCCTCAACACCGCTTTCCGGTGCCATCTTGGATCCCGGCACCGCCCACGGCGCCAGTGATCAGGGTGGCACCACTTGCAGTGCTGTTTTGGCTCTCAGCACTGCGGGCCTGGTTGACTCCACTGGCAGCGCTGTGTCGGGTCCCAGCACCGAGGGCGGTGCCAGGGACTCTGCTGGAATCGTGGGCGAGTCAGGACCAGGTTCCGGCATTGTCTCCGGTGTGCAGATGCCGAATGGCACCATGAGTGGCACTGGCGTCATTCGCAGCACCGTTTCTCAGGAGACTCCTGGGGTGGCCAGTATTGAGGTCCTTCTAGTCGCCTCTTCCTCGGAAGCAGATGACTCAGATGTGGACCCATCCTGGCTCCCCGATTCCTCGGGATCGGAGTCTTCTGTGGGACACGGTGTCAAGTGGTCCAGCATGCCCATTCCTCAGTCTCCACAGCAGCTTTCTTCTGAGGACTCCTAGGCTGGGGGTGGCCTGGGGTCCTTGGGAGGGGACAGTGTGGGAGTTGGGGGGTCTGTTCTCCCAGAAGGGGCTGTAGCAGCTGCTGTCTCCGGTGCTGCTGCGCCTTCTCAGGGTGGATCTGGGGGCTCCCCTCAGAGATCCCAGGGTCGACGGGCTCTGTCACTGGCTTCGAGGAGGAGGGCGTCCTCTGAGTCCGAGGGGTTGGGGGTGGGGTGAGGCACGCCGAGTTTCACCTGCTGCCCCTCTGGGTGTAGGTAGGAGCTGTAGTGCCGAGCCCTACCTGTCCCTCTTAGGCTCGAGGGACCCCTCCAGTGGCGTTGCTGTGGGCTGCCCTTCTCGATCCTTGCAGCCCCAGGTACATCACCGGGGAGGATCCCCTTCCAGGCTAAGGTTCGCATCCCTAGGGTTCCGTTCTGTGACCTGGTTTGTTATCCAGGACCCCGCCAGCTCGGGCTCCATTTCCCGGATTCCAGAGCCTTAGCAGAGGACAGTTTCCTCTTCGTAGGTGCCCTACTCCCATTCCTCTGCAGCCACCACCCTCTCTCCCGGGCCATGTCGGTCCTACGGGTCTGTTATCTTGGGAGACATTCAGAGGCACTGCGGCAGCCTTCCCCTTGTATGTTAGATGTATGCATGAGCGGGTGTTTCGTCTATCCCCACCACCACAGGAGTCCTCTGGACATTTGAGTTCCCCATCCTCCTCGTCTGCCTCCTCAGAGGGAGAGGAACCCTCTGCTCTCCTCTCTTCCGACGCTGATTTCACTGAGTATCAGCGCTTTCTTTTGAGGATGGTTGGGGACCTCCATATCTTCTTTGTTAGGCGAGACAATACTGAACAGGAGACGCGTGAATTCCTCAGTGAATTAAGTGCCCAACATCTGGTGGTGCCATTCTGGCCTATTCCTTTCCAGGAGGCATCTATCCATTCCTGGCAGTCTCCATCCGACCCTATCCCAGCCCCAGCAGGCTGCAGGAGAAGGTATTGTGCCCCATCTGAGTCCCTAGGTTCTCTTCCAAACCTGCCTTCGGGACTGGTGTCCCTAGAGACTCATTCCGGGCGCCGCCTGGCGCATGACCGACCACCAGACTCAGAGTCTCTACAGTTTGACTGGTTGGGGCTAAGAGTGTTCTGTTCCTCTCATGCGATGCTGTGTATCGCATCACATCAGGCACACCATGCAGCCTACAACAGGCATCTATGGTCGATGCTATCTCAGCTTCTAGCATCAATGCCTGACACGGAGCAATCTAGACAGGCCATTGCCCTCTCTGCTATAGGCCTGGAGCTGGCAAGGCACCAGGCAAGGGCATCTTACAACGCCAGTGAGGTGGCTTCCAGGCTTGCAGGGACAGCGATCTGCATTAGGTGGACTGCATGGCTTTGTCTATCAAGATTGTCACCCCTGGCCCGGCATAGGGTGATTCACTCCACTTTCCAGGGGACCTGTCTTTTCTTCACCAGGGCTAGGAGGCTTCTGCAGGGGCTTCCTCCTTCTCCTCGTCTCCGGGGGACACCTCCTAGCACTCCTCAGCCTTAAGCTTCTTGTCTGATTGGCCCAGGGTCTCTCCCTTCTGTTTTCCACCAGCAGGAGGCTGAGGGTCTTGTTCCTTCAGGGTTTCTCTTGTCTCTTCGGGAGACTTGTTCACCTGTTAGTAATGAATGGTGAAGATTGACAAGGGAAGATATGAAAATTATGTACCTACCATAATTCTTGATCTTCTCTTGTATCTTCACCATTCATTACTGATACCTGCCCACCTTCCCCTCAAGGGCCTCCTACTTCGGCGTCTCCTCCTCCCTGCTCATTCCTTCCCATTTCTTCGTTGGCCTTTAAGCCAAAAAAAACAACTATCTTGATTTTTCCGTTCTTCTCTGGACGGATCCTATTTCCTGAAGGTAAGGGGGAACAAGTAGCAAGAACAAGGAGGTACAATTTGAAGATGGGGGGCAGCTCAGAGGTAATGTAAGGAAGTATTTTTTCACAGAGAGGGTTGTGGCTGCATGGAATGGCCTTACAGAGGAGGTTGTGGAGTCAAAAACAGTGGTGGAATTCAAGCATGCATGGGACAGTCATAAGGCAATTCTAGGCCGTGGGGATAGAAAGAAGTAGGCCATTGGTTAACTAGGATCTGCAGCTTATCCATTAGGTAGGGAAATGGGCAGACTGGGTGGGCCAAGCGGTCCTTATCTGCTGTCAAATTCTATGTTTCTATTTCTGTCCTTTCTTAGCCATATTGTTCAATTCACAGTTAAAGAGACCATCCCTTTAATAGCTCAGTCCCCTTTTTCCAGGTTCCCTCTGGCAGGTCTTTATCTCCTGTTGTGTGAGCTTCTGCTGGTTGGCGCTGTCCTGACACTACAATTACCTTGAGCTGATGTTCTTACCTTGCCTTCGGGGAGTCAGATTGAGTTCCCGCCCTATCCTTTACGTAGAGGGGTGTCCTCTGTAGAGCTCACCTCTTCCACATCTGTGTTAGCACTTAAGGTGCTAAAGGGCTTCTTTCCCCTCCCTAGTTGGGCGCTCTCCTTTCGGAACAGAATTTCTGCCTTGGCAGTCTGTGAGCTCTCAGCTAGAGTTTAAGGGGTTGGGATAATGGGAGGTATAGAAAATCTGCCTTTTGTGTCCAATCTATGCAAGTGGTTCGGTTGAACCTTCTCTTCAGTCCTATCAAGTGGGATCCTTGTTCCCTTGTTTTTGGTTCCGAGCTTATAAGCCTTTAAACCAGTCTCTCAATGGGCAGAGTTCTCCCCTCCCAACATCCCTCATTCTCTTCCCTCTCTTCTTCTTCCTTTTTTCTCCTCTCCTTTATCTGTTCCTCCCTTGAAGCCACCCCAGAAGTGAGGACCTGTGGTCCCCTAGGGTAGTCATTCCCTTCTTTTTTACTGTCCTCTACCGACTTATTCCTTTTTCAGTTCATATACTTTCCTTTTTCTATCCCTTGGCTCTCGTATCTTATCGTTATTTCGCCTCTCCGGCTAACAGAACTGGAATGGAGGAGAAGTCTGCTGCACCTAACGTCCGCCCCTCGCGCATCACACGATGCATCAGTCTCAGGGTCTGCGACGACTCCTCTGGGAAAAAAAAAAAAAAAACTCCCGTGGCGGGTGCATGCCTCCAGCTTACATCCAAGCAGTAAAGAATGGTGAAGATATAAGAGAAGATCAAGAATTACGGTAGGTACGTAATTTTCATTTTCTGACCTGGAAAACTGCCTTCCTGGTGGCCATCACTTCTGCTTATAGGGTCTCTGAAATGCATGCTTTGTTCACAGACTCTCTGTATACAGTCTTTCATAAAGATAATGTCGTTTCTCCATACTCACCCTACATTCCTACCTAAAGTGGTTTCTGAGTTCCACCTCAATCAGCATCTGGTTCTGCCTACTTATTTCACTAACTTCCAAAATGATGGAGAATGCACCCTTTATTCCCTGGATGTTAAAAGAGCCCTATGGTTCTATATCAATAGAACCAGGGATACCCGTCAGGCCAGGCAACTCTTTGTATCCTTCAACACAGCCCGGCTGGGTCAGCCAGAGTCCATCAGATGCATCTCTGCTTGGATAGTGGCATGTCTTCGCTATTGCTACTCTATGGTGCTGGTCAAGTTGGAGTGTCTGATGCGTGTCCACTCTACCAGAGCAGTTGCTGCATCCCTGGTGGAGATCCACTCTGTTACCATTGAGGAAATCTGCAGAGCGGCTACTTGGAGCTTAGTGCACACTTTTGTGAAGCACTATGCTCTGGATGTCCATGCCAGACAGCATGTTTCCTTTGGCAGGACAGTCCTTAATGGACTTCTGTCGTGAGTGAGCTCCGTCTCCTACCGCCCTGCTCGGGGATTTGGTTTTTAGCTTGGTAGTCTAACCTAGTAGTATAACTGAAAGGTGAAGACTTGTCCAGGAAGATCAAGAATTATGGTGAGTAAGTAGTTTTCACTTAGAGGCACCACTGGACTTGTAGGGGTAGACCAGCAGCCAGCACTCTTCGGTAGGAAGAGGCGATATAGCGTAACCTGGCGACACAGAACATTGCTCCCAAGCAGCAGTATGCTGTTTCTGCCGATTTTGCACATTTTGACCATTCTGAATAAATCTTGCTTATACTCATTTTAAAGACTCCAGCATCATTCTTCTTGAAGAAGTGAAGGATGCCAAATGCTGGTCTCTCTGTACTAGTCTAGTAGTGCCTCTGATCTGAAGTGCTGAGCTGAATTGCAGGGGGGGGATTTTTCCTTTATGTTTTTGTTTTATTTTCAGATTATCGAGAGGGCAGTCATTCAGGGAGGTGTTGTTAGGGGATTTTAATATGCCAGATGAGGAGTGTCTCGGTGGAAGCATGCCAGGAAACATTCTTTGCACAGATTAGTTATGGCTTCTGCAAGGGAGGGAGCCACACTGGACTCGTTTCTCACCAACAAGGCAAAAGTCCACAGTGTCATAGTCCTGGAGCCACTTCGATCAAATGACCACAGAACAGTGTGGATGAAGATCCAATTAGAAACCCACAGGCAGCTCAGCCAAACAAAGGCCTGGTTTTCAGAAGAGCAGACTCTGGAGGATGTTAGAATTCTTGGTAAAAAGCATGGGGGAAATAGAAGTGGTTAAGGAAGTTGACAAGAAATGGGAGTCCTTTAAGTAGGGGAGGTGGAAGCGGTGGTGCGCTGCATTGGGAAAGTAAGTAAAAGCAGGAAAGCTAAAAAAAAATTATGGTTCAGGATGGAGGTAAGGGACTTAGTGAGAGGGAAAAGGAAGACATTTAGGAATCACAAGGGTAAGCCAATCAGATGATGACAGGGAAACATGCCTGGGGTTACCTAAGTAAATGAGCGAGCTAGTAAGCAAATCAAAAGCCATGATGGAACAAAGAATTGCAGAGGGCGTGAAGTAGGTGGATAAGGCATTTTTCCAGTATGCATAGGAGAAGTGCAAAATTCAGGGGTAGTACTGAGGTTGAGGAACGGGAAAGAGGAAGGCCGTACTGAATCAATATTATTGTTCAGTATTCCCTAAGAAAGTGGGATGATCCACTGCTGGACTGTGCAGTAAGGATTGAGAGGGGGTACTACTGTCACTGGCGTCACCGAAGAAAGGGTGCTAGAAGGGCTGAGGGCACAAAAAGTGGACAGATTGTACCAGATGACACACACCCATGAATACTAAGGGAAATGGTGCTGGTGTTTATAGCACTGGTAGCAGACATATTATACTGCTTGTTGAACACTATGGTCCCCAGGGATTAGAGGGCAGTCTAGATTGCAGCCATGCACAAAGTGACCAAAAGGATGACCAGAGTAACATAGAAACATAGAATCTGACGGCAGATAAGGACCGCTTGGCCCACCTAGTCTGCCCATTTCCGTAACAGATAGGCTGCAGATCCTAGTTAACCAACAGCCTACTTCCTCCTACCCCCAACTAGAATTGCCTTATGTCTGTCCCATGCATTCTTGAATTCCCCCACTGTTTTTGACTCTACGACCTCCTCAGGAAGGCTGTTCCACATATCCACAACCCTCTCTGTGAAGAAATACTTCCTCACATTACCTCTGAGCCATCCACTCTCTATCTTCAAATTGTGCCCCCTTGTTTTTGCACACCTCTTTTTCTGAAAGATGCTACCCTCTTGGACTTTGTTGATTCCCTTGAGGTATTTGAAAGTTTCTATCATGTCCCCCCCTTCCTTCTTTCCTCGAGGCTATACATCTTTAGTTCCTTTAGTCTTTCTTCATATGTCTTCTGATGCAGACCCTCCATCATTTTGGTTGCCCTCCTCTGGACAGCCTCCACCCTGTCTATGTCTTTGCGGAGATGGAGTCTCCAGAACTGTACACAGTACTCTGGATGTGGTCTTACCAACTGTCTGTACAGAGGGCAAACAACTTCTGTTTTCTATTGGTGATGCCTCTCCCTGTGCATCCCAGTATCCCCCCAGCCCTCCTTACTGCCTTCTCACATTGCTGGCCTACCTTTAGGTCGTCTGATATGACTACCCCCAGGTCCCTTTCCATTTTTGTTGTTGTCAGTATCTCACCCCCCATTGTGTACTCTTCCCCTTGGTTTTTGTTTCCCAGGTGCATTACTTTGCACTTCTTTGCATTGAATCAAAGCTGCCATACATTTGACCATTCCTTCAGCTTTGCCAAGTCCTTTTTCATCCTTTCCACCCCACCTTGTGTATCAACCCTGTTACAGATCTTTGTGTCATCTGCAAAGAGACATACTTTCCCTTCCTGTACCTCCGCAATGTCACTTATAAAGACATTAAAAAGGACCAGCCCCAGTACTGTACCCTGCGGTACCCCACTAGTAACCCTACTTTCTTCACTGTGGACTCCATTTACTATTACCCGCTGTGTCCTGTTTTCCAACCAGTGTTTTACTCAGGCTACCACCCTGGGACCCACTCCCAGGCTGGCTAATTTGTTTATTAATCTTTTGTGCAGGACTGTGTCAAATGCCTTGCTAAAGTCTAGGTAGGCCATGTCCACAGCCCATCCCTGGTCTACTGCTTTGGTCACCCAGTCAAAGAAATCAATTAGATTTGTCTGACATGACCTTCCCACTGTGAGTCCATGCCGCCTTGGGTCCTGTGCTCCACTGGGCTCTAGGTACTCAACAGTTCTTTCCTTCAGAAATGATTCCATCATTTTCCCTACCACTGAGGTCAAACTGACAGGTCTGTAGTTTCCTGCCTCTGTCTTGCTCCCACTTTTGTGAAGGGGAATCACATCCGCCCTCCTCCAGTCCTCAGGTACCACACCATCCTCCCATGATTTACTAAAAAGGGTAGTCAGTGGTGTTACTAGTTCTTCCCTTAGTTCTTTTAGAATTCTGGGGTGAATCCCATCAGGCCCCATTGCTTTATCCACCTTCAGTTTTAAGAGTTCTTTCAGAACCCTTTCTTCTGTGAAAGGACTAATATCAACCCCTATCCAGAGTGCTTCTATTGACTAGATTAGGTATTTCCCCCTGCTTTTCCATTGTGAATACTGAGCAGAAGTATTTGTTCAGTATCCCTGCTTTTTCACTGTCGCTGTCTGCCCAGCCACCTTCTTCTTTGTTCAGCCTCGGTATCCCTGCCTTAGTCTTTCTTTGCTTCCTAATGTACCTATAAAAGGTTTTATCCCCCTTCTTAACCGAGTTGGCTATCTGTTCCTCGGTTTGGGCCTTTGCTATTCTGACTGCCTTACCCGCCTCCTTCTGCTTTAACTGGTACAGTTCTCTGTCCTGCTCCTTCTGTGTTTCCTTGTACTTCCTGAATGCTGTCCTTTTCTCCCTTACCTTCCCCGCCACTTCTTTTGAGAACCATAGTGTTTTTTTCTTTCGTTTGATTTATTTGCTTCACACAGGCTTTGTTGCCTCTGTGATGGCGGTTTTGATGTTTCCCCATTGTTGCTCCACCCCACCTTCTTGCCTGTTTGCTAGTGCTTTTCTGAGGCACTCTCCCATTTTGACAAAATCAGCCCTCCTGAAGTCCAATACCTTCACTTTTGTGTGGCTTGACTCTACAGCTAAGTTTATTGTGAACCACACTGATTGGTGGTCGCTTGTTCCCAGATGGCTACCCACTTCAAGATCAGAGATCCTCTCTCCATCCCCATTTGAGAGTATCACTTCTAAGATTGCTCCCTCCTGAGTGGGTTCCAAAACTAGCTGTCTGAGGCATGCCCCTTGTAAGGCATCGAGAATGGCCCTGCTCTTGGATATGGCTGCAGCAAAGGTGCTCCAGTCAACATCTGGCATATTCAGGTCCCCCATCAGCAATATCTACCCTTTCTCTGCCATCCCAAGGATGCCTTCTATCATTTCCTTGTCCATTTCCTCCTCCTGAGACGGGGGTCTGTATACAGCTAAGTAGCTAAGGACTTATCAGATTGACATCTAGAGCGGGAAACATAACGAGGCCATGCTAAGAGAAAAGCTGGCAGACCTTCTCAAAGTAAACTGTCTACAGGACAGTAGGCAACACGGGTTCTGACATGGGTGGTAATGCCAGATGAACCTGATAGAGTTCTTCAACTGGGTAACTAGAGCAGCTGACAAAGGAATGCAGTAAACAGTACTGTACCTGGACTTATGGAAAGCCTTTGACTCAGACCTCCGCAGGACAGTTGTCTTTTGACTCAGTCCTCCACAGGAGACTTATCAGAAACTGGGAGATCATACTTTGAGTAAGAGCTCCTGCAGCAGGTTACACTATAAGGACTAGTCCGACATGCACTAGGACTCCATGGCAAACTTCTAGCCAGCAGTACCCAGCTGGGGACTGCCCCTTACATTGGTCTGCCCACCAATGTCAGCCTCCGTATAAAGGGGAACGGTCCCCAGCCCCACCTCAATTCCTTTTCCACCGTTGACCCATGCATTTTGGCTCCTTGGACTCCTCGTTGCATTGTCAACCGCCACCTTTAGCTTTTGACCTAGTAATATTGTTTATATTTCTTCAGTTTTTTCTTAAGATCACATCTGTTTTAGGTCTTATCCATCTCCTCCATCAAAGCAATGGCAGTCTAAGTGCCAGTGCGGATGGAAAATTCCAGCGTAAGATCATCACTTGCAGTGCCTCTTCTGCCTGGAGCCTAGCCACAACATGGACGCCTGCCCAGACTGCGTCAGCTTCAATCAGCGTAGCCAAAACCCTCCAGATCTACCTCATGGAGCAGCAGCTAGCCGCCCTTCAACATCTTGCAAAGGACAGCTCTTCATCCTCCAGGTTGCCATCTTCCCATAAGGAGAAACATTCGGGAGGGAAGCACCATTACCAGGAGCACAGTAGGTCAGAGTCCCATCATAGGGAGTCCTTTTCCTTCTCCAGCCAGAGAGCAGATTCGGCCCCTCCATCAGGCCTCTCTTCCTCAGGGTTGCCGTTAACGAAGGCTCCCGTTGTTACCGTTTCTGGAGGCGGCAGCTCTTCAGGGCTCGGACCATCAGGTCCCTCCCTTAACCTTATGCCCTTCCTTCTGCCTGGGCCTAAAGCAGGGTCTTCTGCAGCTAAGGCGGCAATGTCTTCACATTCCTCCAGCTCTCCTTCCACTTCAGAGGACAAGCACAAATGCCAGGAGTGCTCCTGTTCCAGGGAATGCCCATCCCGAGACCAGTCAGTGGAGAAGGCCGTTTCTTCGACAGCAGTCTCGGATGACAGGCCTTCTGACAAATGGAAGGACCAGATAGAGTCAGGCATCAGACAAGCAGATGACAGGGGTAGCTACTGCAGCCCAGATGCTCAATTGCTGCATGCCTACATGCCTCACGTCAGAGCAGCCGGCCGCTGTCGACCACCAGCCTGTCATCAGGCCCCCGTTGACACCGCTCTGGCCCACACACAGTCACATCCTGCATCAGATGACCAGGTGACAGGTGACTAGTTGACAGGTGACAGATCACAAAAACCAGAGCCCCGATGAATGCTCTGTGGATACGTCAGGGCCTAGCGCACCACCCAAGGGTGTAGGGGATCCCAAGCCTACGCCTCCCACCAGTGTCCCCATGGTCCTGTTGGCGGATGTTGGGCAACATTTCACTTCTTGGTGGTATACTGTTAAGGGGGGATTTACTGCATTGGGATAATCCCTCCTCCCCACCACACATCCCCAGCATCGGGCCCCGGTCCCCGTACGGGAGGACACGACACAGCCTAAAAACCCTGCCCCACAGGACTCTGATCAGGGGCACGGGCGTAAGCAGAGATATCGTCACTCTTTCTCCAGACCTTCGTTTCCCGATGACATAACCAAATGTCAGCATGGATGTAAGCGCTCTAGGTCTTCCTTCTCTTCGGGTTATCGCCCATATTCTCCTGATTCGTCCCCAGAGCCACATTCTCTGGATTCAGAAGGTCCACGCAACGGTCCCTGCTCTCCACTAGATGATCCAGCCTTCATGGATGTGATGCATCACATTCAGTTCCTTAACCAATGGGTCGTCGAGGAACTGGACCCTGAGAGGAAGAAGCTTAACACCTTCCTGGGTATGAGTGACCCAAAACCGCTGTTCATTCCCCCACTCTGGTTCCTCCATTTCAGGATCTGACCAGATTGGCCTGGGAGCACCCTGCCTCCTTCTCTGCACTTCCCAAGAAGGGCCAGACTCTACAGAGCCCCCAAAGCCAAGGCTTTTCTAGCCAAAATGCCGAAAGCAGATTCCATGATCCTCACCCCTGCCCACGGTAGAACCAAACTACCCAAGCATATGAGCTTGCAGCCTCCCCACAAGGAATCTAAGAAGTTGGATCAGCTCAGGAGGAGGGTTTGTGCTTCATCCACATGTTCCATGTGGTCCTTGAATTTCCTGGCCCACATGGACCTTTACCAAATGTCACTCTGGACGAAGGCCCTTAAACTCGCCCAGAAGCAACCAGATAACCCATCCTGTATGGAGCTTCTGAATGTTCTTCAATCCAGTCTGGATGTAGGAAAGCATGTGCTACCAGCTTCCTTTGATTCAGCGAGTACAGCCGCTCAAGCTGCGGCTGCCGGAATCTGCCTTCGCCATCGCTCCTGGCTAAGGTTATCTGGGTTCAGGCAGGACCTCCAGGATTCTATCTTGGATGCCCCCTTCCACGGCTCTGTCCTCTTTGCAGAGGAGGTGCAGAAGATTATCACAGGACTGCAGGACTCGGGGAAAGCCGTGCAGTCTGTTCATCAGATGTACAGAGCCGAACCCCAACAACCCAGATGCAAGCCATTTTGGCCCCCAGGTGCCAATAGACAGAGAGGACAACAACCCCGAGGTTCCTTCAAGTGTAAGGCTCCCTCTCAGTGCTCCAGGAACAGTGGGCCTTGGAGTGGCAAATCCTCCCAGCCCTCGCTGCCCATCTCAGCCACTCATACATGACTCCTTGCCGGCTCCCCCTCCTCTGGTGGAGGAAATGGGGAGACAGTAGGATGTCAGTTCTCCCTCTACCTAGAAGGGTGGTCCAACGTGACAGCAGATGCTTGGGTCCCAGATACCTCCTGACAATCCTCCAGTCTCCTCCAGGTACTCCCCAACTCATGCAGCCCTCATCCAGAAGGAGACTCAGGCCTTGCTATTGAAGCAAGCCATCGAGCCTGTTCCTACATCTCAACAGAGAACCAGTTTTTACTCCCACTTCTTCCTAGTCCCCAAGAAGAAGGGAGATTTAAGACCCATTCTTGATCTAAGCCATCTGAATCAGTATATGGAGTACAAGAGATTCAGGATGGTGACCCTTCCCGGTCTGATCCCCATGCTAAGTCAAGGAGATTGGCTTTGTTCACTGGATATGCAAGATGCCTGCCTTCAAATCCCGGTGTTTCCAGCCCACCAGAGGTTCCTTTGGTTCACCTTTCAAGGGAACCATTACCAGTTCTGGCCCCTTCCTTACGGTCTATCCTCAACGCCCAGGGTGTTTACCAAGTGTCTTACGGTGATGGCAGCCGCATTAAGGAGACAGGGTCATTTCGTCTACCCCTACCTAGACGACTGGCTCCTGACTGCCCCCTCAAGGCAGCAGTTAGTTCACACTCTCTCAGACACTCTTCTGATTTTTCAGCAGTTGGGGATAACCATCAACATTCAGAAGTCCTGTCATTGGCGCTGCCAAAGACTACAGTACATTGGAGCCATCCTGGACACACAACAGGGTATGGCCTTTCTCCCTCCCGACAGAGCCAGTCGGTTGAGGGATCGGGCCTCCGAAATAGCTGCGTCCAGTCGAGTCGCAGCAAGGACTATGTTGCCGCTGTTGGGTCACATGGCAGCGGCCATTCCCATGATGCAGTTAGCGCACTTGCATATGAGAGTGCCACAATGGAGCCCACGAGTCCAGTCCAGAATCTGGATCATCAGATCACTATTTCCAGGGCTGTTCAACAGACACTGTCATGGTAGCTGATATCCCCCAATCTGGAATTAGGAGTTCCATTCCGATCATCCTCACCGAGCCATACTGTCACCACAGACGCTTCAAGTCTTGGTTGGGGAGCTCATTTTGAAAATCACCGAACTCAGGGCACATGGTTTGAGATAGAAGTGTCTCTGCATATCAACATTTTGGAGATGAGGGCAATTCTTTACGCCATGAAGGCTTTTCAGAATCACCTTTCCCAGTGACCCCTGCTTCTTCAGACAGACAATATGTCAGTGGTGTTTACATCAGCGAGGGACGATCTATCCTCTATGCAGAGAGGCCATGAGAGTATGGCTTTGGACCCTAGAACACGGTCTCACTCTGACAGCAGTTCACGTCCCATGCATCCAAAACGTCCTGGCCAATGAGCTCAGTCATTCTCAGACCAGGATTCATGAATGGGAGTTGCTCCAAGAAGTGGTAGGCAGCGTCTTCAGAAGATGGGGTCATCCAGAGCTGGACCACTTTGCATCCCCGTGCAATGCAAAACTGCCCAATTTTTGCTCGCTAGATCCAGGGCCTGGTGTTTTCTGGTGAGATGCGTCGTCCCTTTGTTGGACGGGGAGGTTTCTTTACACGTTCCCTACCTTACCACTAAGAGAGTTCTACTCAAGCTCCAGGCAGAGAGCACGACCATGATCCTGGTAGCTCCTCTATGGCCGTGCCAAATTTTGTTTCTGCTGTTACAACAGTTGGCGGCACAACCCTCCTTTCAGCTTCCAATCATGCCCAGATTGCTATCCCAAGAACAGGGCATGTTGGTCCACCCAGACCTTTGGTCTCTGCACTGTCATGCATGGCTCCTGCAGACATAGCCATCTCAAGGCATGGAGTCTCACAGAGGGTAGTCAAGGTCTTAGTAGAAGTGAGAAACCCTTCTACAAGGGCGACTTATGCCATGAAGTGGAAATGCTTTTGTATATGGGCAGCAGCACGTTCTTTGGATCCCTTCACATGCTTGGTGAAACCAGTATTGGATTACCTTCTATCCCTCTCAGACCGGGGGGCTGAGATATTCTTCTATCGGGGTGCATCTATTCACTGTTTTAGCTTGCTATGCACTGATAGAAAGAAGGAATCTCATTCAGTTGGACCTGACCCAAACTTTCCTTCAGGGCATTCTTCATTTGAAACCTCCCGCCATGGGATCTTCTGTTCGTCCTAGAGAAGCTTACGTTGCCTCCCTTCGAACCAGCCATTGATTGCTGCCTACACTTTCTTTCATGGAAAGCATTATTTTTAGTTGCCATTACTTCTGCTGGAAGGATTTCAGAGCCACAGGCACTGATGTGCAAAGAACCTTATTTAGTTTTCCATTGAGACCGGGTGTCTCTTCGTACCAATCCTAAGTTTCTCCCAAAGGTGGTGTCTGAGTCGACACTGAATTAAGACACCTGCCTTCCAGTTTATTATCCTGAAAATTCCAATTGAGGGAGGTCCTTCTTCATACTCTGGATGTTCACAGGATCCTTTGTTACTACCAGCATCGAACTAATCGGTCAGGAAATCGGACCAGCTATTTGTGTCCTTCACTCACAGATCCTTGGGGAAACTGTGGCAAAACAAACCATTTCCCAATGGTAAAGAACTGTATTATCTTCAGCTATGATAGGTACAAGAAATCCTTGCTAGGATCGGTCAGGGCTCACTCGACTCGGGAGATGGCTGCATCTTTTGCAGCTCTCAAGAATGTTTCAGCAGCAGACATATGTGCCACAGCCACTTGAAACTCCGTGCACACCTTTTTCAAGCACTACACTCTGGATATTACTTCCAGAAGAAGGGTAGATTCTAGGGACATGGATATGTTGTTCATCCACACTATCTGGCAGGTTCCTTGCCGCTTTAAATCTTGCCGGAAGGTCTTCAAGCTGGCTCCTCCCACCCACCCGGGTGGTAAAACTCTCGGCTCCGCCCCATGACGCCAGATCTTCCTTACCACTTGGAAGCTCAGGTTCCCTCCTTAACGCTCTGCGATTAAGATTTGGTGCCTAACTCTTCAAAACTTTGAAACTCGTTTCAAATTTACCAAAACACTTTGGTGGTCTTCTCCTTGCGGCTGCAATGGATAAATCGACTCCCGGATTTCGGAGATGCCCCTGCGGGCAGAAAATGTCTCGGACAGACCCGCACTCCACGTGCGTCTACTGCCTAGGCCTTGAGCATGAACCGCAGGCTTGCGACCTGTGCTCTTCCTTTTCGATCTGTGTCCTCGAGGATCGTGCTGCCCGTTTGCAGTTGGGGCGCCCCGAGAAGAGATTCCCTCCGGTCAAGTCGAAGGAGGCCCGATTGGCGGTGTCGCGACTGCGGCGCTCTGCGAAAGAACAGCTCGAGCAGATGATACGCCCTCGGAAGAGGGGCCGGGCGCCAGGCAGCTCCATCTTCGGCCGCATTGATCGATCCTGCTCTCACTCGGCGCCTCATACTCGGCTTCTTTTAAGGAGCTTTGCTTGACTCTCTCGACTAAGGGCGAGGGTCCAACCTCTTCTGGACCGTTTTCCCGGTCAAAAAAGAGTAAGGGTAAGTCCCATCGTCGACGCTCTTGGGAGCGGGAAAGATCTCCCTTCCCTGGTCGACAGTCGACTTCGGTCGACCCTTCAGCTTCGGCCATTGGCTTCACGGCGTCCCCGTCAGGCCAGTTGACCGAGACACCCGACGACGCGGTCGAGATTTTTCGCGACCCGTTAGACGGGTTGTCGGCTGGTGAAGCTGATATTCCCCTCTCTCCGGTTCCCCCGGCGAGAGTTGAGGATCCCGTCGGCTCAACTGTGCCTCCGGTTCCGGAGCTGTCGGGGCAATCATCCGAGCCGAAGGGTGTACCGATCCTCGGTCCCCGCCGCGCCGACCTCGGCCTAGCCGTGATTCTCGGTCTTGGACCTCCTCGTGGTCCAGCCGATCCTGCCGTCATAGGCGGTCTCGGTCTCGGCACCGCGGTAAGCGGCGCCGCCGCTCTTCCTCTTCTTCCTCCTCCTCGGATGAGGGAGGCTCGCGCAAGCCGCGCGGAAATATGAAGAGCTTATGTGGCAACAGTCTGTTGGCCAGGAATAAGCCGACCCAGTCGTCTTCACCGGCCATTAAGTGGCTGTCACCGGAGCGGCCGAAACAACCCCTCGCGGTGGTCGAGGAGCCTGTTCCCAGGCCGGTTGTTCGGCCTATTACTGCTGCCCCACCGATTGTGGTGGAACTGCCGCCTCCTCAGCCGTTAGTTGGGGCTCCGACCAAGAGTTCTCGGTCGGCTCAGGGCTGCCCCATAGGCTGTCGGTCACCTCACTCCCGATAAACCTCGGCAGGTGGAGGTGTCCAGGCTTGAGGCAGCTCTTCAAGACCTTCGCGGTCTGAAGATGACTCCTCCTTGTTCTCCAGGCGGATGGACTTGGAGTCCTCAGGGGCAGTCAGTGGACGATAGCCCTTCGTCTTTCTTGGCCTACTTCGACTCATCTCGGATTCCACCGGGATGAAGCTCGAACCCGTTTCCAAACGGGCCAGATATCCCTTCACGGAGATTCTGGACCGAGGGGATTCTCCGACGGAGGCCTTTCCGGTGGCCGAGGCCATAGTTGGTCCGCCTGGAACTTTGGCAGTGCCTGCTTCCTGCCCTGCGCCTTCGGCCAGGATGGCTAGGAAGTACGCGGTCCCTACCGGTTCCCTGTCCGGTTTCTCGGAACACCCCTCTGCCGAGGGGCTGGTTACCGACAGCGTTTTCCGGGCCGGGAACGCCAGGGACGTGGACAAACCACCCGACAAGGAATCCAAGAAATTGGATTATGCCGGGCGGAAAGTCTATGCTGCATCATCTCTCGGCCTTCGTCAGGCCAGTTCGGCCGTCCTGATGGCACACTTCTCCCATGCCCTGTTGGGCTCCCTGGATGAGGTCATTCCCCATCTTCCCACGGATCTGCAGACCACGGTCAAGCAGGTGCGGGATCAGGGCAGGGCAGTGGCAAAGCAGCAGCTCCAGACTGCTCTCGACATCGGAGACTCTTGTGCTAGATCAGTGGCGACCGCAGTGGCCATGCGTCGGCGGGCTTGGCTGAGGATATCCACCTTCACCTCGGATACCCAGCACAAATTGGCAGATGTTCCCTTTCTGGGGACTGACCTCTTCGGTCCTGGGTGGAAGGTCACCTCCAGAGGATCGAAAGTCCAATGCCACCTTGGACTCGGTCTCTTCCGCGCCCAGAAGGACAAGGCCGTAAGCCTCAGCCTAAGCCCTTTCGCCCTTCTGTGCGCTTGCACCCGGCCCAGCAACGTCAGGGCCAGCAGGCTCGACCTTGGTACCCCAAAACCAAGCCCGTGGCTTCCTCCAATAGGAAGCAAGGAGGAAAAGGCCCAGGAGGTCCCTCGGCCGGTCCTTCCTCCAAGCCTGCTCAGTGACGGGCTGAGGGGTGTCGCCCCCATCCCCGTCGCCTCACCCCTGGTTCCCCCCGTGGGGGGGACGGCTCCGGCACTTCCTTTCCACCTGGTCCGCTGTTACCACGGACAGGTGGGTCCTGGAGGTGGTGGGAAGAGGCCTGCCTCTAGAGTTCGAGCAGGCACCGCCCTACAGAGCCGTCGCCCCTCAGGGGGCTTCGGGGTCCCCAGCCTCACTGGCGGCTCGTCGAGCCGACATCAATCTCCTCCTCCAGAAGGAGGTGATAAGAGAGGTGAAGGACCCTCCCTTAGACCCGGGGTTTGTGTCCAGGTATTTCCTGGTCCCGAAACGGACAGGGGGCTGACACCCCATTCTCGACCTACACGACCTAAACAAGTTCCTAAGGTCTTGAACCTTCAGAATGGTCACTCTGACTCAGATAATACCATCTCTGGATCACGGCATGTGGTTTTGCTCTCTGGACTTTCAGAACGCGTTTTTTCACGTCCCTATCCGTCCGTCTCACCGGAGGTTCCTCCGCTTCCGAGCGGAGGGATCCCTATTCGAGTTCCAAGCCATGCCCTTCGGCCTTTCTCTAGCTCCCAGGGTCTTCACCAAATGCATGGCAGTGGTGACAGCATTCCTGCGGCGCCGAGGGGTCCGGGTGTACCCTTACCTGGACGACTGGCTGATAGCAGCCCCCTCCAGACAGGAGGTGGAGCGGTCCAGAGATCTGGCCCTCCAGGTTTGCTCTCAGGTCGGCCTCCTTATCAACGAGGCCAAATCGGAACTCGAGCCGAAGCAGGTGATACTGTTCATCGGGGCAGAGCTCGACTCTCTACGAGCCAGAGCACGGCTCCCGGCGGACAGGGCCGAGGTTCTTACCTCCTTTGCCCAATCATTTCTGGTTGGGCAATGCGCCCTGCCCGGGACTTCCTGCGCCTCCTGGGTCTCATGGCGGCCTGTACCAGCGTGGTCCGTTGGGCACGTTGGCACATGCGCCCCCTTCAGTGGGGACTGGCCAGCCAGTGGTCACAACGCTGCGATCCCTTGGACCAGCTTGTGATGACGACCCAGGAGATGTGGAACGCTCTCCAGTGGTGGACCGTTCTATCTCATCTGCAGGAGGGCATCCCGTTTGTCCGCCCCGAGCCGACGGTCTCTCTATCAACTGACGCCTCTTTGATGGGTTGGGGTGCCCATCTGGGAGAACACCGAGTGCACGGCCTCTGGTCCCCGCGGGAGTCCCGATGCCACATCAACCTCCTGGAGCTCCGAGCGGTCCGCCTAGCTCTCACCGCCTTTGCTCCTCCGGGGTCAAGTGGTCCGAGTCCAGACGGACAATACCACGACCATGTACTACCTAAACCGCCAGGGCGGGACGCGCTCCATGCTTCTGTGCAAGGAAGCTCTCCACATCTGGTCACTTGTGCGCAGCCTGGAGGCAGATCTCCTAGCCATTCATGTGGCAGGAGCCTCCAACACCCTGGCCGATGCCCTGAGCCGGATAGGGGCTGCATCGCACGAGTGGTCTCTCCTGCCGGAGGTAGTACAAGATCTGTTCTCCCACTGGGGCACACCTCTGGTGGATCTGTTTGCCTCCAGGGAGAACGCGAAGCTGAGGCTGTTTCATGCCCGCCCCCCTCAGCAGGGCTCGCTGCAGGGGGATGCCTTCTCGAGGCCGTGGACCCCGGGCCTCTTTTACACCTTTCCCCCATTTCCCTTGATCCACAAGGTGCTTCTCAAGGCGAGGAGGGACAAGGCGCAGGTGATTCTGGTAGCCCCAGACTGGCCCCGCCAATGCTGGTATCCAGATCTCCTCAGCCTCAGCTCCAGGTTCCCGAGGCAGCTTCCAGCTCGCCCGGACCTGCTCTCAGTCAATCAGGGGAAGGTGTTCCATCCGGACCTTCAATCCCTGCACCTGACGGCCTGGTTCCTGAGCGGCTAGAGTTCCAGGCCTTGGGTCTTTCCGACGAGGTCCTCAACGTCGTTGAGGTGTCCCATAAGGAGTCGACCAGAAAATGCTACGCCTTCAAATGGAAGAGATTCTCCATTTGGTGTCTGGGTAAGGGCTTGGACTCTTCCTCTTGTTCTGTGGCCAGCATTTTGGACTATCTATGGTCCCTATCTAGTCAAGGGCTTAGGTCGACGACCCTAAAGGTGCACCTGGCAGCCATCTCTGCTTACCGGGCGCGGGCCGGTCAGCAGTCAGTGGCGCAGGAGAAGGTGGTCGGGCGCTTCTTCAAAGGCCTTGATCACATTTCCCCTTCAGTGCGGGAACCCCCACCTCCGTGGGATTTACTGCTGGTACTGGCAAAGCTCATGGGCAAGCCATTCGAACCAATGCACAGGTGTGGTCTCCCCCACCTGTCGTGGAAGAACCGCCTTCTTGGTGGCTATCACGTCAGCCAGAAGGATGGGAGAACTCCAGGCGCTGAGCATCGAGTCTCCTTACCTGGTCTTCCACAGGGACAAGGTTGTCCTACGCCCCCACCCGAAATTCCTTCCGAAGGTGGTGTCGGAGTTTCACCTTAACCAGGTGTTGACTCTGCCGGTGTTCTACCCCAATCACACCTCGGAGGCCGAATATAGGCTCCATACTTTGGACCCTAGAAGGGCGCTCGCCTATTACAAGGAGCGCACGGCTGAGATTCGGGGAGAGGTTCGCCAGCTGTTTGTCACCTACGCTGAAGCCGCACCTGGCAGACCTGCAGCCAAGCGGACAATAAGCAGATGGGTCACCTCCTGCATAGATCTCTGCTATGAGTTGGCGGGCATGGAGCCTCCCAGAGGGATAAGAGCTCATTCTACCCGCCATACTGCTGCATCGGTGGCTGCTTCCAGGGACGTCCCTATCCAGGAAATCTGCAGGGCTGCTACCTGAAGTCAGCAAGCACCTTCATTACCCACTACCACATCGACCTTGAGTCACGCCGGATGCTGGTTTTGGGGCCTCGGTTCTCCAGTCCTTATTTCCCAAGTAGTATATGGGGTGTGCGCTTGCCTCCTCCTCCGGAGAACTGCTAGGAGTCTGCCAGATAGTGTGGATGAACAACATATCCATGTCCCTAGAAATACAGGTTACTCACCTGTAACAGGAGTTCTAGGGAATGGTATATGTTGTTCATCCACACGACCCACCCACCTCCCCGGCTTCGACGCACAACCTGAGCTTCCAGTGGGCCAGATCTGGCGTCATGGGGCAGAGCCGAGAGTTTTACCACCCGGGTGGGTGGGAGGAGCCAGCTTGAAGACCTTCCGGCAAGATTTAAAGCGGCAAGAAACCTGCCAGATAGTGTGGATGAACAACATATACCATTCCTAGAACTCCTGTTACAGGTGAGTAACCTGTATATTCGGCCCAGTTGTGCTCCAGGGCCTTGTTTCCTAATCCTTTCAGGGAAATGTTTTCCTTCCTCCCTTTATTCTATGTTCAGACACTGCTTGGGACTCTGTCTTTATGGTGTAACCTGCTGCAGGATCTCTTACTCGAAGTAAGATAATACAGTTACGTAAGAACTTACCATAACAGTAGCTCTTTGAGAAGAGCTCCTGCAGCAGGTGCTTTTTCCCTTCCTCCTTCCCCCTATTCATTTTTTTCTTATGGGAAATCTCGGCACCTGCCTTGAGTTTTCTCCTGCTGATCATTCTCTGGGTCTCCAGCGGGTGAACTGAGGTGGGGTTGGGGACCACTCCGTTTATATGGAGGCTGACATCAGTGGGTGGACCAGTGTAAGGGGCGGTCCCCAGCTGGGTACTGCTGGCTAGAAGTTTGCCGGGGAGTCCTACTATATGGCGGCCTAGTCCTTATGGTGTAACTTGCTGTAGGAGCTCTTTTCAAAGAACTGTACATTCTAGGGGTCGAGGAAAGAGTGGCAACATAGGTGGAAAACTGAGAGGATGCAGAGGGTGTTGATGAATGGGAAACACTCTGAGGTCAAAGAGGTAACAAGTGGGGTAACATAGAGCTCAGTTCTGGAATCTGTCATTGTTAATATATTCATTTGCTACATGGGGTGGTGAGAGTTCAAGGAAAGATCTGCCTATTCGTGGAGGGCACCAAGATCTGTGGGAGAGACAGCAAAGTTGGGATTAGAGCAGGACCAGACCATGCTTGCAGAGTGGTGCAGGATACGGCAGCTGAGATTTAATGCCATGAAATGCAGCGTAATGCACGTCAGGAAGAAGATCCCAAAAATGCAGTACCTGATAGAGTAGTGGTAAAAGAGTACACAACAGAGGAAAAGGACCTGGGGTGATATTTATTGGAAAGCTTGAAATCTGCACAGTGCAACAGGGCAGTGGGGAAGGCAAACAAGATGCTAGGGTGCATAGGAATGGGGATCAGTAGTAATAAGTGATCCATCCCCTTTACAGATCTCTGGTTCACCCTCTCCTGGAGTACTGTGCAAGGTACTGGAGCTCAGATCTGTGGGTGGACTGTTACAGGGTGGAGGCTGTACATAGAAGGGTGATCAAGATAGTCCAGGGGGAGAAAGCATAAGAATGCAGATTGAGGGACCATGATTTGTACCCCCTGGAGGCAAGGATGAGGGGCATGATTGAAATGTACAAGTACCTCCAAGGGATTGACATGGTGAAAAGCAGTGAACTGTTCACCCTTTCTACAAACACAAACACAAGGGAAAACTCACTAAAACTGACTGAGGATGTTTCAGGAGGGATGTCTGCAAGTACTTTTTCACAAAAATAGTGGTTGACAAGTGGAAAGGATGTCCAGCCGTGGTAGTCTGTGCCAAAGCAGTGAGTGGATTCAGAACTGTTTGGGACAGAGATAAAGGCCTGATAAAAGGCAGGAGAAGGAGGAAAGGGAAGGGGGAAAAAGTCATCACTTTAGTATTAGGTAGGGTTGAGCAGACTGGATAGGCCAGTGGGCCGTTTTCTGCCATCACATTTTATGTTACATATGGACTGCAAGTGCATGGTCCCAGAGGGCTGTCTGTCTGGGTTTTTGAAGCATCCATGACTAAAGGGACTTGTGGCAGATGTGGTCTTCTGGAAGGAGAGTCTGACAAGTTGAAAGTCAAGGAGTCCAAGAAGCAGGATCTCCTTGTCTGCAGGGTCTTTGCTGCTGCATTCCTAAGCATCCATCAGGCCAGATATGTGGCTTTGATGGCCAGGTTTGGTCATGAGCCCTTTGAAAGATTTTCTGACCTCATCTAACTACCCCCTACAGACAGTCAGTTGGATATCATTAAGGAGTGGAAAAGAAGCAGAAGGCGGATGCCCATGTAAAGCTCCTGTCTTTCACCCATAATAGGATTGTGAAGCATTCAGAGGACATAAACTGGTTTAATCTTTTTTTGAATGTACGCTTTTATTCACTAATATCCACATTTGTAGGCAACAAATTCCATGGTTTAATGACTCTTTGTGAAAAAAAGTTTGCTTGTTTTGTGGAAAAAAAGTGTTTAACAGCCCAACTGTAGAGGGTGCCCCCTAGTATTAACATTAATTTGTTTGAAGTCGAGACCCATCTCGACCATAAGGTATTGATCGTTGATAACTTCCCAAGACAACACAAGATCCCAGATTATGCAGGAGATTTGGGATCCATGACTGTCCTTGCCCAAACATCAACTGCTGGTTGCCTTGGACTCGGTCAACATGTTTGCTCATGTGGTTTCCATTTGCTGGGGGACCTGTTTGCAGTTCTTTCCTTTCACCACAGTGATCCAGCATAAAATGGCAGATCTGCCCAAAACTATTCAGTCCAGTGCTAGAGAACCATCTTTTATGGATTGAAAATTCCAGAAGATACTGAAAGGGCCACTTCTGAGAGACCACTGGTGCTGACGATACCACACATGAAATGGAAAAACAGCAAACCACGCACTCAGGAAATATGCCACAGTACAAATGGCTTAGTGCTGCAAAATGTAATTTAGTGCCATCAGGTGTGCAAACACTCAACATTTCACACCTGCCACTTTCTCAAGAAATTGAGGCTCAGAAGTCAGTCATCTCTCTGGACTCTATCACTTTGGTCACTCAGTCAAAGCAGCAGTCCAAGCACAAGCAACAAGGTTCTTTCAGGGTTTCTTTTGGGGGCATGAACAGCCGTAGCAACAAAAACAGCAGGTCCAGCAATACAGGCCTGCCAAATCCTCAGGCAAGACCAGGGCAAAGGGGGTGGCTTTGGTGCCTCTGGAGGCCAGTCCTCTAGTGCGCCACCCAGTGGCAAAATATGGCAGACTAAGAAGCATTATCTATCCTCTGTCTTGAACCCTACTGCAGCTCTCAGTTGGAGGCAGATGGCCAACTCTTCCTCTATCACAGTGATCCAGTGGGCTCAGAGTTGTCTTTGGAATTAGAGACCTTACACCTTTGTTGCTTCCAAGCACTGTTTTAAACTTTGTTGTCCCTAGACAGTCGAGAACTGCAGGAGTTGATATCTCTATGCTTATTTTACCAAAATGGATGAGGGACTGGCTCCCCATTCTCAACTTCCAAACACTGAACATATTAATTCATAGTCAGAAATTTCTCATGGTGACTCTAAAGCAGATTATCCCATCTCTGAAGGTAGGATCCTGGTTTTGTTCTCTGGACCTCCCAGTACTTGTACTTTTAGATCCTGATTTACCCATGTCATCATCTGTTTCTCAGATTTAGAGTGGAGCCCTATACCAGTTCAGGGCAAATATCTTTTGGTCATTGTAGCCTTCCTTACACACACAAACGTCAAGGTGTTCTGTACCTCGACAGCTGTCTCATCATGAACAGTTCCAAGACAGATGTGGATTGGTCCAGACATCTGGACATACAGATGCTCAGGAATTTGGTCTCAAGAGAGTTTGAAGTGTTGATTCTGTTAAATGGAGCTAATCTTCTCCAACCAAGCCAGAACCCTCTTGCCCATAGACAAGCTGGTGGACCTGTCCTCCTTTGCCCATTCATTTCGAGTTAGGTACTTGTGCTCAGCCCATAATTTCCTTCGACTTTTAGAGTTCATGGTCTCTACAACAGCTGTAGTGGGTTGGGCATGGTGGTACATGTGTCCGCACTGGGAACTGGGGTACCGCTGGTCCCTGCTGTGCACCATCCTAAACCAGCCAGTTTGGGTGATCAGTCAGAGTTGGATGCCATCATTTATTGGGTGTCTCCATGAACCTCTCGGAGGGCATCCTATCCACTCACCTTGATGACCAATGCATCCCTGATGGATTGTAGCTCACATCTTGAGAATTGCAGAGTGCACATGTTCTGGTTGCCGGGCGAGGCTTGGCTTCATATCTGCATGATAGAACTCTGTGCAGTTCACTTAGCAGTGGCCAAGTTTGCCCGATTGGTCAGGGATCAGGTTGTTCAGACCAATACAGACAATTGAACAAACAGTGTAGGAGGCACTCCCTTCCACTGTGTTGGTAGGAGACTTGGACTGGGTTCCTGGTTCAGGCCCTGCAAGCTGATCTGCTAGCAGTCCGTGTTGAAGGGACAGACAACCAGGTGGGGGTCGCTGTCAGTTGTGTGGGAGAGACGTCACATCAGTGGTCCCTGCACCATGAGGTGGTGTCCAGCTGTTCAGCTGGTGGGGAACGCCACCAGTGGACCTGTGTACATCCTGGGAAAAACAAGAAACTGAAGCTGTTCTGTGATTGCTCCCTTAGACGGAAGTTCTTCTGAGGGACACAGTCTCTCGGTGTTGGACTCCGGGCCTTTTGTATGCCTTCCCTGTGTTTCCCTTGATACCCATGACATTTCTCAAGGCATATAGGGACGGAGCATTGCTGTTCCTGATAGCCCTAGCCTGGCCATACCAGATCTTCCTGGACTAAAAGTCTCCACCACTCAGTCACACTAATGGGACTACACCAGAGGTGCTAGGACCCTGCGGGAGCCAAAACTCTTCAGGAGGACTGGCACCAGATCAGGACTGCACATGCGTGGTGCCACGAGACTAAAGGTGTATCTGGGGTCATCCCTTGCCATGAGACACGCCTCATGCATGTCATATGTGGCCAGGTATCAATAGAATCTCTGGACTACTGTCCTAGAGATTGCAAAGGCAGTCCCATCTCCCATGGCATCTGACCTGGAAGAAGCTGCAAAAAGAGGAATTGAGGCTTCCAAAACACAATCTAGGATGGCAGTGGATGCTAATGATACTGCATCCAGACAGATGGCAACATCATTGTCCCTCAGGAGGTTTGCCTGGCTCAGAACTACTAATCTGACACAGGATACATAAACCAAAGCCATGGACTTCCTTTGTGACCCTATGTCTCTGTCTGGAGAACAACCAGAGGCATATATGAAGAAAAAGGACAAATACAAGGCTGCCTACAAGAGTGCTGCAGCAAAGGAAAGAGCATCTACACTCCAGAAACACCAGACAAGAGGTGGAAGGGGCAGGGCTCACTACAGGCCTTTTTCCAGCCTCAAGCTTTCCCTCAGTATCAGCAGCAAAGAGGATACTTTAGGGGCAGAGGCAGAAGGGGCGGTGGCCGCACCAGCCCCAGCACCCAGCCAGCAGCCCAGACAAAGCAGACACCTTGAGGTGCCTGCCCGGGTCGCCTCCCCAATCCCAGTAGGGGGCAGGCTGGCCCACTGCCTCTAGGAGTGGCAAAATATCACCACAGACAAGTAGGTCCTGGAGGTAGTGGGGCCAGAGTCTTGTCCTCAGCTTCAAGCTCATGCCAAAGCTGAGGTCAAGTGTCTTTAAACCCTCTTCCACATCAGAAACAGCCTTACTAGAGGAGGAGGAAGTTTCAAGCCTTCTGTTACAAAGGGCAGTAGAACCAGTCCTCTCAGCCCAGAAGGGAAAAGGTTTGTCCTCAAGGTACTTCCTCACAATAAAGAAAACGGGAGCAGTGACCTATTCTGGATTTAAACATTTTTCTAAGCCAAAGTTCAAGATGGTGACTCTGACTACTATTCTACCAACCTTAAGGAAGGGAGACTGGCTAGCATCCCGAGACCTAAAGGACGCCTACTTTCACATTCCTATCCGGCAGTCACACAGAAAGTATCTCAGTTTCAGACTGCCATCAGGCCATTATCAATTCAGGGAAATGCCCTTCAGACAAACCTCTGCTCCAAGGGTGTTCACAAAATGCCTAGCTGTGGTCTTGGCACACCTAAGGAGACATGGGTAATGGTGTTCCCTTACCTGGATGACTGGCTGATAGTAGGTCAGTCACATCAGCAAGTGAGAGGCATTAGCACTTACACAGGATACCCTGCACTCACTGGGGTTCCTGGTGAATCTAAAAAAATTCAACTTCTCAAGTTCATAGCAGAGTTGGACACACAGAGAGGAAGGTCTTTCCTCCCTCAGGACAGAGTGGACAGCCTGGTACAGGTACAGGTAGCCAGCTCCTTCGAGCTGCTCATCCCAAGGCCAGCAAGGCATTTCCTGCAACTGCTAGGCCACATGGCAGTGTCCACAGCAACTGTGTTAGGAGCCAGGTTCCAAATGAGGGACATTCAGTTCCACCTAAGAGCTCACTGGCTTCAAAAAAGGGATTCACTGTCAAAGCTAGTGCCCATCACAGTAACATTTCTTCAAGCTCTACAGTGGTGGCAAGACTAGGCCAACCTCAGGCAGGGGGTGCCATTCTTGCAACAAGTCCCCTCACTGGTACTGACCACAGATGCATCCCTTCAGGGTTGGGGGGCACATCTGGGGAATCACACAGTACATGGCACATGGAAAAAACAGGAATAACTTCCGCATATCAACCTGTTGGAGCTCAGGGCAGTCCTCCTGGGTATCCAGTCATTTGCCAGTCTAGTAAGGGGCAAGGTGGTGCAGGTCAGGACGGACAGTACAACCACCATGTATTACATAAACAAACAAGGAGGCACAAGGTTAACTCCACTGTGCATGGAGGCATTGAAAATCTGGACTCTGATTCCCTAGAGGTCTCCCTCTCAGCTGTCCATGTTCCAGGAAGGACAATGCCCTGGCTGATGCCCTCAGCAGAATCAATCAGAACCACCACGAGTGGTCACTGAACAAGCAGGTCCTGGAGGTTGTCTTCAGGAGATGGGGCATTCCAGAAGTGGACTTGTTTGCAGCTCCAGGCAATCACCAGTTACCTTAGTTCTGCTGCACACTCCCTATCAAAGGCACAATCCTTCCGGACACACTTCTGCTGGATTGGACAGAGATGTTTCTCTTTGCCTTCCCTCCATTTCCCTTGCTGCTAAGGGTGCTGAACAAACTCAGATCCCAGCTAGTAATGGTGATACTCATTGCCCCAGATTGGGCCAGACAGCCATGGTACTCTATGATACTGTCAATGTCAATAGCCAAACCAATCGGCCTCCTCAGGAGGCACAACCTACTGTCATCCTCACAGAGCAGAATCATGTATCCTAACCTTCAGTCTCTAAGGCTCAAAGCCTGGCTCTTGAGGACTTAGTATATGCAGACTTGCATTTGTCAGAAGGTGTTATGGAGATACTTAGGGTATCCAGAAAACCATCTACTAGGAAAACCTGTTCCTCCAAATGGAAGAAATTTTCCATTAACTGCCAAGGAAGGGATGTGGACCACAACCCGGCCAGTTTACCAGTGGTCCTGGAGTACCTTACTCATCTCCATTCTACGGGCTTAAGGGCCTTTACCCTGAAAGTGCACCTAGCAGCTGTCTCAGCTTACTTATCAGTGGGAAAAAGGCTTTCCCTGGCCTCAAATCCAGTGTTCAAAATGTTTTTCAAAGGATTGCTACACTTGCACCCTCCACACAGGGAGCCAACTCCCAAGTGGGATCTGAACATTTGCATTGCCCAGCTCATGCAGCCCCCCCTTCGAACCCATGTCTTCAGCAGACCTCAAGTATGTGACTAGGAAAACAGTGATCTTCCTGGACTAAAAGTCTCCACCACTCAGTCACACTAATGGGACTACGCCAGAGGCACTAGGACCCACTCGGGAGCCAAAAACCTTCAGGAGGGCCTGCGCCGGGATAGGACCACACATGTGCAGCGCCACGAGACTAGCTCACGCCATATATGCTATCTCGGTGTCGACCCTCCAACCACCTCAGTTTCTTTTCTCCTGCCTCGAGTGCATTTCGATGACGACATCTCTCGCCTGCCGGGAGTCAAGCCTTCGTCTATATGACAGCAGCTATAGCCATTCAGTATATGTTTAACTTACAATTTTTAGTGTTCTTTTCTCATTTAAAAATAAAAAAATGATGATGATGAAGAATAAGAAAAAAAAGAAGACATTCTCAGCCTGCCATCAATGGAGTCGAACTTAGACGGTAGCTGTGACAGTAGGGAGACTTTGTTTGAAAGCTGTGATGGCAGTGGGGCTGTGTCTGGTCCGCCACCTTTTGTGGAGGGGGGGGCCCAACCACGGGCAGTCCAGTACTGGGGGGGGGGGGTACAGTCTGCCCGAAGCACAAAAGTAGCGGTTCCGGGACCCGGCTCCACTTGACCTCGAGCTTTGCTTCCTCCTGTCAGTGGAGGAAGAATCGGTACCACTCGAAGTCGCCATCTGGCACGTCTGCATGGGGATTGTCGGTGGTGGAGAGTGGTAGGCCCGAACCAGCTTCGGTGGGTTCCTCTGTTGCTCTGTTCATAACATCCGCGATCTTTGACACCGGATCCCTTCTGTGTCCTCAATGGGGTTCCAGTGAATGGTTTCACCTCTGGGATGCTCTTTTAGAGCAGGGGGTATGGCGTCTGCCCAGTTGTCCTAACCAGTGGACCCAGTTCTGGGGCCTTCGCAGCCAGTGGGCCACGGCCGGGTCAGTCTAGGTCCAGCAGCAGTTCTGGCACCATGTTTGGCGCCGGGTGTGGTGCCGACGCTGGGTGTGGCGCCATGTCTGGCACCATGTGGTGCTGGTGCCCTGGTTGGTGCCAGCTCCGTGTATGGTGCTGGGTCTAGGTGCCGGATCTGGCACTGAGTCTGCTGCCATGTGTAGCGCCGTATGTGGTGCTGGTGCCGCAGATGGCGCTGAACTCTTGCCATTCCAGGTGGTAGCATTTTTCATATTCCTGGTCTAGACCTACCTTTTGCAGGTTATTTTGGGGTAGAAGTGGATCTGAATGAGTCTCTCCTTATTCTGCTTTATCGAAGACACAGTGGATGACTCATTTTATGGGCTGGAATGCAAGCCTGCTGTATCAGTGTGATGAAAGATCTTCTTTCCAGTTCTTTGTCCTCAGGGATATGGGTCCACCATAACATTTCAGTCTTCATCTGTGGACCAAAGCAGACTTATATGTCTTGAGTTCCTACATTCCTCAGTACGAGTACACCCTGTGAAACACACTCAGTGCAATGGCCGAGAGCCTCCCGGAATCTGACGCTCCATTGCTAGGTGCATATAGCCCAGTAATCAGCTGAAAGCTTTTATGGATGCCTACAACTCTGCCTCTAGGGCAATTGCTGCTGGCAGCAAGTGATTAACGTCTCCATGACAATTTGACAGCCAGTGGAAGCCCATTACAGGGGACACATGGGTCATCAGGATTGTCCGAAAGAGATACTCTCCCAGTTTTACAGATTTCTCCAGTCCTTCCACCCATATGGCAGCCCAGTCTGTCTGCCTCTCAGTCACACTCTCTTGCTTCTGAGATATGGGGCCTCTGCAGGAACTGGGCAGTAGAAGTTGTTCCACAGCAGAATGGAGCACAGCTTCCTATTTCCATTGCTTCCGGTTCCAAGATAACAGGCAGCATGCACCATTTGTCGACCTTGGAATGCTAAACAAGTACCTGTTCAGAGAGGAGTTCACTGAAAAGTCTGTGTTCGTCTTCACTTCCTGGACATTTGGCTCCTAGCTAGCCCATCCGGGCAAGAGACACAGGAGGCAGTTGCCATAGCTTCTCAGTTGTTCTCTCCAGGGGGGTTTCTGATTTGGGGATGATGCCAATTTCATCTTCCCAGCAGCCCCTCTTCTTAGGAGCCCACCTGGATACCTCCAGGGCATCCGTTTTCTTTCCAGAGGACGGGAGAAATGACATCTTCAGATGGCTCATTACATCATGGAAAATGACTCTATTCGGGACCCTTTCTGTCGAGCTGATGCTGGGACTCAGAGCGTCCTCCGCAGCAAGCAATGGTCATCGACCACACATCCGCAATCCTCCATACAAAATGACAGCCTCAGACAAAACCTCTTGTGAGGAGCTCACTGTCATGGCCTCCACTCTCAGGTGTGGCGCCAGGAGGAACCTCATCTTTTCATAAATTTCTTAGATATGAGCGCTATCTTACAAGTAAAGTCCTGAAGGATGGCCTCTGCCATGAAGTGATCCTTTTTCAGACGGACAACAGAGCTGTGATGTATTGCATCAGCAAGCAGGGTGGGGTGCCCTCCTACCCTCTCTGCAGGAAGGCAGTGAGGTTGTGAGAGTGGTACCTGTAGCACAATGCGTCAGTTCAGATTTCATGCAGTCGCTTTGGCGAGTGTGGCAGTTTGGACCTGCTCCTTTTTGTGTCCCCTCACAACGCAAAACTGCCTCTATCTTGCTTCAGAAGTCCAGACCCTGGTTTTCCTGTCAGGATGTATTCACTGCAGTAGATAAGATGCTTCCTGTACATTTTCCTTCTCTTCGCTTAATTCAGAGGGTGCTGCACCAGTTGTAGGCACAGGGGAGCAGGATGATTCTTATCATCCTAGACTGGCCTTGGCAGATATGATTTGCATTGATCAACAGTCTGTCAGAAGTTCCCCCAAGGCGACTCCCTCTACAGGCGGACCTCTGACACAAGTACTTTAGTCCATCCTAACCTGCGTTCCCTTCATCTCCATGCTGGGCTCCTCAGGAAATGGGAATGGGCAAGTTTTAGATTTCCCAGACCATCACAGACATCTTCTAAGCCACATATAGGCCTTCCACCTGCAGGGCTTACGTAGCTAAGTGGAGACCCTTCTCCATCTGGTGTGCAAGTCATGTCTGGACCCTTCGGTTACCCACCAAGTAAGGTGTTAGGGTGCCTCTTGGACCTGTCTAACGCAGGTCTGCATTATTCGGCAGTGAAGGTACACCTCTGCACATTTTCTGTCCATCTTGAGCCGGTAGACAACATGTCACTGGCTCAGTTATCGTTAATCAAGTTTTACTTCTCCCTGCTTACTTTAACTCCAGAATGAAACAGAGTGTGCCCTTCATTTCTCTGGATGTTAGGAGGGTTCTGCAATTCTGCATTGACAGAACGAAGAGATACGCATCTGAGCAACTACTGTATCTTCCAGCATGCCTCAGCTGGATCAGCCTGTTGCCACGAGATATATTTCGGCTTGGTTAGTAGCCTCTTCGACACTATTAATCCATGGCACAGATCAAGTTGGAATGCCGGGTTCATACCACTCATCCAGAGTGGTTGTGGCTTTCCTAGCGGAGATTCATAATGTACCCATTGCAGACTTGTGCAAGGTGGCGAGTTGGAACTCAGTGCATACCTTTGTAAAAGCACTGTGTTCTGGATGCCCATGCCAGACAGTTCACTTTCTCTGGCAGGACAGTCCTTATGGACTTCTGTCCTGAATAGTACTCTGTCTCCTACCGTCCTACTCAAGGGTGGGGGGTTGAGTTTTAGCTTGGTATGCTCCCATTAGTGTGAATGAGTGGTGGAGACTTTTAGTCCAGAAAGATATGGAAATTACCTACTTACCGTAATTCTTGATCTTCTTGGACCTAGTCTCTACCACTCATTCACACGCCCACCTGCCATCCCCCCAAGCTCACTCATTCTGTTTTGGTCTTCACTTCCTTGTTTTCAGGCTGTGAAGATGTTCTTGAATTGACCCTTCTTACATGGGTCATCTGGGCCTTCATTTGCCCAGAAGTTAGGGTTAGGTTTTCTTTCGTTAGTTTACGCTCTACCTTCTCAGTCGAAAAGTTATTGAAGCAGTTGGAGGGTCGATGCCGAGATAGCCTATACAGTGTTGGCTAGTCTCGCAGCGCCGCGCATACGTGTTCCTATCCCGGCCTTGGCCCTACTGAAGATTTTTCGCTCCCTTGGGGTCCTAGCACCTCGAGCGTAGTCCCATTAGTGTGAATGAGTGGTGGAGACTTCGTCCAAGAAGATGAAGAATTACGGTAAGTACGTAATTTCCATTTCCTTGTGGCAGTGACTTCTGCTAAAAGGATTAGCAAGCTTCAGGTCTTGTCTACAAAGCCTGGTTACATTACTGTCCACAGAAACAGAGTCGTCCTGAGGACTAATAGAGACTTCTTTCCCAAGGTGGTATCCAAGTTCCACCTTAACCAGTCCATTACACTGCCTGTTTGTTTTTTTTTTTACTGATCATTCCACCTTAGGTGAAAGTAGGCTGCATAACCTGGATGTAAAAAGGGCAATCAACTACCATCTTGACCACACTAAAGGTCAGAGGCAGGACCACACTCAACTCTTCCTCACCAGTGGAGAGGTGGGGAAAGGGAAGCCAGCTACTAAAAGGTCCATTGCAAGATGGATTGTGGTTTGCATTCAGTTCTGCTACAATAAGGTGGGTAAGCAGCCACCCACAGGCAGGGCACATTCGACCAGGGGTACAGCTGCTTCTTTAGCAGCTGCTAGGGATATTACACTGGTGGATATCTGTAAGGCAGCTACCTGGAAAACAGTCCACATGTTTACCAAGCATTATTGTTTGGATGTCCAGGCCAGAGGGGATGCCAGGTTTGGCACAGCAGTCCTGCAGATCTCGTTTCCTAAATAGGTTCTATACCCACCTCCAGAGGTACTGCTTGGGTAGTCTGTATAAGTATAAGTCAGAATACAGTAAGATTTCCTGGGGTTTGAAGAAAAACTCACTTACCGTAGTAATCTTGTTTCTTCCAAGGGAATCTTACAGTATTCTGAGCTCCCTCCCTGCCTCCCCTAAGAACCTGTGGGTCACTGCACTCCAGCTGTACTAAGGACGTTGCAAACCTGTGGGTATGTTTTTTTCTTGGGCATCTGTGACTTGAGTCTTAGTGGTGCCATTCTAAACTGTTTGGGGGAAGAAATAGTTGATAACAGGGTGGGGATTAGTTAGTAGTAGTGTTAGTATAATTAGTTCTTTGTACATGCTTCGTAAGAATTTAACGATTGAAAGCTGTTTACCAGGGGCAGTGGTTTGAAAACCAAGCTCGAGCCTAGCATTCCATCATTTGCATAGGTTCTATTAACCATTTCGGCTCTGGGGCAGTCCTATGGTGAGACCATACTGCATAAGTCAGAATACAGTAAAATTCCCTTGGAAGAAACAAGATTACTATGGTAAGTAATTTTTTCTTCACTTCCTGAAGGTTTGGCTCTGAGCTAGCCCATCCAGGCTAGAGTCTCAGGAAGCAGTTGTCACAGCTTCTCAGTTGCTCTCTTCCAGGAGGGGTTTTCTGATTCAGGGAAGGTGCCAGACTCACCTTTTCAGCAGCTCTTCTTCATAGGAGCACTTCTGGATACCTCCAGGGCAAGGGTTCTGCCTTCTGGAGAACAGAAGAAACGACATCTTCAGATGTCATGTTACTTCACAGAAAGGGAATCTGTCTGGGCCCTGTTCGATGCAGCAGATGCTGGGACTTATGCCTTTGTCTGCAACAAATAGTGGTCTCCGACCATGCATCCACAATTCTCCTCATAAATGACAGAACCTCTGAAAAAAATACTTACATGGTAGATGCAGTTGGCCGAGCTTCTGCTAGGTCTATCCTTACCCTCTAAATCCTAGATCACCATCACCACGTTTGCACTCCTGGTCGGTTGGGGAGCTCACTATCAAGACCTCCACACTCATATGTGGAGCCAGGAGGAGGAGTATCATCTTCTCACAGATTTATTAGAGATGAAAGCTGTCTTATACACTTTCCAAATCCTGAAGGAGGCCCTCTGCCATGAAGTTATCCCACTTTGGATGGATGACAGAATAGTAATGTTTTCATCAACAAGCAGGGTGGAGCACTCTCCTACCCTCTGTGCAGGAAGTCCATGGAGAGGTGAGAGTGGTGCCTTGAGCACGTTGTGTAGTCGCTATTTGACAAGTGGGGCAGTCCAGACCTGGTCCTTTTTGCATCCCCTCTCAATGCAAATCTGCCTCTATCCCACTTCAGAAATCCAGACCCTAGTGATCTTATCTGTGTCAGTCTTCACCATTCATCACAATTGGGTACATGGCCAGAGGTCATGACCCCGTGGGAGCTCTTTTTGTTTGCATTTTGGTAGGTGGAGCCGACGCACCACTGGCGCCACCCTTGAGACCGACGTAGTGCGTTGCGCTCGCAGATTGGCTGTTAGGCACTGTCGACTCCGCCTGCCTGCCAGTTCTTCATCTCCCGCTGTCGAGGTCACCTCGTTTGGAAGCTCTGCAGAACTTGAGGCCTACCGCCTACACAGTTTCGTCTTTCAGCCTTATTATTCCTCCGTGCCGCAGTCCATTGGCTCCTTTCCTACCGGTTCTGGTTGCCTTACTGGACGTCGTTTGGTAAGATCTTTCCATTTATTTTTATGTTTGCTTGCACGCATGTGCAAGAAACATAGTGCCATCATCCGAGTTTTCGGAGGTGCATCAGCCCTCTTCCAGTTCAGTCAGTGTGTTTGCAGGCATGGCCGCAGTTCTCCAATGCCTGCTGGAGCTGTCTATGACAATAGTCCAAAATGCAGTGGCGTACAGTTGAAAGGGGGAGCTACGCTTCAGTGAGCAGCGACAAGATATCGCCTGCTCATGCGCGCTCCCCCTACACACACAGGGACACATGCTGCCCCCACGCACACACTGTGAGCAGCCGACGGTGCCTAATCCCTCCGTCAGCTGTGCTGGCGCGCTCGGAAACACAGTTCCATATGCCATGCTGGGTGCCCACTCCAGCGCTACATGTCATATAGCTGACAGGGTGCCCAATCCCGTGGCTCCACGCCCCCCAACGCCGTCCTTCTGCCACACTGGGAGCCCACCCCAGCGTGGCAAATGTCCCGCTTGTCATCATTAAAAAAAAACTGAAACTCAAAACAGTCCCTCACTGTCTCTGCCCCACCCGTGCCCACCCACTCGCACCCTGCCTCCCCACCCCCCTCACCCCATACTTACCTCCGGACTCCGTACGATGATCTTCGATTGGACCGGGAACACATCTGCACTCTTCCAAAGCCGACCGCGAACTGAGGAAATGCCGGTAAGCTGTATAATGGGATAGATAGGGTTTTTTCAACTTTGTTGCATATCTCGGGCATTTTTGGGAATTTTGGGCCCACATTTTCAACATGATGTTTTTAGGACCCCTCCTCATGAATTATTGCACTGTCATGGCATAAATCGAGCCCGAAGGGTGATTTCGTGGTCATTGAGCAAAATCACCTTTCAGGACCAAATAACGAAACGACACTGCCACTTTTCATAAGGTGGGCTCTCAAAAGCCTATGTTGAAATTTTGTGTGAAAATTCCTAAAATGACTGTTATGACGAGCGCATGCTATGCAGTTCACGACGCCGAAGTTTGCTAATTTTCAATATTTTCACTCCAGATTTTCAACATTGCCATTGTACCACACCTCCTATGAGCAGTACAGCTGTCATTTTTTCACATCTTGCCCAAAGCGATGTTTCTGCCCATGTAGCATACAATAGAAACATAGAATTTGATGGCAGATAAGGACCGCTTGGCCCACCCAGTCTGCCCATTTCCTACCTACTGGATAAGCTGCAGATCCTAGTTAACCAGCAGCCTACTTCTTCCTACCCCCACCCCCAGAACTGCCTTATGACTATCCCATGCATGCTTGAATTCCACCACTGATTTTGACTCCACGACCTCCTCGGAAGGCCTCCATGCATCCACAACCCTCTCTGTGAAAAATACTTCCTTAAATTACCTCTGAGCCCCCCTCTATCTTCAGATTGTGCCCTCTTGTTCTTGCACACCTCTTTTTTTGAAAGATGCTACCCTCTTGGACTTTGTTGATTCCCTTGAGGTACTTGAAAGTTTCTATCATGTCCCCCCTCTCCCTCCTTTCCTCGAGGCTATACATATTAAGCTCCTTAAGTCTCTCTCTTCATATGTCTTCCGGTGCAGACCCTGCACCATTTTAGTTGCCCTCCTCTGGACAGCTTCCATCCTGTCTATGTCTTTGCGGAGATTGGGTCTCCAGAACTGCACACAGTACTCCAGATGGGGTCTCACCAGCTGTCTGTACAGAGGGATAATAACTTCCTGTTTTCTACTGGTGATGCCTCTCCCTATGCATCCCAGTATCCCCCCAGCCCTCCTTGCTGCCCTCTCACATTGCTTGCCCATCTTTAGGTCATCTGATATGACTACCCCCAGGTCCCTCTCCATTTTTGTTGTTGTTGGTATCTCACCCCCCATTGTGTACTCTTCCCTGGGTTTTTGTTTCCCAGGTGCATTACCTTGCACTTCTTAGCATTGAATCTAAGCTGCCATACATTTGACCATTCCTCTAACCTTGCCAAGTCCCTTCTCATCCTTTCCACCCCACCCTGTGCATCAACTCTGTTGCAGATCTTAGTGTCATCTGCAAAGAGACATATTTTCCTTCCAGTCCTTCTGCAATGTCAGCTATAAGACATTGAAGAGGACCGGTCTAATACTGAACCCTGCGGTACCCCACTAGTAACCCTCCTTTCTTCTGAGTGGACTCCATTTACTATTACTCTCTGTGTCCTATTCTCCAGCCAATTCTTTACCCAGGCTGTCATCTTGGGACCCACTCCCAGGCTGGCTAACTTGTAGTAATCTTTTGTGTGGGACTGTGTCAAATGCCTTGCTAAAGTCTAGGTAGGCCATGTCCACAGCCCCTCCCTGATCTACTACTTTGGTCACCCAGACAAAGAAATCTATCAGATTCGTCTGGCATGACCTTCCCGCTGTGAAGCCATGCTGCCTAGGGTCCTGTGCCCCTCTGGCCTCTAGATACTCGACAATTCTTTCCTTTAGAAGTGATTCCATCATTTTCCCTATCACTGAGGTTAAACTAACAGGTCTATAGTTTCCTGCTTCTGCCTTGCTCCCACTTTTGTGAAGGGGAATCACATCTGCCCTCCTCCAGTCCTTGGGTACCACCCCATCCTCCCATGATTTGTTAAAAAGGGTAGTCAGTGGTGTCACTAGTTCTACCCTTAGTTCTTTTAGAATGGCGCAGTCTGTGTGCAAAATCAATGTATGGGACACATTAAGAAAATCACAGTTACACTGTTCATGAGCAGAGGTCTTAAAATGGCTATGTTGAAAATTTGGTGAAAAAATTCCTTAAAATGACTGTTTTACGAGCGTGCGTTGCGCAGTTCCTACGCACGCTTATAAGTTTGCAAATTTTCTATATTGTCACTCCAGATTTTCCATATTGCCATTTTATTACACTTCCTTATGAACAGTACAGCTGCCATTTTTCACATGTCGCCCAAAATGTGTTTCCGCACATGTAGCGCACAGTGGTGCAGTCGGTGTGTGAAAGCAATGTTTGGGACAGATTAAGAAAATCACAGTTACACTGTTCATGAGCAGAGGTCTTAAAATGGCTATGTTGAAAATTTGGTGACAAAAGTCCATAAAATGACTGTGTTATTGTCAACATTGGCGCAGTTTCCACGCACCTTCAGAAGTTCATGACTTTGCAATATTTTCAGTCCAGATTTTCACCAGTGGCATTTTTCCACACTTCCTTATGAACAGTACAGCTGTCATTTTCATAACATGGCTGAAGTGTGTTTTCACACTTTCAGCGCAGAGATGCGTGGTCGCTGTGGGAAATCATTGTTCGGGACAGATAAAGAAAATCACAGTGACACTGTTCATGATCGGAGGTCCCAAAATGCCTGAGTTGATAATCTGCTGTAAAAAATTCCCCAACTAATTACATTATGAGTGTGCGTTGCACAGTTTATATGCACACTCGTGACTTCACCAGTTTTTTTTAATATTTTTACTGCAGATTTGCAACATTGCCATTTGTTCCACCTCCCCATGAACAGTACAGCTGTCATTTTTCATATCCTGTTCGGAATGTGTTTTTGTACCTGTGGTGCTAAATGCCGTAGTCGCTGTGCATAAGCAGCTTTCGGCTAACAAACTGATATTGCTACTGTTCATGAGGTGGGGGTCTCAAAAAAAAAACATGTTGAAAATTTGGAGTGAAAATGCCAACGAATGCCTGAGCTGTTAGGGTTTCCAACCATAACGCCCCACCCTGTAGAGAATGACAGGCATCAGGGGTGTGACTTGGGATTCTTGCCTGTAATGCTCATACCATTCCACACCCTGCAGCCAATGAGAGGCATCGAGGTATGCCTTGGACTCTTCGGCCCCAGAGTTCACCCCATTCTCCTATACCGCACCCATCTCACCATATTTCCTGATGGAATGGGGTGTGCATAAGGGCCAAAGACCCCAAGGCACCCCGTGACACTTGTCAGTGTCTGCAGGGTAGGGTGTGGTGAAATGGCGTGGCTGTTATGCCTGTCGACCCAAAGGCACGCCCCAATGTCTGTCACTCTGCAGGGTGGTGGTGGGGTTGGCTTCAGTTTAATACTTCACTGCCATTCCTGTTATGCAGCTCTGTAACTTGTACACTACCAATGCCAGCAAGCAAACATTCGGCATTGACAAATGCTTGTTATTCTGGCGACATCGAGTTTGTTTTTGGTGTTTTTTTCCTTGTAGGTCATGTCTGGGTTGGAGGACAAGAAGACTTTGAAGATGGGACAGCCTCCCATGCGACGGTGCCCTTGCTGCCGTAAATTTTCTGTCACCGACCAGCACAACCGTTGCCTTACATGTCTTGGCCCACTTCACAACATGGATTCATGCGATGCCTGTCTCTCCATGGACCGCCGGGTCATTGAACAACGCACGTGGAAAGTGGGGCCAGCTCCGCTAACTGGGGCCGGGCACACCGCCGGGCCACACTTACCTCGGCCTTCTCCGGGTCCCTCCCGGTTCACATGGACTAAGGAGGAAGAAGCCTCAGCTTCTAGTAGCCTTGCCATTGCCGAGGCTCCTTCTGGGGTGCAGGAGGCCCATCCCACTCCTTTTGGGGGGCGGGCGGTAGGCGCCGTCAAGGCAATTAACCCATTGGGGATGAAGGCTCCCTCGGTGTCAGACCCGCGGTTCACAAGGCCCGGGTCAGCGCTGTCCTCGACGCCGTCAGTCGGCGCCATTGTGTGGGCTCTGACAGAGCTGTCGTCGGCACTGGTTTGTCACTCACCACCGTGGCTGCTGTCTGCGCTGTTTGTGGTGCCGATACTGTTAGTGGTGCCGTGGGCATCTCTACGGCGCTGTCTTTGTTCTCTTCTCGCCTTGGTGCCATTCGTGACACCAAGGTTGAGCACAGCGCCTTGTCCGCCTCGGGACTCGGCGCCGTGACTGGTTCTAACTCTGGGGCTGTTGTTCAGGCCAGGGCCGTGTCCTCCGCGGATACCGCTCATGGTGCTGTGGGGGGTATTTGCACTGGCTCGGGCGTGGTCTCGGTTTCCGGCACCCCATTTGGCAAGGATGGCACTGGGCGCCCTCCTACGGTCTGGCACAGGGCCTTGGCCTCTACCTCTTCGGAGACGGAGTCGGGCTCTGAGTCAGATGAGCAGTCTTACTCCTTGGGGTTGACTATTGGTGTGGGCAGCCCTGTAGTGTCCTCGACAAGCCGGAGTCAGCCCCCTTCTGAGGTGGGGTCAGTGGCTGCCAAGACTGGGGTCATGAGTGCTGACCAGCGGGCAGTGGTGCAGGCCACCATTGCTCTACAGCCTGGTCTGGGTGGGTTCACTGACCCCTCAGCAGTGGTACCCCCGCCTGTGGTGTGCCTGGATTGCCCAACTTTGGGGCCGATCATGGCTTCTATGGGAGGGGAGGGTACTGTGCCCTGGATAGCTGCCTCGGGTGCTGGCCAGGGCTGTCAGCTACCTAGGCTGGCCCTCTTGAGGAGAAGGGCTCTTTCGAACTCTGAGGGGTCGAGGGGCATGGGGTCTGCACGGCGACCTTTTTCTGGGGCCCACCTGGGCTCTGGAAGAAGCCGTAGTGCGGATCTCCGCTCTTCCTCCTCTGTCTTTTTGAGAGAGCCCCATTCTTTTGAGGTAAGGGACCGTCCTTCTGGACCTATACGGCCCCAGTCGCCTCACGGGGGGGGGGTTCTTCTGGACGCAGCCAAGGCAGTACCAAAATGGTTGTTCAGCTGTCGGCTGTGGAGTCTTCCGGAGCACTTTCTTCTTTGAGTGCTCTTGGTCTGTTCCTTAGCCCAGGCGGAGGTCAGCTGACATCTCTTCTCGGCTCTGTCCCCATCCCTCTGCCACATTCTCCTGCGCTCCCAGGCATCCTTGGTCCTAGCGGGCCTCTCTCCTGGGAGCAGTTCAGGGCTGTGGCTGCTCGGTTCCCAGCTTACGTTAGGGCAATGGACAGACAGGTTTTTCAACCTCCCCCGCAGCCACCCTCCGAGCAGTCGGTGCCCTCCAACTCTTCATCCCCCTCTTCTGGGGGAGAGGAGCCTTCTGTCCACATCTCTCCAGCCGCTGATCTCGCTGAGTATCAGCGTTTCCTCATGAGGATGTTGGAGGACTTGCACCTCACCCCTTCCACTGTAAGCAATCCAGAGCACTCGACGCACGCCTTTCTAGGCGATTTCAACAAGGCCACCCTTGTGGTGCCCCCCCCCCGGCCTGATCCCTTTCCGGAGGCATCGATGCACTCCTGGCAGAGGCCCTTCTCCAGAGTTCCTGCCCCTAGGGATCTCTGCCAGCGGTATTGGGGCCCCCCCCAGAGTCTCCAGGTTCCATGCCTCATCCGCAGTCCATATTGACGCAGTTGGACACTCCCGATGGGCTATGTGCCCTTCACCATGACCGGCCCCCAGATCAAGATTCCTCGGATTTTGACTTCTGGGGTAGGAGGGCTTTCTACTCGGCATGGTTGTTGCTTTCCATTTCTGCACATCAGGCCCACTATGCATCCTATGACAGGTTCTTGTGGTCCAGGCTAGGTCAACTCCTAGCCTCGTTGCCTGACACGGAGCAAACCAGACAAGCCATTGCACTCTACACGTGGCCTGCAGCTAGCAAGGCACCAAGCGAGGGCATCCTATGATGCCAACGAGGTGGCTACCAGGGTCGTAGGAACAGCGATCTGCACTAGGCGGATGGCATGGCTGCATCTTTGCCGGTTGTTACCCTTGGCCCGGTGTAGGGTGATTAACTCCGCTCACCAGAGAACCTATCTGTTCTCCCGTGAGCGCGAACGGCATTTGTCGGGCAACTTCCTTCTCCAGGGGGTCCCGCCCCTCTCCTCACCTCGGCCTCTCCAGGCCCTGAAGGTTCTCCCTGTTAGTGTGTCACCCACTGAGAGCTAAGGACTTTGTCCCTAGGGTGTAAAAGAAAACCCCTTCGGGGCTCAGTACATAAATGTGATGAATGGTGAAGACTGACACAGATAAGATATGAAAATTACGCACTCACCGTGAATTATGATCTTTCTGTGTATTTTCACACCATCACAATCCCGCCTCCATCCCCTGGGGCCTCAGTCACTGGTTCACCTCCTCTCTGTGCTCAACCTCACCCCCTCCTTTCTTGCCAGGAGGTGGCTGTGCATATAGAGGATAAGGTTCTGGGGAGAGTGGTCAGCATGAGGGGCACTCCTTCCCCAGTGCGTTAGCTCCACCCCTCTGGGGTGGGAGTTGGCAGTTGCCCTCCATTCTCTCCTCCTCCTTCTTCCCATCCATCTTATTTTTCCTTGTCCTTTGGACTATCCTTTATAACAACAAAAAAAGAACTATTTTTCCTTTTCACCAAAAGTCTTTCCTTGAGATGGTGTTAATTCTCTGTGCCCTGTCCTTCTTCCAGAATAGCCGATTCTGCTCAGATGGAGTTTTTGCCAGCTATTCTGTGCCTTGAATTCTGGCAAGAAGCCTTTGGCTACTCCTTGCAGTTCTTATACAATCTGGAGATGAACCAGGGTCTGGGATGTGTTTAAATTTTTCCCCCTCTCTTTCTACCTTATAAATTCTTTATCCCACCCTACCTTCCTCCTCTAGTTCGAGATTGGGGCCCCTCCCAATCCCTTTAGTTTCCGACTTCTCTCTTCTGTTCTTTCAGTCGTTATTTCTCCTTTTAGTTTGATATCTTTTCCTTTTCCCTGTCCCTTGGACTTCTTTGTCCCACCCTCTACTCCCTTCCTCTTACCTCTCTGGCGACTCAGAACTGGCAGGCAGGTAGCGTCGACAGTGCCTAATGGCCAAGCACATAGCGCCACACAATCGCTGGCCTCGAGGCAGCTACCGTTGGTGTGTCGTCACCTACCAGAAAAAAAATTAAAGAGCTCCCGCGGGGTCATAACCTCCAGCCATGTACCCAATTGTGATGAATGGTGAAGATACACAGAAAGATCATAATTACGGTAGGTATGTAATTTTCATTTTTCTGTCAGGATGTATTCACTGCAGTAGACAAGACACTCCTTTTCGCTTCCCCCTCTTCCCTTAGTTCAGAGGGTGCTGCTTAAGTTGTAGACAAATAGGGGTAGGATGATTCTCATCATCCCAGACTGACCTCGGCAGATAAAATTCGCGTAGATCAACAGTTGGTCAGAAGTTCCCCTGAGGCGACTCACTCTACGAGCGGACCCTTTCACACAGAGACTTTGGTCCTTCCTTCTTGCGCTCCCTTCATCTCCATCCGAGCTCCTGAGGAGACAAAAGTGGGCAAGTTTTAGGTTTCCAGACAATCACAGAAATCTTCTTAGCCGCACATAGATCTTCCACCAGGAGGACTTACATGGCTAGTGGTTACACTTCACTGTCTGGTGTGCAAAGTTTTGTCTGGACCCTTTTGGTTGCCCACCAAGTAAAATGCTGGGGTGCCTCGTGAACCTGTCGAATGCAGGTGTGCATTTCTCGGCAGAGAATGTTCACCTCTGCACGTTTTTGGACTATCTTGAGCCAGTAGACAACATGTCACTGGCTCAGTTACCGTTAATCAAGTTTTGCTTCTTCCTACTTACTTCATCGACTCCAGAATGAAGACGAGCACTCTGAATGTTAAGAGCGTTCTGCAATTCTACATCGACAAAACAAAAACATATGCATCTGAGCAACTATTGTGTCTTTCTGCATGCCTTGGCTGGGTCACCCTGTTGCCATGAGATGTATTTCTGTTTGGTTAGTAGCATGTCTTCGACACTACTAATCCATGGCACAGGTCAAGTTGGAAGGCTAGGTTCGCACCACTCTACCAGAGTGGTTGCAGCTTTCCTCGCAGATATTTGTAATGTACCCATAGCAGACCTCTGCAAGGCGGTGAGTTGGAGCTCAGTGCATACCTTTGTGTAAAGCACTATGTTCTGGATGTCCATGCGTGACAGTTAACTTTCTTCAGCAGGACAGTCCTTATGGACTTTTGTCCTGAATGAGCTCTGTCTCCTACCGCCTCTACTCGGAAGGCTTAATTCCCATTAGTGTGAAATGAATGGTGAGACTTCTAGTCCAGGAAGATAGGAAATTGTGTACTTACTGTAATTCTTGATCTTCTTGGACAGAGTCTCCACCACTCATTCACACGCCCAACCAACATCCCCCGAGCTCACTCATTCTGTTTTGGTCTTCACTTCCTTGTTGTTCAGGCTGTGAAGAAATTGTTGAATTGACCCTTCTTACATGGGTCATCCGGGCCTTCACATGCCCAGAAGTTAGGGGTAGGTTTTCTTTCATTAGTTTACGCTGCACCTCCTCGGTTGAAAAGGTACTGAGGCGGTTGGAGGGTTGCCACTGAGATAGCCTATACCACGTGAGCTAGTTTTGTGGCACCGCGCATGCGAGTTCCTATCCCGGCACCGGCCCTCCTGAAATGTTTGGCTTCTGCGGGGTCCTGGCGCCTCCAGCCTAGTCCCAATAGTGTGAATAAGTGGTGGAGACTTCTTCCAAGAAGATCAAGAATTACAGTAAGTACGTCATTTCCATTTCTGGTACCAGGATCTCCTCGGTCTCGGCAACAGACCTCCGTGACTTCCATTCTTCCTGATGACATCTAGGGAGGCAATTAGGCATCTGGACCTGCAGTACCTACAGTTGACTGCCTGGTTCTTAAATGGCTAGAGTTCTAGGCTCTAAGCCAGGCCTCTGGGAAGAGTCAACTTAAAAGACTTAGTCTTGTAAGTGGATGAGGTTTTCTCATTGGCGTACTGGTAAGGGTGTGGATACCTTCACCTGGTCCCATCACACACATCCTGGATTAACTCTGGTCCCTGTTTCAGAAAGGGTTGTGATCTACATCCCTGAAGGTGCACATTGCCGCCATAGGTAGGGAATATTGGGCAGACTAGGTGGGCCAAGTGCTCCTTATCTGCCAACAACTTCTATGTTTAGCATATTGAGCAAGAACTGAAATACTGATGGGTGAGTGAGCTCCAGGCGCTGTCTTTCAAGTTTCCAAATCTGTTTTTCTACAAGAACAGGGTTGCCCTACACATCCATGTGAAGTTCCTGTCCAAGGTCGTATTAAGAGTTTCACCTCAACTTGGTGCTCATCCTCCTGACATTCTTTCTGAAACTACATGGTTTGCAGTGTGAATAAACACTCCACATGCTAGACATTTGCAGACTGTTGCCCTTTTACCAAGAGTGCAAGGCAACCATTCACGTTGAGGCTTGCAAGCTGTTCAGCACATACACTGAAGTCAACCTGAGCAGTCTGGCAGCAAAGTCCACGATTTGCCAATGGATCATTTCCTGCATTGACTAGTGCTACAAGTTGGCTGTGAAAGAGCTGCCCAAAGGGTTGAAGGCTCACTCCACCATACATTCTGCTGTCTCTGTTGTTGCTCCCAAGTACCTCTCCATTTCTGAGGTTTGTAGGGCTGCTACCTGCTCTAGTGCACACAAATTCATATCTTGCTACAACATCAACATGCTTAGTCATTGAGATGCTATATTTGGACCCTCAGTCCCCATGTCTCTTTGCCTAATTTGGGGTGCATGTCTTGCTGTTTCCTCCAGAGGACAGCTATTAAGTCTACCTGTGTGTGTGTGTGTGGTTAGTGAACTAAATCTAGATACTGAGAAATAGAGGTAACTCATCTGTAACCATTTGTGCTACTAGTTTTCAGTTCCAATCCGGATGACTCACCTGATCTCCCCAGGCAAGGCTTACTTTTGATAGCTTTTCCAGCTTGCACAGGGGACAGGGCTGGAGGATCTCATGATTGGGTGGAAGGAGGAGTCAAGCTTGAAGACTGTTACAGTGATTGAGCATGTTCTGGGGAAGACCAAGTGTGGATGTGAACAAAATACTAGTAGCAGAACTATGGTTACAGGTAAATAAATTAATGTTATCATCATCAGGAGTAGAAATGGATGGGACCTGCTTACATTATATAGGTGCTACTGACGTTAGCTTCGACTGCACAGTAACGTGGGCACCCCACCTGTAAAAGTCTCTTTTGGGCCCAGGGCCAATGGCTTACAGTTGACTGTGTGTGACTCCTTAAAGGGGAATCTTATGAAGATCTATTGTAACTTATTCTGCAAATGAGCATGATGCTTTTTTTACTAACCAATTGCTGTGCATGTTTTTCTACACCAGGTCCAACTAACAGACTTTGAAAACGCTGCATATGTCGTATTTGTGGTATTGCTTACCAGGGTGATTCTTTCTTACAAGCTGGACTTTCTCATTCCACTGTCAAAGGTAAGGCGCATTTATATTAATTAGATCTGTGCAAACCTCCACAGTTCATCCTTATGAAGTTCAGATCAGGCAAAGTTCACCAGAGACCAAATTGGTTTGTACTTTGGAAGGCCAGATAAGACAAATACAATACATTTTCCCACACTACTCCTCGACTCGTCATTTCCCATCCTCCCTTTCTCTGACCTCCCACATACTGTCTTCTTCAATCCTCCTCTCTAACTTGCCCCAAAATACGACTCTAGCAATTTTCCAGGCCCGCAACATACATTTTTTTGGGAGGGCGGAATGACAAATGACATGGAATGACATGGCTAAAAACTCAGTGACTTCCCCCAACCCGCAGTGTGCTAGTCCCATTTTTAACTAAGCAGTCATTGAAAACTGTCTAAATAAAAGACTGGAGTTTCAACCGTTTGTACTGATTAAAAAGGTTAAAATAGTGTTATAAAAATGTTTTGCCAAAAAGTGCTGAAAATAGATATGTTTATCTTGCTACAAAGCAGTGAAAATTTCTAAATTCAGTTGTGCATTAAGAGATTGTCCCTTAAAACACACACACACACACACATATATATATATTTTTTTCAAAGGTAGAAAGAATACAAAAATAGTGAAAAGACAAAAATGCAAAATATGTCGGCTCACTTTTTCATAAAAGAAGAGAAATGAATGGTAAAGATATTAATAGAAAAAAAGGAAAGACTGTAGCGCTGAACTTAACATTAAAATAAGAAAGGTGGCACCAAAGAGAAACTGTGCCATTGAAAAAAATGACATTGAACCGGCAGTGACAAACTGAACAGAGTAGTGACACAGGTGAACAGTGCTCTCACGGTGCACACTCGATGGCGGGAAAAACAGAACTGAGGAAGAGAGGACTTCGGCATTGGTTACTGGCCAACCAACAAGCGCAACATCGGTATGTCTGCCTCGTGGATGACATTAGCACCGACATCAGTCCCCTAGGCCACAAAAGACTTTGCTCCCACTGGGTCCTTGTTCCTCCATCTTAGACTTATAAGTGGAAATGAATGGTGAAGATATTCTGTAAACAATTATAATGAGTGCGTAAATTTCATTTCTAGGAGCATTGATATGGTTCACTTATCCACACACTGGCAGTTCTTCATTAAGAGCTGATTTGCTGGAACATCTTTAAACAAAGCTCCCACTACCCCTCGTCCAACTCTAGCGCTGTTATGCAATGCTAGATCTGTCTGCAACAAGACTGCTCTTATTGCAGATTTTGTGGGTACCGCAGACCTAGTTTGCATTAAGAGACCTGCTGGATGGGAATGCTGCCCTATTTTGAGGCAGTCTATCCCTACCTGGTACTTCTGTTATACATCGCTCAAGATTGGACCGCTGGGGAGGGGGTTGTGGTCTGTTTCAAGACTGAATTGGGCCTAACTGGTGTTCCAGTTGAGGAGGCCAGGTCATTCGAGTGTACTGTGGTAGCTGGTGTAGGGTGCAGGCTAGCTCTCATTTACCGTCCACCAGGGGATGAGAAGCTGTTCCTGCAGGAAGTAGCAGATTTCACCGCCGACATGGCATTGGAGTTGTCCAGACTGATGGTTCTGGGTGACTTCAACACCTGGGTCGACGACGAATCCTCGCTTTTTGGACAACACTTTCTTCAGGTAATGACATCTCTGGGCTTCACACAGGTTGTTTCCTCAGCTACCCACAATGGTGGTCACTCCCTTGATCTGGTCTTCGTCCTGGGGATCGAAGCCTCCGACTTGGTAGTCTGACCATTTCACCATCAGGTTCAATTTTTCGGCCGCCCTGGGTAGGTCGACCCCTGTGGAGATGGTCAGTTATCGCCCTTTACGGGATGTGTTCCCCGAAGACCTGATGGTGGTGATGGACCTCTCACTGCTTGACGAGACCGGCACAGATCCTGTGCAGTTAGTTGCGGCCTATAATAGGACCGACTCTTCTGCTCTCGATCTGATTGCTCCTGTCCGAGTTCGCCCCCTCCTGCGTCGCCCTGGGGCCCATGGTTTGATGAGACTCTTAGGGAATTGCGGAGACTGGGGCGTAGATTAGAACATCATTGGCGGAGGATAACCTTAGATGCCGACCACCTTATTTTGCTAGAACATTATAAATTCTATCAAACAGAAATTTTCCGTAAGAAGGCAGAGTTCCTGTCCAGGGAAATTTCTGTCACATGGAAGAGACCAGCTCAGCTGTTCAGAACGGTTGACAGGCTGTGCAACCCAGCCTGTCAGCAGTTCCGTTGAGTCTTTTTTTTTTCATTCAAAGTTTATTAAAGTTTTCCACATACAACAAACAGCAGAGGATGAGACACATACATTGCATCAAGAAATAAGTGGGAGAACCCAAATGTCACTCCCCCCCCTTTACCCTTCCCTCACCCTCCAACAAAACAGCTTTCTGCTAAAAAAAAAAAAAGGGAGGTATCTGTTCCCAGTTCCATCCCTGCCCAACTACCCCCCTCCCATCCCAGGCTTGCATGATTAAAACGTACTCAGTCCACAACCCATCCACCTCAAGCCTATTCCTCTACACAGTTTGAAGTGAATAAAGCGTTAGTAATGGAGCCCAAATTTGATTAAACTTCTTCATTCTATTCCTAACACTACCGTTGAGTCTTTTCAAAAAGGGAGTGTGATGAGATCGCTTGTTTCTTTGCGGATAAGGTGACCGACATCAGGCAGGAGTGCCGCCAACTTCACTCTATGGAGGATGCTGTTGGACGGTGTGGTGTCGCAGAGTCCAGAATTTCCTGGAGTACCTTTGAACTGCTGGAGTTCGTGGATATTATGAGGATTATCCAGGGGATGCGTCCCACTTGCTGTAGATTAGATCCGGGCCCTTCTTCACTGATTTCGGTTTGTAGTGACATCATAGGCCCAGTCTTAGCTCAGATTGTCCAGTGCTCTCTGGACTCAGGTGAGTTTCCTAGCTGAAGAAGGGGGTGGTGATACCCTTCCTGAAGAAAGCTTCCTTAGACCTGGAGATTCTAGCAGACTATAGGCCTATCTCTAACCTTCCTTTTGTAGGGAAGGTTAGTGAGAAAGTCGTGGTGACTCAACTGGAGAACCATTTCACCATCCATAATCTATACGAACCTCTCCAATCAGGTTTTCATAAGTGGCATAGTACTGAGACTGCTCTGGTTCGGGTACTCAATGATCTCCTGACGGCCAGAAATCGGAGACACCATTCCATCTTGGTTCTCCTTGCTTTATCATCAGCCTTTGACACTGCAGATTATGGGGTTCTGCTCGAGCATTTGAGGTCCATCTACGGGCTGTCTGGGTCAGTTCTCAAGTGGGTTACATCTTTCCTCGCTGGTAGAATGCAGAGAGTTGTCTCAGGTATTTTTTCTTCTGAGGCTTTCTCTCTGCCTTGCGGGGTACTTCAGGGCTCGGTGCTGTTCCTCATGTTATTTGCAGTGTATATTCTGCCCCTCGGAGAATAAGATGGTATGGGCTGAGGTTTCACTGCTATGCCGATGATACCCAGCTCTACCTGTCTGTTGCCCCTGACCAGGTTAGTGCTATCTCTGTACTGAACAGCTGCCTCGTAGAAATCCAAGATTGGATGAGTGCCAGTGGTTTAAAGTTGAACCCAGGAAAGACTGAGGTCTTGGTAGTAGACCCGGCTCATAGGACAGAGGGGCTGAGGAATGAGCTCCCCTCCGGTTTAGTCCTGGGGGGTGCACAGATTCTCACCTCTGAACGGGTATGTGACCTAGGAGAGGTGCTTGACGATAGCCTAACCCTTCGTCATCAGCTGTCGGCAGTCATCAAGCTGGCCTTTTACTATCTTAGGAACATTGCTAGGAACAAACACCTTGTTCCATCCAGCGACCTACCTGTCTTGGTCCATGCATTTGTGACATCGCGCCTTGACTATTGCAACTCCCTTTACCTAGGGCTTTCTGGGGTTGATATCCGTCGCTTGCAGCTAGTGCAGTACGCTGCAGCACGTTTGTTGACTGGGGCTTCGAGAAGAAGTCATATTACCCCTTTGCTGCGCGATCTTCACTGGCTGCCCATCCAGTGGCAGAACACCTTTAAGGTATGTCTGTTGACCTACAAAGTCCTACACGGACTTGGTCCTGATTACTTGAAAGAGCTTCTGGTTGCTTACACCCCTCTGTGACAGCTCCGCTCGGCTGACGAAGGGTTGCTGGAGATTCCGAGGGTAAGTTTAAAGTCATCTGGTGTGCGTGCCTTCGGGTTTGTGGCACCTACCCTCTGGAATTCTCTGCCCTGTCAGCTATGGGAGTGCAGGACAGTGGGGTACTTGAAGAAGGCACTGAAGACCTATTTGTGGGGAAAAGCGTACCCTGAATTGCTTTGATTTTTATCTGTATTTACTGATTGTTGTTTTTATCTTACTGTACAGCGCCTTGAAGCGTGAAAGGCGCTATATCAAATAAAATGTGTTATTATTATTACCCGTGCGGTATACCCCTGGGCTGCACCCTGTGATATCAGATCTTCCTTACAGCTGGAAGAGTTTGGTGCCCCCCCCTTCAAACAACATGATGTCTTGCTGTATTCTGACTATATGCAGTTAGCCCCAGCATTTGAACTGCTCTAGAGAGGAAAGGGTTAACTCTATGCCAAGGCATAGAACGTTGAGCTCGAACTCGGTTTTCAAACCTCTGTCCCTGGTACTCCTCAGTGTAACTGCCAAGATTCTTTACTCCGCCTAACTGTGAAGTCGCTCCAGAGAATCCCTCCTTCGCTTCGGTTTGGTTAAATAAATCTGATCGGTTTTAAACCGCTTTTTGTTGTTTTGTTACGGTATTTAGATCTCTGTCTACGATACAGTAAGTGTAGTAGTAGGTAGTTAGAGTTTTATTTGATAGAAATAGTTTTTTGTTCCATTTTCTCCCAGTCGGTCCGGTTGGGAACAGAAACAAATCTTTTACTGTTATTTCTTATGTCTTGAGTTTCTTCTGTATTATTGTGTGGTTTCTGATACTTATTGGTTCCTTAAAATAATGACAGTTTCTGCATTTTTTGTTTTTTTTTATCTGACCTGTGACACGGTTGGAACAGATAAGTGTACAGTTGCCTGGCTTAACCGCTGTTAAAGGTAACTTTTTTGTATCCGGCATGTCTGAGAAACCCAAAAAGAAAACAGGTCCCACTGGGTTTCAGCACTGCACCGAGTGTGGGGAGGCCTTTACTAAGGCTGATCCCCACCTCGTCTGTGTTTGTCTAGGGTTTGACCACCTCAAGGAAGACTGCCAAATTTGTAAAAACTTTCCTAAAGCCACTCTGGAAAAACGTTTGAGTAGGCTGAAGGAAAAAGAGGCTGAGAAGTCCAATGATCGGATGGCCAGCCTGGTTCGGTTCCGACAGAACCTGAGTGGGTGCCCACTGACCTGGGCGATACCTACTCGGGGAGAAAGGAGAGCCGACTCTGCAGAGTCAGTTCCGTCAAAAAGAAAACGCAAGACAGCTGATTCGTGTCCCAGTTCAGTCTTTTTGCCCGATTCCGACCGAACCAGCACCAGTTCACAGACTATCGTTACAGTCAGACATAGTTGCTTCTGAAACTGAACCTGAAGCATTCTATGAGGGTGATTGGGAAGGAGAAGAAGATTATGAAGAAGAGGCAGATGAAGGCCTAGATGAGCCAGTAGAGCCTGACATCTCCCCAGACAGGCCTTCCAATGTGTCTCCTCTCAGACTTTCCAAGTCCCCCTTCCCATTTCTTGTATTACAAAAATGTGGCTGATACTCTTCAGCTTCCAATGGAAGAGGCTGAACAGGATCAGGAGGAACCTGACTTTGTGGAAATGATGGATGTCCCAGAGTCAAAGAGAGTGTCTATCCCTTTGCACAAATCCCTGGGGAAACAGCCACGGAAAAATTTGCAGTTTCCAACATCTATACCTCCTGTGGATAAAAGGATGGACAGGAGGTGTACCTTGTCAGGTCCTGGGACAGAATTTCTTACATCTCATTGCAGCCATGTTGGGGTAGTGCAAACTGCAGCCTGTGACAAGGCTAACATTCCCCTGGCATCTCACCCCAGATAAGGATTCCAGGAAAGTGGATGCCATGGCCAAGAAATAGTACTTGGCATCCTATTTGGGACTCAGGCAAGCTAGTTACATGGCATATATAGCCAGATACCAGAAATCTATATGGGATACAGTTCTGGAGCTGGCTAAGAATGCCCCTCCCCAGCTGGCCAAGGAGCAGAGGGCTGTGGATGGTGTTGAGGCATCCAAAGTTCAATTCCATGCTGCCATGGACTCAAATGATGTGCATTCCAGGGTCATGTATGCATCTGTCTCCATGAGGAGATTTGCTTGGCTCAGATGTACCAGCTTGTCACAGGATACCCAGACTAAGGCCATGGATTTTCCTGTTGCTGGTAACTCTCTGGGGAACAAACAGAGGCTTACATGAAGAAGATGGACGCGTGCAGGACCACCTACAGGAGTGCTGCAGCCAAAGAGAAGCAGGCCACTCCTCAGAAGCAGCAATTTAGGGCTGGCAGAGGCAGGCTTTTTCACAGGCCTTTTTACCAAGCCCAGGCCTCCTCTTCTTTCCAGCAGAGGGTGTTCTTTAGGGGAAGAGGCTGACGAGGGATGACCAGGACCCCATCATCAACTCAGTCTAAGCCCCCTGCCAAACAGACACCCTGAGGTGTCAAGTCAGGGTCGCCTCCCCAGTTCCTGTAGGGGGGAGGCTGGCTCACTACTTCCAGGCCTGGAAGTCTATTCTTCAGACAAATGGGTCCTGGAAGTAGTGAGCACAGTAGAGAAAGTACCTCTTTGTCACAGGGGACAAGGGCTGTATTCCAGATACTCCCTTACCCCAAAAAAGACAGGGGAGTGGTCACCCATCCTAGATCAAAGATGCCTGAACAGACATATATTAAAACCAAAATTCAAAATGGTGACTCTGGGAATTATTCTTCCCTCTCTGAGACCAGGAGACTGGCTAGCCTCCCTGGATCTCAAGGATGCCTATTTCCACATACCCATCAGACAGTCCCACAGAAAGTACCTCAGGTTCGAGTTGCCCTCAGGACATTACCAGTTCAGAGCAATGCCTTTCAGTCTAACATCTGCTCCAAGAGTGTTCACCAAGTGTCTAGCAGTAGTGGTGGCCTTTCTCAGGAGACAGGGTACCTGCTGTTCCTATATCTGGATGACTGGCTCATAGTGGGTCAGTCCCCAGACCAAGTCAAGTCAGCTCTAGAGGTCACTCAAAAGCTTCTAGATTCCTTAGGATTCATTCTGAACCTAGAAAAGTCTGTTCTGGAACCAGCCCAGTTTCTCACTTTCGTAGGGGTGGAACTAGACACGGTCAGGGTAAGGGCATTTCTCCCTCTTTCAAGGGTACAATCCTTCATCACTCTGGCTTTGTCTTTTCATCCTCTAATGTCTCGGCCAGCCAGGCACTTCCTACAGTTGCTAGGCCACATGGCAGCTTCCACTGCTGTGGTGCAAAGGGCAAGATTTCAAATGAGAGATTTTTCAGTTTCATCTAAGATCTTACTGGTCTCAGAAAAAAAGACCTTCTCTCCAAATTGGTCCCAGCATCACAAACTCTGGTTCAGGCTCTCCAGTGGTGGCTGGAGGCGGACAATCTAAGACAAAGGTGACCCTTTTCTCAGTCAGGCTCCTTCAGTGGTTCTAATCACAGATGCCTCTCTATTGGGATGGGGGGCTCATCTGAACCAGCTTACTGCCCTGGGAACCTGGTCTCATCAGGAATCTCTTCTACACATAGATCTTCTCGAACTCAGAGCTGTCTTTCTGGCACTTCAAACATTCTCAGACACTATTCAGGGGAAAGTGGCGCAGATCAGGACAGACACTACCACAACCATGTGGTACAGCAACAAACAGGGAGGCACTTGGTCCTCGGCCTTGTGCACAGAAGCCATGAAAATATGGTCTCTAGCTTACTTCCTTTAGGTTTCCATGATAGCTGTGCATCTCCCAGGGGAAGGACAGCATATTAGCAGATGCTGTCAGCAGGATTTCTGAAGATCGCCACGAATGGGCCCTGAATCCTCTGTTTCTTCAGGTCATTTACAAGAGGTGGGGCACTCCAGAGATAGATCTCTTTGCAGCCCCAGACAATCACCAGCTTCTGTTTTACTGCAGACCCGCTCTTCTGGGATATGTCCTCCAGGATGCTTTCCTACTGAACTGGCCAAGCAGGTTTCTGTATGCTTTTCCTCCTTTTCCTCTGCTGTTCAGGGTTCTGATCAAGATCAGATCTCAGCCTTGCAAAGTGATTCTTGTAGCTCCAGACTGGGCCAGACAACCTTGGTACCCCCCTATTATTGTCCATGTCAGTGACAATACCACTGTGTCTTCCCAGACTGTATAATCTCCTCACCTCTTCGTAGGGGAGGATACTGTATCCCAACCTTCAGACTCAAAGCCTGGCTCTTGAAGAGCTGGAATATGCAAGCCTGCAACTTTCTCAGTCAGTCTTGGACATTCTTAAGGTTAGTAGAAAACCTTCTATTAGAAAAACGTACAATTCCAAATGGAAGAGATTTGTTTTTTGGTGTTCTCAGAGGCACATTCAGCCAGATTCAGCTGATATTGCCACTACTTTGGATTATTTAGTGCATCTTAACAGTTTAGGCCTCAGGCCTACGACTCTCAAGGTGCATCTGGCAGCTGTCTCTGCTTTCCTTTCAGCTGTCAAGAGCTCTTGCTTAGCTTCTCATCTAGTTTTGAAGAAATTTTTCAAAGGTCTGGTTTATATTAATCCTCCCTTTAGGGAGCCTATTCCTGTTTGGGATGTGAATATCTGTATTGCACAGCTTATGCAGCCCCCTTTTGAACCATTATCTTCGGCTGAGCTGAAATACTTGACTTGGAAAACTGTATTCCTGGTCGCCATTACTTCTGTCAGGAGAATCAAGTGAGTTACAGGCTTTATCAGTGGAACCTGATTTCATTTCATTTCACAGGGTTAAGGTGGTCCTTCAAACCAATAGAAAGTTCCTTCCCAAGGTGGTATCAGACTTTCATCTTAAGCAGTCTATGTCATTGCCTGTATTTTTCACTGACCACTCCTCCTCTGGGGAGAGAGAAGACTGCACAGTCTTGATGTAAAGAGGTCCCTATATAGAACACAGTAAGGCCCATAGAAGTGATTGTTCACAGCTGTTTCTCACTTATGGAGAAGTGGGTAAAGGTAAACCTGCTACTAAGAGGACTATTGCCACATGGATTGTCTCCTGTATCCAGTTCTACTGTTCAAAACTGGGGAAAGAGACACCCTCAGGCTTGAGGGCGCACTCTACCAGAGGTACAGTTGCTTCAGTTGCAGCAGCTAGAGACATACCTTTAGTGGAAATCTATAAAGCAGCCACCTGGAAAACTGTTCATACATTTACCAAGCACTACTCTCTTGACATTCAGTCAAGAAGTGATGCTAGGTTTAGTACAGCAGTGCTGCAGCGTCTGTTCCCAAAATAGGTTCTGTAACTCCCTCCTCCAAGGGGATACTGCTTGGTAGTCTGCATATAGTCAGAATACAGCAAGATTCCATTAGAAGAAACAACATTACTATGGTGAGTAATTTTTCTTTGCAGCTATGCGCATTGCTGGGCCTAGTAAGTATGCTACAGACAAACTTCATTATTTTCTCTAACTTTTCAGTTTCTCTATATTCTTTGGTACATCTCCCAATTAATGATCAGATGATGGAGCACAAGAAAATGAAACAAGCTCCCAGTTTCAAATAGCGTGTCATGTGCCAGCAGAAGATGTCGTGGATGGACCCACACATGTCATGCCTTAGCTGCTAATAGACTGCTCATTGTGTCGCAGGTTGCAGTCTCTGTCAGACGATGCTACCATCATAGAAATGTAGAATTTTAATGGCAGATAAAAACCACTTGGCCGATCCAGTCTGCCTCTTTCTCCCTACCTACAGTATTACCACAGACTATGCCCAATCTACAGCTTTTTCTGTTCGCCCCCTTCCTTTCTACTGTGATTCCCTTGTGCTTATTACATGCATTCTTGAAATACACTAGAGGTTTTACCCCCATCAGCTCGCCTGGAAGGCCGTTCCAGGAATCTGCCACTCTTTCTGTGAAGAAGTACTACCTTGCATCTCTCCTGAATCTACACTCTTACAGCTTCATAGCATGTCCTCTTGTTCTCGAGCACCTTTTCTTCTGAAAAATACTTCCCTCCTGTGCCTTATTTACCCCAATGAGGTATTTAAAGGTTTCTATCATATCCACCCTCTCCCTCCTCTATTTCACAGTGTACATATTGAGGTCATTTAGTCCCTCCTTGTAGGGCAGTTGATGCAGACTCTGCATCATTTTAGCTGACTTCCTCTGGACCACCTCTGCTCTTGTTTATGTCCTTCATCTCTTGAAGACTGTAAAGCGTGTCTTCTCCTCGACCGGCTGGCTGACAGAGACCCAAAATTATGGCTTAAGGGTGGTCACGGCATCAGAGTGTCCTGCGAAGGGGAGATTCTTAAGATGTGTCCAACCCTCCAGACCTTCGGGGAGAGCCCTGTCTGCCGTGGTACAGCTGCCGTCATCAAGGGTGTGGGAAAGATCACACTGCTCCTGCTCCCTCAACTCCTTCAACCGCTCGATGCTAGTCGAGCACTTGGCTTTGACCAAGCCACAGTTGGTCGAGGGGCAGGTCGCTGCCTCCACAGTAACTCAGTCAGACTTGACATCTCAACATTGATCAGTCAGGCTGTCCAGATTTTTCTCAAGCCCGTCAACCAGTTGTTGGAGAGGGTCAATGAAGAGTTGAACTCCAAAACCTCAGACCTCCTGGTCCTCACCCAGGAGGATGTGGGGCAGTTGGTGTCTCTGGCCATTGCCACTCGGGGTCAGCCTCCACGAGAGGTCATGCAGGTGCCCATTGTTTACACAGCACCTCCACCTATTTCTCCTTGACATTGGCCCACCTCCCCCAGTTGATGGTAGAGATCGAGGCACTCCTTGAGCTCTCGATCCCGCTCAACCTGGAGGCATCGCTGTTGATTCTTATTCTCTTCATCCTCGGATAATGAGGGCTTCGCCAGTGTATGCAGCAGTGCTATGAGGAGCTCCTCTGGCAGCAGTTGGCCTTGGCCAGGCAGGGTAGGGTTCTCCCACCAACCCCTGTGGTTGACTGGCTGGTGCTGGTCAAGCCCACATCGGTCCTTCCAACACACCTGTCTCTCCATCCTTACAGGCTGAAATGCCTCCATAGTAGCCTTTGTGGGGAGCACCATCTGAGGACTATGTACTGCATCCAGCTTGCTAGGCAGGTTATCTGTGGAAATTGTCCACTCTGATGACTTCAGAGTGGTTCATGGCAGCAAACAGTTGAGGGCCTTCTTTGATGAGTCCTCAGATGACTTTGATGGGTCCTCTATGCACTTGTCAAGGATGCATACGTTTAACTGGGACTTGGTCAAGGAATTGACCACCGACCATGGGCCGGTGTCTTCTGGGGCTTTTCTCCAATTCATGTTGGAGTCTATGAATGTTCCTTTGGAGCTGGTTTTAAAAAGGGCTAAATACCCTTTTACTGACATCCTGAATAAGGACGAATCCCTAAGTTGGGGGGGGTTGCTTCTCCCATGGCTGATGCCATTATGGGACCAGCTCTGGGGCTTTGGCAGCATCCAGTCTCTTGCTCAGAACCCTTAGCCTGTATGGTCTGCAAATACACGGTCCCTACCAGCTTTGTCTGGGTTCTCTGACCACCTCTCGACAGAGGGTATGGTGTGATCTCTGACTAGGTCTTCTGAAAATCTGGAAATACTAGGGGCGTGAGCAAGCCCTCTGATAAGGAGTCAAAAAAACCTGATGATGCAGCTAAGAAGGTTTATGCTACGTCCTCTCTTTGTCTCTGTCAGGTGAGTTACGCTTTGATTATGGCTTATTTTGGTCACTCCCTGATGGGAGTGCTCAATACTCTCCTCCCTTAGCTACCTACTGATAAGTAGCTACTGGTAAGAGTCATCAGAGACCAAGGTCAAACACTGACTAAACACCAGCTCCAGACAGCCTTGGACATTGGCAGTTCCTGCATCCGTGCCATGGCAGCGACCATCGCAATGTATCACAGGGCCTGGCTCAGGATCTTCATCTTCTCTGTGGACACTCAGCTGAAGTTGGCCAATGTCCCGCTCCTGGGCACCGATTCTTTGGCCCAGAGGTGGATGGGCGTCTATCTCATTCGGATCAAGAAGTCATATGCCACCCTAGATTATGTGGCTTCATCCCAGAAGGACCTGAAAGGTCAGAAGCAAAAGGAAGACCTTTCAGTTTCGTCACTTTCAGCCGTAGCAGTCTTGGCAGCAGCAGCCCCTGCCGGGGCAGTTTCAAATCTGCTGCACCAAGGCCAAGTTCTCCAGCCAGGAGCCCAAAAGAGGTGGGGTAGTTGAAGTGGTGCCCCTTCAACCGCAGTGCCTGCTGCCCCCTCTTAAGCTGCTCAGTGATGGGTTAGGCTTGTCCATCTCCTGCCTGTCCTTTCCTGACCCAGCTCCCTGTGGGGGGCTGGCTTCACCACTTCTGGCCTCACTGATCCAGCATTACCATCAACAAATGGGTCCTCGAGGTGGCAACTTCGGGGCTCTCCTGCCTTACTGATCCCAGGCACTGAGGGAGTCCTTGGTGTTATAGGACACATAGTCTGCCCTCAGGGAGGAGTTTGCTCAGCTCTTCGCCAGAGGCGCAATAGCCCATGTCCCAGACAACCTGGCAAGTCAAGGATACATGTTCAGGTACTTCCTGGTCCTGAAACGGATGTGGGGGGTGGCACCCCATACTGGATCTACATAGTCTAAATCAGTTTCTCGGGAAATGCAAGTCCCAGATAGTCATGCTGAACCAGAGTGTACCATCAGTGGAGCAGAGCATATGGGTCTGCTACCTGGACTTTCAGGACACGTTCTTCCACATCCCAGTCGATCTATCCCACTGGCGGTATGTCTGGTTCCGCATAGAAGGGGTGCGCTATCAGTTTTTCGGCCTCTCCACTGCGATCATGGTTTTCACCAAGTACATGACAGTAGTGGCAGCCTTCCTGTGGTGCAAGGGCATCAGGATTTATCCATGCCTGGATGACTGACTGATAGACGAGCTGTCCAAATAGGATGTGGAGTGGTCCAGAGATCTGGCCCTCCAGATGTGTAGAGACTTGGCCTCTTGGTAAACCTGTCCAAGTCTGAACTGATCCCCTTGCAAGTGATTAATTTCATCTGAACATAGTTAGACTCCCTGCAGGTCAAGGCCTGCCTCCCTGCGGACCGAGCATTGGCTCCTACCTCCTTCGCACGATCATTTCAGGTTGGGCAGTTGTGCCCTGTCCAGGACTTCCTGAGGCTGCTGATGTACATGACATCCTGAACCATCATGGTCCAGTGAGCCTGCTGGCGGATGCAGCACCTGCAGTGGGAAGTAGGCCATCAGTGGTCCTGGCGTCTGACCAGCTGGTCACAGTGACCCAGTTGATGTAGGATGCTATCCAGTGGTGGCTGATTCCTGAACATCTGGAGGAAGGAGTTCCATTTTTCCGTCCAGAACCAACCTTCACTGTCAAAATGAACAGATCCAGAAGCAAATGGTTTGATACCTTTTATTGGACCAAAATAGATATTACAAAAAGAACAGTGCTTAAGCTTTCGGACTAATGAAGTCCTAACTCGGAAGCTTATGACAGTTATATAAGCTGAATAACTGTCATAAGCTTCCAAGGAAGGACTTCGTTAGTCTAAAAGCTTAAGCACTTTGTTCTTTTTGTAACAGCTATGTTGGTCCAATAAAAGGTATTAAACCATTTGCTTCTGGATCTGTCCTTACAAGGACCAATACAGCCGAATCTGAATCTGTATGTCACAATGAACACATCTGTGGTGGGGTGGGGAGCAAACCTGGGGGACCACAGGGTGCCCGGATTCTGGTCACCCAGGAAGTTCCATCACCACATGAACCTGCTGAAGCTCTTTGCAGTGCAGCTAGCGCTGATGGAATTTGCTCTTTTAGTCAGGTGTCAGATCATGCACCACAACTGTGTTCTACTGGAACAGACAGGGCAGCACTCACTACCTTCCTTTGTGTCAAGAGGCCATCCGCACCTGGACCGTTGAGCATAGCCTGGGTGCAGATCTCCTGGTAGTCCATGTCACAGATGCAGACAGTCAGCTGGCAGGCGCTCTCAGCCTGGTGGGCAAGACGTCAGATGAGTGTTCCCTGCATCAGGAGGTGGTAGGCCACCCATTTTCCCTGTGGGGCACTCTTCTGGTGGACCTATTTGCCACCTGGGAGAACACAAAATTGAGACTATTCTGTGCCCGCCCCCCACAGTCTGCAACACTGGTGAGGGATGCATTCGTGAGACCCTTGCCTCCTGGCCTCCTATACATCTTTCATCCTTTTCTCCTGATCTACAGGTTGGTGGTTCAGAAGGACATGGTGTGGATGATCCTCATAGCTCCAGACTGGCCTCACCAATTCTGGTACCCAGATCTCCTCAGCCTCAATAGCAGACCCCGTGGCAGTTGCCTCTTCACCTGGATCTGCTGACCCAACCACAGGGAAGATTCTGCACCTGGACTTTCAATCTCTGCACCTCACAGCCTGGTCCCTGAGCAGCTAGAGTTCCAGGCTCTGGGTCTTTCAGAGAATGTGCTCCACATTGTGGGGGCCTCTCGAAAAGAGTCGACTGGTCAGTACTATGCCTGTATAAGGAAACTGTTTTCCATTTGGTGTCATGAATACCTCTGGTCCCCTATCCCAGCTGGGACTGCAATCGACGACCCCAAATATGCATCTGGCAGCCATCTCTGCATACTGGAGATGGGCCGGTATGCCGACAGTGGTGCAGGAGGAGGTGGCTGGGTACTTTTTTACAGGCCTTGACCACTTGTCCTCACTGGTGTGTGAACTTCCACCACCTTTGAACTTCTGGCTGGTTCTGGCAGTGCTCATGGGCAGGTCTTTCGAGCCTATGCACAGGTGTGAAATCACCTGTTATGGAAGATGGCCTTCCTGGTGGCCATTATGTCAGCCAGAAGGATTTGTAAGCTCCTGGCACTCTCGATGGAGCCTCCATACCTGGCCTTCCACAGGGAAACGGTAGATCTTCCTGGACATAAAGTCTCCACTACTCATTCACAGTGATGGGATCTATGTCAGAGGCGCTAGGACCCAGCGGAAGCAACTTTTTTGCAGGAGGGTCAGAACCAGAGATGGAGCCGCGAGGAGCGGCGCCACAAGCCTTGGCTCGTGCGGCAATGACTTTCTCTGCATCAACCCTCCAACCGCCTCAGTTCCTTTTTTCCCCGCCGTCGAGTGCGCTACAGTGACGGTAGGGAGACTTCGTATGAAAGTTGTTCAGTCAGCCAGGCTGGGTCTGGTCTGCAGCCCTCTCCGGAGGGAGGGTCTGACAATGGACAGTCCAGTGCCCGGGGGGAGGGGCGGTTCTGCTGGAAGCATAAAAGAAAACGGTCGCACTCTCTGCACCGTTCGGCCTTGAGCTCTTCTTCAACCCGTAGGTCCAGAAAGAGAAGGCATCACTCGAGGTCGTCTTCTGGTATGTCTGCGCATCAATGGTCGGTCATTGGGGTCAGTTGCTGGTCTCCTCCGGAGTCCACGGTTTCTGTCTCCAGTCTCCAACCTCTTCAACATCGGAGCCCTTGCCCGCCTTCTGGTAGGGCTTCAGATGAGCAGTTTCATCAGTGGGCCACTCTGATGGAGCAGTGGGCTCGGAGGTTGGTCCAGCTGCCTGGCCTGGACACTCAGAGGCCCTTGGACCCTTTGGGTGATCAGATAGGGCGGTTGGGCCTCCCTAGTCACGCGGCTCCTTCAGTGCCGTCAACTCCGTGCTCAGGTGTTTTCCCCCCTCACATGGCTGCGGCGCAGGGGACCACACCGATGCCTCTTTCTCCTGCTTCTTTTGCCTCAAATCTTGGTTTTCAGGCCCCTACATTGGTTTTGGCACCATCAGCATCAGTGGGTCGCTCAGCGCCATCCTCGGCATTGATGCGTCTGTTGGTGCCATGCTTGGCCCCGTCGAGGGTTGTCGGCACCATCCTCCAGCACTGTGTGACAGCCGGCACCATCCTCTGCGTGTGGCTTCGGTGCCGTGCAGCTTTTCGGCGCTGCCCTTGGCACCAGGGGCTGTGTTGGCACTGTGCGCTGTGCTGGGCCAGGCGGAGCCGTGCTCTTCCTCGACGCCGAGACTTGGTGTGACATCTTCCAGTCTCCAGGGCTCCTCGACTCCAAACCCCTTTCTCTCCTATTTTCCTTCTGAATTTTACTCCTTTCCTGTCCATACAGTCCCTCCTGGGCTGTCTGGAGATGATATTGAGCCTGACCCAGACCTTAGGCTGGGTGATGATGTGGAAGGAACAGGATCTAATCCTGCTGCAGAGCTTGTGGTTGAGGACCTGTCATTTAAGTCTCTGCTGAAAAATTTGAATTCCACTCTTTCTCTCCAGACTATGGATATTGATCCTGGGAAGCTTTTAAGACTCCATACCTTCATGTTCCGAACATCCCTATGGATTTAACTCCCACGGTACAGCCCTCCTTTGAGACACTTTCTCAAATGGTGTGGAATAATCCTGCTGTCATTCCTTCTGTGGCTAAGTCCATAGATAGGAAGTATGCTGCTCCCAAGGATCGACCCCTTTTGGCCTCCCAAGCCTTTGTGGACACTATTGTAGTCTTGGCGAAGAATGATAAGGTCACCCTTCCTCAGACTACTGCGGCTCGACCTATAAACAAAGAATCTCGTAAGATAGATATTTTAGGTAAGAGAGTCTTTGCTGCATCCACCCTGGGAATGCATATTGCCAGCTACCAGGGCTATTTCTCTCAATATGAGTATATTCTTTGGCATTCACTTAAACAAATGGTTGAAGCCCTACTGGAGTCCGACACAAAATCAGAGCTGCTTCAAACCATAACCAGGGGTATCCAGTCCAACAACCAACAGGTTAAGCGGCTATGGACGCTTTCGATACTGCCTTCCAGGCTGGGTCTGGTCCGCCGCCCTCTCCGGAGGGAGGGTCTGACAATGGACAGTCCAATGCCCGGGGGAAGGGGCGGTTCTCCTGGAAGCATAAAAGAAAACCGTTGCACTCTCGGCACCGTTCGGCCTCGAGCTCTTCTTCGACCCGTAGGTCCAGAAAGAGAAAACCCCTCCGAAAGCACTTCCCCTTTAGACGAACATTCTGACTCAGGGGCCTGTGGTCCATCCCAATCTGAGATCGCTTCACCTTCACGCTTGGCTTCTGAAGAGATAGAGGTGAACAGGTTCGATGTCTTTCGCAGAGTTTCAGATATTCTTTTGGCTGCACGTAAGCCAGCCACTGGAAAAACTTATACAGCCAAATGGAAGCGTTTCTCTCTCTGGTACGCAAAATTCCCTTTGAATCCTTTTTCCTGCCCACCAAATAAAGTTCTAGAGTACCTTTTAGACCTCTCAAATTCAGGTCTGCAATACTCTACAGTCAAAGTTCATCTTTGGGCCATTTCAGCTTATCATGAGCCAGTACTTTCCTTATCACTGGCTCAGTTACCTGTGGTTAAGAGGTTTCTTAAGGGAATTCTGCATACCAGACCTCCTATCAGATGTCCAGTCACAGCCTGGGACATTAATCTTGTACTAGACATGCTCACTCGAAAGCCTTTCAAGCCTCTAGCTACCTGTGGGCTGAAATTTCTCACTTGGAAAACGGCCTTCCTGATGGCCATTACCTCAGCCCGCAGGATCTCTGAGGTACATGCTTTGGTCATAGACCCTCTGTATACTGTGTTTCATAGAGACAAAGTAGTTCTTAGGACCCATCCTAAGTTTCTCCCTAAGGTTGTTTCAGAATTCCATCTAAACCAACCTTTGGTCCTTCCTACTTACTTTGCAAACTTCCAAAATGAAGGATAGCATACCCTTCATTCTTTGGACGTCAAAAGAGCTCTGCGTTTCTACTTACATAGAATAAAAGAAGTTGACAAAGCTCAACAACTGTTTGTTTCCTTCAGCGAGACCTGGCTGGGTCATTCTGTCGCTATCAGATGCATTTCAACACGACTGGTAGCATGCCTTCGCCACTGTTATTCCATGGCGCAGGTTAAGCTGGAGGGCAGAGTCTACGCTCCTCTACTAGAGTTGTCGCGGCATCCCTGGCGGAAATCCATAACGTGCCCATTGCAGATATTTGCAATGCGACTACCTGGAGCTCAGTGCATACTTTCGTAAAGCACTATGCCCTGGACGTCCATGCCAGGCGACATATTTCGTTTGGCAGAACCATCCTTAATGGACTTCTGTCCTAAATTTGTGAGCTCTTGGTCTCTCCTGCCACCCTCTCGGGATTATTAGCTCAGTACTCTCCCATCAGTGTGAATGAGTGGTGGAGACTTTATGTCCAGGAAGATATGGAAATTACGTACATACCATAATTCTTGATCTTCTTGGATGAGGTCTCCACCACTCATTCACACGCCCACCCACCATCCCCCGAGCTCACCTCTGTTGTTGGTCTTCACTCCCTTAATCTTTAGGCTGTGAAGACTTCTTTCTTGACCCTTCTTATACAGATCTTCCAGACTATCTTATGTCCGGTTTTTATTAGGCTAATCTTCTAGGTTAGTTACGCTGCACCTCCTCAGAAAAAAAGGTACTAAGGCAGTTGGAGGGTCAACGCTGAGATAGTCATTGCCGCACGAGCCGAGCCGAGTCTTGTGGCCCCGCTCCTCGCTGCTCCATCTCTGGCGCCGACTCTCCTGCAAAAAGTTTGCTCCCGCTGGGTCCTAGCGCCTCGGGCGCAGATCCCATCAGTGTGAATGAGTGGTGGAGACTTCGTCCAAGAAGATCAAGAATTACGGTAGGTACGTAATTTCCATTTCTTCACCCCTGCCTGAAATTCCTCCCAAAGGTAGTCTAGGAGTTCCATCTTAACCAGCTGATGAACCTTCTAGTCTTCACAAATCTATCTTCGCAGGCAGACTGCAGGCTCCATACTTTGAACCTCTGGCGAGCACTCTCCTGTTACTTGGAGTGCATGGCTGGCGTCTGGGATGAAGCTCTCCACCTGTTTGTGACATATGCTAAAGCTGTGCCTTGCAGACTGGCAGCTAAGAGGACAATTTGCAGGTGGGGAGCCTCCTGTTGGGCTCAGGGCTTATTCCACCAGACATACCATTGCCTCTATGGCTGCTTTCTGGGACTCCCTATCTAGGAGATCTCCAGGGCTGCCACCTGGAAGTCAGCACACACCATCTCCCATTACTGTAGCAACCTGCAGTCTCACCAGAATGCTACAGTTGAGACCTCATCTTCAGTCACTGTTTGCCAAATAGGGGTGCGCATCTTGCCCACTCCTCCTAGAGAACTGCTGGAATTCTGCCAGTGTGTGTATAAGTGAACCATATCCATGCCCCTAGAAAAATAGGATCTTATCTGTGTCGGTCTTCACCATTCATCACATTTGGGTCCTGGCCGGAGGTCACAACCCCACGTGAGCTTATTTTTTTTGGGGGGGGGATGGGCAGCGCTGCCCTCGAGACCGGCGCACTCGTGCTTTTCATGGGTTTAATAGATTAGATGTCGTCATTTCGCCTCCCGCCAGTTCTTTGTCTCTCACAGAGGTCGCACCTCATGTGGAGTCTATCAATGACTCGTGTCTTCGACTCCGAGTCTTCAACATCAAAAAAGTTTCCAGCCAGTTTTCGTTCACCCTACTTGACGTCGCTGTGGTAAGATTGTTCCATTTATTAATTTGCAGCAACGTTGAGTCTTTTTTTGATTTGTTTTTCCGTCGATCATGTCTCAGTTGGAGGGCAAAAAAATCTCTGAAAGTGGGGCAGCCCCCTATGCGTCGGTGCCCGTGCAGCCGCAAGTACTCCGTTACCGACCAGCATGATAGTTGGCTTTTGTGTCTTGGCCCGCTTCACTACATGGATTCGTGTGACACCTGCTTCTCCATGGACCATCGTGTCATCAGGCAAGGAGCGTGGAAAGTTGGATGAGTTCCGACGACTTTTGGGGAATGGGCGCGCACTCATCGGGCCAAGCAGCGTTCTCTCGGCCTTTCCTCCGGGTCCCCTCCCAGTTCTGTATGGACTGCGTAGGAGGGGGATTCTACTTCTAGTAGCCTCACCATGGCAGAAGCCCCTTCTGCGGAGCAGGAGGCCCAGTCCGTTCCCCCTGGGGAGCGGGCAGGAGGGAACGCTCTGGCAATCGTCCCTTAAGGGGTGAAGGCTCCCCCGGTGTTGTTTCTTCAGGCTGGGAAGCCTGGGTCGGCACCGTCCTCGACGCGGTTCATCGGTGCTGTCTTGGGCCTTAGCGCCGTGGGCCCTGATGGCACCATAGTTGGCGCCGGTCTGCTGCTCGGTGCCGTCTCTGCTGTTGATGCCATTCACGGCACTGATGGTGCTGACGGCACCGTGGGAGATTCTATGGCGCCATCCCCGACCATTTCTCACCTCGTCTTGGGATGGCGCTGTGTCTACCTCTGGTGCCGCTTGCGGTGCTGAGTGAGGACACGGCACCATGGAAGGTGTCTCCCTCGGTGCCAAGGGAGCTGTCGGTGCCGTTATCGACGCCATCTCTGACTCTGGTGCCATTCGCAGTGCTGTGGGATGGGACAGCACCGTGGCAGGTATCGACTCCAGCTCTGCTACTGCTCTTGGTGCTGTCTCTTCTTCGGACACTGTTCGTGGTACCGTGGGGGAGTTCGGTGCTGGCTCTGGTGCGGACACCTGGTCTGGCGCCTCCTTCAGTCCAGATGGGAGCCGGCACCCGCGTACGGTCTGGCACCGGACTTCGGTCTCTATCTCCTCGGAGACGGACTCTGAGTCTGGTTCGGACTGGCTGTCCAACTCTTTGGAGTTGGTGGCCCATCTGGGCACCCTGGTAGTTCCCCCGGCTGACCGGAGCCAACCTCCCTCTGAGGAGTGGGCGGCGGCCCCCCGAGTCTGGGGTCAAGGGTGCTGACCAGCAGGCGATAGTGTAAACCACTAGCACCCTGCAGCCTGGGCTCGGAGGGTTTTCTGCTCCCAGATTGGGTTGCCCCCTCAGGTAGTGGGCCTGGATCGCCCAACTTTAGGGCTGACTGGAGCACCCACAGGAGGGGAGGGTGCTAGTCAGGGATTGACCAGGGCTGTCTGCTGCCAAGGCTGGTGTTTGCGAGGATGAGGGCTCTTTCGGAGTCTGAGGGGTCGAGAGGCCAGGGTTCGATGTGGCGACCCCTTTCTGGGACCCACCCGGGTTTGGGAAGGAGTCGTAGTGCGGACCCCTGTCCTTCCTTCTCGGTGTCCTTGAGAGGGCCCTTGTCTGTGGAGGGAAGGGACCGTCCTTTTGGATTTCCATGGTCCTGGTCACCTCACAGGGGTGGGATTCTTCAGGGCAAAGCCTAGGCCGTTCCAGCATGGTTGATGAGCTGTCAGCTGTGGAGTTCAGAGCTCCTCCTTCCCTTGGGGCTCCTGGTGCACTGTCTTGCCTGGACAGAGGACAGTCAACTTCTGTTGTTGACTTAGCCCCAACTGTTCTGTCACTTTCTCCTGCTGTCCCGGGCATTCTTGGTCCTATAGGACCTCTCCTGGGAGCAATTCAGGGGTGCGGCTGCTCACTTCCCTACATACATCAGGGCCATGGACGAGCGGGTGTTCCACCCTCCCCCTGAGCATCCAGCTTCTGGATCTCCAAGGTCTTCCACTTCCTCATCCTCCTGTTCTGGAGGAGAGGAGCCTTCTGTCCACATCTCCCCTGCTGCTGATCTTGCAGAGTATCAGCGTTTCCCCGTGAGGATGTTGGAAGACCTACATGTCACCCCGTCCACTCAGCACAATCCGGAGAATTCGACGCATGCCTTCTTAGGTGACTTCAGTACGGCCAACCTTGTGGTGCCGGCCTGCCCTGCTCCTTTCCAGGAGGCATCATTGCAGTTCTGGCAAAGACCCTCTTCCGGAGTCCCAGCCCCTAGGATCTGAGCCAGAGGTATTGTGCGCCCCCCCCCCCCAAGTCTCCAGGTCGTATGCCTCATCCTCTATCAGGACTGATGCAGCCGGACACTCCCGATGGGCTTCGCGCCCTCCACTGTGACCAGCCCACAGGTCAAGATTCCATGGATTTTGACTTATGGGGGAGGAGGACCTTCTACTCAGCACGGTTGCTTCTCTCAATTTCTGCTCATCAGGCTCACTATGCTACCTTTGATAGGTGTCTATGGTCCAGACTAGGTCAACTCCTAGCCTCTATACCTGATTCAGAGGTAACCAGACAAGCCATTGCACACTCTGCACGTGGCCTGGAGCTAGCAAGGCACCAAGCTAGGGCATCTTACGATGCCAGTGAGGTAGCTTCCAGGGTCGTAGGGACAGCAGTCTGCACAAGGAGGATGGTATGGCTGCATCTTTCCCGGTTGTCACCCTTGGCCCGGCGTAGGGTGATTTCCTCCGCATACCAGATAACCCACCTTTTCTCCCGTAGGGTGAGACGACATCTGTTGGGGCAACCTCCTACCCCCTCCTGAGGCTCCCCATCTCACTCTCCCCACTCTCAGGCCTCGCCAGGTCCATAAAGGATCTCCCTGTCAGTATCTCACCCACTGAGAGCTAAGGGACGTACTCCTTTAGGGTTTAGGGCCCCCTTCCGGGGGCTCAGTACTCACCCACAGGTGATGGTGAAGATTGACACATACAAGATATGAAAATTACGTACCTACCGTAATTCCTGATCTTTCTGTTTATCTTCACCATTCATCACAATCCCACCCTCCATCCTCCTGGGGCCTCAGTCTCTGGGTCCCCCTTCCTCTGTTTCCCCCTCCCCTTCCTTTCCTCTGGTCAGGAGCAGGGTGACCTTGGGCAGACGGGGAATTTTACTCCCTGTCAGGAGGGGAGAGCGATCTGGGGAAGGGGCATGTCTCCTTAATGCTTCGGCTCTACCCCGTTGGGGTGGGAGTTGGTGGTTGCCCTCTCTTCTTTTCTCTCTATCCTACTCTGTCCTTGTCCCTAAGGACTCATCCTTCAAATTATTAAAACAAAAAAAACCTTTGTTTCTCACCTCCAGATAGGTGGTTTCAGGGGGAGTACAGCCCCATATCCTGTCTCTTCTCCCAGAAGAAAAAATTTCTCACCTTAGTAATGTTGTTTCTTCTAATGGAGTCTTGCTATATTATGACATATGCAGTGAGTCCCAACCTTCGAACTGCTCCGGAGGTGAAAGAGTTAACTTACCATGCCAGGCATGGAACGCTGAGCTCGAGCTCGGTTGAAACTCTGTCTGTTGTTCTTCAAACTCAAACTGTCAGATCTTTATGAGCTAAACTAACTGAGGTCCTGTGTGGAAGCTGTAAACCTACACTAGCCAACTGGCTACTAAATATAAGAACACATTTTTTGGTCCCAAAACAAAGACTCAAGTCAGAGACCCAAAAATGAAAAACACACACCAAGTCACCCCAAAAAGGAGGGTGAAAACAACAAGGTGGGCATCTACTAAGTGCCAACACTGCACTGCCTACCACATCCCAAAACAGAGGTTCTGAGAGGGGGCAGGGGGGGTCATAATATAGCAAGACTCCATTAGAAGAAACAACATTACTAAGGTGAGTAATTTTTTCTTCAAACAACATGAAGTCTTGCTGTATTATGACATATGCAGACTACACAGCAGTACCTCCATGGAGGAGGGACAGAACCTACTTAGGAAATAGGCTCTGAAGCACAGCTGTGCCAAACCGAGCATCACTCCTAGCCTGGATGTCCAGAGAGTAATGCTTGGTAAAAGTGTGAACTGTTTTCCAGGTAGCTGCTTGACATATCTCTAGAATAGGGATGTCCCTGGCAGCAGCCAGGGAAGCAGCTGTACCTCTGGTAGAGTGAGCCTTCAGGCCTGAGGGAGGAACCCTTACCCAGCTTTTCATAACAGAATTGGATACAAGAGACAATCCACCTGGCAATGGATCTTTTAGTGGCAGGTTTCCCTTTACCAACCTCACCATAAGTGAGGAACAGTTGGAGGGAGTCAAACCTGTGACCCTTGGTACGCTCTATGTAGTAACTAAGGGCTCTCTTCACATCTAAGCTGCAGCCTCCTCTCGCCAGAGGAGGAATGGTCAGTGAAGTACACTGGAAGAGATATAGATTGATTAAGGTGGAAATCTGAAACCACCTTAGGCAAGAACTTCCTGTTAGTCCTGAGGACCACCTTATCTCTATGAAAGGAGATAAATCAGGCTCCACTGACAAAGCTTTTAATTCACTTATGCGTCTGGCAGAAGTGATGGCTACCAGAAACACAGTCTTCCAAGTCAAGTACTTAAGCTCTGCTGAAGACAAGGGCTCAAATGGGGGTTGCATAAGCTGAGAAATGCAAACATTAAGATCCCAGGCAGGGGCAGGGTCCCTGAATGGAGGGTTGGTGTGAAGCAATCCCTTAAAAAATTTTGGAGAATACAGGATGAGCTGAAAGAGAAGAGGGTTTACCTGCTGAAATAAAAGCAGACACAGCTGCCAAATGTACTTTTAGGGTAGCTGGTCTCAGCCCCAAGGTATTTAAATGGACCATATAATCCAGGACTGTGGGTAAATCAGCAGATTCTGGGAAATATGCTTCCCAGAGCACCATATGGAAAACCTCTTCCATTTGGAATTATAGGTAGCCCTGGTGGAAGGTTTCTAGAAGCCTTCAGTATATCCATTACACCTTGGGAGAGGTGTAGATCAGCAACTCTAACTCTTCAAGAGCCAGGCCTTGAGATTGAGAGATTTGAGGTCTGGTACCAAACCCTCCCCTGAGCACAGGTTAACAGGTTGTGATTCCTGGAAAGACACAGGGGAAGATGGACTGCTAAGGACAGTAGGAGTGGATACCAGGGTTGTCTGGCCCAATCTGGAGCAATCAGGATCATCTTGCAGGATTGAGATCTGATTTTGACTAACACTTTGAACAGGAGAGGGAAGGGGGGAAAAGCATAGAGAAACTTCTCTTCCCAATTGAGAACTAAGGCATCCAGAGGGACTGAGCCCAACACTGGGGGCCTGCAGCAAAAAAGGGGAAGTTGGTGATTGTCTGGGGCTGCAAAAAGATCTATCTGCGGGGTGCCCCATCTGGCAAATATCACCTCAGGACCAGGGGTCCAGTGACCATTCGTGATGGCCCTGGGAAATCCTGCTGAGAACATCTGCCAGGACATTGTCCTTGCCTGGGAGGTGAACTGCCGTGAAGGGAGGTGTTCAGGGAGTAAGCCAGAGACCACAACTTCATTGCTTCGGGTGCAGCAGAGACCGAAGTGCCTCCTTGTTTGTTGATGTACCACATTGCGTGGTGTTGTCTGTTCTGATCTGTACAACTTTGTTCTGAACAGATTTGGAAAAACTTGAAGTGCTAGAAAAACTGCTCTGAGTTCCAACAGATTGATGTGGAGCAGAGATTCCTGAGGGGACCACAATCCCTGGGTAGTGAGATCACCCATGTGAGCTCCTCACCCCAAGAGGGATGCATCTGTAGTAAGGATTAAGGAGTGAGACTGAGTTACAAAGGGAACCCCTTGTCTCAGATTGCTCTGATCCTGCCACCACTGTAGGGCTTGGATCAGGGTTTGAGTTACTGGGATCAATTTGGTTAGAGGGTCTTTCCTTTGAGACCAAAAGGCTCTCAAATGGAACTGGATGTCCCTCATCTGAAATCTTGCTCCCTGCACTACTGCTGTAGAAGCAGCCATGTGCCCCAGGAGCTGTAGAAAATGCCTTGCTGGTCGAGAGACCTGCAGGGTGAATGAGGAGGCCAGAGAGACCAGGGTCCTTGCCCTGTCCAAAGGAAGGAAGGCTCTGGCTTTCCCTGTGTTCAGCTCTGTGCCTATGAAGGTAAGGAGCCAGACAGGCTCTAGAACTGACTTTGAAAGATTCAGAAGGAAACCTAGAGAGGTGAGCAGTTGCTGAGTTATTTGTAGATGTAACTTGACTTGGTCTGGAGACTGGCCTACTATGAGCCAGTCATCCAGGTAAGGGAAGATGGCAATTTTTTGCCTTCTTAGGGAAGCAACTGCTACTGCCAGGCATTTTGTGAATACCCTCGAGCAGAGGGGTGAGGCCAAAGGGCATTGCTCTGAACTGGTAATGGCCTGAGGCGGCCTTTGAACCTGAGGTACTTTCGATGGGAGCTCGATGAGAATATGGAAGTAGGCATCCTTGAGGTCCAGGGACGCTAGCCAGTCCCCTGGCCTTAGAGAGGGTAGAATAATTCCCAGAGTCACCATTTTGAATTTTGGTTTTAAAAGGTGCTTGTTTAAATATCTGAGATCCAGGATGGGCCGCCATTCTCCTGTCTTTTGGAGTAAGAAGTACCTGGAGTACAATCTTTGCCCTGGTGTAGGGTGGAACCCTTTCCACAGCTCTGAGAGCGGGGAGGAAGAGACCTCTGCCTCTAGGGCAAGTGCCTCTGGTGGATTTGCAGGTGGAAAGGATCTGGTTCTTATCTTTGGAAATTTTTGAAGCTGAGAACCAGTCCCTGGCTTACTACTTCCAGGACCCACTTGTCTGATGTCAGAGACTTCCAGTCCTGGACAAAGTAAGCCAGCCTGCCCCTCACAGGTAGCTGAGAATCGGCCCTGGCAACCCCATCAGGGTGCCTGCTTGGCAGGGCTTTGGGCTGAGGGGTGGAAGCAGGCCTGCTTGTACCCGCCTGCCTCTCCTCTAAAGAACCCCTCTGGGCATAAGCAGAAGAGGAGGCCTGGGCTTGGTAAAAGGCCTATGAAAAGGCCTGCCCTGCCCCTGGAAAGCTGCCTTTGAGGAGTGGCCTGCCTTTCTCGGCCTGTGCACCCTCTAGGTGGCCCTATACTCATCCATTTCTTATGTAATTCTCGTCTGCTCCCCAAACAGATAATTACCCACAACAGGAAAATCCATGGCCTTAGTCTGGGTATCTTGTGACAGGCTAGTACATCTGAGCCAAGCCATTCTGCTGGTGCCACAGATGTAGCCATGACTCTTGATGACACATCATTAGAGTCCACTGCAGCATGGAATTGCACCTTGGATACCTCAATACCATCAGCAGCCACCTGCTCCAGCTGCTTGGCAGCTGGCTAGGACCTGTTTTGCTAGAGCCATAACAGTATCCCATCTGGATTTCTGATATCTAACAACATAAGCCATGTAATTTGCCTGTCTGAGTCCCAAGGATGCTGCCATGTACTGTTTCTTTGCCATGGCATCAATCCTCCTGGAGTCTTTGTCAGGGGGGTGTGAAGCCAAGGGAATATTTGCCTTGTCACAGGCTGCAGCCTGCACTACCCCAACATGGCTGCATTGTTGTGTAAGGAACTCCGTATCAGAGCCTGACAATGTGTACCTCTTGTCCATTCTCTTATCCACAGGAGGTATAGTGTGAGGAGTTTTTAGAATTTTAACTAACTGTTTCCCAAAAGATTTATGCAAAGGAATAGACAGTCTTCTAGACTCTGAGATATCCATCATTTCCACATAGTCAGGCTTCTCTTGATCATCCACAGCTTCCTCCATAGGGAGCTGGAGGGTTTCAGCCACTTTTTTATAAAACATAAAATGAGAAGGGGACTCAGAAAGCCTAGGAGGAGACACTCCTGAAGGTCTGTCTTGGGAGATGTCTGTGTCAATGGGCACATCCAGACTTTCAAATCCACATTCACTCTCCTCATACTCCTCTTCCCCCCCCCTCCGGTTCATAATATTCCTCTAAATCATACTCTTGAACCAGTGGAACCGGCCGAACTGGACGCTACCTGATGGTGCCGGTTCGGTCGGAACCGGGAAAGCGACTGGACAATTTTAATCGCTTTGGCTATTTCTTCAGCGGTTGGAGAGGAAAGTTTTGACTCCACACCAGCTGATTTCCTAGTCCTTTTTGCTGGAACCGACTCCTCAGAGTCGGATCTCCTTTTGCCCGAGGAAGTCTCGCCCTGGTCAGAGGGCACTCCCTCCAGTTCGGTTGGAACCGAACCGGGCTGGCCATCCGATTCAGCGGACTTTTTGGCCTCCCTTTCCCTGAGCCTACCAACTCTCTTTTCCAGGGTAGCTGCAGGAAAATTTTTACAAATCTGGCAGTCTGCATTGAGGTGGTCAAACCCCAGACAATAAACACAGGTGGTGTGGGGGTCAGCCTTGGCAAAAACTTCCCCACAGACACTGCAGTGTTGAAACCCAGTGGGCCCGGTTTTTCTTTTGGGTTTCTCAGACATAGTGCCAGTCCTAACCAGACTTACCCGTTTATGGCAATCCGCCAGGTAAGACCCTCTTATCGGTTCCCAACCGTATCACGGGTCGTGGAAATAACCGTAATAAAATCCGTTTTTTTTAGAACCGATAAGAACCGGTAACCACACTCTAAATGACAGATTAATATATTTTAAACAACCTGATTGGTTCAAACCGAACCGATAAACCGCTTACAAGTTCCAACAGAATAGAAATTAATGTAAAACCTATCTAGTACTCCACAAATACCACAGACAGAGTCTGAACCGACCGGTTATGTTTAAATTGACTAAAACCGAGAAAACAATACTTTAACCAACAAATGAACCGAGCAGAAGGAGAAATCTCCGGAGCGACTGTTCAGTGAGGCAGAGTAAAGAATCTGACGGTTTGAGTTTGAAGAACAACAGACAGAGTTTCAACCGAGCTCGAGCTCAGCGTTCCATGCCTGGCATGGAAAGTTAACTCTTTCACCTCCGGAGCAGTTCAAAGGTTGGGACTCACTGCATATGTCATAATATAGCAAGTCTTCATGTTGTTTGAATAGCCGCTTCTACTCATGTTGGAGTTTATTGACAGTAATTCTGTGCCTTGAATTCTGACAGTTCAGCCTTCTGGCTACTCCTTCACAGTTCCTATACAGTCTGGAGGCAGGTCAAAGGTGCAGGGTATGTCCTCCCCCCCTCCCTATTTCTAATTTTTCCCTCCCTCCTTCCCTCCTTTTTCTGCTTCCGGAGATTGGGGCCCCGTCCCGATCCTCTTAGATTTCCAAGTCTCCTTCTGTCCTCTCCGTCGTTTATTTCTCCTTTTAGTTTGTATATCTTTTCCTTTGTCTGTCCCTTGGACGTCCTTGTCCCTCTCTCCCAACCCTTTCTTACTCTAAGGGTGACTCGGAACAGGCGGCAGGGTGGGGTCGACGACGCCTAACAGCCAACCTACGAGCACCACGCAATGCGTCGGCCTCGAGGGCGGCACCGACGTGCGTCGACTCCGCCTATCCAAAAAAAAAAAGCTCCCGCAGGGTCGTGACCTCCGGCCACATACCCACAGGTGATGAAAGGTGAAGATACACAGAAAGATCAGGAATTACGGTAGGTACATAATTTTCATTTTTTGTGTGTGATCTAACATTTCTGGCCCAGGGCCTAAATCCAAATCTAAGGTGGGACGTGCCCCTATGCGTCGGTGCCCCTGCGGCAAGTCCATTTCCGTAACGGATTGCCATGATCGATGTCTTTCCTGCCTGGGTCCACACCATAACATGGACAACTGCAGTGCGTGCTTCTCCACTGACTGCCAGGTCCTCGAAACACATGCGTCGAAGGTGGGTCGTAAACCTCCTACCTTTGTAGGGGTGCCGTCACTCCCAGGATGCCATGGCAAGAACTCTGGACACTTCCACCGGGTCACGATCCGTTACTACATATACAGGAGGACCATAGACCATCGACAGCGCTGGCCTCACTAGCACCTCCGGTTCGCTAAAAGGGTCGGTGGACAGTCGACCTCCTCCGGGGGATCAGTTGAGCACTCCTCTCAGTCGTCGGCCTCTTCAGAGTCATGGCCTCCCCTGGTGTCGCGATCGGAGCTATACACTAGATCCGAACCAGTGGGGCCCTTGACTCCGTCCACTGGCTGCGCTCAGTCTCCTGGTACCATTTCTGAGGCCAGTGAGCAAGACATTGCTGAGGGTGTGTCGCGGCCTTCGTTTGGTGCTGCATGCAGTGCCGAACACAGTAGGGTGCAAGGGGTGGCCTCTGTCCCAGTTGTCCTGCTCTCTTCCTCTTCAGAGGAGAAGGAGGATGGGTCTGACCCAGACTTGTTGCCCCCCTCTAAAGCGCTCTCTGACTCTGAGGAGTCGCGCCGACTTACGAGGACGAGCAGCGCTATTTTAAAGGTTTCCTCCCATCTTCCGACTGACTGTCTCTGGGGCCACCATTTCTGAATCCTTTGGCGCCATTGCCAATGCCGGGCATTTTCACAGTGCTGTGGGACAGGGCAGCACCTTCCCCAGTGATGTGAAGCAAGGCGTCGCCATCCTTGGTGCTGTCGAGAAAGACAGCGCCATCCCTGGTGCCATGGAGCAGTACAGCACCGATGTTGGAGCAAAGTTGGGAGACAGTGTCGGGTCTAAAGATTGCACTGCTCCCAATGCCAAGTTGGAGATCGGCACCTCTGTGGGGGCTGAATCCTGCGTTGAAGTTGGGAGCGGCACGGCCTCTGTTACCCTTATAAGAGCTAACTCGGGGGTTGCTGTGGCAGGCTTGCAGAAACCTGTAGCTCCTCCAGTGTTGCCCCCCATAATCCTTCAAGGATTGATGAAAGGCAGGTCTCTTTTGAGGGGGGGGGGACTTGAGAGTGCATGGGTGGTCCGAGGGTTTCTCTAGAGCTGCTGGTGGCTCTGGTGGGAGCCACAGTGCCGACCCTCGCACTTCCTCTCTCAGGGGGCTTGCATCCAGGTTAGGGACCACCCGCGGGCCAGACCGGCTCCGGTCTCCTCACTGTGGAGCTTCTTCCTTAGGGCACCACAAAGGCCGTACCTGCACGGTTGTGTGACCTTCTGTGGATTCTTTGTGCAGCCCCACCCTTCGGGAGGGGTCGCATGAGCATTCCCAAAACCCTAGCAGGGATCCTTCTCTAGCTTACCAATCTTCTGCTCCTCCTTCGGATCCTCTGCCTCGCCCTTCTGCTCTCCTGGGCATTTCGGGTCCTACGAGGCCCCTGTCATGGGACCAATTCAGAGGCTCGGCTGCTGCATTCCCTCGCTGTCTTAGAGCTCTGGAACAGATCATTTATAGACCAGAGACCCCCTGCTGCACCCAGATCTGAATCGAGCTCCTCTGCCTCCTCATCTTCCTCCCGGGAGGAAGAAGACTTCTCGGTTCACTTGTTCTCAGAAGCTGATTTCACCAACTATCAGCGGTTCTTGTCGAGATTGCGAGAGGAACTTCCCATTTCGCAAGTCATGATCCTGCTCATGTGACGCAAGCTCTCCTGGGACAGTTTTCCTTGGAGAATGTGTTAATTGCTCCATGACCTGTCCCCTTTCAGGAAGTGTCCCATAGGGTCTGGCAGTCTCCTGCTTCCCCCTCTCCTGCCCAGAGGGACTGCCAGCGCAAGTATCATGCCCCCCCCCCGGGGGTCTCCAGGCACCTTGCCTCATCCCACTTCAGGGATAGAGTTACTGGACACCCCTCTGGGCATTGTCGCCTGAGGCATGACTGCCCTCGGAGTTCGACTCAGCTGAGTTTAACCACTGGGGAGAAGGATTTTTCCTCGGCGATCTTCTATGCATTTCATCACATCAGGCTCATATGGCTGTCTATGCTAGACACTTATGGATGATACTAGGTCAACTCCTAGCCACTCTGCCTGATTCGGAGGCAACCAGGCAGGCCATCTATCTTTCTGCTTCTGGCCTACAGATAGCGAGGCATCTTTCAAGAGTGTCTTGTGATTCTAATGAGGTAGCTTCTAGGTTGGCAGGATCTGCAGTCTGTATAAGACTAGCAGCATGGCTTCGCCTTTCTAGGTTCTCGCCATACCTCTCAAGTGTCCCTGATTTTCAGGGACGTCCCTGATTTTGCCTCAAAATTTTACTCTGTCCCTCCTAAAATTTGTGTTTTTATGGCTAAACAATGGGGACTGTAAGCACAAAACAATGTCAAGCATTAAAGTTACAGACTTGTTCTTCTTTAGAAAATGCATTTTGCCCCAAGCCCCATATTCTACCAGCTTTCTGGGTGGATATCTCTAATTTTGAAGATGTGTCCCTGATTTTGATCCTTTGTCCCTGATTTTTTTAAGCCTTGTCCCTGATTTATGAGGCAGGAGGTTGAGAGGTATGGTTCTCGCCCTTGGCCTGGCGTAGGGTGATTGCCTACCCTTTCCAAGGAGCCCATTTTTCCTCCCACAGGGTGAGACAGGAATTGGCATGGTACCTCCCTTCTCCCAGGTCACGGGAGTCCCCGTCTCATCCTGACTAGTCTCTGGCCTCTCCGGGCCCGTAGGGGGCTTCTCCCCCCTGTGGTGCTCCCACACAAGGTGCTGAGGGAACAGCTGCCCTCAGGGATGTACCAGGTCCTCTTCGGGGGGGGCTTAGTACTTACCCACCAGTGATGAATGGTGAAGCTACATACAGGAAGATATGGAAATTACGTACTTACCGTAATGCTTGATCTTCTTGTATATCTTCACCATTCATCACTGCTTCCCTCCCACCTTCCCCTCTAGTGCCTCACCCTCTGAGCAGTGCCTCCTCCCTGCTTGCTCTCCCCTCCATGGAAACCTTGTGGGGTAAGCCTTGCTTCTCTGCTCTCGTTCCTCTAGGGGATTTTTTTTTCCTCCTTGAAGAGGGGAGGACTAGCGAGGTTACCCCCCTTTTTTTCTGCCCTTGACGATGGAGGCTCCTCAAGTCCCTCTTCTCTCTCCTTGATTGCCTTCTGACAAAACAGGTGTTCGGTCCTCCTCAGACCTTCTCGATCCAGTGGACATGGAGGACCCGAGGACCCCTTCCCTTCTCCTTAAACCAATACGGTTGGCCTAGAATAGTACCTCCACTCCAGGACTCTTTCTCCCTTGTCTTCTCTCGGGAGCAGTTTCAGGGTGTATCATTACCTGGATGTCAAAATCTATTAGGAGGTCCTGTGTCCCGGGGTTGGCCCTGTCCTCTCCCCTGCACCTTAGGAAGACTCTAGAGACCCTAACACCCTGCTCTCCAGTGGGGTTTGTGTTTGTCTGGCGCTTCCTAATTTTCCAGCCACAAGGTTGTTTGTTTCTTGAGCTAACCTGGCTCGAACAGTACAGACTTGCCTCACTTGGAGACCAGCCTGTCTCCTTTTAAGGACTATCTGGTAAATATAGAGATGGAGGCGGCCTTGTCTCCATCCTTTTCCCTAGGGGGAGGAGTGGGGTGTTGTGGGGTCTCTTATCATCCTTTGCTATCCCTTTTTCTTCTTTTTTCTTAAACCCTTCCCACTTCCCTATCCCCCAGGACTGCCCAGTGGTTGGGGCCCCACCTCTGTGCCACGCCCTCAGGTAGCCTCCCTCTCCCCCTGTGTCGGCTTTTTTTCTCCTTTCTGTTTATATCCTTTCCTTTTACTATCTCTTGGGCTCCCTTGTCCCACCCTCTTTTTTCTCTTTTCTTAATTTCCGCTCTCTCTGGCGGACAGAACTGAGGTTAGGGAGGAGTCGGCGTCAGTTACTGGCTGATGCGCGTGCAGCACACTGTACATCACCCTATAGGGCAGCGCCATCTCCTCCCCAAACAAAAAATAATTGCAGGCTGAAAGCTCCCACAGGGTCATGGCACCTTCAGCGTATACCCACCAGTGATGAATGGTAAGTACGTAATTTCCATTTCTTGTGGGTTGGCAGCATGGGGCAATGCCATGGTGTATCCTTGTTGGAATGACAAACCTGTGACTGCTGTGGATAGGATGAAAAATCTTGTAGTCATTGTGGACTCAGTGCCAACTTATGAATGCCATGTGTTTGCTCTGGTCTGCAGTGGCGCTGTAGAAAAATAATACCTTACCTTGCCTACCTGCAGAGAACCAAGGACTACAGAAAGGAAAAGCAGCTTTATGTCTGTTTTGACCTCAGTCGACAGGGACCATCTGTCACAGTCGAATGCATTTCCTCTTGGATTATGAATTACTTTCTCCACAGCTATGCCATTGCAGGATTAAAGCTACAGGGCAATGTGCATGCCAAGTCCACCAGAGCAGTAGCTACTTCCTTGGCAGAGATATGCTTAGTGCTGATTGCAAAGATCTGCAGGGCTGCAACTTGGAGCTCAGGGCACACTTACAAAGCTTGGTTCCCTGGATGTCCAATTCGGGCAACCTGCCACCTTTGGCAGGAATTTTCTGAATGGATTATTATGCTGAATGAGTTCTGAGCTCCAGCCTCCCTAGTCATTTCTTCTTCTTCTTCTTCTTCTGAGCTTGGTATTCTGACCCATTAGTAGAAATCTATGGAAAAGATTGATTCTTGGAAGATATGAAAGTTACGTACATAGTGTAACTGTTGATCTTCCTGAATACATTTTTCATAGATTACCATGCCTACCCACCATCCATAGAATCACTCCAGTATTGTTGTGTTATGGTCTTCTGCCTTTTCCTGTTTCCTATGCCAGACATAGGACGGTCACTGCCACTAGGTGGAGCTAGCTCTTAATGTACACGCTGCATGTTCTTGTGTGCCCAATACAAATCACATTTTACACCATTTTTTAAAAATATTTTTAGTGGGGTGTATGTGTTATCTGCCCGATCCTAGCTGAAATTGTATGGAGATCCTTAGAAGAGGGTATCTTTCCAGATCCCTTAAAGGAGGCAGTCATTCGACCACTCCTTAAAAAGCCTTCCTTGGATCCCGACGATCCAGCTACCAACCAACCTGTCTCTAACCTTCCCTTTGTGGGGAAGGTTATTGAGAAGGTGGTTGCGCTGCAGCTGGATGATCACCTTGTAACTCACAATGTATATGAAGCCCTTCAGCCCTTCCCTTTTAGGAAAAGGCATAGCACGGAGACTGCCCTTGTTCGGGTACTAAATGACCTCCTAATGACAAGGGATTAAAAGGCTCGTACCATCTTGGGCCTTCTCAATCTCAGCAGCTTTTGACACTATGGACCATGGAGTGCTTTTGGAGACCCTGCTGTTCCTTTGTGCATTGTCGGATGTCTCAGAGAGTGAGAGTGGTCACTGGAATTTATTCCTCTGACACCCTGCCCCTGTCCTGTAGGGTGATGCAGGGCTCCATATTGGCATCCATGTTGTTTGCAGTGTACATGCTGCCATTGGGAGATATCATCAGGCAATACGGCTTGAGTTTTCACTGGTATGCAGATGATACTCAGCTGTATATGTCCTGTGTGCCCAGACAGGTTGATGCTGTCGCTGTGCTAAATAATTGCCTTTCCGAGATCAATGACTAGATGAGCACTAGTTGGCTGAGATTAAATCCAGATAAGACTGAGGTGTTGGTTGTGGACCCGGGTCACCCAGGGGCGGGTTTGGGGGTCCAGCTCAAGACCTCAGATCGGGTGTGGAACCTGGGCATTATTTGTGATGATGCTTTGACCCTAAAATCTCAGGTGTCAGCTGTAGTCAAATCCTCATTTTACCATCTGAGGAATATCGCCCGGGTGAAACACCTGGTTCCACTAGGTGACCTTCCAACATTGGTTCACACCTTCATCACTACCAGTCTTCACCACTGTAATGCCCTCTATCTAGGGCTGTCTAGGGTTGATACCTGCTGCTTACAACTGGTACAGAACGCTGCAGCCAGGCTGCTGACAGGTACCTCTAGGTCCAGTCACATAACGCCTGTGCTGCGCGGACTGCACTGGCTGCCAGTTCAGTGGTGGATCACCTATAAGGTAGGCTTGCTTACCTTTAAAGCCCTACACGAACAGGGACCTGACTACCTGAAAGATCTCCTGACTCCCTACACCCCTACTCGTCCTCTCCAATCCGCCGACGAGGGATTGCTATAGATTCCCAGGGTTCGTCTTAAAACATCTGGAGCACATGCGTTTTCATTTGCAGCACCAGCCCTGTGGAATTCTCTACCTCATCGGTTGAGAGAATGCCTGACCGTCAGTAGTTTTAAATCTATGCTTAAAATGTATTTATTTTCACTGGCCTTCTCGGACTAAATGATTTTTAATAATTGTGCTGCTCTCTGTTTTTATATTTGTTGTAACAATGTGTGTAGCGCCTTGATATTGAAATGCACTATACAAATAGTGATTGAGTGATTGATACTGAACGAAGCTCATTATACATAAAGCAGTAAATTCAGTACAGAACCAGAATATCTGTACATCGAAATTATTTCAGAGTCACCGAGTCGGAAAAAACATAGTATAGCTGTGTCCATCAAGTACAAAGAGTTAAATCCTGTTGCCTTTAACATCTTCACAGAATAAATAACATCCCATTGAGGGCTGACATTGAGGAAATTAGAAAACAGTAGTTTTTTTTTAGGTAATCTTCCACAACAGGGCAGCACCCCAACTCCCATCTATACCTGCTGGGTCTAAGGCACAACATAAGCATCAACCTGTGCCATGTACTATATCCACATTTTACACCAGTTTAACAGCTTGGTTTAAGATTTAGTTTAGAACTAGTTTTTGTGTACACTTACTGTTTATTTTCTAGCAACCGTGTTTGATCTGTCGTAAGTGCACAGATGACCACATGGTGCTGATATCTTTTAAAAGGTGTTTTAAATGTAGTATATAGTACCATACTATGTAACAGTGGTTCTGAGAAAATAATTTCGTGCTTGTGCAAATGGACAAGAGAGCAAGACCATGAGCACGGGAGGAGCGGCTTTAGGCTTCCAGCTCCTCTGCATTTTCAGCTTTTCAGTTAAGTCACTCACAAGTACAAGATAAATAATAAACTGACTGTTTAAACTGGCTGGCTTTTTATATTTCTCCTGCATTCTACATACTGTGCACTGTACCAGAAAAGAGTATTGCTGAGTGCTATTGCTGTGTGGTGAGTGGGATAGTATCGATAGCATGACAGTGAGTGGCTTCGGGCTTCCAGCTCTTCAGTGGTGTGACTGTGAGTGAGTGCCTTTTTACTGTCTGCTGCAGTTTAAAATACTTTAAAAGATAAATTTGCAGTTTACTGTGCATTTACACAGAGTGCTTATGAAGCAATGGGAGGGGTAGAAGGAATGGGAGAGCATATTGTGGGATTGTGTGTTTCAGCACACGGGTATACACTGCACAGTACATAAAATGGCATACAGAATATGCTTTTGGTTAAATTGGATAGCCGTGTATAACGAACGAATGGGGTATACACAGAGTAGTCTTTTTATAAGCGGCTTTGACTGTACTGAGTTGCAGAATTGGTGGCTCTTCTTACATGGGCCACCAGGGCTATCTTATGCCCTTAGTTAATACAAGGGGTACTCATTAGGTTCATGCTGCTCATCTCCTCAGTAAAAAAAACGGGTACTGAGGCAGTTGGGGGATGGTGCCGCTGTATGCCAGCGAGCACGTAATAGCCTGTGTGCACAGGGGCTACTCAGGTCTCAAGTCTCCACCGGAAAAATTCTGCCTCCATTAGGGTCCGACTCAGACCCATTAGTGGTAATCTGTGGTGAAGATATTCAGAAGCGCAACAGTTAACGGTAACTACAAACCTTTCTTATCCCGCTGCATGAGTTTAAAGCCAAGAGCACAGTACCACAATAGATTTCTTTCACTCTCTTACAACGTTGGGCATGTTGGATAGTGTGATACTTTTTATTGTACCAGCAATATTTGTGTTGGTCCAGTAAAATGTATTGCAGTATCTAAGTCTAGTTTTACACGAATCAACACAGCTGCAAACATTTGTATTTAACTTTCATTTACTAGATGTCTTTTTTGACCATAACAGGTTGACGAGAATTTAAAAGTGGCCCAGAAGCGAGATGCTGTGCAGCAAGGCATGTTTTACTTCAAGAAAGATATTTACAAAGGTATCCCTTACTTTATAAGTACATTTGCATTTCTAGCAAAATATTTCTGAAAACATGAACATAATGTGAACAGAATCAGTACTATAAAGAATTGTTTTTTGTAATGTTTAGTCCTCAGTTTGATGCAGGTTTACAGCTTCCCCAAAAGAATCTGCATGGCATCCACCATTTTAAAGTAGTACTCCCTGAGATAGCCTGAAATTTGGTGCCAGTCATGTATTTCTTTTTCTAGGGACGTGGATATATTGTTCTTTCTGTACTATCTGGCATGGTTCTTTCCCCTTTAAGAAGTGCTGGAAAATGTTCAAGCTGGCTCCTCCCACCTACCTAGGTGGTATATACCTCGACTCCACCCCATGACGCCAGATCTTCCTTTCCTCTGGAAGAAGCAGGTTCCCTCCTTCGCGCTCCCACGTTGTAGGCACCAATGCTTTCTGATTCTTTTGGATTGCTTAAAAAACAAAAACTTCACAACTGTTTCAGTTTTGTCTTTGAGCTACCTAACCATGATGGCCGACAAGTCCGCACCTGGATTACACCGGTGCACATGCAGGCAGATGTCGCGTACTGATCCCCACACCACATGCATTTTCTGCCTTGACCACAAACATGATACCCAGGCCTACGATATACAGTCCTCGAGAACCGTCTCACTCGCCTTAGGTTGGGCCACCCAGGAAAACTGCATCTGCCAGTCAAATCTAAAGACACGTGTTGAGTGGTTTCCGCAGCTGCAGGGTCCGCCAAAACAGCTTGTGGCCTTCAAGGTGGAGGAAGTGGATGGGGCTGCTGCTCACTCTTATTTGGCTTCTGCCTTCATGCTGATACAGTTGGGCTCCACTTTTATGGGCTTCTTCAAGGAGCTGTGCCAGTCCCTCCCAATGAAGGGTCGGGGTCCTTCTGAATCTCACAGCTCCAGACCTTGAAAGGAGAAGGAGTCGAAAAAAGAAAAGACTCATCGTCGACATTCGTGGGACTGGGAGCATTCTCAGTCTCACGACTCTCAGGTTTTGACCATGGCCGAAAACCTCGGCCTTGGCCGCAGGCTTCACGGAGACCCCATAGGGCCAGTTGGTTGAGACGCTCGCCCGATGTCGCAGCTGAGATCTGTCTTGACCCAATCGGCCGGTTGTTGTCTGAAGAGGCCGATAACTCTCTCTTCAGGACTCCAGTCCTGCCTGTGATCACAGAAGGGGCTGCTTAGTCCGCTGACCAGAACCCTCCGGCCTCTGACCCAAACCGGGAGGGGCCGCAGCATCCCCCGGCTCCCTTCGAGATCCCCTGTCGACATCCCCACCAGCTGAAGTCAAGATCTCTGTCCTCAACCAGTGAGTCGAGTATTTCCCGCTTTCATTGGCGCTCCCGCTCATGGCGTCATGGGAAGCGGCAGTGCCGCTATTCTTCATTTTTGTTCTCCTTGGGTGAGAAAAGGCTTTGGTGCAAGTTGCATCAGTGATACTAAGATCTGATGTGGCAACAGTTGATGCTGGCTGGTACTAAACCGACCCCAGTTTCCACACTGGCCATCACATGGCTGTCGCCCGAAAGGCCGACACTGACTCCTCCTGTGGGGTCAGTTGAGACCTCCCCTTCCCCAGCAGAGCCGGTCAAGACCAATTTGATTCAGCCGAAGCTGGCCTCTCCGCCAATTGTGGTGGAGCCGCTGCCCAAGCAGCCATTGACTGGCGCTGTGACCAGGGAGTCTTGGACGGCTGAGGTGCTTCCCCATCGGCTGTTGGTCACCATCACACCTGACCACCCGCGGAGGGTGGAAGGTGACTTGGGCAGTCAGCCACTTTATGCGGACTCCTCAGAGTCCAAGGATTCCTCACTGCACTCCCATCTGGTCGACGAGGAGTCCGTGGGGGATCTATCGACGGAAGAAGGGCCCACTTCCTTCCTGGGCATCCTCCACCTCATCTCCAAGTCCACAGGCATGGAAATTTATTTATTTTATTTTTATTTAGTTTTTGTTGACTGAGTAAGTGCACTAGACAAATGGAGTCCATTCAGAAGTGGGCTCGCTATCCCCTTACAGAGATTCTGGACAAAGGGGACTCTTTGATGTCGGCCCAGCCCTGGAGCTTTGGCAGCGCCGCGCATCCTGCCCTGTGCCTTCTGCCTGGATGGCCCGCAAGTATGTGGTGCCCATCGGTACCCTCTTGGATTTCACGGAGCATCCCTTGGCCATAGGGGTGGCAGACAACTCTGTGTTTCAGCGCTCAGGCAATATTGGGGATGTCGACAAGCCTCCGGACAAGGAGTCCAAGAAATTGGACCATGCGGCTAAAAAAGTCTGTGCTGCCTCCTCACTCGGCCTCCATCAGGCAAGCTTGTCTGTCTTGATGGCACACTTCTGCCATGCCCTCTAGGGCTTTTTGGCTTTACCTGCCTGTGGACCTCCAGACTACAGTGAGACAGGTCCAAGATCAGGGCCAGGCTGTGGCCAAGCAGCAGCTGCAAATGGCTCTGGATCTGGGAGATTCCTGTGCCTGCTCGGTGGTGGCCGCAGGGCTTGGCTGCGGATCTCGACCTTCAAGGCAGACACTCAACACAAGCTGGCGGTTGTTCCTTTCTTGGGCAATGACCTGTTTGGACCCATTGTGGAGGATCACCTCTAGCGTATGGAGAAGTCTAATGCCACCTTAGACTCTGTGACATCCGCACAAAAGAATCCCAAGGACTCCAGGCAACAGAAGCAAAAGCCCTTTCGGTCCTCAACTCCTGCAGCAAAACCAGCCCAGCATCAGACTGGCCAGCAGGCTGAGTCCTGGCAACCCCGTTCCAAGTCAGTAGCCTCAGTGGTCCATAAGCCCAGAGTGAAGGGGCCCGGTGGTGCCTCACCCAGCCCCTCTTCCTCCAAGCCTGCTCAGTGACAGGATGGGGGGGTGCCACCCTCATACCCATCACGCTTCCCTTGGGTCCTCCTGTGGGGGTGCTGACTCTGCCACTTCTTTTATGCCCACGGACAGGTGGGTTCTAGAAGTGGTCAGTCAGGGTCTGCCTCTGGAATTCGAGCAGTGCCCTCCAAGCCGAGCCCGCACCCCACAGGAGGACTTGGTATCTGCAGACACTTGGTAGACTCTTTGAGATGACATAGCCCAGCTCTTCCACAAGGAGGTCATGGTTAGAGTAGCAGATCCTCCAGAACAGCCAGGGTTTGTCTCCAGGTACTTTCTCGTGCCCAAACAAACTGGTTGCTGGCGCCCCATTCTAGAGCTGCATGACATAAAGCAGTTCCTCAGGTTGCACACCTTAAGGATGGTAACTCTCTCTCAGATCATACTATCTCTAGAGCAAAACATGTGGTTTTGTTCCCTGGATCTTCAGGACACATTCTTTCATGTCCCAATCCATCCGTCCCACCAAAGTTTCCTCTGCTTTCAAGCTGAGGGTACCCTCTACGAGTTCCAGGCCATGCCATTTGGCCTCTCCTCAGCCGCTAGGGTCTTCACCAAATGCATTGCAGTGATGACAGCTTACTTGAGGCACCAGGGGGTTTGGGTGTACTCCTACCTGGATGACTGGCTGATTGCAGGTCCCTCCAGGCAGGAGGTGGAGTGGTCCAGGGACCTGGCCCTCCAGACCTGCACCTCCCTTGGTCTCCGAATCGAGTCCAAGTTGAACTCATATCCTCACAGGTGATCAGCTTTATTGGGGGCAGAGCTCGACTCTTGCCGAGACAGAGCCCAGCTCCCAGTGTACAGGGCAGAGGTTCTCTCCTCCTTTGCCTGATCATTTGGGGTTGGGCAATTGTGCCCTGCCCAGGACTTCCAACGCCTTTTAGGTTACATGGCAGCTTGCACCAGCGTGGTCCAATGGGCCTGTTGGAATATGCACCCTCTGCAGTGGGAGCTGGCCAGACAGTGGTCTCAGAACAAAGGTCACTTCAACCAGCTGGTCACTGTGACCCAGAAGATGAGGGATGCCCTCCAGTGGTGGCTAATCCCATAGCATCTACAGGAAGGGATCCCATTTGTCTGCACCGAGCCAACAGTCATCCTGAGGACTGACGCTTCTCTCATGTGCTGGGGTGCCCATCTGGGGAAACACAGAGTCCATGGGCTCTGGACCCCTGAGAAGTCCTGATGACACAGCAACCTGCTGGAACTCCGGGCAGTTTGGCTGGCGCTGACTGCATTCGCTGCATGTGTTCGGGGTCAGGTGGTCCAAATCCATACAGACAACACCACGACCATGTACTACCACAAAAAAACAGGGCAGAACGCATTCCCTGCCTTTGTGCAAGGCAACTCTCCACGTATGGTCCCTCGTGCACAGCCTGGAGGCAGATATCCTAGCCATTCATCTGGCAAGAGCCTCCAGTCAGCTGATGGACGCCCTCAACCAGGTAATCGAGGCATCTCATGAGTGGTCTCTCCATCCAGAGGTAGTTCACAGACTTTTCTCCCAGTGGGGCACCCCTCGCGGACCTGTTCATCTCCAGAGAGAATGCAAAGCTGAGGCTGTTCTGTGCCCACCCCCCTCAGCAGGGCTCGCTGCAGGGGGATGCCTTCTTAAGGGAGGCCTTGGACCCCGGGCCTCTTCTGTGCCTTCCCTCAATCCACAGGGTGCTGCTCAAGGTCAGGTGAGGCAAGGCACGGGTGATCCTAGTGTCTCCAGATTGGCTATGCCAGTTTTGGTACCCCGATCTCCTCAGCCTCAGGAACAGGCTCCCGAGGTGTCTACCACTCCACCCAGACCAGCTCTCTATCAATCAGAGGAAGATACTCCACCTGGACCTTCAATCCGTGCACCTGACAGCCTGGTTCTTGAGTGACAAGAGTTCCAGGCTTTGGGTCTCTCCGAAGATGTGCTCACTGTGGTGGAGGCATCTAGAAAGGAATCGACCAGATAATGCTATGCTTTCAAAATGGAAGAGATTCTCCATTTGGTGTCAGGACAAGAGGCTGGACACTCTGACCTATCCGGTGGCCAGCATTTTTGGACTACTTGTGGTCCCTCTCCAAAGGGGGACTTGGGTTGACGACCCCTAAGGTGCACCTGGCAGCCACATCTGCTTACCAGGCGTGGGCTGGTCAGCAGTTGGTGGCACAGGAGAAGGTGATCTGATGCTTTTTCAGAGGCTTGGATCACATTTCCTCCCCGGTGCATGAACCACAACCACCATGGGACTTGTTGCTGGCCATTCGAACCGATGCACAGGTGTGAAATGTCATACCTGTCATGGAAGACCACCTTCTTGGTGGCTGTCATGTCAGCCAGAAGGATCAGTGAGCTCCAAGCGCTTTCAGTGGAGTCTCCTTACCTGGTTTTCCACAGGGACAAGTTTGTCCTCCCCCAACCCGAAGTTCCTCCCGAAGGTTATGTCGGAGTTTCACCTTAATCAGGTGATGGCTCTTCCGGTGTTTTTCCCAACTCGCACCTCGAAGGCCGAACACAGGAGCCATACTCTGGACCTGAGGCAAATGCTCGCTTATTACAAAGAGCACACGGCTAGAGTTCGGGCAGAGGTTCGCCAGCTGTTTGTCACCTACGCTGAAGCCGCAGCTGGCAGATCTGCAGCCAAGAGGACGATTGGCAGGTGGATCACTTCCTGCACCAATCTCTGCTATACGATGGTGGATAGGGAGCCTCCCGGAGGGCTAAGGGTTTATTCCCGCCCATCATACCGCTGCGTCAGTGGCTGCTTCTAGGGATGTCCCTGTCTAGAAAATCTGCAGGGCTGCTACCTGGAAGTTAGCACACACCTTCATTTCCCATTACCACATTGACCTCAAGTCACGGCGCAATGCTGGTTTTGGGGCCTAAGTTCACCAATCTCTGCTCCCTAAATAGGGTGTGTGTGCGTTGCCTCCCTCCTCTCAGAGAACAGCTAGGAGTCTGACAGATAGTGTGGATAGAACAACATATCCACGTCCCTAGAAACACATGTTACTCAACTGTAACAGTAGTTCTAAGAGTGGTATATGCTGTTCATCCACAAGGACCCGCCCGACCTCCCCTGGCTTAGGCGCACAACCTCTGCTTCTAGTAGGCAAGATCTGGTGTCATGGGGTGGAGCCGAGGGATATACCACCTGGGTGGGTGGGAGGAGCCAGCTTGAAGACTTTCTGGCACTTCTTAAAGAGGAAAGGACCATGCCAGACAGTGTGGATGAACAACATATACCACCCCTAGAACTACTGATCTTCCTGGACATAAAGTCTCCACCACTCATTCACACTGATGGGACTACGCTGGAGGTGCCAGGACCCAGCGAGAGCCAACATTTTTCAGGAGGGCCGGCACCGACGTAGGGCAACAAGGAGTGACACCGCGTGCCAGGCTCGCGTCATATAGACTATCTTGGCATCAACCCTCCAACCGCCTCAGTTCCTTTTTTCCCCCGCTGTTGAGTGCACTTCAGTGACGATGTCGCTTGCCCGCCGGGAGTAAAAACTTCACGTCTTTATGGCAGCAGCTTCAGTTTTATTCGTATTTATTAGTTTTATTATTTTCTAGAGAAAGTAAGTACCGATTAAATTGTATTTTTTCGTCAGAAGTCTTTAGGGCTCAATTGACTGAGTCGACCATGAGTGGGGCAGGTGACTGTAGGGAGACTTTGCATGAAAGCTGTTCAGTCAGTCGGGCTGGGTCTAGCCCACCGCTCTCTACGGAGGGGGGTCTGACTACAGACAGTTTGGTGCTCGAAGGGATGGACGGTCTCCGTAAAAGCACAAAAAGAAGCGGTCCCATTCTCGGCACCGCTCGACCTCAAACTCTTCTTCAGCCTCCCGGTCGAAAAAGAAGCGGCACCTCTCGAGGTCACCCTCTGGTACATCTGCACATATATAGTCAGTTACTGGGGGCAGGGGCCAGTCTCCGCCTCTTCCAGAGTCCCCTCCAGTTTCTGTTCCTGGTGACCAGCATCCTCGACTTCGGAGTCCCTTCCCGCCCATTGGGGGGGTCTTCCGGTGAGCAGTTTCACCATTGGGCTGCTCTTATGGAGCAGTGGGTGCGGTGGTTGTCACAGCTGCCTGAGCCGGCTAGTCCATCACCGGGGCCTTCGGGCCTCTCAGTTTTGGACCCGCAGGCCAGGCGGTTGACACTCCCAAGTCATGGGGCGCCCTCTCCAGTGCCATCAACTCCGCGCCCTGGTGTCTATCCTCCTCACATGGCTGTGGCACAGGGGTCTACACCGTTGCCTTTATTTTTTCTTCTTCAAATCGGAGTTTACACACTTCTGCCGTAGCGCCACAGTCTGCGACTACAGCTGCCCTGGTGCTGCGCTTGATGCTGGCTTCCCCAGCATTGCATTTAGCGCCATATGCTGTGTCGGCAGCTCACTTGGTGCCACAATCCTTGCCGGCATCGTACTCAGTGCTGCTTCCTATGCCGGCACCGCCTGTGTTCTCGGCACCGCTTCCTGTGGTGGCACCAGGGAATCTGGTGGCACCACACAGGTATCAGAGGTTTTCAACACTGATTCTTTCCCCTCCTCTTCCTTCGTCTTCTTTCCATCTCTTTCCTATCTATACAGTCCCTTCTGAACTGGCAGGGGATGGCATTGAACCTGATCCTGATCTTCAGTTGGGCGATGACTTTGATGATGATGATTCTGCCTTAGGGGCCGGGAACCAACCTTCTACAGAGCCTTTGGTCAAGGACCTTTCCTATACGTCTCTGCTCAGGAATCTAAATTCCACTCTCTCTCTCTGTCTCCAGACCTCGGATATTAATTCTGGGAAGCTGCTGCATTTGCAGTATCTGCATGTTCCCAATATCCCTACAGATTTAACCCCTCTGGTGCAGCCCTCTTTCGAGACTTTATCCCAGATGGTGTGGGATAACCTGGCTGTTGTTCCATCTGTGGCTAAGTCCATAGATAGGAAATATGCCCCTCTCAGGGATTGTCCCATTCTGGCCTCTCAAGCTTTTGCTGATGTCATTGTGGTTCTGGCAGAGAATGACAAGGCTATTCTTCCACAGGAAGCTACAGCACATCCAGTAAACAAAGAATCTCGCAAGATCAACACCTTGGGTAAGTGAGTCTTTGCTGCTTCAGCCTTGGGCATGCGCATTGCTAGCTGTCAGGGTTATTTTTCTCAGTAGGTGTATACACTTTGGCATTCACTCAAAACTACGATAGAAGCTCTTCCCAGTTCGGAGGTTAACACAGAGCTCCTACAGACCATTTCCAGAGGCATTGAGTCCAATAATCAACTGTTTAAAGCTGCCATGGTTGCTTTTGACACTGCCTCCAGAGTGGCGGTGGCTGGTATTTGTACCCTTCGCCACTCTTGATTACATACCTCGGGCTTCACTAATGATGCCCAGCAAAAGGTTATGGCCTTACCTTTCAACGGTATGTATCTTTTTGGGCCTCAGATAGAGCAGGCGCTGGAGGTCACTCAGAAAACTAGGTCAGCCATCAAGACAGCTAGACCCCTTTCTGCAGCCCCTCAAAGGGGTGAGAACAGGCGTCAGTTTTATAACCATCAGTCCTTTCATGGTAAGGGCAGAGGAGGCTTTAACAGAAACCAAACTCCTCAGTCACTAAAGAAATGCAGCAGAAGGCACAGGGCCCCAAAGCACCCAGTGCCACCCTCTGAGATTCCAGCCCAAGTCCCACCTCAGCTGTCCGAGGGGGACTCTTCCTCTGCAGTAGGAGGGCATCTGACTCAGTTTTATGACAGGTTGAAGTCAATAACATGAGACAAATGAGTCCTTAGGATAATCCGAGAGGGGTGCTCTCAATCTGTCGGAAACCCCTCCGGATCATCCAGCCAAGCGACAGCCCAGGCTGTCTGCCTTTCAGTCTGACCTTCTTGCATCCAGGATTCAAGGCCTTCTGAACAACAGTGCAGTAGAAGTAGTTCCACTGGACCAGCAGAACACAGGTTTCTACTCCCATTACTTTCTAGTTCCAAAGAAGACAGGCGGTATGCGCCCTGTTCTTGACCTCAGAAAGTTAAACACATTTCTTTTCAAGGAGAAATTCAAGATGATATCACTCTAGTCTCTTCTACCTCTGATTCGTGAACATGATTGGCTAGCCTCCCTGGATGTGCAGGACGCCTACCAACACATTCTCATACACACAATACACCACAAGTATCTAAGGTTCATGGCACTGGGTCAGCACTTACAATTCAGAGTCCTGCCCTGTGGGCTATCCTCAGCGCCTCGAGTTTTTACAAAGTGCTGTGCAGTTCTTGTGGCGCATCTGAGGAAAATCGGAATCCAGGTGTTCCCATATCTGGATGACTGGCTTCTCGCGAGCCCCTCCAGACAAGAGACCCTAGAGGCCTGGCTACGGCCTCTGACTTCCTCATGTCAATGGGAGTTCTGCTAAACTTGAAAAAGTCGCAGTCACAGCCCTCCCAGAGGCTGCTCTTCATAGGAGCCCTCCTAGACACCTCCTGCGTGAAAGCCCTCCTTCCAGAGGACAGAAAGAGCGATATTCTCGAGATGTCCTGCTTCATCAGAGAAAGCAGCTCAGTCCAAGCTCTCTTGATGCAGCGGATGCTGGGTCTCATGGCATCCTCAGTGTTCACTGTGCCTCTGGCTCGTCTTCACTTGAGAACTTCTCAGTGGATGCTCAGCACTCAGTGGTCCCCAGCCACAAATCCTCTGTCCTTTCACATCAAGGTGACAGAACCACTGAGGCGGTCACTCACCTGGTGGTCTCAGGAGGACAGCCTTCAGGAGGGTTATCCCTTCACCCCTCTGGATTCTCAGGTCTCCATCACCACTGATGCGTCCCTGCTGGGATGGGGAGCTCACTGCCAGAATCTCCACACACAGGGCAGATGGAGTCAGGACGAGTCCCAACTTCACATAAATGTTCTGGAAATGAGAGCCGTCCTTTACATAGTCCGGACCTTGAAGGACATTCTCTGTCACAAGACCATTCTCCTCCAAACGAACAACAAGGCAGTGATGTACCACATCAACAAGCAGGGCATGGCACACTCACACCCCTTATGCAGGGAAGTGATTAGAGTGTGGGAATGGTGCCTAGAGCACAAAGCTCTAATTCAGGTGGTCTGCCTGCCAGGAGTACATAACGATCTAAGGGACCGTCTCAGCAGAACGGAGACAGATCCCCACAAGTGGTCTTTCGACGCAACCATCGTGCAGTCACTCTTCGACAAATGGGTAACTCCAGACCTGGACCTTTTTGTGTCCCCACTCAATGCAAAATTGCCTCTCTTCTGCTCCAGAAATCCAGGACCTGGCGTTTTTTGCCAGGATGCATTCAGACTGCAGTGGACAAAACGCTTTCTATATGCATTTCCTCCTCTTCCCTTAGTTCAGAGTGCTGCTGAAATTGGAGGCACAGGGGGGCAGGATGATTCTCATTGCCCCATTCTGGCCTCATCAGATCTGGTTTCCATTAGTCAACAGATTATCAGAAACCTCCCCGAAACCGCTTCCACTTCAGACGAACCTACTGGCTCAGGGCCCTGTAGTCCATTCTCAACCTGAGGTCCCTTCACCTCCACGCCTGACTCCTGAAGAGATAGAGGTGAACAAGTTTAACATTTCACATAGAGTTTCAGATATTCTATTAGCTGCATGCCAACCAGTTAGTCAAAAGACTTACATGGTTAAGTGGAAGCATTTTTCTCTCTGGTGTGAAAAATTCTCCTGGGACCCATTTTCCTGCTTACCAAGCAAAGTCCTAGAGTGTCTTCTGGACCTCTCTAACACAGGTCCACAGTACTCCACTGTCAAAGTTAATTTTTGCACAATTTCTGCATGCCACGAGCCTGTACTCTCCATGTCTTTGGCTCAGTTATCTGTGATTAAGAGGTTTCTTTGGGGCATTCTGCATATCAGACTGACAATTAGACATCCAGTAGCAGCCTGGGACATTAACTGTGTGCTAGATACGCTCACCTGTAAACCCTTTGAGCCTCTAGGTACTTGTGACTTGTAAGACGGCCTTCCTGGTGGCCATCACTTCTGCCCGAAGAGTATCGGAAATACATGCTTTGGTCACAGCCCCCCAACCCCCAGTACACTGTATTTCACAAAGACAAGGTAGGTCTTAGGACTCACCCCAAGTTTCTTCCTAAGGGTGTCTCAGAATTCCATCTGAACCAGCCCTTGGTCCTTCCTACCTACTTCGCAAACTTCCAGAATGAGGAAGAGCATACCCTTCATTCCCTGGATGTGAAGAGAGCCTTGCGGTTCTTCTTAGACAGGACAAAGGAAATCCACAAGTCTAAACAACCTTTTGTCTCCTTCAGCACAGCCCAGCTGGGTCAACCTGTTGCTATCAGGTGTATTTCAGTGTGCCTAGTAGCATGCCTCCACTAATGCTACTCCGTGGCACAGGTCAAGCTAGAAGGCAGAGTATACACTCATTCTACCAGAGTAGTCGTGGCATCTCTGACTGAAATCCGCACTGTGCCCATTGCAGACATCTGCAGTGCGGCCACTTGGAGTGCTGTGCATACTTCTGTGAAGCAGTACGCCTTGAATGGCTATGCCAGACAACATCAGTCCTTTGGCAAGGCACTCCTTAATTGACTCCTGTCTTAGGTGAGCTCCTGTCTTCTGCCGCCCGTCTCGGGGTGGGATTATTTTAGCTCGGTACTCTCCCATCAGTGTGAAAGAGTAATGGAGACTATGTCCAGGAAGATATGGAAATTACATATCTACTGTAATTCTTGATCTTCTTGGATGGAGTCTCCAACCCTCATTCTCACGCCCACCCACCATCCCCTGAACTCACTTCTCTGTTTGTGGTCTTCACTCCCTCAATGGCCAGGCTGTGAAGATTCTGTTTTGTTGACCCTTCTTACACAGGTCATTCGGACTATTTTATGTCCAATATTAGGTTAGTCTTTCACTAGATTAGTTACGCTGCACCTCCTCGGAAATAAAGGTACTGAGGCAGTTGGAGGGTCGACACCAAGATAGCCTGTGTGGTGCGATTCCTCGCAGCCCTACCTCAGCACCGGCCCTACTGAAAAATGTTGGTTCTTGCTGGGTCCTAGCACCTCCAGCATAGTCCCATCAGTGTGAATGAGTGGTGGAGACTCCATTCAAGAAGATCAAGAATTACTATAGGTACACAATTTCCATTTACAGGTGAGTAATCTGTGTTTTATGTTCGCTTGGAAAGCATACAGACATATTGGTATTGGTCTGAACTGTAAGAGAGCTTTTGGAAACGTGCCCTTCTTCCACCAATCACAGCTTCAGAATGCTAGGTCTCCCTAATTCTGCCAACACTACCTCTTTCTCCTCCTTTTGTCTTTGAAGTCCTTGTCCAGTCGCAAGTCTGGAAAGTGCAAACTAACATTTTCTTGTGTAACTTCCAAGTCATCTTCGAGGATATCTCCTCTATCAGGCCACATCTTTGGAACTATATGTCATCTGCATCAGGGCCACTCTGAAACTTTTTGTTAGCCAGGGGGCGCCGACAGTAACATGCAGTGTCTAGGCGTATATAAACGTGGCAGGCCCATCACTTCTCTGTTCTTACTCCTGCCATTGGTCATCCTTGTCAGACCTGCTGAAGGAAACGTTGTCAAATTAGCTGATCTTCCCTTGTCAATCTTCACCATTCATTACTGCTTGGGTAGTGCTGGAGGCGCACACCCGCTATGGGAGATTTTTTTTGAGTTGGCTTTAACGGTGCCGCCATTTGAGCGACGCTGGCCAGGCCATGCGTGAGGGCGTGCCATTAGGTGCTGCAGACTCCTCCTCCATCTCAGTTCTGTTTCTCCCGCCGAGGCTGCACCTGCTGCGCGGTTAGGGTTTTTCAGGTCTAGGCCTAGTTGTTGTTTATCGACGCTGTTCCAGACTCCTTCTCCTGCTTTTTCTCGACGTCGTCACCGGTAAGACCTTTCTTTTTCTTCTTTATTCAGTGACGCCAAGAGCTGTGCTTGTTTTTTTCTTAATTGTTTCGCATCATGTCAGGTTCGGGGGCAAAACGCAAGTCGAAGGCGAGCCGCACCCCTATGCGTCAGTGCTTCTGTGGCCGGCATTTTTCCGTCACGGACCAGCATGATATTTGCCTCCATTGCCTGGGACCCAACCATAATACGGATGCATGCGATGCCTGTTTCTTGATGGACCATCGTGTCCTGGAAGTCCGCGTGTTCAAGATCGGCAGGGCTTCACTGACTTTCGGGGGACGGCACCGCTCCAGGGATTCCCAGGTAAGGTCTCTAGACCCTTCCTCTGGGTCCCCTCTCAGGCCTATATGGTCTGGAGAGGAGGAGGCCTCCTCATCTTCTCTTGCCGAAGAGGAAGCCTCTTTCACAGTGCTGGAGGAACGCCGAGGTCCCTCCCGGGGCCGCGGCAGGGACACCGCCTCGGCAGTCACCTCCTTGGAGGTGCAGGCTCCCCCCAGTGTCGAGGCCGAGGTGTGCTGGGTCTGGCATCGGTGGACCTCGACGGTGCCTTCCAGCACTGTTTCGATCTCGGCGCCGTGATCAAATGGTGCCGTCTCACTGCACCATGTTAGCTCTCTCACTGTGGGCCTGGTCAGTTCTCTCATGCCGAGTCGGGTCCAGCGCTCGACGGCACAAGGGTCTAGCCGCCGGCGTGGTTGGGGAGTCAGGGCCGGTCTCGGCTTGCAGGGGTCCGGGTTCATCTGGCGCTGCTGCTGGCACCGCGCCGCTTAGAAAAGCATTTCACTGAGACCCCGGGTGGCCAGTATTGTGGTCCAGTTGGTCTCTTCCTCCTTGGAGGAGGAGGAGGAGGATGATTCTGATGTGGACCCCTCCTGGCACCCTCACTCTTCAGAGTCAGGGTCTCCGTGGGACGAGGTGCCAGGCGGCCCAGCGCGCCTATTCCTCTGTCTCCTCTGCTGTCCTCCCCTGAGGCCTCCCAGGCTGGGGGAGGTCAGGGGTCCCTGGAGGGGCATCGCATGGAGGCGAAGGGAGGGGCTGTCCCTCCTGGGGGAGGGTTGTGGCAGCTGCCGATCCCGGTGCTGCTGCACCCCCTCGGGGTTGGGGGGGTCGCTGGGGTTGAGGAGGGTGTTCTTGGAGTCCGGGGGGTCGAGAGATAGGGTTCAGGCACCTCGGTCTTCACCTGCCACCCTTCAGGGGTGGGTAGGAGCCATAGTGCCAGGCCCCGTCTTTCCCTCTTGACTCTCAGGGACCCCTCTGGTGGCGTTGCTGTGGGCTGCCTTTCTGGACCCATGCAGCCCCAGGTTCATCACAGGGGAGCATCGCCTACTAGGATCTTCCAGGCTTCGCATCCCCAGGGTTCTGTTCTGCCACCTGGTTTGTTGGCCGGAATCCCGCCAGCTCAGGCCCCATTCCCCGGATTTCAGAGCCTCAGCAGAGGACAGTTGCATCACCATAGGTGCCCCTCTCCCATTCCTCTGCAGCCACCTCTCCCAGGCCATGTCGGTCCTATGGGCCCGTTATCCTGGGAGACGTTCAGAGGCTGAAGAGGAATCTAATAGATTTCTTTGACTGGGTGACCAAAGTAGTAGACCAGGGAGGGGCTGTGGACATGGCCTACCTAGACTTTAGCAAGGCATTTGACACAGTCCCACACAAAGATTATTAGTCAAATTAACCAGCCTGGGAGTGGTCCCAGGGTGGTAGCCTGGGTAAAACATTGGCTGGACAACAGGACACAGAAGGTAATTGTAAATGGAGTCCACTCTGAAGAAAGGGCGGTTACTAGTGGGCACGTAGGGTTCAGTATTGGGTCCAGTCCTTTTAATGTCTTCATCAGTGACATTGCAGAGGACTGGAAGGAAAAGTATGCCTTTTGCAGATGACACAAAGATCTGCAACAGGGTTGATACACAAGGAGGTGTGGAAAGGATGAAAAGGACTTGGCAAGGTTGGAGGAATGGTCAGACGATGGCAGTTAGGATTCAATGCAAAAAGTCAAAATGCACCTGGGAAACAAGAACCCAGGGAAGAATACATAATGGGTGGGAGGTAGTAACAACAACAAAAATGGAAACGGACCTGGGGTAATCATATCAGATGACCTAAGGTTAGCAAGCAATGTGAGAAGGCAGTAGGGAGGGCTGGGGGTATACTGGGATGTATAGGGAGGCATCAGCAGCAGAAAACAGGAAGTTGTTATCCTCTGTACAGACAGTTGGTGAGACCCCATCTGGAATACTGAGTTCAGTTCTGGAGACCCCATCTCCACAAGGACATAGACAGGATAGAGGCAGTCCAGAGGAGGGCAACTAAAATGGTGCAGGGTCTGCAAGAGAAGCCGTATGAGGAGAAACTAAAGGAGCTTAATATGTATACGCTTGAGGAAAGAAGGGAGAGGGGGGACATGATAGAAACTTTCAAGTACCTCAAGGGAATCAACAAAGTCCAAGAGGGTAGCATCTTTCAGAAAAAGAGACTTGCAAGAACAAGGGGACACAATTTAAAGATAGAAGGAGGGCCGTTCAGGGGCAATGTGAGGAAGTATTATTTCACAGAGAGGGTAGTGGATGCATGGAACAGCCTTCCTGAGGAAGTTGTGGGGTCTAAAACTGTGGGAGAATTCAAGAATGCATGGGGCAGACATAAGGCAATTCTTGTGGGGGGGCAGGAAGATGTAGGCTGTTGGTTAACTAGGATCTGCGGCCTATCCTGTAGTTAGGGAAATGGGCAGACTAGATGGGCCTAGCGGTCCTTATCTGCCGTCAGAGTCTATGTTTCTATGGCTCTGCGGTGGCCTTGCCCTCATATGTTAGTTGTATGCATGAGCAGGTATTTCGCCTAACCCCACCGCCGCAGGAGTCCTCTGGACATTCGAGCTCTCCATCATCCTCGTCGTCTCCCTCCTCGGAGGGAGAGGAACCCACTGCTCATCTCTCCTCCAGTGCTGATTTCACTGAATATCAGTGATTCCTTTCAAGGATGCTGAGGGATCTTCATATCTCCTTTGTTAGGTGAGACAATACCGAACAGGAGACGTGTGAATTCCTCGGCGAATTCAGTGCCCAGCATTTGGTGGTACTATCCTGGCCTGTTCCCTTCCAGGAGGCATCTGTCCATTCCTGGCAGTTGCCAGCCGCCCTTTCTCCAGCCCCGGCAGACTGCAGAAGAAGGTATTGTGCCCCATCAGAATCTCTAGGTACTCACTGTGGGTGCCACCGCCTGGCGCACGACCGTCCACTGGATTCAGATTCCCTACAATTTGACCAGTGGGGGCGAAGAGTGTTCTGTTCCTCTCATGGTGATGTTAAAAAACTGCATCACATCAGGCTCACTATGCTGCCTACAGTAGGCATTTGTGGTCGATGCTTTCCCAAATCTTAGCATCAATGCCTGATATGGAGCAAACCAGAAAAGCTATTGCCTGTCTGCTATAGGCCTAGAGCTGGCAAGACACCAAACAAGGGCATCTTATGACACCAGTGAAGTGGCTTCCAGGCTTGCAGGGACAGTGATCTGTATTAGATGGATGGCATGGCTTTGTCTGTCAAGGTTGTCATACCTGGCCCGGCGTCGGGTGATTCGCTCTGCTTTCCGGGGGACCCGTCTCTTTTCCTCCAGAGCTAGGAGACTTCTGCAGTGGCTTCCTCCATGTCCTCGTACTCGGGGGCACCTCCTAGCTCTCCTCCATCATAGGCTTCTCACTTGATTAACCCAGGGTCTTCCCCTCCTGTTTCCCACCAACAGGAGGCTGGGGGTCTTGCTCCCTCAGGGTTTCTTTACCCCTTGAGAGAGGCTATGCCTCACCAAGCAGTAATGAATGGTGAAGATTGAAGGAAGATAGGAAAGTTACGCACTACTGTAATTTTGATCTTCTTGTATCTTCACACCATACTGATACCCACCCACCTTCCCTCAGTGGCCTTCTACTGCGCGCCTCCCCCCCTCCTCGCTCTCCCTTTCCTTGGCCTTTATGCCAAAAAAACACCTGTCCTGGTTTCCGTTCTTCTTGGACGGATCTTTTTTCCCTCAAGGTAAAGGGGAACAAATAGGACTTTTTCTCCTATCCTGAGAGAACTCTTTCTGACTGCCCCTAAGGGTGATCTCTGGGCTCCTTAGCCACGTTGTTCAGTTCACAGCTGAACAGACCGTCCCTCTTGGTTCGGCCTCAAAATTAAGGTTTCCCCTGGCAGGCATTATTTAATTGTCAGCTTCTTCTGCTTGGTGCTTCTGCACTTCTTAACCTTGAACTGCTGCCTTTGCCTTGCCTTCAGGGAGTCCGACTGAGTTCCCACTCTATCCTTCATACAAAGCTGCCTTTTATAGGGCCTAACCCCTACCCACACACTTCGTGTTAACACTTAATAAGGTGCTAAGGGGCTTACCCCCCTCATAGTTGGGCGCTCTCCTTCCAGAACAGATTTCTATCTGGGCAGTCTATAAGCTCTCAGCTAGAGTGTAGGGGGTTGGGATGATGTGAAGATAGAGAATCTGCCCTTTGTGTCCATTCTATACGAGCGGTTCAGTTGAACCTTTTCTCAGTCCTATCAGGAGGGATTCTTGCTCCCTTGGTTTTGGTTCCGAGCTTATAACCCTCTCAACCAGTGTATCTATGGGCAGTGTTCTCCCCTCTCAGCATCCCTTCTTTTTCTTCTCTTTCTTCTTCTTCTTCTTCCTTTTGTCTTTATCTGTTCCTCCCGTAGAGCCACCCCAGATGGGAGGCCCTGCGGTCCCTTAAGGTAGGTATTCTCCCTCTTCTAGCTGTCCTCTACCAGCTTATTCCTTCTTCAAGTTTATATCCTTTCCTTTTACTGTCCCTCGGCTCTCTTGCCTCGCTCTCCCCTTTTTTCCTTTACCCTTTATTTTGCCACTCCGGCTACCAGAACTGAGATGAAGGAGGAGTCTGCGGCACCTAACGGCCAACCCCTCGCGCATGACGCAGTGCGTCGCTCTTGTGGGCGGGCGCCACTGAGTGGACTCAAAGGGAAAAAATAAATCTTTCCATAGCGGGGGTGCGCCTCCGGCACTACCCAATCAGTAATGAATGGTGAAGATACAACAGAAGATCAAGAATTACGGTAGGTACGCAATTTTCATTTTCTGTTCATTATTTTACTTCCCTTAGTGTTCTGTCTTCATCTCTGGTGTGCCTCCAAAGTCAAAAGAACCGTTGTTCCTGTATTGAAAGTGTGGAGATAAGATTTACAAAGAGGATGCACGCGTAGTTTGTTAGTGCTGTTTAGGCCTGTCTCACAGCATGAAGAGTTTTAAGATTTGCCAGAGCTTTGCTAGCCTAGTGGTAAAGAGGGCTGAGGCGCTGAAGACACTTTACCTTTTCCCATGCCAGCGACATCCATTCGGGAATGGATGCGGGTCGCTCAGGGGTTGGCCGGGGGAGGGAGGATGGAGCGTCAGTCAAACTGCTCTCCTCCATCATGGAGGGAGGACCTTGTGACTTGGTGATCAACTGCCACCTGAAGGAATCCTGGTGGAGGTGCACACAAGTCACCACTATTGGGGGCTACGGACAGAGCACCGGGGCATAAATCCATGGAGGTGGAGTACGCACAGTGTGCTCATTGCACATTGTGTGAGGGGCCAGGGGAGAAAACGCAGAGGAGGAAAATCTGGGGGACGGGCTCCATGAAACCCTGTCCGTCAAGCCGTTGGCCTTCTTGCTCTCTCTGGGAATCTGGGATCTTCTGAATTTGTGTTCCCAGTAGGGGAGCGAGACCATTCTGCCACAAAGGAGCAGAAACACCATCATAGCAAAAAAAAGATTTGCCAGAGCTTCAGCCAGGCTACGAGGCAACAATATAAGAATGCTCTAGAAAATTTCCTTCTACTAAAGACACTGAAAATCGTGGAGAAGGAAAAGGGTTCAAAATCTTCTTCTCCTTTACTGTCGACCAAAAAGTGGCCAAAGTCTATAAATAGAGACAAAGAAGGGTCGCTGTCACGGGCCACCTCCTCATCTGGACATAAGCACAGACACAGGGAAAAGGACAAGTGTGGTAGATGGTGAGGTCCCGGGCACCATTGAGAAAAGGTATGTCCTCATCAGCGTCCACTCTGGAGGCATTGATTACAGACCCCTCAACTCTCATTGAAACACCAAGGTTGGGGCTTGGCTTTGGCACATCCATGCCTACTATGGATGGTATGATACAGTTGGGCCAAGGCCCTTCAATGCAAGTAGTCCCAGCCCCTTTGTATGGTGCCATCGACTCCCAGGCTGTGCTGGTGTCATTTTCTGAAATGATTTGACACATTCTAGCAGGGTTGCCAGTGCAGGTAGTTATTCCACCAACAAGGCCTTCTGGTACTGTGCCCCCATTGACAGGTTTCAGTAGCTCACCATTGATTCCTGCCTGCATGTAGTTATTCCACCGATGGGTCCTTCTGGTACTGTGCCCCCATTGATGGACTCCAATAGCTCACCACAGTTTCCTGCCTCTCAGCTATTGCCGGTCCATTCTACTGCTGCCTTCGATGATCGTGCTGACTATGACAAAAGAGAATATAATCCTTACCTTATAGATTTAGAGGAGGAATATAAGGGAGAACAATTTCTGGAGAGTCCCCCCCCTCACTTTAGTTCTACTCTCTTGTTATATAGTGAGAACTCAGTGGTTTATACCCCTAGATCACTTCCTGAAGACCCATCTTTCCAAGCCATGATACAACAGATGCAGTCTTGGTTTATGCCTCGAGATCTCCTCCTAAGGACCCAGCATTCCAGGCCGTGATGCAGCAGATGCAGTCTGCCATGGGCTTTACAGCGCAAGAGGAAGATGGCCACTGAAAGAAGTCTCATGGAAGTTTGGAGGAGCTCTGCTTCCTCTCCATTATCATTGCACCTATATATCCTGCATTAAAAGATGCTACTTTTGCTACATGGTACAGATCAAACACACTCGGTGCCCTACAGGGTGCATGCCTCAGACAGCTAGTGTTGGAACCCGCTTGGGAGGGAGCATTCTTAAACCTGGTAGTCTCAAACGGGGATGGAGAGAGAATCTCAGATTTAGAAGTGGGTAGCCATCTGGGAACAAGTGACCACCAAACTCTGGTTCACAATAAACTCATCTGTAGAGTCAAGCCATACAAAAGCAAATGTGTTGGACTTTAGGAGGGCTGACTTTGGCAAAAATGGAAGAGTGCCTCAGAAAAGCACTAGAAAACAGGCAAGAAGGAGAGGTGGAAGAAATATGGGGAAAAATCAAAACTGCCATCACAGAGGCAACAAGCCTTTATGTGATGTAAATCAACAAAACAAAGGAAAAAGCCAGTATGGTTCTCAAAAGAGGTGGCAGGAAAGGTTAAGGAGAAAAGGATAGCATTCAGGAAATATAAGGAAACAGAAGGAGCAGGACAGAGAACTATCAGTTAAAGTAGAAAGAGGTAAGGAAGGCAGTCAGAATAGCACATGCTCAAACTGAGGAAAAGATAGCCAACTCTGTTAAGAGGGGGGATAAAACCTTTTATAGGTACATTAGGGAGCGAAGAAAGACCAAGAGAGAGAGAGATACTGAGGCTTAATAAAGGGGAGGGAATGTGGGCAGAGGGTGACGGTGAAAAAAGCAGGGATACTAAATGAATACTTCTGCTCAGTATTCACAAAAGAAGAGGAGGGGGAGATACCTAAACCAAACAATAGAAACACTCTGGATAGTGGGGTCGATACCAGTCCATTCACAGAAGAAAGGGTTCTGAAAAAACTCTTAAAACTGAAGGTGGACAAAGCAATGGGGCCTGATGGGATTCACCCCAGAATTCTAAAAGAATTAAGGGTAGAACTAGTGACACCACTGACTAACCTCTTTAACAAATCATGGGAGGATGTGGTGGTAACTAAGGACTGGAGGAGGGTGGATGTGGATTCCACGTCACAAAAGTAGGAGCACGGCAAAGGCAGGAAACTACAGACCCGTTAGTTTGACCTCAGTGGTAAGGAAAATGATGGAATCACTTCTGAAGGAAAGAGTTGTTGAATACCTAGAGGCCAGCAGGGCACAGGACCCAAGGCAGCATGGATTCACAGCGGGAAGGTTGTGTCAGACAAATCTAATAAGTTATTTGATTGGGTGAGTCAAGCCATACAAAAGTGAGGGTACTAGACTTCAGGAGGGCTGACTTTGGCAAGATGGGAGAGTGCCTCAGAAAAGCACTAGAAAACAGGCTAGAAGGAGGTGTGGAGCAACAATGGGGAATCATAAAAACTGCTATCACAGAGGCAACAAGCCTTTGTGTGAAGCAAATAAACAAATCAAAACGAAAGAAAAAGCCACTATGGTTCTCAAAAGAGGTGGCTGGAAAGTCAGGAAGAAAAGACAGCATTCCAGAAGTATAAGGAAACACAGAAAGAGCAGGACAGAGAGCTGTACCAGTTAAGGCAGAAGAAGGCAGGAGGGAAGTCAGAATAGCAAAGGCCCAAACTGAGAAAAGATAGCCAACTCAGTTAAGAAGGGGATAAAACCTTTATAGGTACATCAGTGAGCATAGAAAGACAAAGGAGGGATAGTGAGGCTGAATAGAATGAACGTGGGTGGGCAGAGGGGACAGTGAAAAGCAGGGATACTGAACAAATATTCTGCTCAGTATTCACAAAAGAGGAGGGGAAGTGCCTAATCCATTTAACAGAAGCACTCTTGATGGGGGCTCATCCCAGTCCTTTCACAGAAGAAAGGGTTCTGCAAGAACCCTAAAACTGAAGGTGGACAAAGCAATGGAGCCTGATGGAATTCACCCCAGAATTCTAAAATAATTAAGGAGGGAACTAGTGAAACCACTGGCAACTCTTTTTAATAAATTATGGGAGGATGGTGTGGTACCCGAGGACTGGAGGAAGGCGGATGTGATTCCCCTTCACAAAAGTGGGACCAAGACAGGGGCAGGAAACTACAGACGTGTCAGTCTGACCTCTGTGGTAGGGAAAGTGATGGAGTCACTTCTGAAGGAAAGAATAGTTGAGTACCTAGAGGCCAGTGGGGCACAGGACCAAAGGCAGCTTGGGTTCACAGCTGGAAGGTCATGTCAGACGAATCTAATAGATTTTTTTGGCTGGGTGCCCAAAGTAGTAGACCAAGGGGGGCTGTGGGCAGGGCCTACCTAGACTTTAGCAAGGCATTTGACACAGTCCCACACAAAAGATTAATAGTCAAATTAACCAGCCTGTGAGTGGTTCCCAGGGTGGTAGCCTGGGTAAAACATTGGCTGGACAGCAGGACACAGAAGGTAATTGTAAATGGAGTCCACTCTGAAGAAAGAGGGTTTACTAGTGGGGTACCGCAGGTTTCAGTATTGGGTCTAGTCCTTTTTAATGTCTTCATAAGTGACATTGCAGAGGGACTGAAGGAAAAGTATGCCTCTTTGCTGATGACACAAAGATCTGCAACAGGGTTGATACACAAGGAGGCGGAAAGGATGAGAAGGACTTGGCAAGGTTGGAGGAATGGTCAGAAGTATGGCAGCTAGGATTCAATGCAAAGAAGTGCAAAATAATGCACCTGGGAAACAAGAACCCAGGGGAAGAATACACAATTGGGGGGTGGGAGGTAGTAACAACAACAAAAAAGGAAAGGGACCTGGGGGTAATCATATCAGATGATCTTAAGGTTAGCAAGCAATGTGAGAAGGCAGTAGGGAGGGCTGGAGGTATACTGGGATGCATAGGGAGAGACATCAGCAGCAGAAAACAGGAAGTTGTTATCCCTCTGTATAGACAGTTGGTGAGACCCCATGTGGAGTACTGTGTCTAGTTCTGGAGACCCCATCTCCGCAAGGACATAGACAGGATAGAGGCAGTCCAGAGGAGGGCAACTAAAATGGTGCAGGGTCTGCAAGAGAAGCCGTATGAGGAGAGACTAAAGGAGCTTAATATGTATACCCTTGAGGAAAGAAGGGAGTGGGGGGACATGATAGAAACTTTTAAGTACCTCAGTGGAATCAACAAAGTCCAAGAGGGTAGCATCTTTCAGAAAAAGAGACATGCAAGAACAAGGGGACACAATTTAAAGATGGGGGGGACGGTTCAGGGGCAATGTGAGGAAGTATTATTTCACAGAGAGGGTTGTTGATACGTGGAACAGCCTTTCTGAGGAGGTTGTGGGGTCTAAAACTGTGGGAGAATTCAAGAATGCATGGGGCAGACATAAGGCAATTCTTGTGGGGGGTAAGAAGAAATAGGCTGTTGGTTAACTAGGAACTGCGCCTTATCCTGTAGGTAGGGAAATGGGCAGACTAGATGGGCCAAGCAGTCCTTATCTGCCGTCAAAGTCTGTGTTTCTATGTTTCTGTGACCAAAGTAGTAGACAAAGGAGAGGCTGTGGACATGGCCTACCTAGACTTTAGCAAGACATTTGACACAGTCCCACATGAAAGATTAATAAACAAGTTAGCCAGCCTTGTAGTGGGTCCCAAGGTGGTAGCCTGGGTAAAAAACTGGCTGGACAACAGGATGCAGAGGGTAATAGTAAACGGAGTCCACTCTGAAGAAAGGGGGGTTACTACCGGGGTACTGCAGGGTTCAGCAAATAAACAAATCAAAATGAAAGAAAAAAACACTATGGTTCTCAAAAGAAGTGGTGGGGAAGATTCGGGAGAAAAAGATAGCATTCAGGACGTATAAGGAAACAGAGAAGGAGCAGGACAGAGAACTGTACCAGTTAAAGCAGAAGGAAGCGGGGAAGGAAGTCAGAATAGCAAAGGCCCAAACTGAGGAAAAGATAGCCAGCTCGGTTAAGAAAGGGGAATAAAACCTTTTATATGTACATTAGGGAGCAAAGAAAGACTAAGGCAGGGATACTGAGGCTGACTGATTAAAGAGAAAGATGGTTGGGCAGAGAGCGACAGTGAAAATGCAGGGATACTGAACGAATACTTCTGTTCAGTATTCCCAATGGAAGAGCGGGGGAGATACCTAATCCAGTCAACAGAAGCACTCTGGATAGTGAGGTTGATATTAGTCTTTTCACAGAAAAAAGGGTTCTTAAAGAACTCTTAAAACTGAAGTTGGATAAAGCAATGGGGCCTATTGTGATTCACCCCAGCATTTTAAAATAACTAAGTGAAGAACTAGTAACACCACTAACTACCCTTTTTAATAAATCATGGGAGGATGGTGTGGTACCTGAGGACTGGAGGAGGGCGGATGTGATTCCCCTTCACAAAAGTGGGAGCAAGACAGAGGCAGGAAACTACAGACCTGTCAGTTTGACCTCAGTGGTAGGGAAAATGATGGAATCACTTTTAAAGGAAAGAATTGTTGAGTACCTAGAGGCCAGTGGGGCGCAGGACCCAAGGCAGCATGGGATTCACAGCAGGAAGGTCATGTCAGACAAATCTAATTGATTTCTTTGACTGAATGACCAAAGTAGTAGACCAGGGAAGGGCTGTGGACATGGCCTACCTAGACTTTAGCAAGGCATTTGACACAGTCCCGCACAAAAGATTAATAAACAAGTTAGCCAGCCTTGTAGTGGGTCCCAAGGTGGTAGCCTGGGTTAAAAACTGGCTGGACAACAGGATGCAGAGGGTAATAGTAAACGGAGTCCACTCTGAAGAAAGGGGTACTACCGGGTACTGCAGGGTTCAGCAAATAAACAAATCAAAACGAAAGAAAAAAACACTATGGTTCTCAAAAGAAGTGGTGGGGAAGATTCGGGAGAAAACGATAGCATTCAGGAAGTATAAGGAAACAGAGGAGGAGCAGGACAGAGAACTATACCAGTTAAAGCAGAAGGAAGCTGGGAAGGAAGTCAGAATAGCAAAGGCCCAAACCAAGGAAAAGATAGCCAGCTCGGTTAAGAAGGGGGGATAAAACCTTTTATAGGTACATTAGGGAGCAAAGAAAGACTAAGGCAGGGATACTGAGGCTGAGTGAATAAAGAGGAAGGTGGTTGGGCAGAGAGCGACAGTGAAAATGCAGGGATACTGAACGAATACTTCTGTTCAGTATTCCCAATGGAAGAGCGGGGGAGATACCTAATCCAGTCAACAGAAGCACTCTGGATAGTGGGGTTGATGCCAGGCCTTTCACAGAAGAAAGGGTTCTGAAAGAACTCTTAAAACTGAAGCTGGATAAAGCAATGGGGCCTGTTGGGATTCACCCCAGCATTTTAAAATAACTAAGTGAAGAACTAGTAACACCACTGACTACCCTTTTTAATAAATCATGGGAGGATGGTGTGGTACCTGAGGACTGGAGGGGGGCGGATGTGATTCCCTTTCACAAAAGTGGGAGCAAGACAGAGGCAGGAAACTACAGACCTGTCAGTTTGACCTCAGTGGTAGGGAAAATGATGGAATCACTTTTAAAGGAAAGAATTGTTGAGTACCTAGAGGCCAATGGGGCGCAGGACCCAAGGCAGCATGGGATTCACAGCAGGAAGGTCATGTCAGACATATCTAATTGATTTCTTTGACTGGGTGACCAAAGTAGTAGACCAGGGAAGGGCTGTGGACATGACCTACCTAGACTTTAGCAAGGCATTTGACACAGTCCTGCACAAAATTTTAATAAACAAGTTAACCAGCCTTGTAGTGGGTCCCAATGTGGTAGCCTGGGTAAAAAACTGGCTGGACAACAGGATGCAGAGGGTTAATAATAAACGGAGTCCACTCTGAAGAAAGGGGGGTTACTACCGGGGTACTGCAGGGTTCAGCAAATAAACAAATCAAAACGAAAGAAAAAAACACTATGGTTCTCAAAAGAAGTGGTGGGGAAGGTTTGGGAGAAAAAGATAGCATTCAGGAAGTATAAGGAAACAGAGAAGGAGCAGGACAGAGAACTGTACCAGTTAAAGCAGAAGGAAGCGGGGAAGGAAGTCAGACTAGCAAAGGCCCAAACCGAGGAAAAGATAGCCAGCTCGGTTAAGAAGGGAGGATAAAACCTTTTATAGGTACATTAGGGAGCAAAGAAAGACTTAAGGCAGGGATACTGAGGCTGACTGAATAAAGAGGAAGGTGGTTGGGCAGAGAGTGACAGTGAAAATGCAGGGATACTGAACGAATACTTCTGTTCAGTACTCACAATGGAAGAGCAGGGGAGATACCTAATCCAGTCAACAGAAGCACTCTGGATAGTGGGATTGATATTAGTCCTTTCACAGAAGAAAGGGTTCTGAAAGAACTCTTAAAACTGAAGCTGGATAAAGCAGTGGGGCCTGTTGGGATTCACCCCAGCATTTTAAAATAACTAAGTGAAGAACTAGTAACACCATTGACTACCCTTTTTAATAAATCATGGGAGGATGGTGTGGTACCTGAGGACTGGAGAAGGGCGGATGTGATTCCCCTTCACAAAAGTGGGAGCAAGACAGAGGCAGGAAACTACAGACCTGTCAGTTTGACCTCAGTCGTAGGGAAAATGATGGAATCACTTTTGAAGGAAATAATTGTTGAGTACCTAGAGGCCATGGGGCGCAGTACCCAAGGCAGCATGGATTCAAGGGTGTAGGCAGGCATACTCACTGTGCACATTTGTGTACAGTTTTGTTGAGTGCCTGTCACAAACCATATGCCTTTCTGTTAACATTTTCATTCTAATCTGTAGTATTTTGGTTTGTGTAGGCAACAGAGGAGTGTCTCTGTTTAAACTTCTGTTGTTTGGGAGACAGATACATGTATAACCTCTTTAAAGAGTAGAAGAATCATGTGACAACAATCTGACTTGTTTGGAAGGGGTACCATTTGGAGAGGCTATGTACCTTTTCTAATGGGTGGGGGTGTATCTGTCGGAGCTTGTGTGTACAGACTGAAATGTCTGGCTACACCCCTACATGGATTCACAGCAGGAAGGTCATGTCAGACAAATCTAATTGATTTCTTTGACTGGGTGACCAAAGGGAAGGGCTGTGAACATGGCCTACCTAGACTTTAGCAAGGCATTTGACACAGTCCCGCACAAAACATTAATAAACAAACTAGCCAGCCTGGGTGTGGGTCCCAGGGTGGTTGTCTGGGTAAAACACTGGCTGGACAACAGGACACAGAGGGTAATAGTAAATGGAGTCCACAGTGAAGAAAGGGGGGTTACTAGTGGGGTACCGCAGGGTTCAGTACTGGGGCCGGTCCTTTTAATATTTTTATAAGGGACATTGCAGAGGAACTGGAAGGAAAAGTATGTCTCTGCAGATGACACAAAGATCTGCAACAGGGTTGCTATGCAAGATGGGGTGGAAAGGATGAGAAGGGACATGGCAGGGTTGGAGGAATGGTCAAATGTATGGCAGCTTAGATTCAACGCAAAGAAGTGCAAAGTAATGCACCTGGGAAACAAAAACTCCTGGGGAAGAGTACACAGTGGGGGTGAGATACTAACAACAAAAATGGAAAGGGACCTCGGGGTAGTCTTATCAGACGACCTAAAGGTAGGTAAGCAATGTGAGAAGGCAGTAAGGAGGGCTGGGGGGATACTGGGATGCATAGGGAGAAGCATCACCAGTAGAAAAACAGGAGGTTGTTACCCTTCTGTACAGACAGTTGGTGAGACCCCATCTGAAGTATTGCATGCAGTTCTGCAGACCCCATTTCCGCAAGGACATAGATGGGATGGAGGCTGTCCAGAGGAGGGCAACTAAAATGGTGCAGGTGATGCACCAGAAGCCATACAAAGAGAGACTAAAGGAGCTTAATATGTCTAGCCTCAAGGAAAGGAGGGAGAATGGGGACATGATAGAAACGTTCAAGTACCTCAAGGGAATCAACAAAGTCCAAGAGGGTAGCATCTTTCAGAAAAAGTGATGTACAAGAACAAGGGGGCACAATTTTAAGATAATGGGGGGATGGCTCAGAGGTAATATAAGGAAGTATTTTTTTCACGCAGAGGGTTGTGGATGCATGGTATGGCCTTCCTGAGGAGGTCGTGGAGTCAAAAACAGTGGGGGAATTCAAGAATGCATGGGATAGACATAAGGCAATTCTAGTGGGAGGTAGGAGGAGGTAGGCTGTTGGTTAATTAGGATCTGCAGCTTATTGAAATGGTAGGGCCTTATTTCCTGTGTACCCGCCTGAACACTTGGGCCTTATCTCTAGTCCAAGCCATCCACAGATTAGCTCCTAACCCAAGTGCCCCTCCTGCCAAGTTGTTGTCCAGCTCTTGCTGACAGAATCGCAATTATTCACCCCTCCTCCGTTTCTGCTTGTGTTATGTCTTGCTGCTGAAATTGATTTGCAGTTGCTAGCCTTGTTTACTAACTTCGCATAACTGAGTACCTCTGCTGTTGCCTGTTTCTGCCTTTGTCTCCTGCATGCTTTTGATGCATTTATTCAATGTAATTAATGCTCTGCCTTTGTCTCCTGTTTGCTTTTGATGTCTTTATTAAATGTATTTAATTCTGAGTCGCCCCTGAAAAAGGGACCCTCTTGTCTCAGTGGACCTACCTGGTCAATAAATTTCACTAAATAAATACAATAAATCTATTAGGCAGGGACATGGGCAGATTAGGTGGGCCAAACAGTCCTTATCTGCCATCAGATTCTGTGTTTCTATGCACTGCTGCAGTTCCTAGAAAGGCTGATAAGCAGTGTCCTGCACCATCTGCTAAGCCTTTTTATGTTAACTAGTTTGAAACTGATTCTATGGTCACCATGGCTGCTTATGATAGGTCTAGGACCCCTAAACATTCTGAGTACTTTGCCTCCGTAAGCAATAATACCCGAGCGGGTAGGCAGTATTGGGCTATACCAGACCACCCAGGAGTGTAGTGAGGTCTGACGCCGCAGGCAGAGGGCCTTATAGCTCCTGGCAGGTCCGGTATAGCCCATACCGCCCACCTTGGAGGGCATTATTGCGCTTAGAAAACGGACCACGGTATAATATATGTTTAGAAATGAAAAAAAATTTGTTTAAATGCTAAAACCCATTTATTTTGTAATAAAGTAGATCTTCCTGGACATCAGTCTCAACCACTCGTTCACACTATTGGGATCTGCGCTGGAGGCAGTAGGACCCATCGGGAACAAACTTTTTGCTGGAGGGTCGGCGCCAGAGATGGCGCCGTGAGGAACGGCGCCGCGAACCCTAGCTCGTGCGGTAACAACTATCTCAGCGTCGACCCTCCAACCGCCTCAGTTCCTTTTTTCCCGCCGTCGAGTGCACTTCAGTGACGACGTCACTCGCCTGTCGGGAGTCAAACTTCAAACTAGCAGCATAGTTTTCAGTTTTTATTATTTTGTAGTATTATCTCGATACAGTATCGCTTAAATTTATTCTTATTTTTAAAATAAATACAATAAAGAAGTCTCAGTCTACCTTGACGGAGTCGACCATGAGCAGGTCAGGTGACGGTAGGGAGACTTCGTTATGAAAGCTGTTCAGTCAGTCGGGCTGGGTCCGGTCTGCCGCCTTCTCCGGAGGGAGGGTCTGACAACGGTCAGTCCAGTGCCAGGGGGATAGGTGGTCCCCCCGGAAGCATAAAAATAAACTGTCGCACTCTCGGCACCATTCGGCCTCGAGCTCTTCTTCGGCCCGCAGGTCTAAAAAGAGAAGGCATCACTCGAGGTCGCCCTCTGATATGTCTGCGCGTAGACGCTCGGTTTTCGGGGCTAGTTGCCGGTCTCCTCCTCCGGAGTCGCCAACCTCTGCTCCTGGTAGCCAACGGCTTCGACATCGGAGCCCTACCCCGCCCGCAGGTAGGTCTTCAGATGAGCAGTTTCATCAGTGGGCCGCTCTTATGGAGCAATGGGCTCGGAGGTTGGTTCGGCTACCTGTCTCGGTTGCTCGTGGGCCTTCGGGCTCTCTGGGTGACCAGGTAGGGCGGTTGGACCTTCCTGGTCGCGCAGCACCTTCTTCGGTGCCGTCGACTCTGCGCTTAGGTGCCCCCCAACATGGCTGCGGCGCAGGGGGCCACACCGATGCCCTTATCTCCTGCTCTTCTTCCTTCAGAACCTGTTTTTCGGAGTCTGGGAGTGTTTTCGGCGTCATGTGGCCTCGCGGCGCCGTCCTCGGCATCGATGCTGTCCTCGGCGCCGCCCTTGCCGCGGTTTCGGTGCCGCTGGCGCTATGCGGCCTCGCTGGCAGTTATTCTCGGTGCCGCAGCCCTCGCACCGCGGCCTCAGGGACCTCTTTTCACTTGTTTCCTCTTCTCCTCTTCTGAATTTCATTCCTTTCCTGTCCATACAGTCCCTCCCTGGACTGTCAGGAGATGACGTTGAGCCGGACCCAGACCTTCGGTTGGGTGATGAAGTGGACAAAGCAGGATCTATTACTGCTACAGAGCCTGTGGTCGAGGACCTATCCTTTAAGTCTCTGTTGAAAAATCTGAGTTCCACACTTTCTCTCCAAACTACAGACATCGATCCTGGGAAATTGTTGAGACTCCAATATCTTCATGCCTCGGAGATCCCCTACGGATTTGACTCCTCTGATTCAGCCTTCATTCGAGACGCTGTCTCAAATGGTATGGAATAATCCTGCTCTTAACCCTTCGGTGGCTAAATCCATTGATAGGAAATATTCAGCCCCCAAGGATCGTCCCATTTTGGCATCTCAAGCCTTTGAGGATCCTATTGTAGTCCTGGCAGAGAATGATAAGGTCGTTCTTCCTCAAGCTACTACAGCTCGACCTATTAACAAAAAATCTCGTAAGATAAACACCTTAGGTAAGAGAGTCTTTGCTGCTTCTACTGTAAGTATGCGTATTGCCAGTTACCAAGGCTATTTTTCTCAGTATGAGTATATCCTGTGGCATTCTATTAAACAGATGGTTGAAGCCCTACCAGAGTCAGATTCAAAGCCAGAGCTTCTTCAAACCATTACCAGAGGTATTGAATCTAATAACCAGCAGGTTAAAGCAGCCATGGATGCTTTTGACACTGCTTCCCGTTCAGCGGCTGCTGGTATTTGCACCCAGCGTCATTCCTGGCTGCGCACTGCGGGCTTTACGAATGACACGCAGCAGCAGGTGATGGCATTGCTCTTTGACGGTGTATATCTTTTTGGTCCTCAGGTAGAGCAAGCTCTAGAAGCTACACAAAAGACTAGGTCAGCCATTAAGTTGGCTCGGCCCCCTCCTGCCCCCTCTCGAGGGCATGCCAGTAAACGACAGTTTCATAATCACCAGTCTTGCAGAGGAAGTTTCTATAAGAACCAACCTGCCCAACCTCAAAAGAAGGTGCAACAGAAAGTGCAAGGGCCCAAAGCGCCCAGCGCTACCTTATGAATTGCCGGCCCAAGTTCCATCTCAGCTGCCCGAGGTGGACTTTTCCTCTCCGGTGGGAGGTTGTCTGATGCACTTCTACAACCAGTGGAAGTCCATAACCTCAGACAAATGGGTCCTTCGGATAATTCGCGAGGGGTATTCACTCAATCTTGTGGAGACCCTTCCGGATCGTCCCCCCAAACGACAGTCCAGGCTGTCAACCCTTCAGTCAGACCTTCTCGCCACCGAGATTCGGGGCCTTCTGAACAACAGGGCAGTAGAAGTGGTGCCACTGCACCAACGAAACACGGGGTTCTACTCCCATTACTTTCTGGTTCCAAAGAAGTCCTAGGAATGCGCTCCATTCTAGATCTCAGAAAGCTAAACAAATTTCTCCCCAAGGAGAAATTCAAAATGATTTCTGGGAACCCTGTTACCTCTGCTCCACCAACACTACTGGTTAGCCTCCCTAGATATGCAGGACGCTACCAGCACATCCTGTTCACCCGAGGCATCACAAATTCCTGAGGTTTGTGGCACTGGGACAGCACTATCAGTTCAGAGTCCTGCCCTTTGGGCTATCCTCGCGCCGAGTTTTACAAAATGTTGTGCAGTTTCTCAGCGCAACCTCAGAAAGGTCGGAATTCGGTGTTTCCTTATCTGGACGATTGGCTTTAGCAAGTCCTTCCAGGCAAGAGACTCTGAAGCCATGGAGACGGCCTCGCTTCCTTACGCTCCATGGGAGTTCTGCTCAACCTCAAGAAATCGCAACTGCAGCCCTCCCAGAGGTTCTTTTGTAGGGACTTCTGGACACCTCCTCAGAAGGCTTTTCTTCCAGAACACAGGAGGAACGAATCCTTTCAGATGGCCCGTCACATCGGGAAAAACAGCTCAATCACAGCTCTCCCGATGCAACGGATGCTAGGCCTCATGGCATCCTCAGTGTTCACTGTATCCCTAGCACGCCTGCACATGAGAACCACCCAGTGGATGCTCAGTACTCAGTGGTCCCCAACCACCGCTCGTAGTCCTATCTCATCAAGGTGACAGAACCTTTAAGGAGGTCACTCACCTGGTGGTCTCAAGAGAGCAATCTCCTGAGGGTATCCTTTTGCCCTCTGGACCATCAGATCTCCATTACCACGGACGCATCCCTAATGGGGTGGGGAGCTCACTGTCAGGCTCTCCACACTCAAGGTGCGTGGACTCAAGTCGAGTCCCAGCTCCACATAAACGTCCTAGAAATGAGAGCTGCCCTTTATAGGTCCGAGCTTTGAAGGACATTCTGTGTCACAAGAACATTCTCCTTCAAACGGACAACAAAGCAGTGATGTATTATATCAACAAGCAGGGCGGGCTCACTTACCCCTTATGCAGAGAAGCAATGAGGGTATGGGAATGGTGCTGGAGCACAAGGCTCTAATTCTGCGGTGTATCTGCCAGGTGTTCAGAACGAACTGGCAGACCGTCCTCAGCAGAACAGAGACAGACCTCATGAGTGGTCTCGACTCAACCGTAGTTCAGTCACTATTCGAAGAGTGAGGAACTCCAGACCTGGACCTTTTTGCATCCCCACTCAACGCAAAACTGCCTCTCTTCTGCTCCAGAAATCCAGGTCCTGGCATTTTCTGTCAGGATGCGTTCAGGCTGCAGTGGACAAACCGCTTTTTTTCCGCCTTTCCGTCTCTTCCTCTAATTCAGAGGGTACTCCTCAAGTTCGAATCCCAGGGGGACAAAATGATTCTCATTGCTCCCTTTTGGCCTCGGCAGCTGTAGATCTTCCCTTGTCAATCTTCACCATTCATTACCGCTTGGTTGCCGGAGGCGCGCACCGCTGGCGGGAGTTTTAAGTCGGCTCCAACGGCGCCACCGAGGATGACGATCGTTGCGCGCGCCAGGGCGGCGTAGGTGCCGTGAGACCTCCTCCATCTCAATTCTGTTTCTCCCATTGAGGCTGCACCTGCCGCGCCGGTAGCTATAGTATCGTGTTTTTTCCTCACAGCTGAAGACTCTTCTGAGACTCTCGTGTCCTCTCAGACATCCACCTGACGCCGATAATCGCAACACCGCTTTTTATTTCATATTGCGGCGCCGGTACTTTATCTTTTTTCCTCGCTTAGTTCGCCAGATCATGTCCGGGTTCGGGAGCAGGCGAATCGAAGGCGGGCCGTGCCCCTATGCCGGGTGCTCCTGTGGCCGGTATTTCTCCTCGCCTCGACCGGCATGATGTCTGTCTCCGCTGCTTGGGACCCAACCAAGACATGGACGCTGGACGCTTTGTTCTCCATGGACCGCCGTGTCCTCAAGTCTGCTGCTCAAGCTCGGCAAGACCCCGGCCACTTGGGATGGCGTCAAGGATCTGGTAAGGTCTCTAGGCCTTCCCCGGTCCTCCCCAGGCCTACTTTATACGGTCCGCTGGAGAGAGGAGCCTCCTTCTGTTGCTGAAGAGGAAGTCATGGGTGTCGGGGGAACGCCATGTCCCCGGGCCGCGACGGGACACCGCCGGCAGTCACCTCTTGAGGTGCAGGCTCCCCAGTGTCGAGGCTCACGATTTCTGGGCCTGGCACCGTGGACCTTGACGCCGCCCGTGCCGGTGCGGATCCGCGCCGTGATCGACGGTGCCGCAGGCGGTGCAGCCCTGGCCCTCGGCGCCACGGGCCCTGCTCTGCCTGTGCACCGGTTAGTTCCGGCGCCGGAGCAGCGCTGTGGCCTATCTCGTGCGGCAGGGAGTCAGGACCGCCTGGCTGTCACGAGTGGCGTGGGGCCGCCTGGGCGCTGGCCCTTGCACTGGCCTCATCGGCGTTACTACTTCAGGGACCCTGGGTTGCCAGCATTGAGGTCCTGCTGGTCTCGCCCCTTCGGAGGCCGGCGACACGGATGTGGACCTATCCTGGCACCCTGACTCTTTGGGTTGGGGTCCCTCGTGGCACTGGTGCTAGGGCGGGCGAGTGGGCTCTTTCCATCGTCCCTCACTCCCTGCCCCCCAAGGATCCCTCGGCTAGGTGGCCCTGGGTCCCAGGGGGTGATGTGGTGGGACTGAGGAGGAGGCCCCTCCTAGGGGTCCCAGACAGCTGGCCCTCCCGGGTGCTGTTGCCTCCTCTCGGGATGGGGAACACTGCAGTTGAGGAGGAGGGCTCTCTCGGAGTCCGAGGGGTCGAGGGCAGGGGACGGTGCTTCTCTCGCCACCGTGGGGTGGCTAGGCCAGCGCCCAACCCCGCCCTTCCTCTTGGGGCCTCGGGTTCCTCCGTGATGCTGTTGTGGACTGCCCTTTCTGACCCATGCAGTCCGGTTCGTTACAGGGAAGTTCCCCTGGCTCTTCCAGGCATCGCATCCTCAGGGTCTCGCCTTGCGGCCTGATTTGTTGTCCGGGATCCCGCCAGCTCGGGCTCCGCCCGGATTTCAGAGCCCTGGCAGAGGTCAGTTGCCTTTTCGTAGGTGCCGCTCTCCAGTACCTCAGACCACCCCTGCTCTTCCAGGCCATGTCGGTCCCACGGGCCGTTATCCTGGGAGCAGTTCAGAGGTTCTGCAGCGGCCTTCCACTCATACGTTAGATACATGCATGAGCGGGTCTTTCAACTCTCCCCACCGCCACAGGAATCTTCTGGACATTCGAGCTCTCCATCATCCTCATCTTCCCCCTCTGAGGAAGAGGAACCCCTTGCTCATCTTTCTTCCGATGCTGATTTCACTGAATATCAGCGATTCCTCTCGAGGATGGTGGCAGATCTTTGAATCTCTTACGCTCAACGAGACAATACCGAACGGGAGACGCGGAATCCTTTAGAGAATTCAGTGCCCAACGCCTGGTGGTACCTTCCTGGCCTTCCTCTTCCAGGAGGCGCCTATCCGGCTCCTGGCAGTCGCCAGTCGCCTTTCTCCAGCCCCTGCAGACTGTCGTCAGGTTGTATTGTGCCTCCGAAATCTCTGGTAATCCTTCCCAACCTGCCTTCGGGTTTGGTAGTACCTAGAGATCTTCCAGGCGCCACGCTTGCTTACTTCCACCGCCCAGGCAGATTCGGATTCCTACAATCAATGGGTGGGGGTGAAGAGTGTTCTCTTCTTCGTATGGTGGCTTGCATTGCATCACATCAGGCTCACCACGCTGCCTACAGTCGGCATCTGTGGTCGATGCTCTCCCAGCTCCTAGCATCAATGCCTGATACGGAGCAAACCAGACAGGCTATTGCCCTCCGCTATAGGCCTGGAGCTGGCAAGACACCAAGCAAGGCATCTTATGACGCCAATGAGGTGGTTTCTCTCAGGCTGTGACAGCTGATCTCAATTGCCGGACGGCATGGCTTCACCTGTCAAGGTTGCCCCTGGCCCGGCGTAGGTGATGCGCCCACTCTCCAGGGGACCTGCCTTTCCCTCCACAGCTAGAGACTTTGCAGGGGCTTTCTCCTGCTCTGCCCCTCGGGGACACCTCCTAGCTCTTCTCCACTTAGGCTTCCCTTTGTGTTAGCTAGGGTCTTCCCTCTGTTCCTCACCAACAGGAGGCTGGGGTCTTGTTCCTCAGGGTTCTACCCCCTTGTCAAGGGGAGGGGCTTAGTCACACATAGCAGTAATGAATGGTGAAGATTGACAAGGAAGATATGAAAATTACGACCACCATAATTTTGATCTTCTTGTATCTTCACCATTCATTGATACCCATCCACCTTCCCTTAGTGGCCTCCTTCTGTATGCCTCCCTCCCTGCCTCGCTTCCTCTTCTTGGCCTCATGCCAAAAACAAAAACATCTATTTAGAACCAAACCACACAAAACACGATCCTGGATTTTAGGGGGCAAACTTTGAGAAATGGGGAGATACTTGCAAGAGGCATTACATGGAATGGGGCAGGAATCAGGGGTTGAGGAACAGTGGGAAGTATTTAAAATGGGATTACAAGAGCAACAGAATTATGTATTAAGCAGGTTAGCAAGAGGAAAAGGAAGAGGAAACCATTATGGTTTTCCAAAGAGGTAGCAAAGAAAGTGAAAGCCAAAAGATTGCATTCAGGCAATACAAAAGACACAGGCAGAAGGGGATAGGGAGAAGTACCAGGAGAAGCAAAGGGAGGCAGGAGGTCAGTAGGGAAGCCAAAGCTCAGACAGAAGAACACATTGCAAAATCAGTGGGTAGAGGGGACAAAACCTTTTACAGGTACATAAGTGAAAAAAGAAAGGCAAAGGGAGGGATAGTGAGACTGAAGGGGGAGGATGGGGGCTGTGTGGAGGATGACAACAGTAAAGCTGACATATTGAACAGGTATTTCTGCTCAGTCTTTACTGAGGAAGAGGAGGGTAATGGGTCTGAATGGAGTACAAGGGGTGAGAATGGTGCAGAAATGGACACAAGTCCCTTTACACTAGAAAGGGTCCCATGAACTGAAGTAATAAGAGTTGATAAAGCAATGGGGCCAGATGGGGTGCACCCCAGGGTCCTTAAAGAACTAAGAGAGGTGGTGGCTGAACCTCTTGCCATCCTGTTTAGCCGATCACTAGAAACAGGGAGGTACCCAAAGACTGGAGGATAGCAGATGTAGTCCCTTATACAAAAGTGGGAACAAAGAGGAAGGGAACTACAGACCAATCAGCCTCACCTCAGTAGTGGGAAGATCATGGAAGCACTACTGAAGGAGAGATTGGTGAAACATCTGGTTGTCAATGGACTACAGGACCCAAGGCAGCATGGTTTCACCAGGGAAGGTCATGTCAGACCAACCTCATTGAATTTTGACTGGGTGACTAGGGAGGTGGATCAGGGGAGGGCAGTGGACATGGCCTGTCTGGACTTCAGCAAGGCCTTTGACACTGTGCCACATAGAAGACTATTGCACAAACTGGGGAATATGGGTGTGGCAGGACAGTAGTGCGGTGGGTAGGTAACTGGCTGGGCAGCAGGACACAGAGGGTGGTGGTAAATGGCTGTCACTCCACAGAGGGAAGAGTGACCAGTGGGGTACCACAGGGATCAGTGCTGGGACCGGTACTATTCAATATCTTCATCAGTGACATTGCGCAGGACCTAGAAGGCAGAATTTCACTGTTCGCTGATGACACAAAGCTCTGTAGCAGAGTAGACACACCAGAGGGTGTAGACAGAATGAGAAGGGACCTGCAGAAACTTGAAGAATGGTCAGGGGTTTGGCAGTTGAAATTCAATGCAAGGAAGTGCAAGATAATGCATATGGGGCACAAAAACCCTGGCACAATATATCAGTTGGGGGGTGAGGATATAGCATGCACCAAGCAGGAAAGGGATCTTGGACTTATCATCTCTGATGACCTCAAGGCAGGGAAACAGTGTGACAAGGCAGCAGGTAAAGCAAATAGGATGCTGGGATGCATAGGCAGGGGCATCACCAGCAGGAAAAGGGAGACCATAATTCCACTATACAAGACACTAGTGAGGCCGCACCTGGAGTACACTGTGCAGTTCTGGAGACCTTACCTATAAGGGACATAGACAGGGTAGAGAAGGTTCAGAGGAGGGCAACAAGATGGTGCATGGATTGCATCACAAGTCCTATGAGGACAGGTTGAAGGCACTGAACATGTACTCCTGGAGGAGAGGAGGAGAGGGGATATGATAGAGACATACAAGTATCTTACAGGGAGGAACAGGGTGCGGGAATGCACTATTTTTAGCGAAAAGATGTTCCAGGACTAGGGCATGGGATGAAGTTGGAGGAGGACGATTCAGAGGAAACATGAGGAAGAATTTCTTCACAGAACGGTGGTGGACAAGTGGAACACCCTGCCAGAGGAAGTGGTGGAGGCTGAAACAATCACGGGATTTAAGAATGCATGGGATAGACATAAAGGAATTCTGGAGGTCAGGGGTAAGGGGCAACAGACTTCCTGGAAAACATAAACTGAACTTACAAACTTAAATGGGCAGACTGGGTGGGCTGTAGGCCCTTATCTGCCGACACTGTCTATGTATCTATGTATTTTTTTTCCCCCATTCTCTTGAATGGATTCTCTTTTTTCCTCAAGGTAGAGAGGAATGGGTACGGTTCCAAAATTCTTTAATTCTGAGGGAACTCTTTCTGACTGCCCTATGGTGCGATTCCTTACCTTCTTCAGGTCATGTAGTTTCACAGCCTGGTGGCCATGCCTTGTCTTGGCCTCCTCAAAGTTTGGAATCCCCCTGGCAGACATTATTTTTCAAAAGCTTTGTCTGCCTTGTCTTAGCAAGTTGGATCGAGTTCCTCTCCATTTTTCTTACCAACTGCCTCCGAGAAGGCATGTTTTCTTCCCATATTTTCTGTGGTAGCACTTAACAAGGTGCTAAGGAACTTAGTCCTCTTCCTGGATGGGCGCTCTTCCGGAGCAGGTCCGCTCGGACAGTCTAGGAGCCCTCAACTAGGATGAAGGGACTTGGCATGTTGAGAATTCAGAGAGTCTGCCCTCTCTCGGTTCTGTTCGGAAGGTTCGGTGGAACCTCTCCTCATTCCTAACAACTGGGATTCTTGCTCCCTTATTAGTTTCGAGCCTATAAGCCTCTCAACCAACAATGCTCGATGGGCACTGTTCTCCTTCTCAACATGCCTCTTTCTTTCTTTCTTTCTTTCTTTCTTTCTTTCTTCTTCTTCTTCTTCTGCTTCTTCTGCTTCTCTCCCTCTCTCTGTTCCTCCCCTAGAGCCACCCTGGAAAGGAGGCCCTGTGTCCCTTAGGGTAGGAATTCTCTCTCCTCTGTCTATTCTCCATCGGCTTATTCCTTTTCAGTTTATTTCCTTTCCTTTTTCTATCCTCGGCTCTCTTGCATCACTTTCTTTTTCTTACACTTTATTTTACGCCTCTCCATTTAACAGAACTGAGATGGAGGAGGAGTCTACAGCACCTAACGGCCGCCCCTCATGACGCCGCACGTCATCTCGAGCGACGCGCTGGAGCTGACTTAAAAAAAAAAACTCCCCAGAAGGGTACGCGCCTCGGCTTAACCCAAGCAGTAATGAATGGTGAAGATACAAGAGAAGATCAAGAATTACGGTAGGTACGTAATTTTCATTTTCCACTGCTCAACAATATGTTGGCAGTTCCTCCGAGACCACTTCCCCGACAGATGAACCTTTTGACTCAGGGACCGGTGATCCATCCCAACCTGAGATCACTTCACCTTCACGCTTGGCTCCTGAAGAGGTCAAAGTAAACCGGTTCAATGTCTCTCGAAGAGTTTCAGATATTCTTCTGGCTGCATGGAAGCCAGCTCACGAAAACACACAGCCAAGTGGAAGCGTTTTTCGGCTCTGGTGTCAAAGTCCTCTTTGAATCCTTTTCCTGTCCACCAGATAAGGTTTTGGAGTACCTTTTGGACCTCTCAAATTCAGGTCTGCAGTACTCTACAGTCAAAGTTCATCTTAGTGCCATTTCAGCATATCATGAGCCCGTTATTTCCTTAACTCTAGCTCAGTTACCTATGGTTAAGAGGTTTCTTAAGGGGATTCTGCATACCAGACCTCCTACAAGACGTCCAGTTGCAGCCTGGGACATTAATCTTGTGCTAGACATGCTCACTCGGAAACCTTTCGAACCTCTGGCTACCTGTGAGCTAAAATTTCTCACTTGGAAGACTGCCTTCCTAGTGGCCATTACCTCAGCCCGAGGGTCTCTGAGATACATGCCCTGGTCACAGACCCTCCGTATACTGTGTTCCATAAGGACAAAGTAGTTCTTCGTACTCATCCTAAATTTCTTCCTAAGGTTGTGTCAGAATTTCATCTAAACCAACCTTTGGTCCTTCCCTCTTATTTTGCTGACTTCCAAAATGAAGGGGAACGTTCTCTTCATTCTTTGGATGTTAAGAGGGCCTTGCGTTTCTATCTAGATAGAACCAAGGATTTTCGCAAAGCTCAGCAACTGTTCGTTTCCTTCAGTGAGACCCGGCTGGGTCAACCTGTCGCTATCAGATGTATCTCATCATGGCTAGTGGCGTGCCTTCGTCACTGCTATTCCATGATGCAGGTTAAGTTGGAGGGTAGAGTTTACGCTCACTCTACCAGAGCGGTCGCGGCACCCCTAGCGGAAATCCGCAACGTGCCCATTGCAGACATCTGCAATGCGGCCACCTGGAGCTCAGTGCATACTTTCGTTAAACATTATGCACTAGATGTCCATGCCAGACGACATTCTTCCTTTGGCAGAGCCATCCTCAATAGATTTCTGTCCTAAAAACGTGAGCTCTTGGTCTCTCCTGCCGCCCTCTCGGGGGATTATTAGCTCGGTACTCTTCCAATAGTGTGAATGAGTGGGTGGAGACTTATGTCCAGGAAGATATGAAATGACATACCTACTGTATCTTGATCTTCTTAATGGGCCTCCACCCACTCATTCACACGCCCACCCTCCATCCCCCGAGCTCACCTTTCTTGTTGGTCTTCACTCCCTCAAATCTTTAGGCCGTGAAGACTTCTTTATTGACCCTTCTTACACAGGTCGCCCAGACTATCTTATGTCCGGTTTTTAGGTTAGGCTACCCTTCTAGGTTAGTTACGCTGCACCTCCTTGGTAAAAAAGGTACTGAGGTGGTTGGAGGGTCGACGCCGAGATAGTTGTTACTGCACGAGGTAGGGCTCGCGGTGCCATCTCTGACGCCGACCCTCCAGCAAAAAGTTTGCTCCCGATGGGTCCTAGTGCCTCCGGCGCAGATCCCAATAGTGTGAATAAGTGGTGGAGACTCGTCCAAGAAGATCAAGAATTACGGTAGGTACGTAATTTTCATTTTCTCCGCCTGCATTAGAATGATCTTTTTTTTAACTAGGGAGTTTTGAGGAGTAGGGAGCTGATTGTCATGGTTACCCCATATACAGACACACACCGTGTAGCTGCTTACCTGCATGAGCGGCATAATATTTGTTGGGATTTAAAATGTACAGCCTCCCATGAAGTGCAGACTGTGCAGGTCTTCGCTGCTGAGCGCTGGTGCCTGAGTAAGAGAGAGAGAGAGAGAGACAGCGAGAGAGAAAAGGAAGCAAATGATTTTTCACGTGTTACTGTTTTATCAAATGTTCTCTCAGGCAGGAGCAGCACAACCCCTTCACCAGCAAACTCTGACTTACTTCCACATCTAACAAGACTATGTATTTGTATGTATGTTTGTATGTCTCCTTCCAGAACAAACGAATGACATTTTTTATACATCACGCTTTTCCACAACACGCCCACCCACTCACCTGCTTTCTGATAACATCTGCACTCCACTTGGGCTCCCTTCTATACCGGCAACTCCTTGGTCTTGTCATTGCTTTATGTAGCTCGAGCAAAATTCTTCGGTCACCCACTCTCGGTTTCTTTTTCAAAAAAATGGGTTTGCCTTGACAGTCACTAAAATGCTGCCATTACTCGGGCTCCCACCACCCCAACCATGGAGCCCCAGCTCAGAGGTAACAAGCCTTTGTGTGAAGCAAATAAAACAAAACAATGTAAGAAACCACTATGGTTCTCAAAGGAGGTGGCAGTGAAGGTTCAAGAGAAAAAGAAAGCATTCAGAAAGTACAAGGAATCACAGGAGGAGCAGGACAGAGAAATGTATCAGTTAAAGCAAAAAGAAGCTGGGAAGGCAGTCAGAACAGCAAAGGCCCGAACCGAGGAAAAGATAGCCAACTCAGTTAAGAAGGGGGATAAAACCTTTTTTAGGTACATCAGGGAGCGAAGGAAGACTAAGGGAGGGATAGTGAGGCTTAATAAAGGGAGGGGGATGGGCAGAGGGTGACGGTGAAAAGGCAGAGATACTAAACAAATATTTTTGCTCAGTATTTATAAATGAAGAGGGGGAGGTACCTAAAACAAACAATAGAAACACTCTGGATACAGAAGTTGATACCAGCCCATTTACAGAAGAAAGGGTTCTGAAAGAACTCTTAAAACTGAAGGTGGACAAAGCAATGGGGCCTGATGGAATTCATCCCAGAATTCTAAAGAACTAAGGGTAGAACTAGTGACACCACTGACTACCCTCTTTAACAAAACATGGGAGGATGGGGTGGTACCTGAGGACCAGAGGAGGGCAGATGTGTTTCCCCTTCACAAAAGTGGGAGCAGGGCAGAAGCAGGAAACTACAAACCTGTTAGTTTAACCTCAGCGATAGGGAAAATGATGGAATCACTTCTGAAGGAAAGAATTGTCGAGTACCTAGAGGCCAGAGGGGCACAGGACCCAAGGCAGCATGGATTCACAGCGGGAAGGTCATGCCAGACAAATCTAATAAATTTCTTTGACTGGGTGACCAAAGTAGTAGATCAGGGAGGGGCTGTGGACATGGCCTACCTAGACTTTAGCAAGGCATTTGACACAGTCCCACACAAAAGATTAATATACAAGTTAACCAGCCTGGGAGTGGGTCCCAAGATGATAGCCTGGGTAAAGAATTGGCTGGAGAATAGGACACAGAGGGTAATAGTAAATGGAGTCCACTCTGAAGAAAGGGGGGTTACTAGTGGGGTACCGCAGGGTTCAGTATTAGGACCAGTCCTCTTCAATGTCTTTATAAGCGACATTGCAGAGGGACTGGAAGGAAAAGTATGTTTCTTTGCAGATGATACAAAGATCTGCAACAAAGTTGATGCTCAAGGTAGGATGGAAAGGATGAGAAGGGACATGGCAAGGTTAGAGGAATGGTCAAATGTATGGCAGCTTAGATTCAATGCTAAGAAGTGCAAGGTAATGCACCTGGGAAACAAAAACCCAGGGGAGGAGTACACAATGGGGGGTGAGATCCTAACAACAACAAAAATGGAAAAGGACCTGGGGTAGTCATATCAGATGACTTAAAAGTGGGCAAGCAATGTGAGAGGGCAGTAAGGAGGGATGGATACTGGGATGCATAGGGAGAGGCATCACCAGTAGAAAACAGGAAGTTGTTATCCCACTGTACCTACAGCTGGTGAGACCCCATCTGGAGTACTGTGTGCAGTTCTGGAGACCCAATCTCCGCAAGGACATAGACAAGATGGAAGCTGTCCAGAGGAGGGCAATTAAAATGGTGCAGGGTCTGCACCAGAAGACATATGAAGAGAGACTTAAGGAGCTTAATATGTATAGCCTCGAGGAAAGGAGGGAGAGGGGGGACATGATAGAAACATTCAAGTACCTCAAGGGAATCAACAAAGTCCAAGAGGGTAGCATCTTTCAAAAAAAGAGGTGTGCAAGAACAAGGGCACAATTTGAAGATGGAGGTGGGGGCAGCTCAGAGGTAATGTAAGGAAGTATTTTTTCACAGAGGGGTTGTGGATGCATGGAACGGCCTTCCGGAGGAGGTTGTGGAGTCAAAAACAGTGGTTGAATTCAAGCATGCATGGGACAGTCAGAAGGCAATTCTAGGGGGTTGGGAGGTAGAAAGAAGTAGGCTGTTGGTTAACTAGGATCTGCAGCTTACCCATTAGGTAGGGAAATGGGCAGACTGGGTAGGCCATGCGGTCCTTATCTGCCGTCAAATTCTATGTTTCTGTAGTCTCCGGTCCTGCCACAGTCACAGCCCTCACACCCAGTGTCAGTCGCTCGCGCCTTCGCACTCCTTCATTTAAAAACTAAATCCGTACAACTCTAACCCAGCGGCCCCTCCCGTTTAACATTATCTATCCTTCCCTATTCCCCCGCCGTGCACTGCTACTTTCCTGGTCCAACACGGCTGTTTTCAGTAGTTTTTGGTGCCAGTTGAGTCGATTTGGCTTGGTTAGTGCGTGCCTGAGCTCAGGTACCCACCGCTTCAGCTGCCGCAGCATCCAGCACCGCCACCCCCTGCCCCTCCGTCTCTCAGCTGACTTTGAGCTGTTTACATGACAGGAGGCAAGCGCAACAAACACCCAACTCTCAGGCAGCTGGCTCTCGCTAACTGATTAAAAAAAAAATGGCGGCAGTTTGAAACTGCATGTCCAGTGCTTCGGCCAATAACGAATCAGGTTGGGCACAAAGATACTTGGGGTGGGCATGAGGCAGGTCTGAGCTCGGGCTCTTTATATGGTGGGCATCTGTTGTCTGATAGATGCCCACCTTGCCAGGGCTATCAGCCAATCAGAGCTCGGAGATTTCTTAGCCCATTTTCTAATGATAAATAATTTAGGAGACTTGCTGAGATGAGAAGATGTACTTATGCCTCTGAATCATTGTTCTTAGGACTGCACACTAACAGGCCTACCTGATCAGATATTAAAACAACCTATGGAAAGCTGCTCGTACTGCTACTCAGGCTTTACCTGATGACTCTGCCAAGATTAATTTGTTTATAACATTTTCTGTGGGTGCTGAGGTTGGCAAACATTTGCTGTGTTCAGCGCACAATGTCTCTGATGCTTCTGGCATTTGTATGTGGAGATATTCTTGGCTTAGAGTTGCTGGCTTTGCCAGTGATTGCAACAGGTAGTTTTTAATGCTCCCTTTAAAAGGTCAGCACTGTTTGGCTATGATGTTGAAGAGGCCCTATGTCACCTTCAAACTTCTGAAATGACTCTTATGGTCTGTAAAGTCCCTGTATCCCACATGTGCTAGAGCTCATAGTCGGGGCTCCTTTCACCTGCTTGCTGCTCAGGGTAGTCTTGCCTACCATCAGTAAGGCTGTGGCAGAGGATTTGTCCCCCTTCCATGTACCCTCTTCCCTGGTGACCAAGCAAAAGGAATTGGTGTTGGTGGCTCTGCCATCCCTGGTTCCACCTGACTCTCTTCCGTCCCTCCCCCCACCTCAGCTGTTGCCTCCAGGGGTGAGTGTGAGGGACAGGCTTTCCTGAAACAGTGGCAGGAGATCATTACAGATGAGTGGTTCTGGAGATGATTGCAAGGGGGTATGCTCTGGAACTGTTACAGATCCCTCCAGATCATCCTCTGTCTCCTTCCTGTTATCCTCCTGGCCATTTGTCCCTTTTGAAGGAAGAGGTTCAATCTTTATTACAAAACCGTGCTATAGAATCAGTACCTCCTCGGGACAGAAATGAAGGGCTCTATTCTAGATATTTCCTAGTCCTGAAATGGACAAGGGATCTACATCCTGTGTTGGATCTCAGGGATCTCAAACTGTACATCAAATATGAAAAGTTCTGCATGGTATCCTTGCAAGCTCTGATTCCACTTCTGCACTTAGGGGACTGGCTCTGTTCTCTGGACGTGAAGGAAGCATACCTTCATGTAAAGATCAGGAAATCCCTCAGACAGTACCTTCGTTTTATGCTGGAGGGCAAACACTATCAGTTCAAGGTATTGCCCTTTGACTTATCCTCTGCACCATGAGTCTTTACCAAATGCTTGTCAGTACTGAAGTTTTAGCAACTCTTTGCGTGGAAATCCTTTGTGTTTTCCCCATCTGGGCTTGCTCGTGAAGGTCAGCTCCAGGCAGTGACAGCGTTGAGGGTTTTAAAACATGGGTCGCATTGGACCCACTGGTGTAAAAAATGTGGGTCTAAAAAGGAACCTGCTGGGTCAAAACATAATAAGTGGCAGATTTTAAACAGTTCACATTCCCTTCCTTTAGATATTGTTATAGAGTAGGTGCATCAATTTGGACCCACTGGCAAAGGAAAGCAGGGTAAATTTTAGGCAGGATGCAACTATTGCCCTTTTGGTGCATATTAGCGCTGTCCCTGGCTCCAGGGAAGCCCTGCTACACTGTCTTGGATACATCTGTTGTTCAGTGGCTTGGGGGTCACATATGAATGTGCCAGTCTGTGTTGATCCCGTGCTGAAGACTGCAATGCACAGGGGCAGTCTTGGACACAGAGATGTGCTCTCCTTCCACAGGACAAGGCAGACACATGGGTCGTGGACCAAGGTGGAGGCGAAAGTTGTACATAAATGTCCTGGAAATGCGGGCTGTTCTGTAAAGCCTTCAGTGCTTTAAGAATCATCTTTCTTCCAGTTCTCTGCTTATCCAGATAACAATGTCAATGTGATGTATTACATCAACAAACAAGGGGGCACTCGCTCCTATCCTCTATGCAGGGAAGCAATGAGGGTATGGTACTGGGCCCTGTCTCCCGGCTTTCAGCTGCTGGTCATGTTTCTACCAGGTCTCCAGAACATCATAGTAGACCGGTTAAGCAGGTTCTGGTCGATGGTGCACAAATGGGAACTGCTGTCCTCCATGGTAAGCGACCTCTTCACAAGATGGGGTCATCCAGAGCTTGACATTTTGGTGTCCCCACACAACACAAAACTGCTGCGTTTCTGCTCACTCGCTTCAGGACCTGGAGTTTATTGGCAAGACTTGTCCCTCTCTTGGAAAGGGAATTTCCTATACGCATTTCCTCCATTCCTCTAATACAGAGTGTTCTGCACAAGCTACGGGTGGAGAGTGCCACTGTCAGCCTCATTGCTTCATTCTTGCCTCACCAGATATGGTTTCCATTCCTTCAGCATCTGGTGGTGGAACCTTCTGTCCCCTTACCTCTGTGTCGGGGTCTGATGTCACAAGGCAAGGGATCCCTGGTTCATCCATACCTGGAATCCCTATAGCTGCATGCATGGCTCCTGAAGACATAGCCATTGCACGTTTTGGGGTATTCCCTAAAGTTACTAATGTCCTGATTGTGGCTAGGAAGCCTTCAACCAGACATACCTATCTCCTGAACTGGAAGTGATTCACTTTGTGGGCTACTTCCCAGAATATGGACCCTTTTACATGCTTTGTGAATGCTGTGTTGGAATACTTGCTTTGCCTGTCTGACTGTGGCCTGCGGTATTTCTCTCTTGAGGTGCATTTGACTGTTATATCAGTTTTCCATGCCCCTATTGATTGTCGTACTGTTGCCCAACTAGAAGTGTCCTGTACATTTCTGAGAGGTATTCTTCATGTGATACCTCCTGTCTTGGCACTTGAATTTCATTCTTGAGAAATTGACTTTGGCTTTTTTTGTGCCTGACACGAGTTGTGACTTACGTTTCCTGTCATAGAAAATGTTTTAATTCCGATTGCCTCTGCTTGAAGGATTTATGAGCTTCAGGCTCTAATGTATGAGCCTCCTTAGTTGATTTTTCAGAGAGACAGGGTATCTTTACGTATGAATCCTAAGTTTCTACTGAACGTCCTATCTGAATGTACACTGAATCAAATGATATTTCTTCCTGTGTATTATTTTGTGCATGCCAGCCAGGGTGAGGTACTGCTGCATGTTTTGGATTTATATAGAAGATACTGTATTGCTCGTACCAAGGACTGCAGAAGGTCCTCTCTACGTTTTGTTTGGTTTGCCCCTGGCAAAGAGGACACTCTTAAGGAACTTCCTGGTGCTGTTCATGGCCACTCCACAAGGGGCATGGTTCTGTTGCTTATTTCCAAAATGTCCCTGCTGCTGACATATGTGCTACAGCCACATGGAGCACTATTTATACTTTCACTGAGCATTACGGTCTGGACATCATCTTCTGTAGATGTACTGGTTTTGGTCTTGGGCTTGCTGTAGTGCAAGTCTTTCTGTCCTTTTTGGATAAAAGACTGTGCCACCCTCTCTGTTTGCTTTGTACTGCTTGGAAATCATTCTAGAGGTGTGGCCTAATGGAAGAAATACCCTCAAAGATAGAACAATTACATAAGAATTTACTGTAACAGTAGATCTTTGAGAGAATCTCCTCCATTAAGCTATGCCATACCCTCCCTCCTTCCCCCTTTTGCTTTCAGTGAGGGTCATATCAGATGTGCCAAAAACCTTACTCCATGCATCCTGTCTCCTGCCCCCATGCCTGTCCTTGTATACCTGGTGCCGGTGTCCTCTCCTAGTTCCTTATGACTGGAAGCCCTCCAAGGCTAATCTCCGGCAGGGAACTGAGGAGTGATAGGCTGCTTATGTTTATATACGCTTAGTTGCTGCACGTCATTGTGGCCAGCCTCTGGCTTTCTGACTGGTGCTGATGCTGACAGCTTATAGTTCCAAAGGTGTGGCTTTATGGAGGAGATTGTCTCGAAGATCTACTGTTATGGTAAGGTCTTGCATAACTGTTCTTTCTTCCTGCTTGAAACCTGTCTCTTGCTTTTGGTTTTGCTGCTCTGCTTTTAGATAAAGGCACACAGTCCTGTTTCACTTTCTGTTTTTACTGCTGTCAGGCCAGGGTGCCTGACAGGATATATAAGCCTACCATTTTCGTCTGTGGCTCCCAGTCTGTCTCATCTGTGCAGTTTATCTTTTTTTTTTTTAAATAGACCGAGACTCAGCCAGACCCAAAGTTCCTCCAGCTATGCTCATGTGTGTTCCTGATTACAGGTAGATGTGTATCACACATCATGGCCTATGAAACACCGGTAAACTCATGCATGCATGAGTAATATGCTTTTCAAACATATTGAGATGGTAACCTATAGTAAGCGGAACTGGGACTCAGGCATGCGCATTAGCAGTGCCATTGATGTGCATGCTTAGAGTCCCGGTTCTGGTTATCTAAACGTTCATTATAGCAGCTAGAGCATTCGTTTTGCAGTACAACTAACATTACCAAGTTCATTAATATGCTGTCTTTCAGAATCATCATCTAGCTTACTTTGCACAAAAAAAGTCTAACTTGTGCATGCACGAGTTTGCTGGTGATTCACTGTCATCTTTTCTTCATAAACATGCTGAGCATTGGGCAGTGGAACTTACCAGGGTATTGGGTCAGGTCACTTCCAGTTCCTTAATTTTGCATAGAAAATATGTAAGATGTATTGATGAGGCATATCAGGGGCCATATATGCCATCAGTAGGCATGTAGATAACAGCAGGCATCCAGGTCACCCAGCACCAGAAATGTACATATACAGTAAAGTGGACAGTGCCCTTTTAACTGCTGTGCTATCTCTGTAACCACTGAGCAAATAGAAGCAAGTGAACATGGTTGGCATTAGCCAAAATCTGTTCCATTTGTGTTCTGCTTAATCTTCTTAGAGTTACTCTCCTTGGAGTTTGGTGACTCCAGTGATGTACAGTGCCATGTGCATCCACAACACATACATCACGCTGGTTCCAATTGCCTCAGCACTTTTTTTTTTTTTTTTACTGAGGAGAAGAGAGAAATGCTATCGATGCCATTTTTTAGAAGAAATGTAGCAAACTGGAAAAGGCATGAAATTTACAACATGTCCCTGTAAGAATGGAACTTACTGAGATGGCTGACACATATAAGCGATCGGCGTTTGCTCCTTGTGCATTCCCAAAGCAAAATTAAGATTTTGAATAAAAAAAAAAAGGCTCCTCACAGTCTCATAAGAAATCTAGAGCTGAGAGGAAATGACAAAAAAAATTAAAAGGGCCAACTTCCTCTCTAAGTGATCTTTCTTTTTGAAATCAATAAATTTCTAACTACATAAATTTAAACAGTCTGGTCGAACTTGCGCACCATCTCCATGAAGTGCTTGGTGCCCTGGATCTTTGAATGTTTTTTAAAGGATGTTGTCTCATTGTGCTGGTCTTGAGCCTCCCAGCATTCCAGTGGTAATTTGATGGCTTAGCCCTAAAGATAACGTTGTTTTGTAAAGTATTTAGATATTATAGTTAACAGTCTGTTTTCTGAACTGTGTTTTAGCACAAAGATGTTTTTGTCTGCTTTCTTCATGGTACTCGAAAAATTTCAAAACCTGTGGCCTAAACTGCAGTTGCGCTCTTCTCTTAAAGACTGGGACAGTGCTGTGATGGTTTGAGACCTTTTTAGCCTGGTAGGCTGCAGCATGTGGCATTAGGAAGTAACATCTCAGAGGTTGCTGCACTCTGCTGCGGAGTGCCTCAGGAGTCAATCCTGGCCCCATGTTAGCTGGGTACATGCTGCCGGGGGTGGGGTGGGGGCTGTGGAATTAGGCATCATCTAGGTTTTCACTGTGCAAATGATATTCAGATATACTTGTCCTGTGCACCTGACAGGGAGATTTCAGTGTCTGTGTTGGACGAGTATCTAGCTGAAGTTCATAACTGAATGAGCTGGCTCAAACTTAAGACATCAAAACAGAGGTGGCAGAGGTGAAGCCAGGCTGAGCTGGGGCAACAATACATAGTGATAGTGCCCTTTTGCCACCTTTAAATGGTACTGCACTGTGAGCCTTGGATGGGATGAGAAATCGGCATAAGTAGAGGACAGAGGACACCACTGTAGGCATTATGTGAATGCCACACTGCGGTATTGGCGTATTGCAGTCCATTCCAGGCTCTGGCTACTCATTTATGGGGAGTGTGGGGGAGGCGGAGACAGTCATATAGCAAAACAAGAAACTAAATATTACTGGGTTTTGTTGGAAATGTGGGCTCCACCCCCCACACCCCACAATTTGTTTATTTTTTAAAGTGGATAACGGGTCAGTTTGCTGCAATATGATCACTGCTGCTAGCACAGCAGCACGGCATAGCATAACACAGCATGTGCATTTACTAACTGCTTATAATAGAGTCATAGAACTAATAAACATTCTATTAGTTCTGTAAGTTCTACGGGACTGGTTACGTAATGGTACGCTAAAAAACTAATGGGGTCCTTAGTCCTCCACTTATGCCGAGAAATCTGGGCAGTGTCCTGGACTGCGGATGGACACTTGAACATCAGGTGATGGCAGTGGTCTGCAGTAGCTTTTACCATCCACGTAATATTGACCAGAGCAAAGCCTTTGTAACTCTGATCCATGCATTTGTTACCTCAAGACTGAATTACTGGGCCGGCCGGTGGTGCTGAGAGTTGAGGCACTGGTCGCCACACCTCACGCTACACCGGTGACCCAGGTTCAGGAGTGAGCTCAGGCACTGGGGGCTCGGCAGGGGAGGGAGATAGATCGAGCGTCCACGGGACAGCTCTCATCTCTCTGGGAGGGATCCAGGGGTCTTCCTGGTGCAGCAGTGGCCCCCGGTGGAGACTGGGGATACTACCTGCATAGGAACAAGTGGGGGACAAGCACGGCGGGCATCTACGGGGCTCCGCCTGCATGCTGACGCCATTGCATGACTACACTCGGGGGGGGGGCAAGAAAAGGCCTCCTAGACCACCGGTGAGGTGATGATGGCCCCAGGGGAACACCCACATCCCAGTCGCCAGCCCAGACACGCCCGGATCTCTCCACAGCTAGACTGTTTGGCCCCAGGTAAGGCACCTCACACTTAGGAATTGACCGCCAGGGGGAAGGGTGGAACCAGCCCCAGAGGTGATACTGGAGGTCGGGCCTGCCTGGGGGTTGTTCGGGGAGAGATCCTGGTAGATGCGAAGGGTTCAGGCTGGGAGCAGGGTAGTATCCGAGTGGGCACTCCTGAAGGATGTCCGGGGTCTGGAAGTAATAAAGAAAGGAAAAAAAAAAAGACAGAATTACTGCAGTGCACTTTCCCTCGGGCTGTCTGTGGGTTTGGTACATCACTTGTAGCTAGCGTGGAATGCTACAACCCAACTGATTGCTGAGATTTGTCAGACTGAGAATGTTACGCTGGTGCTGCATGAGCAGCACTGGCTGCCAATGCCATGGTGTATCTTCTTCAAGATATGTTTCATCCACAAAGCCTGGTATGATTTGGGCCCTGGTTACTTGAAAGACCTCCTATCCGAACATACTGCCATCCATATCCTTTGTTGTTGTGGTACAGATTTCCTTACGGTTCCGCTATCCCAAATGAGATCTTTGGGGATCAGGCCTTTGAGGATGCTGACCCTTTTCTGTGGAACTGTCTTCCTCCTCACATCTGCGGAGCCCTGTCAGTGAGCGTTTTTAAGTTCTTACCCAAAAGGTATCTTTTTAATTTAGCATTTGGGTCCAGCATATGCCAGTAGTTATCTCCACCAGTTGAAATGTATGTTTATTGTTTTACTCTTATTTTATTGTTGCTTTTTTCTTTTTTAAGCAGCTGGCAGTCCAGTTATTGATGGCTGTGCCTCAGCTCAGAATGGCATTGAGACAGACGCAGAAGACTACACCTTAATGAGCATTGACACAATCATTAATGGAAAGGTAGTAGCTTTGCTGCCTAACATTTTATACTTTAATTAAATTTCACACATGGCATGTAATAAAGAAAATTAACACTGCCAAAACTGTTTGTTATCTGCAGGAAGGTGTCTTTCCTGGCCTAATTCCAACCCTGAACAATTACCTTGCAAATATGGAGGTAGATGTGGACACAAGGTGCACCATCTTAAAGTATCTGAAAATGATAAAAAAACGTGCTTCAGGTATGTGCTGGTAATGATGAGAAAACTTGCATTGTTGGATTTCTTTAAACGAGAAGTACAGCCATATAGAAAGAAGCAACTGCTGCATGGATCCGGGATTCAGTACCCCACTCACCTCTGCCAGTAGAGTCCTAATAAAATAGTTCAAATACTGCAGCCTTCATAAAAAAGCGGCACTTCATCCATAGCAGGCAGGCATTTTCTGTCATGGCTGTGCCTATTCCCCGAGATCATGCTCGACAAGAACACTAACAACATATGTTGCTGATACGCGACATGCACCTTGTTATATAGCGCCCCTTAGTATGGAGATTTTACAATCTCAGGATCACCTATGCCCTAATGTATTTGCCACCATTATAGCCAAGAGGTTACAGCAGCAAGCTGTGAACGAGCTTAGTATAACCAGCAAACCTGAGTTTGATTTCCACAACCTCCACTTGCATACTGTTTGACCCTCAGCAAATCACTTAAGCTCCCACCCCTGAAAACAGGTCTTGGGCCTAATAGACCTCACCTGATTACCAAAAGAGACTAACATTAAGCCTAAACTGCATGGATATGTTTGTAATAAACATGTAGTTTAGGCTTAATGTTAGCAAATACATTGGGCATAGAAGATATGGAAAGTGTAACATCTCTTTAAATAAGGACACTGCATAAGTGCAGTCTTGCATCAGCATTGTGTATTGCTGACTCTCTTGCTGAGCGTGATCTTAGGGAGGTGGGCACAAGTATGACAGAAAATACCTGCCTGCAATGGATGGAGTGCCGCTTTTTATGAAGGCTCCAGTATGTGAACTATTTTATTAGGAGTCTACTGGCAGGGGTTATCAGGGTACTGAAGCCCCAGTTCATGCAGCAATTGCTGCTTTTTGTGCCAGTAATTCTCCTTTAACACATTGATGTCTCATAATATCTCTTTCTTACAATGAGAATTTATCTGTAGCCCAAATTTTGCATCATTCCAGCTCAAAGAGTAGGATCCTGGAGCCATCCAGTTAGAACTCAAACCCCAACCTTGACAGGAGCTTTTCCAATTAGTAGAGAGCGGGAAAACGAGAGAGCATGACATGAGGCTGAAGGGAGGGAGGTTCAGAAGTAATACAAGGCAGTTTTTCTTTACAGGGAGGGTGGTGGACCCATCACGCTGCCTACAGTAGGCATTTGTGGTCGATGCTTTCCCAAATCTTAGCATCAATGCCTGATACGGAGCAAACCAGACAAGCTATTGCCCTCTCTGCTATAGGCCTGGAGCTGGAAAGACACCAAGCAAGGGCATCTTATGACGCCAGTGAGGTGGCTTCCAGGCTTGCAGGGACAGCGATCTGTATTAGATGGACGGCATGGCTTCATCTATCAAGGTTGTCACCCCTGGCCCAGCATAGGGTGATTCACGCCACTTTCCGGGGGACCCGTCTCTTTTCCTCCAGAGCTAGGAGACTTCTGCAGGGGCTTCCTCCATCTCCCCGTCCTTGGGGGGCACCTCCTAGCTCTTCTCTCCCATAGGCTTATCTCTTGATTAGCCCAGGGTCTTCTCCTTCTGTTTCTCACCAACAGGAGGCTGGGGGTCTTGCTCCCTCAGGGTCCCCCCCCCTTTTTTGGGGGGAGGGCATGGTACTCACCCAGCAGTATTAGATGGTGGGTTGACAGAGTGAGAGATGAAAATTACATTGCCTACCGTAATTCTTGATCTTCTCTTGCATCTTCACCATTCATTACTGATCTCCTCCCACCTTCCCCTCAGTGGCCTCCTACTGTGGTCTCCTCCCGTCTCCTGCCCTCTCCCTCCCTTGGCCTTTATGGCAAAAAAAAAAAAATTTTCTATTTTCCGTTCTTATTGAATGGATCTTTTTTCCTCAAGGTAAAGAGGAACGAGCAGGGTCTGTGTTTCACCTATTCTGAGGGAACTCTTTCTGACTGCCCCTAGGGTGCGACCTCTGGGCACCTTGATCGCGTTACACAGTTTAAGAGATCGTGCCCAGGCTGGGCCTAAACGAAATTTAGATTCCCCCTGGCAGGTGTTATTATTCAGCTCATTCTGGTTGGTGCATTTTGCACTTCTTAGCCTTGAGCGGTTGCTCTTGCCTTGCCTTAAGGAAGTCTGATTAAGTTCCCACTCTGTCCTTTCATACAGAACTGCCTTCCATATGGCATAATCCTTCCCCATACACTTCTGTGTTAGCACTTAATAGGGTGCTAAGGGGCATATTCCCCTTCCTAGGTGGGCGCTCTCTTTCCAGAACAGATTTTCTGCCCAGGCAGTCTGTGAGCTCTCAGCTAGGATGTAGGGACTTGGCATGCTGAGAGATTAGAGATGCCCTTTATGTCCGATCTGTGCAGGTGGTTCAGTCGAACCCTCTCTCAGTCCTATCAGCAGGGATTCTTGCTCCCTTGTTTTAGTCTCGAGCTTATAAGCCTCTCAGCCAATGCCTCTATGGGCACTGTTCTCCCCTCTCAGCATGCCTTCTTTTCTTCTCCTTATTCTTCTTCTTCTTCTTTTCTCTTTCTGTCTATCTGTTCCTCCCCTAGAGCCGCCCCAGAAAGGAGGCCCTGCGGTCCCTTAGGGTAGGGATTCTCTCTCCTCTGTCTGTCCTCTACCGGCTTATTCCTTTTTCAGTTTATATCCTTTCCTTTTTCTGTCCCTTGGCTCTCTTGTCTCACTCTCCTTTTTTTCCTTACCCTTTGTTTTCGCCTCTCCGGCTACCAGAACTGAGATAGAGGAGGAGTCATGAGCACCTAACGGCCACCCGTGCATGGCGCAGTGCGCCGGCTCGAGGGCGGCCGTTGAGCCGACTCAAAAAAAAAAAAACTCCCGTAGCGGGTGCGCGCCTCCGGCACTAACCCAAGCAGTAATGAATGGTGAAGATACAAGAGAAGATCAAGAATTACGGTAGGTACATAATTTTCATTTTTCATCTATACAACAACAGCTTTTAACGTTTAATTTAATATTTTAAGTAATAATTTCTTACTTTACGAACAAGAGGAAGAGTATGAAGAAGAAGAAAAAGAAGTTCTTTCCTGCCATCAACGGAGTCGCCCTTAGACGGTAGCGGTGACGGTAGGGGGATTTCGTTTGAAAGTTTTTATGGCAGAGGGGCTGTGTCCGGTCCGCTACCCTTAATTAACGGGGGGAGATCCGACTACAGACAGTCCTGTGCTCGGGGGGGGGGGGACAGTCCTCCGAAGCACAAATCTAGCGGTTCCAGGGATCCGGCTCCGCTTAACCTCAAGCTCTTCTTCCTCGTTGGGGGAAGAATCGGTGCCACTCAAGGTTGCCCGTTGGTACGTCAGCACGAGGATTGTTCGTTGGGAAGGGGCGATGGGTCAGAACCGACTGTGGTGGGTTCCTCTTGGTCCAGCTCCTAACAGTTGCATTTTCGACTCCGAGCTCCATCTCTGTCCTCGTTGGAGCTCCGGTGGGCAGTTTCACCTCTGGAGCAGGGGATTTGACTTTCCAGTTTTTCCTGCCTCTTTTCCTGATTTCGGGACCTCCGGGGCTCGGAGCCGTTGGACCGGAGCCGGGTCAATTGGATCATGATGGGCAAGGTGCCCTCTTGGTGCCTTTACCATCGTGTCGACCCCTCGTGCCTACCCCTCTCCCTTTTCCATGCAGGGGCCAGCATGGGCAGCATCTTTTTCCTTCTCCCCTTCTCAGAATTTCCATTGGCATTTTCCTTCAGCGCTGTGGTTCGGCGCCGTGGCTCAGTGCCTTGGTCAGCGCCATGCCTTGGAGCCGTGGCTCGGTGCCTTGGTCAGCGCCGAGCCTCGATGCTGGTCGGTGCCGCACTCGGTGCCGTGGTCACGCCATGCCTTCATCAGTGCGCTGCGGTTGGCACCACCGCCTGTGTGGTGCCGTGGGTGCTCTTGTTGCGATATGGTTGGCACCAAGTGGTGCTGCTGGTGCCTGGGTGGTGCCAAGCACCACTGCACACTGTGCACCAGCGGGCACCTGCAGGGCCATGGGTGGTGCCGGAGCACCCATGGTGCCATCGGTGGTGCCAAGAGCATGCACAGGTGCCCTGGTGCCATGGGTGCCACCGAGGGCACCGTGGGTGCCATGGAAGGTGGCACATGAGCACTATGGGTGCCACAGGTGCCCTCGGATGCCATGGGTGCTACTGGTGCCCTTGGGTGCCATTCTTGGCATGGGTGTCATGGGTGCCATGGTACCATGGGTATCAGGGGTGCCCTCGGGTGCCATTGCTACATGGGTACCAGGGTTGCCTGCGGCTGCCCTCTGGTATCGCCCAGGTTGTCAAAGGCACTGCTTGGTGCCCTCCTGTGCCACGAGTGATGCTGGTGCCGCATGGGTGCTAGTGGGTGCTGTATGGCAGAATTAGTGACACATTTTTCCTTTTCAGACTTCCGTTCCACAGAACTTGTGGCGAGATGTTTATCATAGAATGAACTTCTGTTCTGCGGATTCTTTGTTTCCACACATCTTAGTGAGTGGCAGTCTATGTGGGATCTTGAGTCATCCAGCAGTTTTCTGCTGATGGAACTCTGCTGTACTGCTCTGCCAGCGGAATCTCATTCTGCTCAGCACTTTCTCTGCTCCCCACGTGGTACCAAGCTCCTCGACATCCTTCCTGATGGCGGAGTCTCTAGTGGCTCTGACCTAGACCTCTCTTGGAGGTCCTTCTGGGGTAGAAGTGCATCTAGATGGGTCTTTCCCTGTCCTTCTGGTCAATAATACAGCCGTTGACCCATTTTATATACTGAAGTCACGTCCTCTCTATCATCAGAGTCCGTGATGGAAAATCTTTTCAGTAGTTCCTCAGTAATGGGGTCCACTGTAGTATTTCACACTGCGTCTGTGGACCATACACTTCTGCGTCTAGATTTTTTCAATCGTCAAAACAGTTACACTCTGTGGAACATTCTAATTTAATGGTCGGGAGCCACTCTGGCTCTTCCGCTCCTTTGAGAGGGGTACATAGCGCCCTTGTGATATTGCCCCTTCCGTGACTTCTTTGGCACATGTGGTTAACATCTCTCCAGCTGTGATTATTAGTCCGGTCATGATTTCAGTATGGACGCTCAGGCTGCTTCTGCACTCAGATGGAGAACATCTTCATCATTTTGTATCAAGACAATCCTTGCGAAATAACAGCCTGAAAGCCTTGTTAGGCTCGGACTGAAAAAAAAATTTTCTGGTATGGCACAGGGCCTAGCCGAAATTACCAGATACCCCCCCCGGCCCCGTTTTGGTTCTGGTCAGGTTCCGCCTCAGCCCTTGAGGCGCTCATCTCCAGAGTACGGTAAAGAGTACCTGACTTCTTCCCCTAGGATGAGTCCGATCCGGCAGCGGTATGGGTCATCTCTTTCTCTAAGGGAGATTTCTCTCATTTAGAAACATTTCCTAGACCTAGGCCACTGCCCAGTCTGTTAATGCCCCTTTCTTTTTATCAGGCTTTCTTCTCTTGAGCAGAGCCTTGCAGCAGCAGAAGCAACTCTCCACCAAGTCGGAACTCAGGTTCCTATTTCCTTGCTTGCTCAACTTAACAGGCAATATTCTCCTTCTTGTCGGAAGGTCAAGTAGGTCTTTTTTCTGAGGTAGCTTCTCAAATATTCACACCTTCGGTTCCTGCACACTGGTCCATGCCAGTCGCTCACGAAGCTACACTCTTCAATTGCATGATGGAGTTGTGATGTTTGTTTTTCAGCAAACAAACTAGAATCCTTTCCTGCTCCCTTCAGGGAGGCCAGAGTGGGTAGTGCTTCATCGCATTGAGTTACTGCCTCTTTCAGTCACTTCAACAAATGGGTTAGCCCTAACTTGGTCCTGCTGTGTCCCTCCTCGACGCACATCTGCCTCTATTTGCCTTAGAAATCCAGCCCGTCTTTTTTCTGTCTGAATGTTTTTTTCCCCGCAGTGGACACATCTTCCTGTACACTTTTTCCTTTCTTCCCTGAGTTCAGAGACTGCTACTACAGTTGTACACACAGGGCCAGGATGATTCCTATTGGAATATGCAGTGGGTAGGATCTGGTTCTACTAGACCACCCTGAGAGGCTTCTAAGTCGTGCTTGGCCTTCCATCAGGAAGGTTCCTGTGACTAAGTGGAAACCATTCTCCTTGATGGGCTAACCCCACCTGGACCCCCTTGCTCACGAAGTAAGGGGTTCAAGTGCTCCTGGACCTGTTGTTCACAGATCAGCCATACTTGATAGTGGGAGGTTTCCATCTGCACTTTACGGTCTACCCTGAACCAGTAGACTTTACCTCCAACTCTTTCAGTTCCTGAGGTCCCTTTACATTACATTAGTTCATGTCTTTGACACTATTAATTTTGGTACTAGATCAAATTGTGAGGCCAGGTTCTTGCTGCTCTCCTAGAGTGGTTGCGGCTTCCTGGCAGACTTTCATTTTGTGCCCATTGCAGTCGTCTGCAAAGTAGTGAGTTACAACTCGAGCACTTATCTTGTAGGCACTATGTTCTAGATGCTCTTTACAAGACAGCTCTTTTTATTAGCAGGACAGTCCTTGGCTGTCCTTTCTGAGTGAACCCTATCTCCTGCCACCCTACTCAATGGTTGTTGGTTTTAGCTCGGTACTGTCCCACTAGTGTGAATGAGTGATGGAGACTTAGTCCAGGAAGATATGGAAGTTACATACTTACCGTAATTATTGATCTTCTTAGACAGTCTCCATCACTCATTCACACGCCCACCCACCATCCCCTGGGTTCACTTGTTTTCTTTCTTGGTCTTCATGGTCCTGTGGTTCAGACTGTGAGGACAATTTTCTTTGACCTTTCTTGCAAAGGCCATCTGGGCCCTCTCAGGCCGAGAAACTCAGGATGAGTTATTCTCGTTAGTTACGCTGCACCTCCTCCGTCGAAAGATACTGAGGTAGTTGCAGGGTCGGCGCCGAGATAGCCTACTCAGGCTCAAGCTGGTCTTGCAGTGCCGCGCATGCGTGGTCCTGTCTCTGCGCCGACCCTTCAGAAAATTTTAGGATCCCACTTGGTCCTAGTGCCTCCAACGCTTTCCCACTAGTGTGAACGAGTGATGGAGACTGTTCAAGAAGATCAATAATTACGGTAAGTACATAATTTCCATTTTTTGGTCCAAGTACAGCTACAGTTTTTTCCCCTTGTTTAAATCTTATTTTTGGGATTTGGTATTTACTACTGGATAAAGACCATAGAGTGTATTTCGACAAGTTTTTGGGTTGTAAGAACACAGTCACACTCTGGAGTTCCTAGAGTGACCACCAGAAAACCCTCCAGTCCTCCAATTATCCCCCCCAACACACACAAAACACATATCACTGGTTTGAGAGGAAAATCAGGCTTGGTGAGGAAGGGGATTTTAGTCCCACTTCTTCTTCATCCCCCAAAAGACTGTGGATCTTCGGCCCATCCTGGACCTGAGTCATCTGAATCTGTACATTGAGTACAAGCACTTCAGGATGGTCACCCTTCAGGGGCTGGTACCCCTTCTGCATCAGGGGGACTGGCTTTGTTCTTTGGACATGCAGGTTGCCTGCTTGCACATCCAAGTCTTTCCTGCCCTTCATCGCTTCCTCTGCACCCACTTTCAGGGAGTCCATTATTAGTTTTGGGCCCTCCCTTTTGGCCTTTCCTCAGCCCACCCCAGGCATTTACCAAATGCCTGGCACTGGTGGCTGCTGCGTTGAGGAGGCAGGCCGTCTATGTGTTCCCTTACCTGAACAACTGGCTGCTTGCAGCCCCCTCCAGGGAATGCTTAGTTCAGACCCTGGAATCAATCTTCAGTCTCTTCCGGGCCTTGAGCATTACCATAAATTTGCAAAGAATGGTAGCAGGCCATGGAGAATAGGACTTGTCATGTCCACCTCTGGCTCAGCACCGGGCAGGGGGCCCATCACGCTCCAACCTCTGGTGCGGTTCATGTGCCGGGAGGGGCAGTGCAGCTGCCAGTGCCTCCTTCGACTCCGCTGCTGTTCGCAGTGCATAGGAGGGTGTCGGCGCCAATTGAGGTGCCACTCTGGGCTCTGGTGTCATTCGAGGTGTTGGAGCTGGAGGCGGCGCGGCTCGCGCCCCCAGGACTGGGAGGGATCGAGGAATGGCCTGGGTTCAGGCCTCTCAGTCCTCCTCCACCTCGGAGGTTTCGGGATCTGACCTGGACTGGCTCCCGGATTCGTCTGGATCCTCCGATCCCTCTGAGTCCACTGCCTCAGCCCCAACTCAGCCTCCTTCTGTTGGCTGGGCAGATTCTGTTGCTTCTGGGGCCAGTGGGACTGACCAGCCTGCAGCTGTCCAGTTGGTCACTGCAGCTCAACCCAGGACCATGGATATGTCTATCCCTTCAGGTGGGGTACTCCCTTGTTCACTGATCCTGGCTAGTCCGAGTTTGGAACAGACCGGAGCGTCCCAGGAAGGGGAGGGTGCTGTACCTTGGGCTGTCTTCCAGGGGTCAATGGGGGGGGGTTGCCAGTTGCCTAGGCTAGTGGTAGTGAGGAAGAGGGCCCTTTCAGAGTCAGAAGGGTTGAGTGGCCAGGGCTCAGCGTAGTGGCCTCTCCCTGGGATCCACCCAGGTTCTGGAAGGAGTCGCAGTGCAGATCCTTGCTTCTCCCCTGGAGACTTTTTGAGAGGGACATCTACTTTTGCGGTCAAGGGCCGTCCTTCTGGACTCACATGGTCCCAGTCACCTCACGGGGGGATTTCCTTTGGGCACAGCATTGACCATTCCGGTTGAGTGGTCTTCGTCTGCTGGGACCATAGGGGCTCCTTCTCTTTTGAGGTCTTCCATCGGGTCCCCCTGCCTAGGCAGAGGCAGTGCCCCTCAGAGGAGGAGCCTGGCCCTGTTGCCCTTGCCAACCCCTCCCCTTCTCCGGGGATCTCTGGCCCAACGGGGCCTCTCACCTGGGCACAATTAAGGGCCACGGCTGAATTTTTCCCTACTTATTTTAGGGCTGTGGACCAACAGGTGTTTCACCACTCGCCTGCTCAGCCTGCCCCTGTATCTCCGAGCTCGTCAGCTTCCTCATCTTCCTCCTTTGAGGGAGGGGAGTCGTCGGTCCACCTTTCCCCGGCGGCTGATTGATCTGCCTATCAGCTCTTCCACTCAACATTTCCACCCCTGCAGAGCGCAATCCGGACCGGGTGGCGCGCGCCTTTTTAGGCAGGTACAGTGTAAATGACCTTTTGGTCCCCGTGTGGCCTGTTCCATTTCAGGAAGTGTCGCTCCAGATCTGGAAACATCCCTATTCTCCAGCTCCAGCCCCAAGGGACCTTCGCCTCAGGTATTGTGCCTCCCCACCGGGGTCTCCAGGAAATCTGACTCACCCCCCTTTGGACATGACGCTTCTGGATACCCCCTCTGGGCATAGATACCCAAGCCGTGACCAGCACCCGGATTATGACTCTTCAGAGTTTGATTTTTGGGGCAGGAGGATGTTCTCCTCAGCATGGCTTCTGCTCTGCATTGCAGCTCTTCAGACCCACCATGCTGCCTATAACAGGTACTTGTGGTCGAGGCTAGGTCAGGTCCTAGCTTCCTTGCCTGATTCAGAGGTAACCAGACAGGCCATGGCCCTCTCCACGCAAGGCCTGGAGCTAGTAAGGCACCAAGTAAGGGCATCTTACGACACCAGTGAAGTGGCCTCCAGGCTAGTGGGGACAGCAATCTGCAATAGGCGGTCAGCATGGCTTCATCTATCCCGGTTGTCACCCTGGCCTGGTGTAGGGTGACACCTTCCGCCTTCCAGAGAACCCACCTTTTGTCCTGTAGGGTGAGACAGGATTTGCAAGGGTGCCCTTCCTCTCCTCCGAGGAGCTCCCCACCTCATCCAGACCAGTCCCAGGCCTAGCCAGGCCTGCAAGGGTTCTCCCCTCTAGTGCCCCCCCCCCACTGAAGGCTAAGGGACTCTGTCCCTTGAGAGGTACTGGTTTCTTCGGGGCTTGGTATCATCTATACCAGTGATGAATGTTGAAAATCGACACAGAGAAGATAAGGAAAATTACATACCTACCGTAATTTTTTATCTTTCTGTGTATCTTCACCATTCATCACTAAATCCCACCGTCCTTCCCCCTGGGGCTTCTGTCTCTGAGCGATCCTCCTCCCTGTGTGTGTCTCTTGTTGCTCTCCAGAACCTCTCCTCTTCCTCCTCTCCCTTGTGGTTAGGAGGAGGACTCTTGGAGACAGACAGGGAGAATTTTTGCTTGGAGGTCTCGGGATGTCTTCTCTCTCTCTTTCTCTCCCCTTCCCCTGCCTCTCAAAGTTCAGCTGTCTCCCCCCCCGGGTTTCCAGGATAGGGAGAGAGATGGGGGACCCCTGAGTGCCCCCTCAGCAATCCCCTTATTATTAATGCTTCTTTGAGACATCTCCTCCTTATCCCTAAGGTGTTATCACTCTCCACACCTTTTTTTCTACTATGTTGACAACAGGGGTAGGCTCCCCTGTTTTTTCCCTATGCCTTATTTTCTCTTCCCTCTTGGGGACATTCTTTTTTAATCTAGCAGGAGGGGTGGACGCCGCCCGACTTGTCTTGGCCTGATTCGCCCTCGAGTCATTTTTTCCTTTAACTCTGGTCCCCTCTTTAGACTACCCTGGCTGTGCAGGGGGCACTTCCTGTGTCTTCTTCCTCCTCTTCAGTCTGCAGCATGAGGGTTCTAAAATATGAGCTACCCCTCTTGAGGTCCAGGTTGTTCCAGGTTGGGTGGGAGCGGTATCCTTCCCTCCTTCTCCCTTCATTCTCCTCTTTCTACCTTCCCTTCTCCACCCTTTCTTTCTTTCTTTCGCCCAGAGATTGGGGCCCCTCCCTATCCCAGTCCCTTAGGCTGCTGTCTTTCTCTCTCTTTTTTGCTTTCCTCTCAGTCACTTATTCCTCCTTTCAGTTTTTATATCTTTTCCTTTTCTCTATCCCTTGGGCTTCCTTGCCCTACCCCTCCATCCCTTCCTATCTTTCTCTCACTGGTGTTCAGAACTGGGGCTAAGGCAGAGTTGACAGCAGAAAACGGACAACCCGTGAGCGCCACGTAACACGTCGTCCTCAAGGGCAGCACTGTCCCTGCGTCGACTCAGCCTCCAAAAAAGGAAAAAGGATCCCTCTGGATCCTAGCCTCCGACCAGATACTAGTGATGAGTGGTGAAGATACACAGAAACATCAAGAATTATGTTAGGTACGTAATTTTTATTTGTGGTGGTTGAACCTGACAAACTTCCTTCGAGGAGTCTCCTTTCAGCTCTTGACCCCCCCCGGCCCGACAAGTTCTTATGACAGACTCATCCTGCCTGGGCTCTGGTGCCTATCTGGACGATCATCAGACCCAGGGTACCTGGATGGAAGTGGAGCAGAGTCTTCACATCAGCATCCTGGAGATGCGGGTGGTTCTTTATGCCCTGCAGGCCTTTCAGACTCGGCTCCTCCCTGGTCCGCAGCTGGTGCAGATGGACAACATGTGTCTGGTGTATTACATCAACAGGCAGGGGGGGCCGGCCTGGTGGCACTGAGGGTTGAGGTGCTGGACGCCACACCTCGCGCCACGCTGGCGACCCAGGTACAGGAATGACCCCAGGTTGTTGGGGGTCAGCAGGGAGGGGATAGGATTGAGCGTCCCTAGGACTGCTGTCCTTTCCTTGGGGTCCACCTGCCGCTGCACTGGTGACCTCTAGCGGAGGCTGGAGGCACTACAGTGCACGGCTGCAAGCAAGTTACTGGGGATTGGAGCTACAGTGGATGTCATTCGGGGGGGGGTGCGGGAGTGTGCACCAGCTGAGCTGGACGTCATTGCACGTCCAAGCTCCAGGGGCACGCAAGAACAGGGAAAACAATGGTGCCATGGATAGGCGATGGCACCAGTCCCCCATGCCCATCGCTGGGCCAACCCTGACTGACCTTACAGGTCCTCCACGGCCGATCCTACCCTGCAGCCAGAGTCTGTCTGTAAGAGTGACCAAGAGGAGTAGGGCGACCCACCCTGGGAGGGTTAGACCAGGAGTACTGGCTGCAGGGAGGAGGGTGAGAGAGGAGATACAGCTTAGGGGGCCCTCTGGCGGGCAGGACACAGACTTGGATGCCTGAGAGATTTCCATGGGGCCGTGACCGGAGGGAAATAAAATCTAAAAAAAACAAGTGGGGGGGGGCCTAGTCCTACCCCCTGTGTCGAGAGGCAATGAGAGGCTGGTTCTGGGCCATCATGCACAGTCTGGCGCTCTTGGACGTGCACATTCCAGGTGTTAAAAAGGTCTTGGCCAACAGTCTTAGTCGACCCAGCTCGTGGGCTCACGTGTGGGAGGTGATAACCTCAGTGTTGAAGATCTCTTCACCAGGCAGGGCTGTCCAGAGTTGGACCTCTTTGCATCCCCATTCAACACAAAACTGCCACTTCAAGCAACATGAAGTCTTGCTGTATTCTGACATATGCAGTGATGTCCAACCTTTGAACTGCCCCGGAGATGAAAGAGTTAACTTTCCATGCCAGGCATGGAACGCTGAGCTCGAGCTCGGTTGAGACTCTGTCTGTTGCTGTTTGAACTCAAACCATCAGATTCTTTACTCCGCCTCACTGAACAGTCGCTCCGGTGATTTCTGCTTTGCTCGGTTCAGGTTTGTCGGTTAAAGTGCCATTTTCCTTGTTTTTTGACCGAATTTAATCCGTTAACCTGTCGGTTTAGTCTCTGTCTGTGGTATCGTGAGTACTAAATAGGTTTATGTTCTTGTCTTCTGTGTGGAACTTGTAAACGTGGGATCGGTTCAGTTTGAACCGATCAGGTTTGTTCAAAAATGTTTATTTTACTTTTAGAGTGTGGTAACTGGTCCTTATCGGTTCTAAAAAAAACAGATTTCATTCCGTTTTTTTCCACGACCCGTAACACGGTCAGGAACCGATAAGGGTGTCTTGCCTGGCGGATTGCCGGAAAAAGGGTAAGTTTTGTTAGGATTAGCCATGTCTGAGAAACCCAAAAGAAAAACCGGGCCCACTGGGTTTCAACACTGTAGAGTGTGTGTGGGGAAGCCTTTGCTAAGGCTGACCCCCACACCACTTGTGTTTATTGTCTGGGGTTTGACCACCTCGATTCAGACTGCCAGATTTGCAAGAATTTTCCTGCAGCTACCCTGGAAAAGAGAGTTGGTAGGCTCAGGGAAAGGGAGGCCAAGAAGTCCGCTGACCCGGATGGCCAGCCCGGTTCGGTTCCAACCGAACCAGAAGGAGTGCCCTCTGACCAGGGCGAAACTTCTTCGGGCAAAAGGAGAACCGACTCTGAGGAGTCGGTTCCGGTTAAAAGAAAAAGAAGGGATAAATCAGCCGGTGCGGATCCACAACTTCTTTCTCCGACCGCTGATGAAATAGCCAAAGCGATAAGGATTGTTCAATCGCTAACCCCGGTTCCGACCAAACTGGCACCATCGGGAAGGGGCTCTGTTCGGTCGGTTCCCCCGGTTCCAGATTATAATTTAGAAGATTTTTATGAACCAGAGGAGGAGGAAGAAGAGTATGAGGATAGTTATGGTGATTACGAAAGTCTGGATGTGCCCATTGACCTGGACATCTCCCCAGACAGACCTTCAGGGGTTTCTCCTCCTAGACTTTCTGAGTCCCCTTCCCATTTTATGTTCTACAAAAAAGTGGCTGAAACTCTTCAGCTTCCTATGGAAGAGCTGTAGACGATCAGGAGGAGCCTGACTATGTTGAGATGATGGATATCCCAGAGTCCAGGAGGCTGTCTGTTCCCCTTCATAAGTCCTTTGGGAAACAGACAATAAAAATTTTAAAGACTCCTAATTCTATACCTCCTGTGGACAAGAGAATGGACAAGAGATATACTCTCTCAGGCTCAGATACAGAGTTCCTTACCCAGCAATGCAGCCATGTTGGGGTAGTGCAGGCTGCTGCCTGTGATAAGGCAAATATACCCTTGGCTTCACACACCCCCAGATAAGGACTCCAGGAGGATTGATGCCATGGCAAAGAAACAGTACATGGCAGCATCCTTGGGACTCAGGCAGGCTAATTATATGGCCTATATAGCTAGATATCAGAAATCTAGGTGGGACACTGTAATGGCTTTAGCTAAACAGGCCCCTGAACAGCTTGCCAAGGAGATGGAGCAGGTGGCTGCGGATTGTATTGAGGCATCCAAGGTGCAGTTCCATGCTGCAGTGGACTCCAGTGATGTTTCATATAGAATCATGGCTACATCTGTGGCCCTTCGTAGGATGGCTTGGCTCAGATGTACTAGCCTGTCTCAGGATACCCAGACTAAGGCCATGGATTTTCCTGTTGTGTGGGTAATTCTCTGTTTGGGGAGCAAACAGAGAACTACATGAAGAAAATGGATGTATACAGGACCACCTATAGGAGTGCTCAGGCCAAGGAAAGGCAAGCCACTCCCCAGAGGCAGCTTTCCAAGGGCAGGGGCAGGCCTTTTCATAGGCCTTTCTACCAAGCCCAGGCCTCCTCTTCTGCTTATGCTCATAGGGGGTTCTTCAGAGGGAGAGGCAGAAGGGGTACAAGCAGGCCTGCTTCCACCCCCAGCCTAACGCCCCCTGCCAAACAGGCACCCTGATGGGTTTGCCAGGCCGATTCTCCGCCACCTGTAGGGGCAGGCTGGCTTACTTTGTCCAGGACTGGATGTCTTTAACATCAGACAAATGGGTCCTGGAAGTAGAGTTAGGGACTGGTTCTCAGCTTCAAAAATTTCCAAAGATGAGAACCAGATCCTTTCCACCTGCAAGTCCTTCAGAGGCACTTGCCCTAGAGGCAGAGGTCTCTTCCCTCTTGGCTCTGAGAGCCATAGAGAGGGTTCCACCCCTACACAAGGGAGAAGGATTGTACTCCAGGTACTTCCTAACCCCCAAAAAGACTGGAGAATGGCGGCCCATCCTGGATCTCAGATATTTAAACAAGCACCTTTTAAAGCCAAAGTTCAAAATGGTGACTCTGGGAATAATTCTACCCTCTCTAAGGCCAGGGGACTGGCTAGTTTCCCTGGACCTCAAGGATGCCTACTTCCATATTCTCATCAAAAGCTCCCACTGAAAGTACCTCAGGTTCAAGCTGCCCTCAGGCCATTATCAATTCAGAGCAATACCCTTCGGCCTAACTTCTGCTCCAAGGGTGTTCACAAAATGCCTGGCAGTAGTAGTTGCCTTCCTAAAGAGAAAAAAGATCTCCATCTTTCCATACCTGGACGACTGGCTCATAGTAGGCCAGTCTCCAAACCAAGTCAAGTCACACCTACAGATAACTCAGCAACTGCTCACTTCTCTAGGTTTCCTTCTGAATCTTTCAAAGTCAGTTCTAGAGCCTGTGCAGCTCCTCACCTTCATAGGGGCAGAGCTGGATACAGTAAAGGCAAGAGTCTTCCTTCCCCTGGACAGGTCAAGGACCCTTATCTCACTGGCCTCTTCATTCACCCTCCAGGTGTCTCGACCTGCAAGGCCTTTTCTGCAGCTCCTGGGACACATGGCTGCCTCTACAGCAGTGGTTCAGGGAGCAAGATTTCAAATGAGGGACATTCAGTTCCGCTTGAGAGCCTTCTGGTCTCAGAAAAAGTATCCTCTGACCAAACTAATCCCAGTGACTCGAACCCTGATCCAGGCATTACAGTGGTGGCAGGATCAGGACAATCTAAGACAGGGAGTTCCTTTTGTCACTCAGTCTCATTCTCTAATCCTTACTACAGATGCCTCCCTCTTGGGGTGGGGAGCCCACTTGGGGGACCTGGCCACCCAAGGTTTGTGATCTCCTCAGGAATCTCTGCTTCACATCAGTCTATTAGAACTCAGAGCAGTGTTTCTAGCACTTCAAGCTTTTTCCAAGTCTGTTCAGAACAAAGTAGTTCAGATCAGGACAGACAATACCACCACAATGTGGTATATCAACAAGCAAGGGGGCACTCAGTCTATGGCCTTGTGCACAGAGGCAATGAAGTTGTGGTCTTGGGCCTGTTCCCTGAACGCCTCTCTTACAGCAGTGCACCTCCCAGGGAAGGACAATGTCCTGACAGATGCTCTCAGCAGGATATCTCAGGGCCATCACAAATGGTCCCAGGATCCCCTGGTTTTAAAGGTGATCTTCTCCAGATGGGGCACCCCACAGATAGATCTTTTTGCAGCCCCAGACAATCACCAACTTCCTCTCTTTTGCTGCAGGCCCCCAGTGTTGGGCTCAGTCCCCCTGGATGCCCTAGTTCTCAATTGGGAAGGGAAGTTCCTGTATGCTTTTCCCCCCTTCCCTCTCCTGTTCAAGGTGCTAGTCAAAATCGGGTCTCAACCCTGCAAGGTGATTCTGATTGCTCCAGACTGGGCCAGACAGCCCTGGTACCCTCTCTTGTTGTCCTTAGCCGTCCACCTTCCCCTGTCTCTTCCCAGGAATTACAACCTGTTAACATGTGCTCAGGGAAGGATTTGGTATCTGAATCTCAAATTTCTCAGTCTCAAGGCCTGGCTCTTGAAGAGTTAGAGTTTGCTGATTTGCACCTCTCTCAAGGTGTTCTGGATATCTTAAAGGCTTCTTGAAAGCCTTCCACCAGAAACACTTACAATTCCAAGTGGAAAAGATTTACTATATGGTGCTCTGGGAAGAATATTTCTCCAGAGTCTGCTGGCCTGCCCACAGTCCTTGACTATATGGTTCATCTCAATAGCTTGGGACTCAGACCAGCTATACTAAGAGTGCATCTGGCAGCTATCTCTGCCTTCCTCTCAGCAGACAAGCACTCTTCCCTTTCAGCTCATCCTGTATTTTCTAAATTTTTCAAGGGATTGCTGCATACCAATCCTCCCTTCAGGGACCCTGCCCCTGCTTGGGACCTTAATGTTGGCATTGCTCAGCTTATGCAACCCCCTTTTGAGCCTTTGTCCTCAGCAGAGCTTAAGTACTTGACTTGGAAAACTGTTTTCTTGGTGGCCATCACTTCTGCCAGACGCATACAATAAGTGAGTTACAGGCCCTGTCAGTGGACCCTGATTTTATCTCTCTCATAGAGATAAGGTGGTCCTCAGGACTACAGGGAAGTTTTGCCATAGGTGGTTTCAGATTTCCACCTTAACCAGTCTATGTCTCTCCCTGTTTTCTTCACTGACCATTCCTCCTCTGGGGAGAGGAGGCTGCACAGTTTGGATGTGAAAAGGGCCCTTAGCTACTACATAGAGCGCACCCAAGGGTCACAGGTTTGACTCCCTCCAACTGTTCCTCACCTGTGGTGAGGTTGGTGAGGAAAACCTGCCACTAAGAGATCTACTGCTAGGTGGATTGTCTGTTGTTCAATTTTGCTATGAAAAACTAGGTAGGATCCCACCCTGAGGGCTCACTCTACCAGAGGTACAGCTGCTTCCCTGGCTGCTGCCAGGGATATTCCTATCTTAGAGATTTGTCAAGCAGCCACCTGGAAAACAGTACACACTTTTACCAAGCATTACTCTCTGGATATCCAGGCTAGGAGTGATGCTCGGTTTGGCACAGCAGTGCTTCAGAGCCTATTTCTAAAGTAGGTTCTGTCCCTCCTCCATGGAAGTACTGCTTGGTAGTCTGCATATGTCAGAATACAGCAAGACTTCATGTTGTTTGAAGAAAAAATTACTCACCTTAGTAATGTTGTTCCTTCTAATGGAGTCTTGCTGTATTCTGACCTCCCCCTTGCCTCCCCTCTCAGAACCTGGTCTTTGGGATGTGGGTGTGCAGTTGGCAGTGTTGGCACTTGGGAGGTGCCCCACCCCTTCTTTTCTCACCCCTTTGGTTTGGATGTGAGGGTGTTGTGTTTTGTTTTATTTTTTGGGTTTCCTGACTTGAGTCTTTGCTTCGGGACCAAAAAATCTTTTTATTATATTTAGTAGCCAGTTGGCTAGTGTAAGTTTACAGTTTCCACACAGGACACCCAGTGAGTATAGCTCGTAAAGATCTGACGGCTTGAGTTCAAACAGCAACAGACAGAGTCTCAGCCGAGCTCGAGCTCAGTGTTCCATGCCTGGCATGGAAAGTTAACTCTTTCATCTCCGGGGCAGTTCAAAGGTTGGACATCACTGCATATGTCAGAATACAGCAAGACTCCATTAGAAGAAACAACATTACTAAGGTGAGTATTTTTTTCTTTCTGTTTGCTCAGTCCCAGGCCTGGAGTTTTCTGGTGAGACGCATTGTCCCTCTCTTGGAAGGGGAGGTTTCTGTATGCCTTTCCTCCCTTCCCACTCCATCAGAGGGTTCTGTTTAAGCTCCAGTTGGAAGGAGCGGAGATGATCCTCATAGCTCCCTTCTAGCCATGCCAGATTTGGTTCCCCTTGCTACAACAGCTAGCAGTGGAACCTCTGGTGCCTTTGCCCCTGTGCACCAGCTTGCTCTCCCTGGACCGGGGCACCCTGGTCCATCCGGACATGAACTCCCTACATCTCCATGTGTGGTTCCTGTGGACCTAGCTGTTGTCTGCTGTCAGGTATCTTCTGGGGTCGCTGATTTCCTGGTGGTGGGTGGGAAACCCTCCACCAGGGCCACTTATGCTATGAAATGGAAGTGCGTTTCCGTTTGGGCTGCTGCTCGCCATTTGGATCTTTCACCTGCCCGCCAATGAGCTGTTGAGTACCTGCTTTCCGGGATTTGAATCCAGGCCGCACAGAATACTGTGCTAGTTGCACTACCAGCTGCACCACCAAGGCTACTGGAAACTTGACAATCTCAGAAACATCTTACTCTTTCTCTAATGCACAACCTGGTGCTGCACAAATACCGGATTTCACCATTTTGAAGCTGCCCCCAATTAGTAGCCACCCCTGTTTTGAAGCCACAGGCAAAAAAAAAAGTTTGTTAATAAAAGCTTCCCCCATTTTAAAGTCGCTGCTATTAACAGCTTCTAAATGGTTAAATAGGGTCTGGCAGTTCATAAGTATGGCAGAGCAGAACAAGCTGTTTTCACAATTTGTTTCTATGTATAGCAGTAGTTTTATGTCTGAGCTTTTGCTGGTTTATTTAAATAATGCCATGATTCTGCACAAGATGCACTGCCAAGACTCTGCCGAAAAACAATGCCACAACCTCTATTACTTGCTTACTCCCTATGCACTTTTATAACCTTGTGCCTGTGGTAAACTAATTAAAATAAAAAACATAAAATAAATGAATACCTTTACCCAATAAACAAGCCAACTAGCCCCATACAGCTAATGTCGTTCAGCATGGTGCACATTGTCAACAAGAGAAAGCAGTTTTCTTTTGGTCAGTGGGAAAAAGGCTGCATTTTATATTCTTTTCATTTGTTGCCACCTGCCTTAACCAGCCCTTGAGCTAGGAAGGGGTTGAACAGTTTGACAAAGTTAGCAGGTTCTTGGTGTGAATACCTCACTACTTTTCAGTCTACGGTGGAACAAGTTGTACCTGGGTATATTATTCACTCTGTATACCTACTTTGTATGCTGCAAATTTTAGTTGTGGGAAACCAGGGCAACGAGCACTTAGCAATTAAAGCCGCCCTCATTTACAGGCCGCCCCCATTTAGAAGCCACAGCTAAAAACAAAAAAAAATGCAACAGAAGACGCAGCTTCTAAATGGTGAAATATGGTAATTACATTTTACATGCGTAGGTTACTTGTTAGGTTTATGCAGCACGCCTCCACAGTAAAAAAGGTACTGAGGCAGTTGAAGGCCAGTGCCACAGTATACCAGCATGAATGTGTGTCGACATGCAGCATCACATGCGGTGCCTACTGTGTCACCAGCTCTCTGAAGAGCTGTGGCTTCTGCTGGGTCCTGGACCTTCCAGCTCAGATAGACTTGTGTGCATCAGTGGTCAAGATATTCTGGAAGATAAGGAATTACAGTTAAGTACATAAGTTTAATTTTCCCCTTCCTCCAATTACCTGATGGGTCCTTCCCCAACCTGGCCTGTATATTAAGCCAACCATAGATATGGAGGAGCAGCCACAAAGTGGTGAGCAGAAGGTGGAATTTTCAGGGTAGTAAAACACCGGTTTGTCATTGCCATCCACTCAGGTTACAGTGAAGGGCTCAAACACTGAGAGGCATGGGGCTGCAGTCGCACTACTGCTACTACCATCCTGTTCAAGCATCTCCACCTGCTCGGGCATGCAGCACACTAGCATGGGAGACTGGACTGAGGGGGACCAATGGCAAACACTTTCAAGGCTGTAACTCCCAAGTCCAAGTGCCAGTGATCCCAGCTCCAATGCTGAACTCTCCCTCTCTCGCACTTTCCTTCTCTCTTAGACCGCAGTCTTAGCTCTGCACTCTTCCCAGTATACACATAGGGATCACACTGCCATACACTGTCCAACCCAATCTGCTGTGTAGCACATTGGTCTGGTGCCCTTCCTGGCCCATCCAATTGTCCAGTGCACAACAGTTATCTGTTTGAGAATAATAACAAATACGTCTTTCCTTCTTATCCACCCAACTACCTGATTAGTCCAGGGCCAAACCAGAAAAGTCAGGGAATAGAAAAAAATCTATCCCTCTCCTCTCAACAACTTCATGTAGCCCATCCAGACATGTCAGGGAATAAAAAGAACTGCCTTCTTCCCCCAAACTACCAAACAGGTCTGATGCACCACCTGGCCCATATGGGAATAAAAAACATCTGGCCCTTTCCCCCACCTACCTATCACCTAATTTATTATTTCTGTTCACTGTTGTTTTCCCTCCCATTGTGTGTAACCTCCCGGGCTGTGCCTGAAAATAGGCAGCCTTGCTGTTTAGTGCACCTACCTGGTCAATAAAAAATAAATAAAATAAGATCTGGTGCCCAACCTTGCTCGCCAAGGGATGAAAAATACCTGTCCTTCTTACCCCAACTACCTGATGGTCCATTGTCCAACTCTAACCATCAGAAAATACTGGTAAAAACACATGGGATATGTGTGGGCAGTAGGTGAGTTTGGTGCTGGGGAGTAAAACTACTTGCCTGGTTTTGGATGGACTTCAGCCACTGTGTATAGTGTAGGGAGTATTACTGAAACATAGAAACAGAATTTGACGGCAGATAAGGACCGCTTGGACCATCCAGTCTGCCCATTTCCCTACCTAATGGATAAGCTGCAGATCCTAGTTAACCAGCAGCCTACTTCTTCTTACTCCCACCTCCTAGAATTACCTTATGACTGTCCCATGCATGCTTGAATTCCACCACTGTTTTTGACTCCACAACCTCCTCCAGAAGGCCGCCCATGCATCCTTAACCCTCTGTGAAAATACTTCCTAATTACCTCTGAGCCGTCCCCCCGCTCTTCAAATTGTGCCCCTTGTTCTTGCACACACCTCTTTTGAAAGATGCTACCCTCTTGGACTTTGTTGATTCCTTGAGGTACTTGAAAGTTTCTATCATGTCCCTCCTTTCCTCAAGGCTATACATATTAAGCTCCTTAAGTCTCTCTTCATATGTGTTCCGGTGCAGACCCTGCACCATTTTAGTTGCCCTCCTCTGTACAGCTTCCATCCTGTCTGTCTTTGCGGAGATTGGGTCTCTAGAACTGCACGCAGTACTCCAGATGGAGTCTCACCAGCTGTCTGTACAGAGGGATAATAACTTCCTGTTTTCTACTGCTGATGCTTCTCCCTATGCATCCCAGTATCGCCCCAGTCCTCCTTGCTGCTCTCACATTGCTTGCCCACCTTTAGGCCATCTGATATGACTACCCCCAGGTCCCTTTCCATTTTTGTTGTTGTTAGTATCTCACCCCCCATTGTGTACTCTTCCCCTGGGTTTTTGTTTCCCAGGTGCATTACCTTGCACTTCTTAGCATTGGAAAGCAGTACTGTTGCATAAACGCACTCCCTTTGGGCACTGTATACAAAAAATCTGTAAAAACTGATCTTGGATGTGGTCCTCATATAACTACAGTTGAAACAGTGAGACTGGCGAGACAGTGAAGCCTGCTACAAAAAAATAGATAACAAAAAGGCAAGACCCAGTCGTGTTGGCATCAGATGAATCATTTGTTTTGTTTTTTTGTACTGTATAGGTGAACTGATGACCATGGCGCGTTGGATGAGGGAATATGTTGCAAAGCATCCTGACTACAAGCAGGACAGTGTGATCACCGACAGAATTAATTATGACCTTCTCTTGAAATGTGATCAGATAGCAAAAGGTTTGTGTGAGTGCCCTGAGCTAATTGGAGAACCAGTTATGGCAAAGACAGCAGTAAAAAAAGTGGTGGAACAAAGCATGACTTTTACATAAAGATGTAAAATACTGCTAGCATGTTGTTGGCCGCTGTAGGTGCCCCAACCTTTGCATGATGTAAAAAAAAAAAAAAAAAATGTTATCCTGCACAGAAATTAGTTCAGTCTTTAGAATGTTTTTTTGCTTCTTATGTTGACAATTATTGTTAAATAACGTTTATATGGTATATGTGTATATAGTCTAAGATTTTTATGATTAACAATGTATTTTAATAACACTGTATCTAAAGATATTAAAAATACGTGTACATAATTTTATATGCAAACGTTAAAGAATGCTTACTGTTAACGAGTGGCTCTGAATCCATTGTACTAGTGTTTGAACGATGGGTATGACCACTGCAGAATGTTTACTGTGAACTAGTTTTACTTGAGAATTTCGGAAATGCTGTAGTAATTCATATACTGCACTGTTATTACAAATAAAACATATCCTTTGACCTGGATTGCATTTAATTTAATACCATGAGCATTTTTAAGAATTTAGGCGTTTTCAGATCTTCTAAACCATACTGTAGCAAATTGCACAACTGTTCTTGGCTTTGTAGCTTTATAACAGCAACCCAATTCATGGAAAGCAGCATAAAAGTTGTAACAAGCAGCTTGCAGAATTAATTTTAATAAAACTGTTACTAAGTTTTCTTTGTTAAATAAAAAAATTGCAGTTTTCAGAAGTAAAGATGTATGTTCTAAATTTCATTTTTGATCATGTTATAAATTAGATGAATTCAGTCACTTGCTATGTATGGAATGCTCCTAAGAGAATAAATGTGAAAAGAAAACTATTTTCATGGAACTCTGCTTTCCTCTATGACGATTACTAAACACAGCAGTCAACTAGTTCAAGACAAGTACACTAGTTTCGTTTTCTTCATAAAATACAAGTAATCTTGACATATTTTTCTTGGTGACCAGGATTGCGATTGACATGACTGATCTAAAGGTGGGTAAACAATGTGAGAAGTCAGTAAGGAGAGCCAGGGGGATACTGGGAACCACAGGAAGGGGCATCACAAGTAGAAAAAGGGAAGTGGTTATCCCTCTCTACAGACAGTTGGTGAGACCCCATCTGGAGTACTGTGTGCAGTTTTGGAGACCTCATCTACGCAAGGACATAGATAGGATGGAAGCAGTCCAGAGGAGGGCAACTAAACTGGTGCAGGGTCTGCATCAGAAACCATGTGATGAGAGACTGAGAGAGCTTAATATGTATACCCTTGATGAAAGGAGGGACGGGGGGACATGAGAGAAACGTTCAAGTACCTCCAGGGAATCAACAAGTCCAGGAGGGTAGCATCTTTCAGAGAAAGAGATGTGTAAGAACAAGGGGGCACAATTTAAAGATAGAGGGGGGACGGTTCAGGGGTAATGTGAGGACATTTTTTTTTCACGGAGAGAGTGGTGGACGCATGGAACTGCCTTTCTGGAGAGACTGTGGGGTCTAAAACAGTGGAGGAATTCAAACATGCATGGGACAGACATAAGGCAATTATAGTGGGGGGTGGCAGGAAATAGGCTGTTGGTTAACTAAAATCTACAGCTCATCCAGTAGGTAGGGAAATGGGCAGACTAGGTGGGCCAAGTAGTCCTTATCTGCCATCAAAGTCTATGTTTCTATGATACTATTCCCATTTGACTTTTATTTTTAGTCATTTTGTGTCTTACTGTGTGATTTGTCAGGTGTTATTTGAGAGCTTCCACTCCCTTGCTGTTAATACCCTCTCTGCAGTGGTATGGAGGGCTGAGATGCTGCAAAGCGCCTTACCTCCTGCCACACCAGCGACCTGGGTTCAGGAATGGACTCGAGTTATCGGGGGTTGGCTGAGGAGGGAGAGGATTGAGCATCCGAGGGACTGCTCTCCTCTTCTAGGGGAGGGGTGGCTTGTCGTCCCGGCCTCAGCTGCCCTCAAGTGGAGGCCTGGGGACAGAGTGGGTCAGGGGGCAAAGAATTTTATTTATTTATTTAGTTAGTTTTTGTTGACCGGGTAAGTGCACTAGACAAATCCTGCCTATTTTCAGGCACGACCCGGGGGAAGGGGATACAGATGAATGCCAACTGAACTTGAACCAGATTAAGCTGTTGGTGGTATTTTTTTTTTAGTGAATGAGGGAAATTTGGCCAGGGCACCGGGGAAATTCCCCTACTCTTTTCGATAAGTGCCATGCGATCTTTAACATCCACCTGAACTACCACCAATCCAGGCAGATGGGACCTCGGTTTAACGTCTCATCCGAAAGACGGCACCTCAGAAGTGCAGCACCCCTCTCATGCTGCACTACAGTGTCAGTACTAAGATATTAACCCAAGTGCCAGATGTAGGAACTGAACCCACATCCCTCTGATCTCCCGACCTCAGAGGCGAGTGTGCTACCTACTGAGCCACTGACACTGACAGAATGGGAGGGACCTATGGGGATATGTAGGATGGGCACGCCTCCACATGTGAGTCCTATGCTCCACAGGAGGGATGAGACAGGAAAACGAGGAAAATAGACATCAGGGGGCTTTATGAAGCCCAGCCATCTCTGCACCCACGCTGCCACCTGGTGAAGCAACCTGGTCCACCTCAGAGTTAATATACTGGTGGGTGGGAAGATGGTCCTCCCTTCTCGGCCCTGCCACAAGAGGGGAACTTGGAGAGAGTTACAACTAAGCACATACCAGGGGAGGAGGAGCAACGGCCTGGGGGTCTGGGGATTAGGCTGAGGCAGCCACCCCCCTCCCCCGAACGTAGGAAGATAAAAACACATATAGGAAAAAAAATATATTCTTTCCTTCCATTTCACATCTCTTCTTTGTGGGACAGTAAATTGTGGGATACTAGTGGTGTGTGTTTGGCCCAGGAGTGAAGGATCTTGAAAAGCCCATTTTGGACTCTTCCTAGGCCACATAAAGTCAGAAGTAAAACCTACATTTTCTACAAGCAGTCCTGTAGAGGCTGTTGCAAACAAAAACAAACTTCTATTGGGGCACCACTGTACGAGCACTACTAACAATGAACAGACTGTACTTCTGGTCCTGGCAGCATATCCACTGATGTCTAATTGCACAGCATTATAGCAGGGGTTGTGATTGACAGAGCTTGCTACAGAGCCTGCTTCCTGGCAGGGCCGTGGAGGGAGCTTACTCAGCCCTGTCCCTGTTGTCCGCAGCTGTCCCAGTTTCCTCCGTTATTGGGGCCTGTGTCCCCCATGGTTTGCCTCTCTGCCACAAGGCCAGGGAGGGAGGTTACTGTCTTATTTTTAGCAGTCTTGTGTTTTACGTTTTGTCAGCTGTGAGCTGATAGCTTATACTCCCTCTCTGTTAATACCCTCTCCAAATAAATATGAAAACAAAAAAAGAAACCATCTCCCTCTCTTTCCTATCTTTCCTCTGTGGGACAGTGAATTGAGGGATACTGATGGTGAGGGTTTGGCCTAGGAATGAAAGGTTGTGAAGAGCCCTAGATCTTACTTCGAGAGGGTTTCTGCAGTAGGTCATAACATGTAGGACTAGCGCCACCTGGCGTCTGGACCACATGGCAGACTTTTCCAGCAATGCCTGATGGGGGACTGCCCACCCAACATCACGTGATGACATCAGCATGACCCTACATAGTGGGCAGACCCACGCCCGCCTTCCAGTTCTTTCGCGTCATCGCCTCGTGCAGTTACCTCACAGTAGACTTGCTCAGCGATCACCGTTGGTTTTTTTACTTAAATTTCTAGTTTCTCTATTTTGTTTCAATCTCTATGTCTTCTACTACATCCAAGAAGAAGTGTGAGACTTGTGGCACCCAGATCCTGCACAAGGACAGCCACCGTAAGTGTGACATCTGTCTAGGCCTGGACCATCCTTTGACTACCTGCCCAGACTGCCAGCCTTTCAACCAGGCCAACCGGAATCGGAGACAGCAGGCTCTGGAGGCCCATTTGCTGAAGTCTAATTTGGCTTCGCTGGAGAAGCAAATGAAGCGGTTCGGGGATTCGTCATCAACTTCTTCCCCTTCTCCTTCCAAACTTAATGAAAAACGAAGAAACACCGGGAGCGAGAGCACTCATCAGAGGATTCCAAAGCTGAGGCTTCTAGGCCCTCCTGCAGCAAGGCCTTACCCCCCGCTGCCTGCAGTCAAGATAGTCCAGGCCACCTCCAGGGATGCCAGCGGTACTACCACAAACTTGATCTCAATCTTGGCAGGTAAGTCAGCCTCCGGTTTTCTTCCGGCGACAGCCCTGCTTCTGCCGTTAAGTCGGCCTCTGGCTCCTCTAGGGACCATCCGGCCACCGATAAGTCTGCTCCCCACTCCTCGGAGACCCGCCCGGTTTCGGCCATTAAGTCAGCATGGGGCTCCTCCCCCTCCCGCCTGGCTCTGTCATCTGAGAATTCGACCTCTGACGGTCATACAAATGCGGCTCTCCCATTGGGGATGCCTATCATCCCACCAGACATCCGAATGAGCCCAGGGAGGACTGCCCCCTCTCCCCCACCAGTAGATCAGCCTTCAAATCCAAGCTACCCCAGCCGGAGAGAGCGCTGGTCTCCTGGATGTGGTCCACTCTCCAGTATCTGACCCCCACTTCCCCTCTGAGGAGGAGGTCCATCCTAATCCGTCTGAAGACACGGAGGCACCTCCCAGTCCCCCCAGGAGGATTAGCACTCTTCCGGCCACAGACCTGATGCATGACACTCCTCCTCCACCAGATCCGGTAAAATCTATTCCAATGCTGGACCCTCCAACTTCTGTCTTGTTGCCAGGACCTGCTAGTCTGCCCCCACCTCCAACTCTTTCAGCAGACCAGGTTCTTCTGTCGGATACCCTACGTTGGGTCCCGATGCCAGCCTACCTGATGCCAGATTCGTTTCTGACACCGGGAATGGCGGTGCTGGTCCTGATGACTGTGGTTCCAACGTTAGCTGTCCCTACACCAGATCAGCCACTTATATACACCACGGCTGGTCCTTCATGGGCTCCCCCAACATCAGCTCCTCTAATGTTGGAGATTTTCTCGAGACCCCTTCATGCCCTGCATTATCTTTCTGGGTATTCCTTGGACTATTCCCCAGCTGGTCCACCTCATGACTGCAGCTCTGCTGGGCATTACTTCCCAGGGTACTCCCCATACCCAGGATACTCTCATCAGGGATACCAAGAGTACCATTACCCGCCACCCCATGCTATCCCTCCTCCTCCTCCACCCCCTCCAACTTCTCAGCCAGACTTCAATACCTTCATCCAGTCCTGGTGGAAGGAGGCACGGTCTGAGTTGGTGACAGACCTGGAGAGCAGACTCCCACCAGCTTGCTCCCCTCCCAGGTCCTTGTCTCCCCTGAACTCTCCTCCATCTACGGTACACGTCAGGGGGACTAACCCACAGGATATAATGCTCCCGGATTTTGTTGTAGGAGATAATCTGGATTCTGGGGAGGATTCATTGGAGGAGTCATTGGGCCACAAATCCCCGGTCCCTAAAGGGAAGGCCTCTCCCAAGTACCCACCTGAGGACTCTTCCTTTTCGGACCATTTGAAGTCCATACAGCAATTTTATGAATGGGAGTAAGAGGAACAGGATCCAATGAGACAAAGACTTGCCAAGCATCTGGATCTTGAGTCTCTGTCCCCTATTCCTGTTCTCCCATGGATTAGGCCTCATCAAGACATCACCATGACCATCTGGCAACTGCCCCACTCCATCCCAGCTATCCCTAAGAGAGCAGACAGAACTTACTGGGTGCCTAAGTATGCTCCCTTCCCGAGCTTGCATCCTAAGGCTGACTCTGTTGTCATTTCAGCGGCTCATGATCGCTCCTATGCCCCCAAGCACATGAGCACTTCTGCTCCAGACAAAGAATCAAGGCAGATTGACCAGTACAGGAAGAAAGTTTATTCCTCGGCTATGTGTGCGTTGCGGTCCCTCTATTACGTAGCCTACATGGTGTCCCACCAAAAGGCCACCCTAACCAAGCTCAAGGCCTGTGTCCAGTCTATGGAATCTTCGGACCTAAAGGAGGAGCTCACTAAGGACATTCGCCAGTCCAAGATTTCTTGTAGGCATGCTCTTCGGGCCACTTACAACTCTGTTGATGCAGTGGGGCCCGGACCTCAGTGACCGCCATCTCCCTTCGGCAGCGTACTTGGCTTCGCATTTCTGGCCTCACTAATGAGGTCCAGACTGCAATTCATAATGCTTCTTTCCGAGGCTCGGTGCTCTTTGGTGGGGACACCAAAGATATTGTTATGGACCTAAAGGACCGTGGCCAAGCCCTTAGGTCTGTCAAGTCAGTGTACCGATTGGGCACTCAGGGTCAGCAGCCCTTTTGGAAGAGGACCTGGAGGCAGTGTAAACAGGCCCAGAATCGCCGCCAGAGCAAGCGCAAGGCCACGGGCACTTTCTCTCCCCCGCCTCCAAAACCCAGAAACATGCAGGGGGCTCTCCCCCTGCCCATCCTACAACCTCCTGACTCCCTAGCCCTCAGCCGCAGTGCAAGGAGCTGGTTGGGGAGAGGTTTGCTCGCCACACACAGGAGTAGCAGAGCATCACCTCTGACACTTGGGTCCTGCAGCTAGTGTCTCAAGGACACACTCTGGAGTCCCAGGAACTTCCTCCAGAATCTCCACCAAGAAGGTCAGCCTACTCACGAGACCAGATCCTTCTCGTAAGGGAGTAAATTCAGCCTCTCTTGTCAAAAGAAGCAATACAGCTAGTCCCTCTTTGTCACAGGGGGAGTGAGTTTTACTCCCACTTTTTTCTGGTTCCAAAAAAGGCAGGCAACCAGCGACCCATTCATGACCTCAGCAGGCTCAACCCATTCGTCGAGTACAAAAAGTTCAGGATGCTAACCCTTCAGAGCCTCCTTCCCCTTCTTCAGGAGAACCATTGGTCCTAGGGACATGGATATGTTGTTCATCCACACTGTCTGGCAGGTTCCTTGCACTTTAAATCTTGCCAGAAGGTCTTCAAGCTGGCTCCTCCCACCCACCTGGGTGGTAAAACTCTTGGCTCCACCCCACAATGCCAGATCTTCCTTACCGATTGGAAGCTCAGGTTCCCTCCTTAACGCTCTGCGTGATAGACTGGATCCTAATTCTTCGGTTCACTCGAAACTCATTTTAAAATTTTCAAGACTTCGGTCATCTTTTTCCCTCGAGGCTGCGATGGACAAATCGACTCCCAGATTTCGGCGCTGCCCTTGTGGGCAGAAGATGTCCAGGATGGACCTGCACTCCACGTGCATCTACTGCCTCGGCCTAGAACACGACCCACAGGCCTGCGAGTCATGCTGTTCGTTCCCGGCCAACGTCCTGGAGGATCGTGCTACCCGGTTAAAGCTAGGGTGCCCCGAGGAGCGCTACCCACTGGTTAAGTCGAAGGAGGCCCATTGGGCGGTTACCACGGCGGCTGGCTCGGCTGAGCAGCTCGAGCAGATGATCGCCCTCGAGGAGGAGGCAGCCCAGGCTGCATCTTCCTCGGTCTCGGCATTTATCCAACTCTCTTTGGGTACCTCGTATTCAACTTCGTTCAAGGAGCTTTGCCAATCCCTTTCCATGAAGGGAGAGGGGCCATCGGGACATTCTCTCAGTCCAAAAAGAAGGATTCTAAGGGTAAGTCCCATCGTCGGCATTCGTGGGAGCGGGAGAGGTCTCCTTCCCCAGACAGCCAACTGTTGACTTCAGTCGAGGTTGCAGCTAAGGCCGCTGGCTTCACGGCATCCTCGTCAGGCCAGCTGCCGAGACTCCCGTCGACGCGGTCGAGATTTTTCTCAACCCGTCGGACGGGCTGTCGACTGGTGAAGCCGACAACCCTTCTTCACCGGTTCCCCCAGTGGAAACCGAGGATCTGCCTGTGCCCCCGGTGCAGCAGTCCCCGGTTAAGGTGTCCGAGCCAAGGGAAGAGCGAGTGTCCCCCGCTCCTTCCCAGACCCGTCCTCGGAAACACCGAGGATCTCGGTCTCGGACTTCTTCTCGGTCCAGCCGATCCCGCCGACATCAGCGGTCTCAGTCTTGGCACCGAGGTAAGCGGCACCGCTGATCATCCTCGTCTTCCTCCTTGGAAGAGGAGAGGCTTCGGCGCAAATTGCGTTGATGCTACGAGGACCTGATGTGGCAGCAGTTACTTCTGTCTGGGAACAAGTCGATGCCGACGCCTTCCCCAGCCATCAAGTGGCCGTCACCCGAGCGGCCGAAACAACCCCTCGCTGTAGTCGAGATACCTTAGCCTGGGCCGATTGTTCGGCCGAAACCTGCTGCCCCATCGATTGTGGTGGAACCTCTGCCTCCACAACCGAAATCGCGGGCGCCGACCAAGGACTCGGTCGGGTCAAGGCCTGCCCCACAGGTTGTCAGTTACCCTCACTCCCGACCATCCTCGGCAGGTGGAGGGTGGCTCAGGCCCTAGGCAGTTCTTCACGGACTCCTCTGAGTCCGATGACTCCTTCCTGTTCTCCAGGCCAGTTGACCTGGAGTCCTTCTGGGGGCTAGTCATTGGACGAAATCCCATCGTCCTTCATAGGTTTGCTTCGGCTCATCTTGGAGTCCACCGGGATGCAGCTCGAGCCCATATCCAAACAGGCCAAGTGTCCCCTGACGGAGATACTGGACTGAGGGGATTCCTTCACGGAGGCCTTTAAAGTGGCTGAGGCCATTGTTGGCCCAGCCTTGGAGCTTTAGCAGTGGCCTGCTTCCTGCCCTGTGCCCTCAGCCAGGATGGTCAGGAAGTATGCGGTCCCTACTGGCTCTTTGCCCGGGTTTTCGGAACACCCCTCTGCTGAGGGGGTTACTACAGCGTTTTCCGACGTTCTGGGAATTGCTGGAAAAGTCTGCCGTGTGGTTCAGATGCCAGATATTGCTAGTTCTACATGTTATGATCTACTGCAGGAACCTCACTTGAAGATCTACTGTTACAGTAAGTTGTTACGTAACTGTACTTATTCCAAGAATCAGTCTTCTCCTTAGATTCCCAATAATGGGTGTGTGCCGGAGGTGCTAGGACCCTGCAGGAGCCAGAACTTTTCTGGAGGGCTGGAAGCATAAGAAGGCCTTTTGTACGTGTCACCACACACTGGTATACAGAGGTGCCTGTCCCCAGTCACCTCGGCTCCTTTTTGTTCTAGCATCGAGTACACAGCAGCAGCATCACTGTTATCTACATCAATGTCAGAACTTCTCTGTTCATATGATGACAACGTTCAATTCTTTTCTTTGGTTTTAGTTGGTGGTGGACGCATGGATGGAGCAGCCTTCCAGAGGAGGTAGTAGGGTCAAAAACAGGGAATTCAAGAATGCATGGCACAGGCATAAGGCAATTCTAGTGGGGGGTAGGAGGATGTAGGCTGTTGGTTAACTAGGTTCTGCAGCTTATCCAAAGGGTAGGGAAATGGGCAGTCTGGGTGGGCCAAGCGGTCCTTATCTGCCGTCAAAGTTTATGTTTCTAGTTTAAAATACAGAAGAGTTTGTAATTTTTATGTCAGTGTAGTTAGACACAGTTATGGTTTCTCTCAACCTTACCTCATGCTAAAAGTCAACGACCATGGAGGGAGATGGGGAGCATGAAATGGTTAAGTTGCTCCAGCAACAGGACTGTGTCTGGGCACCATGTCTGTGTGGGCGATGTGGCAAGAGGCAGTCTGCACCCAGGAGGTTGGGCAGTCCTCCTGGAGTTGCAACAAGAAATGGTCCACCTCCTGCAAATGTTATGCATTGTGGTCTTTGCACAGCTCAGCCCCAACCTTTTCCCGTAAGCGTAAAAGAAAGAAAAGGCATTACTCGAGGTCATCTTCTGGTTCTGCTGGGAGATACTTGACTTCTGCAGGCCTGGGTCCCCCACCATCATTACCAAGGACACCAGTGACACCTAGACCTGTGAAGTAGAGGTTGAGGACTCCATTCAGGAGCCCCATTCTGTTCAGTAGAGGGGATTCCAGTGGGCAGTTTGTTTATTGGGAAGCTCTTATGTACAAGTGCGTGCAGCGTACAAGTGAAGCAGTACCATTATTCGTGCCAGCTCCTAGCCCCTCAGGGTTATTTGATCTGGTGCCACTTAAATTTATGCATGCAGCTGACTTTGACTCTAGCCTCTGGGCTGGGGCCACTGTTGGTGCCACTGATGCATGCCCCACTTGTGATGTTGCCTCTGTTCCCTCTGGGGAATGGGGTAGTCAAAGCACTGTCACTGTTTCCATTGGGGACAGCAGGGTTGTCGATACCATTAATGCCGTGGCCCTCAACCCCCTCCTCTTTACTGCTCTACGGGTGTGGAGGGAGATGAATCCGGTGCTCACGGACTGGCCAGTAACCAACGCTGGCTCCTCCCAGCTCATCAGTTCTGTTTTTTTCCGCCATCAAGGAAATCTAAGTGAGGGAAGTCTCACAGAATCTGCATCCGCTCTGTTCTGTCTTGGCCTACTCTATGCCATTCATCTTCCACAACTTGGTTGACGCAGACCGACACCGTAAGTCTGGTACCATTTTCGCACTGATTTTCTTTTATTTTCAACAGTTTTTTGCATGGTGCTGTGTTATTCCCCTTTTGTTTTTCTTTCCATCAGCAGCAATGTCAGGTCCAAGGCCTAACAAATCTTCAAAAAAAGCAGGAGTTGCCCCCATGTGTTGGTACCCCTGTGGCAACTCCATGACCATGTCTGACCCCCACGATTATGGTTTTTCTTGTTTGGGTCCCCACCACACTATAGATGAGTGCGATACTTGTTTCTCTATGGATTACCACACCCTGATTATCCACGTGGCGAGGTTGGGAAGAGACCCCTTCCCCAACCTTTGGTGGTCAGCCTTTTACTCAGGATGCCAAAACAAGGTTTCTGGGCTCCTCCTCTGAGCTCCTCCCTGGTTTTATACGGGCCAGTGGAGAGAAGACTCCCTCTGTTTCAAATCTTGCTGAAATAAGGGGTCTCAGTGAGGGGTTGGTAGGGCAGTCGTCCTCCGGGGGGCGGGGGACTGAGCACCCCTCACAGTCCGGTGTCTCCTCAGAGATTCAGATGACCCAGGTGTGGTGCCACAGCTATACGTTGGGCCTTCTCCAGTGGAGCCTTCCGTGCCGCAGCCTGGGAACTAGTGCCATCTCTAGTGCCAAGACAACCTCCTCTTTTCTTTTACTGACAGAGGTGGCTTCGGCTGCTGGAAACGGTACTGAGGGAGGTCCACGGTCACCTCCTTGGTGATTGGGCCCTCCTCTTCTCCTACCAGCCCGGATTTGTTTATTAGGCCTCTTCCAAGAGGCAGATCTTTCTGTTCTGGGGCAGTGGATGGCAGGGCTCAGTTGGTGCCATGGTCCTCCCATGGAGTCTCTAGGGGCTCATGGAGGAGTCATAGCACTGATGCTACCTTGTCTTCCCCTCCTCTTAGAGGGAATTCTGCAGCTGGTGGGGACAGGGGCCTCCCTTTGGGTTCTGTACAGCTCTGTTCTCCTCACCTGGGGGTCCTCCCCAAGGGAACCACCCTGTTCCCCCCGCCGCTGTTGGGTACCCTGAGGTGGGCAGGATAGGCAGCCCTCCCCCATTGGGAGGGGTCTCCTGCACGATCTCGCAGCCCTTACAGAGGACCATACCTGGTTTGCCAGGCTGCTTCCACTGTTCATCCTCTACCACCCCCCTTCTTCCCCATCTTCTTGTCTCTTGGGGACCCCTGACCTGGGGCGAGCTCAGGGGGTTAGCAGCTGCATTTCCCAAGAACTTGAGGGCAATTAACGAGGTCACCTTTAGACCACAAACCCCAGCACTATCTCCCTTTGAGCCCAGCTCCTTTGAATCTTCCACTTCCTCTACTGAGGAAGAGAATGCCTCCCTACACTACTCTGCTGATGCAGACTTTACGTCATATCTGCGCTTCCTGGCAGAGATATTGGAGGAGCTGTACATCTCCCATTTTACCGAACACAGCCCTGCCCATACAACACTAGCATTCCTTGGGGAATACAGTGCTAACCACTTGGTCATACCTCCCTGGCCCCTGCAATTTACTGAGGCCTTGTGTGCTGTCTGGTAGGCAATATCCCACTGCCCTTAGGGACTGCATGTGCAGGTATTGCACTCCTATGGGATCTCCAGGTGCCATATCTCAACTCTTCCCGGGAGAAGAGCTTCTGGATACCTCATCTGGGCATCGTTGCCCCCAGCATGACCATCCCCCCAGTGTCTGACTTGGCTGAGTTTGACCACTGGGGAAGAAGGGTGTTATTGGTGGTGTGCATCCTTTTGTGTATTGTGGTTCATCAGGCACACCAGGTAGCTTACGCCAGGCACCTCTGGATGCTGCTAGATCAGCTTCTAGCTGCAATGCCTGATTGTGAGGAAACCCAGCAAGCAATTAGCCCTTCTGTGTGGGGCCTGGAGCTCACAAGACACCTCTCCAGAGCAGTGTATGATGCAAATGAGGTGACTTCCAGGCTGGTATGAACATCAGTCTGCATAAAAGGGATGGCATGGCTTTGCCTCACCCTTGGCCCAGCATAGGGCACTATCCTCACCTTTCTGGGGGCCCACTTTTTCTCCTGGAGGGTAAGGCATGAGTTGCAGGGGCGCCTTCCATCTCCCAGAGCTTGGGAGCCACTATCTGCCCCTGACCATTCGCAGGCCTCGCCAGGCCCATAAGGGGCCATCTCCTCCTATGTTTTTCCCCCACAGGAGACTGAGGGATTCTTCTCCCTCAGGGTTTGCCAGCTTAGCACTCTGACCCAAGTGTGATGAATGGTCAAGATTGACTTGGGGAAGATATGGAAATTACATACTCACCATAATTCTTGATTTTCTTGAACAAGTCTTTACCATTTGTTCATGGGGCCACCAACCATCCCCTGAGCTCACTCAATCTGTTCTTGGTCTTCACCTCCCTTGCTCTGGTTTGGGCTGTGAAGACACAGTTGTTTAGCTGACCTTTGCTTCATGGGTCAGAAGGGCTATCTTATGCCCTTGTTAAGTTAGGTAGTTACTTAAGTTAGGTTACACTGCACTGTCATCGAGGCACATGTCAGGAAACATAGGAAGACCAGGAGCAAGTATAAAATTTGCAAGTAGTGTTTTATTTTTTCAATAACAGTAAAATAAATATGAAATTTTTCAGTATAACTATTTACAAAGGCAGTACAAACACAGAGAACAAAGTCCTTCATCTGAGGAGATCTCTAATTTCAAGCTTCAGTCATACTCTCTCCCTAGCAAAAGCATTGCTGCTCTTTTTATAAGTCTCTGGGAACTCGTTTAAGAAGACATCCTGTTTTTCAAAAAGTGTTCTTGTCGTTTCCTTCCTTGCAGGTGCAACAGAACACTACATGGTGTCCCAGAACTGAACTCCTGTTTACAGCTATGCAAAGACTTTGCAATCCAGCATCTCAGGTTAACCCCTTGAGCTCCAAATAGCTTTTTGCAATCATTTCAACAATATATCCATATACATTTTCAAACCAAGGGATCCCACTTTCACATAAAGAGTCACACACATTTCATTACTTCAGATACACAAGGGTGAAAAAAAGAACCTGCAAGTGAAGGCAGACAGATAGCGGGGGGATAGCAAGACTGCTAGAGTGGCCAGATCTTACTTCGAGACACAGCTCTTGCAGCAGGTTACACCATTAGGACCGAAGCCGCCAGGCGCCAGGACCCCATGGAAAAATTCTAGCTAGCTAACTACAGGCCGGGGACCCATCCCGGCCGTCGGTCCGCCTCTGGCGTCAGGCGTGGTACAAAGGGGTCCCGCCAGATTCCCCAGTTCTTTCCGCCCGTCGACTTAGCTACCTGACCCTTCGGTTACCAGTCTAGCGCACACGCTGAATAGTTCTTTTTTCGATAAAATTTTCGAGAATCTTCAGAATCCTCTTCAAGCAAGATCTTGATGTCATCACCAACTTCTGGCCATCCATCGAGAGTGCGCTTGTGGAAGCAGATCCCGTTCAGGACCCCACATGGCCTGCATCCGGTTCTGAGCCCAGACCACGATACCGGCCTGTCCTTCTTGCCAAGGGTTCAACAGCCATACCGGATCCGGCGTCAGAAGGCTTTGCAAGCGTTTCTTCTGGAGGAACAACTGAAGACCATGTCCTCAAGGGAAAGCTCCAGGGTCCACAAGCACGCTGGAGAAGAGAAGGGAGAAGGCCCTTTCCAGGTCCTCCAGGGGTTCGAGTCCCGTAGTTCGGTTCGAATCTCCCCGCTGCAATCAAGAAACCTTCATCTCAGGAGAAATCTGCCAGGCCTTCCTCCCCTTCCAGGGCCTTGGCGAAGTCCGGGGAACGACACCATCACCACCGCAAGTCGAGTTCCCGCTCCTCGGTACCCGACGTCAGGTCTTCGTCGGTGCCTCCACGCAAGACGCTGGAGCTCACGCCTTTAAAAAGGCCTGTAGCCCAGACGCCGGCTCGACAGCCGTCAGCCGTGCGCCCTTCTTCCCTGGAGCCGCCGTCAGCCCGACGACCGACGCCGGCCATTACATCCCAGCGGACGCCGGTAGGGGGACCGACGCCCACCCCTCCTGAAAAGAAGAAGGCCCTGTTGCCTCCGACCGACATCGGTCAGGAGCCTCTATCGGAGGAGGACCTAGAGCAGCCCGAGGACCAGACGGGCGACCTCGGTCCCGTCGGTACTCCCAGGGAACCCTCGCCATTACCAGAGCCCCCTGTGGAGCCGACGCCGGGACCCGACGACCGCCCACCGGCACCCGGGCCGTCGTCGGGCCTCTCTCTAGTGGAGGTGAAAGATCTGTTCACCTACTGGTGGGATACCATTAAAAAGGACATGGTCCCCCCTCCTCCTCCTACTCCTCCTCCTCCTCCTCCTCCTCTCGGTTCCTGCCCCCCCTCGCCATCGGGGTCGGCAGGCCGTGTTCCTCCTCCCCGGGAGCCTAGAACCCCTCCCAGGGGGAGACCTGATAAACGGAGACCTCCGTCGAAATCCTCTTCTGGATCACCCAGCCCCAAGAGATCCAGGAGACGCCGACGTTCGCCTTCAACGGAGGACACGGGATCAGACTACTCCACCTCTAGATCCCCATCTCCACTCTCCATCCCTTCTCCGGACCCACGTGATATGCCTAGATCTCCTCCGGATGATCCCTCGTCCTTGATATTATGAGACATATACAAGAGAACATGGGATGGGATGCTGAAGACTTAGACCCCGAAGAGTGCGACTCGCCAAATATCTTCGCAAAGGACCCCAAGCCTGTGGTGGTACCACCTTGGTTGACACTTTGTGGGATCGCCACCAAGGCCGCTGGAAGCGTCCCACACTCGCTCCCGCGAGACCAAGAAAGCTAATCGCTTGTACAAGGCTCCTAAGGACGACCAGTACTTGACGCAGCATCCTCAGGCCGATTCTCTGGTCATCACAGCCTCACATGACGGTCACAGAGGCCACAACATTTGAGCACCCTGCCACCGGACCCAGAGTCCAAACAACTGGACGCATTGGGTAGGCGCACGTATGCTTCCGCTACCTGCGCCATCAGATCCCTGAACTATTTAACCCACATGGTTCAGTTCCAGAACGCTTTGTGGGAACAGGGTCTGGAAGCAGCTGAAAAGATGCCCGAAGGTGAGCAGAAGGAGGAGATGCTTCAGCTCCTCCATACGGGTTCAGACGTGGGGACCCAAGTGCTAAGAGCCGAGTATGACTCCGCGGACTCATCGGCCCGAGCAGCAGCTTCTGAGCGTTAGCCTCGGAGACACTCTTGGTTGCGCGTCTCGTTTTTTACTCGGACGCCCAAAGAACATCTTGGACGCCTTTGAGGGAGAAGTATTGTTTGGTAATCCTACAGAAAAGATCCTCACAAACTCCAAGAGGCCGGAAGGCGGTAAGGTCGGTTCAGGCCATGTATTGACCTAAGCTTGGTTCCTTCGTAGGAACCAAAGCCGTTTCGTCATGCACGGACGAGAGGCAACAGACCCACTCCGCTGCACCCTGAGGGGGCTCTGGTTTCGTGAGAGCCCAGGGCAAACACCCCGCCAGCCGAGGCCAGCGTTCTCCTAGGCAGGCCCAGCCAGCGGGTCCATCTGCCGCCACAGCCTGACTTCCTTTCCGCCCCGCCTCAGGATCAACGGGAGTTTATGGTCGGGGTCGATTGCGAACTTCCTGCCGGGATGGCAGGCCATTACCACCGACAGGTGGGTTCTTCAGTTGGTCAGTCTAGGCCACTTTATAGAATTCAAGAGGAAAGCCACCCCAGGCCTCCTTTGCTCTCCCGGTATCAGGGTCAGCACAAAGCCTTGATCTGGCAAGAAGTACTCGCACTACTAAAGGGAGCGATAGAGTACGTCCCAGAGAACCAGAGAGGACTAGGATACTATTCCCACTTCTTCCTGGTTCCCAAGAAAACAGGGGACCTCCGTCCAATCTTGGACCTCAGCGACCTCAATGTCGGTCACTTACAAGAGATTCCGCATGGTGACCCTTCCGGTCTTATCCCCATGCTCAAACAGGACGCCTTTTAGCGTCCTCTAGACATGCAGGATGCCTACCTGCACATCCCTATGGCTCAGGCGCACAGGAGGTTCCTAGCTCGAGTTTCTCGACCACCACCTTCAGTTCCGAGCCCTTCCTTTCGGACTGTCTTCCGCACCAAGGGTCTTTACCAAGTGCATGGCAGTCGTGGCAGCGCCTCTGAGGAGACAGGGCCACTCACGTGTTCCCTGCACTTGGACGACTGGCTTTTTATGGCCGCCTCCAGAGGCGCGTGCTTTTGCAATCAAGAGCACCCAGGATCTGTTCCGATCCCTGGGCATCCTCATAAATTATGAGAAGTCTCCTGGCACTGTCAGCAGAAACTACAGTTCATAGGAGCAGTTCTGGACACTGTCTGGGAAGAGCCTTCTTCCGGCCGACAGAGCGGAGCGATCAGATCCCCCATAAGGGACCCATCATTAAGCAAGGTTGTACCTGCCAGGTCGGTCCTTTGCTTGCTCGGACACATGGCTGCGCCATTCCTACTGTCCCTTCGCAAGACTCCACATGCGCATTACTCAGTGGATGCTCAAAGTGCAATGGTACCAAAGGCAAGACCACTTGCAGCATCGGTCAGACTCAGCAATTCAGTGATTCAAGACTGGCAGTGGTGGCTAGCCCAGGGTCGCTCTCATCAGGCGTCCCGTCTCATTGCGCCATCCCGGAGGTCACCCTCACCACAGACGCCCGGTCTTGGGTGGGGGCACACTGACGGGTAAAGTCCCAGGGTACGTGGACCCAGATGGAAGCTCACCTTCACATCAACGTGCTGGAAATGAGAGCGGTCCTCTATGCCCTGCAGGCCTTTCAGTCAGTTATCCCACCGTGTACTCTTCTACTTCAGACAGACAACACGGCGGTGATGTATTACCTCAACAAACAAGGAGGCGCACACTCTTACCCCCTTTGCAGGGAGGCCATGAGAGTGTGGGATTGGGTAATCAGACACGGCGCGAATCTGATCACTGTGCACGCTCCTGGAGTGGACAACACGGTTGCAGACGGCCTGAGTCGTTCCTCAGGCCAGAGTCCATGAATGGGAACCCTTCAAGAGGTAGCAGAGGATCTGTTTCTTCAATGGGAACTCCAGATCTAGACTCTGCTCGCCTCCCCATCCAACGCAAAACTGCCCAATTTTTGCTCGCTAGATCCAGGGCCTGGTGTTTTCTGGCGAGACGCATTATCCCTCTCCTGGGCCAACAGATTCCTCTACGCTTTCCCTCCTTTCCCGTTGATCCAGAGAGTTCTTCTCAAACTGCGCAGGGAGCACACAATAATGATCCTGGTGGCCCCATTTTGGCCCAGACAGATTTGGTTCCCTTTGTTGATTCAACTATCTCGGGAACCCCCGCTCCCGTTGCCGCTCAGCTCCCACTTACTGTCTCAGGAGAAGGGTTCACTTGTCCACCCGACCTACGTTCTTGAACCTGCATGCTTGGCTCTGAGAGACATAGCCATTTTGCGCCACGGGGTCTCGCAAGAGGTTGCAGAAGTCCTTTCTGCAGCCAGAAAGCAGCAACGCATAGCACGTCACGCCATGAAATGGCTGCTTTGTGTATGGTCGCCGAGACGCTGACCTTCCCCTTTAGGTTGTCCTGTGGGAGTAATATTGAATATTTGCCTCCCTCTTCATTCGGTCTAGCCTACTCCCTATTAAAGTGCACCTCTGTGCCATTTCGCTTACTACCTCCGTGGGAAATCGACAGTGGCTCAGGTGGATGCCTTCTCGAATTTCTTAGGGAGTGTTGCACCTTAGGCCTCCTATTAGAGACCCTGTGCCTCCATGGGATTTGCTTTTTGTCCTTGAACAGCTCACGCTTCCCCCCTTTGAACCTGCCGCGGATTGCGAGCTACGTTTTCTGTCATGGAAAACGTTGTTTTTAGTTCCTGTTACCTCGGCAAGAAGAATTTCTGAACTTCACGCTCTCATGTGCAAAGAGCCTTATTTAGTTTTCCACCGGGACAGAGTATCCCTGAGGACGAACCCTAAATTCTTGCCTAAGGTGGTTTCTTCACTCACTCTGAACCAGGATATCGACCTTCCGGTCTACTTCCGAACTACTCTAATAGAGGGGAGCTCTGCTCCATACCCTGGATGTTCACCGCAGCCTGAGGTTTTACCTCAACAGAACTCAGTCCTTTCGTAGTTCTGAGCAGCTTTTCATTTCCTTCTCTGAGAGAATGATGGGCCAATCAGTATCCAAACAGTCCCTTTCTCGCTGGCTTGTCCAGTGTATTTCTCACTGTTATGGTATCAAACAAAAGCCCTCCCGGTACAGTCCGGGGTCATTCCACTAGAGGGTGGCTACTTCCTTTGCAGCGCCAAAATGTTCCACTTCTGCTATATGCACTGCAGCCACTTGGAGTTCTGTGCACCTTTATCAGGCATTATTGGACACGCCCGGCGGCGGGCTGGTTGCTTGGCTTTATCAGGTCTCCTGTCCTAGGTTCTGGACCTGGTATTTATCCTTTATTTTCCTCCTCCCGGATTTTCTGACAGCGTTACTGCTTGGGAATCAGTCCTAATGGTGTAACCTGCTGCAAGAGCTGTGTCTCGAAGTAAGATAGTACAGTTACGTAAGAACTTACCGTAACAGTAGATCTTCGAGAACAGCTCTTGCAGCAGGTACCTTCCCGCCCACCTTCCCCCTTGGAGGAAGTGTGGCTCAGTCTTTCTGAGCAGGAATTGTTATCTTTCTGTCTTCTGGCGGCGAATCCTAGGTCTCCCATTTTGATGCCAGCCTGCGGCAAGAAGTCTCCGGCGGGAGAACTGGGGAATCTGGCGGGACCGCCCCCTTTTGTACCACGCCTGACGTCGGAGGCGGGACCGATGTTGGGGGCAGTCCCCGCTGTAGTTAGCTAGCTAGAATTTTTCCGTGGGGTCCTGGCGCCTGGCGGCTTCGGTCCTAATGGTGTAACCTGCTGCAAGAGCTGTTCTCGAAGATCTACTGTTACGGTAAGTTCTTACGTAACTGTACTTTCCTAGGCATCACAAGGAAATTTGACTGTGCACTCAGACAAGAGACAGAAGGATATACTGTATATAACAAATGTGACAAGGTCTTATTCAACCCTGTCACATACCCCCTCTTTAAGAGGGAACCTTTAAAAAAAAAACAGGTTTCCAAAACTTTCTTCAAATTCTTCTTTAACATTAGCTGATAATCTTTACAGTTGTCAGCATATGCAGTATCCCTTTTCTCCACAACAACCAGTACAGCAAACAGTGAGGTTTAAACTCACACATTTTTTCAACCTTCTGAATTTTCAATTCCTGATCTATATCTTGACAGAAAATCAGCATGGACATTCTCTTTAACAGATTTGTATATCACTTTGAATTTAATTGGCTGTAGTGCCAGGTACCACCTTGTGATTCTGGAATTTGTATACTTCCTTTGGTTAAGCCAACAGAGAGGATTATGGTCGGTTAGAAGTACAAAGTCAGTTCCTAGCTAATAAAACTTTAGGGACTCCATGGTCCACTTTGCTGCAAGGCATTTCTTTTCAATGGTGGAGTACCTTTTTTCTCCTGTCATGCTACTTCCTACTGATATATAGATTGGGATGTTCCTTCCCATCTATATTTTGAATCAGAACTGCACCTAGGCCTACCTCTGATGCATCTGTCTGTAACAAAAATGGTGTCTCAAAGTCTGGCCTTCTTAAAACAGGGGCTGAACATAATGCAGCCTTAATGGCCTGAAAAGCTTCATCACACTCTGAGGACCATTTCACATTATCCAGAAACATTTCTTTGTGGGTTCAGTGAGGGGAGTAGCTAACTGGGCAAAGTTGGGAACAATCTCCAATAGTAACCAGCCAGCCCTAAAAATGACCTGACGTTTCTTTGTTTTAGGGATAGGACTGTTAGCTACAGCTTCTAAGAAATCTTTGGCTTTACTTCTCCATTTCCCAAAAACATATCCAAAATATCTAGTTTCCTGCATGCCCATTTGATAGGATCAATGGTCAGACCTGCATTTTTGATAGCTTGCATAACTGCTCGTAGGTGTTCCAGGTGGCTTTTCCAGTCTGTACCGTACACCACAACACCATCCAGGTAAGCAGCACACTAACCAGTGTGAGCAGCTAAAATTACATCCATGTATCACTGGAATGTAGTGGGTACACCATGTAAACCAAACATCATGGTGGTGAACTGATAGAATCCAACAGGAGTGGCAAATACACTTTTGTCTCTAGATTCTTTAGCTAGGGGAATCTACCAGTAACCCTTGTTGAGATCGAGGGTACTGATGTACTTGGTTGTCAGGGCAATAAGTCCTTCTCAGGTTCTTGGTGGCAATAAACCAGCAGAAGAAACAACAGACAAGTGGAGTATCTGGTAATAAACTTGTTTATTACACAAAATCAGACATGTGCCTAATCAGAGTCTTAACCAAAGTAGACACGGGAGCCAGAGTTTCCCAATACCCCAGGGTAAGAAGATTGTCTCAGAGAGAATACACAATACAACAGGTGATATGTTGATAATCACCATAGAAACTTACTTTCATAGGTAAATTAGATACATAGCAGCACAATAACCAGTGTGAGCAGCTAAAATTACATCCATGTATCACTGAAATGTAACAGTTGCACCATGTAAACCAAACAGCATGGTGGTGAACTGATAGAATCCAACAGGAGTGGCAAATACACTTTTGTCTCTGGATTCTTTAGCTAGGGGAATCACCCAGTAACCCTTGGTGAGATTCAGGGTACTGATGTACTTGGTTGTCAGGGCAATAAGCCCTTCTCAGGTTCTTGGTGGTAATAAACCAGCAGGAGAAACAACAGACAAGTGGGGTATCTGGTAATAAACTTGTTTATTACACAAAATCAGACATGTGCCTAATCAGAGTCTTAACCAAAGTAGACACAGGAACCATGAACAAATTACTTCTGTGCTTGTCTCCTTCTTGGCCCTGGTCTGTCATCATGCTTTTATGTAACACCTTGATGCCTCTTTATTTATTGAAAATGTTTCACCAGGAAAGGCACACTGAGCAAAAAGATGCTTGTCTCCCAGTGCGACCTGGGGGGAGGGGTTACAGAAGAGGCAGGTATACATACAATAGTTGAGCTTAGCAGCAGAGCAATACAGATAACATACAGTTGGGAGGGATTACTTTTGAACTTGTTACATTAGGAGAACAGTACAGAACATAATCATCAAGGACGTGGTATACATATCATGGGTAAATATCAAAGCAAGAACAGTACAGAACATGATCATCAGGGACAGAGTAAACATATCATGGGTACATAACGAGGCAATACATGAATTACAAAAGTGCAAGTAACAGAACTAGGGAGCCGGTATCACAACTAGTGTGCTACTAGCAGGACTTGAGCTGCAGCGAGATGCACCAGTTGACATTAGGAATTGGAGGGTGAAGTTGGGGGGTAGGGGAGGAGTGGACTAGTAAACACATGGTGTATAGGGGGGAGGTTTAGGTGAAATGGGAGGGGAGGGGAGTGGAGTTAGTAGCTGTGAGTAGGGCTGAAGAGCGTAGGTTAATTAGGAAGGAGGGAGAGAAGGGGGATGTTAGGAGAGAGAAGAGTGAGTGATAGTGTAAGTGCGTAGGGCAGGATATAAGCCAGACAATTAGGTGTGGCCAAGCCACTGGCCAGGCGCCAAGGGGCAAATCTAGGAAGGGAAGCTGAGGGGAGGTCAGCAGTTGCACTTGGAGCAAGGAAGTTAGTGAGGGCAGAGGATAGGGAGCGTTTGGATGAGGAATGGTGGATCTGGGCCAGCAGGCCGTTCCAGAGTTTAGGGAAGAGGTAAGAGAAGGCCAATTGATGGCGGTGGTCCTTTGGTGGGGGATAACTAAAAGCCTAGTGTCAGTGGACCTGAGGGCGTGGATAGGGGTAGGTGGGGAAGATAGGAGGATATGAAGTAGGGTGGGAGGGAGCCGGGGGCATCGAGGGCAAAGCAGCAGAATGCATTAAAGAGGGAGTCAAGTTTGGCTAGGGTGGTCTTTGGGGAAGAGCTGTAGATGACATCACAGTATTCAAAGGTGGGTAGAATCATTTTCAGGACTAAATCACGTCTGACAGGTAGTGGGAGACTAGTGCTGTTCCTATAGAAGGTGCCAAGTTTTGGGAGCAGTTTAGAGATGATGCATCCATGTGTGTGGAAAAGGAGAGGTGATGATTGAGCCAAACCCCTAGATACCTGAAGGAGAGCACTTCATCAAGGATGGTGTTGTTTAGGGTATGGAAGATCAGAGGGGGGTGAGCTCTGTTAAACGCTGTCGAGAGCTGAAAGACATCGAGACAGTTTTCTTGGCATTTAGGGAGAGTTGGTTGGTATTGAACCAGTGCTGGATTTTGTCGAAGTCCGTTTGAAGTTTGGAAGTGAGTTCTTCATGTGTCCGGCCAGAGGTAAAGAGGACCGTGTCGTCTGCATACATGTGGATCGCGGTAGAGGAGCAAGAATTCAGTAGAGCATTTAGAAGGATGGAGAAGAGGATGGGGCCAAGAACTGAGCCTTGGGGAACGCCGGTTGTGAGGGGGAGGGGGGAGGTGTGGTCTATTTTAGTGGATTGGGTTTTATTTAGTAGGTAGGCACTGAACCAGTTTGTGGCGGACGCTGCTAACCCTGCCCCTGATAGGCGGGATAGTAAGAGAGAATGGGATACCATGTCAAGAACTTTAACTAGGTCAATGAAAATAGTGGCAGTGATTAGCCCTTTATCCATCCCAGTGAGGATATAGTCTGTGCTCCTCTGTCCTGCCTTTGATAATTGTCTATCTTCCCGCTTTCTCCAGCCTTCTTTTCACAACTCTATACTGCACTCATTCACAGTCTACATGCAATCATACTATAAAAGTCCTAACCCCCTTTTCCTCTCCCTGTAGGCCCCCACCGCCACATCAGTTCTACCGACCTATCATTGGGGCTTCACTTCTCACAATGTTTATCCTTCACTTACATATTACATACCCCTCCTGGTACCCCAACTGCCATTAGTTGGTGGTTCTCCAAGCCATTTTCATGGCTAGTACTAGTGACTGCCCCAGGTAAATGAACTAACTGGCACTTCTATACAGAGAACATGGTTTATATACAGTTGCATGGTTCAATGGTGGACCTGCCCCCTTGTATTTTAATCCTCTTCTGTTATGGCTTGCCTTGTGTTCCTTTTATCATTTGACTCCCCTATTACTGCACCATTGTGTTTATGTTTATATACTTATTTACATGTATTTATATGTTTTTTGATGGATGTTACCCAACCTTGTTCTAACCAGGTCCATCTTGTAAAAGAGCTCTGCTCAGTGATGTTCGCCTGGATAAATAAAGATTTTGATTGATTGATTGATTGATTGATTGACATAAAACAAGCCCTACTGGCCAAAAGTTAGGTGGCTCCTCAGTGTTATCTAGAGATATACAAAACGTGGAAAATCAGCTAAAATAAGAACAAAGACTTATACATAACATAGAAAATAAGTGCAGTGTTACATAAATCCACATGCTGGCAGTATAGACTATATAGTGACTTCTCAGAAGAATATACAGACAACACAGAAAATATATCCTCAGCACATTACTTAGCAATGATCACAGTAATAATGTCCTTGGTAACTTACACTTATATGGTAAGTACCAATGCCCTAAATGTTAGTACTAACATAAAAACATAGAAGTTGATGGCAGATAAGGACCGCAAGGCCCGTCCAGTCTGCCCATATTTTTTTTCTACCTTATTAATGTGCCATAGGCCTTTACTCTGTCAATAGCCTACCTATTCATACTCATCTGTATTGCTCCCTTATGCCTATCCCATGCCTGTATGAAGCACTGTACTGTATTCATAGCCGCCACTTCCTGAGATAGGCCGTCCCATGCATCCACCACCCTTTCTATGAAAAAGAACTTCCTCATATTACCCCTTAATCGGCCTCTCTCTAATCTCATGCGGTGTCCTCTTGTCCTGCTATTTTTCTTATATTGAAACATGTTAGAATCTTTCACCTTGTTAATGCCCTAAAGATGTTTGAATGTTTCAATTATATCACCTCTCTCCCTTCTTTGCTGTAGGGTATACATATTGAGCTCCGTTAATCTGTCCTCATGTGTTTTCTGATGCAGTCCCTGCACCATTTTGGTTGCCCGTCTCTGGACTGCCTCCATTTTCTTAATGTTCTTGTGTAGGTGCGGCCTCCAGTACAGCACGCAGTACTCCAGATGGGGCCTAACTAGTGTCTTTTAAAGAGAGATTATTACCTCCCTCTTCTGACTTGTGATACCCCTACTAATACACCCCAACATTCCCCTAGCCTCACCTACTGCTTTAGTGGTCTGCTTGGATGATTTCAGGTCATCTGTGATGACAATGCCCAAGTCTCCTTCTTCCCTTGTGGTTGCCAGCAACTCCACTCCCAACCTATAGGTGGCTTCAGAGTTTCTCTTCCCTATGTGCATGATCTTGCACTTCTTTGCGTTAAACCCCAGTTGCCACGCTTCTGACCATTTTGCCAGTTTATCTAAATCTCTTCTTATTCTGCCCACCCCATCTGGATCATCTACTCTGTTTTGCAGATCTTGGTGTCATCTGCAAACAGACAAACCTTACCCTCCAGTCCATCTGCAATGTCACTGATGAAGATATTGAAGACGACTGGCCCGAGGACTAATCCTTGAGATACCCCACTTGTGACTTGCATCTTTTCTGACTGTGTACCATTTACCACCACTCTCTGTTTTCTGCCCACCAACCAGATTGCCACCCAGTTGACCAACTTCTGACCCACCCCAAGCCCACCCAGCTTATTAATCAATATTCTATGTGGAACAGTATCAAAAGCTTTGCTAAAGTCAAGGTAGTCGACATCAACTGCACCCCCTTGGTCCACCACTCTGGTTACCCAGTCAAAGAAATCTATGAGCTTAGTTTGACAGGACCTTCTTGTTGTAAACCCATGCTGTCTTGGATCCTGTTCTCCTATGGATTCCAGGTGTTGCACTATCCTTTCCTTAAGGAGTGCCTCCATAATCTTGCTTACTACTGAGGTAAGACTGACTGGTCTATAGTTTCCTGCCTCCTCCCTGCTACCACTCTTGTGGAGCGGGATCACATGAGCCTTTCTCTAGTCTTCTGGGACTTCTCTGGTGCTCGGAGACTTACTAAACAGTTCTGATAATGGTGCTGCTAGTTCCACCCTTAGCTCCTTTAGTACCCTGGGATGTATGCCATCAGGTCCCATTGCCTTGTCCACCCTGAGCTTAGCGAGCTCTTGTAGGACCCTTTCTTTTGTGCAGGGACTTGTGCACACCTCCCTTCCTCCCCGTGTCCATGGTGCTGAGCTGTGGGCCCTGCCCTACCTTCTCCTCAGTAAATACTGAGCAAAAGTGTCTATTTAGGATAGATGTTTTTCCTTGGTCCTCCTCCACACTCTCCCCCTTATCCCCTTTGATCTTAGCAATACCCCCTCTGGACTTTCTCCTTTCACTAATGTATCTATAGGAAGTCTTGTCCCCTTCTTTTACTGTTCGTACTAGTGTTTCCTTGGTTTGGGTCTTTGCCTGCCTTACTGCCTTCCCTGCTTCCCTTAGAAAAGTTTGGTATGCCTTCCTATCTTCATCTCGCTGTGTTCCCTTATATTTCCTGAAGGCCAGCCTTTTGGCTCTGACCTTTTCTGCTACTGGTTTTGAGAATCAAAGTGGTTTCCTCTTTCTTTTGCTCTTGCTTTTCTCCCTAACACAATGGGATGTTGCTTCAAGTATTGCATCCTTAATGCATGCTCACTTTGCCTGTATCCCCTCACCTGTATTTCTTCTTGCCAGGGCTAGCTTAACTCTGTTGGCCATCTTATCAAAGTCAGCTCCTCTGAAGTCCTATATTTTTGCACTGAAATTGAATGATTTCGTTCTAGAGGCCAAATTGAACCATACCATGTGATGGTCACTGGCCCCCAGGTGACCTTCTACCAGGAGTTCTGTGATCTTTCCCCATTAGTCATTACTAGATACAGATAGTCCTGTCTCTTGTGGGTTGTTGCGTCAGTTGTTTGAGGCTCTTCCCCAGCAGGGAATCCACTATGTGTCTAGTTCTGGTGGATGTTACTTCTGGTATTGACCAATCTGTATCTGGCATGTTATGGTCTGCCATTATCAGAACCTCCCCTTTAGCTGTCGTGTTTTGTATATCATCTAACAGTAATGTGTCTGTGTCCTTCCCCTGGTCTGGAGGCCTGTAGACAACCCCAGTTCATATGGCTGTCCCATTTCCTGTTTCCAGGGTGACCCACAGTTCTTCTGACTCCTTATGTGTATTCTGAATTTCTGTAGTTTTGATATTTTCATTGACATAAAGGGCTACTCCCACCCCCACCCCCTCCTTTTTAGCACCTTGGTCTCTTCTGAACAGTACATAGCCATGTACTAAAGTCTCCCAAGTGTGGTTACTGGTGAACCATGTCTTGCTAATGGCTACTATGTCTAGTTTAGCCTCTGTCATTGTTGCCTGCAGGTCTGGGATCTTGTTTCCCAGACTGCGGGCATTTGAGTAAATGATTTTCCATTGGTCATATTTTGGTACGTTAGTTGTTGAGCAAGGTCCAGCATTTCCCCTGCATGTCGTATAGGAAGCCAGACCTTTTTCCTTACCTGGTGATGCAAATGAACTACAAACATGCTGAACTCCTGTTTGATCAGTAGCTGAGGGGGGAGGGGTGTTCTTCCCATTTGATGTATCAGGTGATGCACCCGCTCTCCCCATTAGCTAGTTTAAATATTCTGCAAAGATGTCAGACTTATGCCCCAATTCACTGACTCCCTTCTTAGTCAGATGCAGTCCATCAAATTTAAAGAACTTTCACTCCCCAAACTGTTGCCAGTTACCTACAAACCTGTGTCCTTTTTCCTGGCACCAGCCCTTGAGCCACATGTTTAGCTCCCCTATCTTCTCTTCTGTGACCTTCCGTCCATCTGCCCCCCTCTCCCAGACCAGGAGGATTTCAGAGAAGGAGATGCTGGATGAAATGGATGACAGTTTGTCTCCCAGCCTGGTCAGGTGTTCCCTGGTCACCACAACTGACCAGCTGGAGAGATTGTTAGTCCCTATGTGTACCAGGACATTGATGTTTTCTTCTGCTTCCTGCATGATTTTAGCAATGTGGTCAATGTCTCTCCATGCAGATGTACCTGGTAGACGTCTGACCATTACCCCCTGCTGGAGGTAGGTATCAACTCCCCGAATTATGGAGCCACCTATGATCAGAAGTGTTCTGGATCTCCTTTTTGTTTTGTTTTGGTCCCTGTTTTGGGTGAGTTTTGTTGTGCTAGCTCCTGTGCTGCAGTGTCCTCTGCCACTTTGTTTGATTTTGGTGATAGAGACAGATATCTGTTTGTAGTTTTTATATGGTTTGTGGAGGTGATACGTTGGAGAGCATTGAATGATGGGGCACCCGATTTGCCCCTCCTAACCATTTGCCAACCTCCCGGAACAACTACCCTCTGTGGTCAAGGTGCTTCAGTTGCATGTTGGGGAAATGGCAGGCGGTTCTATTTCCTTCTCAATATGCGATTTGGGAAGCGCAATCTCTGCCCATGCTGCCTGGAACTGAGCCCTTAGTTCTTCAATGGTCCAGCAAGTAGGACAGCATCCTAAATTCTGTATAACTGCCCTTTTGGAAAGTGTTCCGCAGTGCCTGCAGTTAATAATATCCATTCCACTTGAGTTGCCAAGTTTTTAACCTGGTCCAAATAATTAGAAGGAGGAAAATGAAAGCAAAAGTTTGATTTTATTTTATCATTTTTTTTTTGTATAACTTTATTACTTGTACCCCTGTAAGTGAGGTCACTTTGTGGATACCCCTCTGATCTTCCCCTTCCTGCTTTGCTACAGGAAATGTCACGACTGTGCTATTCTATAAAAGGAGTGTAGCATGGGGTGGTTGGGGATGGAGGTGGGTGGTGAGTCCTTCCTCTGCTGAAAAAGAAGGATCACAGATGAAAACAAAAAAGGCAGTAAGAGCAGAAACAATCAACCAACAACAAATGCAGTAGCCCTGAAAGCTTAGCCTAATGATAGATAAAACTGTAAACCCTGCAAGCATCACCTGTAACAATTTCACAGAAGATATACTGTGCAAAAAACACTTTGCTACAGAGAAAAATAAAGTAGTAACAGAAAATACACCTTGCAAAAAACAATTTGAATCATAGACTACAGTAGTAACCAGTAAGCACCACCTGTAACAATTTCTCAGAAGATATACCCTGCAAAAACACTTTGCTACAGAGAAAAATAAATCAGTAACAGAAGCCATACCTTGCAAAAAACAATTTGAATCAGAGAAGATTGCAGCAGTAATATGTAAGCACAAAACAGTAACAAACCTGTAGGCACACCCTGTAATAATGCAGCAGAAGGTATACCCTGCAACAGCAATTTGAATCAGAGATTACAGCAGTAAAATGTAAACAAAAAACAGTATCAAATCTTGTGAGCACAAAAGAAAATAACACAGTAAATCTGACTAGCAAAAATAAGCCATAATCTTTTTTTGTGCTCTGATAATGTTGTTCCTTGCTCTGTCCTTACAAGTAAACCTAGAAGAAAAGAGCTCAGGTGAAGCTAGGTGCCTTTGCCAGCTAACCTAGTCTTCCACCTCAAAAACACCAACTAACCTGACCTTTTAACCCTTACTTTTGTTGGAAGTTACCAATACTCTGTTAGCTCCACCCCCAATTACACTCCTAATCCCTTAGAAGAGCTGTGGGAGGAAAGCAATTAGCTCCTTCAATGTGAGAAGGACACTGCAGCACCTTTGAGACCAAACACAAAACCTTTCAGCAAAAAAAAAATTAAAATAGTAGCAAACAGGAATTTTGCTTAGCCTAATGTTGATAATAATAATCTTTATTTCGCATAAGCGCCTTTCAAAATACCAAGGCGCTTTACAAAAGATTAAAACAACAAACATAAAATCAATAAATACAATACAGAACAGCAACAATAGTCTTACGAGGTTCACTCATTCAGTACCATTAAAGGTCTGGCACCATAAAAAAGGTTTTAATGCCTGATTAAAACCTCCCACAGCCAACAGGGTAGAGAATTTCAGAGGGTTAGGGGCCATGTGCATAAATGCATGGGCCCCAGAAGACTTCAAGGACACCCTCGGAATCTCCAGCAACCCCTCATCGGCTGAACGGAGCTATCGCTCAGGGCGATAGGGAACAAGAAGCTCTTTCAAGTAGTCAGGGCCAAGTTCATGTAGGGCTTTATAAGTCAGTAAACCAACTTTAAATGTTACTGCACGTACTGTGGAACCGCCAAAAGCGGTGAGACAGGGGTGCTGTGACTGATGAGTGTGCTGTTTCATGTGGACTGCAGTTCAGTTGCTCATTCACTGTACCTGAGGATTGTTAAATTGTACCTGGAAGCCCTCTACATGTTAAGCAGGGGGAGTGATATTCCAGCTACTGTGTGGGAGATTTTAAAGGCGTAGTTCTAACTGGAACCAGTACGTAACCACTTTAGTATTACGGCAGGTACAGCTGATGGGGTGTGAGAGCTGAGGCCCACAGAACTTCCGGGTCCTTAGGCAACTTAAAACAGGTGCTCACAAAAGCGTGTGCAGTGCATGTCAGCACACTGAAATGCACGCATCTGTGTGCAAGTTAGCATGTTTACAGGGAGAGGGGAGAAGGAGAAGGGGCGAGAAGACAAGACTGACAACAGTGAGGTAGGAAATGAATGCAGGGGAAGAAATGGGGTCAAGAGAAGGAAATGGGCAAGAAGGCATATTATCATTGCTAACTTCGGAGGGGGAATTGATGATGTGTTGTAGGAGCTGTTTAATGTTCATAATAGCCGAATTAGGAGTTAACAATGTCTCCTTTGAATGTAGTAAATGTAAGATAAATAAAGAATTAGGTGAAAACGTGAAAAGGGTTACTGAAAGGTTAGAAATGCTTGAGAAGAGCCAGATGGGGCTAACGGAGAGATTAAGGATTATGTCCAGTTTGAACAAAAGTGATGGAGCTGGGGGGGGCAGGGGTTGGAGATCGGTTTAGGGAAAAAAAAGATAAATGAGGAAGAGGGATGTAGTAATCAGGGAGATCAGAGGGTGAAAAGTAAGAGTAAAAGAAAAAGAAGGGGAGATAGCCCTTTACAACTAGTCCCATGATATTTAAGATATGAACAGGACCAGAATGTGTTAAGTGAGAATGGGGAGGGTGATGATAGTGTAGACCTTGGGAATGAAGGAGATGGGGGAGATACTGTATATGAGGGAATTCAGGTGAGGAATAGTTTTAATATTTTGGGAGAACTTGGCCAACAAAATGTAGTAGAGGGAGACTGTGATGGAATTCAGGAAGACCAAGTAGAGAGACAAGTACTGGTTATTGGAGACTCAATTATAAAATTCACAGACCAGTATATTTGTAGAAATGATAAGAAAAACAGAATGGTTAGTAGTTTTTGGGGGGCTGGGATCCTGTATTTACATGGGATGGTTGATAATATATTTAAGACAGCAGGGGAGCATCCCATGGCTTTGATTCATGTAGGAATAAATTATATTGCAAAAAAAGACCTTGCCTGAAATGCAGAAGGATTTCAAAACGCTGGTAGAAAAATTAGTGGATAAAGGGAGCGAAATAATAATCTCAGAAATATTACTTGAGCCCAGGGCATTGGCTTATAAGCAGAAAAGAATAGCCTTAAGAAATGAGTGGTTGATGAAGTGGGCTGCATCAAGTGGGTATAAATTTATTAGGCATTGGGGGACATTTAACAATAGAAAGGAGCTGTTTTGTAAGGATGTACTCCATTTAAATTTTAGGGGTAGTAGGATATTGGGAATGAGGTTGAAAAATGAGATTGAGAATAGTTTCAACTAAAGGGGAGGGAGATGATGGAGGGTAATATGGAGGGAAAGATTCCTAGTAAAAGTAAAATTAAAGGGGGTAACATCCTTAAAGGTTATGTTTTGTAATGCGAGGAGTTTAAATGAAGCATGTAGATCAGAATTAGAAATTTTGATCAAAGATGAAAAATTAAACTTGGTAGGGGTAGCCGAAACCTGGTGGAGGAATGAAAGTGGTTGGTCCCAACATATACCTGGCTTCAAACTGATTAATAGGAATGGGGGGGGGGGGGGGGGAGTTGCTTTTTTTGATAGGGAAGGTTTGGAAATTAGGAGGGTGGAGGAAACAGTCAAGTTAAGTAAAGTAGAAATTATAACAATCAAACTTTTGGGAATAAAGGGAAAAAAATGTGGGGTATCAGTTTTTTATAGAGCACCAGACACGAATTTAAGAGAGACAAGGCATTTTTGGAGTACATTGGTAATCTGACAGAAGATACTGATGGGGGATCTAAATATGCCAGAAATTGAATGGGGAAAGAAACAGACAGGTAATAACATTTTCTGTAGATTTCAGGTAGAACTAATGGCAGCAGGTATCCAGCAATGTATACAGGAGGCAACAAGGGGGTAGGACATGCTAGATGTCATTTTTTACAAATAGAAGTGATATTATCAAACAGATTAATATACAGCCACATGTGGGGATGAGTGATCATAATTCCATATTTTTTGAGTTAGATTGGTAAACTGAGTTGGTGAGAGGTAGTACAGTCCAATACCTGTACACAAAAGGAGATTATGGGGCTATGAGAGAAGAATTAGGGAGTATAAAATGGGAGGTTATGATAAATAATCAGGATTTAGAGAAATCATGGGAAATCTTCCTACAAAAAATAAATGAGGTTAGAAGAAAGTATATCCCACAAATGAAAGTTTACAATAATAAAGGAAAGAAGCCCCCATGGCTAATTAGGAGTATAGTCAGATTATGTAGAAAAAAGAAAGCACTTTTCCAGAAGATGAAAAAGGATAAGACATCTGAATAGGGGGTAAGGTATAGAAAGATTTTAAGGAAATTAAAAAAGGAAATTAAACAATCTAAAAAACAGCTCACAATGAGATTAGCAATGAGTAAGAATAATAAAAGCTTCTATGCCTATGTAAATAGACAGAGGGAAGGAAGTAATATGGTAGGCCCACTAACAGTAAATGAAGAGGTGTTATCAGACCCACTGGATACGGCGAATGAATTTTCCAAATGTTTCGGCTCTGTATATAAGGAACATAAAGATAGGACAGAAATTAGATTAGAGAGTGGTGGAGAACTTGATCCAAAGGAAATAATAACAAAAAAGAAGGTAATGAAAAAGATTATGGGGCTGAAGGTGGACAAGGCAGCGGGACTGGATGAGATCCACCTTTATATGTTAAAGGAGTTGAAAGATGAATTGGTAACAGTTATTACGTTGCTGGGACAGAGGTCACTTGCTGAGGTGTGGAGCCTAAGTAGTGGAGGAAGGCATATGTCGTGCCAATATCTAAAAAGGGGAAAAGGGATCACGCAATGAATTATCAACTGGTGAGTCTGACGTCAGTGGTGGGGAAAATAATAGAGGGTATCATTGGTGAAGCTATAAAGGGCATCATGATAAGTAAGGAACAAGTGGATATCAGCATGGATTTGTCTCTGGCAGGTCTTGTGAGACTAATCTGATTACCTTTTATGAACACATAAATAAATGGGTAGATGAGGGGAAAGTGTGGCTGTGGTATTGCTGGATTTTAGTCAGGCTTTTGATACTGTCCCCCATATAAAGATTGCTGAGAAAAGTGTGGGTATTGATACCTGTATTGTTAAGTGGGTTGATCAGTGGCTAAGAAATAGAAAACAAGTTAGGATCCGGGGTTGCTTGTCAGAACCTCAGGGAGTGGGAAGTGGTGTGCCCCAAGGGTTGGTGCTGGGACCATTACTATTTGGCATATTTATAAATGATTTGGATATGGATAGTGGTAGTAATAAAATGGCCAGGTTTGCTGATGGTGTGAAAATAGATGGGGTAGTAGATACATTTGATGATAGGTTAACTTTTGGAAGAGATTTAATACATATTTTGGAATGGGCTGAAGAAAATGGAATGAAATATAATGATAAATGCATGTTAATGTATTTGAGGAGGAGGAATATACAACAAAATTATTACTTGAAGGATACAAAATCGAAGGTACTGTATCTACATGCGAGAGAGATCTGGGAGTCTATATCCAAAATAACTTAACAAGTGATATTCATAGCAGAAACATATCAAACAAGGCCATGTATTTAGTAAATAGTGTAAGATGGGGTTTCCATTCTAGAGGTAGGGAAGTGTTGATGCCGTTGTATAGGACTTTGGTTAGGCCCTTGTTGGATTATTGTTTGACTCTATGGAGTCCTTTCTTAGTGAAGGATGTTAAGATGGTGGAAAGACCACAAAGGTCCTTCACAAAATTGATATCAGGGTGTGAAAGCTTAAATTATGAGGTGAGATTGGGTTTGTGGTCCTTGAAAGATAGGAGAGAGAGGGGCAATTTATTGATCTTCCTCGACTAAGTCTCCATCACTCATTCACACTAATGGGATAGTGCCGGAAGCGCTAGGATCAAGCTGGAGCCTTAAGTTTTCAGAAGGGTCAGCACCGAGAGAGGACCATGCATGCACAGCACTGCGAGACTAGCTCACGCCTGTGTAGGCTATCTCAGCATCGACCCTCAAACTGCCTCATTTCCTTTTCTCCTGCCGTCGAGTGCGCTTGGATGTCAACGTCGTTCGTCTGCTTGAGTCGAAGTTTTCATCTATACAACAACAGCTCTTAATGTTTTAATATTTTAAAGTAGTAGTTTATTATTTTACGAGCAAGAAGAAGATTATGAAGAAGAAGAAAAATAAATTCTTTCCTGCCATAAACGGAGTCGTCCTTAGACGGTAGCGGTGACGGTAGGAGGACTTCATTTGGAAGTTTTTATGGCAGAGGAGCTGTGTCTGGTCCACCATCTTTAATTAACGGGGGTCTGACTATGGACAGTTCTTTGCTCGGGGGGAGGACAGTCCTCCGCAGCACAAATCTAACGGTTCCAGTGATCCGGCTCTGCTTGACCTCGAGTTCCTCTTCCTCATTTGGGGAAGAAGAATCTGTGCTGCTCGAGCTTGCCCATTGGTATGTCTGCATGAGCAATGTTTGTCAGGAGGGGCGATGGGCCTGAACCAACTTTGGTGGGTTCCTCTTGGCCCCGCTCCTAATGGCTGCTTTCTCGACTCCAAGCTCCATCTCTGTCCTCGCTGGAGCTCCGGTGGACAGTTTCACCTCTGGGTTGCTCCTATGGAGCAGGGGGTTTGACTTTCTAGTTTTCCTGGCTCTGTTCCTGATTTTGGGACCTCTGTGCCTCAGAGCCATTGGACCGAAGCCGGGTCGATTGGATCATGTATGGCGAGGTGCCCTCTGGGTGCCCTTGCCATCTTGTCGACTCCTCATGCCTATCCCCCTCTCCCTTTTCCATGCAAGGGCTGGCACGGGCACCACCTTTTTCCTTCTCCCCTTCTCAGGATTTCCATTGGCATTTTCCTTCGGTGCTGTGGTTCAGCGCCATGACTCGGTGCCTTGGTCGGCGCTGTGCCTCGGAGTTGTGGCTTGGTGCCTTGATCAGTGCCGAGCCTCAGGGCCTTGGTCGTCACTGTGGTTCAGTGCTGTGGCTCAGTGCCTTGGTCGGTGCCGAGCTTTGGGGCCTTGGTCAGCGCCATGCCTTAGTCAGGGCCGTGGGTCGGTGCCATCACTCTGTGTGTGGTGCCATGGGTGCTCTCTTTGCTGCCACTGTTTGTCGGCACCATCAGTGGTGCTGTGCAGCCACGGGTGGTGCCGTGCTCCTGCGGGCGGCACCATACACCTGCGGGTGGCACCGGGCACCTGTGGGTACCATGAGTGCCTAGGATGCTAGGGATTCCAGGGTGCCAGGGATGCCAGAGATGGCGCTGGGAGCACCCGTGGGTGCCGCAGTTTCCATGGATGCTTCAGGTGCCATGGGTGCCACTAGTGCCTTGGTACCAGGAGTGACACCCGTGGGTGCCGTGAGTGGCACCGCAAGTGCCCATGGATGCCACTGTTGCCCTCAGGTGCCATGGGTGCCACTGGTGCCCTTGGGTGCCATTCTTGCCATGGGTGTCATGGGTGCCATTGTGCTATCAGTGCCATGGTGCCATGGGTGTCAGAGGTGCCCTCGAGTGTCATTGCTACATGGGTATCGGGAGTAGTACCTGCGGATACTGCCATGGCTGCCCTCAGGTATCGCCCAGGTTGGCATAGGCACTGCTTGGTGCCCTCCTGTGCCACAAGTGATGCTGATGCCACACGTGTGCTAGTGGGTGCTATATGGCAGAATTAGTGACACATTTTTCTTTTCAGACTCCTTTCCACAGAACTTGTGGTGGGATGTTTACCATAGAATGAACTCCTGTTCTACAGATTATTTTTTCCACACATTTTAGTGAGTGGTGGTCTATGTTGGATCTTGTGTCATCCAACGGTTTTCTGCTATGGAACTCTGCTGTACTGTTCTGCCAGTGGAATCTCATTCTGCTCAGCACTTTCTCTGCTCCCTACATGGTACCAAGCTCTTTGACATCCTTCCTGATGGCAGAGTCTTTAGTGGCTCTGACCTAGACCTCTCTTGGAGGCCCTTCTGGGGTAGAAGTGCATCTAGATGGGTCTTTCCCTGTCCTTCTGGTCAGTAACACAGTGGACAGCTCATTTTATATACTGAAGGGCACGTTCTCTCTATCATCAGAGTCCGTGATGGAAAATCCTTTCAGTAGTTCCTCAGTAATGGGGTCCACTATAGTATTTCACACTGCGTCTGTGGACCATACTCTTTTGCGTCTAAACATTTTAATTTAATGGTCGGGAGCCGCTCTGACTCTTCCGCTCCTTTGATACGGGTATATAGCCCCCTTGTGATATTGCCTCTTCGGTGACTTCTTCAGCACAGGTGGTTAATTTCTCTCCAGCTGTGATTGTTAGTCCTGTCATGATTTCAGTATGGACACTCAGGCTCTTTCCACACTCAGATGGAGAACGTCTTCGTCTTTTTGTATCAAGACAATCCTCAAAATAGCAGCCTGAAGGCCTTGTTAGGCTCGGACTAAAAAAAAAAAATATATATATATATCAATATAGTTTTTATCACAACACAGGGCCTAGCCAAAATTACCCGGTACCCCCCCTTTTTTTTTATCTGGTCAGATTCCTCCTCAGCCCCTGAGGCACTCTTCTCCGGGATATGGTAAAGAGTACCTGATTTCTTCTTCCCCTAGGGGGAGTCCGATTCGGCGACAAGATGGGTCATCTCTTTCTCTGTGAGATTTCTCTCATTCAGAGACATTTCCTAGACCTAGGCGACTGCCCAGTCTATTAATTCCTTTTCTTTTTATCAGGCTTTCTTCTCTTGAACAGAGCCTTGCAGCAGCAGAAGCGACTCTCCACTGAGTCGGAACCCAGGTTCCTGCTTTCTTGCTTGCTTAATTTAACAGGCAATTTTCTCCTTCTTGATGGATGGTCAAGTAGGTCCTTTTATCTGAGGAAGCTTCTCAAATATTCAGACCTTCAGTTCCTGCGCTCTGGTGCATGCCAGTCACTCACAAAGCTATCCTCTTCAAGTGCAACAGGTAGTGGTGATGTTTCCTTTTCAGCAAGCAAACTAGAATCCTTTCCTACTCTTTTCTGGAAAGCCAGAGTGGGTAGTGCCTCACCGCATTGAGTCTTTGCCTCTTTCAGTCACTTCAACAAATGGGGTAGCCCTAACTTGGTCTTGCTGTGTCCCTCCTCGACACACATCTGCCTCTGTTGACCTTAGAAATCCAGCACCTGTTTTTTTCTGTCGGAATGTTTTTTTCCGCAGTGGACACATCCTCCTGTACACCTTGTTCCTTTCTTTCCTGAGTTCAGAGACTGCTGCTACAGTTGTACATATAGGGGCAGGATTATTCCTCTTGGAATATGCAGTAGGTAGGATCTGGTTCTACTAAACCACCACGAGAGGCTTCTAAGTCGTGCTTGGCCTTCCATTAGAAAGATCCCGTGACTAAGTGGAGACCATTCTCCTTGATGGGCTAACCCCACCTGGACCCCCTTGCTCACTAAGTAAGGGGTTCAAGTGCTCCTGGATCTGTTGTTTACAGGTCAACCATACTGGATAGTGGGGGTTTCCATCTGTACTTTCCGGTCTACCCTGAACCAGTAGACTTTACCTCTGACTCTTTCAGTTCCTGAGGTCCCTTTACATTACATTAGTATATGTCTTTGACACTATTAATTTTGGTCCTAGATCAAATTGTGAGGCCAGGTTCTTGCTGCTCTCCTAGAATGGTTGCAGCTTCCTGGCAGACTTTCATTTTGTGCCCATTGCAGTCGTCTGCAAAGTTACGAGTTACAACTCGAGTGCTTATCCTGTAGGCACTATGTTTTAGATGCTGTTACAAGACAGCTCTTTTTGTTAACAGGACAGTCCTTGGCTGTCCTTTCTGAGTGAATCCTATCTCCTACCACCCTACTCAGGGTTGTTGGTTTTAGCTTGGTATTCTCCCACTAGTGTGAATGGGTGATGGAGACTTAGTCCAGGAAGATATGGAAATTACGTACTTACCGTAATTATTGATCTTCTTGGACAGTCTCCATCACTCATTCACACGCCCACCCACCATCCCCTGGGTTCACTCATTTTCTTTCCTGGTCTTCACGGTCCTATGATTCAGACTGTGAGGACATTATTCTTTGGCCTTTCTTGCAAAGGCCATCTGGGCCCTCTCAGGCCCAGAAACTCAGGATGAATTATTCTCATTAGTTACGCTGCACCTTCTCGGTCAAAAGGTACTAAGGCGGTTGGAGGGCCGATGCTGAGATAGCCTCACGCAGGCGCGAGCTGTCTTGCAAAGGCGATGCGTGGTCCTCTAGGCTACCGACCCTCTGAAAACTTTAGGCTCCTGCTTGGTCCTAGCACCTCTGGCGCTATCCCACTAGTGTGAATGAATGATGGAGACTGTCCAAGAAGATCAGTAATTGCGGTAAGTACATAATTTCCATTTTTTTGTATTAAGGTTTAAAAGATGATAGTATGAGGATGGAATTTAAAAATCAATTGTATCAACTGAGGGGACACGATAGACAGTTGGAGGAAACAATATTTAGGACATAAGAAGAAATGGATTTAAATGTAGGATAATTAGGATGTGGAATAGATTACCTCAGGTAGTTGTAGATGCAGAAAATGTGGGAATGTTTAAGGTGAGACTGGACAAGTATTTCAATGAAGTTGGTGACTGGTGTTACCGCCACTGAATTGTGCAGAAAGCTTATATGGGCTTTGCCTTGACTTTCCTATATTCCAGTATGAAATCCAGTATGAATTGGCAGCCAGTGCAGACTGTGCAGCACAGGGGTGATATGAGAACCTCAAAAAGTCCCTGTCAACAATCGTGCTGCCGCATTCTGCACTAGCTGCAGGCAGCGGTTATCAACCCCAGGAAGCCCTAAGTACAGGGAGTTGCAGTAATCAAGGCATGAGGTCACGAAGACATGGACCAATGTAGGTAGATCCCCGGATGGAACAAGGTGGTTGATCCTGGCGATGTTCCTAAGATGGTAAAAGGAAGATTTGACAACTGATGACACCTGAGATTGTAAAGTCAACCTGTCATCAAGCACCATCCCCAGGTCCCACACCCGTTCAGAGGTAAGGATCTGGGAGTCCCCTAGATAAATTCCAGAGGGCTTACCAGTCCTCAACCCCTTTATCTGGCAACCCAGGTCCACAACCATCACCTCGGTCTTTCCCGCGTTCAACTTTAGCCAGCTCGAATTCATCCAGTCCTGAATTTCAGCAAGGCAGTCATTAAATACCAAGAGAGCACTATCCTGGTCAGGTGTAAAAGACAGGTAGAGCTGGGTATCATCAGCATAGCAGTAAAACCTTAGCCCATACCATCTTACAATGTCTCCGAGGGGCAACATATACACTGCAAACAACATGGGGGACAGCACTGAGCCCTGAGGGACCCCACATGACAGATAGAATGGGTCCAAGGAAAAAATCCAAGACACCAATCTCTGAGTTCTGCCAGTAAGGAAAGATGTAAACCACCTGAGGATCTTACATGTCAGGCCACAGATGGACCTGAAATGCCCAAGCAATACCCCATGGTCGACAGTGTCAAAGTCTGAAGAGAGATCAAAGAGTACCAGAATGGAACGGCTTTTCCGATCTCTCGCCATCAGGAGATTATTGAGCACCCGAGCCTGCATGGTCTCGGTACTATGCCTCTTTTGAAAACAGGACTGGAGAGGTTCATAGATATTATGGATGGTCAAGTGGGTCTCCAATTGTACCACCACTACTTTCTCAATAACCTTCCCTGTAAACGGGAGGTTTGAGATTGGTCTGTAGTTGGCCAGAGAGTCTAGGTCCAAAGAAGCTTTATTCAGGAGGGGTGTTACCACCGCTTCCTTCAGGGAGCATGGGAACTCACCCAAATCTAGGGAGCACCAGACTTTCAAACAACATGAAGTCTTGCTGTGTTCTGACATATTGCACTGATTCCCAACCTTTGAACTGCCCCGGAGAACAAAGAGTTAACTTTCTATGCAGGGCATAGAATGCTGAGCTCGAGCTCAGTTGAAGCCTCTGTCTGGAGTGTTTCTAACTTAAACCATCAGATTCTTTACTCTGCCTCACTGAATGGTCGCTCTAGAGATTTCTCCTTCGGCTTGGTTCAAAAGTCGGTTAAAGTTTCAGTTTTCATCGTTTTTTTTAAACAAAAAAAGTTATCCGCATAGCCGGTTCAGTCTCTGTCTGTGGTGCCGTGAGTACTAGATAGGAATTGTTCTGTTTTTCTGTGTGGAACTTGTAAAAGTGTGGCTCGGTTCGGCTGAACCAGACATTTGATAGTGAAATCTTGTGTTTTGTGTTTTACTTATTGTGTGGTTACCGGTTCTTATCAGTTCCAAAAAAAACGTGTTTTAGTACGTTTTTTTCCAATACCCGTGACACGGTTAGGAACCGATAAGGGAGTCTTGCCTGGCAGTTGCCATAAAAAGGGTAAGTTGGTTAGGTTGGCCATGTCTGAGAAACCCAAGAAAAAATACGGGCCCACTGGGTTTCAACACTGCAGTGAGTGTGGGGAGGTCTATGCTAAGGCCGATCCCCACACCACCTGTGTTTATTGTCTGGGGTTTGACCACCTCGATTCAGACCACCAAATATGTAAAAACTTTCCCAAATCTACCCTTGAGAAGAGATTAGGTAGACTGAGGGAAAAGGAGGCCGAGACTTCCGCTGACCCGGATGGCCAGCCCAGTTAGTTTCCGACCGAACCAGAAGGAGTGCCCTCTGACCAGGGCGATACTTCGGGCAAAAGGAAAGCCGACTCTGAGGGATCAGTTCTGACAAAAAGAAAATGCAAAGACAAATCGACCGGTTTGGATCCAGAGATTCATGTTCTGACAGCCGAAGAGATAGCCATAGCGATTCAGATTGTGGAATCGCTCTGTCTGGTTCCTACCGATCCGGCTCCTTTTGGCAGGGTTTGGTTTGGTTGGTTCCCCCGGTTCAAGATTATACCCGCGAAGATTTTTATGAACCGTAATTTGAAGAGGAAGGGGAATTTACATAGATACATAGATACATAGACAGTGTCGGCAGATAAGGGCCTATGGCCCACCTAGTCTGCCCATTTGAGCTTGTAAGTTCAGTTTGTTTTCCTAGAAGTCTATTTCCCCTTACCCCTGACCTCTAGAATTCCTTTATGTCTATCCCATGCATTCTTAAATCCTTGATTGTTTCAGCCCCACCACTTCCTCTGGCAGGGTGTTCACTTATCCACCACCCGTTCTGTGAAGAATTCTTTCTCATGTTTCCTCTGAATCGTCCTCCCTCAACTTCACCATGCCCTCTAGTCCTGAAACATCTTTTTCGCTTAAAAATAGTGTTTTCCTGCACCCTGTTCCTCCTGTAAGATACTTGTATGTCTCTATCATATCCCTCTCTCCCTCCTCTCCTCCAGGAGTACATGTTCAGTTCCTTCAACCTGTCTTCATAGGACTTGTGATGCAATCCATGCACCATCTTTGTTGCCCTCCTCTGAACCTTCTCTACCCTGTCTATGTCCTTACGTAGGTATGGTCTCCAGAACTGTACACTGTACTCCAGGTGGGGCCTCACTAGTGTCTTGTATAGCGGAATTATGACCTCCCTTTTCCTGCTGGTGATGCCCCTGCCTATACATCCCAGCATCCTATTTGCTTTACCTGATGCCTTGTCACACTGTTTCCCTACCTTGAGGTCATCAGAGATGAAACCCCAAGATCCCTTTCCTGCTTGGCGCATGCTATATCCTCACCCCCCAACTGATATATTGTGCCAGGGTTTTGTGCCCCATATGCATTATCTTGCACTTCTTTGCATTGAATTTCAACTGCCAAACCCTTGACCATTCTTCAAGTTTCTGCAGGTCCCTTCTCATTCTGTCTACACCCTCTGGTGTGTCTACTCTATTACAGAGCTTTGTGTCATCAGCGAACAGTGAAATTCTGCCTTCTAGATCCTGTGCAATGTCACTGATGAAGATGTTGAATAGGACCGGTCCCAGCACTGATCCCTGTGGTACCCCACTGGTCACTCTTCCCTCTGTGGGTGACAGCCATTTACCACCACCCTCTGTGTCCTGCCACCCAGCCAGTTACCTACCCACCACACTACTGTCCTGCCCACACCCATATTCCCCAGTTTGTGTAATAGTCTTCTATGTGGCACAGTGTCAAAGGCCTTGCTGAAGTCCAGATAGGCCATGTCCACTGCCCTCCCTGATCCACCTCCCTAGTCACCCAGTCAAAAATTCAATGAGGTTGGTCTGACGCGGCCTCCCCTGGTGAAACCATGCTGCCTTGGGTCCTGTAGTCCATTGACAACCAGATGTTCACCAATCTCTCCTTCAGTAGTGCTTCCATGATCTTTCCCACTACCGAGGTGAGGCTGACTGGTCTGTAGTTCCCTGCTTCCTCTTTGTTCCCACTTTTGTATAAGGGGACTACATCTGCTGTCCTCCAGTCTTTGGGTACCTCCCTGTTTCCAGTGATTGGCTGAACAGGATAGCCAGAGGTTCAGCCACCACCTCTCTTAGTTCTTTAAGGACCCTGGGTGCACCCATCTGGCCCCATTGCTTTATCAGACTCTTATTACTTCCAGTTCCTTCAGGACCCTTTCTCGTGTAAAGGGACTTGTGTCCATTTCTGCACCATTCTCACCCTTGTACTCCTTCAGACCCATTACCCCCTCTTCCTTAGTAAAGACTGAGCAGAAATACCTGTTCAATATGTCAGCTTTACTGTTGTCATCCTCCACGTGCTCCCATCCTCCCCTTCAGTCTCACTATCCCTCCTTTGTCTTTCTTTTTTCACTTATGTACCTGTAAAGGTTTTGTCCCCTACCCACTGATTTTGCAATGTGTTCTTCTGTCTGAGCTTTGGCTTCCCTTACTGACTTCCCTGCTCCCTTTGTTTCTCCTGGTACTTCTCCCTACCCCTTCTGCCTGTGTCTTTTGTATTGCCTGAATGCAATCTTTTTGGCTTTCACTTTCTTTGCTACCTCTTTGGAAAACCATAATGGTCTCCTCTTCCTTTTCCTCTTGCTAACCTGCTAATGCATAATTCTGTTGTTCTTATAATCCCCATTTTAAATACCTCCACTGTTCCTCAACCCTGATTCCTGTCCCATTCCCTTAATGCCTCTTTCAAGTATCTCCCATTTCCCAAAGTCTGCCCCTAAAATCCAGGATACGTGTTTTTGTGTGGTTTGGTTCTGCTCTTTCTGTGATTTCAAACCACAATGACTGGTGGTCACTGTTACCCAGGTGCTCCCCACTGTTACCCCATCACACTGTCCCTGTTTGTGAGCACAAGGTCCAGTATTGCCTTCTGCCGAGTTGGTTCCATGACCAGTTGCTTGAGGAAGGCACCCTGAAGGAGTCAGGATAAATCTGCTCCTAGTTGATGCTGCTGCTGGGATGCTCCAGTCACGTCTGGTATATTGAAGTCTCCAACCAGTACTACCTCACCCTTGTCTGCCATCCTTTGGATGGCTAGCATCAACTCCTATCTGTTTCTTCCTCCTGGGCTGGTGGTCTATAGACCACACCTGTGCGGATGGCTGGCCCCATTTTCCTTTCCAGCTAACCCACAGTATCTCTCCCCATTTGTTCCTCCTGGATCTGTGTGGCCCTTATGTCATTTTTCACATACAGTGCCACTCCTCCTCCCTTCCTGCCTGCTCTGTCTCTTCTGAATATGTTGTAGCCAGGTATGGCCATCTCCCAGTCATGGTTATCATTACACCAGGTTTCAGTGATGGCCACAATGTCCAGGTCTGACTGTACCATGACAGCCTCCAGATCTTCCATCTTGTTGCTAAGGCTCCTGGCATTTGCACACATGGCTTTCCATGATTTGACCTCCCTAGACTGCTTCACTGTTCTACTCCAGCCCCTTCCTTGGTTGTCATTTATCCCTGGTTCTCCTTGCTGTCTGCCCTTCTGCTGAATTTTGCCCTTTCTGCTTATCCACCTTTTGGACACTAATCTCCATCTTTTGCACTGCTTTGCAGAGATAGCCCTCCTCTGGTTCACTGGTTCCATACTAGCTGTGGGGGTGAGCAAGTAGGTACCCTCCTTGCTGGCCTGCCACCCCCTTTGCTAGTTTAAATGCTTGTCAATGTAGCATTTAAACTTATCATTAGTCTTGGATTCCCTCAGGATGGATGCAGGCCGTCGAGGCTTGAACAAACCTCCATCCCTCCAGGTGGGTCCCCAGTCACCAATGAATCCAAACCCTTCCTCACAGCACCAGTTCTTCAACCATGAGTTAAAGTTCTGGTGCATGCACTCCATGCCATGTTGGGGTGAGTGCAGGCTGCTGCCTGTGACAAGGCAAATATTCCCTTGGCCCACACCCCCCTGACAAGGACTCCAGGAAGATTGATGCCATGGCAAAGAAGCAGTACATGGCATCTTCTTTGGGACTCAGGCAGGCGAATTACATGGCCTATACAGCCAGGTACCAGAAGTCCAGGTGGGACACTGTACTGGCACTGGCTAAACAGGCCTCCCCCCAGCTAGCCAAGGAGCTGGAGGTGGTGGCTGCAGATGAGATTGAGGATTCTAAGGTTCAGTTTCATGGTGCTGTGGACTCTAATGATGTGTCATCAAGAGTCATGGCTACATCTGTGGCTCTTCAGAGGATGGCTTGCCTCTCGCAGGACACCCAGGCTAAGGCCATGGATTTTCCTGTAGTGGGCAATTCTCTGTTTGGGGAGCAGACAGAGAACTACATGAAGAAAAGGGATGAGTACAGGGCCACTTAACAGGAGTGCTCAGGCCAAGGAGAGGCTGGCAACTCCTCAAAGGCAGTAGTCTAGGGGCAGGGGCAGGCCTTTTCAAAGGCCTTTTTACCAAGCACAGGCCTCTTCTTCTTCTTTTTCTCAGGGGGGTTTTTCAGAGGGAGAGACAGAAGAGGGATGAGCAGGGCTGCATCCACTCCTCAGCCTAAAGCCCCTGCCAAGCAGACACCCTGGTGGGCCTGCCTGGGTCGACTCTCTTATTCCAGTAGGGGGCAGGCTGGCTTACTTTGTCCAGGACTGGATGCCTATTACATCAGACAAGTGGGTCCTGGAAGTAGTAAGACAGAGACTGGTTCTCAGCTTCAGAAAATTTCCAAAGATGAGAGCCAGATCCACCTGCAAATCTCTCAGAGGCAGAGGTTTCTTCTCTTCTAGCCTTAAGAGCCATAGAGAGAGTACCTACCCTACACTGGGGCAAAGGATTGTACTCCAGGTACTTCCTGACCCCAAAAAAGACAGGGGAGTGGGCGGCCCGTCCTAGACCTAAGATATCTAAACAAACATCTTTTAAAACCAAAGTTCAAGATGGTAACTCTGGGAATAATCCTTCCCTCTCTAAGGCCAAGGGACTGGCTAGCCTCCCTGGACCACAAAGATGCCTACTTTCACATTCCCATCAGGTGCTCCCACAGAAAGTACCTCAGGTTCGAGTTGCCCTCGGGCCACTATCAGTTCAGAGCAATGCCCTTTGGCCTAAGCTCAGCCTCAAGAGTTTTCACAAAGTGTCTGGCAGTAGTAGTTGCCTTTCTAAGAAGGCAAAAGATTTCCATTTTTCCATATCTGGATGATTGGCTAATAGTGGGTCAGTCTCCAGACCAAGTCAGGTCTCACCTGCAAGTGCACACTTCTCTAGGATTTCTTCTCAACCTTCCCAAGTCAGTTCTCGAACCAGTCCAGCTTCTTACCTTTATAGGAGCAGAACTGGACACACTCAGAGCAAGAACCTTTCTTCCTCTAGAAAGGGCAAGGGTTCTTATGGAACTAGCCTCTTCTTTCAGCCTTCGGGTATCTCAACCAGCAATGCATTTCCTCCAGCTCTTGGGCCACATGGCAGCTTCAACAGCAGTGGTCCAAGGGGCAAGATTCCAGATGAGGGAAATTCAGTTCTACCTGAGAGCTTTTTGGTCTCAGAGGAAGGATTCCCTTACCAAACTGATCCCAGTGACTCTGACTTTGATTCAAGCCCGCCAATGGTGGCAGGATCAGGACAATTTAAAACAAGGAGTTCATTTTGTTACTTAGCCTTGTTCAGTGGTCCTTACCACGGACGCTTCTCTTCTGGGCTGGGGAGCCCATCTGGGGTCCCTCACTGCCCAGGGGCTGTGGTCCCCCCAAGAATCCCTTCTCCATATCAGTCTCCTAGAGCTCAAGGCAGTTTTTCTGGCCCTAAAAGCTTTCTCTCAGTCAGTTCAGAACAAGGTGGTTCAAGTGAGCATGGACAACACCACCACCATGTGGTACATCAACAAGCAGGGAGGCACTTGGTCCATGGCCTTGTGCACAGAAGCCATGAAGTTGTGGTCCCTGGCTTATTCCCTACAAACCTCTCTGGTAGCAGTTCACCTTCCAGGGAAGAACAATGTGCTAGCAGATACACTGAGCAGGATCTCTCAGGGCCATCACGAATGGTCCCTGGACCCTCAGGTGTTGAAAGTGATTTTTTCAAGGTGGGTTACTCCAGAGATAGAGCTCTTTGTAGCCCCAGACAATCACCAACTCCCTGTCTTTTGTTGCAGACCTCCAGTCTTGGGCTCAATCCCCCTGGACACCCTGATTCTGAATTGGGAAGAGAAGTTTCTGTATGCCTTTCCCCCCCTTCCCACTCCTGTTCAAAGTTTTAGTCAAAATAAGGTCTCAACCTTGCAAGGTGATTCTGATTGCTCCAGACTAGGCCAGACAATCCTGGTACCTCATGTTGCTGTCCCTAGCAGTCCATCTTCCCCTGTCTCTTCCCAGGAATTACAACCTGTAAACATCCTCTCAGGGTAGGATTTGGTACCCCAATCGTCAGTCTCTCAATCTCAAGTCATGGCTCTTGAAGAGTTAGAGTTTGCAGATCTGCATCTTTCCCAAGGGGTTCTGGATATCCTCAAGGCTTCTCAAAAGCCCTCCACCAGGAAGTCTTATAACTCCAAATGGAAGAGATTCAGTATTTGGTGTTCTAAGAAGCATATTTCTCTAGACACTGCTGGATTGCGTACAGTTCTGGATTATATGGTCCATCTTAATGGCCTAGGCCTCAGTCCAGCTACTCTCAAGGTACACTTGTCAGCTGTTTCTGCGTTTTTGTCTGTGGGAAGTCTTCCTCACTATCTTCTCATCCTGTGTTCTGTAAATTTTTTAAAGGATTGCTTCACACCAGTCCTCCTTTTAGAGACCCTGCCCCTGCCTGGGATTTGAATGTTTGCATTGCTCAACGTATGCAACCCCCTTTTGAGCCTATGTCCAGGGCTGGATTAACAGTGGGGCAAATAGGGCAAATGCCCCGGGCCTCCCAACTAAAGGGCCCCCCATGATTTCCTGCACATTTACTCTGAGCTCCAGTCCTCGAAATCCCGATCGCATTCATTTACAAAACCACAAACCTGTCCTTGAAAGAAAAAAAACATTTTGCTTGCAGAGGATCACATGTTCACTCTACTGGCAATCAGGTGATGTCATGCCGAATGTGCATGTCTCTGTGAGAGACCTGCCCTGCCAGTCTCAGATGTTCCACCTCGTCATGGTGGTATAGAGGATCAGGAAGCCTTAGCCACCAGCTAACTAGTGCAGTCTCTGTCTGTTCAGTAGAGCTGTGCCTCGTGCTCGGATACTTCATTTTTGCTCAATTTGATTTCTTTCTAATCCAGGTTACAAAGCAAAAAAGGCAGATTAGGCAGGGGAAATTGTAAGGACAGAAGACAGAAAGAAAGAACTTTAAGTCTTGAATGAAGGAGCAAGGAGGGAGGACGACTTACTGAATGAATGAATGCTGGCAAGCCCCCGCTCCTCAGATGATAGCAGCGAGCTATGAAATCCATAATGACAGTTATGGTGCAGTGGACCCAACTGACTGACTCCCCTCTGCTCTCTAGACTTCTCTCTGCTTCCACTCTAGGCCTGCTGCTGGGTCCTTGCTCGCTCAGTCAGTCATCGCTCACCTCGCTCACAGTGCAGAAAAATAAGTTTACTTTGAATTGAAACTTAAAAAATGTAGAGGGAAGAGTGACCAGTGGGGTACCATAGGGATCAGTGCTGGGACTGGTCCTATTCAATATCTTCATCAGTGATATTACGCAGGACCTAGAAGCAGAATTTCACTGTTCGCTGATGACACAAAGCTCTGTAACAGAGTAGACACACCAGAAGGTGTAGACAGAATGAGAAGGGACCTGCAGAAACTTGAAGAATGGTCAGGGGTTTGGCAGTTGAAATTCAATGCAAGGAAGTGCAAGATAATGCATATGGGGCACAAAAACCCTGGCACAATATATCAGTTGGGGGGTGAGGATATAGCATGCACCAAGCAGGCAATGGATCTTGGGGTTATCATCTCTGATGACCTCAAGGCAGGGAAACAGTGTGACAAGGCAGCAGGTAAAGCAAATAGGATGCTGGGATGCATAGGCAGGGGCATCACCAGCAGAAAAAGGGAGGTCATAATTCCACTATATAAGACACTAGTGAGGCCCCACCTGGAGTACAGTGTACAGTTCTGGAGACCTTACCTACGTAAGGACATAGGCAGGGTAGAGAAGGTTCAGAGGAGGGCAACAAAGATGGTGCATGGATTGCATCACAAGTCCTATGAGGACAGGTTGAAGGAACTGAACATGTACTCCCTGGAGGAGAGGAGGGAGAGAGGGGATATGATAGAGACATACAAGTATCTTACAGGGAGGAACAGGGTGCAGGAATACACTATTTTTAAGCGAAAAAGATGTTCCAGGACTAGAGGGCATGGGATGAAGTTGGAGGGAGGGACGATTCAGAGGAAGCGTGAGGAAGAATTTCTTCACAGAGCAGGTGGTGGACAAGTGGAACACCCTGCCAGAGGAAGTGGTGGGGGCTGAAACAATCACGGGATTTAAGAATGCATGGGATAGACATAAAGGAATTCTGGAGGTCAGGGGTAAGGGGCAACAGACTTCTTGGAAAACATAAACTGAACTTACAGGCTCAAATGGGCAGACTGGGTGGGCCATAGGCCCTTATCTGCCGACACTGTCTATGTATCTATGTATTTTCTGTTGCTGTGTGAGTCAGTGTCTCTGGACTAGTTTGATTGAGGACTGAGGTGATGACTACTATATGGTGGCAAGCTAAGTGAGGCAGGCAGCGATGATGAGCGAGACCAAGGGATGGGATGGCATGATGATGCTAGGCAGCAGTCAGGACTGCTTGGATCTGTCACTGGCCGTGGGTCGCAGTGTTTATACCATGTGGCTTGGGCACCGCCTTTTGAGTTCTGATTTTCTCTCTCTGCAGCACAGTTTGCTCCTTCTTGGCTGCTTCTCCCATCCCCTGGCGTCCCTCCTGGCCAGCTACAGTTTCATCATGATTTAAAAATACATTTTTTTAATTTAAATAATATAAGGACAGATGGAGGGTCTAATAAATAAAGGAGCTGCTTAAAAAATGCTGAATCAATCAGTCATCAGTCCAGTCACACAAAATTAAATAATGACTGGACTGGAGACAACATTGTTGTGTTATTGGGTCTCTGAGTTGATGATGAGGAGGGCACAGCACAGGCACACAATGAGTCAAACTTAAAGCACTGCTCAGCTAACTAATTGAAATTAAAATAAATATATACTGATAGTTTGCAGGAAGCTCTTTTGCTTAAAATACTCCACAGAGTTGACGGTCAAGTAAAATAAATGTCCTCCTGGAAGCCCTGGCTGGCTACATTTTCATGACATATATAGATAGATATAGATATATATGTATATATTTTTAATTTAAATAATATGGATGGACAGAGGGTCTAACAAATTAACTAATATATCTAGAGGAGCTCCTTAAAAACTGCTAAATCAGTCCAGTTAAATAAAATTAAATAATGTGCGATTGTCTTGACTAGACTGGAGATAGTGTTCTGTTGTTAGGTCTCTGAGCTGATGATGAGGGCACACAGAGTCAAACTCAAAGCACTGCACAGCTAACTAATTGAAATTAAAATAAATATCCTGGTGGTTTGCAGGAGGCTCCTTTGCTTAAAATACTCCAGAGAGTGACAGTCAAGAAACATTTTTGTCTGTTGTCTGGTCCTGGAGGGAGACAGTGTTGGGTCTGACTGAGCTGACTGGTACTGAGGAGGACAGGACAATAGACTGGTCAAAGCAACAGAGTAAACAGACCCTACAACAGAGCTTCAGACTCTGGCTGCACTACACATATTCTGGCTTGGTGGGCAGGGTGCTACACGAAGTTCTTTTCTGTTTTGTATAAAATGCTCAGCTGAATCAGCCAGTCCAAATACAATTAAGGTCTCAGGTGTCACAGTGTTGGGTCTGAGCTGAGAATAGTAGAATCAGTTAAAGCAGAGTGCACAACTAATTTAAAATATCCTGGTTTGTAGGAAGCTGCTTACATGCAGACAACAGCTTCTGCTTTGTCCAGTGTGTGTGTGATAAAAAATATACCCTCAGCTGCAGCTGGAATAACAGTAGCTGACCTGACTCATAAATTGCCTTTTCCAGTATAAAATTTCACTTTTTACAGTCCGAAAAAAACCCAGAAAACAGTAAGGAAACCTCCCAAAATGCACCATTTTCAACCATTTTTTCAAATTTTCCGGGGAGCATACCCCCGGACCCCCTCAGATTGGTTGAAGATTTTGACCTATCATAAACACTGTGTACATGAGAGCCTCCCAGAGTTCGAGTGCCCCAGGCCCCCCAAAGGCTTGATCTGGCCCTGCCTATGTCTTCAGCAGAGCTTAAGTACTTGACTTGGAAAACTGTGTTCTTGGTAGCCATTACCTCTGCCAGATGTATCAGTGAATGCAAGCCTTGTCAGTGGAACCTGATTTTATCTCATTTCACAGGGATAAAGTGGTCCTTAGAACCAATAGAAGGTTCTTGCCCAAAGTGGTTTCAGACTTCCATTTAAACCAGTCTATGTCTCTTCCTGTTTTCTTCACTGATCATTCTTCCTCAGGGGAGAGGAGGCTACACAGTTTAGATGTTAAAAGAGCCCTTAGTTACTACATAGAGCGTACCAAGAGTCACAGGTTTGCCTCCCTCCAGTTGTTCCTCTCTTATGGAGAAGTGGGAAAGGGCAAACCTGCCACCAAGAGATCTATTGCCAGGTGGATTGTGTCTTGTATACAATTCTGCTATGAAAAACTGGGAAAAACTCCACCCTCAGGCCTGAGGGCTCATTCCACAAAAGGTACAGATGCTTCCCTGGCTACTGCCAGGGATATCCCTCTCTTAGAAATTTGTCAAGCAGCTACCTGAAAAGAGTCCATACCTTTACCAAGCATTACTCTCTGGATATCCAGGCTAGGAATGATGCTCGGTTTGGCACAGCAGTACTTAAGAGCCTTTTCCCAAAGTAGGTTCTGTCCCTCCTCCATAGAAGTACTGCTTGGTAGTCTGCAACATGTCAGAATACAGCAGGACTTCATGTTGTTTGAGGAAAAAATTACTCACCTTAGTAATTATGTTTCTTCTAATGGAGTCTTGCTGTATTCTGACCTCCCTTCCTGCCTCCCCTCTCAGAATCTGTTTTTGGGAAGTGGGTGGGCAGGTGCAGTGTTGCACCCCAGGGATGTTTTTTGTTTGCACCCTCCTCCTCCTTTTTGTTTGGGTGCTGATTTATTATTGTTATTTGTATTAGATTGGTTTTTGGTTTTGGGTTTCCTGACATGAGTCTTCCTTGGGAATCCAAAACTTTTTTCAGCCAGTTGGGAAGTAGGAATTTTTACAATTTCCACATAGAATTTTTAGTTAGTCGGGCTCGTAAGAATCTGACGGTTTAAGTTTGAAACACTCCCAGACAGAGACTTCAACTGAGCTTGAGCTCAGCATTCTATACCCTGCATAGAAAGTTAACTCTTTGTTCTCCGGGGCAGTTCAAAGGTTAGAAATCACTGCAATATGTCAGAATACAGCCAGACTCCATTAGAAGAAACATATTTACTAAGGTGAGTAATTTTTTCATCTGTACCATGACCGGGCCGATAATGTCACAACATCCCATAATCAGGGAGGTTGGACCCAGATCCAAACTACAGCATGTAGGGCGCAAACTCTGGACAATCTGCATGACATCCACAAACTCTGGCAGGTCAAAGGAACTCCAGGAAGCACAACATGGGGTGACCAAGCACCGATCACCAGCATCCCCCACAAAGCAAGTGAAGAGGATCTCCAACCTGATGTCTGCCACCTTATTTGCAAAGAATTGAGCAAGCTCATCGCACTTCACTTGCGAAAAAGGTCTTCAGAGCTGCAGACAGGTTGGGTTGCACAACCTGTCCACAGTTCGGAAGAGCTGAGCTGGTCGATTCTGGGTGGCAGCAGTCTACCCGGACAGGAATTCTGCCTTCTTACGGGAGATCGCTGATTGGTAGGCCTGATAATGCTCTATCAATCTAAGGTGGTTGACCTCCAGGGTGGATTTCCACCAACATCACTCTAACCTATGTCCTAGTCACCGCAACTCCCTCAAGGACTCATCAAACCAAGGGGCCCGAGGGCGAAGGTGGAGAGTATGAACACGGACAGGAGCAGTCAAGTCCAGAGCCACAGAAATGGCCTAATTATAGGCCAGAACCAAGGTCTCTAGACTTGTGCTGGCCTCAGGAAATTCCGAGAGCTCAATCACGCCATCAGACCTTCAGGGCTCCCCTCCCATAAAGGGCAGTAACTGACCATCTCTACAGGGGCAGGCCTACAGAGGGGGGCACAAAAGTTGAACCTCACGGTGTAGTAATCGGACCAACTGACATGTTCCACTCCCAAATAGGAGGCCTTAATCCCCAGGAGGAAAACCAAATCAAGAGAGTAACCGTGTTGATGGGTGGCAGAGGTAACAATCTGTGTAAGACCCAGCGATGTCATCAGCTGGAGGAATTGCTGTCCAAATTGCAAGAGTTCGTCATCGACCCAGGCGTTAAAGTCACCCAGAACCATCAGTCTGGTTGACTCCAGTGCCACGTCGACCACAAAGTCCACTACTTCCTGTAGGAATCACTTCTCATCCCTGGGTGGATGGTAGACAAAAGCTATCCTACAACCCACACCTGCCACCACAGTACACGTGAAGGATTTGACCTCCTCAACTGGTACGCTCATGAGGCCCAACTCGGTCTTGAAATAGATTGCCCCCCCCCCCATGGTCCAATCTCGAGTGGTGTATCACTGAGTACCCAGCTGGAATTACAGCTTCCAATATGGGGCCTGCATTTTCATCCAGCCAGTTTCTCGGTAATACATGCCAGATCAGTTGTTCCAATAAGATCTGCAATAATTGCCTTCTTATTCTTAACAGATCTAGCATTGCATAACACCGCATGAGTTGGATGGGCTTCAAGGGCCACGCTGGCTAATTGCCCACCAGAAATGGTAATGCCCTTGGGCATGGGGACTAAACATGGAATACCACGCTCCAGGCTCCATTTCGCCACAGGGCGTCTTCTAGACCTAACTACCCCAATGTGAAAGACCCGTTCATTTGTCCTCTAATGTTCAGAGCCCCCACCCCCACCTCCCCTCCTACAAACAGTACCCAGGGGGCGAATGGGTGGAGGGAGCGGAGGGCAGAGGACAAATAGCGCAAGACCGGGGGGGCCTACACATCCTACTGGCTAACCAAACCCAAAAAAAACAGCACCCAGGCAACTAACCCAAGGAGAAAACCCTGAACAGACAATAATAATATTACCCAACCTGAACAAATACAGAAAATAAATAAAATACCCACTCAAAACAAATAAAAACCCAATAAAATAAAACCTTTCCCTACACTATGTGGATACTTCAGTCCAGCACTTAACTCATGGAAAACATAAATGAAGCATGGAAACAGTAAATAAAACCAGGTCAGAGTAAGATCTCCTGCAGTCCCCTCTCACTGGACATGCAGAAGAGTTATGAGGTCCCCCCCCAGGCCCTCTCACAGCCTAGGAGTGGAAGAAGTCAGGTCTCTGTCACTGCCCACAGTTAAGAATCCAAAATGATAGTTAAAAAAAACACAAATATGTAAGCACTACCTGTAACAATTTCACATGAGATACACCCTGCAAAAAACACTTTGCTACAGAGAAAAAGCAGTAACAGAAGATATACCTTGCAAAACAACTGTTTGGATCAGAGAAGATTACAGCAGTAATCTGTAATCACAAAACAGTAACAAACCTGCAGGCACACCCTGTAATAATGCAGCAGAAGCTATACCCTGCAACAGCAATTTGAATCAGGGAAGATTACAGCAGTAAAATGTAAGCAAAAACAGTATCAAATCTTGTGAGCACAAAAGAAAATAACAGTAAATCTGACTAGCAAAAAGAAGCCTTAATCTTTTTCCTTGCTCTGATAATGTTGTCCCTTGCTCTGTCCTTACAAGCAAACCTAGAAGAAAAGAGCTCAGGTAAAGCTAGGTGCCTTTGCCAGCAAACCTAGTCTTCCATCTCATAATCCACCACTAATTATGCATAACATAATAGATATTGTCAGCGGTGCACAGTGGGTTGCCAGCAAGGGTGTGGGAACTAAGCCTAACATCCCTCCCACTTATTGCCTTACTGAAAATGCAACAACGCTAGTGGGTGCAATATCCATCATTTACAGATCCGACGCATGAGCCTTGTAAAGGAATTGTAGTTGTTCATGGTGTTTTAGAGTGCACCATAGACAGCAAAGAGTTAGTAGCAAAAATACAATTGAAAATAGTTGTATAATTACAAAACGTTTAAAATTTAACTCTAACCATGTATTGGAAAGGGCGGTACTTAACTCACCATCATGAATCAGGGTGTTGAGTGCTTCTCTAGCTTTGGAGATGTTATTTGCTGATGTAGAAGAGATGGGTGTCCTTTCTATCTAAAAAAGTCTTAAGAAACAAAGTCAAGGGATCAATGTGGATATTAAAAATAGGTAAATACTGAGACAGAGCAAGCAGATATTCAGGGTCAATATTAGTAATGTCTGGTTCCGAGATGGGAGCAGGAGTAAACACCGTATGACCAATTACAGTAGGTCAATGAGGAATAAAACAGAAATTAGGACATTGTATGTCACAAGTTTTAGACCCATAAACAAAAAAAGTATGATTAGTAACAATATAATACCGGCCATCAGAATTATATGACATGTTCACTGTAGGGATCTTCCATTTCTGCAGTTGAACTGGGCAGGTGAAAGACTGATTCATGAGTCTGGTAGTGAAGCGATGAACCTCTTCTGTGTAGTTCTAGTAAAGACGTCCAGTGTTGCCCACTGGTGATGATGTAGTTGAAGATGAAGATGCTGTTGCCCTAGGGGTACCAGTTTCATTTGAAGAAATGTCTGAGTCCAAAGTAAAAGACCAATCTATGTTGTCCAGTGAGTATCCACAAACCATCTTGATGACATTGAATATGTCACAGCTACATAAGTAGCGGTATCCCCTTTTTAGCACAGCAGTCTGTATGAGGCGCCACCTAAGCTTCCAGGGTGGGATGAAAGACCAGAAAAGGTAAAAGGTCGAAGTTGGTGTCCTCGTCAGGATGTCCAGTGAAGTGAATGGAGGCCAGTCTGTCAAAAATAGCAGTCTCTGGATCAAAGTGTAGCAAGGACACAGTGATGGTCACAAACATGGTGTCATGGATGGTGCAGCGGTTGGCAGGGTAACATGCGCCCCTGTTGGAATGGCATGTGACATAACCTAGAATCTTCCTGGACTAAAAGTCTCCACCACTCATTCACACTAATTGGACTAGGCCAGAGGGAGCCAAAAATCTTAAGGATGGCCAGCGCTGGGATAGGACCACGCATGCGTGGTGCCGCAAGACTAGCTCGCGCTGTATAGGCTATCCTGGCGTTGACCCTCCAACCTCCTCAGTTCCTTTTCTCCCGCTGTGGAGTACTCATTGATGACAACGTCGCTCGCCTGCTGGGAGTCAAGCCTTCGTCTGTCACGACAGCAGCTATAGCCATCAGTATTCAATTAACTCACAATTTTTGTGTTTGCTAACGCATGTGCGGAAACACATTGGCGCCAGCCACAAGGGTTGTGGAGGCGCCGCAGTGTTGTGGCCAACATCAGCAGCCCATTTTTGGGCTGGTCTCTGCTGCACCAATAGAGCAGCATGCTGTTAATGATGACAGTTAACCGAGAAGGCCACTAGATCAAGGTAATTGAACTGCTGCAATCAGGGAGCACCCCATCAGCGCGCAATTAGCTGTTCATACGCTCCCTGACTGCAGCGGCCAATTACAGAGCTGCAATCTGCCAGCCCCCCCACAGTGTGCTTTCCTGGTGAAACAAACAGTTTAAAAAAAAATGTAGCCTACTCCCCCACCCTTGCACCTCTGTGTCCCAACAGGGATACTCAGTCCCCTGTCGGCATGCCCCCTCATTCATCATTTGCTGACGGGGGAGCCCACTCCCCGTTGGCATGATACTCACCTCCCCAAACTGTTTTTTGCCGAGGGGGTGCCCAATCTCCCTTGGCTATAGCACCCCCCAAACAGTCAGTTGGCACGCTGGGAGCCCACCCCACATGCCCAAACAAAATGTCCCTATAAAAAAGAAAATCTTCCCGCAATGTTTTTTTTTTTAATAAACCTGTAAAGTAGAAAATGGTCCTCCGTAGATTCCTCCCCCCAACCCACACCCACCCTCTGTGTACCCCACCTCTCCACACCCCCCTTACCCCATACTTACCTCTGGAGCCCAGTGTAATGATCTTCGGTTGACCAGGAACACGTCTGCACTCTTCAAAGCCGACCACGAACTGAAGAAATACCAGTAAGCTGTATAATGGGATAGATAGGTTTTTTTCAACTTTGATGCATAGCTCAGGCATTTTTGGGAGTTTTTTTCACCAAATTTTCAACATGGGGTTTTTGGGACCCCACCTCATGAATTCTGTCACTGTCATTTTATTAATCGGCCCCGAAAGGTGATTTTGTAGTCACTGCACGGAACCTCCTTTTAGGACCGATTTACAAAAATGACAATGATACAGTTCATGAGGTATGCAAAAACCCAATGTTGAAGATTGCTGATAAATCCAAAAATGACTATTTTACTAATGCATCGCGCTGTTCCTACGCACGCCCATAAATTCGCGAATTTTCAATATTTTCACTCCAGATTTTCAACATTGCCTTTTTACCATTTCTCCTTATGAGCAGTACAGCTGTCATTTTTAACATCTCACCCAAAATGTGTTTCTACATATGTAGCGCACAATGGTGCAGTTGGTGTGGAAATCTGTGTTCAGCACATATTAAGAAAATCATAGTGACACCGTTCATGAGCAGAGGTGTTAAAATGGCTATGTTGAAAATTTAGTGAAAAAATTCTCCAAAATGACTGTTTTACGAGCGTACATTGTGCAGTCGGTGTGCGAAATCAATGTTCAGGACAGATTAAGAAAATCACAGTGACACTGTCCATGAGGTAGGCCCCCCAAAACCCTATGTTGAAAATCTGGTGAACAAATTCCCCCAAATGACTGTTTTACAAGCGTGCATTGCACAGTTCCCTACACATGCTCGTAACTTCGAGCGTTTCTAGTATTTTCACTCCAAGTTTTCAGCATTGCCATTTTACCACATCTCCTTATGAATAGTGCAACTGTCATTTTTCACATTTCACTCGATATGTGTTTTCAGACATGTGGGCCAGGATATTCAGACTGTGCCCAGCTGTGGTGCAAGCCTGGGCACAGTGTAACTAGGCTGCGCCAGGGGGAGGACCAGATGATATTCAGTGGTGCTGCACCATGGCTCAGCACCATTGAATATGGCACTGAGGGTGCAAGCATTGCGCACGATGCACTGGCTCTGCACCAGGCACAAGTGGCAGAATGGGGAAGGGGAATGCGCCAGCACAAGTGCACTTGTGCTAGGTGCATCAAAGTGAATGAACACAATTCGGGACTATGTAGTACAGTTTGGACTGCACGTCCATTGGCCCATGCAGTGGACCAATAGGCGTACAGCCAAACTGTACACTATCAGTCAGCGGGTGGCTGGGCGGCCGGGTGGGTGCTGCCACCACTGACTGGGGTGCACAGTGCGCGGGTACCGCAGTGGTCGGGTGGGGAGGGGTACCACTGGACCACCAGGGTATTTCCGTATGTTTGTGCCCACGATCAGGCGATGGGGGGGGTTTCACTGGACCACCATGAAATCATTTTATACTACTGCCCGCAATCAAGCGAGAGGGGAGGAGGAGGTCCACTGGACCACCAGGTAGCTGTCTCTTAGTTCTGTCTGCGATCGGGTGAGGGGGTCCACTGGACCACCAGGGATCTGTCTTTTACTTCTGCCCACGATCGGGTGAGGGGGGCCACTGGACCACCAGGGAGGCTGTGTGCCCTGATATGGTGTCTGGGGAGGTTGAGTGGTCACCCATGGCAGGCGGCTGCTGTGTTGCGCTGTGCAATGCGGCAGCCCACCTGTGGGTGTCCCCAACTTGTTCCCTGTTTTTCAGGAACATCTTTGCGCCCCTCCCTGTGTGGCACAATGCGGGGGTGCATCAGTATATGTGCCGTACATCCTGGACTGAATTTCGGGATGTGCCTCATATGCATGGGCAGATCCCCTGCCATTGCTCCACATACATTAGTGTTGCACTCTAGCGCATCGGGATTTGGGCAGCTCAGCTTGCCCTTTTCAATATCGCGCTTGGACGCATTAGTGGGTTGTGCATGGTACAACATGCATCCCTTTTGAATATCCCAATTGTAGCGTACAATGGCGTGGTTGGTATGCAAAATCAATTTTTGGGACAGATTAAGAAACTCACAGTGACACTGTTCATGAGCTGAGGTGTTAACATGTTTAAAATTTGGTGACAAAAGTCCATAAAATGACTCTGTTACAAGCATGCATTGCACAGTTTCCATACACCCTCATAAGTTCACAAATGTGTAATATTTTCAGTCCAGATTTTCAATATTGTCATTTGTCCACACCTTATGAAGAGTACAGCAGTCATTTTTCACACCTGGACAAAATGTGTTTTCGCACTCCTGGCGCAGAATAGCACATTTGCTATGGGAAATTAGTGTTCGGGTCAGGACAGATTAAGAAAATCACAGTGACACTGTTCATGAGCAGAGGTTCCAAAATGCCTATGTTGAAAATATGCTGTAAAATCCAAAACTAATTACATTACGGTGTATGCATTTTCATACCTCATTAGCTTCACTGATTTTTTATATTTTCACCAGATTTTCAACAATGCCATTTTTACATCTCCTCATGAACAGTACGCCTGTCACTTTTCACATCCTGTTTGAAATCTGTCTTTGCACCTGTGGCGCCAAATCATGCAGTCGCTGTGCAAAATCACCTTTCGCCTAAAGAACTGATAGTGTCACTGTTCGTGCAATGGGGTCACAAAAAGTTCATTTGGAAAACTTAGAGTAAAAATACCAAGAAATGCCCTGGGCATTAGGGTTTTTGACCATAACGCCCTACTCTGTAGGGACTGCCAGGCGTCAGGGTTGTAACTTGGAATTGTTGACAGTACTGTTCATGCCATTCCACCTCCACCCCCACCGTGCAGCCAGTGATAGGCATCGAGGTGTGCCTGGGACCCTTTGCTGCCAGAGTTCACCCCATTCTCCTATACTGCACCCATTTCAGCATATTTCCTTATGGAATGAGATGAATGTAAAACCCAAACACTCCAAGGCACACCTCGACAATTGTCAGTGTCTGAGGGGTAGGGTGAGGTGAAATGTCGTGACCATAATGGGCAATGGCCCAGAGGCACACCCCAATGCCTGTCCATCTCTGCAGGGTGAGGGTGGAGTTGGCATCAGTTCAATACTTCAATGCCATTCCTGTACTGCACCTGTCTAACTCCTGCATTACCACTGCTAATGCCAGCAAGCAAATATTCGGCATTGACAAATGCTGGTTAGTCTTCTTTTCTTATTTAAAAAGAAAAGAAATTCTCAGCCTGCCATCAACGGAGTCAACTTTAAATGGTAGCAGTGATGGTAGGGAGACTTCGTTTGAAAGCTGTGATGGCAGTGGGGCTGTGTCTGGTCTGCTGCCCTTTGTGGAGGGGGGGGTCCTATCACGGGCAGTCCAGTGCTCGCAGGGGGCAATCCGCCCAAAGCACAAAAGTAGTGGTCCTGTTCCTGATCTCGATCGGGGACCTGGTTCCGCTTGACCTTGAGCTCTTCTTCCTCCTATCGGTGGAAGAAGAATCGGTACCGCTCGAGGTCGCCCTCTGGTATGTCTGTCTGGGGGTCATTGGTGGTGGAGAGCAGTAGGCCTTAACTGACTCCAGTAGGTTCCTCTGTGGCTTCATTCTTAATGGCCATGATCTTCAACATCAGATCCCATCTCTGTCCTCAGTGGGGTCCTGGTGAGCAGTTTCACCTTTGGGCTGCTCTTGTAGAGCACAGAGTACGGCATCTACCCGGTTGTCCTGGCCAGTGGACCCAGTTCAGGGGCCTTCAGGCCTCAGAGCAGCTGGGCCGTGGCTGGGTCAGTCAGGCCAGAATGTGCACGGTGCCCTTTCCAGTGCCATTGCCATCAACGCCGACTCCTCATGCCTACCCCCCTCTCCTTCTTCCCTGCAGGGGCTGGCATGGGTACCACTTTCCTACTCCCCCTTTTTCTTCAGGTCTAGGTCCAGCAGCGGTTCTGGCACTGTATTTGGTGCTAGCACCATATTTGGTGCCAGCACTTGGTGTGGTGCCAGCACCATATGTGGCAGCGTGTGTGGCACTGGTGCTGTGCATGGTGCCATCAATGGATCTGGCAACATGTATGGTGCCATCGGGGCTGTCGTGGGCACCATCTCCACCCTCAGTGCCACTCGCGGTGCTGTGAGGCCGGATGGTGCCATGGCTGGTCCCAAGTCTGGAGCTCCTGTTCGGGCTGGAGTCGTGCCCCCTGTGGGTTCCACTTGTGGTGCTGTAGGGGGCACTGGCACTGGCTTGGGCACAGTTTTGGTTTCCGGCACCCCCTTTGACAAAGATTTATTTATTTTTATTTTATTTAGTTTTTGTTGACCGGGTAAGTGCACTAGACAAATCCTGCCTATTTTCATGTATGACCCGAGGGAAGGGGATACAGATGAATGCCAACTGACCTTGAACCAGATTAAGCTGTTGGTGGTATTTTTAGTGAATGAAGGAAATTTGGCCAGGACACTGGGGAAATTCCCCTACTTTTTTCGATAAGTGCCATGGGATCTTTAACATCCACCTGAACTACCAACAATCCAGGCAGATGGGACCTCGGTTTAATGTCTCATCTGAAAGACGGCATTTCAGAAGTGCAGCACCCCTCTCATGCTGTACTACAGTGTCAGTACTGGGATATTATTCCAAGTGCCAGATGTGGGAACTGAACCCATAGCCCTCTGATCTCCCAGCATCAGAGGTGAGTGTGCTACCTACTGAGCCACTGATACTGCTAGCAGATGGCAGGGGATGCCTTCCTACGGTCTGACACAGGGTCTCAACCTCTACCTTTTCGGAGGTGGAGTCGGGCTGTGAGTCAGACGGACATTCTGACTCTTTGGGGTTGACTGTTGGAGTGGGCAGCCCTGTAGTATCCTTGACAAGCAGGAGTCAGACCCCTTCTGAGGTGGGGTCGGTGGCTACTGAGACTGGGATCAGGGGTGCTGACCAGCGGGCAGTGGTGCAAGCCACCACTGCTCTGCAGCCTGGTCTTGGTGGGTTCACTGACCCCTCAGCAGTGCCACCCCCACCTGTGGTGTGCCTGGCTTGCCCAGATTTGGGGCCGATCAGAGCACCTATGAGAGGGGAGGGTACTGTGCCCTGGATAGCTCCTTCGGGAGCTGCCCAGGGCAGTCAGCTACTTAGGCTGGTCCTCTCAAGGAGGAGGGCTCTTTTGGACTCCAAAGGGTCGAGGGGCATGGGGTCTGCACAGCGGCCTTTTTCAGGGTACCACCTGGGCTCTGGAAGAAGCCGTAGTGCAGGTCTCCGCTCTTCCTCCTCAGTTTCTTTGAGAGAGACCCATTCTTTTGAGGTAGGGGACTGTCCTTCTGGACCTGTACAGCCCCTGCCGCCTCACAGGGGGGATTCTTCCAGGCGCAGCCAAGGCAGTACTGAAATGGTTGTTCAGCTGTTGGCTGTGGGGTCTTCCGGGGCACCTTCCTCCGTGGGTGCTCCCGGTCCACATCTTAGCCCAGGCGGAGGTCAGTCGACATCTCTTCTCGGCTCTGTCCCCATTCCTCTGTCACATTCTCCTGCGCTCCCAGGCATCCTTGGTCCTAGCGGTCCTCTCTCCTGGGAGCAGTTCAGGGATGTTGCTGCTCGGTTTCCAGCTTATGTTAGGGCAATGGACAGTCAGGTTTTTCAACCTCCTCCCGAGCAGCTGCCCTCTGAGCAGCCGGTGCCCTCCAGCTCTTCTTCCCCCTTTTCTGGGGGAGAGAAACCTTCTGTCCACATCTCTTCAGCTGCTGATCTCACTGAGTATCAACGCTTCCTTGTGAGGATGCTGGAGGACTTGCACCTCACCCCTGCCACTGTTAGCAATCCAAAGCACTCGGCGCATGCCTTTCTAGGCGATTTTGGCGAGGCCACCCTTGTGGTGCCCCCCTGGCTTGCTCCCTTTTGGGAAGTGTCATTGCGCTCCTGGCAGAGGCCCTTCTCTGGAGTTCCTGCCCCTAGGGATCTCAGCCAGAGGTATTGCACCCCCTCCCGGAGTCTCCAGGTTCCATGCCTCATCCACAGTCCAGACTGACGCAGTTGAATACTCCTGATGGGCTTCACGCCCTTCACCGTGACCGGCCCCCAGATCAAGATTCCTCGGATTTTGACTTCTGGGGTAGGAGGACTTTCTACTCGGCATGGTTGTTGCTTTCCATTTCTGCACATCAGGCCCACTGTGCAGCCTATGACAACTTCTTGTGGTCCAGGCTAGGTCAACTCCTAGCCTTGTTGCCTGATATGGAGCAAACCAGACAAGCCATTGCACTCTCTGCGTGTAGCCTGGAGCTAGTAAGGCACCAATCAAGGGCATCCTATGATGCCAACAAGGTAGCTACAAACAGAGTCGTGAGGGACAGCGATTTGCACTAGGCGGATGGCATGGCTGCATCTTTCCTGGTTGTCACCCTTGGCCCGGCGTAAGGTGATTAACTCCACTCACCAGAGAACCTACCTTTTCTCCCGTAGAGTGAGACGGCGTTTGTCGGGGCAACTTCCTTCCCCCTTTGGGAGGTCCCCGTCTCACTTTCCCCACACTCAGGCCTCTCCAGGTCCTGAAGGTTCTCCCTCTATGTGTGTCACCCACTGAGAGTAAGGGACTTTGTCCCTTAGGGTGTAAAAGAAAAACCCCCTTCGGGGGGGCTCGGCACTCACCCAACAGTGATGAATGGTGAAGATTGACACAGATAAAATATGAAAATTACGTACCTACCGTAATTATGATCTTTCTGTGTATCTTCACCATTTATCACAATCCCACCCTCCATCCCCCTGGGGCCTCAGTCTCTGGGTCCCCCTGCCTCTCTGTGCCCATCCCTTCCCCCCTCCTTTCTTGTCAGGAGTGGGGTAAAATGGGGGGCACATAGAAGAATAATGTTCTGGGGAGAGTGGTCAGCATGGGAGGCACTCCTTCTCCAGTGCGTTAGCTCCACCCCTGTGGGGTGGGAGTTGGCAGTTGCCCTCCACTCTCTCCTCCTCCTTGTTCCCATCCAACTTATTTCTCCTTGTCCTTGGACTATCTTTTATTACAAAAAAAACTCCTTTTTTTCTTTTTCACCAACAATCTTTCCTTGAGAGGGTGCTAATTCTCTGTACCCTGTCCTTCTTCCAGAATAGCTGACTCTGCTCAACTGGAGTTTTTTGCCAGCCATTCTGTGCCTTGAATTCTGGAAAGAAGCCTTTGGCTACTCCTTGCAGTTCCTATGTAATCTGGAGATGGACCAGTGTCTGGGATGTCTTTAACCTCCCCCCCCCTCTCATCCTAAATTCTCTATCCCACTCTATCTCCCTTTTTTATTTCCAGAGATTGGAGTCTCTCCTAATCCCTTTAGTTTCTGTTTTCTCCCTCTTCTGTCCTCTCAGTCGTTATTTCTCCTTTTAGTTCATATATTTTTTCCTTTTTCTATACCTTGGACTTCAGTGTCCCACCCTCCACTTCCTTCTTCTTACCTCTCCGGTGACTCAGAACTGGCAGGCAGGTGGAGTCGACAGTGCCTAATGGCCAACCCACGAGTGCCACGCAATGTGTCAGCCTCGAGGGCAGCACCGATGGTGCGTCGGCTCCGCCTACAAAAAAAAAAGAAGAAGAGCTCCCGCGGGGTCATGACCTCCGGCCATGTACCCACCAGTGATGAATGGTGAAGATACACAGAAAGATCATAATTACGGTAGGTACATAATTTTCATTTTTCCCTCAGGGATATGGAGTCCACCATAACATTTCAGTCTTCATCTGTGGACCAAAGTAGACTTCTATGTCTTGAGTTCCTACATTCCTCAGTACAAGTACACCCTGTGGAACACACTCAATGCAATGGTCAAGAGCCTCTCAAAATCTAATGCCCCATTGCTAGGGACATATAGCCCAATTATCAGCTGAAAGCTTTTATGGATGCCTATGACTGTGCCTCTAGGGCAGCTGCCACTGGCAACAGGTGATTATCATCTCCTGATGGTGCTTATCTGTTTAGCTCTCAGGTTGATCTCTGGAGGCCACTCAGAACAATAGGGCTGCCATTTAAACAACAGGCAGCACCTGCTGCCTCCCAGAGGAATGGGAACCATCAACATCATCGTAACAGGCAGTTCTTTCAAGGTAGAAGCCTACGTGCCTTTATCAGGAACCAACCCCTCAGCCACAAAGAGAATGCAGTGAAGGGCACAGGGCCCAAAAGCACCCTTTACCAAACTCTGTGATTCCAGCCCAGATCCCACCTCAGCTGTCTGAGGGGGACACCTCTCAACAATAGGAGGGGCATCTAATTTGGATTTACAACTGGTGGAAGTTCATTATAGAGGACATATGGGTCATTAGGATTGTCCAAGAGGGATACTCTCCCAATTTTGCAGATTTCCCCAGACCTTCCTCACAGATGGCAGCCCAGTCTGTCCACCTCTCAGTAACACTCTCTTGCTTCTGAGATACGGGGCCTCTACAGGAACTGGGCAGTAAAAGTTGCTCCACAGTGGAATGGAGCATGGGTTGCTATTTCCATTGCTTCTGGTTCCAAGATAACAGGCAGCATGCACCCATTTGTCGACCTTGGAAGGTTAAACAAGTACCTGTTCAGGGAGGAGTTCACTAAAACCTCAGCGTTCAAGTCTTCACTTCCTGGACATCTGGCTCCTAGCCATCCCATCTGGGCAAGCAGGAAGCAGGAAGCAGTCACCACATCATCTTCCTGGACATAAAGTCTCCACCACTCATTCACACTAATGGGATCTGCACTGGGAGGCACTAGGACCCAGCGGGAGCAAACTTTTTTGCTGGAGGGTTGACTTCAGAGATGGAGCCATGAGGAGTGGCACCGCGAACCCCAGCTCGTACGGTAATGACTGTCTTGGCGTCGACCCTCCAACCACCTCAGTTCCTTTTTTCCTGCCGAGTGCACTTCAGTGATGATGTTGCTCTCCTGCCGGGAGTCAAACTTCAAACTAGCAGCATTGTTTTTCAGTTTTATTGTTTTGTAGTAATATCTCGAATAAAGTATCGCTTAGTTTATTTATTCTTATTTAACGAAGAAGTCTCAGCCTACATTGACGGAGTCTACCATGAGCAGTTCAGGTGTTGGTAGGGAGATTTCGTATGAAAGCTGTTCAGTCAGCTGGGCTGGGTCTGGTCCTCCACCTTCTCCGGAGGGGGGTCTGACAATGGATAGTCCAGTGCCCAAGGGGGTGGTCGGTCCCCTCGAAAGCATAAAAGTAAACAGTCGCATTCCCGGCACCGTTCGGCCTCGAGCTCTTCTTTGGCCCACGGGTCAAAAAAGATAAGGCATCACTTGAGGTCGCCCTCTGATGTGTCTGCGCGTAGACGGTCAGTTATTGGGGCTAGTTGCTGGTCTCCTCCTTCGGAGTTGTCGGTTTCTGTTTCTGGTAGCCGACATCTTCGACATCGGAGCCCTACCCCACCCTCTGGTATGTCTTCAGAAGAACAGTTTCATCAGTGGGCTGCTCTTATGGAGCAATGGGCACGGAGGTTGGTCCAACTGCCTGGCCCGGTCACTCAGGGGCCTTCGGGTTTTGTGGGAGATCAGGTAGGGCAGTTGGGCCTCCCTAGTCACGTGGCACCGTCTTTGGTGCCATTGACTCTGCGCTTAGGTGTTTTCCCCCTCACACGGCTGCGGCACAGGAGTCCACACCAATGCCTCTATCTCCTGGTATTCATCCTTCTTTCTCCTCAAATCCTGTTTTTTTGGAGTCTTGGGATGTTTTTGATGCACTCGGCATCGATGGCATGCTCGGCACTGTCTTTGGTACCAGTTGCATCTGTTGGCGCCATCCTCGGTGCCGTTGAGTTTCTCTGCACCGTGCACCTTGTCGGCGCCGTCCTTAGCGCTGTATGCCTCATTGGCACCATCCTCGGTGCCGTGCGGCTTCTTGGTGCCATCCTCAGTGCCTTGTGTCCTCTCAGCACCGTCTTCATCATCCATGCGGCCTCTCAGAGCCGTCTTCGGTGCCGTGGGGCTCCTTGGCACCGTGCTCTTCTTCTGCGCTGAGACCTGTTAGGGTGTCATCCAGTCTATAGGGCTTCTCTTCTTTGAATCCTTTTCCTTACTCATTTCCTTCTGATTTTCACTCCTTTCCTGTTCATACAGTCCCTCCTGGGCTGTCAGGAGATGACATTGAGCCTGACCCAGACCTTAGGCTGGGTGATGATGTGGAAGGAACAGGATATTTTCCTGCTGCAGAGCCTGGGGCCGAGGACCTGTCATTTAAGTCTCTGCTGAAAAACTTGAATTCCACTCTTTCTTTCTAAACTACAGATATCAATACCGGGAAACTGTTAAGACTCCAATACCTCCATGTTCCAGAGATCCCTATGGATTTGACTCCTCCAGTACAGCCCTCCTTTGAGATGCGTTCTCAAATGGTATGGAATAATCCTGCTCTTATTCCTTCTGTGGCTAAGTCCATAGATAGGAAATATGCTGCTCCCAAGGTTCAACCCATTTTGGCATCCCAAGCCTTTGCGGATCCTATTGTAGTCTTGGCAGAGAATGATAAGGTCATCCTTCCCCAGACTACTACAGCTCAACCTATTAACAAAGAATCTCATAAGATAGACACTTTAGGTAAGAGAGTCTTTGCTGCTTTCACCCTAGGTATGCGTATTGCCAGCTGCCAAGGCTATTTCTCTCAATATGAGTATATCCTTTGGCATTCGCTCAAACAAATGGTTGAAGCTCTACCGGAGTCAGACACTAATTCAGAGCTTCTTCAAACCATAACCAGGGGTATCGAGTCCAACAACCAGCAGGCCAACAACCAGCAGGTTAAAGCAGATATGGACACCTTCGATACTGCCTCCTGAGCGGTGGCGGCGGGCATTTGTACCTACCGTCATTCCTGGCTATGCACGTCAGGTTTCACGAATGATGCCCAGCAACAAGTAATGGCGTTGCTTTTTGATGGTGTGTATCTCTTTGGCCCTCAAGTAGAACAGGCGCTAGAGGCCACACAAAAGACTAGGTCAGCCATTAAATTGGCTCAACCTCCTCCCGTCCCCTCTCGAGGGGGTGTTAACAAACACCAGTTTCATAACCGTCAGTCCTTTCGAGGCAAAGGCAGGGGAAGTTTAATAAAAACCAAGCCCCCAGCCTCAAAAGAAAATGCAGCAGAAGGCGGAAGGACCCAAAGCGCCCAGTGCCGTCTTCTGAGTTGTTGGCCTGAGTCCCACCTCAGCTGCCCAAGGGGGACTCTTCCTCAGCAGTGGGAGGTCATCTGACTCACTTCTACAATCAGTGGAAGTCCATAACCTCGGACAAATAGGTCCGCTGGATAATCCACGAGGGGTATTCCCTCAATCTTTTGGATACTCCTCCAGAGCGTCCCTCCAGACGACAGCCCAGGCTGTCAGTTCTTCAGTCAGAACTTCTCGCCTCCGAGATACAAGGCCTTCTGAACAACAGGACAGTGGAAGTAGTTTGGCTGGATCAATGGAACACAGGGTTCTACTCCCATTACTTTCTCGTTCCAAAGAAAACCGGGGGCATGCACCCCATTTTGGACCTCAGAAAATTAAACAAATTCCTTCCCAAAGAGAAATTCAAAATGATATCACTAGGAACCCTGTTACCTTTGCTTCATCAACATGACTGGTTAACCTCCCTGGACATGTAGGATGCTTACCAGCACATTTCTATTCACCCAAAGCATCACAAATACCAAAGGTTCGTGGCTTTGGGACATCATTATCAGTTCAGAGTCCTGCCCTTTGGGCTATCCTTGGCGCTGCGAGTTTTTACAAAGTGTTGTGCAATTCTCGCAGAGCATCTCAGAAAAATTGGAATACAAGAGTTCCCACATGTGGACGATTGGCTTCTAGCAAGTCCTTCCAGGCAGGGAACTCTAGACGCCGTAGCCACGGCTTCGCACTTTCTCATGTCCATGGGAATCCTGCTAAACCTCAAAAAAATCACAGCTGCATCCCTCCCAGAGGCTCCTTTTCATAGGAACTCTCCTGGACACCTCCTGTGCGAGAGCATTTCTTCCAGAGGACAGGAGGAGCAATATCCTTCAGATGGCCAGATACATCGGAGAAAGCAGCTCGGTGACAGCTCTCTTGATGCAACGGATGCTAGGTCTCATGGCATCCTCGGTGTTCACAGTACCCCTAGCATGCCTCCACATGAGAACCTCTCAATGGATGCTCAGTACTCATTGGTCCCTGAACACTCACCCTCAGTCCTTTCTCATCAAGGTGACAGAACCTCTGAAGAGATCACTCACCTGGTGGTCACAAGAGGACAACTTTCTGGAAGGATACCCCTTTGCTCCTCTGGATCATCAGATTTCCATTACCATGGACGCATCCCTGATGGGGTGGGGAGCTCACTGTCAGACTCTCCACACTCAAGGTACGTGGATTCAGGATGAGTCCCAGCTTCATATAAATGTCTTAGAAATGAGAGCCGTCCTTTATGCAGTCCGGCTTTGAAGGACATTCTCTGTCACAAGAACATTCTTCTTCAAATGGACAACAAAGCAGTGATGTATTACATCAACAAGCAAGGCAGGGCTCACTCTTACCCCTTATGCAGGGAAGCGATGCGGGTGTGGGAATCGTGCTTGGAGCACAAGGCTCTAATTCATGCGGTCTTCCTGCTGGGGGTGCAGAATGAACTGGCAGACTGTCTCAGCAGAACACAGACAGATCCTCACGAATGGTCTCTTGACTCAGCCATAGCTCAGTCACTATTCGCAGAGTGGGAAACTCCAGACCTGGACCTTTTTGCATCCCCACTCAACACAAAACTGCCTCTCTTCTGCTCCAGAAATCCAGGGCCTGGCATTTTCTGTCAGGATGCCTTCAGGCTGCGGTGGACAAAACTCTTTCTATACGCCTTTCCGCCTCTTCCTCTAATCCAGAGAGTACTTCTCAAATTCGAGTCCCCAGGGGACAAAATGATCCTCATTGTTCCCTTCTGGCCTCGACAGATATGGTTTCTACTACTCAACAATATGTCAGGAACTCCTCCAAAACCGCTTCCCCTTCAGCTGAACCTTCTGGCTCACGGGTCTGTGGTCCATCCCAATCTGAGGTTGCTTCACTTTAACGCTTGGCTCCTGAAGAGATAGAAGTGAACAGGTTCAATGTCTCTCGCAGGGTTTCAGATATTCTTCTGGCTGCGTGCAAGCCAGCCACTAGGAAAACTTACACAGCCAAATGGAAGCATTTTTTGCTTTGGCGTGCAAAATCCTCTTTGAATCCTTTTTTCTGCCCACCAGATAAAGTTCTAGAGTACCTTTTAGACTGCTCAAATTTAGGTCTGCAATACTCTTCAGTTAAGGTTCACCTTTGTGCCATTTCAGCTTATCATGAGCCAATACTTCCTTGTCACTGGCTCACTTACCTGTGGTTAAGAGGTTTCTTAAGGGAATTCTGCATACCAGACCTCCTATAAGACGTCCAGTCGTGGCCTGGTACATTAATCTGGTACTAGACATGCTCACTCGAAAACCTTTCGAGCCTCTAGCCACCTGTGAGTTAAAATTTCTCACTTTGAAAATGGCCTTCCTAATGGCCATTACCTCAGCCCGCTGGGTCTCTGAGATACATGCCTTGGTCACAGACCCTCCGTATACTGTGTTTCATAAAGACAAAGTAGTTCTTAGGAGCCATCCTAAGTTTCTCCCTAAGGTTGTTTCAGAATTCCATCTGAACCAACCTTTGGTTCTTCCTACTTACTTTGAGAACTTCCAAAATGAAGGAGAGCATTCTCTTCATTCCTAGGATGTCAAAAGAGCTTTGCGTTTCTATCTAGATAGAACAAAAGGCTTTTGCAAAGCTCAACAACTGTTTGTTTCCTTCAGTGAGACCCGGCTGGGTCAACCTGTTGCTATCAGATGTATTTCAGCATGGCTGGTGGCATGCCTTTGCCACTGTTATTCTATGACGCAGGTTAAGCTGGAGGGCAGAGTGTGCGCTCACTCTACTAGAGCAGTCGCGGTATCTCTAGCAGAAATCCGCAATGTGCCCATTGCAGATATTTGCAATGCGGCCACCTGGAGCTCAGTGCATACTTTCACCAAACCCTATGCCCTGGATGTCCATGCCAGATGACATCTTTTTTTTGGCAGAACCATCCTTAATGGACTCCTATCCTAAAATTGTGAGCTCTTGGTCTCTCCTGCCACCCTTTTGGGGGATTATTAGCTTAGTACTCTCCCTTTAGTGTGAATGAGTGGTGGAGACTTTATGTCCAGGAAGATATGGAAATTACATACCTACCATAATTCTTGATCTTCTTGGACGAGTCTCCACCACTCATTCACATGCCCACCCACCATCCCCCGAGATCAACACTGTTGTTGGTCTTCACTCCCTCAATCTTTAGGCTGTGAAGACTTCTTTGTTGAGCCTTCTTATATGGGTCGCCTGGACTATCTTATGTCCGGTTTTTGGTTAGGCTATCCTTCTAGGTTAGTTATGCTGCACCTTCTCGGAAAAAAAGGTATTGAGGTGGTTGGAGGGTCAATGCCAAGATAGTCATTACCGCATGAGCTGGGGCTCATGGTGCCACTCCTTGTGGCTCCATCTCTGGCACCGACCCTCCAGCAAAAAGGTTTGCTCCCACTGGGTCCTAGTGCCTCTGACACAGATCCTATTAGTGTGAATGAGTGGTGGAGACTTGTCCAAGAAGATCAAGAATTACGGTAGGTACATAATTTTTATTTCTCAGTTGTTCTCTCTAGGGGGTTCTCTGATTCGGGGAAGGTGCCAGTTTCATCTTCCCAGAAGCTCCTCTTCTTGGGAGCCCTCCTGTATACCTCCAGGGCATCAGTTTTCGTTCCATAGGATGGAAGACATGACATCTTCAGATGACTTGCTACATCATGGAAAACTACTCTATTCAGGTCCCTTTTGGTTGAGCGGATGCTGGGACTCAGGGCATCCTCTGCAGCAACCAGTGGTCTCCGACCACGCATCCACAATCCTCCATACAAAATGACAGAGTGTTACACAAAATCTCTTGTGGGGGGCTCACTTTCAAGACCTCCATACTCAGGTGTGGTGCCAGGAGGAACCTCATCTTGTCATAAATATCTCAGAGATGAAAGCTATCTTATAAGCAAAGTCCTGAACGATGCCCTTTGCCATGAAGCGATCCTACTTTGGACGGATGAAAAAGCTGTGCTGTATTACATCAGCAAGCAGCATGGTGCATCCTCCTACCATCTCTGCAGGAAGGCCGGGCTGTTGTGAGAGTGGTACCTCAACCAAGATGCATCCGTTCCAATTTTGTGCAGTTGACGAGTGGGGCAGTTCAGACCTGGTCCATTTTGAGTCCCCTCTCAATGCAAAACTGCCTCTATCCTGCTTCAGAAATCCAGACCCTGGTGTTTTCTGTCAGAATGTATTCACTGCAGTAGACAAGATGCTCCTTGTACATTTTTCTTTCCTTCCCTTAATTCAGAGGGTGCTGCTCAATTTGTAGGCACAAGGGGGCAGAATGATTCTCATCATTCCAGACTGGCCTCGGCAGCTATGATTTGCATTGATCTACAGTCTGTCAGAAGTTCCCCAGAGGTGACTTCCTCTATGAGCAGACCCTCTGACACAGGGACTTTAGTCCATCCTAGCCTATGCTCTCTTCATCTCCATGCTGGGCTCTGGAAGAAATGGAAGTGGGCAAGCTTTAAGCTTCCTAGACCATTGCAGTCATCTTCTAAGCCATGCATAGGCCTTCCACCAAGAGGGCTTGCGTGGCCGAGTGGAAACCCTTCTCCATCTGGTATGCAAGTTCCATCTGGACCCTTCGGTTGCCCACCAAGTAAGGTGTTGGGTTGCCTCTTGGGCCTGTTGAACGCAGGTCTGCAATACTTGGCAGTAAGGGTGCACCTTTGCGTGTTTTTGGTCTGTCTTAAGCTGGCAGACCACATGTCACTGGCTCAGTTACTGTTAGTCAAGTTTTGCTTCTCCCTTCTTACTTCATTAACTCCAGAATGAAGGAGAGTGCTCCCTTCATTCTCTGGATGTTAAGAGGGTTCTGCGATTCTACATCGACAGGACGAAGAGATATTCATCTGAAAAACCTTTTTATCTGTCAGCATGCCTCAGCTGGGTCAGCCTGTTGCCATGAGATGTTTTTGGCTTGGTTAGTAGCATTTCTTTGACACTACTAATCCATGACACAGGCCAAGTTAGAAGGACAGGTTCACACCACTCTGCCAGAGCAGTTGCAACTTCCTAGCGGAGGTTCGTAATGTACCCAGTGCAGACATCTGCAAGGCGACGAGTTGGATCTTGGTACAAACCTTTGTAAAGCACTATGTTCTGGATGTCCATGCCAGACAGTTCACTTTCTTTGGCAGGACAGTCCTCATGGACTTCTGTCCTGAGTGAGCGCTGTCTCCTACTACTCTATTTGGGGGTTTGATTTTTAGCTTGGTACTCCAATTAGTGTGAATGAGTGGTGGAGACTTTTAGTCCAGAAAGATATGGAAATTACATACTTACCATAATTCTTGATCTTCTTGGACAAAGTCTCCACCACTCATTCACACGCCCACCCACCATTCCCTGAGCTCACACGTTCTGTTTTGTTCTTCACTTCCTTGTTGTTCAGGCTATAAAGATGTTGTTGAATTGACTCTTCTTACATGGGTCATCCGGGCCTTCACATGCCTGGAAGTTAGGGTTAAGTTTTCTTTCATTAGTTTACGTTACACTTCCTTGGTCAAAACAGTACTGAGGTGGTTGGAGGGTCGACACCAGGATAGCCTATATGACACAAGCTTGTCTTGTGGTGTTGTACATGCACAGTTCTATCCCAGAGCTGGCCCTCCTGAAGATATTTTGCTCTTGAGGGGTTCTAGCCCCTCCGGCGTAGTCCCATTAGTGTGAAGGAGTGGTGGAGAGTTCGTCCAAGAAGATCAAGAATTATGTAAATACGTAATTTCCATTTTCTAGCAGTAGACAGTGGTATGGAAACTGATTTAGACATACACAATTGTAATACAAACAGTGTATCTTCAATGTAGATGATACCATTTAGCAAGTCTCCTGGCATGTATAATATCTGGAATACTTCCAGATTCCAGATTATGGAAGAGATTATTGATAGTGGTTATGACGTAAGAGCCATAAGCAGTGCATAAAAGTTCCCTGGCAATATATTGCTTGTCTGCCTCATTATTCTGGAAAACAAGTTAGTTGATTTTGTTCTTGGTGTCATTAACACTCTTGGTAATATCATGCATGTTATAAACTGTATAGCTCTCTCCCTGACTTAACTTATCTACACCATGCAATAAAGGGGGTAAAACATCATTCTTCATGCTAGTTTGGAATTTGACTGTCTGGTTTTTAATGGCAGTGATGTTTGTCCGGTTCCAGATGGACATACCAGATCTGAAGAGTCCAGAGATGGTGCCAGCTGACCAGTAACATCAGCAGTGGCACACCTCCTGCATGATGAGGAAGTTTCCTTATTATTGGAGTTAGGTTTAGACCTGAATAATCCTAAATGTTCAGTAGTATGTGGACCAGCCACAGGGTCTTGTGTGTGTGTCTGATATGCTGCAAGACTAATAACATAGTACTGTAAAACCTAGAAGTGTTGGTTCTAGAACACATACCAGATTCGGCCATGTTCCAATGTGTGAGATTAAAAATGACAGGAATGTGCATAAATTGCACGTTGTTCACAAGTGTACCTGAAGGGAGGTGGCAGTCAGACCACTAAGCAGTCCAGGTTCCTGTATGGGACAGTCAGTGAGTTCTGCTTCAGTAGTGGGTACTACAGACAGGAACATAGCTGCTGTAGCCATGTAATGAAGAGTACAAAAGTTTCTTGCAGAGTCTTCTGGGTATTTATGACAGAAGATGGGGTCAATCAAAGCAGTAAGATTATACAGACAAGTGTGCCTGTAGTTGGCTTTGTGGATAGACAGGGTACCATTTGGGGCAATCCTGGTATTGGGCTATCCTTGGAAGGTGCCTTTGTAAAGGCGGGCATTAGGAAGTGTCTGTACATGACTGTCAATTTGCTATTCAATTTGGAGGGATGATTTGTCAAGTGCCATAACCATGGTGGTCAGGTAGGCATAATGACTAATTTGTTGGGAACATCTGAGCTGACTTCTTCAGGGATGGTGGTGGTGGGTTTATTTTGTGGTGTCAGAAAGTTTTCTTCTGGATGTTGGAGAAGTGAAAGGAGTCATCCTAGATGTCTGGTGTACTCGGATATAGTTTTCATGTCCTTGCCATGGACAATGGGAAGCACTCCTAGAAGAAGGATGAAATGTAAGAAAGCCATCTTGTGTGGGTACCTGTAGGGAAGAAAGAAAAGGTCAGTATGTACTGTTCTGCCCAATGGAGTTAGGAAAAGTAATTATCCTCCTTTATGCAATTTGAGCAGATTAGCATGTGACCATTTATCAGTAGATTTATTCTGGTTGGTAAGTCTAACTTGGTAGACTGTGGAACTGTGTTTGTTAGCGATAGGGTAGGGTAGGGTCCCTCCCATTTATTAGAGAATAGATGAGTAGGGTGTGCAAATCTGAGTACCATTGCCTGGTCTCCAATTTGCCAGTTCATGTCTTGTGTGTGTTTGTCAAAGTGAATCTTGGATTGCTGTTGGGCTTTACCCATATGATGTGCAACATACAGGTGGGTCTTGATGATGTCATCTCTCAGATCTTCCTGGACATAAAGTCTCCACCACTCATTTACACTGATGGGATCTACGCTGGAGGCGCTTGGACCCAGTGGGAGCAAACTTTTTTGCCGGGGTGCCAGCATCAGAGATGGAGCCACTACAGATGATTATCCTGGTGCCGACCCTCCAACTGCCTCAGTTCCTTTTTTCTTGCCGTCGAGTGCACTTCAGTGACGATGGCGCTCGCCCACCAGTAGTCAAACCCCAAACTAGCAGCATAGTTTTCAGTTTTATTTTTTGTAGTATATCTCGAATAAGTACCACTTACGATAATTTATTCTTATTAAAGAAAGAGGTCTCAGCCTACATTGATGGAGTTGACCATGAGCGGGTCAAGTGACAGTAGGGAGAATTCATATGAGAGCTGTTCAGTTAGCCGGCCTGGGTCCGGTCCACCGCCCTCTCTGGAGGGGTGGGGTCTGACAATGGATGGTCCAATGCCCTGGGGGAAGGGCGATCCCCCCGGAAGCATAAAAGAAAATGGTTGCATTCTTGGCACCGTTCGGCCTCGAGCTCTTCTTTGGCCGGCAGGTCAAGAAAGAGAAGGCATCACTCGAGGTCGCCCTCTGGTATGTCTGCGCATCGACGGTCAGTCATTGGGGTCAGTTGCTGGCCTCCCCCTTTGGAGTTGCTAGTTTCTGGTCCTGGTCACTGCCCTCTTCGACATTGGAGCCCTTCCCCACCTTCTGGTAGGGCTTCAGATGAGCAGTTTCATTAGTGGGCCGCTCTGATGGAGCAGTGGGCTCAGAAGTTAGTCCATGCGGCCTGGCCCGGTCACTCTGGGGCTGTCGGGTTCTTCAGGGGTCGAGTAGGGTGGTTGGACCTCCCTAGTTGTGCAGTGCCGTCGGCTCTGCACTCAGGTGTTTTCCCCCCTCACACGGCTGTGGTGCAGGGGGCCACACCGATGCCTCTATCTTCTGGTATTCTTCCTTCTTTCTCCTCAAATCCTAGTTTTCAGAGCCCTTTGTTGGTTTTGGCACCGTGCGTCGATGAGTCATTTGGCGCTGTCCTCGGCACTGATACACCTGTCAGCGCCATCCTTGGCACCGTGGAGATTGTTGGTGTAGTCCTCAGCACCGTGCGGCTTTTCAGCACTGTTGAGATTGTTGGCACCGTCCTCTGCGCCGTGCGCCACGCTGGGTCAGGCAGCGCCATGCTCTTCTTCGGCACTGAGGTTTGGTTTTATGTCTGCCAGTCTTCAGGGCTTCTCCTCTCTGAATCCTTTTCCTTCCTCATTTCCTCCTGATTCTATCTCCTTTCCTGTCCATACAGTCCCACTTGGGCTGTCAGGAGATGATATTGAGCCTGACCCAGACCTTCGACTGGGTGATGATGTGGAAGGAGCAGGATCTAATCCTGTTGCAGAGCCTGTGGTCAAGGACTGTAATTTAAGTCTCTGCTGAAAAATTTGAATTCAACTGTTTCTCTCCAGACTACTGATATCGATCCTGGGAAGCTTTTAAGACTCCAATGCCTTCGTGTCCCAGAGATCCCTATGGATTTAACTCCACCAGTACAGCCCTCCTTTGAGATGCTTTCTCAAATGGTGTGGAATAATCCTGCTCTCCTTCCTTGTGTGGCTAAGTCCATAGAGAGAAAGTATGCTGCTCCCAAGGATCGACCCATTTTGGCCTCCCAAGCCTATGCGGACCCTATTGTAGTCCTGGCAGAGAATGATAAGGTCATCCTCCCCAGGCAACTACAGCCCGACCTATAAACAAAGAATCTCATAAGATAGATACTTTAGGTAAGAGAGTCTTTGCTGCATCTACCCTGGGTATGCATATTGTCAGCTACCAGGGTTATTTCTCTCAGTATGAGTATGTTCTTTGGCATTTGCTCAAACAATTGGTAGAAGCTCTACTGGAGTTGGATACTAATTCAGAGCTTCTTCAGACTATAACCAGGGGTATCGAGTCCAACAACCAGCAGGTTAAAGCAGCTCTGGATGCTTTCGATACTGCCTCCCGAGTGGCGGGCAGCAGCTATTTGTACCTGCCGTCACTCCTGGCTGCGCACTTCAGTCTTCACGAATGATGCCCAGCAACAAGTCATGGCGTTACCCTTCACGGTGTGTATCTCTTTGGTCCTCAAGTGGAGCAAGCGCTAGAGGCCACTCAAAAGACTAGGTATGCCATTAAATTGGCTCGGCCTCCTCCCACCCCTCTGGGGGGGGCATTAATAAGCCCCAATTTCACAACCGTCAGTCCTTTCGAGACAAGGGCAGGGGAGGTTTTAATAAAAATCAAGCCTCCCAGCCTCAAAAGAAAATGCAACAGAAAGCACAAGGGCCCAAAGAGCCCAGTGCCACCTTCTGAGCTTCTGGTCCAAGTCCCACCTCAGCTGCCCAAGGGGTACTCTTTCTCTGCAGTGGGAGGTCATCTTACTCAGTTCTACAACTGGTGGAAGTCCACAACTTTGGAGAAATGGGTCCTACAGATAATCCATGAGGGGTATTCCCTCAATTTTTCAGACACCCCTCCGGATAGTCCCCCCAAAGTCAGCCCAGGCTGTCAGTACTTCAGTCAGAGCTTCTAGCTGACGAGATACAAGGCCTTCTGATCAACAGGGTAGCAGAAATAGTTCTGCTGGATCAACAGAACACAGGGTTCTACTCCCATTACTTTCTGGTCCCAAAGAAGACCGGGGGCATGCATCCCATTTAATAGACCTCAGACAATAGAACAAATTTCTTTCCAAAGAAAAGTTCAAAATGATTTCACTAGGAACCCTGTTACCTTTGCTTCATCAATGCAACTGGCTAGCCTCCCTGGACATGCAGGATGCTTACCTGCATATTCCTATTCACCCAAAGCATCACAAATACCTAAGGTTTGTGGCTTTGGGCCAGCATTATCAGTTCAGAATCCTACCCTTTGGGCTATCCTCGGCACTGCAAGTTTTTACGAAGTGTTGTGCAACTCTCACAGCACATCTCAGAAAGATTGGGATTCAAGTGTTCCCATATCTGGATGACTGGCTTCTGGCAAGCCCTTCCAGGCAAGGAACTCTTGACGCTGTAGCCATGGCCTCGGACTTTCCCACGTTCATGGGAGTCCTGCTAAATCTCAAGAAATCGCAGTTGTAGCCCTCCCAGAAGCTCCTTTTCATAGGAACTCTTCTGGACACCTCCTGTGTGAAAGCTGTTCTATCAGAGGACAGAAGGAGCAATATCCTACAGATGGCCTGATACATCAGAGAGAACAGCTCGGTTCGAGCTATCTCAATGCAACGGACGCTCGGTCCCATGTCATCCTCGGTGTTCACTGTACCCCTAGCTCACCTCCACATGAGAACCTCTCAATGGATGCTCAGTACTCAGTGGTCCCCAACCACTCACCCTCAGTCCTTTCTCATCAAGGTGACAGAACCTCTGAAGAGGTCTCTCACCTGATGGATGCAAGAGGGCAATCTTCTACAGGGATATCCCTTTGCTCCCCTGGATCATCAGATTTCCATTACCATGGACGCACCCCTGGTGGGGTGGGGAGCTCACTGTCAGAATCTCCACACCCAAGGTACGTGGATTCAGGATGAGTCCCAGCTTCACATAAATATCCTAGAAATGAGAATCACCCTTTATGCAGTCGCAGCTGTGAAGGACATTCTCTGTCACAAGAACATTCTCCTTCAAACGGACAACAAAGCAGTGATGTATTACATTAACAAGCAGGGCGGTACACATGCTTACCCTTTATGCAAGGAAGCAATGAGAGTGTGGGAATGGCACCTGGAGCACAAGGCTCTAATTCAGGTAGTCTGCCTGCCAGGAGTGCAGAACGAACTGGCAGACCATTTCCGCAGAACAGAGACAGATCCTCATGATTGGTCTCTAGACTCAACCGTAGTTCAGTCACTATTCACAGAGTGGGGAACTCCAGACCTGGACCTTTTTGCATCCCCACTCAACACAAAACTGCCTCTCTTCTGCTCCAGAAATCCAGGGCTTGGCATTTTCTGTCAGGATGTGTTCAGGCTGCAGTGGACAAGACGCTTTCTATACGCCTTTCCTCCTCTTCCACTAATTCAGAAGGTACTTCTCAGATTCAAGTCCCAGGGGCACAAAAATGATCCTCATTGTGCCATTCAGGCCTCGACAGATATGGTTTCCGTTACTCAACAGTATGTCGGTAACCTCTCCAAAAGCGCTTCCCCTTCAGACGAATCTTCTGACCCAGGGGCCTGTGGTCCATCCCAATCTGATGTCGCTTCACCTTCATGCCTGGCTCCTGAAGAGATAGAAGTGAACAGGTTCAATGCCTCTCGGAGAGTTTCAAATATTCTCTTGGCTGCGGGCAAACCGGCCACTAGAAATACTTACACAGCCAAATGGAAGTGTTTTTCTCTCTGGTGTGCAAAGTCCTCTTTGAATCCTTTTTCCTGTCCACCAAATAAAGTTCAAGAGTACCTTTTAGATCTCTCAAATTCAGGTCTACAATACTCTACAGTAAAAGTTCACCTCTGCGCCATTTCAGCTTACCATGAGCCAGTACTCTCCTTATTGCTGGCTCAGTTACCAGTAGTTAAGAGGTTTCTTAAGGGTATTCTGCATACCAGACCCCCTATCAGACGTCCAGTCGCAGCCTGGGACATTAACCTTGTGCTAGACATGCTCATTCGACAGCATTTCGAGCCTCTAGCAACCTGTGAGCTGAAATTTCTCACTTGGAAAACAGCCTTCCTGTTGGCCATTACCTCGGCTTGCAGGGTCTCTGAAATACATGCTTTGGTCACAGACCCCCTGTATACTGTGTTTCATGAAGACAAAGTAGTTCTTAGGACCCATTCTAAGTTTCTCCCTAAGGTTGTTTCAGAATTCCATTTAAACTAACCTTTGGTCCTACCTACTTACTTTGCAAACTTCCAAAATGAAGGGGAGCATACCCTTTATTCTTTAGATGTCAAAAGAGCTCTGTGTTTCTATTTGGATAGAACAAAAGAAATTTGCAAAGCTCAACAACTGTTTGTTTCCTTCAAAGAGACCCGGTTGGGTCAACCTGTCGCTATCAGATGCATCTCAGCATGGCTGGTGGCATGCCTTCACCACTGTTATTCCATGGTGCAGGTTAAACTGGAGGGCAGAGTGTACGCTCACTCTACTAGAGCAGTCACGGCATCCCTGGCAGAAATCTGCAACGTACCCATTACAGATATTTGCAATGTGGCTGCCTGGAGCTCAGTGCATACTTTCGTCATGCACTATGCCTTGGATGTCCAAGCCAGACGACATCTTTCATTTGGCAGGACTAACCTTAATGGACTTCTGTCCTAAAATTGTGAGCTCTTGGTCTCTCCTGATGCCCTCTTGGGGGATTATTAGCTCGGTACTCTCCCATCAGTGTGAATGAGTGGTGGAGACTTTATGTCCAGGAAGATATGGAAATTACGTACCTACCGTAATTCTTGATCTTCTTGAATGAAGTCTCCACCACTCATTCACACACCCACCCACCATCCCCCAAGCTCACATCTGTTGTGGGTCTTCACTCCCTCAATCTTTAGGCTGTGAAGACTTCTTTGTTGACCCTCTCCTTATATGGGTCGCCCGGATTATGTTATGCCCTTTTTTTTGTTAGGCTATCCTTCTAGGTTAGTTATGCTGCACCGCCTCAGAAAAAAGGTACTGAGGAGGTTGGAGGGTCGGCACTGAGAAAGTCATTGCTGCATGAGCCGAGGCTCGCGGCACTACTCCTCGTGGCTCCATCGCTGGTGCTTGCCCCTCTGCAAAAACTTTTGCTCCCACTGGGTCCTAGTGCCTCTGGTGTAGATCCCATCAATGTGAATGAGTGGTGGAGACTTTATCCAAGAAGATCAAGAATTACAGTAGGTACTTAATTTCCATTTTTGCGACATATGTGTCCACGGACACTCTGCAGTGAGTGTGTTCAGGTCAATCAACAGGTGCTCAGGTACTCTCATGATTCTACCAGTCATCACCTTGAAGGGTGTACACAGGTGATGGATAAAGGAGTACCCCTAATTGCCATAAGGAGTAAAGGGAATCCCAATCCTTGGGATTGTCCTCAGTGAAATTGGATAGCATTTGCTTTATCCATCTGTTGGCTCCTGACCAGAAGATTGTGGATGTTAGGGAATGTGAAACTTCTGGTGTACACCAAGAAGTCTGAGCACTTCTTGCATTAACTCACCTGTGCAGCTGGTTCCTTGACTGGAGTCTACCTTGAGAGGTAGGCCCCACCTGGAAAACAATTGTTCTGCCAGGATTTTTGCAGTTGCCTTAGCCATGCATTGATGTGTGGGAAAAGCCTCGACCCATTTGGAGAACAGGTCAGTGACCATGAGGGCATACTTGTTGATCTCACTTCAAGATAGAACTCTTGCAGCAGATAACACCATTATGACTATGTTCCAGGCACTAGGACCCCACAGAAATTTTCTAGCTAACAGGCTAAGGTGGGGGACCACCCCCCTGATGGCCCCACCCCAACATCACCCATGGTACTGTATAAGGAAGTCCCTGGCACCATCTCAGTTCTTTTCCACTGTCAACCTGTGCATACTCCGGCTCCCGCAGAACCTCCTGCTTCAGTTGACCGCCATATTCATGCTTCAGCTCAGTTAATGTTTTTTTTCCCGATATGAGTTCATCGTATGTCTTCCCAACCATCCTCTCCTTCAGATTAGTGGAAATCAAAGTGTGCTTGCAGCAAGCAGATCCCGGCTAAAGATAGCCATTCAGCCTGCCTGCTCCGCCTAGGTCTCGACCACTGGCCGGACGACTGCCCGCACTGCTAAGGCTTCAACCAAAGGACCAGAATCCACCACCTCAAAACGCTGAAAGTGTGCCTCCTTGAACAACAATGCAGAAGGCCCAGTCAGGGAGCTGCTCTTCTTCTTCCTTGGTGAAAGACTCCTCCCCCAGAAAGAAGAAATCTAGTGGGCAACATCATCATCAGGACAAGGAATGGTCCAGGTTAGAGTCCCATCCTAGATCCCCCCACAAGACTTCCAGGTGTTCATCCTCTGGTATGAGGTGAGACTCAGCCCCCCCCGGTCTCATTGGCTCTCTGGGGGTCGAAATTGTGGAAGCTCCCCACCTCTTCCCAGGTGCATGGGAAGGAGTCTTCCAGGCTTGAGCTTTCCAAAGCCCCAATGTTCCTGGCTATCCAGACCCACAAGCAGACACTAGGGTCTCAGCAAGCAGGACAGGTGCACTCAGTGTCCGGTGACAGGTCGGAACCTGCCATCCACAAGAGCTCCGTTACTGGGTCGTCCAACAGGATGACAGGGTCAGATGACTCTAGGAGACACCAGGATAGTGAGCACCAGAAAGCATCACTCACCTTCCAGGTGGTCGTCAGCCAAGGCTTCGGACCGACATCAGGCCTCCTCGCCCTCTGACTCCACTGTGAAGTCAGGCCAGATGCCACCACCTAAGCTGCTGTCTGCTTCGCAGTGCCTGATTGGGAACCTGACTCCAGACCAGACATCAGTGGGTCTGATGCTTGACTCAGTGGACAACTGAGACTGGACACTACCCCTTCCGTCTTCATCTCCTCCTCAGGAGCCTGATGACCAGATGTCCAAACACCTGACACCAGAGGACACAGTTCCACAAGGGCCAATGCCAGAGAAGAAACATCCATTTGACCCAATGCCAGGGGACAAGGTGCCACAGGGACCAATGCAAGGGGCCCCTAACACCCCAAACCCAATGCCAGCACCTCAACCAGGTCCAGTTGTCCCTTTGACAAAGGTTGGGGCCTTGTTTAACAGCTGGTGGAACACCATAAAAGGGGATTTGTTACCTAGGCCACCAGAGCCAACCCCATGGGGACCTGTCCCCAGCTCCACCTAGACAACCTTCCCCCAATATCCACCATCTCCACCCCTGACGCCAGACCATCCAACATCAGGGGATGAGGATCTTGGGTCACCTGTACATTGGAGGTACAATCGCCACCTGTCATCCAGATCTTCCTCCAGGGGACAGCCCTATGCATCTTTAGATGGATCATCGGGAGGCTTCTCCTATGACTCCTCAGAAGATGACCTGCCCCTGCCATCACCAGACCATAACAGGGACTCTCCATGGTCCCCCCCCAGATGACCCCTCATTCCTGGATATAATGAGGCATATCCAGTTCCTAAACCAGTGGGAGATGGAGGAGTTGGACCCTGAGAGGTGCCATTTAGCAAAGTTCCTAGGGGCCACTGACCCAAAACCTTTGGTCATACCATCCTTAGTGGAACCCTTCCATGATGCCACAAAAATTGCCTGGAAGCACCACTCCATGACCTTGGCAGTCCCTAAAAAGGCTGACTAACTCTATAGGACACCCTGAGGAGAACCACATTTGAGTGAGCAGCTGACGGCGGACTCCATGATCCTTACAGCTGCCCACAGGAGTGCCCAACAGCTAAAACATACGAGCTCCCAGCCATCGTATAAGGAGTCCAAAAAAATTGGATCATTTGGGCCGCAAGATGTATTCTTCGGCTACCTGCACAGTCAGGTCCCTAAATTTTTTGGCACACATGGTAATGTATCAAAAATCACTGTGGAACAAGGCCATAGACCTAGCTAAGAATCAACCAGACACTGCCAATAAATTGGAATTGCTGGCAGTTCTCCAATCCAGTACTGATGTCGGTAAGCATGTCCTAAGGTGCTCATACAACTTTGCTAACACTACCACCAGGGCTGCGGCCATTGGCATATGTCTTAGGTGTCACTCCTGGCTTAGGGATTCAGGCTTCTGCCAGGACCTTCAAGATGCCATACTAGATGCCCCTTTTCATGGCCCGGTCCTTTTCAGACAGGAGGCCAAAACCGAAAAGCTGATTACCGGCCTGCAGGACTCGGGGAATGCAGTCTTGGAGGTACATAAAATGTACAAATCTGAACCAGCAACATCCAGACACCATTCCTTTCGTAAGCAGCAGGGGCAGCAAGGAAGGCAACAGCAACACAGAGGGGGTTTCAAGAGAAAGGGTACCTCCCTGTCCTCAGGGGCTTAGGGACCCAAGAATGCCAGAGCTCCCTTGCCCACTCCAACAACCTCGGCATGACTTCCTGCCGGCCCCCCCTCCTCTGGTAGAGTTGCATGGGGAGGCTGTAGGTGAAAGATTCTCCCTCTACCTCAACAGCTAGTCCAATATCACCATGGATCAGTGGGTGCTCCAGATAGTAGAGAGAGGTTATGCCCTGGACTTGAAAGTGGATGATTTGCCCCTGGACAAAATGTCACAGAGAAAATAGCACGGTTAAAATGCCGAGTGGACAATATAGTACTTAAAAAGTCACGTATCGTATGTAGTTGCGGACTAAATGTCGCCTACAGACATTACAGGTCTTACATTTAATTACATGTTTCAGAATGAGCCTTTATTGCGTACCGCTTAATGGGACATCTCTATGCTGCTTATTGAAACTGGCTGATTGATGGTGCATCTCACAGTACATGCTGCATCTGTATGCTGCTTATGCTCACAGTATATGGGGAAATGGAAGAGTTTTATTTGAAACTGTGGCTGATCGATGGTGCAGAATGCAGAATGTACATGCTGCTTAAATGGGGAAATGGGAGAGTTTTATTTGATTGGGACATGGTACAGAATGAAGCTTGGGCATGTGCTTGTGCTTAAACTCCGGTTGTATGTTAAAACTCATAAAAACTACATTTTTTCTAAAAACATTAAAAGCGTTAAAAGCGTATCTACACAACATTAATTTCAAGGATACTGGCAATGTCTTCGAGGTATTGCTTTGGTGTTCTGTGAGAGAAATTGGAGCAAATGTACAGTATTTGTATAATTTGTTAACTCTAATGTATTTACTGTTCTTCCTTGGGGGATCATGACCAAGCTCCAGTTGTCTGCATTGACGAGAAACAGTGTGCTGTTCTTGTCACAACTTTCTAGCCAGTCTGGCATGAGTAGGATGGGCTATTGCCACAGTTCTGGAGAACGCTGTGTGCCAGGCTTTGAAGGCGTTATTACTTCTTGGAAGGTCATTAATAACACGCTCTTACTGATTCCAGATTCCAGATTGCTATATGTGTCCTCAAAGTAATCGATTATTACTTCCAGATCAGAGAAGCTGTCATCATCTTGCAGCATTTCAAAAAAACCCTCTGCACAATCTTGTGGCACAAAAGCCAGCACAAGTATACAGCGAACCTTCAGTGCAAAATTCTCCTCCTTGATGTCCCGCTGTTGTAAACCAGCACTTTGAATGTGGCAACCCAAAGCTTATCCCAGATGAAAATTGCACCCAATAAGGTCTGCATTCGGGACAACCTTGCATAGCACATTTATAGCTGCTAGTTAAAAGTCCAGCATTATACTTTGTGCTTTAAGTTTCATACCCAGTAAGGCCTCTAGGTGCTTGAAAAACTTAAGATATACAGCCTCACTGTGTCCAGGGAGAAGGGCATACACACATGGATGGTTTACCCCACTAACTAAAGTGTGCACAGTATACAACTGATCATCACCCCTTGATGCAACACTAAAGGTACCATCACAAAACCAATGACCATTTTCTGCTAGGCATTTAAGGTCATCATCACTAGCAAAAATTAATAAGTCCTTGTTCGCCCTTAAAAATGGCTCATTGTTGAGAGTATTTGTAAACTCCTGAAAATCACAGTTCTCATTTGTGCTGCACTGCTGCCTCTGGCAATGAATATCTCTCCATTAGATATCCTGGAAAGGAAGTAGGATGCATGGCGAACATTGACTTCCTGCAACCCACCATGCACAACGTTGCATTGGGCTCCTCAGTGTCTCTCGCATGGTGCTTGATGCTTGCTCTGGCCACATCAACAGAAACCTTTCCGTGTATAGGGGCATGGTTGTGTTCCATCGTATCCTTTGAAATAGCATCTCCCACAGTGTGCAGCCAGGCGTGGCAACTTCACAACTCACAGTGCCAAATAATTTTGTTTTCTACACTATCCTTTTCCTTTGTGTAGAGGAAATCATCAAGTGCAAGCTTTAGCTTGCCTTTCTGACTTGGGATGAACTGCATGTCGATGAAAGATACATATGTAGTACCTTGAGAACTTAAATTAAAACCTGATACAGGAGAGGCAAATATAATTAGAATAATTAATTGATTGGGTGCTGTGGAAATGTAAGTTCAAAGTAATTCGATTTCAATCCTTACTGGTCAACAAACAGAAAACTTGTTGAAGTTTGATTTAGGTGCTGTGGCAACGTAAGTTGAGAGTAATTCGATTTCATCCCTAGGTGCTGTTATACCCTGTGCAGTATGTCACTGAAGACAGTAAACAGTAAACGGGAAAAAAAAAATAATGTTGCCGTTTGACAATGTGGCAACATTTACTCTGGCAATGTATGCTCCTAGCAACCTGTAGACCTCAACATTGTAACTGCTACTTTTAGCCGGTGACTTTTCATCCTTGTGCCTCTGGAGTTTACTCAAATCCCTTCAGACAACCTACCTGTTCTCTCTTATTGCTCCCCAATCCCATGCAGGTCTTATCAGGGCAGAAATACAAGCCCTTCTATACAAGAGAGCAAACCAGGCAGTACCACTGTCTCAAAGAGGAAAGGGTTATTACTCCCACTTCTTCCTCATCCCGAAAAAGACAGGGGACCTTTGTCCCATCCTGGACCTCAGTCAACTGAACACTTTCATCGAGTACAAAAGGTTCAGGATGGTGACACTACCGGGAATGCTGCCTATGCTTCACCAAGGGGATTGGCTCTGCTCCCAAGACATGCAGGACCCCTACATGCATATAAAGGTCTTGCCATCCCACAGAAAGTACCTCCACTTTACCTTCCAGGGAGAGCACTACCAGTTCAGAGCACTGCCATTCGGCCTTTTTTTTTCTGCACCTGGGGTGTTCACCAAGTGCCTGGCAGTAGTGGCAGCAGCTCTCAGGAGGCAGAGGCCTTATGTCTATCCCTACCTCAACAACTGGCTTCTAACAATTCCCATAAGAAGTCAGCTGTGTCACTCTCTGGCAGACACCTTTCACCTGTTCCAGGATCTGGGTGTCACCTTAAACTTTCCCAAGTCATCCTCTTAGCCTATCTGGAGGTTGCAATACAAACGGGCCATCTTGGACACAGTCCAAGCAAGGGCCTTCCTACCCTCAGACAGGGCAGACTAACTAAGGGCACTGGCTTGAAAAATTGCCTCCACAAATTAAATTCCAGCCAGGATGATGCTACAAGTGCTAGGCCATATGGCAGCAGCCATAGTAACTGTTCCCTTAGCTCACTTGCACATGAAGGTCCTCCAGTAGAACCTCAGGGTCCAGTGGAACCAGCACTTGGATGACCTTGATCAGCCAGTCTGGGTCTCCAAGGTGGTACTTCAGACTCTGGAATGGTGTCTCACCCCTTCCTGGTTAGAATTTGGGGCTCCCTTCCAAAGTCCCAGTCCCCAGCGGATTCTGAGAATGGATGCCTCGGGACTAGGATGGGGTGCACATTTTGGAGTCCACCAGACAAGATGAGATCTCCACATAAACATGTTGGAGATGAGCCATTCTTTATTCCTTACAGGCGTTTCAGACAATTCTCCTGACGGGGACTCTACAAATCCAGTCAGACAACATGCCAGTGGGCTTCTACATCAACAAGCAAGGGGGCATGCACTGTTATCCCCTCTGCAGGGAGGCCATGAGGATCTGGTACTAGGCAGTGGAGCGAAACCAGGAACTCACAGCGGTTCACATTCCAGGAGTTCGAAATACCCTAGCTGACAGCCTCAGCCACTCTCAGTCTCAGGCTCAAGAATGGGAGCTGCTACATGTCATAGTAGATGACCTTTTTGACCCAGAACTGGACCTCTCTGCATCCCCACACAACGCCAAACTGCCCAATTTCTGCTTGCTGGATCCAGGGCCTGGTGTTTTCTGGCAAGACACGTTGTCCCTCTCTTGGGCAGAGAGGTTTCTGTATGCCTTCCTTCCCTTCCCTTTCCATTGATTTGGAGAGTATTGCTCAAACTACAAGCAGAACGGGCGACCATGATCCTCATTGCTCCATTCTGGCCTCGGCAGATCTGGTTCCTGCTGCTTCAAAAGCTGTCATTGGAATCTCCAGTTCCCTTGCCCCTGTCTCCTCACTTACTCTCACAGGAACTGGGAACTTTAGAGCACCCGAGTCTTCAGTCACTGCATCTGCATGCATGATTCTTGTAGACGTAGTCAGAGACAGATATGGGTTATCTTCAAGGGTAGCAGAGGTCCTAGTGGCCACAAGGAAACCCTCTACTATGGCCGCATATGCCATGAAATGGAAACGTTTTTACCTGTGGGCATCCTCCCAGTTCCTAGATCCCTTTGCCTGCCTGGTAAATGTGGTACTGGAGTACCTTCTTTCCCTATCTGACAAGGGTCTCAGCTACTCATCCATAAAGGTACACCTTTCTGCACTGTCAGCCTATCACGTGTCTATGGAAGGCAGGACCCTGGTGCAGTTAGACTTGTCCAAGAACTTTCCGCGTAGCATCATGCATATAAAGCCTCCCAGGTTGGATCCCATTCCCCCCCAGGACCTTTTGTTTATGTTAGAAAAACTTATGAGTGAGCCACAAGTTGTGTGCTGTTTCCTGTCATGGAAAGCGTTGTTTTTAGTTGCAGTTACTTCTGCTCAGAGGATTTCCTAGCTTCAGACTGTGATGTGTAAAGAGCCTTATTTGAGTTTTCACTGGGACAGGGTATCCCTGCATACGAATCCTAAGTTTGTTCCGAAGGTAGTGTCCGAGTTCACTCTTAACCAGACATTCAACTTCCAGTTTACTACCCAGAGTACTCAAACAAAGGGGAGGGCCTCTTACATACTCTGGATGTTCACTGAATTCTTTGTTTCTACACAGATCGCATTCAGTCTTCCAGAAAGACAGACTAGTTGTTTGTCTCCTTTGTCCAACGAATGTTAGGGGCACCAGTGACTAAGCAGACTTTGGACAAATGGTTGGTCTACTGTACAGTGTTCTGTTACCAGAAGTACAACAAACCTTTATGGGACCGGTTAATGGTCATTCTACTAGGGGTGTCGCCACTTCCTTTGCATCCCTAAGGAATGTCTCAGCAGCAGATCTCTGTGCAGCTGCTACTTGTTCGGTCCATACCTTCATAAAACACTACAGTCTGGACATTGCTTCATGGAGGAGAGCAGATGTTGGTCTAGCCATCCTCCAGGGATTTTTCTCTTAGGAGTATCAGTGGGTTATTATCTTGCATAACCACCACCCTTCTGACCTGGATTCTATCCTTGTACTGCTTGGGACTCAGTCCTAATGGTGTTACCTGCTGCAAGTCCCCTTGAAGTGATATAGTACAGTTAATAAGAACTTCCCATAACAGTAGATCTTCGAGAAGAGCTCTTGCAGCAGATATGCTATCCCTCCTTTCTACCCCCGGGGTTATGTAACTGTATTTTTCTCTCTGTGGATGTGAGAACCTCCTCAGTTCCCCATCCTTTATTCTGGCCAGGTCTCTGGCAGGTGAACTGAGGTGGTACCAGGGAACTTCCCCCATTATACCATGGGTGATGTCAAGGGCGGGGCTGACATCAAGGGGGCAGTCCCCCGCCTTAGACTGCTGGCTAGAAATTTTCCATGGGGTCCTAGTGCCTGGCGGCATAGTCTTAATGGTGTTACTTACTGCAAGAGCTCTTCTTGAAGATCTGCTGTTATGGTAAGTTCTTACATAACTGTACTATCTACCCTTGTCAATCTTCACTATTAATTACTGCTTGGGTGTCAGCTGGAGGCACGCATCCGCCACACAAGGGGCAGCCGTTAGGTACCGTAGACTCCTCCTCCATCTCAGTTCTGTTTCTCCTGCTGTCGAGGTTGCACCTGCTATATGTGAAGTTTTTCGTCTGCGCCAGAGGCCTACTTTCGCGACTCCTCTCTCCGAGTAGTTCTTTCCCAACGCCATTGATTTTGGTTAGATTGTTCCTTTCCTTTTCATGGCACCGGGAGCTTTTGCTGTATTTTATATTGTTTTCGCATCATGTCCGGTCCGGGAGCAAAGGGTAAATCGAAAGCAGGCCATGCCCCTATGCGTCGGTGCTCCTGTGGCCGGCATTTTTCCGTTATGGATCGGCATGATGTTTGCCTTCACTGCCTGGGACTCAACCATGATATGGATTCATGCGATGCCTGTTTCTCAATGGACCGTCGTGTCCTAGAAGTCCACGTGTTCAAGATCAGCAAGGCTCCGCCGACTTTCAGGGGATGGCATTGTTCCAGGGCTTCTCAGGTAAGATCTTTAGACCCTTCCTCCAGGTCCCCTCCCAGGCCTATATGGTCTGGAGAGGAGGAGGCCTCCTCATCTTCTGGTCTTGCCGAGGAGGAGGCCTCTTTCATGGTGTTGGGAGAATGCTGCGGTCCCACCCAGGGCTGCGGTGGTGACACCAACTCGGCAGTCACCTCTTCGGAGGTACAGGCTTCCCAGTGTCGAGGCCCAGATCTGTTGGGCCTGGCACTGGTGGACCCTTGACACCACCTTCCAGTGCCGTTCCAGATCCCGGCACCATTTGCGGTGCCAGTGATCAGAGTGGCACCATTTGCGGCTCCATGTTGGCTCTCGGCACCGCCAGTGGCACTGTGGGCCAGATCGATTCTTCTAGTGGTGCCGTGTCGGGTCCCGGCACCGAGGGTGGTGTTGGGGGTCTGACTGGCACCATTGGTGAGTCAGGGCCAGGTTCTGATGTACCTGGTGCACCGAAGCCATCCGGTGCTGTAGGTGGCACCGGCATTGTTCATGGTGCCATTTCTCTGGAGACCCCTGGGGTGGCCAGTATTGAGGTCCAGCTGGTCCCTTCCTCCTCAGAGGAGGGTGATTTGGATGTGGACTCATCCTGGCGCCATGACTCTTCGGAGTTGGGGTCTCCAGTGAGACGAGGTGCTAGATGGCCCAGCGTGCCTATTCCTCAGTCTCCTCTGCTGTCCTCTCCTGAGGCCTCCCAGGCTGGGGGTGGCTTGGGGTCCCTGGAGGGGGGTGGCATGGAGGCATGGGGAGGGGCTCATCTTCCTGAGGGGGTCACGGTAGCTGCCGATCCCAGTGCTGCTGCACCTGCTTGGGGTGGGTTGTCGCTCAGAGTCTGGGGGGGTTGAGAGACTGGGATGATGCACCTCGGTCTTCACCTGCCACCCCTCGGGATGTGGGTAGAGCTGTAGCACTGGGCCCCATCTTTCCCTCTCGGGCTCCAGGGACCCCTCTGGTGGTGTTGCTGTGGGCTGCCCTTCTGGACTCATGCAGCCTCAGGTTCATCACAGGGGAGGATCCCATACTAGGCTCTTCCAGGCTTCTCATCCTCAGGGTTTCTTTCTGCAACCTGGTTTGCTGTCCGGGACCCCACCAGCTCGGGCTCCATTTTCTGGATTTCAGAGCCTCAGCAGAGGACAGTTATCTCACCCTAGGTGCCTCTCTCCCATTCCTCTGCAGCCACCCCCTCTCTCCCGGGCCATGTCGGTCCTACTGGTCCGTTATCCTGGGAGACGTTCGGAGCCACTGAGCTGGTGTTTCACCTATTCCCACCGCCGCAGGAGTCTTCTGGACATTCAAGCTCCCCATCATCCTCGTCTCCCTCCTCAGAGGGAGAGGAGCCCCCTGCTCATCTCTCTTCCGAGGCTGATTTGACTGAATATCAGCAATACCTTTTGAGGACGGTGAGGGATCTTCATATCTGCTTTGTTAGATGAGACAATACTGAACAGAAGACACATGAATTCCTCAGTGAATTCAATGCCCAGCATTTGGTGGTGCTTTCCTGGCCTATTCCCTTCCAGGGGGTGTCTATCCATTCCTGGAAGTCGCCAGCCGTCCCTGTTCCAGCCCCGGCAGACTGCAGGTGAAGGTATTGTGCCCCATTGGAGTCTCTAGGTTCTCTTCCCAACCCACCTTCGGGATTGGCATTCATAGAAACTCCCTCTGGGCACCACCGCCTGGCGCACAACTGCCCACTGGATTCAGATTCCCTACAATTTGACTGGTGGGAGAGAAGGGTGTTCTCATCTCTTCTCTTCTCTTCTTCTTGTGCGATGCTGTGCATTGCGTCACATTAGGTGCATCATGCTGCCTACAACAGGCATTTAAAGTTGATGCTATCCCAGCTTCTAGCATCAATGCCTGATTTGGAGCAATCTAGACAGGCCATTGCCCTCTCTGCTATAGGCCTGGAGCTGGCAAGACACCATGCAAGGGCATCTTATGACGCCAATGAGGTGGCTTCCAGGCTTGCATGGACAGCGATCTGTATTAGACGGATGGCATGGCTTTGCCTATCAAGGTTGTCACCCCTGGCCCGGCTTAGGGTGGTATGCTCCTCCTTCTGAGGGACCCGTCTGTTCTCCTCCAGGGCTAGGAGACTTTTGCAGGGGCTATCTCTGTCCCTCTGTCTTCGGGGGGCACCTCCTAGTTCCTCCCATCCTTAAGCTCTTCTTTAATCAGCCGTGGGTCTTTCCCTTCTGTTTGTCACCAACAGAGGGCTGAGGGTCTTGTTCCCTCAAGGATGCTCTGTTTCTCCCCTCCCTCCCGAGGGTAGGGGGCTTGGTACTCATCCAAGCAGTAATGAATGGTGAAGATTGACAAGGGAAGATAGGTAAATTACGTACCTACCATAATTCTTGATCTTCTCTTGTATCGTCACCATTTATTACTGATACCCTCCAACCTTCCCCTCAAGGGCCTCCTTCTTTGGCGTCGCCCCCTCTCTGCTCTTCCCCCCTTCCTCCCTCTTTTTTCTTCTGGCCTTTGCCAAAAAAAAAAAAAGACTTTCTGTTCCTCTGGACGGACCCTTTCTTCCTGAGGGGTAAGTGGGAATGATTAATATTCTTTTTCCTGAAGGAACTCTTTCTGATCCCCCTTGGGGGGGCCCTTTGGTTTGCCTCAAGTCATACTGTTCACGTCACAGTTTTAAGAGACTGTTCCCTTTGGTTCAGTTCCTTCTTCTAGGGCCCCTTGGGCAGGCTCAGACCTCCTTGTATCAGTTTCAACTATTCTTGGAAGTATTCCGGCATTTCGCCCTGAGCTGGAATCTTCGCTTGCCTTATGGAGTCTGATTGCATTCCTGCTCTATTCCACATAAAAACTGTACCCTTGAATGGGTTCTATCCAACCCTCTCCCACTTACACATTCTGGTGTTAACACTTAACAAAGTGCGAGTGGATTTTCTTTCCCCTCCTGTTGGAGAGCTCCCCTGCCAGAATAATTTTTCTGCCTTCGCAGTCTGTAAGCTCTCCTCTAGGATTTGGGGGTTAGGGATGATGAGAGGTGTAGAGAATCTGCTCTTGGTGGCTAATCTGTTCAACTGTTTGGCCAAAACACTTTTACTTTCAAACTCCCTATATGGGATTCTTGCTCCCTTGTTTTGGTTCCGAGCTTATAAACCTCCAAACCAGTCCCCCTTGGCAGGACCTCTCCCCTCTCACCACCCCCTTCTTTTGCCTTCCTTCCTTTCTCTCATTCTTTCTATTTCCTTCCTTCCTCTTCCTCTTCCTCCTTTGGAGCTGCCCCATGAGCAAGGCCCTGAGGCCCTTAGGATAGGCACCCTTTTCTCTTCCTCTGTCCTCTACCGGCTTATCCTTTTTCAGTTTATATCCTTTCCTTTTTTCTGTCCCTTGGCTCTCTTGCCTCACTCCCTTTTTTCTTATCCTTTTATTCACCTCTCTGGCTAACAGAACTGAGATGGAGGAGGAGTCTGCAACACCTAATGGCTACCCCTTGTGCATCATGCGTTGCGTCACTCTCGGGGCTGGCGCCGTCAGTGGCAACTCAAAAAAAAAACTCCCATGGCTGGTGCGCACCTCCGGCTGACACCCAAGCAGTAATGAATGGTGAAGATACAGGAGAAGATCAAGAATCGGTAGGTACATAATTTTCCTTTCCTGCTGGTGGTGGTCAGAGGACCAATGAAGTCAATTTGAATTGCATGCCAGGGACCATATTGTCTCTGGGGAAGTAATTTAGCGTTCTTTTTGGTTGGGGCTGGATTGTATTGTGCACAAACTAAGCAGTTGTTGATATAATGGTTAGCACCCTTAGTGATGCCAGGCCACCAACCGACAGATTTCAGTCTCTGGACTGTATTTTGCACTCCCTGGTGTCCACCAGTCTGAGTGTCATGGACCTAGTGGATGAACTAAGATCGCAATGATTCAGGAACTTTCCACCGTTTGTAGTTTAAGTCATCAGGTTGATACCATATCAGCTTATTGTCATGTGACAGATGCAGTTTGTCTGCATGTCTTTTGTAGGGGTTGTTGGTTGGCAGTTCTTGTTCAGTTCCTTTGTCTAGGTACCTGAACACTTCTTTCAGCTGAGGATAAGATTTTTGTGCTGTAGCCAAGTCCAGTGGCACAACAGTTCAGTTGTCTTCTTTTCCGTAGCAGCTATGTGTATAGCCGGCAGAGCCACAGGGTGAGTCATATCCCATGTCACCCCCCCCAGCACCCTCTTTTGTGAGAGTGTCTGCTTGATCACTGAAATTGTGGTATGGATCAGATTTTGAGTGGGTCTTCACCTTGTGGATGAACAGTTTATGCTTAAACTGTTGAGTCAGAGTGTGAATGTAAACAAAGGGTGCTTTGTACTTCACAGAGGTGCCATCAGAAGATGTAAAGTTCTTCTTCTCCCAGAACAGCAAAAACTTAGTCAGAGAGCAGCAGACCCAGTTAGAGTCCATGAAAATGATGGTATCTGTGGTGCCATGGTGTATCAGTTCAAGAGCACAGGCCACAGCTGCCAGTTCTGTGTACTGGGAAGATGCAACACTGCAATGTTTGGACGCATGGACAGTGTTACCATTATGATACATGATCAGTACTTCAAATCCAGCTACTTGTTCTCCTTGATAGTACGAGGCAGAGCCATCAGTAAAAATATGACACAGAGAAGTGTCTGCAAGGAGTTTTGGAGTAGCAGGAAGGAAGGGGCCTGGATTAGGCAACTCAGGAGGCTGAAGTGTGCAATCATGCAGGGCTCTTTGGTACAGGAGACCATGGGCCAAAATTGAGGGCATTTTGGCAGAGTGTACCTGTATATCATTGTCCTGGAGGAGAAGAGACCAGTGGGTTAATCTGGCATTGGATACAGAGCCATCCTTTACTCTGATAGCAAGAAGTGTGTAGAGGTGTGATTGGTGTGCAAAATTATGGGTGAATACCCAATGATGTAGAGAAAGTGCTTAACAGCCCAGTAGGTAGACAGATGATTTCTTTAACAGAGACTGTACTTCTCTTCCAATGGGGACTACATCTGGGAAACATAGGCAATAGGTCTCACAATGCAATTAATCTTTTGAGCAAGTACTGCAGACATGGCAATGTCTGAAGTAGCCATTTCCAAATGGAATGGTAAGCAGAGGCCAGAGACTGTTTCAGGAGGGTCACAGCATTGGTGTGAATGGGACCCCAAGTCCAGGGGACATCTTTTTAGGAGCTCATACAGAGGGGTGGTCTTTTGTGCAAAATCACAGATGAAGTCCCTGTAATAGTTGACAGTCCCAAGGAAACGTCTGAGTGCTGCCACACTGGTGGGAAGTGGCAAATCTTGTAGGCCTTGGATCTTCTTCCAGGCTGGGCTTCTGCCTTGTTCTGTGATATGCAGACCAAGGAAGATAACCTCTTTCTGGCAGAACTGTGCTTTTGCAGGGTTACACTTGAGGCCTACTGTCTGTAAGAGAGTCAGTGACTCATCAAGGAGGTCAAAATGTTGCTTTTTAGTGGCGGTTGCCAGGAGTAAGTCATCCACATACTGCAGAAGGCATTGTGAGGCAGAGAAACCTGGAAGGCGTCCATCATGTGTAGATGGAAGAGGGGCTATTGTGAAAGCCCTGCAGGAGGCAGGTCCAGGTGTACTGATGACCCTCAAAGGTGAAAACTTGTATTGGCTTTCCTGAGCCAAGGGGCAGTGACCAAAACCCATTGGAGATGTCAAGGGTGCTTAACCACTTATGATCTGGTGTTAGCAATTTGGGCATGTCTGGTGCTGAAGCTACTGTAGGGGAGTAGATGGGAGTGACTTGATTAAGCCTCCTGTAATCCATAGTGAGTCTTTAAGATCCATTGGGCTTTTTCTCTCTGGCCAATTGGGTGTGTTGAGGGTTGAGACACAAGGCCTGCTCATACCTTGCTGAAGAAGTGACTGAATGGTTTCTCTGAGTGATGCTAAGGCTTCTGCAGGAAAAGGGTATTGACTTTGCCTGGCATGTTCAGGGCCTGGAACTTCAATAACGGTTTTCATTCTCCCACAATTATGTTTGTGTGTTGCGAAAACATCCAAGTGCTTCTGCAGAATGGGCATTAGTTCTTTGAAGAACTCATGTGTCTGGAACAGAGCTATGATGTCATATTCCTTGTCATTGACTGCAACAGCTGGGAGTCGGGAATCATGACAGCATGGTATTGTCCTTTGATTTGAATCAAAAGTCAATTGGCTAAATCCATTACACAGCCATGTAGTGCTAGGAAATCAATTCATAGGATGCTGGGATAATACCATGCAGTCAAAAATGTGATTCGTGTAGAGGGTATCCAGCACCATGGAGAGTACAACAGAATGGTAGATAGACAATCTAGTACCATCCACATCTTGAACATTGGTCCTCCATCCAGTGGATCAAGAGGAATTAGCTGGATCCTCATCATGCAGTACAGACACAGCTGCACCTGTATCAAGCAATACAATAATTTGTTGGACCCCGACTGTGGCCTTAGTACAAGGCCGTCCATTTGTGACAATAGTGATATTGTTCACAATCCAGACTTGGGCCTGTAATTGTCAATCTGAACTATTACTGGTGTCTTCAGGTAGCTCCTGAAAACGCATGCCAGCAGGGTCTCATCTGGCATCTTCCAGGTCCTGCATAGGATACGGGAAGTCTAGGTACTAGTGGTGGCTGCGATGGACAAGGCCTCAGGAGTTGGGCCTGTTGCAGCCTGGCCAGAGGAGGTTCCTGTGTCTCCTTGGCCTAATAGAGACTGGGTTACCAGAGCTAATGCTGCTACGGTCTGCCTTGGGATGGACTCGGCCACTGATTGGACCTTCCCAAAGAGTGTGCAGAGATTGTGATTCTCCACTACCACATCACAGTAAGAAGGGCCTTGCAGATAATTCCAATTGCTCTGGTTGTCATTTTGATTGGAATTGGGATTATTCCAGTTTCTTTGCCTGTTCCTATTTCTGTTGTGGTTCCCCCCTGTCTTGTAGGCCTGTTTGTTAGTTTGTTGTTGTCAGACGGTGCGGCCTTGCTGTCCTGGGCCTTTCCCTCCACTGTGTAGTGGGTTGTGGGCTCGCTGGCAGATTGTACCGTGTCCACCTTGGCTTTTGAACCAGAATTCCAATCTCGGAGGTAGAGCTGGTAGACACGCTCCGTCCTCCTGGTGATGTCCAAAAATTTGTTGGTACTGGGGAAAACCACAGGCTCAACCTTGTCACTCACAACCAGAATCAAGTTCCGAATAAATAAGATCTACTATTCAATTTGGTCTGTGTCTGCTCCTTCTTCTAATAGCACCTTGCCAGTATGGTAGGCCAACCATAGCCTCTGATGGTATTTGGACTTTCCTAGGCATACTGTTTGACAGGATGGACTAGCATAACGCCATAATGATTTCCACTGCAGCATCATCAAAAGTCACATCTGCAGCTTGGTGGATGTCCTCTGAGAGTTTTCCCAGAGGCCGGGGTCTATGGTCTGCAGGAGGATCTGTACTTGATAGCCCACCAGTAGACTGAGCAATTCACATTTGGAACAAACTTTCTACAAATGACATCTGAGATTGTCATTGGGGATCATGCAGCCTATACTGTTGGCAATCTGCTGTACAGTGAGCCGCCTGAAGGGGATTATTCTGAACTACGGGATGTAGATCAAGGAAAGGGTTGTGGGATCATGCACCGTGAAGTGCGGCCTCTGCTGCTGTGTTGGCCACAGTACAGACAAGTGAATGCTAGGCAGTGGCTTCCTTCAATATGTTTTCCATGTGTTCACAGAAGAGCTGTCTTTGCTCCTCAGTCATCAGTATCCTAGTGAGGGTGACCTGGACCATCTGATTGATCTCTGTTCTGTCCTCCATTTTCAGGATGACAATTGGAGGGGCTAGACCTTGACCTCCCCCCCATAATGGGGGTCTCTATCGTGGCGTCGCACATGATACCCATCCTATCTCTCATTATGCAGGGGTGTGCTGGTACAGTGTAGGGAGCTGTCATCTTGTGAATGGCAGTTGGGGAATGCGTCATATGGAGTGTGTGGCTGGGCACCATCTTCTGTCATAACCTGAATCGTCATCTCTGTATGACGTAAGGTCAGTGGGTGTGTAATGGAACCCACCCATCGCCTTGACGTAACCAGCCAACACCTCTTGCTGATGATGCAGTTTCGCCATCTTAGCTCTCCATGGAAACTTTTGCAAGCAGTCCACCGGGGGACGTCAGCTACTATATAAACATGGGCAGCCCCTTCCCATTATCAGTTCTTTTCCCACCATTGGCAATACTCGTCAGACCGTAAACAGAAATGCCACTGCAATAGCTTCTGCTTTCTTTAGTTTTCTCTCCATAGTCCAGTAATCACTTTCATAAATGATTTTTGATGGTGTGTTTATCATCAAAGGAACCGACAAAACTGTTCCATTATTATGAATGTAGTGAAAAGATTTACCCCGGCGAGTCTCCTGATGTCTGCATCTGATGCCTCGGCCCAGACCACAAAGTGCAAGCCAGCCCAGTTTGTAAAGGGTCTAACACAGTCACCTGCAACATTGAAAAGGCACTTTAGAGAAGCACCTTTTAAAACATAAGGTAGCCCACATGGAGAAGGAGCTCCAGCAAAAGAGTTCTGCCATGTTGCCAGCCCACTCCTCCGGATGCAGGTCATCAAACCCCAGGAGAAGTCATCCAGGACCCACAAGCACAAACACTGGGAGGAGAGAGAAAAGGAGAAAACCTTGCCCATGTACTCAAGGTTGCCCCTTTGCACAGGTGTGACCTCTACAACACCGTCAACCGCTCTGGTGGCGATGCTACCTCTCACATCAAATGTCGACCTAACTTCCAGGTCACGGCAAAGCCATAGGTGCCATCTGGTCTACTATGGCTGGTGTCACCATCGATGTTGGAAGCCTTACCTTATCCATTGACTTCCATCAGTGCACCTTTTGACCACATGAGCGCGGACGTCCAAGTGGTGCTATCATCCTTCATGGACATGCTTCCGTGGCCGTTGCCTCCTCCTCTTCCTGTATCAGAAGCCCCGTCGATGGGGCCTGCAACTGAAACCCCCATGATGGCACATCTTAGGGCTGTGTCTTAGACTCCTCCTTGAGTGCTGACACCCTCACCAGCGTGTCTCCTTGGACCCATCAACAAGACAGACGATCACTTTGAATATAATCCTGATCTCATGAGACAAGATGATGAGGAGAAAGCTGAAGATTATGATTATGTGGAAGGTCCTTATAGAAGAACTAGTTCCACTGTCTCTGCCTGCAGTGAGGACTTGATGGTTTGCACCCCACGGTTCCCTCCAGAGGACCCATCTTTCATTACCATGATACAGCAGTTACAGACTGCCATGGGGTTTGATTTGGAAGAGCAGGATACCACCAAGAAAAACCTCTTACATTTCTTGAAAGTTACATGATTCTCCCCCTATAGTGATACCACTCCTCCTCCCTGCCCTGGAGGATGCCATCTTTGTTGTCTGGCATAGGCCGAATGTCATTCCTGCCATACCAAGAAAGACAGACAAGATGTATATGGCTCCCTCAGAGAAACCCTTCTTTGCAGGCCAACCTGAGGCAGACTCTGTAGTGAACAATGCTGCCCATGATAGATCGAGGGCACCAAAACACCTTAGCTTCCTTTCTCTTGATAAAGAGTCCAGGAGATTGGATGTGCCAGATAAGCAACTTTCACAGCAGCTTCCCTGAGCCTCAGAATTGCTAACTACCAGGCTCATATGGTCAAATACTAGAATACACTCTGGAGAAAGGCCAAGGCAACTGCTCAGGCCTTGACAGAGGGTACACTCAAAGTGGAGCTTCTCAAAGCTGTCACAGCTGGGGCTGATGTAGGAAAACACCTACTTCATATGGCCAGTGATATATCTGATGCTTCTGCCAGGGCTGCTACCTCAGGAATATGCCTAAGGATGTATTCCAGGGTTAGGGTGCCAGGGTTTACTAATGTTGTACAACAGTCCATTATCAGTGCCCCCTTTAGAGAATAGAGGTTATTGGATCAAATATTATGGATATCCTCTCTAACCGCCAGGCCTCAGGTGGACTACACCATGGCGGCTTGGCCAGCATGCTATGTAGGTGCGGGTTCTATCCACACTGCAGATGGCATGTATTTTAACAGTCCTGCCCCCCTTAATATTTTTTTTCTAACTCTGAGGTCCGCTCCTCCTCGGAGTTAGATATTTTAGCTACTGGGGGTGTGGGGGGTAGAACCCCCTTCATAGGGGGTTGGGGGGCAAAGCCCTCTGATAAGCCAAATGTTTTTTTCAATCAGATGCCCAAAATTGTATTTTCAGGCATCTGATTAATTTGGCAAGCTGGATTTCGGGCCAGTGAGGTCGGTATCCCAAGACTCAGGTTACTGAGTTTAGGGATACCATAATATATCCACTTCAGAAGAGTGCTATTAACCTGTGCCCTTGGAACAAAGATACGCAGGGTTTACTCTCAGTATTTCCTAGTCCCAAAATTGACAGGAGACCTGCAGTCTGTTCTAGATCTCAGGGACCTGAACTTTTTTATAGAGGACAAAAAGTTCAAAATAGTCACCCTTCAGGGCCTGCTCCCACTGCTGCAAGCAAGGGATTGGATCTGTTCCCTCAACATGAAGAATGCCTAACTTCATATCAAAATTCACAAACCTCACAGAAAATATTTGAGGCTCCTATTGCAGGGGGAACACTACTGATTCAGAGTATTGCCATTTGGCTTGTCCTCTGTGCCTCGGGTCCTTACCAAATACTTGGCAGTGGTGGCAGCCACCCTTTGCAGGGAAGATCTCTATGTATTTCCTTACCTGGATGACTGGCTACTGAAAGCCCACTCCAAGGAGCAGTTCCTGCACACCCTAGCTTGAACAAAGCTGATGTTCAATGCCCTACGGGGTTACTGTCAATGTACCCAAGTCTGTCTTGATACCTTAGTGCCTGCAGTACATAGGAGCAGTTTGGACACAGCCCAAGGCTCAGCTTTTCTGCCTCTGAACAGGGCCGAACATCTGACTGCACAGGCCCAAATGGTCCATAGCAGCCAGTATGTTATAGCCTGGACATTCCTTTGTCTCCTGGGCCTGATGGCAGTGGCCATTGTCACACTATCCCTGGCCAGTCTATCATGAGGATCCCTCAGTGGATCCTACGAGTACAGTGGAACCAGCTCACAGATGATCTAGAACAGAGGGTTCTAGTAACCTCTCCTGTACGCAAAGTGCTCAAATGCTGGATGGAACCCAGCAACCAGTTAAAGGAGGTTCCCTTCCTGATCCTCTCCCATCATCAGATTTTGACTACAGATGCCTTAGGCATGGGCTGGGGGGCACATTTAGGTCCCCATCAGATTCAGGGTACATGGACCACAGTGGAGAGTACCCTGCACACAAATGTACTAGAAATGTGAGCTGTCCTGTAAGGTCTACAGGCCTTCCAGGCTTACCTGTCCCTAGTTCCTCTGTCAGTACAGATGGACAATGTCAGTGTGACACATTACATCAACAAGTGGGGAGGGCGCTAGAGAGCTGATCTCTAGGCAGGATGTTTTTCTGTGTTGTTCTGCACATCAGCACAGACGTTACTTAATACAACACTTTTGCAGTTGGACAAAGGATTAAAGGCTTCATTGCTTTGGATTCCTGAAGCTGCATGCTACAATTTGATCCCAAACTCACCATGAGCAAGATCAAGAATTCAGCATCTGGAACTTCTAAACCTCCCATGCTGAAGCCAAGGAAGGCCAGGGAAGCCTCAAGCCACAAAGCAGACACTGCACCATAGCTTACGCAAGCTCCACCATGGCAATAAATTCTGGCGATGATGCAATTAATAGACAATAAAATAGAACATTGACAAAACTGGAAAATTATGAGGTCGCCATAAAATAATTAAATGGAACTGTTGCTGAGGCTGACAAACACTCTGTATCTACCTTGGTAGCAGTTACTACATTAACCAAGGAAAACACGTAACTTAGAGGCCGGCTCAAAGCCCTAGAGAATGAAGCACAGGCTGGAAATTTATGCTTGGTCGGTGTCCTGGAGGGTACAGAAGATGTAAATCTGCTGGAAATTTTAAAATGTTGGATGCAAGCATCAATACTGGTCCCAGGCAACTTTGACTGGAGTGTCTTGAGGAGGGCCTACAGAGTGAATCTGAGAGTGAGGCATGTCAATACTGACCAACCCCGTACTGTGCTAGTCTGGATTGCTGGAGTGGAAATATGGAATCAACTTTTGACAGTGGCATACCCATTCTCCATTACTGGTATGGATGTGAAAATATTCCCAGACCTATCATTCTAAACTCGCGCCAGATGCAAACAATTTGATGGAGTCAGGCAATGGCTTTGTACCCTGGGAGTGGTGCACTCGTTTCTTTAGCCTGCATGTCTTTGGATCATTTATGGTGGTAAAAGCTGGCAATTTAATGATCCAAGGGACACAGGACGCTGGATTGAAAACATTTAAAAAGAATTTATGGCCAAATCAACTGTAGAATCGGAGGATGAGGTTGCTGGTGAGAAGTAATGAACTGTTGGCTCCTTTATGTTTTCCAATCTGGACTGGTGTCTTGAGTTTCAGCCTAGGATTGTGTAAGTCATTATTTCTCTTCAGACTTTAAATGGGGGGATCATTGTTTTTAACATCATTACACAGTGTCCTTTTCTTATACCCCTATACCCCATCCATGTATAGAAGAATGCTTATGGTAAAGCCACTGAAAATAGTGAGCTCAGATATCTTTTGGGGTTTAATCGTTTCAGGTTTTTTTCTTTTCTGCTGCATGGTTTTAGGGATGAGGGGGGCAGGGGGACACCTATTGGTCCGGCTCTAGAAGTTCCCAGTTCTTAATAATTGTTGAAGTAGCTGCTTGTATAAGCTGATGTCTTTATTTAATGTCTGTTTGTTAAGAATCCCTGTAGTTAGTTTGTTGGGGTTTTCTTCTATTGCCCTGTGCAGAGATAAATACAGAAAAGCATATTTCTCCTTAAGTGTTGTTATTAAATTATGTAATTTAGATAAATAGTAATCTATTGATTGCAGTAACTTTTCTCTGTTGATACTACCTTTTTTTGGACATTCCAGTGCCGTTGAGTCAGCTAGCACATCTGGATTATTAAGATGGACATTTTCTTGATGTTTGGATATCCCCCAGCTCCTTTTGTGAAAGATTACAAGGGAAGAATATGTATATCAAATGTAATGGAATATATTGTATCACTTATTGCCTTGTGTGACAGAAATTGGCTACACCCCCCTGATTCTAAACTATTGGAACCTTTCCTATCCTTTTCTTTCTCTACCTTCTGTATAAAACTTCTGTTGCAACAGTACCTCTTAAAAAAATCTCTATTTTTATTCTGTTCTACTATTCTAGGTTGGCCACCTAGGATAGTACTTTACTATCTCCTATAACTTTCAACTGTATCTGTTACTAGTACTTATTCACCATATTTTTCATACTTTAGTCCCATATAAATAATGAGACTAAAATAGCACATTAAAAAGGTGTGCCTAACAGTGGTAACTGAGTATAAAAGATTTATGTCTTCGGACATAAGAGAATGAGAAGAGTCCCATAAAGAAAAGGGGACTAGAATTAAAAAGAAATCCAGATAAAATAGGGGAGCAACTTGTATGAAAGGATCCTTTAATAAAATGTATACTGTTTTGTAAATGCTGCTGTGCAGGGTTAAGAAAAGATACCCTGTATTGTGCAGTTATGTTAAGTATACTATGCAGGAGAAGATAATGTACACTACACCTATGGCCAGAGGATAATTGTGGCCCTGATGGTAATTTGTTTTTATGAGATGTAGTGATTGAGGATGCCTCACAGAATAAAATAAAGTACAGGTCTCAGGGCTAGGCAATTCTGAAATTTGAAACCGTCCCAGAGACAACAGAAAAATAAATTTGTTTTAAATGTGCTCGGTTCACGCTGCAGAAGTGAACCGCGCAATAACTGAAAGGGAAGGCACCTTTCCATGCCTAAAAGATGTAAAGTTTCCCTTGAGGCTGGAGCAAGTGCTCAGCGAGTGCAGGTGGGGTGGCATTTGGCAATTGCAGCCACCCGCCTAGAAAGGGAAAGTTAAAATGAAAGTTATTGTTGTTTTCGCCCAGTTTGCGCTTCAGACGAACTGAGCACTGAAAAGAACGGTGCTTTGCCTTGTAGAACCGGGAGTTGCAATTTACAATAGTGAAGAGGAGTCTGTAGCTCTTGAAAAATCTCCAGACTTCCCAAGAAATAGCAGAAGAAAAGGAGTCGGCAGCTGTACAGTAATTTAGCCAATTTCAGCCGCCGCTCCTAATGCTACTCTCGCTCCCTGTGAATTCTGTTCTATAAAACCCTGACATAGAGGGCCACAAGAGCTTCCTTGTGTATTCTTTACCCTGAGAGAAGGATTCTACTGTACTGTTGAGTGCTTCAGTATTTTAAATACCAGAGGGCTACATTTAAAAAATGAAACAAGATACTGCATGATTGTAATGCTCTCAATTTTTCTTGTGTAGCCTATAAAACAATGTCAGAGGGTTGACATAGTATTTCTGCGTTAATAGGAAGCATTAAGAAGGTTCAGGAATAAATAAACAAAATAACCAGGTACTCATCAATAGAGGACCTTCTTACCTGGCTGTTGGTTACTAAATGGTTTTCTTTAGGGACCAGCGCCCTCTGTTGTCCCAGTTTTATAGTACACCCTCTGTCAATCGTGACGTTACTAAGTAAACACTGTGTTGGTCACTAGGTAATTACCCCAGTAATTAACACTAAAATGGGGATTACAGCTAAGTAATTACTGCTTAGTAAATGTCAAACAACAGGATGTTAGACTAACATATAGATTACCTCTGGTGGGTCACAAATGTCAGCCAGCCTAACACAGAACTTTTATATTTTGTATCTGAGGTTAAGGGCCTAGCCAGGTGACCTCACCTAGAGGATATATAAGCTCTCTGCACAGGACTTCAGGCAGATCAGCCTTGGATGGAGTGAAGGAAGGTCTACAGTGCAGGTAGACTGGTGTCTAGAGATACAGAAGGTATAAGATCGTAACAATTCTACAATCTTGAACTGTATAGCTGTGTTTGTGCAAGAAACCACTGAAGGAGAGTGGTCATTTATATTGCATTGTTTACTTTATTATTTTTGTTTAATTTTCAAAATCTGTAAATAAATATCACAAAGTGTGTTTTAAATCTTGACAACTTGCCTTGTCTGAGATTATTTCCCGCATGCTGTGACACCTTGTATGAGGAATTAAGTGTATTGCTTTTTCACTAAAGCAATAAACACAACGTTAAAAAAGAACATTTACGTCCTGTGCAGGGAAACAATGAGAGTCTGGTACTGAGTTCTGGAACACGGTCTAGAACTGTCAGCATTACATGATCTTACCTAAGTAAGTCTTCACCATTCATCATGCGTGGGTCTAGGCCAGAGAACTGGACTCTCCACGGAAGCTTGTCTCTAAGAATTTTGAAGTTGGGGGAGCTGGTTTCGGAGATGCTGCCTCCCTTGAGACAAACGTATTACGTGGCACTCAAGGGTGCCGGAAGATGGTAAAAGCTGAGGGGGCTGCGAATCAAAAGGGCACTCATGAGTGTACAAAGGGCACTTTTTCTATACTAGTTTTTGCCATACAGAAATAAAAAGTGGAGTGGCTACTGCCCCTTTCGCCCCCCCAGTTCCGGCACCTATGGTGACACTCACGGACTGGCCCATAACTGATGCTGCCCCCACCACCTCCTCAGTTCTGTTTTTCTCACCTCCAAAGAAGGATCTCAGTGAGAGAGTCTCACAGCAACTGCGTCAGCTCTGTTCCATGTCTCTTGGCCTACTTGACGACGTACTTCGTCGACACTGTAAGTCTCAGCACCTTTTGTGGCACTGATTCTTTGCTTTTCTTTTCTTTTTTTATACAGTTTTCTGAGTGTGGTGTTGAGTTTTCTCTTGTTTATTTTCTTTTCCATCAGTGACAATGTCAGGTCCAGGGCCAAAAAAATATTTGAAAAAAGCAGGAGTTGCCCCCATGCATTGGTGCCCCATGGCAACTCCATGACCGTTTCTGACCCACATGGCCTCTGTTTTTCATGTTTGGGCCCTCACCATGCTATGGACGAGTGCAACGCATGTTTTTCTATGGACTACCACACCCTTGTTATCCATGCAACAAGAAGAGACCCCTTCCCAACCTTTGGTGGACTGCATTGTACTCGGGACACCAAAACAAGGTCTCTGGGCTCCTCCCCTGAGCCCTTCCCCAGTTCTATATAGACTGGTGAAGAGATGACCCCCTCTGTTTCCAATCTTGCTGGAACAAGAGGTCTTAATGAGGGATTCGTGGGGCAGGTGTCCTCCTCCTCCGGGGTGGGGGTGCAGCTGAACACCCTTCGCAGTCTGGTGCCTCAGGCTAGGATGACCCTGGGTGTGGTGCTGCAGCTATGCACTCAGCTTGCTCCAGTGGTTCCCTTGGTGCCACAGCACTTGTGCTCCCAGCACTGCCCCCTGCACCGGTGAGCAAGGAGGCACTGACTGTGCAGCCGAGCTCCCCTCCAACACCCCTCTTGGTGCTGGAGGGCCTGAGATCCAGGGGGTGGCCAGCCTGAAGATCTCCTGATCTCATCCTTCACCTCGGAGATCAAGGACTGGGATGAACTTGACTGGTTGCCTGGCTCTGAGGAGCCTCTGGATGCTTCCCGGGTCAACCCGAGGCCTTTGGTGAGTCCAGAGCCTGCGGGCTCTCCCCTTGGTGCTGCCCATGGTGCCACCTCCCCTGAGCCCTCCAGTGCCACTTCTGGTGCCTGGGACTCTCATAGTGTAGGCCAGGACACTTCTGGGGATGGCAGCACAGGGTTTGATGCCGATTCGAGAGTCGGCGCTGTCTCCCGAGCCAAGTCTGCTTCTGCCACTTCTTTGGGTGCGGAGGTGGGCTCAGATGCTAGGGATGGTGCTGGGAAGGAGTCCAGAGTTGTCTCCTCTGCAACCTGGTCTTCTTCTTCTCCTTCTCCTGCTAGCCTGGATTATGCTTCTAGGCCTCTTCTGAGGGGCAGGTCCCTTTCTAGAGGGGCAGGGGTTGACAGGGCGAGGTTGGCACTGCGGTCCATCCCTGGAGCCTCTATGGGCTCAGGGAGGAGCCATAATGCTGACTCCTCCTTGCTTTCCCCTTTTGTTAGAGGGGGTCCTGTGATTGGTTTGGACAGGGGCTGCCCAACAGGTGCTGTATGGTTCCGTTCTCCTCACCTGGCATTTCCCCCCCAAGGGCACAACCCCGTTTGCTCTGCTGCTGTTGGGCGCGCTGCAGTGGGCAAGACAGACAGCCCCTCCCCCTTCAGGAGGGGTTATCTGCATGGTCTTGCAGCCCTTGCAGAGGACCTCTGGTTTGCCAGACTTATTCCACTCTTCATCCTCTGTCTCCTCCTCCTCTTCCTCCAGGTCTCTTTGGTCCGAGGGTGTCCCTGGCCTGGGATGAGTTCAGGGGCTTGGCGGATGCATTTCCTAGGTACCTGAGGGCACTAAATGAGGCGGTATAGTGCAGTGGTTTAAGGCTGTGGGCTGCAAACCTGGAGACCTGGGTTTGAATCCCACAGCCCCCACTTGCATACTGTGTGACCCTGAGCAAGGCACTTAACTTCCTTGTGCTCCCAGATCACACCTGTAAACAAGCTTTCAGCTTAGTGTGTCTCTCCTGGTTAAAAAAAAAAATGAGGTCATCTTTAGACCTCAAACCCCTGAGCTGCCTCCTACTGAACCCAGCTCCTCCGAGTCTTCCACTTCCTCCACTGAGGAAGAGAATTCCTCCCTCCATTACTCTACTGATGCGGACATTACATCGTATCAGCGCTTCCTTGCAGAGACATTGGAGGAGCTGCACATCTCCCACTTCACTGGTCACAAACCTGCTTATACCACGCTGGCATTCCTGGGGGAATACAGTGCTGACCACCTGGTCATACCTCCCTGGCCCTGGCCATTCACAGGGGTTTTGTACAGTGTCTCGCAGTGTCCTGCTGCCCCAGCTCCTGCCCCTTGGGTCTGCATGCACAGGTATTGCACTCCTGTGTGGTCTCCAGGTGCCATGTTTCACCCCTCTTTGGTAGTAGAGCTCCTGCATACCCCCTCTGGGCATCATCTCCCTCAGCTTGATTGTCCCCCAGAGTCTGACTTGGCTGAGTTTGACCACTGGGGAAGAAGGGCGTTTGTGGTGGTGCATCATTTCCTGTGTATTGCAGCTCATCAGGCTCACCAGGTAGCCTATGCCAGGCACCTCTGGACATTGCTAGGTCAACTCCTAGCTTCTATACCTGACTGTGAGGAAACCCAGCAAGACATTAGCCTTTCCACGTGGGGTCTGGACACCTCTCCAAAGTACTGTACGATGCTAAAGAGGTGGCCGCCAGGCTGGTGAGAACCTCTGTCTGCATAAGGCAGACAGTATGCCTGTTGCAGTCGTCACTCTTGGCCCAGCATAGGGTGCTATCTTCACCTTTCCAGGGGGGACTGTTTCTTCTCTCACAGGGCAAGACGTGAGCTACAGGGGCATCTTAAATCTCCCAGGGTTTTGGAGCCTCCACCTGCCCCAGACCATTTGCAGACCTCACCAGGCCCATAAGGGGCCTCCACCTCCTGTGTTTCCCTCACAGGAGGCTGAGGGATTTTGTTTCCCTCAGAGCTTGCAAGCTCAGCACTCTTGGCTCAGTTTTGATGAATGGTGAAGATTGACTTGGATAAGATAGGAAAACTATGTACTCACTGTAATTCTTGATCTTCCCAAGTATCATCACCATTTATCATGACATCCCACCCTCCATCCCCTATGGCCAGGCACTGGGCAGCGCCTCTTCCCTTTGCTCCTTCCATCCCCTTCTTCTTCCTCCCTTGATTCAGTTTTACAAGGGTTTGGATGGAAAGGGAGGGGGATAATATTTCCTTGGCAAACCCTGCTTTCCTGTTTAGGTTGGGTTCTGCCTCACCTTTTCACTCATCTGGCTCTGTTTTTCCTCAGAAAAAAAGGGGGGGGCTTTGGAGGAAGGGCAGGAAGGTGGAATAGAGGTATTCTTTCTCTCCTCTTCCCCCTTCCTCCTTATCCCCCACCTTGGGTCAGCCTGTTCTCCTAGGAGGGATTTTTCTTCAGTAGGTCAGACAGGCGAGCGTATTCTACAGGAGGTTCCTCCTGTAGTTCTGCTCCCTACTGTCTTTCCAACCTAATCCCTATGCCTCTCCTCTTGAGGTATTAAAAAGTAGTAGAGGGAAAGAGATGGTTCTCTTGAGATCTGTCTACAGGGCAGTCACCTGATTCTGTGATCCCTTTTTGCTCTCTCCTTCCACTACCCCTCCCCAACCCCCATTCACGTGCCTCTTTTTCCTACCCAACCTCTCCGTGCTGGGCCCTGAGTAAAAAGAAAAGAAAAAGAGGGAAGGACAGAAAATGCTGTCAAGCAGGCTCCATCTCTTTCTGATTCCTTACTTGGTCCTGGGTGGCTTCATATCCTTGATTCATTTCTGTCCAAAAGGAGGTTTTCTTCTTCTTTGGGCCTTAGTACTGGTTGGAGTGTTTGACTTTTTGGCTCTTATACCCTATCTGAGGAATCTCAGCCTCGGGGGTAGTAACTCTCTCTCTCTCTCTCTCTCTCTCTCTATCTCTATCTCTATCTCTCTCTCTCTCTCTATCTCTGGGGCTGCCCAGAGCTCTGGTCATCTCTGCCCTACCTTTAGCTATTTCTCTCTTCCCTATCTATCCCTTGGGCTCTCTTGCCCTTCCCTCCCTTGCCCTATTCTTTTTCTCTTCCTCTCCTGGCAAACAGAGCTAAGGAGGTGAGGGGGCCAGTGTTGGTTATGGGGAGAGCCCACAGGTGCTGCGTAATATGTCAGTCTCGTGGGTGGCACTGTCCTTGATGCCTGCTCCCTTAAATTCAGAATTCTTAATGAGACAAGCTCCCATTGAGAATCCAGTCCTCCAGCCTAGACCCGATCGTAGTGAATGGTGAAGATATTTGGGAATGTCAGGAATTACAATGAGTATATCATTTTCATTTCCAGGTGCCCAAAACATCTTTGCAGACAGACTAAGTAGGTCACAGTCCAGAATGCACAAGTGGGAGCTGCAGACCTCAATGGTAGATCTGTTCGACAGATGGGGTCATTCAGAGTTGGGGCTTTTGTTGCTGCTGCTGAGCTACAGATGGTATGTTGCAGGCATTGAGCCTCCCATGAAGTGTTTTGTGATTAAAAACCTTTTACAGCTTTAAGTCTGGAGTGGTGCTGGTTTTGTTGCTCTACTTCATCCAGAGTTGGACCTTTTTGCATTCCCACACAATGTAAAACTGCCGTTTTGGAGTCTTCTGGAGAGATGCATTGTCCATCTTTTGGAAGGGGAGATTCCTGTATGCCTTCTCTTCCTTCCCTCTCATTCAGAGGGTGCTACTCAAGCTCCAGATGGAGGGAGCAACTCTGATCCTATTTGTTCCCTATGGCCTCACCCGATCTTGTTCCCTCTACTGCAACAGCTGGCAGTGGAACCACCAGTAGCCATGCCCTTATGCCACAGCCCACTATCATAGCAACAGGGAACCCTGGTCAATCTGGACCTTAGATAGCTTCATCTTTATGCATGTGTAACCCCTAGGTGGCGCTATCCCAATGGTTACTACCCCTGCCTGCTTGGCTAGTGGCAGGTTAAAGGGCCTGAGTTCTGAAATAGGTGCCTCCACCCGAAGTCAGGGTTAGTAGTGGTCAAGCTAACCTGGGCACAGCCCTTTGGGACATTGTAACCCCCCCCTTTCCTTACTAGTGGCCGGAACAATACACAATAATCACTCTCACAATACCCCTGATACACCACACAAGTACCCATGCTGTTTGCACTTACCACCAGGGCTTTCCTCTGGCCCGGCCCTGGGGACCCCCTGTAAAACAAGGTTATACACAGCAAATAACAGCAGTACAGTACTCTTGCACAAACTGGAACCACAGTCAGGGCAAATGCAAAAAAAGAGTTAGATCTGAATTATTTAAGGGGCTTGAACAAGGGAGGAGCATACTCAGGTTAATTTGCTTAAAGGCTCTAGCAATCAAACAGTTATGCATGCACTTCAGGGTCCACAAACAGTCACACATTCTGGGTACCCAGATGGAGAATGGTAGGCTAGCCAGGAACTTTGCAGCTGGTTGGGGCCCTGTGATGGAAGAAAACAACATGCACAACACACACTATTTGTAATCCGGAGCCAGAGGGCTCAGTTCGTGAAAAGAAAACAAGACAATCAGATGACACACTTTTAGATTAGGCTATTGTTGCAGAGAGCTACCCTGATGATTACTCACGATACCCAAGACTGGACACAGGCTGGATGAAAATTGAGACAGCAGGTGGTTAATCTGGAGTGCCAGGAGAAGCAGGGCCCACACGATTCGCCGAGGCATTGTTCCTGTTCAAGCGTGGAGCAGGGTGCTGATTCCCAGGCAGGTCTCTCGTCGGTGGCTTTCTCTGTGCAGTGGGGTAGTCTGGCAGGGCCAGTGTGGCATGGCCCAGGATGAATGGAGATGAACGCGGATTCAGTCCGATTAGGCTGGATAAAGCTTCCAGCAAGCAGAACACAGTTCACACAGTGGGAACCAAATCACGACCCACTTTCAATACACAGCACATTTACATGTAAAGGATTCAACAGTACCAGCAAGCAGAACACAGTTCACACAGTGGGGAACCAGATCACGACCTGCTTTCAATACACAGCACATTTACATGTAAGGAAATTCTACTGTACCAGGCAAACCACTCTCCAGCCACGATCGCAAAGTCTCTTTACAGACCGGGGATTCAAAAGCATCTGGAAATTCTGATAGGCCGATCACATTCAGAAAATCTTTGGTCTTCTTCAGGTTAAAGCCTGGTCACAGTCCAGTGGCTTAAATAGTCCTCACAACTCAGATTCAGTCTGAATAAACTCTATTTTCCCTCTCAGGGACAGCAGGTAGACAGGCAGGCCAAAACTCAGCCCTTTCACAGTTCTCCCAAGCAAAACTACACAGAACTGCTGCTCAAAAATCGCTTGAGCTGTTACTTCTTCACTTCTCAGCTCGAAAACTGAAACTAGCTGCAGCAGCCTGGGAAATTCCCCAAGATCCAAAAGGTTAGGTTGGCTGATCCTCCTGTCAGTCACAACAAAGGCTCCTCCCTTCAGGTGCCAAAAGGCGCAAAAAGCCCAGAACTACAATTCCTACAGATTTTGATTCCAGACAGCTCCTGAAGTCTGGCTGCATTTTATCAGCGTCTTCTGCTACTTCTGTCAATGCTCTGCAACCACCTCGATAGCCACCTGATCCACCTCCACCTTCATGAGAGCCTGTGACCTGCCAGTGGTGTGGATTAAGAGGACACACTGTTGCAGTTTACTGAAAGATAAAGTATGACAGTAGAAATCAAAATAGCAGGAACCAAAGACACCCACCTCAGTACAATCAGCAAGATGATTGCAACTACTCTCAGGATCAGGGAAATGAGTGCTGCCCAACAAACTAGGCTTTTTTTTGGGCAGAGGAACACTTCAACTTATTGCCCCTCCGACTCATAATTCATGCAACCAGCATCCTCCAACTGCCAACTCTGGCACTCTCTCGCTTCCAGGGGCAAATGTACCTGTCATCAGATCACCACTCCTAGCAAACTACTGTATGTCCCTGTAACCACTGAAGACTGGTTCACTGTCACACATGCCTTGATCGACACTGGAGCAGAAATCTCAGTTATCAATATTAGTATTTTAAACAACAAAGCAGTTCATCACTTACCTAATGTCTCTCAGGCTAACCTAAAGTACATTATCACAACAAATGCTGCCACAGTACCTACAGTATCACAGGTGTCCATCTCAAGCTGCACTTTAGCTCACAGCAAGCTACTATCAAGTTCTATCTAGTGCCAGACCTACAGCCATCAATGATTCTTGGCATGGACTTCCTCAAAGCTCACAAAGCCATCCTAGACTTTGCATAAAACAAACTGTCACTGGACCCTTGAAGGGAAACTTGCAGCTACAGTACAGACTCGGTCACTGTGCCTCCTAAGACAGAGATGGTTTTCATTGCCAAGATTTGAGGTGAACTACTCCCACAAGGTGTTGTTGGCATTGTCATGGGAACCTCCACTCTGCATTTATCAGGTCTTCTCCCAGGAAACACCTTGTCTGCTGTGCATGACGGAACAGTCTTTTAAAAAAATGCTGCAACTTTATAGACGAGCCAGTAGTCATCTCCAAAGGTGCCGGTATCTGAAAGTTTGTCTGCTTGTCTACAGTGGACCAGCTCCATCTTATGCAAGACCGTCAGACTGGTTCTATCAGCTCTAGTCCTGTCAGTACTATCATGACTACTCCAGCTTCACCACAGTTACCCCTCAGTAGGCGAATATCATCTTCAAAACTTCCACCATCTCCAACAGAGAAACAACAGTTTTTGAATTTCCTGGAGAATTGCCTGGATATCTTTGTTGGTCCAGATAACAAGCTTGGATGCTGTGATTTAGTTATTTAAAAGTTGATAACTGGGAAAAGCAATATGAGCTGAAGCTCGTTTCCAGATGCGACCCATGGAAAGGGAACAAAGAAAGCAATACACAAATGGCAAGCATATACACAAAAACACGGAACATAAGTCATGGGTCAGGGTTACAAGACCTGCTACAAGAGTAGAGCCAGCAGCAACACAACTATAAAAAGCATTGCACAAACAAGGGACTAGAACATAAAGAATCAGCAGTAAATGAGGGTAAGGTTATACAGGCCCCCCAAAAAATAAATACATAGGCAGTTTGGCCTAGTAATGGGAAGCCTAAACATGGTGACCAAAAAATAGGATGGGCAGAGTTAGGGACATTGAGAGCAATGCTGGTGGGGAAGGAGTCAGAGCGGCCTTTTAAGAGAGAAGAGGGAGGAGCATGAGCAGATGTCAGAGGGTAGTTTGTTCAAGACAGAGGGGAAATAGAAAGAAAAAGCAGATTGCCCAGAGACTGAGTGGGGGTGGGGGTTAGTGAAGGTCTGAGAGTCTCTGTGACAAAGGGAGTAGTTAGAAGAGGCAACTTGGGCGAGATGGGAGGAGAGGTAGGAGCGGAGAGAACCAAATCAGAACTTTGCAATGATGGTAGCACAGTGCATCAGTCTCCTGTGAGGCAGAGGAGCAAGAGATATGGCAGAATAGAGAAGACAGAGGTGAGTGAGGGGGGGAGCAGTGTCAAAACGGCAAAAGGAGTTTAACAGGGTGTCAAGCCTGCCTAAGGACACCTGAGAGGCAGTGCAATACACCACATTGGTGTAGTCAAAGGTAGGTAAAATCATTTTAGAGACAAGCTCGCCGTGGGTGGGAAGAGGGAGACTGGCTTTGTGCCAGTAAAGGGCACCAACTTTAGGCTAAAGTTTGGCGCAGATGGTGTCAACATGGGTGGAGAAATCCAGGTTTATATCCAGCCAAATCCCAAGGTACTTGAAGGCTGAGATGTTCCCAAGGTAGTAAAAGTTGGGCGTTGCAGTAGGGTGGCCAGTTTTTGTTTGGTACCGAAGGCCATGGCCACTGTTTTTTTTTTTTTTAGGGATTTATACTCCTGCTTCCACGACCCTCCCAGCCCTATCACCCCAATGTCCACCATTTGGCGCTGGCTGTTACCGCCAGGGCTTGCCCCCCCCGGTGGGATCGGTAAGGGGTGGTCTCCCCTGAGAACGGATCCAGTGTGTCTGCACTGTGGCTGGTCAGAGGCGGAGCCTGAACTCCCTTTCATCCTCCATGAGTGATTTTCCTCTTTTTTTTTCTCCCCTTCCGGGAGTGGAGCATGCAATGGCACCAGTGATAACGACGCGCATGCTCCCATGCGTACCCCATCAAGTGCCTTCCCTGCTACCCAACCCACGCATAGCATTGGTATGCCAACCACCAGCCACCGCTAGGGACCAGGCAAGCACCAACTGCTGATCACCCCCCCCCCGGAGAAAGAGAGCAGTCTGAAGACGCTCAATCCTTCTCCTCCCCTGGTGACCCCCAGCGGCCTGTGCTTGTTCCAGAACACTGGTCGTCAGCATGGTGTGAGGTGTGGCACTCAGCACCTCAATCCTCAGCACCACTAAGTTTAAGTTTGTTTACCTTGAATCAAGCCTGGACTCTATTAAAATGTTCTTGCAGGGGGAGCTGTAAGCTGCTGACAGAGGGCCCAGAGAGGAAAAGAATGGTGTTGTCTGCGTGCATGTGAATGTCAGTGTACCTACAGACTGAGGGGAGGTTATTTATAAATAGGGAGAAGAGGATAGGGCCAAGGATGGATCCCTGGGGGATGCCGGAGAGGATGGGGAGAGGGGGGTAAGGCATGGCCTATTTGAACCAATTGTTCCCTACCCTGGAGGTAAGATCAGAACCAGTTAACAGCAGGGTTGGCAAGGCTGACAGAACCAAGAGTTTGTAGTAAGAGGGGATGGGAGATGAAATTGAAGGCTTTTGCAAGGTCAATGAAAATGGTGGCTGTAATTTGGCTCCTGTCCATCACAGTAAGTATTACATCTGTGACACACAAGAGAGATGATATTGTTGAATGATGCTTCCTAAAGCCATACTGGACGGGGAGAGTGTTGGAGCTAGCAAGGAAGTCAGACAGCCTTGAATGGATAAGAGACTCTTGTAGTTTAGCCAAGGAGGGGAGAAGGGAGATGGGCCTATAGTTTCCAGGAGAGGAGGGGTCCCCATCTTTGTGGAGGGGGGACTTTGGCTGATTTCCAGGACTTGGGTACAGTGGAAGAGGAGATGGACAGGTTCAGGATGTGGGTGTGCAGGGCTGCTATGGTAAAGGCAGAGAATTGGAGAAGCTTGGGGTAGAGACCATCGGGGCTGGACTTAGTGGGATTTAGAGTGAGGAGAATGGTGTAAACTTCAAGAGGAGAGAACGGTGGGAAATTGTAATTGTGGAGCTGTTCGGGTGCAGCCAAGGGGGCTGGGAGGTGCGGGGAGATGAGGGGGCACAAGTGTCAGGTAGCATGCAGGTAGCAAATAATTTATTAAAACTCTCTGTGATTGAGGAAGGGTCAGAGACAGGGGACCCATCAGCTTGAAGTACAGGGGATGTGTGTTGGGCCAGGGGATCAAGGAGTGAATGGAGGACTTTTCAGAAAGAGGCAGGGGTCTGTTGATCTTGCTGCAGGTGAACTCTGAAATTATTTGCCTTAGAGAGGTGGATGGCCTTGGTGCAGTAGTTTCTAAGGGTTCTGTAGTCTTGAAGATCAGCCTGAAGAAGGGAAACTTTATAGCAGCACCAAGCTTTGTCTCTAGTCCTACACTTGGCCAGTAGGTCAACAGTGATCCAAGGGTGATGGTGTCTCTTCACTCTACTTTTTTGAGGGGGCATGGTGGTTCCAAATGTGCAGAAAGAGGTTGGAGAAGAGTGATGCAACAGGGTTGACATCACTTGCAGAGTAGATGGAAGCCCAATCTGCCTTCAATAGATTATTGTGAAGGGCAGAGACATCAAATTTGTGTAACGGGTTGGACCAAATATATTTGGGAGCTGCATGGAGGGTGTGAATCTTACACAAAAAGTGATGCAGTGATCACTAATAGTGTCTGAGAGGATGCCTGCTACAGTGATATGATGGGGGTGGGAGGACAGAACCCAGTTGAGGAGAGTGTGGTTCTGGGAGCAGGGGTTTAGGTGAGTGGGCTCCTGAATCAATTGAGCAAGGTTTAGAGCTTCCAGTTTAAGAATGGTGGACATGGAGGAGGGCGAGAGCCAGTCAAGGTTGAAGTCTCTGAGTAGCAACAGCTCACCACTGGATGTGAGGGAAGAAATGGAGGAGATGATAGAAACTAGATATCAGGAGATGTTTTAGGAGGGACATAGAGGGCCCCAATGTAGAGTGGGGCTGTGGAGGGGGAGGATAGTTGTGCTATGAATACCTTGTATGAGGAAGTTCAAGTTTCTTTAAAAATGATGGAACAAAAGATGGATTGTCTAATCTACAGAGCAACTCTGCCTCCTTGCTTCCCTCTGCCTTGACAAAAAAGGTTATTCTGGAGATGACAGAATCAGGGGTTTTAGAGGACAGCCAGGTTTCGGTTACACAAAGGATGTCGGCAGGGTATTGGGTGACCCAAACTTTAAGCATGTCAAGTTTAGGAAGTAGGCTGCATGCATTTACGTGAAAAGACCATAGTCCCTTAGGCAGGGAGGAGAAACTTGCATAACAGACTGCTTGTGGTGATGCTGAGGTGTTTGACAGAGGACCTGGATTGGGATGTACACTGCCAGAGAGTAGCAGTAGAAGTAGGAGAAGAGTAAGGTGGGGAGGGTACCTTGACTTTCTGTGGATATGAGAGGGGGTTCAGGGGAGCGGATGTGTGAGGCAGGACAGAGCCTCAAAATTAAGAAGAGAGGAGGGGAGTAAACCAGGGTGAATAAGAAAGGAGGGATGGGGGAGTGGGGGGACGGGTGAGGGATGAGAGCAGGTGAGAGCAATAAGAGAGGGAACAAAGAAAGGCATAGAAATAAAGGGGGGAGAGAAAAAGGAAGAGAAAATTTGGAGACGGGTGGCAAGTTGGATGGGAGAGAGCTGATGGAGGGGAGAGTCATAAAGAGGGAGGAGAGGAAAAACAGCAAGAGGTAGAATGGTAGAGGCTTGTTAGGAGATAGAGTGAAGTGAGCAGGGGTAGGAAAAAAGTGATGACTGGAGAAGATTAACAGAGATTAATGATGGGGTCAGAGTGGGAAGGTGAGAGTATAAGGTAAGATAAGGGTAACAGAGGATTAGTCAGGTAGATTGGAGAGGCACACTAAGAACAGGAATTGTGTGAGAAGATGAGAAAAACTAGGTGAGAAGGGTAGCAGGCGAATAAAATAGTCGCGTAGACTTGGAGGTGCACAGTGGACTAGCACTGAGCTGAGGCACAGTCTGGGTAGCTAGATTGGAATCAAGGTTATTGACTTTGCACGGAAGAAAGGAGGAAGTTTTGTTGAGGGAGGAAAGCAGAGTGGCACGAAAGTGAGGGTTAGAAAAGAAAGGGAGAGGGCACAATAAAGGGTGGCAGCCTAAAGTAGCACAAGAAGGAGCGGGGAGAAATAGCACCGAGATCATGTAAAGAGTGTCAGGTAAGATCTGAATTTGAATAGCTGGAACTCTGCTAAAAGTTTTTTTTTTAAATTACTAGGACAGTGACTTGCACCAGATTTTTAAGGTCAGTAGTAGCAAAAGCTAGGGGGAAGTTTACATAGGAATGAGGAGGTTTTCACTTCGCAGCTGTAAGAAATATAGCTGTATTATTATTGGTCAAGCAGCAGAACAGGGCAGTGCTCAAACTGAGGCTTAGGGGATTTAAAAAGTGCCGGAGGTGGGGGTAGATGGGCGGCAGAAAAATCATGTACAGAGAACTGGCAGAGAAAATAAATTAGTAGCAAAAGCAAGTACTGAAGGCAAGCTGAGAATAACGCTGAGTCCTGAGTTGGTATGGCAGGCCAAATGACTTCCAAAGGCAGACCAATCAAAGGGCATCAACAGAGAGAATGCCAGAACTTGAAATTAGTGGCCAGAAGTAGGGAGCATACCTTCAGTGGAAGCCAGGGGCAGCAGTGGGAGAAGCAGGAGGTGGCAAGTGGAGAGCTGCACCGCCCCAGTGGGAACACCCGGTCAAGGACTTAGGCAGCTGGGGAAAGAAAAAAGAGAGGGAATTAATAAATATATTATGAACAGGGAGTGGACAGTAGACAGAGCAGGGGCTGCAGACAGGGAAACCGTAGGGGTCTGTGGCGTCAAGTGCTAGACAAAAGACCAGTTAAGTGGCAGAGGGGAGAAAACAAAAGAGCTGAAATCAGGGAGCTGGGTCACTGAAGAAGAGACAGAGCAGTGGGGAGAAAACAGTGGGCAGAGCGGGTCAGCACTGAGCTCCTGGGGAGGGGGGGGATTAGACGAGGAGGAAAGAGAAGGCAGATTAAACAAAAGGGTTAGAATAGGACGACAAACTCAATTTTTTTTTTTAAATTAACAACAGATTCAAAATCTCAAACCGCTGAAGTGCATCCCCAGTACATCCAGATTTCACTGATAAGCAGATGCAGCATCACAGTACAGAGAACAGGCAGGGAAAATAAAATTAGTAGCAAAAATCATGTACAGAGAACAGGCAGAGAAAATAAATTGGTAGCAAAAGCAAGTACTGAAGACAAGCTAAGAATAGTTCTGAGTCCTGAGCCGGTTAGGCAGGCCAAATGGCTTTCAAAGGCAGTCCAATCAGAGAACGTCAACGGAGAGAGCATCAGAACTTGCAATCAGTGGCCAGAAGTAGGGAGCGTAACTTCAGTGGAATCCAGGGGCAGAAGAGGGAGAAGCTGGTGGCAGCAAGTAGAGAGCTGCACCACACCAATGGGAGTGCCCAGTCAAGGGCTTAGGCAGCTTCAGTGGAATCCAGGGGCAGCAGCAGGAGAAGCTGGTGGCTGCAAGTGGAGAGCCGTACCACACCAAATGAGAGTGTCTGGTCAAGGGCTTAGGCAGCTTCAGTGGAATCCAAGGGCAGCAGCGGGAGAAGTGGGCGGCGGCAAGTGAAGAACCTCACCACACCAATGGGAGTGCCCAGTCAAGGGCTTAGGCTGCTTCAGTGGAATCCAGGGGCAGCAGCGGGATATCCTTCAGCATACCATCGAGGTGCTGCCTAACCAGAAACCCATCCATCAGCAAGCCTACAAAGTGGGACACCCACATAAACAAGTCCTAGAGGACCTGATCAAAGACATGCTTGAACAAGACATCATTGAAGAGCCTAAAAGTCCCTGGGGTGCACCATGCCTGCTGGTGGAAAAGAAGGGCTTGGGGTATTGTTTTGTGGTGGACTACAGAAAGCTCAATGCCTACACGGTGCAGGAAGCTCATCCCTTACCCACAACTGAGGATGCCTTAGAGAGTCTTGATGCGGCCAGCCCTGCTTACTTCACCACTCTAGACCTTCAGAGTGAATTCTATCAAGTCTCCATTGATCCAGCTTCTCATCCATACACAGCCTGGTGCTGTCACTTAGAACTTTTCCAATGCAAATGACTGCCTATGGGACTTTGGAACAGTCCATCCACATTTCAGTGTTATGGAAGCCATACTACATGGATTGTCTTGGAAATCTTGCTTAGTCTACCTGCATGATGTTATTGTCTTCAACAGAACTTTGTCAGAGCACCTATAACATCTTAAAGAAGTGTCTGAATGTCTCCGACAAGCCAATCTCAGTCTTCGACCAAAGAAGTATTGTTTTGCACAGCATCAAATTCATTACCTAGGACATGTTGTAAGTTCTCAGTGCATCTCTCTAGACCCAGACGAGCTCTCAGCAGTCAATAACTATCCCGAACCTAACAATCTCAAAGACCTTAGAGCTTTCCTAGACTTGTCCGGATACTACAGAAAGTTCATTTGTAACTATGACAAGACTGCAGCTCCGCTGTACGCTCTCACCAAAAAGGGATGTGAATATACAGACTTCCAAAAATGCAAAGAGACCTTTGAAACCTTAAAAGAAAAACTAATCTCCTCTCAAGTACTGGCCTACCCAAGTTTTGACCAACCCTTCAAACTCTACTCATATACTAGTTCCTTTGCAGTGGGTGCTGTGCTGTGTCAAGTACAAGACGGTACAAAACAAGTTGTTTATGCCAGATGCTCATTTTCCTCAACTGAACAGAACTATGGCATCATATGAAGAAATTTGACTGTTACCTTCACTACTGCTCCTTTACAACTATTGTTGATCACTCTGCCATCAGGTGATTGTTCAAAATGAAGGAGCCAGTAGGCAAGTTCATCCAATGGATTGCCATGCTGCAATCCTACAACTCTGAAATTCAGTACAGACCAGGTTGAGTTCACTCCAATGCTGGTGGTATAAGCCGGAGATGGCATCCCTCCGCATCATCTTCAACAGACATAGAATCCTGCTTACAAGCTCTTCCTTTCCATGCCACAGATGTACTTTATGTGGACACTCTTACATCACCTCAAGTTGCTTTGCTGCTACCAACTGCTTCTTCAGAAAAAGCACAAATCTTCACTTACTGCAAGCAGCAGAAGAGCTTCTTACCTCCTTTGCTTCTGATCTCTCCCTGGCAACTGTCAATACACAACAAAGAACAGATCCTCAATTTACAGACATAATCTCTTAGAGTCTGGAACATTACTGCAACAGAATCAACATCGCCAAGATGTACTTTTCTTTGCTTCACAATACTTCCTCAATTACAGTGTGCTTTTTCACATTTGGACAAAGAAGGCAAGGATTGCACAGATAGAATTTATGTGCAGTTAGTTGTGCCAGCATCTCTAGTCAATGAAGCTCTTCTCTCCAAACATGCCTCTTCACTTTTCGGAGGTCATATGGGAATCCACAGAACTCTCAAAAAGACAAGGCTTCACTTCTTCTGGCCTCACATGAACAAAAACATTGTCCAATTTGTCAAATCCTGTCAGCCCTGTTCCCAAAGAAAGCCTCCTGCCAAACCGACAAAGGCACACATCATTCCAATGCCTGTAGCCACTGAACCATTTCAAAGAGTCAGCACAGACATTCTTGAACTTTTACCAACATGCTCTGACTCTGGCAACAAATACATCCTTGTTTTCGTGGACTACCTAGCAAAGTACTTGGAACTAATTCCACTAACATCAAACCTGCCACTGTAGCAAATTCCTTCTGCAACACTGTTTTTGTCGTCACAGTACCCCCTTTTATCTGCATTCAGACAGAGGCACTAACTACTTTTTAACTATTGTTTGAGAAACGTGCAAACTTCTCAACATAAAAAAGACTCACACAACAAGTTATCATCCGCAATGCAATGGACAAAGTGAAAGAATGATGTCTACCATTCTTAACACACTCTCCAAGTACCTGGATGAAACTCACGACACTTGGGACCGCTTTGTTCAATTTGCCTACAATACCAGCCCTTCTGTCAACAGTACAGAGTACACACTATTTTTCTTGGTCCATGGACGCCATCCAAGAACTACATTGGACAGGGATATCTCATTGCTAGAGGTTCCAAAGTCAACTTCTGTATTCATCATTCCTGTACTGGAACAGCTTAAACTTGCCAGATGTATTACAATCACCACATTGGGTCAGAGAAATCTGCCATGTAGAAAATGTCAGTGGCCAAATCACATGAGCTTTCATTTTCTGTAGGGGACATTGTCTAACTATATCAACCTGTCCTTCAGTAGTCCTGGACGCCACCAAAAAACTGCTTCGCCCTTGGACTGGTCCCTTCTACATTGTGGAAAAGCTTCCTCCAGTTCACGTCCATCGGCGATGCAAGTCTGATGGAAAGCTTGTACACAACAAGGTCTACATCAATCGTCTGAAGCATGGGTACCTGAATAACACCATTCTAGATGATCCCAATCTACCCAGTAATGAAGCTGCACTTGAGCCTGCCATCCTCTCTGAAGCTGAAATTCCTCCTGATAACTTGCAACCGGTTACTTCAGACATTCCTACTTCTGACACTCTCTAGCCAGATTCTGCTTTGCCTAATCAGCCAGATGAACTTCCTGGGACTTCTCAGCCTTCTTCTTATTCTCAGGAGTCTCTCATACACACACACTGGTGTACCAGATGGAGAAGATTTTAAGGAAGAAGTATATAAATGGATCCTGGACTTACAGGGTCAAGTGGTGTGACTTTGACAGTTCGCAAAACTCCTGGGTTGCTTTTGAGGACCTCACACCGTCCTGTCAGGAACTGGTTCAAGCTACACATACCACCATTCCCACTGGCCGGAAAGGCCGATGGAGGTCTTGAACTTTTGGTAACCGGACTCAGTGGTAGTACATACTCCTCATCCAATGGAGTTCTTGGATGGCGTCCATGGACCAAGAAAAATAGTGTGTACTCTGTACTGTTGACAGAAGGCCTGGTATTGTAGGCAAATTGAACAAAGGGAACAAAGCGGTCCCAAGTGTCGTGAGTTTCATCCAGGTACTTGGAGAGTGTGTTAAGAATGGTAGACATCATTCTTTCACTTTGTCCATTGCATTGCGGATGATAACTTGTTGTGTGAGTCTTCTTTATGTCAAGAAGTTGGAATCCACTCTGAAGAGAGAGGGGTTACTAATGGGGTGCTGTAGGGTTCAGTACTGGGTCCAGTCCTTTTTAATGTCTTTATTAGTGACATTGCAGAGGGACTGGAAGGAAAAGTATGCCTCTTTGCAGATGACACAAAGATCTGCAACAGGGTTGATACACAAGGAGACGTGGAAAGGATGAGAAGGGACTTGGCAAGGATGGAGGAATGGTCAAAAGTATGGCAGCTTGGATTCAATGCAAAGAAGTGCAAAGTAATGCACCTGGGAAACAAAAACCCAAGGGAAGATTACACAGTGTGGGGGAGGTAGTAACAACAACTAAAATGGAAAGGGACCTGAGGGTAATCATATCAGATGACCTTAACGTTGGCAAGCAATGTGAGAAGGTGGTAGGGAGGGCTGGAGGGATACTGGGATGTATAGGGAGAGGCATCACCAGCAGAAAACAGGAAGTTGTTATCCCCCTGTACAGACAGTAGGTGAGACCCCATCTGGAATACCGCATCCAGTTCTGGAGACCCCATCTCTGCAAGGACATAGACAGGATGGAAGCAGTTCAGAGGAGGGCAACTAAAATGGTGCAGGGTCTGCAAGAGAAGCCATATGAGGAGAGACTAAAGGAGCTTAATATGTATACCCTTGAGGAAAGGAGGGAGAGGGGGGGACATGATAGAAATGTTTAAGTACCTCAATGGAATCAATAAAGTCCAAGAGGGTAGCATCTTTCAGAAAAAGAGGTGTGCAAGAACAAGGGGACACAATCTGAAGATAGAGGGGGGGGATGGCTCAGGGGCAATGTGAGGAAGTATTTTTTCACAGAGAGGGTGGTGGATGCATGGAACAGCCTTCCTGAGAAGGTTGTGGGGTCTAAAACTGTGGGAGAATTTAAGAATGCATGGGACAGACATAAGGCAATTTTTGTGGGGGTAGGAAGAAATAGGTTGCTGGTTAAATAGGATCTGCAGCTTATCCTCTAGGTAGGGAAATGGGCAGACTAGGTGGGACAAGCAGTCCTTATCTGCCGTCAAAGTCTATGTTTCTATGTTTCTATGATGGTATTTCATGTCTTCATTATAACTATGGGTGTTTTGCCAATGTACTCTTTTCCTTCTGATGGTATTTCATATCTGCTTTATAAATATTAGTGTTCTGCAACTGTTATTGCATTGTTATCATGCATTCTGGGTATCCTCCAGCTGCTACACTTCCCCCCTTACTCTATCCCTTCCCTGCAATGTGGCAGTTGTCGCCTGATCAAGCTTCAGGTTGCTATGGTGTTTCCCCACCCCTGATACTACTCTGGTCACTATTGTAGTCAGATCCTTTCTTACCCCGCAGTAGTGTAATGTTTGGCAAAAAGTTTTCACAATGTTTGGTGAAATGTTTTCATTCCATGCATAAAGTTTTTTTAGAAGCTATTTCTTAGTGTAATGTTAAAATGCTATTGCTTTGTTTGAGTAGTGCTCACATTCACTGTCCCAGCGATGATGTGAAGTACACATTAAGTATGGGGCTTAATGCTAGCTGCCTCCCTTTTAAGAGCGCAGGACAAATGTAGCAATTTATGCTAATTATGCTAATTACTGTGTTAGCAGGGGCTCCTAAGAAACCCCTTAGATAATCTGTCAGTCAGACAGCCTGAGTCTGAACCTCGTGGTATGCTGATGTCTCTGTGGTATGAGAATAAACACCATTTTATTCATGTATTTCTGCGTCGATCTCAATCTTTCATATGGTCCTGTGAGGCATCCAGCAGAGTAGCAAGAGGTGGGTGTGGCAGACCAGAAAACAAGGTAAGGGTCCTTGTGACAGACCAACACCAAAATGCCACACAACAAACAGCAAAAGGTGCAGGTACAGGCACAGGTAACCAGCTCAGCTGAAACCTCCACATTTCATGCTTGTGTGCTTTGTCAGGAGGATGAAGTGCAATTCTATTGGTAGACTTATATACAGGTATCCCTTAAAGGAGAACTGTGCTGAACCTGTAAATCATTTTTCTCAATATAAGCTGTTTTTTTAAGTACCGGTTAAAATTCTGTTATTGTTCCATCTATACAAGCCTTTTAGTTACCTCAGTGGGTGCTTTATAATCTGGTGGCAAGTACCATTTTAGAACTGTATGATGTAGTTTATGTCCCAAACGACCTCAGAATTCTATATTAGAATATAAATACCTTGTGCCAACAACAGAAGAGTAGAAAAGGGACATAAACTACATCATACAGTTCTAAAATGGTTCTTATCAGCAGCATGTAAATCAGAAACACCCACTAGCATAACTAAAAAGCCTGAATAGCTAGAGCAATAAAAGAATTTGAACCAGTATTTAAAAGTACTGTACCTTATATATTCAGTGCAGTTCTCCTTTAAAGGGCCAACGTAATAGTAAAATTACCTGTTATGAGCTTTTCAGTTCTCTACAACAAAAAAGATGAAAACACAAAACAAAATGATACACAAAAATAGTAAAAAGCACTAAACAGATAGAATAAGTGCAATCTGCTCATAATGTTATACAGTAAGTCGTATACTGTTGCAATACATGACGCTAGAGCAAACAACCAGGACTAATTCTCAATGTTATTCTCAGATTGTAATGCACCAGAACAAAGCTCAGCCCTCAAAGAACAGGGAGCATAACTGTAATAACAATTATGTCATGTATTGTAACAGTATACAGCTTACTGTATGAAATTATGAGCAGATTACAGTTATTGTATCTGTTTAGTGCTTTTTACAGTACTATTTTGTATTTGTTTTGTGTTGTCATCTTTTTTATTGTTGAGCACTGATAGACTCATAACAGGTAATTTAAATGTTTCACTGGCCCTTTAAGGAATACCTGTATTACGGCCTGGTGGTGTGGAGGGCTGAGGCGCTGGTGCCTTATCTCCTGCCACACTGGCAACACATGTTCAGTGATGAGCATGGGTTGCTAGGGGTCGATGGGGGTGGCTGGGCGAGGATCGAGCGGCCGTCAGGCAGCTCTTCTTTTCAGGATCAGGAAGGTTAGCTTTCCCTGCCTCTGACCACCACCACATGGAGGTGTGATGGTGGTGTGGGCATCGCATCAGGGGGCTAGGCATTAGGCTGGGTGGGAGGAGCGGGGTAGGTTCAGGCCCAAGGCATATGTGCACGCCTCAGTGCATACGCATAACCTTGCACTGGGGGCTCTAGGGAAGTAAGGGGAGAAAATTGGTGGAAAAACTATGGGTTAGAGGCTCAATGAAGCCCTACCCCCCAAGCTGGCACCAGTGGCCAGCCCGGTCATTGAGATGAAGGAGATCAGAGACACGGGATGGCTGCAGTACTGACAAAGGACAGGCTGATACAGCCATCCAGCCTGCCTGAGGAGGAAAAAGGAAAAGATGGAAAAAAAGGGATACCTGTATATAAGGGCTACGAATAGAATTGTACTTCATACTCTTTACAAAGCACACAAGTGCGAAACATTGAGGTTTCAGCTAAGTAGGTTACCTGTACCTGCACTTTTAGTTGTTTGCTGGTTGGATTCTGCACAAACAAAATACTGAACATAGTTATCCTTCACTGTGTTTTAATGGATCTGTGCTGAACATCAGTGGCTGTGCAAGTAAATGCACGTTTTTTGTTTTGTTTTGTGTTTTTTATGTCTCAGTTTTGCCACTGGCACCCTGTTTATCTGAGAGTGGCCCTTTCTGTATGTTCGGTTTCTACTGCTTTGTTATTATCTACCTCTAAGTAACCAAACACATTTGGACTTATTGCTGGCTGGAGTATTAACTCTTTGAACACCTTCCATTACCAGTATGGTCAGCTTTCAAAAACAAATTAGAATACAGGTACATAACCACTTACAAATGCAGTATATAAACAGAAACTATAGAGGAAATATGAATTACAAAAAAATATAAGGGCTGTGTTGCCCACATACTTATTCTGGTGCTGACAAAGGAAAAGGGAAATTGTTTAACCAAATTGGACCTTTGATCGTAAATTCACAAACCATTACTTCAGACATGGAAACAGCCACTGAGCTAAACAATTACTTTTCCACTGACTATACACATAAATCAGAAACCATAACTGCACCCCTATTACTGACACAAATACAGAAAAGATCTCAGAAGAAGAAATTAAGAATGCAATAAACACTCTAAAAAAAAAAACACACAAGCCCAGGACCAGATGGAATCAGTTCCAGATTCTTACTGGAAACAAAAGAAGATATCATTCAACCACTAAAAATACTATTCAACAAATCATTGAATGAATCATCAGTACCAAATGAATGGCGTACAGCAATAGTTACACCAATTTTCAAGAAAGGCTCCCACTCAAAAACTGAAAATTACAGACCCATAAGCCTGACGTCTATCCCATGTAAACTTATGGAAAAAATCATCAAGACCAAAATAGAACATGAATTAGCACTATTAAAAATAACTGATATATACCAGCATGGCTTCAAACAGGGTTTCTCATGTGTAACAAACCTCATCTCTTTCTACGAACACATCAGTTATCATTTAGACAACAACATACCTATGGACATCATATTACTTGACTATAGCAAGGCGTTCGATAAAGTTTCTCACCCTCTACTGATTAAAAAAACTTATCAAAATAGGGCTGTCACCCATATTAACTTCCTGGGTAAACCAGTGGCTGAACAACAGAACTCAGAGAGTCAGGGTCAACAATGTAATATCTAGGGAAAGGGGAATGAACAGTGGGGTCCCCCAGGGCTCTGTGCTTGGGCCTGTACTCTTCAATTTATTTATAGGAGATATGTACATATCAAGTAACAACAAAACGGTGAAATTTGCTGATGACACCAAAATTGGGGGAAAAGTTACTAACCAAACCAAAGACTCTGGTCTACAATCAGAACTGTTGTTAATTGAACAATGGGTATCTATAAATGAGATGTACTTTAATGTCTCCAAATGTGCAACTCTCCACCTGGGAAAAAACAATCCACTGCAAACATATTACCTAAATAACATGGCTATTAAAATATCCTCAGTAGAAAAAGACTTGGGTATCCTGGTTAATAACAATTTGTCCTCCACACCACACTGCACTAAAATAACCAACCAAGCAAAAGCCACTCTCAGAAGGATCAACAAAACTTTCATAAACAAAACTGAACAATGTCTACTCCCACTTTATAAATCTCACGTTAGACCATTCTTGGAATATTGTTCCCCCTTTTGGAACCCTTATCTAACTTCTGACATCAATAAGATTGAAAGTATCCAACACAAGGCAACAAAACTAATACCCCATCTTTCTAAACTTAATTACACTACTAGACTAGAACAAACAGGTTTACACACAATATCTCAAAGAAGACTTAGAGGGGATTTATTATTATTATTCAAAATCACAGCAAATACTGAACAGATGCAAAACTGTGGTCTCAAATATTCCTCTAGAAAAACAGCCGCAAGATTACACAATAGACAACTGGAGATTATGAGAGCTAAACCAACAAAAGAATGAACTTCTTCACTATAAGAGCACAGAATATGGAACAAACTACCCCAGGAAATAGTTGACTCGGCTAACTTATTGACATTTAAAAATAAACTGGATAAATGGCTAACCAACTAGGGATTTACTCAATGATCCACAAATGTGGAGGACAACCACGATGGGCTAGTCGCCTTCTTTTGTCCCACACCACCAAAGTACCAAAGTACCAAAGAGAGACACCCTAAGCTAAAGCCTGATTCCAAGGGCGACCCAATGTGCAAGAAGGGGCTGTGGAATTCAATCCCAGGTCTCTAGGTTTGCAGCTCAGAGTCTTAAACCACTGCACTATACTATAGGCCCTGAGTAATATAGCAGAGATGGAGCAGACTGTTAAAGTAGACAGAAGAATATGTGTGCCTTTACATCACTCTGTGAATGCCACAAAACAACTGTATCAACTGCAATAGTGTCTTTAGGTCCATCCACACATGCTCATAAAGGAATTCATGACTTGGTGGAATTCCACTTGTTTCAAACGGGAGAGGCTACCAGGGCACTAGCGGGCCCTGCATGGGCGATGTCTTTTTTGATTTTTATATCTGGGGGAAGTGCTGAGTGTAATGATGTTGTGACTGATACTGTGGGGAATTGTGTGTGGGATGGGGAGGAGGGAGGAAGCCACAAGAGGAACGGTGAGGGAGGGACTCATCAGATGCCATAACCCATGTGCTGCAAGCCAGCCAATAGGGCTGCTGTAGTTCATTGGGTTATAATAGGTCTAAGCTGTAGTCTGTTCTTAGTGTGCTAAAGCCATTGTGGAGCACAGCAGACAAGGGGAGTGACTTTTCTTTAAATTTCCGGGGCATTCCTGAATATAATGCTGCTGTGACTGATACTGTGAGGGATTGTGTGTGGGAAGGGGAGGAGGGAGGACGCCACGAGAGGGAAGGCGAGGGAGGGATTTGCCAGACACTATAACCTACATGCTACAAGTCATCCAACAGGGCAGCTGTAGTTCTTTTATAAATCCCTGAATCCCAAGTGACCCCTCACATGAGTGACCGCAAAGCATGAGTGCCCCAAAGCAGGAGTGTGGTGTCTAAGTGGCTCTGGGGGCGTCAGTGGGGAATTTGCAGGGAGAACTGCAGGTTGTCAGGTCATGCTGCACAAAAGAGGGAAGGGAAGGCAAGAAGGGTATGGGAGAAGTAGGTAGGGGTTAGATAAGAGTTGCAGCTATTCCCTATCTAGGGTCAGTCTCTGGAGGAGGCAGCTGGTAGGGGCTACAGATAGTCTCTCTCTATGGTAGGCTAACAACTAGTCTAGCATTAAGGGTATTCCATAGGAGGGAAGCTATCTCTCAAGTAGGAGTAGATACCAGTGTTATTAGAGGGTCTCAGCTACTTCCTATCTAGGGTCAGCCTACAGGAGAGTTAGCAGGCAGGAAATATAGCACAAATGCAAATAGCACATTCCTAAAGCAGACCTACAAATATTCCTAATTAGAAGCTACAAAAGGTTAAGGGGGTTACCTAAGTACACTATTAGGAGGGCCTAGAAACTTAATATGTGGAGCAGGGATATGCAGTGAGGACAGAGTGGGGTGGGAAGAGTAGTGTGATGCAGGGAATGTGGAGTTGCTGTGTTTGTGGGAGCACTCTGGGAGATCGGGGGATGCCTGGTTTGCAGGAAGTTTAGTCAGCTGAGTGCAGAGGTGTGGCAGCTGAGGCAGGAAATGGATGCACTGGTGAAGGGGGGATTTATAGGGTGATGAAGGGGGGGACAAAGGGGATGCAGGGCTTGCTGGTAAGGGGAGGGGTACATGAACAGACACAAGAAGAGGTGGGCTGGGGTGGTAGGAAGGAACAGGTGCCTAGGCAGGTCCCAGGGGTACCCCTCCCCCAGTGAGAGAGAGAGAGAGTGCCCAGGGAAGGAGGGTAATTACAGTAAAGGGAAATGGTTAGCTGGATGGGGGGGGCCAATGAGAGCATCTCTAGAGTTGAAGATGTGGAACAGATTCCTCCCACTGGACAGGGAGAAGGAGAAGGGGGAACCTATTGGAATGTAGTTCCCTGGCTTGTTCTTCGGACCACTTTTATAGAGGCACCACATGTTCAGTTCTCCAACATCAGGGCCTGATCCCTGGCAGACCTGTTTAACACTCTCAGGAGTCAGGGATTGGGTCCTGGTGTCAGAAAGGGGATACATGACAGGGGTCAAGGGGGATATGTGGGGCAGTTCCCTCTGTAACCACAGTGGGAACTGTACACCTGAGCAGACTAGACAGATCCTAAGGCCTTTATCTGCTGGCACATTCATGTGTTCATATGAGTTCAGCATGGGAACTGGCATTGGGGGAGTGCTTAGTCACCAGCACTGGGCTGTAATCGAGGGCACGGTAAAGGTGCTAGCAAGGTGCGCTTGAGTCATGAGTGCTAGGTCTGCATTACTGAGTCAGGTCATCTCTGCCATGCAGATTCTAAAACATGCCCTAAGGAGATGTACAGATCAGTCAGAGAAAGAACCAAGGCCATACCCCACATGCAATAACCATCCTTATTGTGAACCTTGGCAGAGAGTTAGATAGACGGGTTTCTGAACTCTGTGCCACTAAACTGTATGTTCTTGCCTTCATGCTGGAGTCAGACCCATGATTCAAGTGTGAGGTATTACACCTGAATATGACATCACTCAGGGTTGATGAGTTCAACAGGAGCTATGCTTGGAGTTCTGTTTCTACATTCATGGGCTGGTGGCACTAGGAGGTACCCCTGTTGCAGATTTGTCATAATGTGAAGAAACCCCTGATGACACCTCTGAGAAGGAGACTGATTTTTGGTCACTGTCCAGTTCCTCACTGCAGGCTGAGCAAAAGAATTTACATAACTGTAGCCATTTTCAGCAAGTAATCTGCTTAACCTTTTTTTCACTGAGGCTCTGGAGCCTTTTTCAGAAGATGCAGTGGTTCAAAAAGATAATTTAATCCCCTCAGCTTGCATAGTGGGCCATTAAATACATCTACTGCCCCTCTACCAGCATGCGCTCTGAGCAGATGTTCAGTACAGCTGGAGATGTGGTGGCACTGCACCTCACAGGCCCACTTTGGATCCACAATAAATATCTTTGTTTTCAAAACATCATGGTGTTGTTCAGTGTTGAAAATGGAAAAAATTCCCTTGGGAAACCCACCACCTTTAATGTAGGATCAAACATACCCGCCAGGGGTCTGGGGACATGTTTTCTCATTATATGTTGCACTTTTATACACTTGTCAGTTTTATGCCTTCAGGGGGATAGATTTTATACAGGAGCAATCCTTTTCCCCTTTTCCTTTGTACCAGAGTCAGACTGTTAATGTCACACCTGGAATGTAGTTCCCTCAATATCCCCCCATTCACCGCAGGTATTATTAACTATGAAGTACATGTAATGTACAGTGCCTCATTATGTTATAGAAACATTGAATGTGATGGCAGATAAAAGCCTCTGCCCCCCCCCTCTCCCCAGTCTGACCATTTTTTTTATTTTCATACCTTCATTTTTTTGCTGCAGGCCCAACTTGATCTACTGCGCAATCTCTGCCCACCCCCATTCCATACCTCTATGATTCCCTTGTGCCTGTCCCAGGCATTTTTGAACCCCACCACTGCTTACACCTCCACAGCCTCCTCTGGGATGCTGTTCCAGGAATCCACCACCCTTTCTGTGAAGAAGTACTTCCTCACATCCCTCCTGAAGTTACCCCCCCCTCCCAGTTTCATAGCATGCTCCCTTGTTCTAGGGCACCATTTTCTCTGAAAAATACCTCCCTCCTGTACCTTATTCACCCCTGTTTGGTATTTAAAGGTCTCTGTCATATCCCCACCTCCCTCATCTCCTACATATTTAGCTCCATAAGTCTCTCCTCATAGGGCTTTTGATGCAGACCCTACAGCATTTTGATAGCTCTCCTCTGGACTGCCTTCACTCTGTTTATGTCCTTCCTGAGATGTGATTTCCAGAACTGAACACAGTACTCAAAATGAGGTTTTACCAGCAATCTATATAGAGGCAGCACCACTTACCTTTTTCTGCTGGCCATACCCCTTCCTATGCATTGCATCCCAGCATCCCACTAGCCCTTCCTACTGCCTTGTCACACTGTCTGGCCACTTTTAGGTCATCCAATATGATTACTCCTAGGTATTTTTCCTGTAAGGTCTTTGTCAGTATCACTCTGCCCATTTTGCACTCCACTCCTGGGTTCCTGCGGCCCAAGTGCATTATTTTGCTTTTGCACTTTTTTACATTAAAACCCAGCTGCAATATCCTTGACCACTCTTCCAGTCTTTTCAGATCCCTACCCATCCTTTCCACACACACACCCAGGTGTTCCCAGAGTATCCACTCTGCTGCAGATTTTGGTGTCATTTGAAAGAGGCAGACCTTTCCTTTCAGTTCCTCTGCCATGTCACTTAAAAACTTATTGAAGAGTCCCAGCAGTGATCCCTGAGGTACCCTGCTGGTCACCCTCCCTTCCTCTGAGTGAACTCCATTTACCACTACCCTCTGTGTCCTGTCTGCTAACCAGTGTCTTACCTAGGTTACCACCTTATTTTCCACCCCAAGTTCCCCAACTTGCTTACCAGTCTCCTGTGTGGAACAGTGTTGAATGCCGTGCTGAAATTCGGGTAAACCATGTCCCCCGCGCCACTCTTATCCAACTCCTTGGTCACCCAGTCAAAGGAATGTTAAGGAATGTTAAGTCATATCCTCGTTCTATGGGCATTATTATCTACTGCTGTTTCATCATCTCTTATTATACTGAAAATACTGGCATATAGGTTAAATCTTGTACAATTAAAACTCATCCTTCCACGCATTGTGTATGTTTACTGCTCATTTATACCTATAAAACTAAATCCCCATGAAGTGTGATTTACCCCTCATGTATGCAGCTATGAACATTTTAAAACAGTTTCTCTTACAGCTTACTTTTTTTATTTTAAATTGCCTCCTATTTTTTCAAGCTTTCGAATTGATCTTTTTCATGGTTCATTTAGGTGCCTTTACTGCCTTCAGTTTACATTTCAAATTGCTTCCTAAATGTTTCAGTGGCTTACTCTTTTCCTAGCTTGTTCTGCCAGTGTCCTCCGATGCTTAAAGAGCAAATGACATGATCTGTAGGTTAGGGCAGGCAACTCATACTAAATAGTTGCCTGTCCAAGGAGCTAATTAAGCCTATTATTGTTTTTGTTTCCATTGAGTAATTAAAAAGAAACTTACCAAGCTGGGCATATAACTGTAAGTTTCTTTTTTATTACTCAACATAAAATTCATATTAGGCTTAATTAGCTCCTCGAGCAGGCAACTACTTAGTATGAGTTGCCTGCCCAGAACATGTCACTTGCTCTTTAATATTGTTTTTCCTTTTTCTGGTGCGCCACTGAAATGAGAGATGTTATGGGGTTTGATTAAAGACAGGATTCCTAGTTTCACTAATTTTCACTCGTACTGCAATTGCTCTCATTATCTTTCTTTTATCTGGTGTTTACATCTTGGGTCGGATTTTCAGAGCCCTTGAAAATCCTGCAGCTGCAGGAAAAACCTGGTGCAAGTGGGTTGTCACTTGTAGAGCTGCAGTTTTTCCTGCAGCTGTGGTATTTTCAAAAGTGGAGCTGGTTTGCAACCGGCTCAATGATTTGCAGCAGCTTGTGGCCTTTTTTTTCAGCATGGCTGCAGGGAAGGTTCCATGTCATAACGGACAGCGAGTGTACATCGCCGGAAAACCAAAACAGCGATGTACACTCCCAGCGAGGCAACACTGGTGAAATCAAGTGATTTTTATGTTATTTATGTGTGGGGCTGTGCCAGCATCCCCCTTAAAAAGGATTCTCAACTCCAGTGGGGTGCATATCAGGAAGGGGGAGGACCTTGTAAAAAGAAATAAGTCCCACAAGCAAAAACACAAAATATTGTGTTCCTCCCCAGCCACAAACCCTGTGCCCTCCCCACTGCAGCCAGCCATCCTCACCACCACACCACACAGCCAGCTTGGCAGCTTCTCACTGCACTACCTCCCACATATCTTCCCTACTCTTCCGTTCCCTGTCCTGTGTTTCTGGTTGCCTTGCTGTTCACCCATTGCTATCCTTTCAGAGTAGCTCACATAATGAGCACTGAACTTGAGTCACTTATATCCAAGTCACTCAAGTTCAGTCACCGTTTTGATGGGTTACCGCTGGAATAGTTATGCCTGGTGGAAGCAGGTGGAACATCCCCTGCAGCTACGCCGGCTGAAAATACAAATCACCGCAGGTGTGGAGATTTTGCCCTGTGGCTGGGGCTGTGGCACAGGACTTAGTTCCCACATCGTTTGAAATCTAGCCCCTTATCTTTTGCAGTATGTTTTTTTGTAATTTATAATAGGGGCCACACTGCCTATCATCAGCATTGATGTATTTGTATTTACAACCTCTGCTGTATCTTCTGGTTTACATGCTTTTTGTCAAATTCTTGCACAACATTGTGTTTGTTTCCATTATTTCTAGTAGTCCATGCTCTTTCAGTCCTGTAAATGCTACACTTACCCTTTTTCCTTAAGAACATGTGAAGTTGTTGTATTTTCCACTAGATGGCACCCTTATCACATTTAACATGTGTAACCTAAGTCATTTATAATTATATTTTGCATGTGCTAGTTTTAATGGGGGTCATTGCAAGAGAGTCGTCTCATCTTTGTCCTAAACTATTACTAAATTAGCTGACATAGTACTCTTAATAAACATATTTATTCATTGCTGTTTTTACTGTGGGTTTAATCGGTGTCTGGTTTATATTTAACCTTTTATTGGACCAACAAGAAATACACAGAACACAAGCTTTCAAGCTGCACAGAGTCATTCTTCAACCTGAAAGCTTGGGTTCTGTAAATGTCATGTTGGTCCATTGAAAGGTATCAAATCACCAATTTGTTCATCTTTTTGTACAAGAACTAATATGGCTACAAACAGGTCTTTATATTTAACCTGTCAGTGTTGGTGTGTGTGCATGTGCAGTATCCTATACTGTTCATGAGTAGACTAACATGGGTACTTTTAAAACTATTAGCAGCAGCATTTGTTAGTCACCATGTACTTTTTTGGGGGCAATAATGATTTTTTTTTCTGCAAACAACAACAACAACAAAAAATCTACTCTTTTACTTTCATTTTCTTTCATTCCTCAACTGTGATAGAGGATTTATGAGTTTTGAAAAGTTTTTGCTCTCTTTCCACACCCACCATGAATACATTTAATGCTATGTTGTGGTTCTAAACTATTTACCATCAGAAACGTGTGGAAGCAGCTGGCCAGTTGTTGGTGCAGTGGTGTCGCTACTGCTCGTGACACTGACGACCGGGTTCAGAAGTGAGCCCAAGGTGTCAGAGGGTCCTCCAGAGGGGAAGGTGGGGAAGAGTTTGGTGCTTGACTGACCCCTGGCAGAAGCCAGGGAAGAGGCATCCCGAGCTGAAAAGTAGGGGAGAGATGGCAGACATTGGTGCATGGGCCTTGCCGTCAGTGCAGGCCATGTCTCCCATTGGGAGAAAAACTGAAAAACTCTTGGTCATGCAGGAGGACCGTCAACCTCCACAGGCCCTGCACCTGGTGACTCAGGTTCCTTCTGGAATCTGGATCCAGTCCTGGTGGGTCAAGGGACTCCCCATCACCCTGCCACAGAGAGCAAGCCATGGAGTCTATGGGGGAAGAAAGCACTGCGGGAAGCCGGGGTGATAGGTCTGGGAGGACTGGCATGAAAGAGGGCCAGCTGGGAAGGGGAGTATTACAAAAAAAAAAGAAACACATAGAAGTACTATCCTAATACAACAACAGTATGCATTTGGTATGTACATTCCAAAGGTATCCTCAACAGAAGAAAGTTTTAAAACTGGCGAGTGGCAGCTATCTTTAATGACTTGAGTCATTCATTACAAAATTAGTTTTAAAAGCAGTGGGGAAATATCTGAGAAAATTAAAAATACATTGATTAGGAATCTAAAGATGTTACAAACACATTTTTGATAAAAAAAAATATGATGACAATTTTTTGTCAGCTAACAAACACTGCTGCTTTAATACAGCAGAATACAGTTTCTGTTAAGCTTCACCCCCTGATGTTTGCTTTGTACTACTATAGCTTCCACTTCCACAATTTTATCCATAATTACCTCTCAATCTGTGGATGCGTTTCTTTTTGTGAAGTCCAGTTAGTGCTGCAGACTCTAGTCATTAGTCAAGCCTAAAAGTACAATACAATGTAAGCCACATATTTATTTATTTAAATATCGGTCACTGGAAGAGGTACATTGATCTGAGGTTCATTTCCAGGTGTGACCAGGGGACACTTATTAAGTGACACTATTCTATGTGAGTGTATTCTTCTTTCTACCAGTGCCACCACCAGTCTCCAAGTGTTTCTGCTCCTGAAATAAGCCTGCAGTACTATGCCCACTAGTGCCACCACCTGTCTCCAAGTGTTTCTTCTAAAATTGGACTGCAGTACTATGTCCACTAGTGCCGCCACCTCTCTCTCCATGTATTTCTGCTCCTGAAATAAGTCTTCAATACCATGCCCACCAGTGCCACCACCACTCTCTAGGTATTTCTGCTCCTGAAATAAGTCTTCAATACCATGCCCACCAGTGCCACCACCACTCTCTAGGTATTTCTGCTCCTGAAATAAGTCTTCAAACCATGCCTGCCAGTGCCACCACCACTCTCTAGGTATTTCTGCTCCTGAAATAAGTCTTCAATACCATGCCCGCCAGTGCCACCACCACTCTCTAGGTATTTCTGCTCCTGAAATAAGTCTTCAATATCATGCCCACCAGTGCCACCACCACTCTCTAGGTATTTCTACTCCTGAAATTGGTCTTCAATACCATGCCCACCAGTGCCACCACCACTCTCTAGGTATTTCTGCTCCTGAAATAAGTCTTCAAAACCATGCCCGCCAGTGCCACCACCACTCTCTAGGTATTTCTGCTCCTGAAATAAGTCTTCAATACCATGCCCGCCAGTGCCACCACCACTCTCTAGGTATTTCTGCTCCTGAAATAAGTCTTCAATACCATGCCCACCAGTGCCACCACCACTCTCTAGGTATTTCTACTCCTGAAATTGGTCTTCAATACCATGCCCACCAGTGCCACCACCACTCTCTAGGTATTTCTGCTCATGAAATAAGTCTTCAATACCATGACTACCAGTGCCACCACCACTCTCTAGGTATTTCTGCATTGAAATAAGTCTGCAATACCATGTCCACCAGTGCCACCAGCACTCTCCAGGTATTTCTGCTCCTGAAATAAGTCTTCAATACCATGCCCACTATTGCCACCAGCACTCTCTAGGTGTTTCTGCTCCTGAAATGTCTTCAATACCATGCCCACCAGTGCCACCAGCACTCTCTAGGTATTTCTACATTGAAATAAGTCTGCAATACTATGTCCTCCTGTACAGCTACCAGTCTCCTGTTAATTTTGCTACTGAAATAATCCTGTAATGCTATGCCCACCAGAGCCACCACTGATTGCCAAGTATTTCTGCTCCGAAATAAGCCTGTAATACTATGCCCACTAGTGCTGCTACCAGTCTCCAAGTGTTTTTGCTCCTGAAATAGACCTGCAATACTATGCCCACCTGTGCCACCACCAGTCTCCAAGTGTTTCTGCTCCAAACATAAACCTACAATACTATGCCAGCCTGTGCCACCATCCTTCTCCAAGTGTTTCTGCTCCAAACATAAACCTACAATACTATGCCCACCTGTGCCACTACCAGTCTCCAAGTGTTTCTGCTCCAAACATAAACCTATAATACTATGCCCACCTGTGCCACCACCCTTCTCCAAGTGTTTCTGCTCCAAACATAAACCTACAATACTATGCCCACCTGTGCCCCTACCAGTCTCCAAGTGTTTCTGCTCCAAACATAAACCTACAATACTATGCCCACCTGTGCCACCACCCTTCTCCAAGTGTTTCTGCTCCAAACATAAACCTACAATACTATGCCCACCTGTGCCACCACCCTTCTCCAAGTGTTTCTGCTCCAAACATAAACCTACAATACTATGCCCACCTGTGCCACCACCTTTCTCCAAGTGTTTCTGCTCCTAAATAAGCCTATAATACTATGCCCTCTTGTGTTGCCACCACTTGTCAAGTGTTTCTGCACCAGAAATTAGCCTGCAACTCTATACCCACCTGTACCACCACCAGTCTTCAATTCATTTGGCTTCTGAAATAACCCTGCAGTACAATGTCCACCTGTGCTGCCACCAGTCTCCAATTAGATTTGCTCATGAAATAAGTCTGCATTACTATGTCTACCAGTGCCACCACTCCTCTCGAAGTACTGAATTTCTGCACCTGAAATAAGCCTGCAATACTACAGTATGCCCAGCAGTATGTCACCAGACTTCAAGTGTTTCTGGTCTTGAAATAAGCAACAAAAGTAAAAACTGCTCCCCACCATAGAGACTAGCTAGGTTCAAAAACAAATCAATGCAGAGCAACAGTAAGAACTGTCCCAGGGTGTGGGTGTAAAAGATAGACACTGATTCAATTCAGTAGGAGGAAGTATAGCATAGTGGTTAAGGGCACTGAGCTGCAAACTTGGAGACCAGGGTTTGAATACCATCAGCCCCCACCTGCATACTGTGTGACACTGACCAAGTCACTTAACTTCCTTGTGCTCCCAGGTCACACCTGGAAACAAGCTACGACTTAGTGTGCTTTCTTGGTTAAACAATTTTCCCTTTCAGATCATATAAGGTACAACATGCTTGCTGTGTGAATTTATTTCAAGAAGGTTCCAAAAATGAAAAACACAAGGAAATAAAAATTAATAAAAGAAAATAAATCATTACATAACATTTGTCAGGATGCATCAGTCAGAATCCCATAACATCACTGGGATCCTTTTCCCATCTGTGCTTCAGATTGCTTAGAGGACATGAAGACTGCATGTCCCTCTCTCAGGCAGACTGAAAAAACAAGGCTGCTTGCAAATGTTTTCAAGGCTGTTTGCAACTGGTTCTGGGCAGTCTACAAAAACAAGGCCGTTTATATCAGATACCATTATGAATTTAAAGTAAGATAAATACATTCTCCAGCCTTTTCCCTATCGAAGGAAACTTTTCTCTTACACTAAATTTGGCTTACTCAGAGACCAAACCACTATGGAGCATATAACATTCTCAATGTATTTTAGGCAATCAAATATATTTTATACTACTGTATATGTGCTGCATAACAACAGTGCAGCACAAAATGGCTCATATTTTAAAAGTGAAAATATTTAACAACATGTATCTGTTTTTATATTGGAAAATGTAGAGAAAAAAACAACAACAAATATGTTGCAGGTGATACCTTTTATTGGACTAACAAAATGATTTCCTGAGACTAGCTTTTGAGAGATAATACTCTCTTCTTCAGGTCAGGTCAGTGACCTGTGCTAGCTATTACATTGTTTTGTCACTTTGAGCCATACAGGATGCATTTTAGAGGGACTTGAAAAGGACCAGTAAAAGACAACTGGATCTGTAAAAGGTTAAATTCAACAGGAGGCCTATAAGACATCTTGGAAACACATGGGCAGACTAGATGGACTACGGTCTCCTTCTGTCGTCACTTTTCTATGTTTCTTTGTTTCTATGAAACATAGAATAAAGAAGAAAAAAGAGGGGGGGATTCTGTAGGTGGCCATCCTGACAGAACAGGGAGAGGATAGTTTAGTATACAATAGTTGCAACAGTGCTGTTGCAACAGGCTTTAGAAAAATAAATTAGAATAGAGTCCCTTTAATATTCAGGTAGGATCACCAGCCCTATCACAAGAACCACACAGTCAACAGCAATAATATGGCACTAGTGAATTTCTTTGCTCAGCAAAAGCTGCAAACACTCACATATAAAGCCCAGAAAGTGTAAAAACACACTTGGAGACACCGCCACTGAACTTCAGGCTCTCTGACTGGTTTTGCGTTACTGTGCATCCTCAAGGAGTGTGGCATACTAGAACAAGAGCCATGTAGTGCATGACAGTTAAAGTGACACAGTATTGTACAATTTGTTATAGAAAAAGTTGGCCACCTAGCGCAGACATACTTTAGTTGTGCTCTGAGGATGCTGACATCGAAATAAAAAGAAGCCTCTAAAGTTGTTGCATCATACTGTGTATGCAGTTTTAATGTCTGAAAAATGAAAGGATTGATTCAGCATATCCTTGGAGGAATAGTTGTCATCACAAATTTATCCTCTTTAAAAATATTTCTGACCAGAAATCAGCCCCTGTCATCCCAGAAAACCTGTAGTCAGACCAAGATCCCCAGCCCAGGAGGGTTCTGTCTCTGCTTCACATTCCCCCTCTAAACTGGTTCTTTCTAAACCTAAACCCATTGAAGGGAGTGCTGGTACCTAGGAAAGCAAGTTAGCAACATCCTCAGGTCCGTCGCATGCAAAATATACCCTGGCAAGTCTTCTAGTAGAATCGTAACCGCATTGGTTTCAGTGAGCGGGTCTGAACAAACAAAAGCAGCAGAACCTAAAATCCCTAGCAGCAACAGTGGCTACCCAAAGATGTCTCAAAGCAAAGTGCACACAAGGTATGCAATGGGGGAATGCAACTGGCAAAATACTCGAGTTTATCCAAAGATTAGAAAGGAAATTTGAATCAGCCATGGCAAAGGGGGATTTCATACAGAATGAAGCCGAACAAAATAAGGATAATATAGTAAGTAAGCAGAAACAGCTACAAGAAAATACTGAAGCAGTACATCAAAGGTTTCTTATAGCTGGCCCAGTGGTGACGAGTGCTGAGGAATAAATGCCTTACTTGCTGGCATGCCAGTGAGCTGGGTTCAGGAATGAACTGGGCTACTTGTCAGTTGGCCAGGGGATGAAGATCAACCATCCCAGCAAATGCTCTCTTCCTCCAGGGATGAAGGGCAGCCCACTCTGCTGCAACACCACCCCCTTGGTTATCATTAGTGATGGTGCACCAAGGAGTAGCAGTTCAGGGAGGGATATTCCTGATGAGAGATGCCAGTACATCCAATGATGGGCATACATCAGTATTCATCTCCATGGAGTGTCTGTGGGTCAAGGAAAGAAAACAGGAAACACCGCCGGTGACAAGATGAAGTGCACAGCTCATTGCAGACTCCACACCATCTACTGGGCAAAGGAACCAATGTACAGAGCAAAATCATCAAGAGGGGTCTTGGGGGACCCCTGATTGCCCCGCCACAAACCTGTGGAGAAACAGGTGGATCATCTGGATAAGTTCCAGAATTGGGGGTGATGAAGTTGGGAAGCATTAGGGGCAGAAGGGGACCAGCCAGGCAACAGGGAAAAAAGGGTTTCTGATCAGGTTAAAGTGGCTGAATTGTTGAGTATTGACATGGCAAAAGACAATTACAGTATTAACAGGAAAGTCAAAATGTTGGAAACCCAAACAAGACACAAGAACTTGAGAACTGCAGATCTGCCACTTAAAATGGACAATGAATGATATTACTCTTGATCTTGTTAAAGATATTTTTATTTCTCTTTATGGCCTGCCGCTTGATAATCTGCAATTTTTTAAAAAGCTTTCAGAGTTCAAAAAAAGTCATAAAGCAGTCTGGATCTCACGAATGAACAGATCAGGAATCCAAAGTGACAATTTTCATATCATTGGCCTTTGAATCAGATAGATACCTCATCCTAAAGCTTTCAAGGATCCAGTTTGTGACACTTGGACAGCTGGTTCAGATTGCTCTGATTTTGTAATACAAAAATGTGTTATTAAGTGTCTCTCATGAGACGTCCTGTGCTCCTGGGATAACCCCGGTTTCAGTTCAAAGGACAGGATATGTTAGACAGCAGATCTCTGTATGTGATTAATTTCCAAGAACTCACATTTTATAGCCTTGTTTAGGATCTGTGTTGCTTGAAGCCAGGAACTAAAATAACCAATTTATGACGTCCTCAGGAAGGGCAGTTAATTTCAACTGGTGCTGAAAAACTATGTTGCAGCTAGTTGAGAAAACTGCAGAGTTGTAAAAGTTCAGTAATGTCCTTGGTAAAGCAGGAAAACACACTAGATCAAAGGAAAGACTGAAGATCAAAGGGTCATATGGGGAAACAAGTTTTTGTTGATGTCACCTTATTTAATATACCCCCTGAGTGATGGGGCATCCTGTGTGTATTAATTTCTATATTTTACAGGAAGGAGCTAGGTGGAATCATGGAAGGGGCAGGTTTAGAGACAGTTTCACTGTATTCTGTATTTCCACTTAGAGACATTCCTGTTTGGACTGTCTTGAAACATCAGCTAACTAAAGCACTGTAAGAAGGTATACATTAGATAGACAAGTCTAAGTGTATTGTGGTAGGAGTTTATGTTTGCATTTTGCCGTGTTCTTTTAAGTGATTGTATGTTTTGTGATATATTGTTCTGTGGTTACATATTACATATTTTACTCATTTTAAGTAAAACCTCTTATTTTAAAGAGACTGCCTGTGTCTTCTCAGTCCTTCCTTTTTGCCTGTGATGCATGGATGGTTAAGATTTTGACAACACTGTTCATAAGCTCAATGGTATTCCAAACTGGAAACAAGGTAAGAATTTATCTAAGGTCTTTCATAGAGTTTTTAAAGGTTCATTTTGTATACCTGGTTAGGGTCCCATAGACGAACGATATCTGGCATTCCCTGAAGAGCAAAATTATCTGATCCTGTAGAGTTGGGTATGCTAGCAAGAGGTTCACAGTTTGAATCCCTCCAGAACTTGAGATCAAAGGTGATTTGGACCCACAAAACAGACAGGAGGCTTACCCTGTTCACAATACTGTGCTTGGAGTTGGCACTATGGGAGCAGAGGGCCTGACCTGCTGAGTGGGGTTGTGACAAATTTGATTGGCAGCAGTGTGCATAATTTTGGTAATACAAGTTATTGTTCAGTGTGTCAGCTTAATACTGTCAGCTCAGTTGCAAAACAAGGCAGTGATTTATTTAAAAAAAAAGGAAACAGAACTATATCACTTGGCTTACAGTCAAGTTCCTACCTGTTTTATTTTTCTTCTAATGTGCAAGTTAGAGTAGCCATAGTTAGGGAAGAAGATGTCTTCCAACTACAGTGGGCACACTGCAGACTACTTAAAGCAGTTGTGCAGGGACAGAGGAGTCATGTGCAAGGTGAAAGCTACCAATTAGAACTTCATGGATGCCCTGATGGTAGCAGATACCCAGAGCATCAAGCCACAGACAGTGACTGTAAGGGACCGAACATTGAGCATGGAAGGGCTAGCGGCCAGTGCAGTGTCCACATCCAATGAAGAGTGCAGCAGGACCAGTGCCAGTGAAGGGCCACAGCAGCAGGGAAGGGTCATCAGTTTTCTGGAGCCAGAAGTGTTCAGGCTACAGATTGATTTGTGCAGAATGGAGCTGGAGTTCCAGGAGAAGAGAAAGTGGGAGCAGCGGGACACTGACCGTGAGGAGCATGAGTGCCAGTGAGCTGCAGAGGAGAAGAGGGACCGTGAACAGTGAGATGTGGACTGAGAGGAACGAGGGCACCAGAGGCAACATGAACTAGAGAAGCTACGACTCCAACCACCAGCACCAGAGCAGGTAAGTGGCTTGGGTTTAACTGGAACTACAGGACTGGGTTACAAATTGAATTCCAAATTGATAGCTGAATTTAAAGAGGGGAGGATATGGATGCCTTTTTAATTCTTTTGAAAAAGTTTGTATTCAGGCTAAAATTCCTAGGGAGTCCTGAAGCTTCCAGCTATCCCTGCTACTTACCAGGAAAGCTCGGGATGCATTGGGTCAAATGGACAATGAGGACAGTAATGATTACAGCAAACTTAAAGCTGCAAAGTTAAAAAAGTTTGAATTAACTGCTGAATCATACAGAGCTAAATTCTGTAAGCTCAGGAGAAGCCCTGACATGAGCTATGAGGAGCTTGCCATGAAACAACGTCAGTTTTTAAAACATTGGTGGGAAGGAATTGAAGCAAACTCTGTAGATAAACTTGAAAATGTGATTCTGTTAGAACAGTTTTTCTGGGCATGCCCAGCACAGCTGAAAACCTGACTGGAGGACTGAGATCGCAAAACAATGCAAGAGGCAGCTGAACTCTCAGACTGCTATGCCAAGGGCAGACCTGCTCTGAGAGCGAATGGGGTGGGCATGGCAGTACAGAAAGGGAAAAGTGCACCTTCAGGGCAGCTAAAACCCTCACTGCCTCCACCGAAACCAGTTAGCCTAAGGTTTCAGAGAAATTATTTCTCTGAGAAAAGAAATGAATGTTGGTTGTGTAAAGAAACTGGGCATATTGCCAGACAGTGTCCCAAAAGGACAAGCATTACACAACTGGGGGCTAGGAAAGAAGTGGGCTGTTTGTGTAACCCTGGAAGCATGCCTGTGAACATGAAGGAACACATGCACCCAGTCATGGTGAATGGTGTACAGACACAAGGGTTAAGGGACACAGGTGCATTCCTGACATTAGTAAAAGGGGATCTGGCACAGCCTGGTCAGCTTATACCCAATAAATATGTCACTGTACAAGACTTTACTGGTGAGGAGAAAACATTACCCCTCGTTAGTGTCCTTCTAGACTGTGGTGAAACAGGGGGAACTGTGCAACAGGTGGCTGTAGCCAAAACATTAGCAGTGGACGTCATCCTTGGCAACAATCTCCCATAGGGGATGGTGTGTGCAGTTACCTGTAGCCAAGTGGCAAGGGACAATTTTAGTTCCCTGAACCCCACAGAAGCCATTGTGGAAACCACTGGGAGGCTAGTTCCCCAGCCTGTGTCTCCTGATATGGAGACTAATGAAAAGGGGTAGACATTTCCCCAGTAGCAGTTAACCACACAGCTACAGAGGGTTACTCTGAAGAGGGAGGGGTGACCCATTGTCAGTGGGTTAGGAATGACAATAATCCTGACTGCCCTGATGCTAGTGCTAGGGACCCTAGTTTAGAGACTGAAGGGAACCTGTCCCATACCTTGGGAATGTGTAAGGAGTTTGCAGCTGCTCAAAAAAGTGACACTAGTCTAGTGAAGCTGAGGGCTTGGGCAGACTCTGACGGAGCACAAGGAGGTGACAGTAAATATAAGGTTTATTGGGAAAATGGACTGATGTATACTCAGGCTGTGCAGACAGAGTGAGGGGTGCTAGGCAGGCAGCTTGTCATTCCCCAGGGGTATCGTGAGCAGTTGCTCAAGATTGCACATGATATTCCCTTGTCTGGTCATCTGGGACTTGCACGCACTATGCAGCAGTTGGCCCAGAATTTCTATTGGCCCAACTTCACCCAGCAGGTGAAGGAGTATTGCAGATTTTGTCACCAGTGCCAAGAAATAGGGAAGGCGGGCAAGACAACCCAAGCTGCCCTAATTCCATTGCCCATAGTGGAGGAGCCATTCCAGAGGGTGGGAAATGATATTGTGGGGCCTTTAAATACTCCTAGCTCCTCAGGGAAGAGATTCATCCTGACTGTGGTGGATTATGCCACCCGGTACCCAGAGACAGTTTCCCTATCCTCACTGAGGGCAGACAAAGTGGCAGATGCCTTACTTGGGATTTTCTCCCGTGTTGGGGTTCCCCAGGAGGTTATCACCTATCGAGGGTGTTCCTTCTTGATGGACCTGATGAAATGTTTTCTGGATGAGGTGTGGGGTGGTGCAGAGATGCATGACACCATATCACCCACAAGCCAATGGGCTTGTGGAAAGATTTAATGGCACCCTGAAGTCAATGCTCTGGGTGTTTGCTGAACAGCATGGGAGGGACTGGGAAAAATACTTTCCTTACCTGTTGTTTGCATACAGGAAGGTGCCCCAAGAGGTGACAGGATTTTCCCCCTTCTAACTCTTATATGGACGCTGGGTACGTGGGCCTCTAGACTTGATCTGGGAGGGCTGGGAAGGCAAGCACGCCACCCAGGGAACTCCCATAGTGGATTACATCCTTAGGTTTAGGGAAAGGCTGATGGAGCTTATGGGGACAGCCCAGAGCAACCTGGCTACTGCCCAACAGAAACAAAAAGTGTGGTATGACTGCAGAGCCAGAGGTCGCTCGTACATGGTGGGTCAAGAAGTCATGGTCTTTATTCTGGTCCGAAAAGACAAGCTGCAGGCTGAGTGGGCAGGATTGTACAAAGCAGTTAGGAAGGTAAATGACGTGAACTATATTATAGAGTTATATGACAGAAGACAGACAGATAGGATGTACCATGTCAACATGATGAAGCCGTATGCTAATAGGGCTAACATGGTGTTTGCAGTGTGTAGTCCTGGGAAGGGGACGGACAAAGGAGACCCCCTTCTGAACTTGCTTGAAGAAAGCAAGTGGGAGTCCTCTGTGGAGGCAGTAAAATTGTCTCCGCAGCTGACTCCAGACAAGATCCAGGAAGTAAGGGAGGTTTTAGCAGACTTTGCCCCCCTGTTTAGCTCCAAGCCTGGACTAACCCCCTTAGCGACGCACGATGTGGAGACAGGGACACAGACGACCATATGGCAGACAGCATATTGGGTGTCAGAGGCTGTCCAAAAGGACATTAGGAGGGAAGTGGATGAGATGCTGGATTTAGGGTTAATCCAGAGATCCCACAGACCCTGGGCCTCACCTGTAATCCTTGTGCCCAAGCCAGATGGCTCTACTCACTTCTGTGTGGACTATCATGGACTGAATGCAGTCACAAAGTCAGACGCCCACCCGATGCCCCAGACGGATGAATTCCTGGACAAGCTGGGATGGGCGACCTACCTTACAACTATTGACCTGACCAAGGGGTATTAGCAGGTAGAGTTATCAGACAGAACTAGGGAGAGTTAGGCCTTCATTACTCTGATAGGCTTATTTGAATTTAAAATAATGCATTTTGGAATGATGAACACCCCAGCCACTTTCCAAAGTTTGGTGAACCAGGTGTTAAATAGTGCTGAGGAGTACACCATGGCGTACCTGGATGACATTGCCATCTTTAGTGCCAGCTGGGAGAAACACCTGTCCCACCTTAGGAAAGTGCTGGGCAGGAAACAGAGGGCCGGGCTCACTGTTAAAGCTGAGGAGTACCAGATGACCATGGGAGAAGTGGCATACCTCGGGCATGTGGTAGGCTGGGGACAGCTCCGTCATAACCAAATAAAAATAGAGGTGATCCAGGCATGGCCCAGACCAGAAATGCAGATGCAGGTCAGGAGTTTTCTAGGGACAGCAGGGTACTATAGGAAATTTGTACCCAATTACAGTGCCCTGGCTGCTCCCCTATCTGACCTGATAAAGAAAAGGATGCCAAATAAAATTACCTAGGGACCAGCCTGTGAGGAAGCCTTTACCAGACTGAAGGAGGCCCTGTGCAGTGCTCCTGTATTGACAAGTCCTGACTATATCAGACCCTTTATAGTTCAGATTGATACCTCAGACGTGGGTATTGGGGGCAGTACTGAGTCAGACATCCAACCAAGGGAAAGATCACCTGGTAGTGTACCTGAGTAAAAAGTTACTTCCCAAGGAGCAGGCATACTCTACTGTGGAAAAGGAGTGTCTTGCGATAGTGTGGGCCCTAAAGAAGCTAGAGCCATACTTATATGAACAGCATTTTGTGGTACAAACTGACCACAACCCCCTGATTTGGCTGACACAAATGGGAAAAACTAATGGTAGCTTGTTAAGATGGAGTCTTGCTTTGCAAGGGTATGACATGACAAAACTTACATAGAGCTGGAGCGACCAATCTGAACTCAGTTGGCTTGTCTTGTGTCTATGAGGAGTGAACTGATTTGGGAAGCTCATCCCATGCAGGGGATAGAGCCCCCAAGTTCAGTCTAGATGGGGAGGATTGTGACACTTGGACAGCTGGTTCTGATTGCTCTGATTTTGTAATATACAAATGTGCTATTGAGTGTCTCTCATGAGACATCCTGTGCTCCTGGGATAACCCCGCCCCCCAAGTTTCAGTTCAAAGGACAGGATATGTTAAACAGCAGATCTCTGTATGTGATTAACTTCCAAGAACTTGCATTTTATAGCCTTATTTAGAATCTGTAGGAACTAAAACATCTATTTTATGATGTCCTCAGGAAGGGCAGTTAATTTCAACTGGTGCTGAAAAACTATGTTGCAGCTAGGTGAGAAAACTACAGAGTTGTAAAAGTTCAGTAATGTCTTTGATAAAGCAGGAAAACACACTAAATCACAGGAAAGACTCAAGATGAAAGGGTCATATGGGAAAACGAGTTTTTGCTGATGTCACCTTATTTAATATACCCCCTGAGTGATGGGGCATCCTGTGTGTATTAATTTCTATATTTTACAGGGAGGAGCTAGGTGGCATCATGGAAGGGGCAGGTTTAGAGACAGTTTCACTGTATTCTGTATTTCCACTTAGAGACATTCCTGTTTGGACTGTCTTGAAACATCAGCTAACTAAAGTACTGTAAGAAGGTATACATTAGATAGACAAGTCTAAGTGTATTGTGGTAGGAGTTTATGTTTAGATTTTGTCTTATTCTTTTAAGTGATTGTATGTTTTATGATATATTGTTCTGTGGTTACATTTTACATATTTTATACATTTTAAGTAAAACCTCTTATTTTAAAGAGACTGCCTGTGTCTTCCAAGTCCTTCCTTTTGGCCTGTGATGCATGGATGATTAAGATTTTTACAACACTGTTCATAAGCTTAAATGGTATTCCAAACTGGGAAAAGGTAAGAATTTATCTAAGGTCTTTCATAGAGTTTTTAAAGGTTCATTTTGTATACCTGGTTAGGTGCCCATAGACGAAAGATATCTGGCATTCCCTGAAGAGCAGAATTATCTGATCCTGTAGAGTTGGGTATTCTAGCAAGAGGTTCACAGTTTGAATCCTTCCAGAACTTGAGACCAAAGGTGATTTGGACCCACAAAACAGACATGAGGGCTACCCTGTTCTGTTACCCTGTTCACAATACTGCACTCGGAGGTTGGCACTGTGGGAGCAGAGGGCCTGACCTGTTGAATGGGGTTGTGACACAGTTCACTCTGTTTTATAAAGGTTATAGATTTAGTGTCTTTTCTGACTTTGCATACTCTACCCAACAACACCACAGGAAACTCTTATCATATCGGCAAGATGGGTTGGAGATGGGTGTTTAGTTTCATCTACTGTCACTGCCAAAGGTACACATTCTGCATAATGACAAAGCACATTTTTATTTGAGACTGATAAACTGGCTGCTCTTTTAAGAGGCCAATATGAGAAAGAATCCAATGCTTAGGGAGAATCCCCTACTCTAGCTGAAAAAGAGATTTCGGCTAAGGCACAAGCATTGGAGGGATTTGAATAAGTACAGTAACTGGAAGAATCATTCTGAATGACAAACTGAATAATACAGAATACACCTAATGGCTCTTTTCATTGTTTTAACTACTTTGTTAGCTGTAACTTAAGCTAACCTAAACATTGGGAAACATGCAGTAGAGGCGAGGTGATAAATTCCATCTAAGATATTTAACTTATGGTCTGATTAAGTAGTTATTAACTTCTGTTATTATGCAGCTTGTTAAACAAACATATTTTTTTTCTTAATAATGAATGTTCTCCCCCCCTGATGCTATAGACTTGGGGCCTAATTCTCAAAGCAGCTGCGGGAACAACTCTGTGCAAGTGGGTTGCCGCTTGTGGAGCCACAGTTTCTCCTGCAGCTACGGTATTCTCAAAAGTGGAACCAGTTTATGATTGGCTCCACAATTTACAGCAGCTTGTGAGTGTTTTTTTCCCCCATAGCTGCGGAAAAATGTTATGGCTAACGGGACAAGGCGTAACATCTCCCACGGCTGCAGCAGACTGAGGGCCAGACATTCAAAACTTAGCGCAGCGCTCTAACCGGTTGCACAGGATTAGCGCAGGATTAGCGCGGGACAGCCATATTCAAATAGGGAGATGGTGTGCTAAATGCAATAGCACCGGGCTAATAAGTGGAGTGGCAGGAACCTGCATATTGGCGCAATAGGATATTCAGAGATCTAGCGTTGCGCAATGCACCACTGCGCGGCACTTAACGCAGCGCTACTTACCGCCTATAAAAGGGAGGCCTAAACCCAAGGCAATCCACTGAGGAGGGAGTGGCCAGAACAGGAAGTACAGCACAATGTCTTTCTTTAGCAATGCTGTAGTGCTGCACCTGATGGAGCAGGCTGTGGAGGAGGATGAAAGACAGCAGGTCCAACAAGGCCCATTACCTAGACGAAGGAGACGATATGCTGCACACAGATGGTACCGGCCCAGAGTCTCCTTTGAGATCCTGCCTGATGAACACATCGTTGGCCGGTACAGGTTGGACAGGGGAATGTTGAGGCAGCTATGCGAACTCCTGCATGAAGAGCTGCAGCAGAACACCAGGCACAGCCATGCCATGTCAGTTGAGCAAAAGGTGATGGCAGCGATGTGTATCCCAGCCACTGGGACATTTCAGCGCCCAACGGGGGACACCATTGAGATATCGCAGTCCGCCACATCGTGCCTCCTGACCCAGTTCCTTGATGCTCTCCTGCCACAAGCTGGTGAGTTCATTGTATTCCCCAGCACGGCAGCAGAGCACACAGCAACCATGCAGCAATTCCATCGAGTTGTGCACTTACCCACTGTAATTGGTGCCATTGACTGCACCCATGTCCCCATCTGTGCACCACCTGGTGATGTCAGTGACCTGTATGTGAACAGGCAGGGCTTCCACTCCATTAATTGCCAGGTGGTGTGCGATGAGACAGGATGCATTAGCAATGTCTTTGCACAGTACCCTGGCAGTGTCCACGATGCCTTCATCTGGCACCAGTCCAAGCTGTGCTGGGCATTTGAGGAGGGCAGGATTCCATGTGGGCATCTAGTCGGTGAGTATGGGCAGCTAAAACAGGGTGATAACAGAGGGGAGGGGGGATAGGCCAGGGTAGCCATGGGAGGGGCAGGGAACAATGGTTCAGAGCAGCAGCGGGCACTGTGTAGGACACCAACAGTTACACCTGATTTATCTCCACAGGGGACAGTGCCTATCCCCTATGACCCTGGCTGCTGACACCAGTACCTCGGCCAGCAACAGGGGCTGAGGAACTATACAATGAGGCACATGCCACTACAAGGAACATCATAGAGAAGGTCTTTGGGATGCTCAAGATACAGAACCATTGCATAGACCAGTCAGGCGGTGCCTTACAGTACAGCCCTCAGAAGGTATGTCATATCTTCCTGGCCTGTTGTATGCTACACAACATGGCCCTGAACCATGGGATATGTGCACCTGAACCTGAGGTACATTCTGACAGTGAGCCAGAGCCGGGGGTAAGGGGGATAGTAGAACAACTCGAGCAGCAGGATCTGTGCATGGCCCGCCGGGCCATAGAGCACAGGAGCTGCATCATTGAGACACTGAACCAGGATGTAAGGTGAGTACAGAAAACACAGACAAATAAAATGTTGTCAACAGTACATTTAATGGTAGTGTATATACAGTACAGTGAAATCTGTGTGACAGATAGGTGCTGTACAAGTTGCCAGTGGTGCAGTGCGTGTGATGTGTGTGGTGTGTGTCTGATGTGTGTGGGCCACCACCATACCCCTCAACTGTAACACGGTATGAGGAACAGTACTACAGTTACATCACTGCAGCTACCTATTCCAGAGTGTGAGGACCTGTCCCACACTCAGTGGCAAAACTGTAAAGAAATTCCCCATTGTAGACGATGCAAACAAAAACAGACAATTAAGAAGAGGCAGCCTGAACAGATAAGCCAACAATGTAACAGGTCAGTCAGTTGCTGAGGGACTGCATTGAGAATGAGGTCCACATTCTGCTCAGTAGTATCACATCCTGAGAGGCACTGTTGTATGGTCAGAGGACACAAGAGTGAGGGGTATGGCCACCACCCAGGTGCGCACATGAAACAGCACTGTATATATGTGATGGCAGGGGCTGTGGCATGGGACTGAACAAAGGCCATGGAGGACTGTGACTGTGCAGGGGACATGGGAAGTGGCTGTGTGCATAGGCATGCAGGTGAGAGAGTCAGGGCCACAGCATGCATGTGGTGGAGCACATCAGCTATGTCTGCTGCCGTGCACACATCGCACGCCCTGTGGACGGGGCAAACTGCTGGGCATGCTACATGCTGAGGACATTGCTGAGGTAGAATGTGGTGAGGCTGGGAGGGCAGCCCATCTGTGGCCATGCCTTGAGGCCGGCACAGGAGTGGAGGGAGGGTGGCCATGACACCGTGCATGTCCTGTGGATGAACAGGAGGTAGGAGTTGAGGAGGTTGTGCCCACCCTACGCAAACCTCTGCCACGCTGCTGCCCATGTGAGGAATGGCTGCGCTGGTGTCTGGGTGCACCTTGCAGTACTGTGGTGATAGTGTTCTGCAGCACCACAGCATGGGCCTGCACAGCAGCAGTTAGGTCACCAAAGCCATGTCCAATGGTGCTGAGAACACGGGTCATCCTCTCCTCCGACCTCTGTTCAGCACGGGCAAGACCAGTGCTCACTGTCTCCCACTGCTGTGACAGATCATACTGCAGCTCCCTACGGAGATCATGGAGGTCCTGCTGGGTTGCATGCTGTGAGGCCAAGGCCTCCTGGAGCATGGGACATGCACCCTGGCCATCTTGTGCAGGTGCATCCTGCACCTGTGGCAGGGGTTGTGGCTGGCACTGGGCAGTGTGTTGTGGATGTGAACGGACCTGTGGTGGTGGCTGGCGGTGCATTGGCCACTGCAAATGTGGCCTCACAGGTGACTGAGCATGCTGGTGGACCAGCCCTGTGGTCCGTGCCCTGTGGGACATGTCCAGTGGGCAAGACTGTTCTGGAAGGGGAATAGCAGCTGTGGGCAGATTGGTGTCATGTGCCTGAGTACCCCTTGTCCCCAAATCAGGCATGGTGCCATCCCTCACTGCACCAAAACCTCTGGTGTCACCAGCTGCACACATAACCAGCATGTCAGGCTCCTCCGTTGCATCCTCTGAGCCGTGGTCACTTGTGACAGTCAGGATCACCACCTGCTCCCCACTCTGATCCTCCACCTGGGCATACTCAGGTGGATTCAGGGACTCCAGGAAGGCTGCATCCTCATCATCTGATGATCCAGCATATGTCAGTGCCTCATGACGTCTGTGAATGGACTTAGTGCTGACTGCCATGGCCACTGCCAGTCTAGATGTGGCTGTCATGTCTGATGTGGAAGGGCACACCTCTGCTGTGTATGAATCCTCCACCTCCCATACAACTGTGCCTGGCCTCACCTGGGACATCATCTACTGGGCATGTAATGCTGAAATGGAAGAGACTAATGTCAGTCGCTGCTACAGTGACCAGCTCACTCACCCTCACACCACTCCCAAAAATGCCACATGCACCCCCAGCAATGTGTGCCTTCCAGCATGCCCATGCAGACACCAGTGTGCATCCCATGCAATTGCAGCCTGTGCCCTATGAGCCCCTGCACCATGGCACACATGCACTCACATGTGCCTGCCAGCAGATGTCCACCACTGTGCCCCAATACCAGCCTTGCAATGGAACATACCCATGTGGGCCCTGTGCATGCACAATGACAGTAATGATTTGTGACTCTGTCCCCATGGTGTTGCTGTCCACTGAGTGGTGGATACATGCCATAAACGTACCTGCTCTGGGTGGTGTAAGCAGTGTCATACACCCACCACCTTTGACCTCACCGACTGCCACTGGCCACAGAGTAGAGGCTACTATGGCCATCAATGGGTCCCAGTCCCGCTGTTCAAGTGGTTGTGGTCCCCCACCAGCCTGCAGCCCATTCTGGATCCGCTGTGCCTCCTCCTCCTTTGCCCTGCACAGCAGGTCATTCCACCTTTTCCAGACGGCATCAGTGCTATGGCCACGATCACCTACGGCGTTTACTACTGTGGCAATCTCCTCCCACGTCAGCCGAACAGTGGTGTCCATCGACTTGTTCCTGTGTATGACCATCTCCTTGTCCTTCTCTGCATGTACCAGGGCACGCAGCTCATCTCCAGAAAATTTGTGGGCCCTGAGCCGCTCCTGTCCTGCAGCCTCACCTGTGTGGGACAGAAGGCAGGAAAAGAGTTAAACAGACTTGTGAACAAACATTGCATGGCTGTAACAGTAACATATGGCCATGATGCAACACACAGCTGCTATACATGCCCCCACCCCGGAGGAATGGCAACAGGGCATGCACGATGCACCTCAGTGCTGTGGAGTCCTGCAGGCCAGCACATGTGGAAGCCAGCTGTGTGTGTGTGCAGCACACAGTTGTGCTGCCCATGTAGCTGCCTGTGGCATGTGAGAGGTGACCTGGCTGCACATGTTGGCATGGACATGGGTGCACTGCAAGGCACTCACAAGGCCTACAGCCACAGATGGTGCCTAATGTGCACATGTGTTGGACCGTGCAGCCATGGCTGTGAATGCCTGACTCATGGTGCCCCACCGGCACATCCAGTACCATGCTGGGCCTCTGCACACCCAGCACCATGGAACGCATGCTGTGGAAGCATGGGTGTCTCCCAAAAACAGGGCTAGATGGCTGACAAGGACACACGTTCCACTAGGGGTGCAGCCTAGGCACCACTGCATGTGCCAGAGCATGTATCAGTGCAGCCACATTGTACACACATACAGGCGTGGTGTGTGTATAGGTGATCCTGGCACAGCTGTGCACAAGGCCTGTGTGTGCTTCACCATGTGTCGCAGTTGTGGGTACTGTACAACAATAAAACTGGGGTACTCCACTCCCAGCATGTGTGTCAACGCCTATCACACAATGGCCTGGATGTGCACACTGTAGATGGACCTGCCTGTCTTGGGGGTAGACACCGTGGACCACAACAACGTTGGTAATGCCCCTGCCCCTGACTGCACAGCGCTGTGCACAGACAGTCAGCAGCCAGGACCACAGTGTACAAACACTGTTAACTGCATGAGTACTGTCTGCCATGCCCATATGCACACATCATGCAGCACAACACAGGGGTGGGAGGTTGGCTGTCTGTAATGCAGGTGCTGGTCAGTGACATGGGTGACAGCACGGGTACCTGTGGCAGTTGTCACACTGGAGTACATGCACCCCACAGTCACAGTGGACTACTGATCCACTCCACAGTGCATCCTCCACACTGCTGATCACATCCCACTGCCATCTGCAGCACCACAGCATACAGTCAGTCTAGCATGGCCTGCACAATTGGCATTGGACAGTGCATGATGCTGGTGGGGCAACACTACCCACACAGGGGCAGTCAAAAGGGTCAAAGGGCCACCCAGCTCCCCCCAGTACCACTGCATACATGCCCAGCTACACTGCACCGGTCAAGCATCAGCTGCAGTCCCAAGCCCATTAACAGTACTCCACTGCTAGACGGTTCACAGATACCATAGCCTGCCACATACAGGCAATACAGGAGCAATGTGTGCGTGGCAGGGATGATACAGCCACACATGTGGTACTGCTACACCCGGAATCAGGTCCTGTCCTGCCAGACAGGCAGGTGGCTGGTATTGTCTGGGTCAGCCTATCGTCCATACAGAACAGGACTTTAAAGTATGTGTAGGCCTGATTACCCGCTGATATCCAACAGATTAAAGGCCTGGCATCCAAGTGGTGTGATGTCAGGACCACGTGAACTCATCTCAGCTATGTCTTAGCAGTGGGTCAACTAGACAGACTGCCACTGTTAGTTGGTATTCTACACATCTGGAATGTGCTTGAAAGCCTCAGTACAGTAGTCCTATAACATTCCAGTTGTCACAGTGTACTGTCACTGAGGCTATCGATCTCCATGGCTGATATAGGGGTTAACAATGGTACTATGCTGGCCCACAGTCATTCGGTCCATGTATCCCAATACTGTGTGTACAGTACCTACACATACATTTGACTGTACCGCAGAGTCAGTACTGGGGTAAGGCCCACTTACACGTGGTGGGGGGGATTCTCATGATGAGTCCCATCCACTAAACCTGACAATGCCTGATGTGCAGGTGATAACCATGGTGTACTCACCTCTTGTGGTTGCTAGGGCAATTGTAAGCCTCTCAAGCTGCGCACTCGAGGTTTACAGATGTCTTAGCAACCAGTCGAGGCGTTTACACCATGGTAATCACCTGTACACCAGCAAGTCTCCTGTATTACATCACACAGATCGCACATAGTATAATACACAGGTGATGACAGTGGATCAGCAAGTAGCACAGATGCCATGCGGCTGGGAGATCAGCCGGCTGTGGGTTCTAGTCCCACCCAAGGCTCCTGGGTTAACATCCCATAAGTGACACTGTAGTGCAGCATGAGGGGGGTGCTGCACTCCTGAGGTGCCATCAGTCAGGTGAGATGTTAGACCGAGGTACCATCTGCCTGCTCTGGAGGTAGGTCAGGTGGATATTAATGACCCCATGGCACATACCAAAATGTGTAGGGGAATATCTACGGTGCCATGGCCATGTACCCCCTATTCACAAGAATACCACAAGCAGCATAATCTGTTTCAAAGACATTTGGCATTTACCTGTATTCCCTTCCCCCTGGGTTGTGGTTGAAAGAGGCAGGATTTGTCTACGGCACGTACCCGGTCAGCAAACACTACAATAAGCAATACACATGACAGGCAGGGCAGCGCGATGCACAACCAGCATCCCCTGTCAGGTCGGGGTTCTGATTCCCATGGACCTTACAAGCTGTGCTCTCAGTGTCATTGGGCCTCAGAATCCTTCTGTGGCAGAACACACTGGTGCTGCAGAGTTGCCCATCCAGTATCCGCTGTGTGCTGCTGCAGTATTGCTGTCATTATGATGTTCTGCTGCAGTACTGATGTCACCACTGCTGCATGAGTGCATGGCTTGCTGGCACAGTGTTACCATCCTCACAGTACTGCAGTGGTGTCAGTAGTCTCAAACCGCTTGAAACATCACATGTTGGTGTCAGTATGGAACACAGTGCGGAGTAACACACTGCACACATGTGACATATGACAGCTATACAAAACATCACATACATGATGCCACAGTTATACACAACCTGTGTTCTGTCACCTCGAGCATCTGTGCTCCCAAGGTCACAGGGACTGAGAACCTCTCTGTGGCAGTGCATATGCCTTGAGCAGACCGGACCATACAACAGACAGAGTGGACATGTGTTACAGCCCTGACCTGGATGTCTGCCATCAGCCAGTGGTATCAAGCCATGCATACATGACATGGGGATACCCAACTGTTGTCAGCATGGTGACTACACAGAACATTCATGTATGGCAGCCTCATCCAGGGCACAGTCAGTTAGCAGTCATCTGTATCCCCCTTCCCCAGGTCCATACCTCTCAACTGTACCACAATACGAGGAACATTCCTCATGGTACAGCACAACAGCATGCTGTTCAACATTGTGAGGAGTTGTCCCGCATTCAGTGGTAACACTGTAAGGCACTATTCCACAGTAATTGATGCAGAACACATATTGCTCAGTTACTAACTGACCTCCTGATTATAAATGCAAATTGTTTCAGTGTTCTGGGCCTCTGAGGTGAAGTTTGTAGATGTGTTCCACATTTTGCTCATGTGTTCCACATATTGAGGTGCAGTATTCCACATTTGAGGGACATAAGATTGGGAGGTATGGCCAGGTTGTGCTTGGCACTAGGCACCCAGTCAACATAAACCACATCACAAACCTACTGATATGTCCCTTGAATTTTACCTCTGTCCACCCACATGCAGTACATACCTGGCTGACTCTGTGAGTGTTCCGCTGACATCCTGTGCTGCAGCAGTAATCACACAACAACATGTATTACCGATTAGCAACACAGGTGGGGCACTTTTAGCCCTTATATATCACAGCCGGGCAAACAAGCCTGTTAAGCATGCTAATGGGCCATTAATGATATGCTAATCTTCTTGTTAGCATTATGCATACACAATGACCAGCATTTGCATATTCTGTTTGAATATGGCAGATGATAGTGCCAGGCAAAGTGTTTAGCACAGGGCAAACCATATAGTGCCAGGCTATCTTGGCTATGCTTAGCGCAGCGCTGTAGCAATAGCACCACGCTAGGGTTGCTTTGCGCAGGTATGGCGCATGCGTGGGGTGGAGCAGTCCACGCTAACAGGTCCGCACTACTGTGCCTTAGCACTACACTAACCATGTTAGTGCGCTGCCACCGAGCATGCCTGGTACATCTGCATGGGGTCATGGCAGGGTCGCGCATGCGCATTGAGCACACTTCCGGTTAGCGCGGTGCTACTGCATAGTTCTGTGCGGTGCTAGGCTGAACTGTTTGGGAGTGTCAGGGTGTGTGGCCAGTCAGTTACCAGTACAGCAGTATCTTTCCCCTCTCTCATGTCAGCCATGTCTAGGAGTCGTAGGCAAAGGGCAGTGGTAGGCCGTGACAGGCGTTGGGATGAGGTGGAGATGGCCAACCTAGTTCAGCTAACTGAACAGCGCCATCGGCACCTGTTTGGACCAGTCCCGGAGGGTGACCATCCCCGTAGCCAGGTCTGGGCTTCAGTTGCCCGTCGCCTCACAGCAATCACGGGTATACCATGTGATGGTGAGAAGTGCCGCCACCGATATGTGGACCTCAGGAGCAGGCAGCGCCCACTGCTGGAATGATGCAGGGCGATGATTCGGGAGGGGACTGTGCCTGTGCCAGGTAAGTGATGACTCTCACCACGGTGATGTAATGGGTGGTGGGGATGTGTGTTGGGTGGTGTGCTTGTGTGCGTGTGTGAGTGTGTGTCATGCCCCATTAACATACCATCGAGGGGACTGTGTTGCTGTGCTGGTGGGGTCCAGCTAGAATCTACCATGCATTTACTGTTGCGCACCTTGTGTAATGATATGTGACTCGGTTTACTCTTAGACATGGGTTCAAGTCCCACTGACGTTTTACCATTCGCTACCTGTTCAAAAGTACACTTTAAATACTACTCCGATATGTTGGTCTTATGCCATGGGGACCTCCAATCAGTTGTGTGTGTACTGTGTGGGCCAGGAGGATGAAGCATCTTGGGAGTGTTGTCTGCAATGTCCTGCACTGTGGTGGCACACTGCCTCATACCACCTACTGTGGTGGCATGGACCCATGACACCTGGCCCCCTGCCACATCCACTGTGTTCTGCCATGCTGCCAGGGGGCAGTGTGCAGCTGTGCCTACTTTGTACATCCACAGTGTGTGGTTGGGTGTGTTGTCTGGGCCAACATCCCAACCATATCACACCCACTTGTGGTACATTGGCTCTCACTATGTGGCATGAGTGGGATGACTGTGGATCACTGACACATACAGTAGCAACACCTACACAGCTCCAAACACTGTCACCATGTTTGCACTTATGTTCCAGGGGTCTGTTAATCCATTGTATGGTATATGGTAAATGGTTTGCATCATTTACTATGGCTCTGTGCTTTCGTATGTGTCCACTGCATATGGGTTGAGTCCTCACAATGTGGTACAGGGTTCTTCTGTGACATACACTGAGGAGCATTCCTCAGAATGTGGTACTGTTGAGAGGTATGTGTCTGGGTGTGGTTCACTCCACCATCACTACTGTGTCTGTGCCATGACACTGGCCAGTGGGTCGGGTGACAGGTCCTTGGCATTGGTGCCTTGCTGTACTGCAGACTCATACGTACTGTACTCGGTTGTGTACGGTAATGCTGTGTGCATGTCACATCCCGTATGCCTTCCTGTCATCATTGTCATTCTATCTGTAGCCTTTGGGTTGTTGTATGCCACTGGGTTGTGTCTGTGTGTCCACATCTATTGTTGAGGGATTCGATACTTATGTTCCCTCATTATGGGTTGGGGACTCCTCTGCTTACAGTCTGCCTTGTGTGTGAGGGGGTACCATCCAGAGGGGCTGTGTACATATGATGGAGGGGGAGCTGTTGCAGCTTGTGTGTATGGGATGGCATTGTCAGGCACACATTGGCCATGCACTGTGCAGTCTGCACTGACCTGTGTCATGCTTGGAATGGCTTGGGTGGTGTACTGGGCCTGTGTGCCAGTTATGCATGTGTTGTGCTATGCCACCAGGGTCCAGGGTGGTCTTTAGCATACCGTGGTGGCTGACATTGTAGTAATGCTGCTGTACCATCTTCCCACTGCAGAGCACAGAGACCACACCGGAGACAGGAGGAGCGAGCCACAGGCCGACCAGAGGCCATCCACAGACAAGCGCAGGGTGCCTTCAATGGCGCAGTGGGCAGCGGAGAGCAGTGAAGGGGACGGGAGTGTGTTGCGTGAGTACTGTGTGCCATTGTGCTTTTCTACTATGTGTCTGAGTTGCCACTGCAGGCATTGGAGTGCTGTATCTGGTGTCATGGCACAGTTGGCTAGGTAATTCAGGCCTGATGTGATTTAGCTGTGTTGCATTTGGATTCCAGGGTGCTCACTTGGAGGGACCCCTTAACCATTGTGGCTACAATATGTACATCCACCTGGGGCTACAGTGTTCACACCTTACTTTGTGCTGGGGGGCACTGGATGCTTGACACCAGTGGCATCATTCAGTGCACCCATGACCGTTACATCAGTGGGGCCTGCTATGCCGGCTGCATGCATTTGTGTTGTCTTCCATGCCTCCAGTGCCTTGCCCTCTGCTGTGAAGCCTGTGACATGGCTGGCTCTATGTCTGATCTACTGTTGCCATTACTGCTATGTGCACTGCTATCTGCCATGTACTGTCATGTGTAACATGTTGCTGTTATGTCCACCATTGTGGCAGGATGCAGCAGATCTGTGCATGGCCGTTGGTCAGTCATTATGCCTAGAGGTGGGGGATTACTGGGGTCAGCCTGTTGTGCTGGCTGTTTCTGCTGCTGCAGTTGTCCTGTCTGCCATGGCAACACTGTTCTGCACTTCTCATGGCATGTCTCATTCACAGTACCATGTATAATGTGTCAGTATCTGTGCAGGACATGTTGTTAGTGCCTGCCAGGGCTATTCCCACTATGGCGAACAGGGGGTTGCAGTGTCATGTGGTGCCTGTATCTCCCTACCAGTGTAATGCCATTGTAGTGTGGACACTGGTATGTTATTGTGTGCCCTTGTCTGACCTCCATGGCGTACATGCACAGGGGCTGTTGGGGGGAGCCTCTGGATCTATGGTGCCACACAGGCCTGTGTGGCTGTGCATGTCATGTGTGCCTGTTGTGGCATGGGTGTAGGCAGGCATTCTCCAGGCACTCCATGGTGTGCTATTTTATTTCTGTGAGGTAGCAAATAGGCTCTGAACTGCTTCCTTTTTCCATGAAGCCTAACAAAGACAATGTTGTACCTTTCTGTGATTTCATTCATTGGGGTCTACGCTAGGAGGACTGGTCACTATGACTGTCTTTGTCTCCAATGGACAATACAACTGTACAGGTTGTGGGCTGGTCTGTGAGTGTCTTGGGGTGCTATGCATGGCTTTGTGTTTACTCATGCAGGGCAGCGCCCACTGTCATGTGTTTCATAAGTTGTATTTCTTATGCCACTGGTGGCAACATACACAGTCCTGGTGTATGTTTGTATATTGTCTGGATACACTCCAGGGTGGGGTAGCTCACCCTAACAATGGGGAGAGAGATAGCAGTGTGTCCACATGGTGTGCAGCTGTGACCTCCCCGGCTACACCCCTGCCTGTTGGCTCCAGCTGTGTTGTGAGGGCCATTGTCCCCTACAGGGTGCTGTCCTTCAGTCCCTGCAGTGCATGGTATTTGTGTACTGGTTATGCAGGTGTGCTGCAGGGGTTGTTCTGTGGTGGCATGGTGTGCTGGGTGTCAGATCCTGTGGCAGATGCTGCTCCCACAAGTGTGGGTGTGTGCCTCGCTATGCCTTGGCCACCAGGGTGACACTGTCCTGTGCATATCATTGGCCTACCACTGCCCTGCCACTGGTGGACCATGGCCTGTGTTCCTGTTTCGCATGTGTGTCTTCTTGCATGTGCACCTTCAAGGTGCTACCACTTTGGGTGGTGGTACAGCCCCATGCCATGCTCTTCACCAGTGCGGGCTTATCATCCTTCTGTTGTGGCCATGGGTGTGGGTGGGCATTGGCACTTTCCCTGTGCATGTACTGCTTGGTTACCTGTCCTGCTGTCCCTACTGTACTGTTGCCAGAGTTGTTGTCCTCTGTGGTCATTGGGTCTCTGTGGTCCATGTCGAGTCTCTGTCTGTGTCACTTGCCACTGTTCCGCACTTATGTCAGTCACCCATCTGTTCAGGGCTTCCTGACATCATTTGTACGGCTGCTGTGTTGTAGCATTGTGGGTGGCAGTTTGGCTGGGTCTCTACAGTTGTTGCGGGGGCACCAGTGAGGGTGGGCCACTGTTGGGGGGGTATGGGACAGGCATGTCTAGTTACACACCTGGGTGGGGCTGTGGCACCTTCTCCAGTGGGTGTAATCTGTGTTGTGTATCATAGCTGTGTGACTGTGGGCAGCATGTTCCACCATGTGTCATCCCATGTGCATGTCATTCAGTGTCCACTTGTCGTTCGCATCTCAGGGGGTGGCTGTCTGTTTGCACTGTTACAGTCTGCACGCCGCTGTGCTGGCTGGATTCCACTGTGTTAGGCTTCTCAGCATACATCTATGCATATCCATGTACATTGGGGTGTTGCATGCTGCCTGTTACATACTGCCTTGTCCTGCAGGCACATGTTAGTGTGCGTGGTGGTTTGTTCTGTACTGGCACATGGGCATGGTTGTTGGGGCATGCTGTCTACCATGTGGTGGTACATGGTGCCTTTGTGTCATTGTCATGTCCTGATATGGTCCCTCTTTCTCCTGTAGGTCCATGTCGGGCGTCACTGTGGGCCACCCATCCAGAGGAGGTTGAGAGCTGGGATGAGCTGCTGAGGAGGGTGGTGCGGCAGCAGCGAACACTAATTGAACAGCAGGCTGTATTAATAGCTGAAATGAGACAGGTTGCAGACATCCTAGATGAACGTCTGCCAGCACCTGCCCACCCCTAAGTCCTACCTCCTATTGTTATCCTGCTTCCTGTCCCAGGTCCGCTGTCCCTAGCCCTATGTCTGCCATCCTGTTTCCCTCCATTGCTTCCTATGTCCACATCCCTCTCCCTGCCACATTCTTTCCCCATTGCACTGTACATATTTTTCACAATAGCCTTTTTCTACTGTTACTGTTGTTTTACCCATTGTTTTCAGTCCCTTTGTTAAGCCTGTCCTTTTCCCTTTCATTGTGTATTTATTGTACTCCATTATTGCATACTGTATTCTGCTGTGTTTTGCTTTGTTTTTCTGTTTATTTGTTCTTGTTGCCTTTGTGCCTTACCTGTTCCCTTTTTAAATTATACTATGTTATGCTTGACATTCCTGTGTCCTGTGTCTTTTTAGGGGGGGAGTCGGGATTTGACAGTGTTCTGTGGTATTCTGGTTTCACTGGTGGGTCCAGGTTATTCCATGCCATTCACTAGTACTGCAGTTGTGTCTGGCAGGGCTGATTTGCTTTCCTGTGTTCCTGGAAAGCTGCTTACACCTCTAACACTTTGTTTCTGTGGGTATTTGCACTGCCTCTGTCTGATTGCTATTTTCAGTGCTGTTTTATCTGCTATATTCAGTGCTGTCTTAATCCCAGGCAATTTTTGCCCTGCACTCCTCGGCCTATTTGCCCGGTTTCCTTAGCTTGCTATATTTGGCTGGTTTTGCACCAGGATATTTCCTTTTGAATATAGCTATGGTTTTGCTCCGGGCAAATTTTGCCCGCCAGGCAGTGCTAATTTAGCCCCAGGGCAAAGTTTTGAATATCCTGCCCTGAGACTACTAATCCCCACAGCTATAGAGTGGGACTTAGTCCCAAATCATTTTCAGAATCTGGACCTAGATCTTTAAATGTACAGATTATGTCACCTTTATTTTTTTTTTGAATATATGTAATCCAAGTTCTGCATCATAATTCTATTATAAAATTCAATAAAATGTAAGTATAAAAAATGATGTAAAAAAAGTTGAAAACATTACAAGTTGTAGCAAAGATAGAGCACAACAAACACTATATGGACATTAATGCATTTTAAAAAGTCCCGAACAAATTATTACAATGCTTCATACTTTGTTAATAGATGCCCAAAGACAGATGATGCTGTGAAAAAAGTCAGTGACAATCAGCACCAAAATACCGTTTAGTAGGTTACGTACCACATGGGGATATTGGATACTGCTAATAGGCAAAATAAGTACTAAACATCACAAACCAAAATGCAGCCTACTTACCAACTGAGGGAATAGTTAGAACTGCCAGCAAAATGTAATATAAAAGGTGCAATTCTCAAAATTCAGTATACTGAAAGTGCAAGTATTGCCGGTATGCTGGATATAACTATATATGAGCATTAAAGAAGCATAAACAAATGCTAAAAATAAATCAAGTAATACTATTCCAAATCGGTCAAGATATAGTGCAACTCGAACCTGTGATGTAAGTATTCCAGTTTAGTAATAGTATGGTCTGGCTTGGACATATAATGCACAAAAAAGCAGTGCAGCGCAAGAGCACTCACTATATGTTATATAGCTACTTCTAACTTGGTGCTGTAAAAAAACTTGTTTCACGCAAAAGGAAAAATAAAACACTTGCAGCAACAAATAATTTGTATCTTCAAACAGCAAAAAATCTAGAACTATAAACTGTATAGTCCAATTTTATGCAGCAGACATACTTCCATTTTAAGAAGGGTGCTACCTCTATACCATCATTTGATCCTGGGAACGTCTTTCCTCCCAGTGTAAAGACCCAATGTGACTTACACCTCAAAATCAAGGAGTCCCAGTCCACCACCCCCCTTGCCCAAGACAACTCATTCTGTGCCATAGAATTTTAAGGTATGTCTAGCCAGATCCAAAGTGCTAACAATATGTTTGTATAAGGCATTGTCAACATCTTTATATCTAATGGCACTTAAATGTTCGCCTATGCAAACTTTGAATTCTCTGTAGGTTTTACCGACATAGAATGCTTGACAATGACATGTAACTAGGTACATGACACTTGCAGTGGAACAATTTAGGAATTTGTTATAGTATTTGGTTAGCCTTTGTTCTATATAAAAATCGGCCTGCTCAATATCCTTGTTGTGTACATTCTAAACTGTTGTGCGCATTCCAAAGTGTTGTTGTGCGCATTCCGAATGGTTGTTTTGCACAGTTCAAATCACAATTTTAAATTTCTCATTTATTCCACACCTAGCTACTTACTTACCACCCAGTGTTCAAAGCTGTACCTTTTAACTTTCAAAAGTCTGTGAATTTAGTTTTGATCATAGAACAGAACAAAGTAATGGCAAGATGTTTTGTTTTCACTTCAGTGCCACTCCAGTGCAAAAAAACATATACTATGAAAAATAAAATATGGGCAACCACACACAATTTGGCATATGTTTCCATCTCGGGACTAAGATAACAGCATGGACCCCTCAAGCTTTGCTCTCGAGGTTCATATGCTATCATCTCAACCCCTCGATGGAAACACAGCTCAGTTGTATATGGTTGCCCATACATTATTCTCCATGATGTTGAACTACCTTGTGGAATTAACAGTGGAAAACACAGATGTTTGTTAGATCACTGTACAGTACCAGCTAGTGGCAAGGATAACCAGCTTGCTTTCTGATTACTGGATGGAAGCTATGTACTAAACGGTCTGATAAATGTGAACTTCTTTTAAAAATCATTCTTGGGGGCTTTTTGACCACATTCACCTGTTTTGTTTCCATTTCCAGAATATGACAGTTTATCATCAAAATATTTTTAATTTCACTGGATTTTAATGAACATTGGGTGATGAAGCTGACTGACTCATTTTGTAACTGTTCACTTACCCAGTAGTTCAACAGCTTGCCCACTGGAATCCTATCAGTTTCATCTATAGCCTTAATCAAAAGGTTCATTCCATAACCCCTTCTGAGAAACCTGGTCCGCATCCCTTCACTACTTTTCTGAAAATCAGATGGTTCTAAGCAATTCTTTTTGATGCACAGAAGTTGGAATTTTGGCATGTGTTTGATGGTGTGGCGTGGATAGAAACCGGTGGTGTGGAGGAGAATACTTTGATCTGTCTCCTTTCTATAGACATCAGTTTGTATGGTATCATCCCCTTTCTTGAAAATCTTCAAGTCAAGAAACTGAATAATTGTCTTACTGTATTTGACAGTAAATCAGAAATTGGTGTTTCTCTGCTCAAGGTATAGTACAAAATACATCATTTCCTCTACACTGTACCATCAAAATGCAATCTATGAAACAACATTAGAGGTTGATGAAATGATAATGGGGATTCCTATTTCTATTGCAGATTCTTTCCCAGTTGCCCCAGATAAAGTTTTGCATAACTAGGGGCAAGGATATTCCCATAGAGGTGCCCTTCATCTGGAGGAAAAACTGCACTTAACAAACAAGTGTTACATTTAAGGACAAATTCTGACAGTTTCTGGAGAAACTATATGATCTGGATCAAAACTGGTGTCCATTTCAAGCCATTATGCACTGCCTCAAGGCCCCCAGTGTGGGAACATTAGTTTATAATGACTCATCATCAACAGTGACTAATAACTAATGTAGTTCTCTTCAAGCTTGAGATCCCCTAGGAAATTGAGAATATTAGCTCTGTCCTTGATGTAAGATGGTAGTGACCATACCAACTCCTTGATGTAGGCATCAACATATTGGGATAGGGGCCCAATAAGACTCCCTATACTGAACACAGTTGGATGCCCTTGGGGATCTATGAATTACTCGTCGACCTTAGGCAGTGCATATATGATTGCTCTTACAGAATGTTGCACCATAAAAAATGCCAAAGTCTGTTCACTAATATCACTTACTGTAGGCACATAACAAATACCTATTGAAGTTAGTTTTAAAACTAACAATGTGGTCAGATCACAATTGTGTATAAAAGTCCATGTTTAAGAGTTGGTAGGTAGATCTCATGAATGAAATCCTCAGTATTTATGAGGACTACTACCTTGCCATTATCAGTTGGCTTGATTGTTACCTGATTATTCTTCTCAAGAGATTTCTGGGAGTCACTCTCCTCAGAAGAGATGTTAACATAGAAACAGAAACATAGAAGTTGACAGCAGACAAGGACAGCAGGGCCCATTCAGTCTGCCCATTTTTTTCTACCATATGAATGTGCCATAGGCCTTTACTCTGTCACTAGCCTATCTATTCATACTCATCTGTATTGCTCCCTTATGCCTATCCCATGCCTGTTTGAAGCTCTGTATTCATATCCACCACTTCCTGAGGTAGATTGTTCCATGCATCGACCACCCTTTCTGTGAAAAAGAACTTCTTCACATTACCCCTTAATCGGCCTCCCTCTGATCTCATGCTGTGTCCTCTTGACCTGCTATTTTTCTTATATTGAAACATGTTAGACTCTTTCACTTTGTTAATGCCCTTAAGGTGTTTGAACATTTCAATCATATCACATCTCTCTCCCCCCTTTGATCTAGGGTATAGATATTGAGCTCCATTAATCTGTTCTCATGGGTTTTCTGATGCAGTCCCTGCACCATTTTGGTTGCCCTTCTCTGGGCTGCCTCCATTTTGTTAATGTCCTTGTGAAGGTGCAGCCTCCAGTACTGCATGCAGTACTCCAGATGGGGCCTAACCAGTGTCTTGTAAAGCGGGATTATTACCTCCCTCTTATGACTTGTGATACCCCTACTAATCCACCCCAGCATCCCTCTAGCCTTACCTACTGCTTTAGTGGTCTGCTTGGATGATTTCGGGTCATCTGTGATGATGATACCCAGGTCTCTTTCTTCCCTTGTGATTGCCGGCAACTCCCCTCCCAACCTATAGGTGGCTTCAGGGTTTCTCTTCCCTATGCCCATGAGCTTGCACTTCTTTACATTAAACCCCAGTTGCCACTCTTCCTACCATTTTGCCAGTTTATCCAGATCTCTTCTCATTCTGTCCACCCCATCTGGATCATCTACTCTGTTGCAGATCTTGGTGTCATCTGCAAACAGAATAACCTTACCCTCCAGTCCATCTGCAATGTGACAGATGAAGATATTGAAGAGGACTGGCCCCAGGACTAATCCCTGAGGTACCCCACTTGTGACTTGCATCTCTTCTGACTGTATACTGTTTATCACCACTCTCTGTTTTCTACCCGCCAACCAGTTTGCCACCCAGTTGACCAACCTCTGACCCACCCCAAGTCTACTCAGCTTATTAATCAATCTCCTATGTGGAACAGTATCAAAAGCTTTGCTGAAGTCAAGGTAGGTGACATTAACTGTACCCCCTTGGTCCACCACTCTGGTTACCCAGTCAAAGAAATCTATGAGATTAGTTTGACAGGACCTTCCTGTTGTAAACTCATGCTGTCTTGGATCCTGTGCTCCTATGGATTCCAGGTGTTGCACTATCCTTTCCTTAAGGAGTGTCTCCATAATCTTGCCCACTACTGAGGTAAGACTGACGGGTTTGTAGTTCCCTGCCTCTTCCTTGCTACCACTCTTGTGGAGTGGGATCACATGAGCCCTTCTCCAGTCTTCTGGGACCTCTCCTGTGCTCAGAGACTCACTAAACAGTTCTGATAATAGCTCTGCTAGTTCCACCCTTCACTCCTTTAGTACCCTGGAATGTATAGTATGCCATCAGAGCCCATTGCCTTGTCCACCCCGAGCTTAGTGAGCTCTTGTAGGACCCTTTCTTTTGTGAAGGAACTTGTGCACACCTCCCTCCCCCTTGTGTCCATGATGCTGAGCTGTGTTCCCTGCCCTACCTTCTCCTCAGTAAATACTGAGCAGAAGTATCTATTTAGGATAGATGCTTTTCCTTGGTCCTCCTCCACACACACACACCCTTTCATCTTAGCAATACCCCCTCTGAACTTTCTCTTTTCACTAATGTATCTATAGAAAGGTTTGTCCCCTTCTTTTACTGTTCGTGCTAGTGTTTCCTCAGTTTGGGACTTTGCCTGCCTTACTGCCTTCCCTGCTTCCCTTAGGAAAGTTTGATATGCTTCCCTATCTTCATCCTGCTGCATTCCCTTATATTTCTTGAAGGCCAGACTTTCGGCTTTGACTTTTTCTTCTACTGTTTATGAGAACCAAAGTGGTTTCCTCCTTCTTTTGCTCTTGCTTTTCTCCCTAACACAATGAGATGTTGCTTCAAGTGTTGCATCCTTAATGCTTGCCCACTTTGCCTGTACCCCCTCACCTGTATTTCTTCTTGCTAGGGCTAGCTTAACTCTGTTGGCCATCTTATCAAAGTCAGCACCTCTGAAGTCCCATATTTTTGCATTGGAATGGGATGATTTAGTTCTAGTGGCAAAATTGAACCATAACATTTGATGGTCACTGGCCCCCAGATGACCTTCTACCTGGAGTTCTGTGATCCTTTCCCCATTAGTCATTACTAGATCTAGGATAGCCCTGTCTCTTGTGGGTTGTTGTACCAGTTGCTGGAGGCCCTCCCCCAACAGGGAATCCACTAGGTGTCTAGTTCTGGTGGATGTTCCTGCTGGTATTGACCAATCTGTATCTGGCATGTTGAAGTCTCCCATTATCAGAACCTCCCCTTTAGCTGTCATGTTTTGTATCTCTTCTAACAGTAATGTGTCTATGTTCTCTCCTTGGTCTGGAGGCCTGTAGACAACCCCAGTTCGTATGGCTGTCCTATTTCTTGTTTCCAGGGCGATACACAGTTCTTCTGGCTCCTTATGTGTATCCTAAATTTCTGTAGCTTTGATATTTTCGATGACATAAAGGGGTATTCCCCCACTTTTTGCACTTTGGTCTCTTCTCACCCCAGGGATACTCCAATTTTCCTAACTCTTCTGCAGTATACCTTTAAGGTCAGATCTGCCCAGAGATAGAATGATATGCTAATGATGGAATCATTGGCATGAGCCACTTTTCAAATGCTGCCACCTATCAACTGCTTACATTCTAACCCTCAGATTTCTCTCTCCACCTGTCAAGACCAGTCGGTCAGAGATTTCCTCCTCCTCATCTTGTCAGAGAAGCCTTAATTAATAACAAGTACTTAAGTATTATTCATTTCTTTTCATTTGCTGCCTCTTATCAGTGTTATTTTAATAACTGTTAGTTTATTTAGCTAGTTTTGTGTTGTTTTCTCGGTTTCTCACGGTTCAGGACAACCGCTGAGGAACTGAGGTACTTTTAGTTAGTTTTGGGGGGTTTCCCCATTTATTTACTGGTTTCTGTAAGTTTTAAGTTTTAAAATCATTGTTTTTTATAACCAATAACTTTGGTTCTGAACCGCTATTCCCAGTTCTGTTTCTATCTGTTCCCAGTTCCGCTCGGTTTCCCTGATCAGTTCCTGAACCGACCGCAACCAATAAAATTGTTGTTTTTTGAATTTAAAAATCTGTAGTGTTTTGTGGTTGCGGTTTTTCTTCAGTATATCAGAAAAAAACTGAAACGAGAAAAGGAGAACCCAGTTTAAAAACTGTTCTGAGTGTGGTGAAGTTTTTGCCAAGGCAGATTAGCACTCCATTTGTGTTTTCTGCCTTGGTTTTGATCATTCAAAAACTAATTGTGAAATTTGTAAATCTTTTCCTGAGAAAACTCTTGAAAAATGTCTGGAGAAATTAAATAAGAAATTGAAGGGTCCTCTGGCTCTGACGAGCCGAAACCCTCAGGGTCTGTGGGTGACGACACAACTTCTACTGGTTCTACCCTGTTACGGGTAAAAAGAGACCCTCTGAACTGGCTAGCTCACCGGTTCCAGGAAAAAAAGTGAAGAAAACAAAGCACACTGAACCCCCTGTGGAAAAGGTGACTTCTGTGGTGCCTGCCACTGTGCCTTCTCCTTCAGAGATTGCACAGGCAATAAAAATAATACAAACTTTGCAGGATCTGCTGCCTGTGGTTTCACAGTCCCCAGTCAAGACCCCTGAAGCCTCCAACCCTCCTTCCTTTCCTGAGGAGCGTGGAGAGGAGGAGGAGGAGGAGGAAGAAGAAGAAGAAGGTGAACCTATAGAGCCTGAGGTCTCCCCTGAACAGGAGTTTGGCTCCCCTCCCAGGACAATAGAAGATTATACTTTTCATTTTTCCTTTATCAGGAAAATTGCTGATGCCTTGGACATCCCTACTTCTGAAGCTGTAGAAGATGAGAAGGAGGCTGAATATTTGGAAATGATGGGGCTGACTCTTACTAAAAAACTGTCACTCCCCATAAATAAGTTCTTTAAAAGAGATATTTTAAAACTCCTCCAAGCTCCTGGGTCTGTCCCTGCTTTGGACAAAAGGTTGGATAAAAATTACCAGCTTGACAGAACAGAGGCTGAATTCTTATTTTCACACCCTGACCACCAGGGGGTGGTGCAAGCTGCAGCTTGTGACAAGGCGAAAGTCCCTCTGGCTTCCTACCCTCCATAGAAGGACTCTCGAAAAATTTAAAGTATGGCCAAGAAAGGTTACCTGTCAGCCTCTCTGGCCATTAGGCAAGCTAGCTATCAGGCTATGCAGCCCAGTACCAGAAGGCTCTCTGTCAGTCTGTCCTGGACATGGCTGAGAAAGCTCCTTCTCATCTTTTGGCAGACCTAGCTGAAGCTGCTAGGTTTGGCCTGGAAGCTACCAAATACCAGTTCCAGATGGCAGCAGACAGTAATGAGACTGCTGCAAGATGGATGGCAAATACCATCGCACAAAGAATGTTTGCCTGATTGAGAGCCACAAACATCCCACAGGATACCCAGAATAAGACTCTGTATTTTCCTATGGAGGGCACTTTTCTATTTGGCAGCCATAGAGAGGCCTATTTGAAGAAGGTGGATGAGTATAAAGTCACCTTCCATAGCAATTCTGCAAAAGAAAGACCCTCCGCCTCCTCCAGACCTTTCAGTAGGGAAGCCAGGGGCAGACAATTTCATTCCAGGCCTTTTTATCAGGCCATGGTACTTCCTCAGGCACTCCAATACCCACAGCAAGGATATTTCAGGGGTATGGGCAGGAAAGGTGCCAGGCGTGATGCCCAGTCTCAGCCCCAATCCAAGCAGGCCTCCTGACTTCATCGATCAGGCTGCCTCTCATTTGCCAGTAGGGGGCAGGCTGGCCCATTTTTTCCAGAACTGGAAAACCGTCACCACAGACAAGTGGGTTCTGGAGACAGTGGGTCAGGGCCTGTCCTTAAGTTTCAAGTCCTTCCCTGTCCAAAAAATCTGAGTTTTCAAACCAACCTCCCTCCTGGAAAGCAAAAGGCTGGAAAAAGAGGTGAAACACCTCTTTTCACTAAAAACTGTGGAACCAGTGCCTCTGCATCAAAGGGGAAAAGGACTTCACTCAAGGTCTTTTCTCATACCAAAGTAAAATGGTGAGCTACAGCCTATATTGGATCTCAGGGTCCTCAACAGGTTCCTAGCAAAACCAAAGCTCAAAATGGTAACTCTGTCTCTGATTCTACCAGCACTCCAAAAAGGGAGATTGGCTGGCATCATTGAACCTAAAAGATGCCTATTTCCACATCCCTATAAGGGAGTCGCACAGAAAGCATCTCGGGTTCAGACTCCTGTCAGGTCATGATCAGTTCTCAGCTCTACCTTTCATCTCACTTCAGTACCAAGGGTGTTCACAAAGTGTCTGGCTGTGGTAGTGGCTCACCTGTGAAGACAAGGTGTCACAGTATTCCCCTATCTAGATGACTTGCTGGTGGTGGGAAATTCACTACAACAGTTAGCAGAACACCTACAGCTCATGCAGCAGCTTCTGCAATCTCTGGGTTTCCTTTTAAATCTAGAAAAATCAGTTTTTCTTCCTTCTCAAATTCTGCAGTTCATAGGAGCAGAATTGAATACCATAGTGGGCAGAGCCTTTCTACCCAGAGACAGGGTAAAAAGCATCCTGCAGTTAGCAGGTTCTTTCAGGCTCAATGTCCCAAGGCCTGGAAGGCACTTTCTTCAACTTCTGGGCCACATGGCAGCTGCAACAGGCACAGTGCTAGGCTCCAGGTTTCAGATGAGGGACATCCAATTTCACTTAAGAGCTCTTTGGTGCCAAAGAAAGGATTCCCTGTCAAAACTCGTTCCCGTAACAAAAACATTTATCCAGACTCTTCAGTGGTGGAAAGAGGAAACCAACCTCAGAGAAGGGTTTCCCTTCCAAACATAATTTCCATCAATGATTCTCACAACAGAGGCCTCCCTCTTGGGCTAGGGGGCTCATCTAGCACAGCACACTACCCAGGGCAATTGGTCAAGTGCAGAGACTCTTTTATACATAAACTTGTTAGAGCTCAGGGCAGGGTTTCTGGCAATGCAAGTTTTCAAGCCAAAAGTCAGGACAGACAACACTACCACCATGTACTATATAAACAAGCAAGGGGGAACAAGGTCAAGCCTCCTTTGCATGGAGACTATGAGAATTTTGACCCTAACTTACTCACTGGGCTCCTCACCACAGACCATTCATCTGCCAGGCAAAGACAATGTTCTGGCAGATGCCCTGAGCCGAATTAGCCAGGCTCATCACGAATGGTCCCTGAACAGGCAAGTGGTGCAGACCTTATTCAGGAGGTGGGGCACTCCAGAAATAGACCTGTTTGCTATGCATCAGAGTCACCACTAGTCACAGTTCTGTTGCAGGCCTCCAGTAGTGGGCACGGATCCTCTGGATTCATTTTTTCGGGATTGGTCAGGGAAATTCCTGTACGCATTCCCTCCATTTCCTCTGGATTGCAGGGTGCTGTTGAAACTCAGGTCTCAGCCAGCAACAATGGTTCTGATAGCCCCAGACTGGGTCAGGCAGCCATGGTACTCCCTATTGATGTCCGTGTCAGTTGACAAACCGATACACCTTCCCAGGAGGCACAATCTTCTGACCTCCAACTAGGGGAGGTTCCTGTATTCGAACCTCAAGTCACTCAGGCTCAAAGCCTGGCCCTTGAGGACCTAGAGTATACTAGTTTACATCTTTCTGAACCAGTTGTGGATGTTCTATGAGGATACAGGAAATCCTCCACTAAGAAAACCTATGCTGCAAAGTGGAAGAGGTTTTCTATTTGGTGCTGTAGTAGGAGTATAGTGCCAACCCAGGCAGGAGTGCCTGTTGGTACTGGACTACCTGGTCTACTTACATTCCACAGGTTTGAAGTCTTCTACACTAAAGATTCATTTGGCTTCAGTCTTGACCATTGCATCTGCAGGCAAGTCTCTTTCTTTGGCATCAAACTCCATATTTAAAAAGTTCTTCAAGGGCCTTTCTCATATGTATCCACTGGTGAGGGAACTGGTGCCAGCTTGGAACCGTAATATCTGCATTGCTCAACTCATGGTCCCTCCCTTTGAGCCTACGTTTTCAGCACCTTTGAAGTATGTCACATGGAAAACAATGTTTCTAGTGGCCATTACTTCAGCTAGAAGGATTAGTGAGCTCTAGGCTATATGCATTGAAAAAGGACTATATTTCCTTCCACAGGGATAAGGTAGTCCTACAGACAGATAGGAAATTCCTTCCCAAAGTAGTTTCAGACTTCCACTTGAACCAATCTATCACTTTGCCAGTGTTCTTCACTGACCATTCTTCTTCTGGTGAGTGTAGGCTGCATAGCCTGGATAACAAAAGAGCTTTGAGCTACTACATGACAGCCACTAAGCCCCATAGGCGGGACAGAACACAACTTTTCCTCACTTATGGGGATGTGGGAAAGGGAAATACAGCACCTAAAGGGTCCATTTCTCATTGGATTGTCCAGTGTATTCAATTTTGCTGTTCAAAGGTGGGCAAGGAAGCTCCAGCAGGGCTTTGAGCCCATTCTACAAGGGGTACAGCTGCCACACTGGCAGCTGCAAGGGATGTACCCTTGGTGGATATTTGTAAAGCAGCGACCTGGCAAACAGTACCCACATTTGCTAAGTATTACAGCTTGGATATGCAGGCTAGTGCTGATGCCAGGTTTGGTACAGCTGTCCTGCAGAGCCTGTTTCCAATATAGGTTCTTCCCACCTCCTAAGGTACTGCTTTTTAGTCTGCAGAAGAGTTAGGAGTATTGAAGTATTCCTGGGGTGAGAAGAAAACATTACTTACCATAGTAACCTTGTTTCTCCCAGGGGATACTCCAATATTCATAACTCTCTCACTCCACCCTGACTCCCCATTTCAGAACCAGTGGCCACTGTATTCCATGCTGTACCTTAGTGTTTGAATGCCACATTCTACTTTTATTGGAACTTATTCTTTTTCCTTTTTCTCCTTTTCAGGTGATTCTGACATATGAGATTGTGGGATTGTTTATTATAAGTTTATATTTCCCATTGGAAGTTAGGGTAGGGAATTTGGAAGTTAAATTTTATATATTTTAAATTTTGGGCCCTGTCTTTCCAGGCGTACATGAAATCTGAGGGTTAGAATGTAGGCAGTTGATGGGTGGCAGCATTTGAAAAGTGGCTCATGCCAATGAGTCCGTCATTAGCATAGCATTCTATCTCCGGGCAGATCTGACTTTGAAGGTATACTGTAGAAGAGTTATGAATATTGGAGTATCCCCTGGGAGAAACAAGGTTAATATGATAAGTAACTTTTTCTTCCGAACAGTACATAGCTGAAGTCTCCCACATGTGGTTCCTGGTGAACCATATCTCACTATTGGCTACCATGTCCAGTTCAGCCTCTGTCATTGTTGCCTGCAGGTCTAGGAACTTGTTTGCCAGAATGTGGCCATTTGTGTACATGATTTCCCATTGGCCAGATTTCAAAGCTGGACCTTTTTCCTTACCTGGTCATGCAAATGAACTACAAACATGCTGAACTCCTGTTTGATCCCTAGCTGATGGGGAGGGGTGTTCTTCCCATTCGATGTATCAGGTGCTGCACCCCTCTCTCCATTGGCTAGTTTAAATATTCTGCAAAGACATCAAACCTCTGCCCAGATGCACTGATTCCCTCCTTAGTCAGATGCAGTCCATCAAATGTCACTCCCAAAACTGTTGCCAGTTACCTACAAAATTGTATCCTTTTTCCTGGCACCAGCCCTTGAACCACATGTTTAGCTCTGCTATCTCCCCTTCTCTGACCTTCCATCCATCTGCCCCCCTCTCCCAGACTGGCAGGATCTCAGAGAAGGAGATGCTGGATGAAATAGATTACAGTTTGTCTCCCAGCCTGGTCAGGTGTTCCTTGGTCTCCACAACTGACCAGCTGGAGAGATCGTTAGTCCTTATGTGTACCAGGACATCAATGTTCTCCTGCTTCCTGCATGATTGTAGCAATGCAGTCAGTGTCTCTCCACGCTGATGTACCTGGGAGACATCTGACCATTACCCCCGGCTGAAGGTAGGTATCAACTCCCAAAATCATGGAGTCTCCTATGATCAAAAGTATTTTGTATTTCCTTTCTGCCTTTTTTTTGTTTTGGTCCCAGTTTTGGGTGAGTTTTGTTGTGCTAGCTCCTGTGTTGCAGTGTCCTGCTCTGCAGTGTCTTCTGCCCCTTTGTTTGATTTTGGAGATACAGGCAGATACCTGTTTGTAGTTTTTATATGGTTTGTGGAGGTGATACGTTGGAGAGCACTGAGTGATGGGGCACCTGATTTGGCCCTCCTAACCACCTGCCAACCTCCCGGATCAACTACTCTCTGCGGTTGAGGTGCTTCAGTTGGATGTTGGGGAAATGGCAGGTGGTTCTTATAATATATTTCCTCCTGAATATGCGATCTGAGGTACACAATCTCTGCCCATGCTGCCTGGCTGCCTGGAGCTGAGCCCTTAGATCTCCAATAGTCCAGCATGTAGGACAGCATTCTAAATCCTGTATAACTGCCCTTTTGAAAAGTGTCCTGCAATGCCTGCAGTTAGTAATATCCATTCCACTTGAATTGCTGAGTTTATAGCCTGGTCTGAATAATTAGAAGGAGCAAAATGAAAGCAAAAGTTTGATTTTCTTTCTTTTTTTTTTTTTTATAACTTGTTATAACAAGTTAAATTACTTGTGCCCCTGTAAGTGAGGTCACTGTTTTGATACCCCCTCTGATCCTCCCCTTCCTACTTTGCTACAGGAAATATCACAATTGTGCTACTCTACAAAAGGAATGTAGCATAGGGTGGTTTGGGATGGGGATGGGTGGTGGGCCCTTCCCCTGGCCAAAAAGAAGAACCATGGACAAAAAAAACAAGGAGGTAAGGGCAGAAACAGTCAGTCCACATCAAATGCAGTAGCCCTGAATGCTTAGCCTAATAATAGGTAAAACTGTAAACCCTGTAAGTGCCACCGGTAACAATTTCATGTAAGATATACCCTGCAAAAAACACTTTGCTACAGAGAAAAATAAAGCAGTAACAGAAGATATACTTTGCAAAAAACAAGTCAGAGAAGATTACAGCAGTAATCTATAAGCACAAAACAGTAACAATCCTGTAGGCACACCCTGTAATAATGCAGTAGAAGGTATACCCTGCAACAGCAATTTGAATCAGAGAAGATTACAGTAGTAAAATGTAAGCAAAAAAACAGTATAAAAGCTTGTAAGGACAAAAGAAGATAACAACACACAGTAAATCTGCCTAGCAAAAAGAAGCCTTAATCTTTTTCCTTGCTCTGATAATGTTGTTCCTTGCTCCGTCCTTACAAGCAAACCTAGAAGAAAAGAGCTCAGGTGAAGCTAGGTGCCTTTGCCAGCAAACCTAGTCTTCCACCTCAAAAACACCAACTAACAAACCTAGACTTCCACCTTAATATATCTTTGAAACAGCTCATCAAAATCTTTTTGGCAGGCCTTCTCAAAAATGGAAACAAACTGCTGGTGTATAAGAAGGCACAAAGGTAACTGGCAGTTTAAAAACTGTTCTTGGTAGCAGTTGGTCCGAGACAGCTGGTTCCTCATTGTCAGGCCCATCTGCCAAGTCCTGATCCCTGGAAAGTCCCATATTCTCTTTGTAGTAGAAGGCTTTTAATGTTAATTTTCAAGGAAATGTTTTGAGCTCTATATGTAAATCCAAGGGTTTTTTATCACAGGTTTGCACAAAGCTAAATTCTTAACTTAATACACTGGATTGTGCTTGTGTAAGTTGTGTGGATGAAAGATTAATAATATTTATTTCTTTGCAGGGTAATTTCAGGGCGCTGCGGAAGAAGCCTGAAGCAAGTGACACATACAGTGGCAATTGCTGAGGTATTACCTGTATACAGCAAAGGAGAGGAAATGGCACTCCGCACCACAGCTTTTCATAATTGGTTACTGGCATGGTGCATGGAGGAGGGCTTCAGCTGCACTGGGGCCTGAGTATCAGCCTGGACAGTTATGGGGTCTACAGGAGAGATGGCCTGCATCATTCCAGGAGGGGGACCACAGTCCTTAGTGGGAGGGAGCTACTTGGATGAGCATTTAAACTAGCCCAGGGGGAGGCTGTAATACCAAAGGAGGCAAAGATTGCCTCCTCACAGATGATGAGGCAACAAGGAAGGAGGGCCCAAGGGGAGAAAGCTCATCAGGGCAGGGGCCCAAGAAGACAGAGGTAGGAGCAAGGAGGATATAAATCAGGTAAGCAAGAGGTGAGGAGTAAAGGAGACAGGTAATGAAGAAGGTAACAAGGGAAGAAGGAGGTCAGGAGGAGTCCCAGGAAATGGCACAGGCGGGAGGGGGGAGAAAGCAGGGAGGCAGACAAGGGGAAGTAAGGTATGGAGAGCCCTGTGCACCAATGCAAGGAGTCTGGGAAATAAAATTCCAGACCTGGTGGCCATCATGGAGGAGGCTAGCCTGGATCTGGTGGCTATAACTGGGTCATGATGCACTGACAGCCATGACTAGGAGGTGGCCATTCCAGGCTGCTCTCTGTTCAGAAGAGACAAGGAAGGGAGGAGGAGAAGAGGAGGGGTTGTACTATATGTGAGGGAATGACTCAAGGCTAAGGAAGTGCTGGGGTACCCAGAGGAAAAGGAAGGCCTGGATGTGCTGTGGGTCATCCTGGAGACAGGCTTTGGAGACATTATCCATACAGGGGTGATATGCAAATTTCCAGCACAGGGAGAAGAGCTGGACATGCACTTTTAATTTTTTTTTACCAGGAGAAAGACACTAAGCTGAAAGCTTGTTTATAGGTGCGACTTGGGAGCACAAGGAAGTTAAGTGACTTGCTCAGAGTCACATGGTATGCAAGTGGGGGCTGTGGGATTCAAACCCAGGTCTCCAGGTTTGCAGCTCAGAGCCTTAAACCAATGTGCTATACTGTCATGTGGGGAGGACATCATCAGGATGACAAATAAGAGGGATGTGCTGCTTGTTGGTGACTTCAGTCTTACAAATGTGGATTGGGGCCTTCCAGCTGCAGCTTCAGCAAGGAGCAGGACCATCCTTGACTCCCTACAAGGGGCCTTTCTCAGGCAGCTAGTCAACAAATCCACTACGGATGGGGCAGTGTTTGACCTGGTGCTTACAAAGAGGGGTAGCATTGCAGACATCACAGTGGGCAGTCCTCTAGATAGCAATAATCACCATACAGTGTGGTTTATTATTAAGATAGGCACAGAGGCAAACCACATGAGGATGAGGTTCCTGTACTTTAGGAAGATGGATTTTAAAGAAATGGTTGACTGTCACAGAAACTGCCTCATAGGGTGGAATGCAAGGTAGGGGTAGAGGCACACAGGGGAAAAATAAGGGAGGGCATAATTAATGCAAACAGCCTCTGCATGAAGGAAGTGAGTAAAAGCAAAAGGAAAAAGAGACCATTATGGTTCTCTATGGAAGCGAGCAAAGTGGTTAGGGAAAAAAAGGGAGGAATTCTGGAGGTATAAGGAAACACAGAGGGAGGAAGACAGGAAAGTATACCAAGTAAAACAGAGGGAAGCAGGAAAGACAGTGAAAGGTGCAAAGGTGCAGACAGAGGAAAGGATGGCCAAAGGAGTAGCTAAAGGGGATAAGACTTTTTTCAGGTACATACAGTAAGTGAGAAGAAGAAAGAAGGAGTGGCATAATAAGGATAAGGAGGATGGCAGAGGGAGACTGTGTAAAAGAGGATCAAGAAAAAGCAGACATCCTGAATAGGTACTTCTGTTCATGCTTCACAGTGGAAGGAGGGGGACAAACCACCAGGGAGCAGCAGGAACAAGGGGGGATGTGGACACACATACATTTTCAGAGGAAAGAGTCCTGAAAGAACTCGCAACTCTGAAAGTGGACAAGACTGTGGGCTGGATGGGCTACACTCAAGGGTTCTAAAGGAACTCTGAGAGGCGTTAGCTGCCCCACTGATGGTCTTATTCAACAGCTCACTGGAAGCAGGTGTGGTTCTGGGGGACAGGAGGAGAGCATACATGGTCCTTCTCCATAAGAGTGGCAGCAGGGAGGAGGTTAGCAACTATAGGCTGGTCAGTCTCACATCAGTGGTGGGGAATTAGTGGAAACTCTGTTAATGGAAAGGTTGGCTGATTACCTTGAAATAAATGGGCTACAAGTAGTGATGTTCAGATAGCGCCTTTGTGGATCCGATTGTGATCTGTCAGATAGTGGCAGTATCCGGCCTGGGATTTGATGTGGGATCTGACCTAACTCAGAGAGCGGATTCCTGGTTGGATCCCACAGTCGGATCCAGGGATCTGAGGTTGGATCCAGGGATCCTACATCAGATCCAGGAATCCAAGATCAGGTCCAGCGTCGGATCCAGGGATCCGACATCAGATCTTGGTGATCCGACGTGGATCTGGGATGGTTAGATCCATGGTCGGATAGTGCTACTATCCAACCAGATCCACTGTCTGGCCAAATGTCAGATATCTGGTGGCATACTAACTTACAGGATACTGTCCGAGCAACACTAGCTTCAAGACCAAAGATAGCATAGATTTTGGGGGGTATGCAAACAAATCTGTTTGATTTCTTCGACTGGTTGAGCAGGAAACTAGATCAAGGGAGGAAAGTGGAGGTGGCCTATCAAGGCCTTCAATACTGTGTCACACAGCAGACTGATAAAAAAATTGAACATCCTAAGGGTGGGACCCACAGTGGTTAAACTGGGTAACAAACTGGTTAATGGATAGGCTATAGAAGGTGGTGATTAAATGGCACTCACTCTAATGAGGGGAGAGTGACCAGTGGGATGCCAAAGGGCTCAGTACTGGGCTGGTCCTCTGCAACGTCTTCACAAGTGACATGACACCAAAATCTGTAATTGGATGAACAATCAGGAGTGGATAGAGAGAGAATGCGTAGGGACCTTGGGAAACCTGAGGAGTAGTCAAGAGCATAGCAGTTTGGGTTCAGTGCTAAAAAGCACAAGGTCATGCACCAAGTATGGGATGGAGGGTTAGGTACTGACAGGCACTAAGCAAGAAAGGGGTCTTGGGGTTTTCACACCTGATGACCTCAAGATGGCAGGGCAGTCTGACAAAGCAGTGGGTAGAGCCAGTGGGATGCTGGGATGCATATGGAGAGGTATCTCCAGCAGGAGGAGGGAGGCGGTGTTGCCACTGTATTTGCTGCTTGTGAGAGTATTGAGTCCAGTTCTGGAGGCCACACCTCAGAAAGGACATAGACAGGGTAGAGGCAGTCCAGAAGAGGGCAACTAAAATAGTGCAGGGGTTACATCAAAAGTCCTATGAAGAAAGATGAGGGGTCTCAACACGTACACCCCTGGAAGAGAGGAGAGTAAGAGGGAACATGATAGAGACCTATGAGGACCTCAAGGGGGTGAACAGGGTGCAGGAGGGGAGTCTCTTTTAAATGAGAAAGAGCACCAGGACCAGGATCAGAGGGCATGGGATGAAGTTGGAGGGGGGAGTGTAAAAAACATGTGAGGAAGTACTACTTCACAGAAAAAGGGGTCGATGCCTGGAAGAGACTGCCAGCAAAGCTGATGGAGGAGAAAAGATTAGGGTGCTTCAAGCATGCACGGGCTAGACATAGGGGAATATTAGTAAATAGGCAGGGAGGAGGGAGGGTCACTGGAGACCAGTTAGGGCCTGCGGAGACAAAGTAGGCAGGGACAATAAGACTGGGTCAGCCAAGCAGTCCTTTTCTGATGACAAATTCTATTTTTCTTTGTTTTTAAGAACATATAGAAGGTTACAGCAAACTTTCACAAGTTGGAAAGCAGGATGAGGACAGCAGCAGTTTCAGTGGCCCTCTGCAAGCTCCTGCCACTGTGGGACAAGGACACTGAGAGGCAGGAGAAGACTTGGACCTTACATATGTGGTTCAAAGCATGGTGCAGTGCAGGATGTTTTTGTTTGTTGAGTATTTGGGTCAATTATGGGGTAGGATGGTCTTCAAGGGGATAACATTTGTCTCAGCAAAGAAGGAACAAGTGCCCTGGGACAAAAGTTTGATATCTACATCGGTACATTTAAACTGAGTGGGGGTAGGGGGTTGGGGTTAAGAGATCCCTTAGCAGGGAGGTAGGGGTCTAGCTGGCACTCCCCCAGATAGGGGACAAAAGCACAAGGCAACTATAGTCAGAGTGAACAACATGGGGATAGGTTTAGAGAGGATAATGGGGGTAAGAGGTGGGAGGGGCAGAGAAAAGGTTAGCATAGGTAGGGGATGGGAAAACAAGAATAACGTATACAAGTAGAAGGAAAGGGACTGTAACTGGCAGAGGTGCCAAAAGACACATTGTGAGTAATATGCCTTAATGCCAGGAGCTTTGGAAAAAAAATCAGTGAGCTCCAGGCAATGGTGACTAAGGCTTGTCTCAATACTGTGGCTGTAACAGAAAATTGGGCATCAGGAAAGAATGAATGGGATCTAGCAGTTCCAAGTATGTCCTGTTCAGTAAAGACTAAAGGAAGGAAAAATGAGGCTGGGTGGCCATATACTGTATATAAAGAATGGCATTGAGGTTACGGAAGACTGTGCAATTAAGGGAGGAAGGTGGAGACAATTTAGGTGCAGATGAGGAAAAGGGAAGGGAAAAAGATTAGACTGGGAGTGGTTTACAGGCCACAGGGTTAGAATGAAGAGGGGACAGAGATTTGGGGCCGTCTGGAAATGGGCGAGATCAAAAAGGGGGAGGTGGTAGTAGTGGGAGACCTGAACATGCGGGCATGGATTGGGTAGTTCCAGCACCTAACAGTGCAAGGAGTTTGTTTCTGCTGGACATCATGCAGGACTGTTTTTGGCACAGTGGGTCAGGGAGCCAACCAGGCAGGAAGCCCTAATGGTTATGCAATTTGTAATCAAATGTATACTTATTAATGTTGACAACTATCATGGTGTTTGAAACCCAAAGCTAGGGCTGGGAGATAATTTCTGATACAGTAATACAATTACTCTTTAATACCTTCTATGTAACTCTTCACGTGTCATTTGAGTATCTTCAACTCCTAGGGATAGCTTCAGTTTTTTTAACAATGGTGTTCTGAGTATTTCAGTTCTTTTTCTCCTCAATGCCCTGTCTGTTGTGTTCTTTGTACACCCTCTGTCTATGAATCTTTTGCTTATCACTTCCATATCTTCTGTAAATTCTTGTTCTTCTGTGCAGTTCCTCTTTAGACACAAGAACTGCCCTTTTGAATATTTGTTTTATTGAACTATATGCAATGTCACAATTATCAACATCCTCAATGATATATAATTAAGGGTACAAAAGATAACTAACAACTATGTTAGACCAGTTATTACCCAAAATACCCAGTACGGTGGCAGGACAGTTAGAAACACATAGGCTTTGACATAAGAAGAAGAAGGAAGGTTAACTGAGTCTGCCACAGCTATATTACCTTACCCCCTCCGATCTACTGTTCTGGGGGGCTGCTAACTCACCACCACCACCCCTCAAACCCTTGCTGCCCCCTTAGGGGGCTATAAATCCTCTTGCCCTGTTCAAACCATGTTTAAACCCATTAAGGGTAGCTGGCTCCACTACTTCGACTGGCAGTCAGTTTCACAGTTCTACCACCCTCTCAGTGAAGTAGAACTTCCTCATATTTCTCCTGAACTTGTCCCCCACCAATCTCCAGTCATGCCCCTAGTAGCTGCATCCCTATCTCTTACAAACAGGTCCTTGCCATTTACCATGTTTATACCACTGAGAAATATATGCTTGAATCACATTCCCACTGCTCCTGTCTGCCCTGCAGTGAACATGTTTATGGTCTTCAGACAATCATCATAGGATCTGCCCTGCTAGTCCTGGATCATCTTGGTGACCCTTTGCTGTACCAACTCTAGTTTGTCAATATCCTTTTTCAGATGAGGACTCAACTACTGGGAACAGTACTCCAGGCTAGGCTTCACCAGGGACCTGTACAGTGGCAGAATCACCTCACTTCTCCTTCTGCATAACCCCTGACTATACAACCCAGCATCCTCAATTACTGGATGCATGTTTTGTTGCATGGCCTTATTTTCTTGAGGGAGTCACTGATTATGGGCCCCCAGATCCCTTTCCTCTGTTGACGTGGCCAGACTAACCCCTCCCTTCCAGTATTATGTGTGTGCATTCTGTCTCTCTGAGTGCATTAGCTCGCACTTCTTTTTTTACACTTGAATGTTATAAAATATTTGCAGGCAGAAACAAAACTGGTGATGCAAGCATTTGTTAGGGTACATGGGGAATGGGTTAGACAGGTGTTACTTACATAGGTAGTAATCATGACAGGACAAGTAGGTCACAGTAATGTGAAGCACACATGTAAGCAATAAGACTCGACGGGGTGTGCATTACAGTATGATAACCGCACTCCTGGAGGCGTAGTTAGGCACAAGGCCGAAGGTCGAGTGCCGGTCGTCCCTAGGAGTGCGGTTATCACACTGTAATGCACAACCTCAGAGTGTCTTATTGTGCTTATAAAATGTTCCTTTATTTTTAGAAGTAGTTTTTTATATTTTTAAACACATTTTTAAATAAGTAAAAATGTAAGTCAGGGTTTTAAATAATTGATTAGCAGTTTTTTTCTTGGGACGAATCTAACTGTACAGAAAGTATTTATATAGATTTTCTAGAAGTGCTGTGTTTGTTAAACACAGTGAGCAAGAGCTATGCATTTTCCCAAAGATTTAGCACTTTTATGTGCAAAACGCTAATCAATTTTAAGAGTTAAATAAAACCCTGTAAAAGTGAATCTGTGCTTTTGACATAAAATAGTCCTTTCTCCTATTGGTGCTAGATTAAAGTAGTGTTATACAGTGTGTGTCACGCTGCCCACTTAAGCTTCATATTCTACCAGCCACAACAATTCTGATCGCTGTTTTCTCATTCTAAGTATGACACATAGCCCCCTTATTTTATTTCATTCTCCTCACTCTGTAGACAAAACTAAAAGGAAGCCATAACAGAGGCTTCTCAGTTCTCCAGTGCTGCAAGCATGAGCATGGTTCAAAACTGCCACACTCACTGACCGCATCATGAACTGCTTGCTCTGTCCTAAAAGAGAAACAGCAGGGTGAGTCATTTACCACCTTTTCTCTTTGTTTATGTAGTATTATTGCTTATTTTCTTCATTCTGTTTTTTTCCCCTCTGTTTACCCACATTCATGAAATAGAATGTTTATCATGGAATGTGTACAATGGAATACAAGGATTCAAAATTCTGCTCAGTTCTACTAGCAGAATATTCCTCTACTAACATACTGTACACACAGACAACAAAGGCCTATTTTAGAGCCAGAGACTCAATTATCTCACTTGTCAGGGAAAGCAGAAGAGATTTCCCTAATGAGCAGGTAAAGATAGAAGGGGGAATTTTTAGTGTTAGCTAACAAACAGTTGTAATGAAAACTATAAACAATACTTATTGTTTCTAATTTGTTTATGTGTGTAAGGAGAGTGTAATGATCTGACAAACAACATTTAATTAATTTGTTTTATTTTATATTTAAGATAATATTAATTTTAGGGCCCAGTTGAAGCTTTCTACAGTGTAAAAGTAGCGGCCATGTTTGTGGTGGAAGATCAGTTCTGGTTGTAGGGAGACTGATGGAAGATAATTCTGGTTGTAGGAGGACTGATCTGTTCATTGTGTAATGTGGCTTAGGACCAGGATGACTGTGCGTATACAGAGAATTAATGTACAGTCAGCTGATCTGTCTTGGCCAATGAGATTTCTAGATTTTTTCTTGCCATTTTATAATTAAGTATGAGGCTTAATGTTTAGCTGTTGTCCCTTTAAGATCACTCAGAACACCGTTGTTAATACAGAATGTTGCACTGGCTGGTGCCATGTGATTCCAGAAGCAATCTGGGAAATCCTTCAGTCTGAGGGATAACCTCATTGTGTTCAGGTGTCTCCTGTGATGAATAAAGAGTTTCTACTTGTGTGTGTGTGTGTGTGTGTGTCTGACTCAGTTATTCACACAATTCAGCAAGACAATGTCCACTGGAGCAGCGAGAGATGGGCATAGCAGGCCTGAAGAGAAGGTAAGGGTCCTTGTGACAGACCAACACCAAAATGCCAGACATGGTAGAGAATGCGGCCGTTCTTCTGCTCTGACCCTATCTCACCTGCCTGCACTGACCCCTTACCACTTCATGTATTGCTGGGTACCCAGTCCTCTACCCCAGTTCAGCACCTAGAAGCTCTGGACCCCACCTGCACCACAGCCCCAGATGCAGAATACAAAAATTAAAACTGTCATCTGCTTTGGCAGCAGCTTTTGGCAATGCTGCAGACTGTATTGAACACCACAAGGGACATTACCAAACCTGCCACAGCTTTACCAAGGGGCACCACAAGCAAACTGCACCCCTTACCAGCAGCTCTCACCTTGTGGCGGGGCTTATTTCAGCTGCTCTATTTTGCCTGGGCAGCTCCCTCTACAACCTCCCAACTGTAGCCACAGTCTGTTCCCTGCTGAATGCAGCTCACAGCAACCAGAAGCTGTAGAGATACCCGCCTTGGGCCCTCAACGCTAGAGGGCTCCACCCTGCCATGGCTCAACCATTCAGTGCAAATCTCAGCCATTCCAAAGGCTCAGTTCCACTTCTCCCATACAAACCATACAAAGGCAAACATACTGGACTTCAGGAGGGCTGACTTTGCCAAAATGGGTGAGTGCCTAAGGAATGCACTGGCAAATGGGCAGGAAGAAGGGGTGGAAGAACAATGGGGAATAATAAAAACTGCCATCACAGAGGTAACAAGCCTTTGTGTGAAACAAATAAACAAAACAAAATAATGTAAGAAACCACTATGGTTCTCAAAGGAGGTGGCAGTGAAGATTCAAGAGAAAAAGAAAGCATTCAGAATGTACAAGGAATCACAGAAGGAGCAGGACAGAGAATTGTATCAGTTAAAGCAAAAGGAAGCTGGGAAGGCAGTCAGAACAGCAAAGGCCCGAACTGAGGAAAAGATAGCCAACTCAGTTAAGAAGGGGGATAAAACCTTTTTTAGGTACATCAGGGAGCGAAGGAAGACTAAGGGAGGGATAGTGAGGCTTAATAAAAGGGAGGAGGGGTGGGCAGAGGGTGACTGTGACAAGGCAGAGATACTAAACAAATATTTTTGCTCAGTATTTACAAACGAAGAGGGAGAGGTACCTAAAACAAACAATAGAAACACTCTGGATACAGAAGTTGATACCAGCCCATTTACAGAAGAAAGGTTTATGAAAGAACTCTTAAAATTGAAGGTGGACAAAGCAGTGGGGCCTGATGGGATTCATCCCAGAATTCTAAAAGAACTAAGGGTAGAACTAGTGACACCACTGACTACCCTCTTTAACAAATCGTGGGAGGATGGGGTGGTACCTGAGGACTGGAGAAGGGCAGATGTGATTCTCCTTCACAAAAGTGGGAGCAAAGCAGAAGCAGGAAACTACAGACCTGTTAGTTTAACCTCAGTGATAGGGAAAATGATGGAATCACTTCTGAAGGAAAAAATTGTCAAGTACCTAGAGGTCAGAGGGGCACAGGACCCAAGGCAGCATGGATTCACAGCGGGAAGGTCATGCCAGACGAATCTAATAGATTTCTTTGACTGGGTGACCAAAGTAGTAGATCAGGGAGGGGCTGTGGACATGGCCTACCTAGACTTTAGCAAGGCATTTGACTCAGTCCCTCACAAAAGATTAATATACAAGTTAGCCAGCCTGGGACTGGGTCCCAAGATGATAGCCTGGGTAAAGAATTGGCTGGAGAATAGGACACAGAGGGTAATAGTAAATGGAGTCCACTCTGAAGAAAGGGGGGTTACTAGTGGGGTGCCGCAAGGTTCAGTATTAGGACCGGTCCTCTTCAATGTCTTTGTAAGTGGCATTGCAGAGGGACTGGAAAGAAAAGTGTGTCTCTTTGCAGATGACACAAAGATCTGCAACAGAGTTGATGCACAAGGTGGGGTGGAAAGGATGAGAAGGGACTTGGCAAGGTTTGAGGAATGGTCAAATGTATGGCAGCTTAGATTTAATGCTAAGAAGTGCAAGGTAGTGCACCTGGGAAACAAAAACCCAGGGGAAGAGTACACAATGGGGGGTGAGATACTAACAACAACAAAAATGAAAGGGACCTGGGGGTAGTCATATCAGATGACTTAAAGGTGGGCAAGCAATGTGAGAGGGCAGTAAGGAGGGCTGGGGGGATACTGGGATGCATAGGAAGAGGCATCACCAGTAGAAAACAGGAAGTTGTTATCCCTCTGCACAGACAGCTGGTGAGACCCCATCTGGAGTACTGTGTGCAGTTCTGGAGACCCAATCTCCACAAGGACATAGACAAGATGGAAGCTGTCCAGAGGAGGGCAACTAAAATGGTGCAGGGTCTGCACCGGAAGACATATGAAGAAAGACTAAAGGAACTTAATATGTATAGCCTCGAGGAAAGGAGGGAGAGGGGGGACATGATAGAAACTTTCAAGTACCTCAAGGGAATCAGCAAAGTCCAAGAGGGTAGCATCTTTCAAAAAAAGAGGTGTGCAAGAACAAGGGGGCACAATTTGAAGATGGGGGGGCAGCTCAGAGGTAATATAAGGAAGTATTTTTTCACAGAGAGGGTTGTGGATGCATGGAACGGCCTTCCGGAGGAGGTTGTGGAGACAAAAACAGTGGTTGAATTCAAGCATGTATGGGACAGCCATAAGACAGTTCTAGGGGGTGGGGGTAGAAAGAAGTAGGCTGCTGGTTAACTAGGATCTGCAGCTTATCCATTAGGTAGGAAAATGGGCAGACTGGGTGGGCCAAGCGGTCCTTATCTGCCATCAAATTCTATGTTTCTATGTTTCCCCCAACTGCAGCTCAGATCAATAAATTACTTTGCCCTCCCTCAAAGTCACAACAGACAGTGGTTTTGCTCTCCTGAACAACCACACCTGCTGCTCTGCACTACCATAGCTCTCAGCCCCACTCCACATTCTAGCTTCTCAGCTCATAGGCTTTCCACTCAGACACACTATCAAGGGCAGTACAAACAAGGGAAATAAATAACAATATGTAGCAGAAGCCTGGGGAGCCAAGTCAAGGAATGGGACACAGGATTGTTCCAATGAACAGGGGCACTGCAATAATAATGGTGCATAAAGCAGGGCAACTCCAAAATAAACAGAAGGAGCCATTCAAGCAAGACAGAAAAGCAGAATACAACAAATAAATGAAGGGGGAACCCTCAGGGGGCTCCTTAACAATGCCTCCTCTGGCTGCATATAATCCACTGCACTTTATGTTAGGAAACATCTCGAGATTCCTGGACTTATAATGTGCTACAGTATGTACTTGCTTAATCTTTGTACCGCACTACTGTAGTGTTGTTATTATCCCTCTAGCACTTTGTAATTGAAACCTACAATGTAATCTCATTTTATTTATCAGTGTTAGAGGCTCAGCAGGTAGCACACTTGCCTCTGAGGCCGGGAGATCAGAAGGCTGTGGGTTCTATCTCCACACCAGGCACTTGGGTTAATATCCCAATACTGACAGTGTAATGCAGCATGAGAGGGGTGCTGCACTCCTGAGGTGCAGTCTTTCGGATGAGACGTTAAACTGAGGTCCCATCTGCCTGTTCTGGTGGTTGTTCAGGTGGACGTTAAAGAGCTCATGGCACTTCTCGAAAAGAGTAGGGGAATGTTTTATTATAACATCAAAACAAAAGAAATCAAACAGTGTTAATCTTCACACTTACAAACCATACAGTATTTATAACGACTAATCCAAAATAAACAGGGAAGAAGAAAGAAAGAAAGGTATTCACTCATCATACACTTCACAACCAAAATATACATTATTACCTAAAAATCAAAACAGGAAAATCATACATTACTATATATCCTCCCCCTCTATACCAACAGCAGAAGGGGGGGTGGCTAACTCATATATACATCAATTAACACATTATACCCTATATAATATCCTGCTTCCCTTCTGTCTTATACTTCTGTCACAAATCTCCACTCACCTCATCCCATCTTATCTTTTAAAAAAGTTACAGGTGTCCACCGTGCTATCCACACATTGCGAAGTAAGGTTCTCTTTTCCAATATACATTGTTTTAACAAAACAGTTTCTATTCTACCTACCACTTGTTTTGAGTCCTGATAAATTTGCTGTAAGATCAAACTAACCCTTGTTTGCCATAAAATATATTTTATACAGCTGAATATCAGCCATAAAATCCCAGCATTAAACCCTACTAATCTATTCGAATAACCCCCAATTACTTCCTCATATGTCAACTGTCTCCATACTGGATTGTTCCAACTATACAATGCTGTTTACCAAAATTCCATCACATAAGGGCATGTCAGCAAAAAAATGATCCATCATCTCCTCCAGTGCTATACAATAAGGCCTTGGACACATCCTTTCCTCCTGAAGTTTATGCTTTGCATTACCCTTTCCACTCAACTTTCCATAACAGCTCAACCAGACCACATCCCACATATGTGCGGGAGTTAATTTATCCTTTAAAGTATCTAGTACCAGACCATACCTGCTTACAGACACACCTCTAAATAATAGGGTTTCGGTTAAAACTTGAGCCTGAATAGTACAATAAATCTGCTTTCTTGGATGATTCTTTATTTGACCAATCTCCACCTTCCATTGCCGTAGTTTCTTTGTTGCCGGCTTCACATAGTCCGGGCTTTGTCTTAATACTCCCAGCAAATTTGCCCCCAGCAGTAAATAGAGGTACCAACCATAAAGCTCCAAAAATGGTCCATGGTGAGGCACTCAGGATCTCGGGACTAATATAATTAGCATGCATAAAGGAACTGAAAAAAAAAGGAAATAGGGTTTACTAAATTCAACCCCCCCTGATGCACTGGTAAATACAAAATATTCCTCTTAATAAGATTCAACCTACTACCCCAAATAATTTGAAATACCAGACTTAATAACTGTACCTCCAATGTTTCCCGTATCGGGTATACCACACTCAAAAATGTGAATCTAGGAAGTAAAAAGGTTTTAATTAACAATACTTTTTCAATTTAGTTTGTTGCAATTTCTTCCATATCTGGACCTTACTTGTAGCATAATCCAATTTTTGTTTCCAGTTTAAAAACCCATTAGTCCCACGTCCAAAATATACCCCCAAGAACTTTATAGGCTCTGTAGAAATTGTTATACCCAGGAATATACCCGTTGTTGTGGACAAATTACTTAATGGGTGTACCTTACTTTTATTTTTATTTATACTTTCCTTTCCTCATGTTGTACTACTTATTGAAACCATTGTAATTTGCTATTCTTGTGACTTGACATGGAACCTCTGTAAAAGAGCCCTTGGCTCAAAGATCTTTCTGATTTGTTAAATAAACAAAAAATAAAATAAAATAAATAAAATCTTGCTCCAGCTATTGCTGAATAATGTTCAATGATTTTAAATGCTTGGTTACCCGAAGCCAAATCAGCCACAAATAAACATATATCATCTGCATACGCAGCAGTCTTAACTTCTATATGTCCAGTTTTAGGTGTTATTCCTCTAATACTATGCTCCCCATTTAAAGCACGCAGCAATGGATCTAGACAAAAGATGTACAAGAGAGGGCTCATCAGACAGCCTTGTCTCACTCCTTGAAAAATTGGTATATAGGAGCCCAGATGTCCATTTATCAATGGTATAACTGACGCCGTCTTGTAAATAGTCATCACCCGATCACAAAAGACATCCCGTATACCATAAGACACTAGAACCTTCTTAATAGATTCATGTGGAACCCTGTCAAAAGCCTTTTCCTGGTCAAGAGTCAATAGATACCAAGTATTATGATCCTTCTTCCCCTGTTCTATCAATAATAGATAATCTGTAATAGATCTACTACGCACAGAACATGATTGTGATACTGAAATTAAGTGGGGGACACCATAGACAGCCTATGCGTCAACATTTTCATTAAAATTTTGAGATCAATAATAATTAAACTCAAAGGCCTCCATTTTTTCAATAATCTCTTATCCTGTTTTTTTTTGTAGATAAATATCTGTATTGCTATACTTAAATGAAAATCAATTTTCTTATTGTCTAAAATCCAATTAAAGACCTCTACTAACACTTCTGACAAGATATTCCCAACCTTTTTTATAAAATTCTGCTGTAGCTCATCTAACCCTGGAGCTGTGTTACTCTTCAGATTTTTAATAGCCCATTCTATCTCATCCTTTGAAATAGGAATCGTTATGGTATTGAGAATATCTTGAGGAGCCGTTGGAGTCTTGATAGATCGTAAAAAAGCTGACATTTCTACTTCATCAGTCGTCAGGACTGAGTACACATTATCAAGATACTGTCTTACTTCCTTCAAAATGTCCATTATATTAAACACCTCCTTCCACTGTTGGTCAAATATAGATGTCATGGTCCTACTTTCTACCTTTGTGGTACAACTAACTAAAGCATCCCCAAAAACTATTTGCTCTAGCAACATGGAGGAGGCTCTGGTATACTGTAATTTGTCCATATCTTTTTTTACATTCTGTACTTATGATGATAAATTCACTCTTTGTGTGTTAATTATAGAACAGATTCTGGCCAACTGTGACTGTAAAAGTAAATACTGTTTGTATTTGTTCAATTGCTGAGTCGAAGACATTGAGTGCAGCATCCGCTGCAATTAAAATTGTGTTTCTACCCACCATAAACTTAAATCATTCTCCAACCCCACTATTGACATTCTAGCATGCAATAATTCTCTAACCTGAGTGACTATCCATTGGTTTTCTAATACGGTAAAATTAAGTTTCCAATATCCCCTCCCATATGGAACTTTCTCATGCAGTCCAAAGGCAGCTGTAAGCAGGACATGGTCTGATGTCTCACATAGAATGGTGCTTGTATCATGAATCTGAACATTTTTTGATATAAACAAAAAATCAATCCTTGTGGAAAGTTTCCCTTTAAAGAATATGCAACCCCCACTGTCATTCTTAGTTCTATAAACATCCAGCAACCCTGTAGTTTTGAGGATGTCAGAGAAACATTTCATATCACAATATTCTTTGTTTGTAACAGCACCCCTATCTTGCTTAGCCAGTACACAGTTAAAATATCACCCCCAGATAACATGTTTTGTAGTAAATAGAAACGGTTTAATAGCTTGGAAGAACTCCACCCTTGCCTTTTTTGTTTGAGAGGCATAAACATTTATGATCCTCCATGCAGTATTATTAAACACACAATCAATCATCATCGCCCTCCCAGGGCTTATATCAAGTAATTTCGAAATCTTAAAACTATCACCTCGCAACATGATGGCTGCCCCATCGCAAGTGTCAAGGCCAAATGAATAGAAGGCCAGGCCTACACACCACAGTTTTTGGGCTATCTGTGTCATCTGTTTTGTCCTACCCATTGTGGGTCTTAAAATAGGGGGTTCCTGACCTGAATCATAGGAAAGCCTAGCTTGTGACAAGGTTTCTGAGTCACCACCTAACTCAGAGTCTTTGGTGTCTGTAGATAGCATTTCATATTTATTCTGCAATGAAATGGGGAGGAAGCCTTGGCTAACTTGGGTTTGGGTTTAGGCTGTGATTGTTGAAGACCTCTTTTTTTTGAAAGGAGCACAATCTCCGGTGAGGGCATATCTATCAACCCCTCTTGTCCTTGAGTCGGGAGAATCCCTTGTACTTTGGCCTTTCCTACCCTGAGGGTGGGCTCCTTGGACCCCGGCTGTGCCATATTGGATTCTGCTATATTCTCATCGGGGGGGAATCAGATTGAACTTAAATTACCTCAGGTATCACCTGATCCCATTCTTCAGTAGGATTTGTGCCAGGTGGTGCTTCTGTATTGGGCCCCTTTTGACCAGCTGCCTGTTTCTTCTGGGCAACTATATCTTTTTTCTGTGCATTTGTTAAAATGGTATCCTGGTCAGGTCTATCTGACCTGTTATGAGTTGCCCATGGACAGGCCCGATATGTGTGACCCATATCATTGCAGAAGTTGCATCTCAGTGCCTTCTGACATGTTACTAGCATGACCATACTCCATACATAAAAAACATTTGAGTCTATCGCATGCAGAACTAAGATGGGCAAAAGATCCACATTTAAAACAGGTCCTTAGTTGACCTGGGTAATAACAATGACCCCTATCTCTTCCCAGAAATATACTGTTAAGCAGATGTACTGGGCCCTTTCTGGTATTTCTCAACCAAACCTTAAATTTCAATCCCCCAGTCCAAATATGAATGTGATCAAAATTAGGCTATGGTGCATCCAAAACATCATCGTGTTGTTGTAGCCAGTATGTAATGTCACTTACAGAGACTGTTTCATTATGAAACAGTGTAGTTATTGTTTTGACTGTGGGCCTCATCACTGGTATAGCTCTAAATGGTATCCAGAGCTCTGAGTATCTACGTTTCTCATATGCAGTCCAAAATCGATCCAAACCCTGGGGAGTCTTAAAGATGACATCATACAGACTATCCCCAGACACATGAATAAGAGCATATATTTCACTGGAGAAAACCCCAAAGATTCCTTGATTAATCGCTTCCCCACATAGATTCTACCCGGAATTGTCTCCAAACCTCCCACATACTGCAGCCGAACTGCATTTCTGCATTGAATCGGTGGTGGCTGGTACTGAAATCTATCCCTTTTTTGGAATTCCTCCCATTTGGACTTAGCATTTTCCCTCATATCAGTATTATGGGGAGAAGAGGGGGTTCAGTATCCATACGTGCTCCCCATGAAAGCCTTTGTTCACTAGGCCCTTCATCCCCTTAATTGGATATAGAACTGGAAAGATGACAAACTTTTTGCAGACCCTCTGCATTACTTTCCTCTGCTACCACATCCTCAGAATGTAAGTCCAAATCTGAGTCATTAATCACCATGCTTTCCTCAACTGGGCCTGTATTCTCGGGGGTTACTGAACACTGAACTTCCTCAGACCTTGGTTTAGTGAGAGAGCCCAGAATAGGGCTATGTTCTGGTTTGGGCACCAATTGCCCCATTTGCAATTGCTTCAAGCCTGCATCTTGTAAAGTGCGTTCCAAAGAACAAGCAGATTGCTGAAGCATAGTCACATTATAATCCCTCATTTTCTCCCTTCCCTTTCTAAGGCCCAATGTTTTCACATTTTGTCCCCAACTCTTAGTACTCCCATCCAGTAACATTTGTTTACTCACTGCTGGTACCTGGGGACACTGCTTCACTTGTAGCAACTCCGTACTGTCAAGTGCTGACTGCAATTCAGCTGAGTCACTAATTCCAAAGACAGTGTCTGACTCACCCAGCGGCCCAGCCTTTGATGCTCCTGCATCACTCAACTGTGAGTCATGCTGTTACAATTCCTTCATTTCAGCCTCTTGCTGCTGCTCAAAATGGGTTGTCGCTAAATCAGGCAGTAGTTTTGGAGCTGTCTGCTCCAGTAAGCAATTCACATTCTCCACTGCTGCAATTAAATCCATCGATACGCTACCAGGATCCACAGCACCAACCAAAGCCATTGTTGCAGGCTGCTGTAATAAAGCATGCAACACTTCATGTTTCTCCAGCAAAAATTTCCTCAGCCATTCTGTATCTTGTGCCGTTTCATTATTTAGAGCAGGTTCCACCAAATTTGAGGGCCCCCACCACTCCTCGGTCAATTCCACAACATTTTCAATCTCCAAGGCTGGACCTGTAGGTGTGGAGATCATCTCACCTACAGGTTCACTAGCAGAATGAGGATTCTCTGAGGCAGCATCCATGTCTCAACAGCGCCCCCTTCTATAGAATAAGGGAATTTTTTATTGTGAAACAAAAGCAAATACAATCAAAAAGTACAAACAAAAGCTCTTCACACAGTGTCACAGATCTCAAAACAAAGGTATACAATTGAAAATAATAACCACACAAGCACCACTGCATAGCACAGTAAGGAAACCCCACCACCAAACATATCCATGACATAGTCTCCCAACACCAATCCATCACCATATACTTCCTAATGTCCCATATAGCAGTGAAATGCAAAAAGAAAGAACATGTTACGAAGCATGCTGCAGATAACAAAAAAATCCACAATGTAAAGAAATACATTCACCCCACCCACTCCACCCCCTTCCAAAAATGTTGACATATTACCTCTTCCAAAGTACGTTGTTCATAATGATAGATTTTATTTATTCCATCTGCACTTGACATAACATGTCCCATACAGTCACTTCCTTCTGTTATAACACTCTAAGGCATCTAGCATGTCAGATTACCCATTTCAAACAAGCAAATATTAAACAAACTGTACTCTTCTGCCATTTTCTCCATCCCTTTTTCAATTGTCCCAATATCAGAATATCATAATTCATTTGTGCAAACAGTTTTTCACCCCATAATGCAGCCAAGAATCCTAAAATCCTTGTATACAGGTACATTCAAAAAATAAATGTTGTGTGGTTTCCACTTGACCCCTACATGTCCCTTCTAGACAGACCCTATCATCCAGCATTTTGTGCTTCTGATTTCCTTTGACATTTAATCTTTGATCGCCATACAACCATACCATGTCCTGCATTTTTAACGGAATTCTCGGTTCAATAATACTGTCCAATAACATTCTACTATCAAGGTTAGCAGAAATATTAAACACAGGTTCTTCCAGATAACACTGAGCAATAATTGTTTTATAGAATTTTTTTCTATCAATATCCACGAACCACTGTAGCACTGTCTTCCACATCCTAACATAATTTAACATGGTCTGCATATAAGTAGGCAAACATTTTTCCGAAACATGCCATTTACCTCTCCCCATGCTTTCAAAAACTGAACTTACCAGCGCTTCATACAATCAACACATAATCCTGCTTTCTCCAACACCAGCGGTCGGACATTACTATAAAGAAAATTACTAAATAAATAGACCAATTGCTGTATCATATCAAGACCACCATCCTTTCTAGCCCTGTAGGTATGTGCTCATTTCACTGGATTCAGGCGGCTGCCCCATAAAAAAACAAAACATTCCCATTAATTTAACATGCATACTAAAATGTACTGGATATATATGCGAGACATACAATAAAACAGGCATAATATAGGCTTTCAATAAATAAATCCTTTTTTCTTGTTATTTTCCAAGACTTCCAAGACATAACCTTCCTGTGTGTATCATCATACACTAAATCCCAATTCATTTGTTCTGCTTTTCTAGTGCCAAACAACCCCAGTATCTTGATCTCCTCTTGCTCTACTGGGATTGAAAAATGCTGTGGTACTGACGCATTACCTAATATCAGCATTTTACATTTAGAAGTATTCATTTTTATCCCTGTACTGCCATGTATTTCTGCCAAGACATCAAGTACACATTGTCCCGATTCCAAATCTTGCACCACAACCATACAATCATCTGCATAAGCGGACACCTTCGGATACATTTTACCAGTCCTATCACAGACAGGTTTATCCTATCTGCATGTTCAATAAATCTTAACAGTCTCAATTGCGAACACATATAAAAGTGGACTTAGCGGACATCGCTGTTGTACTCCATTCATCAGCTGAACAGGAGTTCCCAAGTGCCCATTTATCAATGGTATCATCATAGCTCTCTCATATATCTCTTTGCAGTGTCAGTGGCTCAGTGGGTAGCACACTCGCCTCTAAGGCTGGGAGATCAGAGGGCTGTGGGTTCAGTTCCCACGTCTGGCACTTGGGTTAATATCCCAGTACTGACACTGTAGTGCAGCACAAGAGGGGTGCTGCACTTCTGAGGTGCTGTCTTTTGGATGAGACGTTAAACTGAGGTCCCATCTGCCTGGATTGGTGGTAGTTCAGGTGGGTGTTAAAGATCCCATGGCACTTATCGAAAAGAGTAGGGGAATTTCCCTGGTGTCCTGGCCAAATTTCCCTCATTCACTGAAAAATACCACCAACAGCTTAATCTGGTTCAAGGTCAGTTGGCATTCATCTGTATCCCCCTTCCCTGGGTCGTGCCTGAAAATAGGCAGGGGTTGTCTAATGCACTTACCCGGTCAACAAAAAATAAATAAATAAAAATAACTAAATAAATAAAAATATAAACTCTGAAGCACTCCAACAAATTGTTGTGAAACCCCATACAGTATGAGAGTGTCCCAAATATGACCACACTGTACTGCATCAAAAGCATTTTCTTGATCTAATGACATTAAATAGCCATCTAATTGCATATTGAGGCCTTGGTCAACAATTTTCCTTATAAAACTCAAATTCTGCTGTACATTTTTGCCAGGCACTGCACACGTCTGATGCGGTAAAATCACATATGTCGCCACCCGTGCCAACCTTGATGCTAAAATTTTGGTCAGTATCTTATAGTCTGCATTTAACAGACTTAAAGGTCTCCAATTCTGAATTTTCTGTGGATCTCCTTTTTTATGCAAAAATGTCATCACCTCCTCTTGCATAATTGAAGTCAAACTCCCACCATCTAATATATCCTGATACACCATTCGTAAATCAGCCACTAAAGCAGTCTTAAATAGTATATAAAATTAATTAGAAATGCCATCCAACCCTGGGGCAGTATGTGTTGATAAATGATCACGTGCCAAACCAATCTTATCCTCAGTAACCGGTTGCATCAATGCTTCCACTTCACTGACAGGAATCTCAGACAAATCCCCGACATTCAGTGGAAGAATCATCTGCACACTTATATATTTCTGATATGCTTAACATAAATGGGTCAAATACCACTTTTTGAATACCTTGCTGTGTATCTGGCACAATCCCATCTTGCCGAATCAAAGACCTCATTGTCAACTTCGGCACTCCCTGCAATTCCATCTCATAAGGATTAACAAAGTCCTTCCTCTCTTGTGTAACATATTGTTGACATTTTGCAGTCTCTCCCTCACTCCTTTTATGATACTCACACATTTTCTCCTTAAGTTCTTGAAGTTGTGTCCTATTCTCACTACCATCCTCCCAGACATGAGTCAAACATTTTAAATACCGCACTCTTAAATGTAAATAATCCAAATGTTTTGAACTAGCCAAAGTCCTTGATGTCTTTTTCAAACATTCCCTCATATCCCTCTTTGTATCCTCTCACCACTCTCCCCAGGAATCATATAAAAATTGAACATCCTGTCGTACATTTAATAAATTCCTCACCCCCTGCTGCATTGCCTCCTTCTGTAAAATAGAATTATTCAATTTCCAATAACTTCTCCCAAAAGCGATTTTATAGTCAAGTCAAGTCAAATTTATTTAAAAGACGCCCAATCCCGGAGGCTCTGGGCGCCGTACAAATTTTAAAAAGAGCATAATACATAAAATAAATGAAATGGATTTTATGCACCAAGCCAGTCCGAGCCTGAACCTTCACATGATCAGATGTTTCCAGTGGTACAATTTTAACACCAGCATCTATCAAAATATCTGAAACAAATCAGAAATCTATATGTGTCGACAGTCTTCCTTTATAGAAGGTATGTTCCGGGGGTTTATCCACAATATCATAAATATCTCTTAACCCAGCAGTATTTAATATTTTCATCAATGCATTTGTGTCACTGTACGCCTTTTGTGTTTTTCTACCCCAATCCCTAGGCAATAAACCACAATTAATATCTCCCCACCACAAAATCAACATAGAGGTAGCTAGGAATGGTTCAATAACACAAAACAAGGCCACTCTATCAGCCTTTGTTTGAGGTGCATACGTGTTTATCAATCTATATGCCAAACCACCAATAACCACATCCACCAGCAACATTCTTCCAGGTGAAACATCTAATACCTTCAAGATTTGTACAGACAAATTAAAAAACAAGATACCAACTCCCGAACAAAGTTCTTCCCCCACCAACCATAAAGATGGCCCCCACCTCCAATCTTTTTTTGCCTGCTCTATTTCAGAAATCGTATGCAATCTGGTATCCTCTATGAAATTTATCTGTCCTGAATCATTATGTAAACTAGCAAAAGTAACTATACGCTTCTGATAATTAAGAATACTGTTAACATTGACAGTTGAAATGAGACTAGAAGACAGCATCAGAAAATGAGTCAGAAAATAAACCATTAAATCCACATTATTTTATTTTCTTTCTTTTCTTTGGCTTAGGCTTCTCAACCTTCCCAGATCCTACAGGAGCCTCAAGCTGTGAAGATGCCACTGATGAGGCATCAGACTCACCACCCCCTTCTTCATCTGGCACTTCCACAAGAACTTCAAATGTCTTCTGTACTAATGATTCTTCCACTGTAGGGGTCCCCTTATGTGCCGCTTTCGACCTTGTGACCCTTTGGAAGGGGAAATCCTCCACTCTCCCTGGTGGGGGCATCACTTCATCCATCCCATTCTGTACCACAGTAGATTCAGGCCCAGCATCATCTCTCTGCAAAGCCATGTCATCTAGTCCATGTTCAGGGAACTCCTGTTCCAGAACCTGAGGTTGTTCCGACTCTACGGGATCCTGTAAACCATTTTGAGAGGGTATAGAAGAAGCCCAGGTACAATCATGCACTTTCACCATTTCCACTCCAGGAGCAGTCGGTGACCATGAACCTGGGTCAACAGCAGGGTCCTGCTCCCTCTCATTCAACTGAGCCATTAAAGTACTGGCTCTCATTTTCTCCTTTTGTGTTGTAGCAACATAAACATCATGTTCAGCTCTTACAGATTGATCCAGACTGTTATGGGATGCTCAAGAACAGATCCTAAAATTGTAACCCTTTTCTTCACACAAATTAAATTTCTGCGGTTGTTTGTAATGTGCTCCATAATGCCCAAAATCTCCACAGAGGCCACATTTCTGTTTTTCGCATACATTATTCAGGTGTCCAAGATCACCACACTTATAGCAGGTTCTGGGTTGACCTGGGTAATATACTCCCCTATCTCTCCCCCCAAAAAAACAATTAGGCAAATGCTGTATGGTACCCTGCTCCTGTTTGAGCGTAACTTTATATTTCCAGCCACCTGTCCACAGGTGTTCTTCATCCAGAATCAGGTCAGGATAGCCATTCACCAGGCAATGCTGTTTCAACCAATAAGTTATATCCACCACATTCACTCCTTCATTCTGAAAGAGGACTGTGATGGACTTATACATGGGTTTAGTCAAAGGTATAGCTAGAAAAGGCCACCACACAGGACCATTCTTAAGCAGCTGATACTGTTTCCAGAATCTTTCAAGCCCATTGGGATGTTTAAAACTTACATCATCATCACAAAAGAGGAGGGGGAAGTGCCTAATCCAATTAACAGAAGCACTCTTGATAGGGGGGTCAATCCCAGTCCTTTCACAGAAGAAAGGGTTCTGCAAGAACTCCTAAAACTGAAGGTGGACAAAGCAATGGGTCCTGATGGAATTCACCCAGAATTCTAAAAGAATTAAGGAAGGAACTAGTGAAACCACTGGCTACTCTTTTAATAAATCATGGGAGGATGGTGTGGTACCGAGGACTGGAGGAAGGCAGATGTGATTCCCCTTCACAAAAGTGGGACCAAGACAGAGGCAGGAAACTACAGACCTGTCAGTCTGACCTCTGTGGTAGGAAAGTGATGGAGTCACTTCTGAAGGAAAGAATAATTGAGTACCTAGAGGTCAGTGGAGCACAGGATCCAAGGCAGCATGGGTTCTGGCGGGAAGGTCATGTCAGGCAGATCTAATAGATTTCTTTGACTGGGTGACCAAAGTAGTAGACCAGGAGGGGCTGTGGACATGGCCTCCTAGACTTTAGCAAGGCATTTGACACAGTCCACACAAAACATTATTAGTCAAATTAACCAGCCTGGGAGTGGGTCCCAGGGTGGTAGCCTAAATAAAACATTGGCTGGACAACAGGACACAGAAGGTAATTGTAAATGGAGTCCACTCTGAAGAAAGGGCGATTACCAGTGGGGTACTGCAGGGTTCAGTATTGGGACCAGTCCTTTTTAATGTCTTTATCAGTGACATTGCAGAGGGACTGGAAGGAAAAGTATGCCTTTTTGCAGATGACACAAAGATCTGCAACAGGGTTGATACACAAGGAGGCGTGGAAAGGATGAAAAGGGACTTGGCAAGGTTGGAGGAATGGTCAGACATATGGCAGCTAGGATTCAATGCAAAAAAGTGCAAAATAATGCACCTGGGAAACAAGAACCCAGGGGCAGAATACACAATGGGTGGGGAGGTAGTAACAACAACAAAACAGGAAAGGGACCTGGGGGTAATCATATCAGATGACTTCAAGGTTAGCAAGCAATGTGAGAAGGCAGTAGGGAGGGCGGGGGTATACTGGGATGTATAGGGAGAGGCATCAGCAGCAGAAAACAGGAAGTTGTTATCCCTCTGTACAGACAGTTGGTGAGACCCCATCTGGAATACTGTGTCCAGTTCTGGAGACCCCATCTCCGCAAGGACATAGACAGGATAGAGGCAGTCCAGAGGAGGGCAACTAAAATGGTGCAGGGTCTGCAAGAGAAGCCATATGAGGAGAGACTAAAGGAGCTTAATATGTATACCCTTGAGGAAAGAAGGGAGAGGGGACATGATAGAAACTTTCAAGTACCTCAGGAATCAACAAAGTCCAAGAGGGTAGCATCTTTCAGAAAAAGAGACTTGCAAGAACAAGGAGACACAATTTAAAGATAGAAGGAGGGCGGTTCAGGGGCAATGTGAGGAAGTATTATTTCACAGAGAGGGTAGTGGATGCATGGAACAGCCTTCCTGAGGAAGTTGTGGGGTCTAAAACTGTGGTAGAATTCAAGAATGCATGGGACAGACATAAGGCAATTCTTGTGGGGGGCAGGAAGATACAGGCTGTTGGTTAACTAGGATCTGCGGCCTATCCTGTAGGTAGGGAAATGGGCAGACTAGATGGGCCTAGTTGTCCTTATCTGCCATCAAAGTCTATGTATTTCCTGGCATATGTACAAGGGCATAAATTTTGTACACATAAAACTTCATACTATTTTTAAGCAACGGCCTCTCCACAAACAGTCTATCAGGTGCATCAGAAGCATCACCTCTGAATTTCAACCAGACTGCATTTCTCCTCATTGCAGGCTCAGAAGTATTCCTATTATTAGCAAGAAAGAGTTTCTCTCTCACCCCAGTATGCCAAACATTTTGCATATTAGCCTGCTGTCCTGTAGTAACACTACCAGGTTCAGGCCTTTCAGATACAGGTAATCCCTCTTGCGCTTTCTGTGCCTCCGCCACAGGGGACATTACTGGGGGATTTGAGGGGACAGGGGAGGGGGGGTGTTGGGCTCCAAAACTAGCCCTATATCTTCACCTTACAATGCCCTAATAGTTAACAAGATATCCTCTTGCTCATTATTATCAGGACACCCATGTCCCACTAATCTCTGACCAGGTGTTATTTGAGAAGGGGAAGTTCCAGAGCCTAACTCAGAACAGCTCTCCTGGAGCACAGGGTCAACAATATTTTTCTCCAAGTCAGGGATATTTGCATCCCGTCCAGAGCCATCTGCTTTTTTAACCCAACCAGCAGCTTCTAGGGATCTAACAACCCAGTCTGCCGATGGCATAGTGGGACTTAGAAGCCTCTCATCAGTAGTGGCACTAGTAGACTGTAAAGGAGATTTAAACCCATCCCCACCAACCCAACCTTTTCACCCTCTCAACTGCTGTTCTTTAGGGGAGAGTTTTTTTGGAGCCCCACCTGTGGAAATCCCAATACTAAAACAGACCTCAGAGGGCTCAACTGCAGGAAAAGGTGTCCCATGTCCAGCACCAAAGTCATTTTTAGTTTGCTGTCGTCCTTCCGTAATCCCAGAAGCAAAACTGCTGTTCTGCACATTTCTTTGCTGCAAGTGCTCCAACCCCCTGCTCCCATCTGAATTACCCTTACTGTCCTTGCAAAACGGTACCTGCTTAGTCAGAGAGCATTTAAAGGGTTCCTCCATTGCCTCCAAGTTCTGTTCTGTGATTACTGCAGCCACCTGATCCATGTCTACATCCATATGTGCACCATCAATCCCGTTATGGGTGCAGCCGTCCATCGTCTCACCATTCCTGGTGTGCTCTAACAACAAAACTTCTAGTTCCTGCCATCTCGCAGTGAACCTCCATTCCTCAGCAGCAATCAGCTCGCAGATATCCACCGCATTCACCACTGCTCGTTCTCGTTCCATTACCTCCTGTGTCAAGTCAGTTGCATGTTGTAAATCCTCTCGGGAAGAACTCCCAACAGCACCAATGGCAGGATCAGCCTCACAAATTTCTGAAACTGGGGAGTAGGCCTGTTCCCTGGCCCCTAGCACATCCTTCCTCCAAGAATCCCCAGGCAGACTGGCCATAGCAGTACCAGTCACAGCGCCATCTACCAACAGAGTAGGGGAATTTTCCGGGTGTCCTGGCCAAATTTCCTCCATTCACTAGAAATACCATCAACAGCTTAGTCTGGTAAAGTTTCAGTTGGTTACCATCTGTATCCACACCCCTGGGTCGCCCCTGAAAAAGGGACTTCTAGTCTCAGTGGGCTTACTTGGTCAACAAAGTTCAATAAAATAAAAATAAAAAATATTTACAATCATTGTCAACATGTAACTTTTGTACTTGATGTATTGTCATGTCTAAATTGACTTAGAGCCTTTGAAAAAGAGACCTTCGGCTCATAGGCTGTAATCCGAAACTAAAATAAATAAATAGAAAAAGAAAGAGGGTGCAAAAAACAAAAAATAAGTCATAACTGACTTAATAATAAAATGAACAGAAGGACTGCATGAACTACAGCAAGTTCAATAAAATAAGTCCTGCAACCATGTCACTCACTCAAAAAGGAGCCTACCATTTTTCTCTGCAGCTCGGGGAAGAGGATGATCAAGTAGGAATTGTCTTATTGTTTAATGCCGTAGTTCCAGATAGCCTCATGGCAAGCAGCAGCCATCTTCGTTTGGGTACAAACTGCCAAATAGGAAGTGCACCAGTCTGAATCTTTGGAAGCCGCCATAGCCAGCATTGAGTCACACTGGAAATGTCTGCAGAAAACAAAGAAAGATCAAATCATAACCTTTGTCTGCGGACTTCTCCCACAACTTTGGTCTTATGTGGTCCAACAGAAGCCGACAACCTGGATGGACACAATCCATGCTGCATGACTTGCACAGGAGTCCATAACAATGTTTCAGGCCACCAGTGTACAAGGACCTCAGTCATCACAAGTAGCTACACACGCAACATGTAGCCAACAGCAACAAACAATGATAGACACACTCATCACATCTATCAGTAATCTACAGCTGAGCCCCATTGCTTCCTCTGCTACCTCTGTCAGAGCGCTGCAACCATCTCGACAGCCACCTGATCAATCTAAACCTTCTCAAGAGCCCGTTATCTGCCAGTGGTGTGGATTCAGAGGACACATTGCTGCAGTTTGCAGAAAGCTGAAGTGTTAAAACAGGACTCACATGAACCAGAGACGTCCACCGCAGCATCATCAGCCAGATGAACACAACTACTCCCAGGATCAGGGAAATGAGTGCTGCCCAACAAACCAATTACTTTTTTTGGTGAGGAGAACAGCTCAACTGACCACCCCTCTGGCTCTCACAGCTCCCACCAGCAGCATCCTCCAACTCCAAGAACTAAGACTGGGCCCATCTCATTTTCAGGGGAAAATGTACCTGTAATTAGATCACCACTCCTAGCAAACGATGACCCGGTGACCATTGGAGATTGGTCCATGCATGTCTTGAATGACACAAGCAGAAATCTGTCATCAGCATTAGCACTAATATTCTGAATAGCAGAGCTCTTTGTCAGTCACCTTATGTATCTCCATCTGACCTAAAGTACATTATCACAGCAAATGCCACTACAGTACCTATCACAGGTGTTACCCACCTCAAGCTACATTTTGGCTCACATCAAGCAACTGTCAAGTTCCACCTAGTGCCTGATTTACAACTATCAGTGATTCATGGCATGGATTTCCTAAAATATCATAAAGCCACCCTAGACTTTGCATCAAACTGTCACTGGATCCTCAGTGGCAACTTACAGCTATAGACTCAGTTACAGATGGTTTTGATTGCCAAGATTCGAGGTCACCCACTCCCACAAGGTGTAGTTGGCATTGTCAAGGAATTCCCTGCTCTACATTTGTCAAGCCTTCTCCCAGGAAACACATTGTCTGCTGAGCATGTGGCACAGAATTCCAAAAATGCTGCCAACTTTACAAATGAGCCAGTCATCATCTTCAAGGGTGCCAATGTTGGAAAGTTTGTCTACTTGTCTACTGGGGACCAGATCCATCTCATTCAAGAACATCAGCCTGGTTCCACCAACTCTATTCCTGTCAGTACCACCACCACCACTCTAGTCTCACAAGGGTTACCCCTCAGTAAGAGACTGTCCTCTTCCAAGCTCCCACCATCTCCCATAGAGAAGCAACAGCTTTTGAATTTCCTGGAGGACTACCCAGATGCATTTGTTGATACAGATAACAAGCTCAAATGTTGTGATATCCTGTAACACATCACTGAGGTGCAGCCCAGTCAAAAGCCAATTTGTCAGTGAGCCTACAAAGTGGGACACAAACAGAAACAAATTCTAGAGGACATGATCAAAGACATGCTTGAACATGACATCATTGAAGAGTTTACAAGTCCATGGGGTGCACCGTGCCTGTTGGTAGTGAAGAAGGACAAGGGATATCACCTTGTGGTGGACTACAGAAAGCTCAATGCCTTCACAGTGCTGGATGCTCATCCTTTACCCACAACAGAGGATGCCTTAGACAGTCTTGACATAGCCAGCCCAGCTTACTTCACCACTGTGGACCTTCAATGTGGGCTCTACCAAATCTCCATTGATCCAGTGTCTTGTCCATACACAGCCTGGTGCTGTCACTTATGATTTTTCCAATTCAAATGACTGCCTATGAGACTTCAGAATAGTCCTCCCACATTTCAGCATGTTATAGAAGTGGTACTACATGAGTTGTCTTGGAGATCTTGTCTAGTCTACCTGTATGATGTCTTCAGTAAAACTCTTCCAGAGCATTTCCAACACCTCAAAGAAGTGTTTAAATGTCTCCAACAAGCCAACCTCAAGCTTCACCTACAGAAGTGTTGTTTCACACAGCATCAGATACATTACCTTGGACAAGTTGTTAGTTCTCAAGGCATGTCTCCAGACCCAGAAAAGCTCTCGGCAGTCAAAGACTATCCAGAACCTAAAAATCTCAAAGACCTCAGAGTTTTCCTAGGCTTATCTGAATATTACAGAAAGTTCATTCGTAGCTATGCAAAGATTACAGCTCCACTGTATGCCCTCCCCAAAAAGAGATGTGAATATACATGGACTTCCAAATGCAAAGAGGCCTTTGATGCCTTAAAAGACCAACTGATCTCCAGTCCAGTATTGGCCTACATAGGGTTTGATCAATCATTCAAACTCTACACAGACACTAGTTTTTTTTGCAGTGGGTGCTGTGCTACATCAAGTGTAAGACAGAACAGAACAAGTTATTTCCTATGCCGGGCATTCCCTTTCCTCCGCTGAGCACAACTGTGGCATCACAGAATAAGAATGTCTACCCATGGTATTTGCCATAAAGAAATTTGACTGTTACCTTCACTATTCCTCATTCACAGCTATCGTTGATCACTCTCCCCTCAGATGGTTGTTTGAAATGAAGGAACCAGTATGAAAGTTTGCCCAATGGATTGCTATGCAGCATGGCTACAACTGTGAAATTCAATATAGACAAGGTCAAGTTTATTCCAATTCTGATGGCATTAGCCAGTAACAGTGTCCCTCTGCATCATTCCCAACAGATGAGGAATCCTGCTTACAAGCTTTTTCTTTCCACACCACAGATGTGCTTCCTTTGGACACTCCTACAGCACCTCAAGTTGTTTTGCTGCTCCCAACTGCTTCTTCAGAAAGAAGCACAAATCCTTAATTACTGCAATCAGTCGAAGAGCTTCTCATCTCCTCTGCATCTGCTCTCTCCCTGGCAACTGTCAAAATGCAGCATAGAGCAGATCCTCAGTTCACAAACATGATCACTTACTTAGAGTCTGGAAATCTACTGTGACAGAAGCAACATCACCAGGATGTACTTTTCCTTGCTTCATAATACTTCCTCAATGATGGTGTACTTTTCCATATCTGGACCAAGGAAGACAAGGGCCATCGCATGGATAGAACTCATGTCATCATCATCAAAAAACATTTATTGTTTAGCTTAAAAGCTGTTACAATTAAAACACATCTCATAAATATCTCATACAATACCAGAAAACATCAGACAGTCATGAACAGAGTATAAAGTTCATATAGTCATAATAACAGTACATCTGTTTTGACAGTCTATCATTATCCATCAAAACCATTACATTGAGCATTTGCCTTTATACAATTATGATTTTTTGCTTTACATTACTGATTGCTTGAAAGTACTTGGCAACCCTTATCACAGTCCAGGTATCTTCAGAGTTCATTAAAATGTTGGTTAAGATTCCTTTATCTATTTGATAAAGTTTGTTTATAAATGGAACCAACCAATATGCTCTGGGTTTATTGTACCAAGCACAGTGCCATAATACATGCTCTAAATCCTCATTGCCTCCCTGATTGCAATTACAAATTCCAAAAAATATGCCATCTTTTTTGTTTCTATGTAATAAGATATTGCCTGTGAATTGTACAAATTTGTCATTTGGAAATACTGACCTAAGCTTAGAGTCTGTAAGAATCTCAAGGTACGGTTTGAATCCAAAGAAAAAATTATTTTGTGTGAACCACTTTGAGTATTTTGATTTAGATATATGCTGTAAAGCTTGTTCATTCCAATAATTAATTATTTTATTGGTCACATATTTTTTATATTTATTACTCAATGTGACCTCCTGATAAACAGCCTTTTTTAGATTCTTGAGTTTATTTTTTTTTCAATAAGATTCCAGGGCTGTGTACCAAAACCCATCTTTGTACCCGTGAATGAACAAATCTTCTTTTTCTCTCTGACATTGTTTTGCCAAAGTATTTTCTGTTATTTTGGTTAATCTTAACCAGTAGTTTACTTTTCAAGTTTCCATAGCTGCTTTTACATTCGTACGTCCAAGCTCTGATCTTACATATGCCTCTGGACAAGAATTGCCCAATTTTAGAATGCTATGTAGTAACTTAAATAAGGGTGACATTAATGTTTTCACATTTTTAATTTCCCATACTTCTGCCCCATATAGTAATTATGCCTCAGATTTGGCTTTGATAACATCTGTGAGAGGTTTAACCATCATACCACTGAATTTTGCATTACATTTTACTAGACCAACAAGGGTTTTCTTTAACTTGTCTATCAATAGATCTTTGTGTACATTCCAGCGAGAATTACCATGAAACATGATACCTAGGTATAAATATTTATCAACTACCTCTATTTTATCATTCCCTAAGAGCCATATACCTTTGGCTTGTGTTTTATTATTATCAAAAATAACTATTTTTGTTTTATTTAAATTAATTTTTTATTTTAATTGCACAGACCTTGGCTGAATATAATTCAGTTTGGTTTGTAAACCTTTTTTGGTAAGTGAAATCAATATAATATCATCTGCATATGACAGAATTGAACACAGAGTTGACTTAATTTTAGGGGAGTCAGTATTAAGTACTTCAGCATCTATCAGCATCTTTTCCATATAAAGTGAGAACAATAAAAGGGCTAAAACACGCCCCTGTCTAACACCTCTGTTAATGTCAAATGAAGTTGACAGCTGACCTTTGTTCCCTAACCTTATTTTGGCCCATATTCCCATATATAATTCTGCAATAATTGCAACAAGTGGTTGATTGATACCTCTTTCTACAAGGACAGTCCATAGGATACTTCTTGAGATGTAATCAATCGACGAAGAATAATCTATAATGGCTGCATATACCTTCTGTTTCCTAATTTTCACATATTTTTCTATAATGTGTTTGAGAACATGTAAAAAAATTAAGCCTGAACACAGATTGGTACCTGGATAATCCACCTGTCCTAGCAATCTCGGCCTTTAACCTTTCCATCAGTATTCTACTTAATATTTTTAAATTTACATCTGACAGGATGATGGGCCTATACATGGCTGGGTTATAGGGGTCTCCTTTTTTATGAATGGGTATCAGATTTGCTCTCTTCCAGGAAGCTGGATATGTGCTGACTAATATACATTTATTATAAGAAATGATTAGAAACTTTTACCATAATATTGGGGCACAAAGGTATACTTCGGCAGGAGTACCATCTCGACCTGCTGCTTTATATTTTTTAAGGGAATATATTGTCAAATAAACCCCATCCAATGTTATAGGAACAAAAGAATTTTGTGTCTTTTTGATCTCAATTGTCATATTTTCTTCAGACGAATTAAAAAAGATGTTAGAGAAATGTTGAAGCCATTTTTCTTCCGAGATGTATGTGTCTATTCCAACTTTATATTTATCTGTGCCTTTGGCTACAAGAGTCCAGAATAGTTTGTCATCTTTATTCGTCACCGCTTTCAGTGTAAGTTACCATTGTGCATCATAAAATGCCTTTTTCTTATCCTTCATAAGATTCTTGTACTGCTTTCTTTCATTGTTTATTTGTTTCAGTAATCGTCCATTCCCCCTGTCTTTAAAAGTTGTATACAATTTCCTGATATGACTTTTCTTCTTTTGGCAGTCTTTGTCAAACCATGTGTTAACAATAGAGATGTTACTATTTTTGATTGGATGTTCTATTTTAGTTCTAATATTTTCAATTAAATTATTCAATTCTTGCAACAAATAACCATGATTAGGCATCAGTAAATTCCCTACTACCTCTACCATAATAGACTTCAACAAAATAGGCAATGTATCTTTATATGTATTCTGTTTCCAGATAATTATCTTTGCAGCTTTTACCTCCGTAAACATTACAGGGTCTGAGTTATATCTTTTGGAAACTGCTCTCTAATTCACAATTTCTAATATAAGTGGAAAATTATCACTGTCCCCTGCTATAGTTACAGTCATATTTCCACAATAGGAACTAGGCCCATTCCAGAAGGTATAATCCACTATGGATGTTCCTCTAGTTTAGACAAAGGTGAAATCATCTCCTATATCCCCTTGATATCTTCCATTTATTGGATAGAGGTTAAAATCCTTTAGTAACTCAATAAGATGTTTTCCAGAATTATTCAACTTGATAGCCTTAGATTTTCTTGCTGAAGTTTTTCCTTTTTATCCATATGAAGATACCTTGGGTTATCTAATAAGCCATCAAAAAACTATTTGGGCATTAAAATCTCCCAAACAGAACTCATGTACAGTTAGTTGTGCCTGCCTCTCTAATCAACATTGTTCTTCTCTCCACTCATGTTTCTCCACTTTCTGGAGGTCAAATGAGAATCCACAGAACCCTCGAAAAGACAAGGTTCCACTTCCTCTGGCCTCACATGAACAAGGACATTGTCCAGTTTGTCAAATCCTGCCAGCCCTGCTCCCAAAGAAAGCCTCCTGCCAAACTAACACAGGCACACATCATTCCAGTGCCTGTAGTGACAGAACCGTTTCAAAGAGTCAGCTCAGACATGCTCTGGCTGTAGCAACAAATACAGTCGACTATCTTATAAAATACCTAGAGCTAATCCCACTACAAAACATCAAAGCTGCTACAGTTGCAAATGCCTTTCTCAACACAATTATGTGTTGTCATGGTACCCCCTTGTACCTGTATTCAGACAAAGGTACCATTGTTCAAGAAACTTGCAAACTCCTTGACATAAAGAAGACTCACACAACAAATTATCACCCGCAATGCAATGGACAAAGTGAAAGAAGGATGTCTACCATCCTAAACACTCTCTTCAAGTACCTGGATGACAGTCACAGCACTTGGGATCACTTTATTCCTGTTCAGTTTGTTTACTGTACAACACAAGCCCTTGTGTCGACAGTACAGAGTACACACCATTTTTCTTGATCAATGGGCGCCACCAAAGAACTCCACTGGACATGGATCTTACATTGCAAGAAGTTCCAAAGTCAGCTTTCTCATACATTATCCCTGTCCTGGAACACCTTGAACTGGCCAGACGTGTTGCAGTCACAACACTGGGACAGAGAAAATCTGCCATGCAGAAAATGTCAGCAGCCAAGTCACATGAACCTTCATTTTTTTGTGGAGGGCACTGTTTATTTGTATTGCCCTAGCTTAGTTCTGGACACCACCATGAAACTGCTCCACCTTTGGACTGGTCCTTTCTACACTGTGGAAAACTGTCTCCAGTTTATGTCTGTCTGCAACACAAGTCAAATGGAAAGCTTGTGCTGAACAAAGTCCACATCAATCGTCTGAAGCATGGGTACTTGAGTAACTATGATCCCAGTCCTCCCAGTAATGAAGCTGCATTTGAACCTGCTATCCTTTCAGTCAGAAATTCCTTCTGATAACTTGCAACCACTTCATTCAGATCCTCACACTCCTAACTCTCTCCAGCTGGATTCCCTTGCAGCTGACCTGCCGTCAGATGTACTTCCTGGGGCTTCTTAGCCGTCTTCTTCTCAGGACTCTCTTCTACACACCCCTGGGTACCAGATCGAGAAGATTCTACACAAGAACTCTGTGAATAGATCCTGGGCTTATAGAGTCAAATGGTATGATTTTGACAGTTTTCAGAATTCTTGGGTTGTTTTTGTGGCCCTCATCCCATCCTGTCAAGAACTGGTTCAAAGCAAATCTTAACACTACTCCCACTGACTGGAAAAGTTGATGCAAATCTTGAACTTTTGTGCTTCTGGATTCTGTTTTTTAGGACTAATGATTATGATGCAGCATTTCTCACTGTCCGTGCTTAATTGTTCTCCTGCAGTAAATGTCCTCGTTACCTGTTTCTTTGCATACATATTTTTGCTAATGGTACTGCAACTGCATCAACCTTTTTCTCTGCAGGAATGTCTCCTTCAAAAGGACAGTTTCACATGTTGTTTCCATGTTCTGCAACAGTTTATTGAAATTTTGCATATTGAAATTTTGGGTAATCTCCAGCTGCTTTCCCTTCCTTCTCTTTCATTCTCCCGTCCCTGCATTGTGGCACTTGTCGCTCTGTCCAAGCCTCAGGTCACTATGGTGATCTGCTCGCCAGGTACTACTATGACTGGTCACCAGTGTAGCCCAGATCCTTTCCTCCCCCTTCCCTGTAGTGGAGTACTCTTATGTTCAGATTGTGCAATAGCACGCTTGATATTTCCTCAACTGTTTTCATGCATTCTACTGTTATATTATTACTTGTTCAAGTGGTACTCACTTTCACGACCCCAGGGGTGACATAAAGAACATTTAAGCATGGGGCTTAAAGGTGATAGGAAACAGTTTTTACACATCTAGATGCCCTCCAGTTGTTCTTTTATTGGATACCTAGTATTCTGGTACACTTTTGCCCTGTTTTGTTAAATTAATAATCTAATTTTGTTGCTTTTGTAACTACCCTGAATCCCTCTCTGCTCAGCAGTTGCTGCTGTCTCTTTTCATACTGCCTGAACATTCTATGACATCACAAACTCCTTTCCAGGCCAATCAGATGAATAGTATGGAATGGGAGTCTGTGATGTCATAAAATGTCTTAGAGATATGAAAATAAAGAGCAGTAGCTGGTGAGGAGAGTGGAACTCAATGTAGATCTGAGGGCACCCCAAAGTTAAGATTATTTATTTATCAAAAAATCATCCAAGCATATCAGAATACCTAACTGGCATGGAAAGGAAGATGGAAGGTCAGTTAACTGTGTAAAAATAATTTCCTATCTCCTTTAATGTTTAGCTGCCATCCCTTTAAGAACACTCAGAACACTGTTGTTGTTACAGAATGTACTATCTGGTAGTGCCATGTGATTCCAGAGGCAGTCAGGGAAACCCTTCAGTCTGAGGGATAACCTCATGGTGTGAAGATGTCTCCTATGATGAATAAAGAATTTTGTACCTTTATTTTTTGCATCCAACTCAGTCATTCACACGGTCCAGTAAGACCACAACTGTTGGAGCAGAGAGAGATGGGCATAGCAGACCTGAAGGGAAGAGAAGGTTCCTAGTGGCAGACCAGCACCAAAAGGCCACAGTAAATACAGGTTGTACGTTTCTCCATTTTATATGTTTCAAGCACCCTATTCTCCCTATGTTGTGGTGTGGAGGTTCTGGTGTTAACCAGTGTCAGATTATAGTTTTCTTGGCTGCTGTGAGCAGGATCCCAAATAATATATAAATGTATGTAGCCCCCTGGTGCCATGTGTCACTGGGCTACCCCCCTTGCCGACTGTCTCTGGTACCCAGTAAGGGTCCTGGGTCCTGCTACAGTGATGGCTGGGGGTTCGTTCCCAGAAATAGTAAAAATAGCATGGTACCTCCACCCAGAGTAAAGTATCAGTGGGCCAGATATCCATTTGGCACAGCCCCCCAGGATACTGTGCTTACCCACCTCCCCAACCAACCACTCTACGCACTGTGTCCACCAGTACTTTGTTCTACCATAGACCATATGACTCAGAAATAAGCACATGAAATGAAATTCAGTAGTACAGCAGATTCAAACAACAAATTCACAGCTTTATTTAGGGGGCAAGGGATAGGGAAATATATGTGAAAAGGAAAAACATTAGTGAAATATGCAAGGTGAACATATGGGCCCACAGGCCAAGCCCTCCCCCACTGGTACCAGTGCCCCAGAATTGTCCCTAGGGGTACCCACTAGATGCAGGTCTGGTACGATGTCATGGGCTTGCCAGCTGTTGGGGCACTGAAATAGCAGAAACTTGATTTTGAGAAGAAAAACAGATAAGTTCCCCTGTCCCCTCCCTAGAACCAGGTCTGGGGTACTCACAGTTCGAAGATTTCAGCTGCAGGGGAAATGGAGCTCTTCAATCTCATGCAGAACAAATGAAACAGGCTGGACAGGATCCCTCCATCCAGACGGAACTTGCTCGAGAATCTTGCAGCTGGTCACCTAGATTGTAGTTCTGTCCGCTCGTCACCTTCAGCCACTTCTGGCCTGCTGCAGAGCACTGTGGCAGGATAACACCAGCCCAAGGAGGCCCAGATCTGGGAATGGCTCCACAGCCCCACTCCCAAGATCAGAGTGCCCAAGCATGCAGGTGCAAGACCCGTGACCTCCTGAGACAGTGAGTCCCACTTGGGAGGGGTTAGCAAGTTCCCTCCTTGGCTCCAGGTGAGGACTCCCAAACAGTGGGGGTCCTCCTGCAGTCCCTGTACTGAGCTCTCAGCACTCACAGTTTTCAGGCAGTCACTCCAATGAAGTCCAGTGCCAATCAGTATCAGTGCAATTCAGCAGGGGGAACATCAGCAGCAACAACCCCCCTGCACACCAGTCCACATTCTTAGTTTAGCAGCGTCCAAACGCTTTCTTCAGCTGTAGCAAGAGCTCAGCTCTCAGCCACTTTAACCAGTTCCCTAAGGATGCACAATTCCTGGCTAGCACCCTCATGACCAGAGACGCTCTGCCTCTTTAGGAAAAATGCAATTTGCAGTCCACACCAGCAAACGACCTTTAAGCAGCTACTGCAGTACTCAGATAATCTGCTCAGTCCTTTCGTCTAGCTCAATTTCCCAGTGCAGGGTGTCTATAACACCCATCAAGCAACTTCTTAGTACCTGGAGAAACAGGATCACAGTTCAGTCTCTTTTCTCTTTCCCCTTCACAACTCAATCTTGCATTAAGCACCTGGGAAATCCTTTAGCAACCATCGAAATCCCAGTGTTCTGATTGACTGTTGAAGCCTTTCAATAATTGATATCCATAGTGATCAATATGCTAGAGGTTAGAGGAATGAGGTGTGAACGAGCTTGATACATCCAGCAGACCAGACCTGAGTTTGATTGCCACTACCTCCACTTGCATACTGTGTGACTCTGAGCAAGTCACTTAACAGCCCAGTGCTCCCAGGTCATAACTAAAAACAGGCACTTGTGCTTAGTGGGCCTTACCTGGTTACCAAAGACAAAAATAAAAAAAAAATTTAAAATTAAAATATTTCCTGCTCGTTTATTGGGGCATGATCTAGGTGCCAGAATGAATCCCCTCCTTTTCTCAGGAGTCCCTCTGTCACAGTTTTGGGTGCCTAGATCATTGATTGGCTACAAGAAAGGGGTTAAATGTCACCAACATGTCAGCTCCCATACAGTTCCTTGGAGTCCCATTCAGTTTTTGTGCAGTCTCTCCCCTTCTTAGTCTGGTGCAGCCCAACACTCTAGCCCCATCTGCACCATCACCCTGCCGGATTGTAGCCCAAACTGCCACAGATTAAACAAGCCCACTCTCAGTGCTGTGGCCCCAACCATTTGGCTATCGCTGCCACCAAAACTATGCCACCCCCCCGGTGGCAGGCAGCATTCTTCAATAGTTATGGGGCCGCTCATTAATATTCATGAGCTTTGAGTGGCCCCTACTACCCAAATCTCCTTTTCACTGCTCCCCCATGCCTTTGCCCAAGTCCCTCCTGGTCTCTGGGCCCCGTAAACACAAGAGGGGCACTGGAACCACGGACAATATCCCCGCTTCAGGACTGCAATGGCATTCAGGAACATCAAAGCGCTTCATGCGCTTGGGCGAGCGCTGGCCAAAAACAGCATGCCGGCTGCTCGCAATGAAGGAAATACACAAGAGGGGCACTGGAACCACGGACAATATCCCCGCTTCAGGACTGCAATGGCATTCAGGAACATCAAAGCGCTTCATGCGCTTGGGCGAGCGCTGGCCAAAAACAGCATGCCGGCTGCTCGCAATGAAGGAAATACACCCAATGGGGTAAAGAAAGCAGCCTGCTAGCCGGCCCGGTGATGCTGAGAGTTGAGGAGCTGGATGCCACACCTCACACCACGCTGGTGACCTGGGTTGGAGGTGAGCTTAGGTCACGGGGGCTGGCAGGGAGAGGGATTGAGCATCCGAAGCTTCTCCCTCTCGGGAGAAGGTCCCTAGCGGTCGGTGCCGACTGCCACCTGGCGGAGAGCTGGGAGGTGGAGGCACATGCCGTCCCAGGGGAGTGGAGTCAGGGGCAGGCGCCTGGAAGTGGGCAGGCAGTGCGCGCTCCCGACCGCTGGTGTCATTGCCGCCCACTGACAGGAATCCTGGAACAGGGAAAAGAGTGGCGCCTCCTACGGCTTAATGGCTATCCGCGAGTGTTCGTCGGGACGCTGGCACCCCGAGCTGGATCTGTCTGGGTGGGGAGTTAGGGGGCTCCCTGCCACCCCGCTGCAGGGGGTAAGCCACAGGGGCTATAAAGTTGCCAGCGGTCACGGACGAGACAGACGGCGGCCGGATCCCAGCTGATGGGCTGCAGGAAGTACAGCTGGGGTGTAGAGAGGCGGCCACAGGAGGATAAATAATAAAAAAAGAAAGCAGCCTGCTGGTGGAAAACAGGGGACAAAGCGGGGCACTTCAGTTAAGCCCCCACAGGGGGGTTACATGTACTTTGTTCTTTATATTGTTCTTTATATGTGGTGGGTAAAGGAGAAGTAAGGGAAAGATGAAATTGTTTAACCAGGAAAGGCACAATAAGCCGAAGCTTGTTTCCAGGTGCAACCTGGGAGCACAAGGAAGTTACGTGACTTGCTCAGGGTCACACAGTATGCAAGTGGGGGCTGTGATATTCAAACCCAGGTCTCCAGGTTTGCAGCTCAGTTCCTAAACCACAGAACTATACTGTCTTCTAGTAGTAGTAGTGCTGCTTAGCCATATTTCTGGATCAATATATTGATATCTTTCTCAATCTGCATCTGGAATGGCTTTAAAACAGGACAGGACCAGAAAAATATGGATACATGTTGCTATCTCCTGCCTGTAACCCCTCCACCAGGCCAAGATATGGCTACTGTAGTATTTGACAGTGATCTGTGGAGTGTGGAAGAATCTTATTGCTGTCCTCCAACCAGATTCTCTCCACTGATATAGTCCGGTTACCTTATGTTCCCTTCTCCAGCCTAGAGACCAATCTGTTGTTGTTATGAGGGGGTCAGTTCAGCCTCCCATGTGGTTCTTGTCGTAGCAGTGGAGGTGTGCTGGACTCGCGATAATGCCTTGTAACACACAGAGACAAAAGGTACTGCTAATGTGCCATACATATTTCCTTTTCCCCATGTAAAAGCAATAATTGGAGGTAGCTCTATAGTGTCCACCTCCATAGACATAGTTGAACCTACAGTAAATAGTGTAGGATTTGAAGGAATCTGTTATAGGTAAATGGTCTTTTTTTCAAATTTAGTATGCTTTTTAAGTCAGCATACTGCCACAGGCTTAATCCCCACTCCTCTCCAGACACCCACCTCACACCTGAGACTCACCTCCTCGACAACCCTCCTGTCTTGCCCCCCAGGACGGGGCTGTTGTATGGATGTGGACCTTCATGATGCCAGTACAAGGTCACCTGTGAAAGTGTATCTTCTTGTGACTCTTTCTGTCTGAGAACTTCAACATGAAGCTGAGCAGTTCTACAATGCAAAGGTGTCTTTGAGATGACACTCTTGATTAGTCAAAGGACATTATGAAGACACCACTAACACTTTGTCAAGCGTTTCTTTTTTTTTTTTTTTTGTTATATGACATTTTGCCTACCTTGTAGTTGTGGAGCAGAGAATGGCAACAGCAAGGGATTTAATGGTTCTGGATTTGGCTGTCAGAGCGGAGCAGTGAACTAGACTGGCCAATGGATTAGTGGATTGGGGGTTTGGCATCGTGGCAGGAAAAATTGTGGTTGGAGTTTTCATGACATGAGATAAGAAAGGCAAATGGCATGACAAACAGAAATAAACATCAAAAAAGCAATCCTTTCTCACAGTTCAGATCTATGTTATTTTACAGACCTCAGCTGTTATTCATTTAAAGTGGAGTCCTGTTGTATGTGGGAGTGGCCGGTGGGTAACAGGACTGGCTGCTGAGTAGTGGGCGATCATGAAGCAAGGTGCTGCAATGAAGTTGCAAACAAAAAAAGAAGAGGTGGGTTAGGGACTGGTATTTTTATTACTTTTTATCAAACTGCAGAGAGGAAATTTGTGGTCTTTGCCTTCATTTAGGTTTCAGTATCTATGTGTGTGCCATTTTTGGTTGTACTTAAAAGAAATAAGTTCCAGTTCAGAACATGGCTGTGATCTGAGGCTACATCACATGAAAGCCTGTCGGCTGTATAAGAGATCTCATATGATGCAGCCAGTTACTTTGCATCCTTTGAAGGAAAAAAAAGAATTGCTTTAAATTGGTCATTACATGCTAGTTGAAATGCCCATTGTAGCTGGTGGAATGATTTAAGGGTTCTGTTTTCACTGATCTGAAATGTATGTGTAACGCCCCCCCCCAAAATGGGGCTTACCTTAATTGCCTCCTTGTCCCCCATTGCTCCTGATTGCCTCTTTCTGCCTGCAGGTGTTCCCCGTTTGTCCCGTTTTGCACTGCCACTTGGCCCAAGTCCTCTGGTGCCCTTAATCCCCCCAAACAGTCCCAGTGCTTTATTTCAACCCCTTTTGGGCCGAAAACTAAACTTCGAGTCACCAGCATTTCCGTAAGCAGCCCAGCTGGCGAGCGCGCATGCGCCCAACAGTGTTTTGATTTACCGACTGCCATTCTTGCAGTCAAACAGGAGGTATTTTAGTGTTCCTGGTGCCCCTCTTTACCTAAATAGGGACCAGTGACCTCAAGGAGGTTGTGGAGAAGCCTCAGTAGTGGATAAAAATGAAGCTTGAAATTGGGGCAGAAATCGGGGCTAATGAATATTAATGAAGCTCCTATGAATATTAATGAGCAGCTGTCTGCCACCTTGGGGGTCTGTATTGTAGCGACAGTGACAGGAGAAATAATAATGTTAAAGAGTGGCTGGGTTTGAGAGGGCACATAAGGGGCTATTGGACTGGGTGGTATCTGTAAATTAAAAGTAATTGTACTGGCTGCTCTGGACTGCAAAAATGTATCTCACTGTATTGAGAAATACATTGACTCAATGAAATGTAATACACAGTTGGTGGGCTATTCAGACTGCACCATGCAGGGGCGCAAGCCTGGGCGCAGCGCAACCGGGATTAGCCAGGGCATGGTCCGGGCGATATTCAATGGTGCTGTGCCACGGCTCACTACCATTGAATATGGCACTGAGGGCAGACGCACTGCACACAGCGCAGTGGCACGAGGCCAGTGGAAGTGACAGCAGGGGACTATGGGGCTGCACCAGTGCAAGTGCGGTTGCGCTAGGTGCAGCAACAGTGATAGTCAACCATGAACATCAAATTAGACCATTATGTAGGCAAGGCATAAATGGTGCCATTTGCATGTCATTATGGCCCCATTTGCATGCAGTGCACCGATTCCCCGTGACTTGCACCTGGCGCCCTGCCAGGCTGCAGTCGTTGGGGACCGACACCCTGCTGCCCTTTGGCGGGCTCCGCACCTGAACACCTGTTTGCGGGCATATGTTCAATAACACCCTGGTGGTCCAGTGGACCCTACTCCTTCTCCCGATTGTGGGCATATGGATAACAACTCCCTGGTGGTCCAGTGGACCAATCCCCGTTGCCCGATTATGGGTATGGATTGAATAACTCCCTGGTGGTCCAGTGGACTGCTATCCCCTGCCTGATCGTGGGCATGTAGTAACAAAATCTCTGGTGGTCCAGTGGACCACTATCCCCTGCACAATCGCAGGCATGTGATGGAATAATCCCTTGTGGTCCAGTGGACTGATCACCTTCACCCGCTCGTGGGCATTTGTCAACCTCCCTGGTGGTCCAGTGGTACCCCCCTTCCACTTAATCCCCCACCACCCTGCACCCTCCAGTCAGTGGTGGGCAGCAGCTCCCCACCCACAAGCTGCCCGGCCAGCTGCTGACTGACAGCATACTGTAGGGCTGTACGCCTATTGGTCCACTGCATGGGCCAATAGGCATGCAGTCCATACAGTACTACACAGTCCCGAATTGTGAATGAGCATTCATTCACATATTGGGACTGTGTAGTAGAGCATGGTCTGCACACCCATTGGCCCACACAGTGGATCAATAGGTGTACAGCCCTACTGTATGCTGTCAGTCGGCGGGCGGATGGGTGGCTTGTGGGTGGGGAGCTGCCGCCCGCCACTGACCAGGGGGTGCAGGGTGGCGGGGGACTAAGTGGGCAGGTTGGGAGGGGGTACCACTGGGCCACTAGGGAGTTTGACAAATGCCTGCAAGCGGGCAAAGGTGATCAGTCCACTGGACCACCAGGGATTATTCCATTCCATGCCCGTGATCAGGCAGGGGATAGCAGTCCACTGGACCACCAGAGATTCTTCCAATACATGCCCATGATCAGGCAGGGGATAGTGGTCCACTGGACCACCAGGGATGTTTTTAATGCATGCCCATGATCGGGCACAGGATAGCGATCCACTGGACCACCAGGGGTTTCCTTCATACATGCCTGTGATCAGGCAGTGGGGATTAGTCCACTGGACCACCAGGGAAGTCCTTTACTGATGCCTATGATTGGGCAGAGGGCACAATGCTCCCTGGGCAGGGGGCATGGGGCAGTGTTTTGGGAGGTCGGATGGACACCCACGGCAGGCGGCTGCTGTGTTGCACCCAGCAATATGGCAGCCCACCTGTGGTTGTCCCCGAGTTCTTCCCTGTTTGAATGGGCACAACACTGCATCCCCTGAGCAGCGCAAGATGGAGTTGTGCCTGCATATGCGTCGCATCAGGGCTGAATATCGGAATGTGCCTCATATGCATGGGCACGCCCCCCATAGTTGCACTGCATACATTACAGGTGTGCCCTGGCACATCGAGGGTTGCGCAATGCAACCCGCCCATTTGAATATTGTGCAGGGGTGCATTGGTGGGATGTGCATGGCATAACCCTGTTGCGCCATGCGCAACTCCTTTGAATATCCCAACCAGTGTATTTCAGCATATACTGAAACTATATATTCAGCCTCACGCATTGCTTGAAAGCTTGTCAATCCATTAAGTAATACACTGTCTGAAATATATTAGTATATTTCAAAATATACACTGTATTCTTTATATGTTATGTATATTTTGCATATATCTTACATTTATTTTTGTATATATGTTACATACATTTTATATGTTACATATATTTTTATACATGATACATATATTTTTTATATATATTACATGTATTTTTGTAAATGGTTAATTTTGTCCCATGTGTACATTTGCATAACTAATTTGCATATTTCAAAAACATAGTTTAGCAGCCAAAATCATAATAATTTCTAGTTTTACAATAATTTTGAATATACGACATTAGCTTACAGACTGAAAAGAAAGGTACAAGTTGTAAAACAAGTACATGTAGGATCTCACCCTGACCTAAAAGTGAAAGAAAATGGGGTAGTATAAATACCAATCTGAGCCTTTACTAAGCACGAGATTATGAGATAAGTCATATGTGTATGTATAAAATATATAGTATGTTTGAGGTATAGCTGAACTATAAAACAATAATTCCAATATATGTCCATAATTACTAACAAGATGAACTCCAGTTGTACAGATAGAGGTCCATATAAATCATTAATAATTATCTTTGTCTTTGTCTGGGTAAGTTAATAGTTATATTAATATGTATTGCACGTGTATAGTATATATATTTCTAAATATAAGAAACATCTGACATGCAAAAAAAAATACATTTATACATATTTTGGCAATATACCAATAGCATATATTTACCATCCTTATTTCAATATATTTGGAATTTAATCAGTATATTTTGCAATATTCATACTGTAGTATACTAAAGTGGCAATAATGTGTATATTTAGAGTAGATTGCAATATATTTGTAAATTTTAAAATATACTGAAATATATTGTTTTCCCAATACAATATATATTAAAACAAGTAGATTGGAATATATTTCACTATATGTAAATATATTGTTAATAATATATTTTAAAATATATTTTATTTTCATAAGGGGAGGCTAATGAATATTTTTGGGGCTGACAGAGTTCAACAAATTGGCTTGGGAATGACAAGTGGATTCAGCCAATTGGGGTACCTCAGAGAACTCCTTAAAACCTAGGGACTTTGCAGACTGAGTTCAGTTCTACAGTGAGCCCCTCAACAGTGAGGGGGGCTCTATTACTCAGCTAGAGTAAATTGGCCTAGTGGTTCAGCATGAGCCCCTCCATGGGGGGGAGGAAGGCTCTTGTCTCCTGTTAGAGAAAAGTAGCTGCAAGTAACTGAAGTCGCTGGCCTGGGAATTGCCAGAAATTGTCCTCCAGGGCTAGCATCTGCCTTACTACATTAGGAAAATGTGGGAAAGAAGCCAGCATCTGCCTGCAGTTGTGAGAGAGCTGCAAGAAATGCTTCTGCCTCAGCAATGACAGTGATGATGACGCTTACAACTTCCAGAAAAGGAAAGTTTCTCAGTTCTTCTGAGTGAGGAAATGTCTACTTGCAAGTTTAGGCTGTTTGAAAATCTGTTTGGGGCAGAGAAGCCCAGAAAGCCTAGAGTGTGACTGTCTGTCTACACCCTGTATTTAACCAGCACTTAAGAGATAGGCGGACATCTGTGCAAGTGACCAGAGAAGGGTCCAGTGATGAGAATGACTATGTGATTGTTTGAAAAGTGCCTACAGGACTGGAAGGGGAGTACCCAGAGTGTGTGGCTCTTCTTGACATTGCCTGTGAGGATAGTACCTGTCCAACTGGAGCTGCAAATGCCAGTGTAGCCAAGAGGGACTTTGTTAATACATCTTATTGTCCATTTGGAGCTGCAAATGCCAACATAGCCAAGAGGGACTTTTAACATTGTGTCTTGTGCTTTGAGAAGCATCTGAGAGAGTGAATTACCTACAAGTAAAGTGCTAGTCTACCTAGGAGTCACACCTTGGGCTCCTGTTCTGTTTTCAAGATGAGCAAGAGATTTTGTCTAAAAGAGACTGTGAAAACTTTGGGTTTGCCCTAGCCTTAGGGAAAATCACACATGTCCAAAGACTGTGTATTAAAAGCTAAAAGGACCATGCCTGCCACATTGGCCACATGGCTGAAGAGATTGTGAAATGTGCTGAATGTAAATGTGCTGAATGATAAAGACTGTGTCTAGATCAGCCTGGAAGTGTGCCAGCTATGCACTTCCTCCTGAGGGGCATAACCTAGATGTGGGGGTCTGAGGCATGCCGGCTCCAGTCCTGGCTTGGTCTGTACCAGAAGATGATTCCAGCCTACAAAGATGGGTATTCCAAAAGAAGCTAGAGATGCCTTCCAGCTGCAAAAGGTGCAGGATCCTGCAGTCAGTAAGGAGGTTTTTGGCTATAAACCTTTGCCCAGCATCTCAGTCTCAAGAGTCAGAGCCCACCTGCTGTGACCACCTGAATCTACCTTGTACAGCCTGATTTTGACTTTGCCAAAGATGACTACAAAACCATGAAAAGACAGACTCACCCTCTGCCAAACAATGGGAATTGTAAATAGTTAAAGCTGTTGTCAAGCTCAGTATCCAGAGTCCAAGTTATCTAAATCAGAAAATGTTTTAATGTCTGCAACATTGCAGTCAGGATGTGTCTCAGGATTAAAGATACGATTAACCTGATTTTCTTCTAAGGGCCCCAACTCAGCTGAAACTATAACAGGCCTGCACCTTTAAGAACTCAGTACTGGGTACCCAGAAAAGGTTTTAGAATTGTGGGGTTCTAATTAATGTGGGGGACTGGTACCAGTGTGGGCAGCTACTATAGGTTCTGCCATCTATGCAGCTAGATAGCCAGATCAGATAATATGAACACATCAGAGGTTGGTGGATGGCCACTGTGATTAATGTCTAAGTTTAAAATGCAAGAATGATTATTTGATTGAATTGATTATTTGATTCAGCAATCAATCAAAGAATACTGATTTTAAATACCAGTCTAAATCCAGTGTAAATATTTAAAGGATACCTAAACCATGTTTTTGACACATTTTGTTTTTTTAAAAATAACTCCATAATCTTGTAAAGGAGATGCTGTTGTTTACATTTATACTGACACTGCATCTATTAAAGCAGGATAAATGCAGTTTCATGGCATTTGACAATTGTAAACTCAGACTCTCCTGATTCAAAAATCCTGCTCTTAAGATTTTTAAAATGGCCACCTTGATGATGTCATTGAAGAGAGAGATGCCTAACTGTGCAGATGTATTCTAGCTGTGCTAACCATATTTAAATGCAAATAACTTTAAAATGAAAAATTATAGCCTGGTACTGTGAGCAAAAAAGTTGTTCAGCACAAAAATATCTACAAAATGATTGGTGTTTCACTAATAGATACTCTCTTTCTTTCTTTCTTTCTTTCTTTCTTTCTTTCTTTCTTTCTTTCTTTCTTTCTTTCATTTTTGTTGACCGGGTAAGTGCACTAGACAAATTCTGCCTACTTTCAGGCATGACCCGGGGGAGAGGGATACAGATGAATGCCAACTGACTTTGAACCAAATTAAGCTGTTGGTGGTATTTTAGTTAGTTTTTTTTAATTAGTAAAAAAAGCAGCAGAAAATTCAATTTCAACAAATGCAAATAATACTGAAACAAAAAATGATAGCATAGTACTGTGAGTATGACATTTGTTCAACACAAAAATATCTACAAAATGTAGTGTTTCATATATAAATGCCTTTTAGTTTTTTTTATAATTAGCAAAAAACAGCAAAAATTTCAATTATTTTTCACTTTTTTCAACAAACAAATGCAAATAGCTTTAAACTGAAAAATGACAGCATGGTACTTTGAGCACAGTAGTAGTTCAGCCCAAAAATATCTACCAAATGAGTGGTGTTTCATTTATAGATGCCGTTTAGATTTCTTATAATAAGCAAAATATGGCTGGAAATTAGATTTTTTTTCACTTTTTTGGAGGTACAGCATGTAAGTAATAACACATAGAGTGTGTGGCAGTGCTAAATTACTGCACCCCCAAGGTGGGTTGTGAGGCATGAGGTTTTGACCACCTGGGAAGTGTGGTAAAAGATTCCCTTAAGATCACATTATAAATTGTAAGTAAGCAATAACACACAGCAGGGTGTGTGACAATGCTAAATAATAAAATGGCAGGCTAAAATCCAGTAATCTGGCTCTTATTTATGTGTAAAATATGGTTTACACATGGTTAAAAGAAGGACTGCTCAGCAGTAAAGAGTCTGGAACCTAGATCAATGGGCATTTAGAACATAGGCATTTCAGTTAGCCCCCTACAGCCAGAACTGATCTTCCACCACAAACATGGCTGTTACCTTTACACTGTAAAAAAAACTTCAACTGGACTCTAAAAATGAAACTACCTTAAATAAAAAAATAAAACAAATTAAGTAAAGCAGCATTGTAACAAAAATGGGCTAAAATTGAACCCCACCTTTTTTCTTCCTAATCAATGTCAGATGTCTTCCAGTTTATTTTGATGGTGAAATTTTCCATTTCCAATATCATTTAAAAATGTTATGAAAGTTTTAAAATAATTATTTCTTACTGAGTAACTGAGAAGGGTAAGAATCGGGACAAAAATGCAAATGTAATGTACACAGCATACGAAGCGTCCAGAAAACCCAGATCAACAGTTCTGCCAATATTTTTCATAAACATAGCAGAAAATGAGCTTTTTGGAAAAACTTTTTTCATCACACTGCTGCTTTAAATGTTGTTTCCCTAATTCTCACACTCTCCTTACATACATAAATTAGAAACAATAAGTAATTTTTATAGTTTTTACTACAAGTGTCTCTTTGCTGACAGTGAAAAATCCTCCTTCTATCTTTACCAGCTCATCAGAGAACTCTCTGTTTGCCCTGACAGTGAGATAATTGAGTCTCTGGCTATAACAAAGGCCTTTGTTGTCTGTGTGTACAGAGTGTTAGGAGAGAAACATTCTGCCAGTGGAACTGAGCAGAATTTTGAATCCATGTATTCTGTGGTAAACATTCCATGACAAACATTTAATTTCTTGAATGTGGAGAAAAAAAGAGAAAAAAACAGAAAGAAGTAAGTAGGCAAGAAAGTAGGCAATAATACAATGACCTCATCAATGACATCACTTGCAGTGAGCAGAAGGACTATTTTATCACAAATGCACACATTATTGTTTCTACATATAACCATGCTTTCCCTAATAGTAAAATGTAAAAAAAAAGAGAGCCAATTTTATAAGTGCAATAAGGCACTCAGGGATGTGTGTAAAACATATTTTACAGCACATCCAGTGGCTGAAGTCACTCGACCTTTGGCCTAGTGCCTTACTACGCCCCTGACCATGCTGTAAAATATGTTTTACACACACCCCTTCGTACCTTATTGCTTACTTGCTGTATGGCCCAGGTGGGTTGCGAGGCATAAGGTGCAGTTGAGTGCCTTCAACTTCCTGGGAAGTGTGGTGTATGATTCCAGTAGGATTACATTGTAAATTGTAAGTCAGCAATAACTCATGGGAGTGTGTGCGGCAAGCCTAAATTGCTGCATGCTCCAGGTGGGTTATAAGGCATGAGGAACAGCTGGGTGCTTTCAACCACCTGGGAAGTGCGGTATATTATTTGAAGACGATTACATTATAATTTTTCCTTTTAATTTTAGATTTTTTCCCTGTTTTTCCTGGGGAACTGGCAGGCAGCTCCACCTCCCCTTCCTCAGGGAGGGGGGTCACATGTGGTCCCGGCTTTCCACTGGGATCATCATAAAATCTGCCAGGTCCATTTTTCTCCCCATCCCTTGCTACAGCCACATGCACATGTGGAGGTCCTGCAGCACCCACCCATTCTTGTGTCACTTCCAACCTACGCTACCCTTGGGCCTCCACCTAGGGCAGCTGTGAGGCAGGAGTGGTGAGACTGCTCCCCAGGAGAGGAGAGCTGTCTTGCAACTGCTCAATCCACCTCCCATCCTCCCTCCCCACAACCAACCCATGATGACCCTGGCTCATTCCTGAACCCAGGTCACTGTTGTAGCATGAGGTGTGGCATCCAGTGCTTCAACCCTCAGCATCACCAGGCCAGCTACATTATAAATTTTAAGAGATCAGTATCACACATCAGGGTGTGCAGCTAGGCTAAATTGCTGCATACCCCAGGTGGGTTGTGAGATACAAGGTACAGCTGAGTGTTTTCATCTACCTGGGAAGTACAATATAAAATTCCCATAGGATCACATTATAAATTATAAGTAAGCAATAACACACAACAGGGTGTGTGGTAATGCTAAATTACCAAAGGCTCCAGGTGGGTTGTGAGGTGAGATCTGAGGCATAAGGGGCAGCTAAGTGCCATCAACCACCTGAGAAGTGTGGATGTCTTTACTCAGGTTCCAATGGCACCTATGCTGCCATTGAAGTGCATGCTAAGGATGTGGAAGAGTAAGCAGATGGCTGCTCTGAGGAGGACCATATGCCTGGCTTCTTTGACTGGAAAAAAAAAGAGGTAACATTCCAACTTAAATGGCACACAGCCGAATGACACAAAATGAAACAAAAAATGAGAAATTGCATCAGAGCACATTGTAGCTGTGGGTAGTATGGCAAAGGCAGTTTTCATGTGCACTGACTAATTGCAAGGAAGACAAGGAAGTGTCAATGAGTGACTGCATGAGAAATGCAGTGTGCCCTAGATCACTTTGCTTGATAACGTAAAGTGGGAATATAAGAATCAGTGGCTCAACCTATCACAGTGATGCTGACAGAAGAGGAGAAAATAGAAATGGAAACATTAAGCGTAAAATGGTTTTGCAGCCCTTCCCTCCATTTGGAAGGCAGGAAGTGGGAGCTAATTGAAAATCAAATTGTAGTTTGGTTAATTGGAAGAGGGCAAGAGAACAAAACATTTTACCAATATTTCTAGTAGAGAAGAAGCATATTCCATTTATACCATACTTTCAATAAAAGTGAAAAGAAATTGAATTTCCTGCAATTTTTTGCTGATTACAAAAAATCTAAATGGTATCTGTAAATGAAACACCAATCATTTTGTAGATATTTTTGTGCTGAACAACTTTTGTGCTCACAGTACCATGCTATCATTTTTAATTTTAAAGTTATTCACATTTGAATATGGTTAGCACACTTAGAATGCATCTGCACAGCTGGGCATCTCTCTCTTCAATGACATCATCAAGGCGGCCATTTTAGGACTCTTAGAGCAAGATTTTTGAATCAGGAAAGTCTGTGTTTACAATTTTCAAATGCCATGAAACTGCATTTATCCTGCTTTAATAAATGCAATTTTAGTATAAACGTAAACAACAGCCTCTCCTTTACAAGCCTATGGAGTCATTTTTTAAAAAGCAAAATGTGTAAAAAAGATGGTTTAGGTATCCTTTAACCTCTGCATATAATTCACCTTTCCTAATCCTTCCCCTTGTAAATAAGTTGTTGTTTACTGTTTTTGCATAACCTTGGTGTAAGCATATTATTAGAGAAAGTCAATAATTCAAAAATTGTTGAAATGTGGGGTTTTGGTCAATGGGTCATGTGTGGGGTGGCTATACGGTAATGTGGATGGGTACAGCATCCTAGGGGGTTGTACCAGGTTTTATTCTAGCCCACTGAAAAGTATACTCTGGGTGGAGGCACTACACATTTATGTGATCTTTGGGAAAGAACCAGTTTTAAAGTAAAATAGGAACCTAGACCCCTTAACCTTGTTATGGGCCCACAAGGCAAGAGTAGTAGCCCTTGGTATAATGGTGCCAGAATTATATATGAGTGATACCTAGTTGGGTCCACTGTTTGAACCTATGATCCAGCTTTGCTGGGAGGAAATTGGAGTCTAATGCCAGAAATGAAGTCATTGTGTTCTTGGTCTTCTAGCCTTATTATTTAACAAGGTGCACTAACTCTGAATTAGGTTGGCTGTTAATGAGTTTGGGGGAGGGGGTGTCTCCAGATCTGTCTTGGGCTAAATAGTTTCATATCCAGTTTGGAGTGACAATTGATACGTTCTAGTTCTGCCTGTCTTGGAAATAGGGGCAGCTGTTTCCATGTCAAATTATGTTGTAACAGGGTCACTTGGCATACAAGTGGAGGTCGGGTAATGCTAGTCCTCCCCGGCTCTTAGCAAGCTACAGCTTACTATAGGCTATCCTGGGTGACCCCCATTCCACAAGAAATGGAGATTATCTTATACCAGTGATTAAATTCCCTCATTGGTGGAAGGAGTGGTAACGACTGGAAAAAAAATGAAAATCTTGAGAGGATATTCATCCTAATAGAGTTTACACAGTTCATGAGTATCAGTGGTAATGATACACACCTATGCATGTCTTCTTCTTGTATTGCCTGCATTAGACCCAGGAAATTGCATTGGTATAGATGGGAGAGGTCTGCTCCCAGCTGGACGCCTAAGTACTTTATTACTGGTCTACTCTATTTAAAAAGGTATTGTAGCTTCAATAAGGAGTCTGGTTGAAAGTCCATCTGTAAGACCTCCCTTTTATCATTGTTTAGCTGGTATACAGTGATCTCCTGTATGGTCTTAAGACAATGCTGGAGAGACAGCAGGGACCATTCGGGGTTCATTATATATAACAGGAGGCTGTCTGCGTAAAATGCCTTTTTATGCATATGGCCTCCCACTGTTATTCTTTCAATTAATTCTGTTTGTCTTAAGCACTGGGCTAGAGATTCAACATATAGTGTGAATAAATAGGGAGAGAGAGAGAGAGAGAGAGAGCAGCCTTGTTGGGTGCCCCAGGTGAGGGGGGGAATCTGGTAGGTAGGGATCCATTAGCCTTGACTATTGCCTGTGGGGCCACATAGAGGTCTGACAGCATCTGCAGAAATGGAACCAGAAAGTCAAAGTGCAACAGATCATGATTTAAAAATCTCCACAAGACCTTATTGAATGCTTTTTTAGCACTGAGGCTGAGCACTATCAATGGGATACGAGGGCATGATATGAAGCTGGAAGGGGGGAGGCTCAGAGGGGATGTGAGGAAGTACTTCTTCAAGAAAAGGGTGGTGGACATCTGGAACAGACATCCAGTGGAGGTGGTGGTGGGATTCAAGCATGCATATGATAGACACAAGGGGACCATAGAAACAGAGCTTTGGGGGGGCTGGAAATCGAGTAAGGTCTGCAGTAACACAGTAGGTAGGGAACTTTAGGGCAGACTAGGTGGGCCAAGAGGTCCTTTTCTGCTGACAACTTCTATGTTTCTATGGATAGCCTGTTGTGTTGCATGCTGGATGAGGAGCAAAATGCACTTTATATTGTTGGCTGTTTCACAATGTCTAATGAAACCTGACTGATCAAGGTGTATAATACTGGGTAAGACATTGTCTAATCGGTGAGCCACAATGCTAGTGAAAAGCTTGTAGTACAGGCTGAGGATGGATGCGGAGTGGCATGACTCACAGTTTAAGACTTTGAGTGGCTCACGTATTGCAGCTATGATAGCTAAACTCCAGGAATGTGGGACCACCACATCAGAGAGGCATTCCTGGAATGTCCACAGGAGGAGCGACTGTAATTCCTCTAGATGAGCCTAGTAAAATTGTTCCCCATATCCATCTGGTCCAGGGCTCTTAACATTTTTAAAAGTTTTAATGCCCATGGAGATTTTCTATTGAGTTATGGGATGCTAAAGCAATTCTTTTTGTTCAGCTGGGAGTTTAGGAAGGTGAATTTCCCTTAAGAATTTGTGAAATTTCTCTTCTGGCAGGGTGGTGTCCTGATCATATAAAGTAATACATGAATTCTTTAAGATTCACAATATCTCATGCATCTGGCTGTAGGTTACCCACATGTGCATCAGTTAGTTTAGTGACAGTGACTGCCTTACGTTTCTGCCTCAACCTACAGTATATGTCAGGATCTTGGCTGCCTGAACCCATCCTTCATAATATGTCTGATGAAGTCAAACCAGATCTTGTTCTTTCTTAAGTGTTAGAATCTCCTGGATCTTAAATTTAGCGATCTGCACCTGCTCCAGAAGGGAATCATCTCACTGCATGTGTGCAAGCTGCAAAAACTGCAACTTGTTCTGTAGCTGTCATAACTGTTCCTCTCCCTGTTGTCTCTTACACAAAGCGTAAGGTTTTTTATGCTCCCCTCTAAGGAGAGAGTTGACCGTGTCCCACAGCATGGCAGCAGTTATCTCCGGAGTATCATTTTCTCGAACAGTTCTAGGGAGTATGTCAGCCACAGGTGGGATTGAAATGCCATTGCCTTTGTCTCATTCTTTAGATGCAGATAGAGTAGAAGAAACTGGCACAGTCAGATAGGAGGATAGGATCAATGTATCAATGTGCAAGCCCATTACCCACTGGCTCATTGTCAGATAGGAGGATAGGAAAAGTGTGCATGTCCACTACTCATGCTGTATGTTCAGCTCTCATAAAAAATAACCTAGCCTAGAATACTGATGGTGGGAGTTCGAATGAAAGGTGTATTTGCAGTCCATGTAGTGGGTAAACCGCTGCACATCCTGTAAGACTAGATCTTTCAGAATTCTGCAGAGGTGTTTCTGTCCCATGATTGAGGGAATAGGTTTAGGGTTACTTGTATCCAGATAGGGATTCATCAGAAAATTTAAGTCACCCCTAGCTCGAGTTCCCCAGTTTGATACTTCAGTATGGCATCTATGAGATGTTATAAAGTAGATGTGTCACTCCACGGATGGAGGTATAAGCTCCCTCAAGCCCCCTAGGTTTGTGTAGCCCCCTCCCCAAAGAAATTCTAGATGTGCCTCTGGCTCACTTGACACTGTACAAAAACTTCCATCAGTGCAGGTCTTCGTTTGATCAAAGCGTGGGGGCTGAGAGTGTTTTTCTCTGCCTGACTCTGTTCATTGCCCTCTAGGTTGGGGTGAGAGTGTTGTGAGGTGCATGATGATATTGGCTATTGCGTGTGCAGAGGTAGGTGCTTGACTGAACATTTGCTGTTGTGATATCCTCTGGTTCAGTGGGGGAGGTGGGATGCAGAAAGAAGAAAAGAGGGGTCATAGTACAAAATAATGGGGGGGGAACACTGTGTGTGATGGCATTGCAGTCTTTTTTTTTTGCTGGGGCTAGAAGCAATGAGGGAGCAGAACAATGGTGCAAGTATTTCTTGGTTTGCATTTTTCTTTTCTGTATAAGTGATTAAAATTTACCTTTATAATTGTGTCTAGTGCAAGCATCTGTGGGCTAGTGCAATTTTGAATCAACTTGTCCTGATGGCAAGTGCAAAGGAAGGTTAAGGTTGACCCCTGCTCTTAATTAAAAAATAGCGAGTACCTGTATACTGTAGCATACCTTAGCCCCAAGCCTGCAGATAAAAGATGATGCCTATCACTGTCTGTCATAACAGTAGCCCCTAATTTAGACCATGCAGGCATCTGCACTGAGGTAACACTATCATTATCCTACCTCCACACCACCAAGACCCAGTTATAAAACATATTTATTAAAACAACCTGAGCACTTAGAACCTGGGGACCACTGGCAACTGAGTTTTGATGTCTTAAACATAGTCAAATGTGCCTGGTGGCAAACTGTGAAACACTGGTAAGCACCTTGCAGGTATTCAGTAAAAGAACCGGAGAAACTGAGCAAATGACTTCCAACATGGCGGATGACATTAAAGCCTCCCCTCGCAGTGCAGTTGATATGACTTTTCCCAGAAGAATTCCAAAATCCTGCTGGTTTTGAGGAACTCTCTGAGTTCTATACTAGTAGATAGGTGAAAGAAAAGAAAATTGAAATTGTAGTAGGAGGGGATTTAGGAAGGGGGGAAAACATCACCCAGCATCTACACTGCCCTAGCCATGGCATCTACCCCCACCACCAACCTGAGCTGCAGTTGATTATCTCTTTTTCCGGTAATATTAACAACTAGTATAGAGCCACTGGCTATTAGGATCCGAGAAATCAAAGACATTTGTGGGGTTCTGGGGCGTTCCGGGGTGCACCACAAAATCACTTTATATGTGGATGACCTTTTGGTTTTTATTACAGAACCAGCATGCTGTACACCTGCCTTACTTAGGACTATTGCAGGATTTACGTCCTTTTCTGGCTACAAAATTAACCTACATAAATCTGAACTTTTATGTCTGGGTAAGCCCCTGGGGAGGAGAGCGAGGAAACGTGGAGCCTTAAAAAGTCACATCCTCTCTCAAATGCTTAGGGATCAGGGTTCCCTGTACCAGTTGAACTACACACCATTACTTACAATTTTTTCTGACCTCCGTAGATGGCAAGCATTTCCCATATATTGGTTGGGTTGAATTAATTTATTGAAAATGAATATTCTACCAAGAATATTGTATGTAATAATAATAATAATAATAATCTTTATTTGTAGAGCACAATTCATAAAATCAAAGAGCTTTAACAATAATTAAACAATTAAAACCTTAAATCCATAATAAATGAAAATTCAATAGTAACAGCAGAATCAAGACAAGTCAGGTAGTGGAGAGGGCAGGATTAAATAAATATGTAATGCAAATGCTCCCAATGGGGCTCACAAAGATCAACCTAAGTTTACAGCGCCTCATATTCGGGGGGGGTAGATGAATTTCCCAGACCTTAAAAGCTATCATTTAGCAACCAACTACAGCGCTGGGTACACAGGAATATTGGGGCTAGTTGGCTAGACTTGAAAGAAGAAGAATGTCCTGGCCAATTATCGGCATACCTAGTACCAAGTGGAAGGCTGATCTATGCATGCCTAAATAATGCTAACTTATTGGCTAAATGGAGACTTGATGCATGGGAGCAAATGAGAAAACACAGGGGTACTACAGGGTAAAACACAGTATTGGTACAGGTGGCCCACAACCCATTCTTTCTCCCAAGCTTGTCGGACACTGGTTTTAAATAATGGGAAACCAAGGGAGTGAACTGCTTAGGTAGCCTATACATGACTGAGGGCCTATGTTCCTTTAAGGACTTGTGGGGGAAAATGTGTCTCTCCTGCATCCACTTTTTTTGATACTTACAGATTAGAGCCTATGGTTTGGATTTACATAGGACCCCAACTACCATGTCTCTATTAGCTCCATCTGAGCAACTGGTCTATGCCTCAAAATATGGAAGGCGGTCTGACTGGGATGATCTCTCTTTCCTTACATTACTAAGAAGAGTCTGAGCCTGTGGGAAAGGGACCTTAATATCCATATTGGAGATGAAGACTGGTTCAATTTGATACAGTCACATATAGGCCTATTAGTTTGTAACAAATATAAGAAGATACAATATAAATTTATATATCGCCTATATTGTCCCCCCAATAGTCCATAAGTTTAATTCAGCGATTCCCCCTACCAGTGGTAGATGCAAGGGATCTGTTGGTACACACATACATTATTTCTGGCCATGCTGTACTTTGAAACCTTCTTGGGAGGCAGTAACAAGGGAGATCATTAATATGACAGGCCAGATAATGCTGGTAACTCTGGTAGCCCTGTTGTTTGGCATCCAATTTGGTAGCAGAGGGTTGGACATCCTATCCTAAGTGGATAAGAGTTTTGTTGACTCTAGCGAGACAACATATTCTGAACAAATGGGTGTCCTGTGTCATCCCAACCATCCAACAATGGAAAAATTTAGTAATCCAAATGTTGGCAATGGAAAGGTTGTCCTATATTTTGAAAGGGAAAGAGGAGAGATTCCTTGAGATGGGTGGTCCTTTTCTGGACTCCCTCTCCCCAGCGGAGGCTCAGCTACTACAGGAGGGTATTGATTGAAAGCTCAGGAATAACAGAAGGAATAGGAGATATGGGGACATCTCTCACTAAATGTTTACGTATGGGGAGTGAACCTTTTACTGCTGCTGACCACATCTGGAGAATACCGAGTTATAGAATCAGTTTGACGTTCCACTTGGCACGATTGTAAGGGGAGGGAATGGACTAGTTGTTTTGTGTTGGTGAGTTAGTTACTGTAATTAGTTAATGTTAGTGTGCCTTATCTTAATGTATTTTCTGGTTTTATGGCTGTGGGTGGAGCCTACAGCCATCTTGATGTCTGTAGCTGGAAAGTGGAGAATCATGGAAAACATTTTTGGAGTTTTCAATGTATCCTTCCACATCTACAAATCACTATGCCAATTGAAATAAAATACTCCCTTCTTTCTGTTTAGAATGTTGGAGACATAATTCCAAGTTGCTTATCAGATGGACATTAGGAAACTGAAACAGCTTGTTAAATATTGGTTGCCTATTAAATTGGAAATTTGTTTACCCCTTCAAAATGCAACAACTTGCCCATTTAAATACTTAGCATTTAAACATTTCCTTGCTAGTAGCTTCAGTTGGGCAGGTATTCTCTTTCAAGAAAGATTCATACCTCATAAATGTCAGCCTTTTTCAGCCTGGTCTCCAGATCATGGAGGAGGACATAGACACATTACTGTTAGAAGATGTACAAAACATGACAGCTAAAGGGGAGGTTCTGATAATGGGAGACTTCAATATGCAAAATACAGATTGGTCAATACCAGCAGGAACATCTGTCAGAACTAGACACATAGTGGATTCCCTGCAGGGGGAGGACCTCAAACAACTGGTACAACAAACCACAACAGACAGGGCTATCCTAGATCTAGTACTGACTAACAGGGAAAGGATCACAGATCTTCAGGTAGAAGGTCACCTGGGGGCCAGTGACCATCACATGGCATGGTTCAATTTGGCCACCAAATCAAATCAAATCAAAATTTATTTGTATGGCACCTTTCAAATTACCAAGGTGCCGCACATAACAATAAAACAGCTACAGCACATCATTACTAACTTTAAATAGTATAAAATGCAAAACCAAGAAAACAACAGTATATTATTCAGGTTAATTCCTCAAATGCTTTGGCCCAAAGGAAGGTTTTTAAGGCCTGTTTAAAACCCACCACCTTTGCACTCTCACATATCTGATGGGGTAGAGAATTCCAAAGGTAGGGGCCACATGCATAAATGCACGAGCCCCAGAAGATTTTAAATAAACCCTTGGAACCTCTAGCAACCCCTCATCAGTAGAGTGGAGCAATTGCCCAGGGCAGTAAGGGACCAGGAGCTCTCTCAGGTAGTCCGGACCCAGTCTGTGTAGGGCTTTATATGTCAGTAAACCAACCTTGAAGGTGATTTGCCACTGTACCGGCAGCCAGTGCAGCTTGCGCAGCACCAGAGAAATATGACAAGACCGAGAGGTTCCTGTCAATAACTGGGCCACTGCGTTCTGCACCAGCTGCAAGCAGCGAATATCCACCCCCAGAAACCCTAGGTATAGGGCATTGCAATATTCCAAATGCGAGGACACAAAGACATGGACCAAAGTAGGCAGATCACTGGATGGAACAAGGTGCTTAATCCCTGGAGATATTCCTCAGATGGTAAAAGGAAGATTTGATGGGCGCTGACACCTGCGAATACTGTGTCTGCCCTTTGTCAAAAATTACCCCCAGATTTTGCACCCGTTCGGAGATCTGGAGAAGCAAACCGCCAAGAAAAAGTCCAGAGGATAGTCCCACCCCCAACCCCCCTATCCGGTGACCCGGGTCAACCACCAACACCTCTGTCTTTTCTGAGTTCAACCTCAACCAACTCAAACTCATCCGCTCTTGGATTTCAACAAGGCAGTTGTTAAATGCTGAGAGGGCTCTACCCTGGTCAGGTACAAAAGATAGGTAGAGCTGGGTATCATCAGCATAGCAATGAAACCTCAGCCCATACTTTCTCACAATGTCTCTGAGGTGCAGCATATACACTGTGAAGAACATGGGGGACAATGCCGATCCCTGAGGAACCCAACATGAGAGGGAAACTGGGTCGGAGGAATAAATCCCCAACACCACCGTCTGAGTTCTTCCAGTGAAGAAAGATGAAAACCACCTGAGGACCGTACCTGATAGGCCACAGATGAACCTCAAAGGATCATGCAGAACCCCATGATCCATAGTGTCACACCCTGAAGAGAGATCAAGAAGAACCAAGATGGAGCAGTTCTTCCGATCTCTAGCCATCAGGAGATCATTGAGCGCCTGAACCAGTGCCATCTCAGGACTATGCCTCTTTTGAAAACCAGACTGGAGAGGCTCATAGAGCTCATGGATGGTCAAATGGTTGTCCAATTGTATGGCCACTACTTTCTCGATCAGCTTCCCTATAAAGGGGAGGTTCGAGATAGGTCTGTAGCTTGCATGGCAGTCTGGGTCCAAGGAAGCTTTCTTCAGGAGGGGTGTCACCACCGCCTCCTTCAGGGAGCTAGGAAACTCACCTGTTTCCAAGGAGCACCAGACTATCCATGCCAGGACTGGACCAAGAATATCACTACAATCCAAAATTAGGGAAGTTGGTCCAGGATCCAAACTATAGCACGTAGGGCGCATACCTCGGACAATCCGCATGATGTCTAAAAGCTCAGGCTGGCCGAAAGTACTCCAGGAAAACCGAGGTGAAGCACCCAGACATTGGTCCACAGCTACGCCCATGGAGTGTGCCAGCTGGAGTACCACTCTGATGTCAGCCACCTTAGCTGCAAAGAATCGAGCAAGCTTCTTGCACTCAATTTGCGAAAACGCTTTCCATGCCTGTAGACAGGCTGGGTTGCACAGTCTGTCCACAATTCAAAAAAGCTAAGCTGGTCGATTCTGAGCAGCTGCACTCTCCCCGGACAGGAACTCTGCCTTCTTATGGGTAATTGCAGATTGATAGGCTTGATAATGGTCCATCAATCTATGGTGATTGGCATCAAGGTGGGACTTCTGCCAGCAATGCTCCAAACTCCATCCTAGTAACTGCAACTCCCTCAAGGACCCTTCAAACCATGGGGACCGATGGCGAAGGGAGAGAGGACGAACATGGACCAGAGCAATAACATCCAGAGCCATAGATATGGCTGTATTATAGGACAGCACTAGGGCTTCTGGGTCACTGTTTGCCAGTGGAAGGACCGATAGGTCAAGGGCCGCCACTATGCCTTCAGAGCTTACATCTCATAAAGGGTGGTATCTGACCATCTCTACAGGGGTAGGCCTATGAAGGGGGGTGAAAAAATTGAACCGCATGGTGTAGTGGTTGGACCATCCAACTGGTTCCACCTCCAAACTGGAGGCTTCGACCCCCAGGAGGAAGACCAAGTCAAGGGAATGACCAAATTTATTGGTAGAAGTGGAACAATCTGTGTGAGGCCCAGAGATGTCATCAACTGGAGGAAGTGTGACCAAAATTGCGAGAGTTCATCATTGACCCAGGCGTTAAAGTCACCCAGGACCATCAGCCTAGGTGACTCAAATGCCATGTCGATCACAAAGTCCGCCACTTCCTGCAAGAACCGCTTCTCATCTCTGGGTCGGTAGATGAGAACGATCCTGCAACCTCCACCTACTACCACGGCACATTCAAATGACTGGGTCTCCTCAACTGGTACACTTGTGAGGCCCAATTCGGTTTTAAAACAGACGGCGTCCCCCCCCAATCCAATCTCAGGTGGTGAAACACCAAGTACCCAGCTGGAACAGCGGCATCCAATACAGTGCCAGAATTCTCATCCAGCCAGGTCTCAGTAGTACAAGCCAGGTCTGCTGTTCCAACAAGATCTGCAATAATTGCATCTTGTTTTTCATAGACCTGGCATTGCATAACACCGCCCAAGTTGGATGAACCTCCAAGGCCATCTGAGCCCCGTGCCCACCAAAATTGGTGGTGCCCTGGGGTATGGAAACCAGATATGGAAAACCATGCTCTGAGTTCCATTTTGCCCCAGGACATCTTCTGGATCTAACTACCCTGATGTGAAAGGCCCGCTCATTCACCCTCCCGCTGTTCGCGCCCCCAACACCCCCCACGATGAGCAATACCCAAAGCTCTACAGTGTTGGTAGGTAGTAAACTGAAATGGGGGGAGATAAAAGGATGGAGGGCGCGAAGGGCGGAGGATGAATAACACATGACTGTGGGGGCAGGCCTCTTACTCATTTCAATAGCTCAAATAACTACACAATCTATAACATTAAAATAACATACAAAAATTTGAAATAAAAAAAACATAAATAACAAAATAAAACAAGAAAAAATACTGCCAGCAATGTAAAATTTTCTAAACCTAATGTCTCAGTCATCTAGTCCATGCCTATAATCGCAAACTCACAGTGAAGGCTAAATAATCAAAAAAACATTGAACTGTAATAAATTATTAATGAATCAAACCCCTAATGGTCCTCATACCACCAAAGGGGATCAGTTCAAGAAAGAGAAGTCTACAGCATTCCCCAACCCCCTTAATTGTTCCCACTAAGTAAGGGGGGAGGGAAAAAGCAAACAATGTCTAAACTCTTTAGTACCAGGCACACTCTCACTGTAGCACAGAACCTGGAGAAAAGGCACTCTCACTGTCTTACAGATTTAAATGCTAATATAAAGTGCATCTAACTGTCATTTGCAGAAAGAAAATCCAAAAGAGAGGTCCACCTCGATGGTCTGTTGCTCTGGGGCCAGAGAGAGCCTCCATAAATCCCACAGGGTAGACAAACTACAAGTCTACAGCCTTTGCTAGAACTAAATCATCCCATTCCAAGGCAAAAATATGGGACTTCAGAGGAGCTGACTTTGATAAGATGGCCAACAGAGTTAAGCTAGCCCTGGCAAGAAGAAATACAGGTGAGGGGGTACAGGCAAAGTGGGTAAGCATTAAGGATGCAATACTTGAAGCAACATCCCATTATGTCAGAGAGAAAAGGAAGTGCAAAAGAAGAGGGAAACCACTTTGGTTCTCAAAAACAGTAGCGTAAAAGGTCAGAGCCAAAAGGCTGGCCTTCAGGAAATATAAGGGAACACAGCAGGATGAAGATAGGGAGGCATACCAAACTTCCCTAAGGGAAGCAGGGAAGGCAGTAAGGTAGGCAAAGGCCCAAATTGAGGAAATACTAGCACAAACAGTAAAAGAAGGTGGCAAGACTATCTATAGATACATTAGTGAAAGGAGAAAGTCCAGAGGGGTTATTGCTAAGATCAAATGGGACGAGGGGGCGTGTGAGGAGGAGGACCATGTAAAAGCATCTATCCTAAATAGATACTTCTGCTCAATATTTACTGAACAGAAGATAGGGCAGGGCCCACAGTTCAGCACCATGGAAACATGGGGGAGGGAGGGAGGTGTGCACTAGTCCCTTCACAAAAGAAAGGGTCCTACAAGAGCTCGATAAGCTCAGGATGGACAAGGCAATGGGACCTGATGGCATACATCCCAGGATACTAAAGGAGCTAAGACTGGAACTAGCAGAGCCATTATCAGAACTGTTTAGTGAGTCTCTGAGCACAGGAGAGGTCCCAGAAGATTGGAGAAGGGCTCATGTGATCCCATTCCACAAGAGTGGTAGCAGGGAGGAGGCAGGGAACTACAGACCAGTCAGTCTTACCTCAGTAGTGGGCAAGATTATGGAGGCACTCCTTAAGGAAAGGATAGTGCAACACCTAGAATCCATACGAGCACAGGATCCAAGATACCATGGGTTTACAACAGGAAGGTCCTGTCAAACTAATCTCATAGATTTCTTTGACTGGCACCAGGTGGACCAAGGGAGAGCAGTTGATGTTGCCTACCTTGACTTCAGCAAAACTTTCGATACTGTTCCACATAGAAGATTGATTAATAAGCTGGGTAGGCTCGGGGTGGGTTGGAAGTTGGTCAACTGGGTGGCAAACTGGTTGATGGGCAGAAAACAGAGAGCGGTGGTAAACGGTGTACAGTAGGAAGAGATGCAAGTCACAAGTGGAGTACCTCAGGGATCAGTCCTGGGGTCAGTCCTCTTCAGTATCTTCATCAGTGACATTGCAGATGGACTGAAGGGTAAGGTTTGTCTGTTTGCAGATGACACCAAGATCTGCAAAAGAGTAGATGATCCAGATGGGATGGACAGAATGAGAAGAGATCTGGATAAACTGGCAAAGTGGTTGGAGGAGTGGCAACTGGGGTTTAATGCAAAGAAGTGCAAGTTCATGCATATAGGGAAGAGAAACCCTGAAGCCACCTATAGTCTGGAGGGGAGTTGCTGACAGTCACAAGGGAAGAAAGAGACTTGGGCATCATCATCACAGATGACATGAAATCATCCAAGCAGGCCACTAAAGCAGTAGGTAAGGCTAGGGGGATGTTGGGGTGTGTAAGTAGGGGTATCACAAGTCATAACTATGCGAACTATCCAGGCTAAATATATAGCAATCAGCAGACATATTCTAGGAAAACACATTGTAAAAATGTGTAAAAGCAACACCACATTGAAACTGCCACTCAGCAGATCTGCATTGTGCAAATTCATTAGAAATAAAGGGCTGGATTTTCCAAAGGAGGCGCAGGGCTTGCATCCAGCCCTGCACCACGGGACTTTAAATATTGCAGTGCGCCATCCCCCTTTGCTTCAACTGCACCCGAATTTCCATTCTCGGGTGGAGTTGTGACAGATTTCGTGATTTACGGCTGCTTGCGCCAATGCTCTGGCACAAGCACCGTAACTTTGTCCTGGAGGGATGGCGCACACAAGACCACAATATTGTGGTTTAAGGACCTATGCCAGGCACAAGGAATGGAAATTCCTGATTGTCACCCGGCAAATGCTGCAAGCCCCGTGCGCTGTATGTTTGGGACACCGAGGGCTTACGGCATTCATTCACATTGGAAAATCCGGCCCCATGGGTAAAAGCATCCCAAAAGCTCTCCACAGCCATTTTGGCTCTGACCAGAGATTGTCTTCAATGTAGTAGTATTTCACTAAACTACCCTGTAATGATATTGTAAACCAAATATGTCAAAGAGATGATGATTTATGAAGAATATATTTTTTAAATAATAAAATGATTATACAAAAAAAAACAACAACTAGGTTATACTAGTTCTCAAATAACTAAAAATTAAATACTTTCTGAGTTCATCCAGATAGGCCTAGTGGAGTCCATAGGGAGGGGTTTTGGCCTCCCCAGTACAAAGGTTAATGCTGGGGTAAAACTCACCAAGAAAACCAGGTGGAAACCTGGAAGTAAAATAAATTTATATACGCTCTCATATTATGCTCATATAAGACCAAAGTTAAGAGTTATATAGACAGTCTCGTCAGGATCCACCCCATCCGGTGTATCTACTAGGCTGACAGATGATGGGATTCTGCTGTATCAGTGTCAAAAAAGAGAGGCAAGAACATCGAGAAAAGCCACTTGACACCTGAAAGGAAAGATAAACTGCCAATCAAAATATTCATAATCTTAGGCAGTTACTGAAAGAAGCTCCAAGGCCAGCTCAGTCTGTTGTAATTGAAAGGTATGGTGGGGCTGTCATGAAGGAGTGAGAAGTGTAATGCACATTGTTTCTGTCAGCTCAGTATATATATATATATTCTTTGCAAAAACTTTGTTAATGTACTAGTTAGGGTTGAAGCGGCAAATGTAGGGAAATGTGGCATTAGGACTTCCAACCCTAACACCCCACCCTGCAGGCAGCAACAGGCATGGGGTGTGACTTGGGTCGTCAACTCTAATGCTCATCCCATTCTCATATACTGTACTCATCTCAGCTTATTTACTCATGGAATGGGGTAAGCATTAGGCTGACAACCCAAGCCCGCCCCCCCTAATGCGTGCAAATAAATTCTCCTAGCAGAATTTCTGCAAAAGTCAGATTTCGCTTCCACAAAAGTTCGGAAATCATTTTGCCAACTTTCATGGAAATTCCATCTTAAAACAGCAGAATTAATGTACAGACTGTGGGTTAATGTATTAAACTGCAGCAAAAGAAATCTGCAGAACTGATCACTGTCAGTGATCAGTTCTGAGGCTTTTTTTCCCCGCAATTTAATAGATTAACTGTACCCCCCCACTTGCCAATCGTGGGTCCAATGTAATAAAAAAAAAATACCCTCTGCTCTCTTGGTAGTGCCTAGTACCCCTACTCACCAGTTGCGGGACCCATGTTAAATTAAAAAAAAATCTGCTCCCTGGTGGCTAGTGGCCCCACCCTCACCCTCCAATCTCAGGTCTCATCATGTTTAGTAAAAAAAAAAAAAAATCCACGCCCTGGTGGTTAGTGGTCTCCCATGATCCCTCCCCTTAATAAAAAAGCAAAGGCAGCCCATCGCCTCCTTCCAGTTTATTCCCTGGTGTCTAGTGGACCCCCCTTCCTATTCCCGATCCCTGGTAAAAGAAAAGTAATTGCCATTCCCTGGTGTCTAGTGGACCCCCCCCATCCTGGAAGTTAGTCCACCACCACCCCGCTCCCCCCAACCCTGACCCTGAGCGGTTCACTGGTGCAGAAGGAGTTACAGAATGTATACAATCTGGCCAGAGAGATGGAGGGTGCAGATCTATAGACCACATCTGCATAATCAAAAACCAGAAGAATCATTTTGGAGACAAGCTTGTTTTAGTACAAGGCACCAGGTTTAGGGCACAGCTTGGCATGGATGGCATTGATGTCGGCAGAGAAGTCAAGCTTGCTGTCAAGCCACACACCAGGGTACTTGAAGGAAGAAACCACTTCAAGTGGGGAGTTATCCAACATGGAGAAAGTGGGCACTGAAGTAAGTCTGGCCAGTTTTTGACTGGTGTCAAAGGTCACAGATACCATTTTTTTAGTGTTGACCTGAAGCTGATTTGACTGGAACCATCTTAAGACGTTGTGGAAATCTTGTAGTAGCAAACTTTCTACATCAGTGGTGGAGGCACCAGAAGTGTAGATGACTATGACATCTGCATACATGTGAATATGCAAGTTGGCACAGGCTGAAGGGAGGTCATTGAGGAAAATGGAGAAGAGTGAGTGGCCCAGGATAGAGCTCTGTGGGACCCCACCTGGATGGGAAGAGGAGGTAACAGGGCACTACATAACTGTACTGACAGTAGACATCCCGTGAGATAAGAATGGAACCAATCGACAGCAGGAGCAGAGAGTCCAGCAAGTCCCAGATTTTTCAGAAGGAGTGATGACTGTGTCATCTGCATACATATGAATATGCGAGTTGGCACAGGCTGAAAGGAGGTCATTGAGGAAAATGGAGAAGAGTGTGTGGCCCAGGATAGAGCTCTGTGGGACCCCTGCCTGGATGGGAAGAGGAGGTAACAGGGCACTACATAACTGTACTGACAGTAGACATCCCGTGAGATAAGAATGGAACCAATCGACAGCAGGAGCAGAGAGGCCAGCAAGTCCCAGATTTTTCAGAAGGAGGGGGTAAGACAACAAGTCAAAGGCCTTAGCCAGATTGATGAAGGTGGGTGCTGTGATACAGCCTTGATCCATCCCGGAGAAGACATAATCAGTTACACGCAGCAGGGAGGAGAAGGTGAAATGATCTTTCCTGAAACCAGGCTGGAATGGAGACAGGAAATCAGTGGAGTACAGGAAGTCTGAGAACCTATGGAGACAAGCTTCTCTTCCAACTTGGCAAGAGAGGGGAGGAGGGAAATAGGTTAATAGTTACCAAAGGAGGAAGGGTCCACTCCTTTGTGTAGCGGTATAACGTTGGCCAACTTTCAGGCCTGCAGGACTGCACTGAAGGAGAAGGAGAGGTTGAAAAGGTGAGTCATAGGAGAGGTTATGGCTGGGGCAGAGATATATAGAAGTCTAGGAACAAGTCCATCTGGGCTAGACTTATTCAAATTCAGGGAGTAAAGGGCATCCAGAGTCTCCTGAGTGGTAACAGTGGAGAAGTGGAAGCCCTGGGAGGGGAAGGAAACAGAACATGGTATGATGGAGTTGTGGCAGGTGGGGGAGAGGAAGGGAGAGCACAAGTGGTGAAGCATTCATTAAAGTGTGAAGCAACAGAGGAGGGGTCAGATACAGGTGAACCAATAATCAGAAAAACTGAGGGACTAGACTGGGTGGCAACTTTGAGGGGTTGTTACAGTTATTCTGGAGGTTGGTCTTCAAATACTGTGATTTTGCAGACCTGATAGCCTTAGTACAGGAATTCCAGCTGGACCTATACCTGAGGAGGTCAGGAAGGGAACAAGAGGATTTGTAGTGAGACCAGGTGAGATCATAGGACTTGCACTGGTCAATAATTAACAGGGTAATCCAGGGGCGATGATATTTAACCCTGGATTTTTTGAGTGGAGCATGCTTTTCCCAGATTGAATAGAATTTAGAGCAAAACAAGGAGAGGGCAACATCAATGTCAGGTGTGGTGTAAAAAGCTGCCCAATCTCGTAGTAAGGTTGCACAAGAGGGCCTGAGTATTAAGTGACCTGAGGGATCTACACCAGATATATTTTGGAGAGGAGGGAAGGCATCTGATCTTCCTAATGCAGAATGTAATGCAGTGGTCACTGAAAGCATCAGGCAAAAACAACTGCAACAATATGGTGGGGATGGGATGTTTGTGGGTTGAGCTGAGTAGGATCTGAGATAATCTGCAGCCTTTGGACAGGAATATAATCTCTATGATGCTGCGTGGAAGACAGAACAAAGTTGTTACCAAAGTAGATATTAGTCAGCCCATAAAATACTGCTTTCTGTTGCCATGCATTTTGAAGGACCATCTCTTTTGTCTGATATTTATTGAACTGGACCAAGATGGAGCAGGGTCAGGCTGTAGGAGAGTGTGGCTTTAGGCTCAAGGCCTGATGGATTAATTTAATTTCCAGTTGGTAGGAGGCCTCAAAGGTTAATGCAGTGTGCAGAAAACTGACTGTGAACTCCAGCCTATCATGCCCATCGGAGTTTTCTGGCATGCCACATAAGCATATAGTGCTTGGTCCCCTTAGGAGTCCATTATCGTGTATTTCCCAGTATACCACACCAACTAAAGCTGTATACTGTACCTCCCAATTAAACATGAATATCACCATGAGAAAAAAACAATATACTAAACCATTTACCAATCAATACATCGTTAACACCCCAATAATGATCAGTTAAACCAGCAGACTCAAGCCCTTAAAAAGACCATGCACTAATTACCACCACTAATACCAGCTGATTCACTAATTACGCACACCTGTAAATAAACACTATTTTACTGCATTTCTGTCTGTTTCATTATTTCACACCACCATGTGTTATATAAGACAAAGCGATAGGTCAGTGTGGTGTGTAGGGATATAACTCCATCATGGGGTGCTAATGAGGGCTTGTGGTTTATTGACCTCATTAGCACCCTTGGTGTAGTTATATCCCTATACACCACAATGATCCAGCATTCATTCTATAGATATTCTTTCAGAATGTTCTATTTTCCACGTCCTCCTGCTGTTCTAACCTAGCAGTCTGGGATTCTGTAAGTTGCAGCATCATGTCTTCGAAGTGGGACTCAATTTTTGTGGTTGGGTGATCCATCTCCTTATCTCGCTATTCTAATGAGTCTATGTCTTAGCATTTGCTAGTGATAGCTTCCTTGAAGTCAGCTCTAAAAGCTTTCAGCTCCTTCGAAAGAACATCTAACTTGTGGCCTTTTCTGCTTATTTGACTTGTTTTCTGTTTAGCAGTAGCTGCTGTGAGGACCACACTTGAGGTGCAGGAGAGGGCTGAGTCTGACTGGTCCGTATTTGATCCATCTTCATCCACTGGCAAAATGCTGAATTCATTTTCAGAAAGTAGCATAGTTGTTAGATGTACACCTCCTCACTCCTGTGTTCCAGTTTTGGAATCAGTTATGCAAGTCTAAATGGGGTTTTTAGTGGCTCGTGTAGGAGCTCACAGATCAGGCTGCCATTAGTCGGTCGACATCACTAGAAGTCCAACTTTGCACTTCCTGGCATTGAGTCTCACAATTAAAACCCCAATCTCTGCACAGTGGCAGAACAGCTGCAGCACACGGTCACTTTCAACAATTCACTGAGACAACAAAATGAAACGTTTTCCTAGACTACGATAATGCAGGTCACTACTTTTTCTCCATCAGGTCCATCAGTGTTCACTCATGTTGGCATTTTCAAAACCCATTAGTTCAAAAAAGTCAACCCAGTTCTGATGAAATCATGTCCAATACGACAGAAATGTGCAGGCATGTGTTAGAAAGCATACGCTCAGCTAGGTAACACGTAATGTGGGCAAGCGAAATTAAGTCGCTTAATTTGAGTGACTCAATTTGACTGCCCATAAGAATAATGAAGTTGACAGTACAGTGAGGAGTAGTGTATAGTGAATGTAGCAGTGAGTTGCACTTGCTGAAGCAGGATATGGGGCTATGTTCGGCCAAGCACTGCTGAGTTGGCTGTTTTGTGTAATAGCTTGAGTCCCTGCCCCTGGAACTCGTGGACCCAGGTTTGGGTTTTCCTATGGTGGAATTTGTTGGGGGGTGTTTCTTCTTTCCTCCTGGGAGTTAATTCTAATAATTTTGGGGGATGCAAGGGGCATAGTCCCCCACATACAAATTGTTAACGTGGTTGCATTCACTGAGAAAGTAAGTGATCATCACTGTTTGTGATCATTGTTGTAATGGTGATCGGGAACTGTTTCCTTCACTCTTTGTGGCCGGCACTGTAAAAAAGTCACCTTTATCACTCAGCTTCAATCCTCAGGACAAGGTTGTATTCTACACCTGTCTGGATTTTAAAGTTATAAAGTTTATTTTTTATTTTGAGCTTATGAGTTTTGGAAATGACAAAGGGCGCTATGCATGATGCAGATGGGGGTTCGCAGAAAAGTTGCATAAACCCGCCCACGTAGCTGTGCACCCGCAGACAGGTGCACACAAGCCGGTATTCACAACCAGTGCCCACCTGTCTGCAGCTCATCCCCTCCAGCATGCAGGACTCTGCAAGGTGGCCGGCGTCGGAGTCACAGACCCAGTCAGGCATTCAATGGGATGCCTGGCATGGGTCCCGGAATGGATCCCTTGCACCCAATAGTATGGGTCCAGGTGCATGAATAGCAAATGCAGGCACCCAGACCCACACAGCATGGCCCCCTAGGCTGTAAGACCCACTGCCTAGCCCCTGTGGCATTGCAGGGCCCCACCACACACCTGCACCTCTACCAGCAGAACCCCACCCAGAGGCCTGTATGCCAGCCCCCAACACACGTGTGCCCTGACACCATAGGGGAAATACAGACCCCCAGAACATGACAGCCCAGGCCCCGTATGGGCAATCGATGGATGGGTATGGAGTGAGAGGGGGTGTCGGTGCTGCTGGGGGGGCCAATGAACCTGCTGACGGACTTCACTGGGAGGGGCACCATGATGATGTGTCCTGCGGGGGGAACCCATGTGTTGGGGGTGGGGTGGGCATGTGGCACATATGGGGACTGGGGACGGGCACACCACCAAGATGCGGGTCCACAATGGGGGTTCACATGTGCGAGATGTGCAGGCACTCATATGGTCAGCTGCCCCAGCCCTCCTCAGCTGCCTAGTGGGCTGGAGCAGCACATAGATTCACATTCTGGTCCTGTCATGTCCAGAAGGTGGAGTCCATGGGGGCACGCAGTGGGTTATGGCAGGGTCCCGGCTGCCATAACCTGGGCCCATCTCCGCACCCATGAGGCCAGAGCTATGTGGTTTAGTGCATACCACGTAGTGCTGGCATGCTCTTGGAATGCCCCCAGTGTGTTGAAGTGCACATGGCTGGGGGAGTGGCCACATACCTGCCTTGCACCCCTTCATGGCATTTACGCATATTGATGCCAATGCACCCAGGTTCCATGGCTCGTTGGCATCGTGCAAAGGCCCAGAATGAGGGAACACTGATAGAGTTGATGGAGGAAAAATAAAGTGGCCTGCAATACAGTAGGCTAGGAAAAACTTTCCATTTTGTGGTCTGTGAATTGTTGAAAGTAACTGTGCAATGCAACTGTTCCACCACCATGCGAAGACTGGGGTTTGAACTGTTGTTACAAGAGCAAGCTGCATCGTATCTGACCTGGGCCTCAGTGAGACATAGAACGCTGGATATTGTTTGGTTGTTGTACATGGAATCTCAACAGTTGCATCCATACTGTGAAATGTAACTCAGGGTGATATTTTTTAACGCCCACTGACTATCAAAATTCAGCTTGATAACACCTCCCCTTGCAATCTTGTCCAGGTATTCTCTGTATTCTATTGTGCTACTTATTCCTGACATGTCAAAATTTGGGCTAGTGGGGTAAAGGCTTTGTTAGGTCCAAGCCTATCTTCCTTCTCTAGGTCTCAGATAGGACAAAAACCTTCCCTAATATTTATTTATGACCCCAATATGGCCCTTATGTCTATATAACACTTTCTCCATACTGAAAAAGCGTGTTAAGGATCCCAGCCACTCCTGTAAGTTAGGAATCTGAGTCCTTCCAATGGAAAGTATATGCTGTGCTTAGAACATAGCGTTCCCATGTGTAGCAGTCATTTAGCCCCTGCAGAGATGTCCATTAGCTGTTCCAAGTCCTCCAAAAGAAACATTTGTGTATGTCTAGTCCCTTCCCTGCTAGGGGCCAAGGATGACATGTCTCCAGGGAAGGACACCATAATAAAAATGAGCATTTATATTTACCCTGTAGCTGGAGAAACTGGGACAGTGGGGAGTGACACCTGAGGGGTGCTTAGAGAGTCAAACTGCACAGCACTTAATTTCTCTCTTGGTTTCCAACCCCTCTCCCAATTTGTCAATATCTGGCAGCTTCTGTGGAGGCAGCATTGTAATGCATATATAATCTTCCACCTTCACCCACTGTTAAGCAAGAAGAGCCCCCTCCAGAAACTCTTAATGGTATCTGCCACTGAGGAGGCCAGGGCAACTTCAGCCACAGCCATGCGGTGTAAATTTCCACTAAGGCACATGCTGGGCAACTGTTATGTTACACTAAGCTCTTCACAGACTTCTCAGGATTAGGACTGGCACAGATGGAGACCTGCACTCAGGAAAGGCCCTCTGGGAGCCTGACCCTCAATTAGGGGGCTGTTCTGATAGTCTAACCACCGTCCATAATTCCAGTACTACAGGGATGTTTAGACTGGGTTTTCAGGATCACTGCACCCCCTCAGGGAAGAGCATGAGGGAACTTTTGGGCTACTACATAATGTGGGTTTCTAGCCTCCGGCTGGGTGACTGCAGCTGGATCAGGACTCAGGGCATTGGCATCACCTCCCACCTCACTGGCCCCCATGAGGTGAAGGCCCTATCCAGATTACTGGAATGAATAAATGAGGTCTTAGGTTCTTTTCTGTCTGTAATACTGAGTACCAAAAAAGGCACCAACATACTGTATAGTAGGTTGAATTTGCACCTCTATATTTAGTGCAATTCAACCTGCTGTACATTTTTGCATCAGGTAGAATTTGCAGTGTTTGGCTCAGGAGTGGAGATCTGTTGGAACTGAGTGGGGTAGGGTAATAGCTGGAGACTAACAGTGGAAATGAGTGGAAGAGTGGGCAGGTGTAGAAGTGTGTGTGGTGGCAGGTACACAAACCGTTTTGTAACACAAGTTTAAAAAGGAAACTAAAGGCTCAGCATTGGTAGTGATTACAGTGTGTCTTGGTGTGTGAGCTATATGAGCAATAAAGGCTGACGTTTTGTATTTGCAGGTGTAGTTTAGCAGTGGGAGTCAGAACAGTGATAGAGCAATCTCTAATCTTTCCATTCACAATCCACTAGGAAACAGTGACCACAGGTCTATCCTACCTAACATGGTGTATGAATCCCAACCCCCTACCAATCATCTATTATTAAAAAACTATGAGAAGGCTGACTTTGGGGCAATAAATAAACACTTGAACGATACTCAGTGGGAAGACATATTACTTCCCCTCCCCCTTGAGGAGGCCTGGAGCTATTTAAAAAAAGCATCTTAGATTTAGAAACAACATTCGTTTCTACCAAAAAAAAAATAACAGCAAAGAAAAGATTCCCCTGTGGTTTAACAACTCCATAAAGAAACTAATTAAATGTAAAGGAAAACTCTTTTCTTTACTAAAAAAATGTCCTAGCAGCAAAAAGGAAGAAAACTTAAGTCAGTACAGGATACCGGTCAAGGAACTAAAAAAAATCAATCCAACTTTCCAAACGTAACTTAGAATTTAGAATTGCCCACTCCGAGGAGTGCCACAAGTGGTTATTTTCATATCTTAACAATAAAAAAGGGAACAATAGACAAACTGGCCCACTAACAGTAAATAACTCCATAATCACATCAGACAAAGAATCTGCAGATGTATTTAATAGTTACTTCTGCTCAGCCTTCTCAAAAAAAGATGCACAGTACCCCCCAAAAGATCCCACAAATATGTCAAATAACTATCTAATCACTAAAACCGACACCAGTACTGTACTGAAAACATAAAAAAAAAAAACACAAGTTTAGGACCAGACAAAATAAATCCCAGATTTCTAATTGAAACAACTGATGCAATAACCCTCCCTCTAACTATTATATTTAATAAATCCTTATGTGAAACCTCAGTCCCCCTTGACTGGTTAACAGCTACCGTAACACCAATCTTTAAAAAGGGTAATCGATCAAAAATGAAAAACTACCGCCCCATTATCCTCACATCAATTCCACACAAACTAATGGAGAAAATCATTAAGTGCCTGCTGGAAAAAGAAATGCAATCCCTAAATATTCTAGATCTTTCCCAGCATGGTTTCAAACAGGGTCACTCATGCACCTCCAACCTCATTGCCTTTTATAACCATATAAATCAAGGACTAGATTCCAACACACCCATGGATGTTGTTTTATTAAATTACAGTAAGGCCTTCGACAAGGTATCACACGGCAAATTAATAACCAAGTTACTCCATCTAGGGTTCTCCACTAACATGGTTAAATGAGTGGACAGCTGGCTGACAGAAAGAACCCAGCAAGTAAGAATAAATGGAGCTCTGTTGGGAGAAAGGGAGGTGACCAATGGAGTGCCCCAGGAATCGGTCCTTGGACCCACACTGTTTAATATTTTCATTTCTGATATGCAAATCAGCTCAAGCAACACATTATCAAAATTTGCAGATGACACAAAGCTGGGGGGAATGTCGACTCTTCCATAAACATGAACTTATTCATAAAAGATCTTGGTACCAGCGAGCATTGGGAGTATATAAATGGGATGCACTTTAACATAGAAAAATGCACAGTTTTACACCTCGGAAAGAATAATCCCAAACAGGTATACAAACTAAACAATAGCCCACTAAAAACAACTAACTGCGAGAAAGATCTAGGAATTATAGTCAATAATAAGCTTTCCTCGACTGACCAATGTAACAAAATAGTTAATCTCTCTAATTCACTCATTAGAAGGTTAAACCTTACATTTATCTCAAAAACTGAAGAATGTATAATCCCATTATACAGGACACACATCAGACCATATTCCGACTACGTGTCACCCTTCTGGAGCCCGTACCTAGCAAAAGACATTAACAGGATAGAGCAGATTCAGAGAAAAGCAACCAGGATGGTCACTCACTTAGCTTAATTGACTTACTCAGAGAGACTTCATAAGACAGGCATCTACTTTTTGGAATTAAGACAAAGCAGAGGAGGTCTCCTGTTTCTTTTTAGAACCCTACAGTCACCAACATTGATGCAACAATGTGGTATTTCATTTTCACAAAGGAAAATAGTACCTAGACTTAATGACAAGCAACTAGAAGTTAGTAAAGCCAGAACTGACAAAAGCTTCAATTTCTACTCCATAAGATCACCAAGACTATGGAACAAGCTCCCTCAGGAATTAATCGACTAAAAAATGTAATGCATTCAAAAAGGGTCTAGATAACTGGCTAACATCTAATCACATCTAAGATCAATGACCCACAACTCATAGGGGACAATCTAGATGGGCCTATACCTACTTTTGGCCCAAATCACCAAATAAACCAAGTAAACCAAAAGCAGCCAGGCTAATGGCTGAGGAAGTAGAAGTGATAATGATTGATGGAGTGGGCAGATTGGCTGACATCTGCAAATGTAAAAAAAAAAATTCCGCAAACAGAATGCTATGTTATCTCAGATAAAGAAACTTATCATTGCTGCTCACGATTATAAAATATCAAAATGTTATTGGTTGAGTAAAAAATGTTTTAAATTTGTTCTTTATGGTCTTCAGGTTATCAGGGAATGCACGATCCGGGTGGAGGAGCACATCAGGGTGGTGCAGAAGAATGACTTAAGCTATAACATTGTACTACATCTAAATCAAAATGTAGCTGGGGTACATGAGATTCCCTTTTTGGGACTGAGTGAGGAAGGGTGATGGCTGGAGACAGCCTGGGAAACAGCACCATGAGGTTTTGACATGTAAAAATAGAGCAGGACTGAAAAATGTAACACATCGGGAGTCAGGGAGTGGAACTGAGTATGGTAACGAGTACAGAAGACAGCACAGTAGACAGCACCACGGGTTTTGAACATGTTTGAGGGAGAAACACAGACTAAGTACAGCAACAGCCCTCTTTATTTTTATAACTTTTATAACTTTTTTTCATTAACAAGAGCAGATAGTGGTTGTGCAGAAGTGAGGCAAAATGCAGGCATATGGTTTCACTTACCGCTTCACTTACTGTTTTACTGGATTCACTTTTTATATCACTGTTAACAATCACGTCTGTTTTTTATCACTATCAGTTTATTTTAGCTGATTTTTGGCAATAGTGAATAAAGCAAAAATAGACTGATAACAAAAATAACCTACTATACAGTATTTCCCACTTAACAAATGTAAAAGCCTATCTCAATACATTGTCTTGGTACACAAAGCAAGTCTGCAGTCCATTATGCACTTTTTTTTCACTCACAAATCCCTAGGCTTTCTTTTTATTTTGTCTTCTTTATTTATACACTGCCCTATGAGGAACTCTCTCCAGCAGCCTCCACCACACCCCAAGCTCTACCTCCCACCTAAGACATCTCCCCTCCTCGCTCCAGCCCGAAGGAACCCCCAGCTCTGAGCCCCCCGACGTGGGGATGCCCTTCCTCCCTGGGCACTCTATCTATAATCGGATATGCCAGACTGGGCGAGTGGTGCAGAGAGAAGAATGCCTAGTAGTTGGGAGTGTGGCATGGTAGGGGCAGAGGTGCCTTCGCCTATCCATGAGGACAGAGATTTTTCTGCATGTTGTTTCCCTCGGGGTGTGCACATGCAATGACGTCGGCGTGATCGAGTCACTGATGTCCACTGCCACTCCACCCACTTTGTATGGCTCAGCGTCATCAGTACCTCTAGTCTCCACCAGAGGTCACTGGTACACCGAGTACACCCCCAGAGCCCACCCCGGGAGAGGAGAGTAGTCCTCCGGAGGCTCAATCCTCTCCCTTCCCTTCCAGCCCCCAGCCACCGAGTCCATTCCCAAACCCAGGTGGCCGGTGTGGTGTGAGGTGTGGCATCCAGCGCCTCAACCCTCAGCACCACCAGGCCAGCTCCCTAGGCTTTCTTATAGATGTTATTATTCATATGGGCTCTTGATCTAAACATATTGTACTGATCCCTCAGAGGGGTAGTCTCTGGAAATGGCCATTGCAACATTTCTCAAAATTGCTATCCCTTTTTCAGAGAAAACTGGTGAACCTTTAGTTGGTAGGAGAGAGCAAGCACCTTTCTCCCCTGCAGCCTTGAGCTGATTTGCTTCTGAAGGCTCTGGAGGTGATCTGCGTGCAAACTGTTTACCACATACTTCTTGCAGGGCTCAGGCAGAACAACCCTCTCTCTACACACTGCATTCTTTGTATGTTTGCTTGCATGCATCTGCATGGCAAACATTTTGGGACTGCTCAGACACAGTAGGGGCCAAGAAGGTGTGTGTTATACCCAGCTAATGCAGCTGAGCCTGCAGGAGGTGTATGTGTGCACACTCAATCCTGGCAAGGCTGCTGATGTAGCTGGTTGACTGGCTGATGGTCATAAACCTCTCACATATGAAAGGATGCAGCCACACCAATCACACTGCAGCTGCATCCTTTCATATGGCCTTAGCCAGCGCAGCAGCATCCCCACCACCCTCCCTCCCTCCAACTGAACCCAACTTTCAAACAAAACACTTTATTTATTGAGTAGTCGGAATTACAACCTTTGAGCTAAAAGCTCTTTTACAAAGGAGCCTCATCAGAACATGGGCAGAGGAGCACAAACAGGAGTAGGTAAGACAGTGGCAGCCAAAGGGCATTGTCAGATATCAACAAATAATAACATACAGTAATCACTTAAAGGATAATATAAGGCAAAGCATAGCATAAGTTAATCATAGACAAAGCATAACATAATCATAGCGCAGGTGCAGAAAACAAGGGGATACAGTTTCCATAGCAGCCTCAGTAATAAAAGTGCATCAATCTACAAAAGCATAACATGAGAGATGAAGATGGCAGCTATACATCTGTGTCAGTATCCTAACAGATAAATGAAGAGTTATATGTTGTGTCCAGAAGGAGATAGAACTAGAGGGAGAAAGGGAAGACGGGATATTATAGTGGAGGCAGTAGAGGGCACATCGGGGGTGGAGATGGACGCAGAGGGGGTACAAGGCAGGTAAAATGGGAAGATGGGTAGATGGGGAACCTCATGGTTCAGTAGAGCAGTAGACGGTGGTCCAGGGCGTTGCCCAAGAGTGCAGGAGGCTAATAACAGGAGGGTCAGGTGTGACAGTAACAGTGTTCTCAAGGGGAGATAGCATTCCGAAGCGCGGACTTAAAGGGACCAAGGTGAGCGAGGCTTGTGGTGGAGTGGGGGAGCTCATTTAACCAGGTGGGAGCCCTGACTACAAATGCTCATTTCCCCAGGGCAGTTCATCTGAATGGGACTGCTAGGGCTTGTTTAGTGACACTTCTTGTAGCATGCTCACTAGGTGCAAGGCGGAATAAGGCTTGTAGGGAGGGGGGAGCAAGACCTAGGAGGGCCTTCTTCCCTAGAAGGCAGGAGTGAAGCTTCATGTGATCCATGAGAGGAAGCCATTTAGTCCTAATGTGTAGGTTGCACATATGTGTTAGGTGATCTGCACCTAAGACAAATCTGCAGGCTTTATTGAGGGTTGCGTAGACTCTGAATAGGCTCGTACCATAGGCCACGCCATATATCATATTTCTGTAGTCCAGGATGGGTAGTACAGTTCCAGTAACCACCAGGAGCCTGGCCTCGGGTGTGAGGCAGAATCTGAGCCTATAAAGGGCCCATAGTTTCCTGTTGACTGCAGTGGTGATATTGCGGATATGTTCATCGAATGAGAGAAGATCCGGTCGATTGTGATACCAAGGTAACGGAATGATGACACCTGTTCCAAGGTGGTGTTAGGGTTGCAGGTAATTGAGAGTGGTGCAGCAGATCTCCTCTTTTGGTGCCTGGCAAAGAGCATTACTTTGGGTTTTTTGCTGTTAAGCACTAGCATGCTATCTCTGAACCAGTCCTGTAGGAGGTCAAATTTGTACTGTAACTCCCTAGAGAGAGCTTCCTGGTTGCTGTTTCGAGAGAAAATTACTATGTTGTCCACATATAGCAGGATCTTAGAAGGGGGCAGGTTTCAGGAAGATTGTTCACAAAGAGATTGAACAGAAGTGGGTCCAATATAGAATTCTGGGGGACCCCTACTGTGACATCACAGGAGTCAGAGATTGCACTGCTGAGTTTTACTTTCTGAGATTGCCCGGAAAGGTAGCTGGAAAACCAACTGACTGTGTCAGGGGACAGCCCTAGGCAACTTAATCTGTGAGCATTAGCTGATGATCCACAAGGTCGAAGGCCTTGGTCAGGTCTATAAAGACTGCCCCGACCAAGTGGCCCTGGTCAAGAGCCTTATGTTCATAGCCAGTGAGGTCAACTAGTATGGTATTGGTGCTATACAACTTGTGGAATCCATGTTGTTGAGGGGAGAGAAGGTTATATTTAGCAGATGGTCCATAATTTGACTGGCAATGATTCTTTCCAGTGCTTTAGAGAGCAGTGATAAGATTGAAATAGGTCTGTAATTGGATACTAGAGACCGATCACCTCCTTTATGCATGGGAGTAACCACAGCAGTTTTCCAGATAGAGGGGAAAGTGGCCATGTGGAGGGACAAGTTGAACAGCTTAGTGATGGGAACAATGACCTCAGGTACTGTAGGGCAATAGATATCAATTTCATATCTATACTGTCACCTCCTATCCTTGTTTTTCCCGGGACTCTAGTGAGGTATTTTCTTGATGGTTACCTGGTGAAAGTAAAAGGTTGGACAGTTCTTAGTGCTGGTAAGGGTGGGCAAGTGGTCTGTGGTCTGTTTGCCACCACTATAAAAAGCCAGTCTGGGGGGAAGTAATGCACTGTAGTCCGTAAAGACCTTATTAAAGACAATGGCCATTATGGCTTCATCAAGGATGATCTCATCATTGTGGTGAAGCATGGATGGTGGGGATCTATCACTGGTGCTGATGAGGTTCTTTAGTGAGTCCCAGAATTTCTTCCCATTTCCCCAACATTGTGACTGCCAGTTCTTGTGATACCTGGCCTTCGACTGACGGATTGCCCAGGTGAACTTGTTTCGGGACACTTTATAGTTTTGAGCATCCATTGGAGTCCCTGTTGCCCAGGCTCAGTGCCAGAGGAGATCCTGTTGCTGCATCATGTTAAAAAGTTGGGGAGTGATCCAGTCCATGCTGTCTCCTTTGATCCTCTTCTTGCGGTATGGGACAAACTTGTCTGCTGCCGTGTTGAAGTGATTGATGATGAGCTGCTGGGCAGTGTCAACAGAGGGGCACGAGTCAAGGAAGCTCCAATCTATCCCATTAAGGTGATTCCTGAAGCCGTCCATTGAGCTGTTCTTAATTACTCTGTTCCTCACCATTCTTGGGCAGGCTTGGTTGTTTAGTTGACCACTCACATTGGACTGATGAGTGGTCACTGAGGGTGTCAGGGAGTACCTTGACATCCTTTAGCCATTCAGGGTGTGTTGTTAGTACCCAGTCAATCAGAGTGCTGGTGCCCATATGGTAGTTTGTTCGGGTGCAGCTCTTAACCATTTACATTAGGTAGAGTCCCGAGACTAGATCTCTGTATGCGGCACTGGAGCTGGCAAGTCAGTTGGAGTTAAAATCTCCCAGAAGAATGGTTTCCTTATTCTGGCTTGCCTGGGAGTAGTAGCTAGCAAAGGCTTCTAACCCCGCCTGCTTCCGTCTGGGTGGGATATAGACTGCAATAATAATTAGGCACTTACAGGGGGTCCTCAACTCCACTGCCAGTATCACACCTGCCATTCTATCCAACTTTTAAAACCTCACCAACGGCAGGTGCCCAACCCACTGCCGGTATAGCCCCTCCTGCTCGAACTAGTGTCCAAAGTGCATCAGCAGCAGGTGTCCAGTTCTGCCATCAGCATAACCCCTCCTACCCAGCTCTTTCTTTAAAGTGCACTGGCTGTGGGTGCTCAACCCTCCTGCCAGTATCCCCCCTTCCTGCCCAACCAGCATTTGACAATGGGATGCCTACACCTAGTGCCGCCAAGCAACAAACAGGTACTTCATCTGGAATATTGCTCTTAGTTTTGGGTCCTCACCTAAGGAAGGACAGAGACAGGCTGAAGACAGTGCAACACAGGGTGACCAAGATTATTCAGGTCCAACAGGGCAGATCTTATGAAGATCATCTGAAGGCACTAAACGTGAACTCACGGGAGACCAGGCTGGAGGGGGGTATGATAGAAACCTTCAAGTTCCTGAAAGGAATGAACAAGGTGAACTGCGGGGAACTATTTAGCAAGAGTACAGAGTCAAGAACCCAAGGTCATGAGTGGAAACAGGTGGGGGGAAGGCTTCAAAGGGATGTGAAGAAGTTTTATTTTATGGAAAGGGTGGTGGCGCCATGAAAGAGTCTACCAGCAAAGGTGGTGGGCATCTAAACCGTAAATGGTTTCAAGCATGACTAGGACAGAGTGGAAGGGTTTGGTAGTTACTGAACTTGGTCGCAGTAGGGAAGCAAGCAGTGGAGTGGACCAGGATGGATGAAACACCATATGGGCAGCAGGTCCCAGGGCAGATAGGGAACTCTGGCAGACTAGATGGTCCTTTTGCTACTGCCATCATTATCTATGTTTCTATATGTAGCCCCAGTGCCATATGCTAATGGAATCCCCCCCTTGCCAGCTGTCTCTGATACCAGGCAAGGGGCCTGGGTCCTGCTACGGTGATGACTGGGGGTTTGTTCCCAGAAATATTGATAATAGAGTGGTGCCTCCACCAGAGTAAAGTATTAGTGGGCCAGGTATCTGCTTGGTACAGCCCCCTGTGATACTGTACCTAGCCACCTCCCCAACCAACCACTCTGCACACTGTCTCCCAATACCTTGTTCCACCATAAACCATGTATCTCAGCAGTAAACACATGTAATGAATTTCACTAACACAACAGGTTCAAACAACAACAAATTCACAGCTTTAATCTTGGGGTAAAGAATAGGGAAGGGGATACAGTACCTGGACATAAGGTAGCTGTGAAGGCAAAAAGAAGATTAGTGAAATATGCAACTTCAACATGTGGGCCTGCAGATCAAGCCCTCCCCCACTGGTACCAGTGTCCCTGATACTGTCCCTAGGGGTACCCACTAGATGCAGGCATGATCAGTGCTGCGGGTTGCCCGGCTGTTGGGGCCCTGAAATTGTAGAAACTTTTGGGCTTGAAAACAAACAAATTCTCCTTTCCCCTCCCAGAAACCAGGTCCTGGGTACTCATGGTCTGTCGACCTCAGCACTGGGGAAAATGGAGCTCCTTGAGTTAGTGCAGCAATGAACACAGGCTCCCTCTGACTGGATGGAACTTGCTCGAGGATCTTGCAACTGGTCACCTTGACTGTAGCTCTGGCTGCTTGTCACCGTCAACTGCTTCTGGCCCATATTAGAGCACAATGGCAGACCAGCCCCAGAAGGCCCAGATCTGGGAGTGGCTCCACAGCCAGGCTCCCCCGATGGGTCGCAGGTGCCTTAGTATCCCAGCAAGTGCTGGTGACCCCCTGAGATGGTGAGTCCTGTCCCACTTGGGAGGGGTTCCCTCCTAGGCCCTGGGTGAGAACTCCCAAATGATGGGGGCCCCTCCTGCAGTCCCTGCACTGAGTTTTAGAACACATGTTTTCAGGCAGTCACTCCAATAAAGTCCAGTGCCAAACTGAGTGGGTGCTAGCTTCTATTTTGATAAGTGTAAGTGCAATTCAGCAGGGGGAAATTCAATAACAACAACCCCCTGCACACCAGTCCACACTTTCCAGTTTAGCAGTGTCCACAACCTTTTCTTCGGTTACAGCTACTGTAGGCCTCTGTTCTCAGTCACTTTAACCAGTTCACACAGGACACACACAGCCTTCAGCTAGCACCCTGACAACCAGAGACACTCTGCCACTTCAGGATTTCTATTACAGTCCCACACAAGTAAACAACTTCTCAGCCTTGACTGCAACATTCTGATAATCCACACAGTCTTCTCAGCTAGTCCAACTTCCCAGTGCAGGGTTTCTGCTGCATTCAGTCTCTCCCATTAATAGCGAACATCTGCTCCATAGCTGGGGAATCACAGTTCAGTTCCTTTCTCTCTTTCCCCTTTTCAATCAGTCCAGTAGCAAGTACCTGGGGAATCAGAATCTCAAATCAGTCTCTCTTCTTTCTTTCCTGTTTCCAGTCCACTTCTGCTAACAGGCAAATCTCCAAATAGGGGCCGGAGGAAGCACCTGAAGCTCAAGGTCCACTCTCACAGAACAGTCCTGACTCATACAAAGCCCAGGAACAGACTGAAGGACTCCCAGAAAGTCCACACTGTTTCAGCCGAAAATCCAACATTCTGATTAGCTGTTGAAGTCTTTCAATAATCAATAACCATTGTGATTAATATTTCCTGCTCATTTATTGGGGCATGATCTAGGTGCCAGCATTAGTTCCCTCCTTTTCCCAGGAGTCCCTTTGTCACAGTTTTGGGTGTCTAGATCACTGATTGGCTGTAACAAGGGGGTTAAATGTCACAAACATGTCAGCTCCCATATGTTTACATGGAGTCCCATACAGTTCGAAGCCATCTTTCCTCTTCAAGATTCTGGTGCAGCCCAACACAATCTCCTTATTTACACAGTCACTCAACCGGATTGTAGTCCCAACGATCCCCTGTCAAATAAGCCCACTCTCACTTCAGTGACCCCCATAGTTTAGTTGTTGCTACTGCCAAAACTCTGCCCCCCAGGTGGCAGGCAGCACTCATCAATATTCATAGGAGGTGCTCATTAATATTCATAACCCCTGGGTGCTCCTGTGTTCTAACTTAAGATTTAGACTCTGATAGGCTTTTGCCCAACTTCTCCAGGTCTCTGGTCCTCATAGCCACAACGAGGGACACCGGGACCATAGAAGAACTCTCCATTTAGGACCGCAAATGTGGTCGCCAACTTCAGTGTGCTTCATGTGCATACGTGAATGCTGGCCGAATACAGCATGCCAACAGCTCACGAAGGAGTTACACCCCAAAGGGCAGGGAACAGCATGCAGAAAAACATGGGGGAAACCAGGAGAGCATCAGCAAAACAGGGACAAAACAGGGCAACTACAGATAAGATCCCAGAGGGGGGTTACACTCCCCCCGCTTGAAACACTTGCCTTCCACAACAAGCGTAAAGGAAAGTACCCAATGGGAATATCACAGCCTTAAAAACATTTCTAACTATGCGCCTGATTCCTTTCTAACAGGTAATAACCATAAGAATATTCAAACACAGCACATTATATACATCGTAGCAAATTACTTTGCCATTTCTAAGCCTTGTGGACACATGAAAGTGGCACCCATAAATTGGACCCATCAGCCATAGGATACTAAAGTCCCACAGAGTACACTTCTGTTTCCTCAACCCTTGCTAGATATCCTGTTCACACCTCTCTTCTTTTCTGGTCACCTTTTCCTCAAACCTAGGGGGTTTAGCATCAACAGGACACATAACCACCTTCTGTAGGGACCTAGGAGTAATGTACATTCACTTATGTACTACAAACAAAAGTACATCTGTAGGAATCCCAGGGGCATCATAGTTCAACTTTAGGGCAGGCCGTATCGTCCTCCCTATCCTACAAGGGGTCTCCTGAATACCTGCACCCCTACCTACCCCTGGGTCAGTGGCGAGTTCCTTTTCCTCTTCACCCTTCTTCTGTTCCTCAGCTAGTGGGGTGAATGACTCCAACACTTCACTAATATCAGGCACAGCTCTAGAGGGGACTAACCTGGGCCCCTTCAAAGGGCACAGTCGGATCAGTGTTCAGTTCTGATGTGGGCCCTCCAAAAGACGCATCTTCCCCCTCACCTTCCTGATCCTCAGAATCACCATGACCATTCCCTGGGTGTATTTGCAGGAGAACTGTTCCAGTACCGCTCAAGTGGCTTAGCTGGACCAGTATTCAAGTCCAGAGTGGTCCCCCCGAGGGGCACAGCCAGAACAGACTCCCCGACCCTACCCTGTCTACTAGACGTATCCCTTGTCAGGGGCGATCCCTGAAATAACCTGGCCAACTCCCAGGTAGGGTAATGACTACATGAGACCTCACCATTCTCCCCCTCAGACTCATCATCAGTGTCTCCCTCATCTGAGACCTCCCCACCCTGGGCAGGTCCAGCCCCATGGCATCACTTTCTCTCCGCCTCTGTCTTCTGCATGCAGAGCTCGAGTGGTGGGGGGTGATGAAGGATCTTCCACAACTTCTTCAGCATTTACTACTTTGTCACCAGTAGGCAGCAGATGGTTCGATGAATAACCTTGGGCCCTCGAGTCTCTCCCTCAGGCTGAATCTTGTAGGCCTGCAAGCTTCTCCAATATGACAAATGGGGTGTCTCCCGATCTGTCGGCTATCTTATGCTTTCCTGGTATGCCCAGCCAGTGTAGTAGCACTCTGTCACCTGCTTCCAAGTCTTGGGCTCACACTTTTTTATCATAGCATTCCTTATTCGCCTGGTTCCTCTTAGTGGCCATTTCTGAAGTGAGATGGTCTGCATCATCTAGTTGTTGTTTCAGTTTTTTCACATACTGCAGACAGTCTCCTGCTCCTAGTCCATCTGAGGAGACTCCATAACACAGGTTCACCGTCAGATGGGCTTCCCTCCCAAACATGAGCTGGTAGGGAGAGAATCATGTAGCGTCATTTCGTGTGCATTTTATAGGTGTGGACCAGGGTGCTCACCCGCTGACTCCATGTGCCCTTGTCCCAAGGATCCGAGGTGCCCAGCTTATCTAAGAGGGTCCTGTTGAATCTTTCAAGCTGAGGGTCACATTGGGGATGGTAAGGTGTGGTCCAGGACTTCCTGATGCCCCACAATGACAGTAGTTCTTTGATGAGCCAGCTCTAAAAATCACAGCCCTGATCTGATTGGATCCTCTGGGGGGCACCATAGTGCACAAAAAACACCTCCGCCAATACTTTGGCCACAGTGGAAGCTCACTGATCCTTGCTGGGGTAAGCTTGAGCATATCGGGTGAAATGGTCAGTAACAACTAAGACAGAAATATTGAGTGAGACAGGCTCCAGTGTAAGGAAGTCTATGCGTACCAATTCTATAGGGCCACTAGTTTTGATACTGACTAACGGAGCAGCCCTCTGGGGAAGCACCTTCCGCTTTATACATCTCATGCAGCTTTTGCAATACATCTCTACATCTGTCCCCATCATTGGCCAATAAAATCGACTCTTAAGCAGGTCAAAAGTGCATTTAGCACCCAAGTGCCCCGTATCATCATGCAGAGCCCTCAACACAGTCTTAATATGCTTCTCCAGGAGTACCAATCGATCTTGAGGGGTCCCTTGCTGGTCCTGGGTCTCTCTGTACAGCTACCCTTCTTTAGACATAGCTTAGGCCATTCGCTTAGCAGAAGCTGTGCAGGGGGTAGATGGTGTCCACTTGCTCTTCGCTCCCCTGCTGTTTCAGTACTCTCATAATCTACCCGGTGACTGGGCTGGCCAGTTGATCCCACTGCAGGTCTTAAGTAATTAGTTGCAGGAGAGATCTGACATCTAGGGTGGCCAACTGGGAATAGGCAACTGGGAGACAGTCCTTGAGGCCCCCAGACAGTCTGCTAAGCAGTGGGTATCCTCGGTGGGAAAAATCTCTTCACCGTCATGCTTCTTGCACAAGGTTTTTAGAGCTTGTTCTGAAATGCATACCCAGTTGGAGCTCTCATCATTACAGGCTTGGAGCTGCCTTGAGAAAACATCTGCATCTATGTGGTTCAGGCTGGGGCAGTACTCCACATAGTAATCATAGGTGGACAAGGCTGACAGCCACCTACGACCAGCTGCGTCAAGCTTGGCTGTGGTCTGCATGTAGGTAAGTGGATTATTATCTGCCTTCACCGTGATCTTGGCCCCATATAGATAGTCATGGAACTGATCGACTATGGCCCACTTCAATGCCAGGAACTCTAACTTATGAACAGGATATCTCCACTCTGAAGGGTTTAAGCTCTGACTGGTGAATGCAACTGGACATAAACCCTAGGGGTGTTCTTGATACAACACAGCCCCCAATCCACTAAAACTAGCGTTGGTATGAAGTACAGAGGGTTTCTGTGGGTTTGCATAAGCCAGCACCGGGGCATGGGTCAAACAGATGATGTCCTCAAAAGCTCTATCACAGTCCCCATTCCACCTCTTGACAAATGGTTCAAATGGGCAGAAATAGCTGGCGGGTTTTGCAGAGTCCCCAAGCATTGCAGCTTTCTTACTTTTGTTGGTGGACGGGTACCCCTGTAACAGGTTCAAGAGAGGCCACACCACCCAGGTCTAGTCCTTTACGAATCTTCTGTAATAGCCACAGAAACCAAGTAACTGTTGTAATTCCTTCAAGGTGCGTGGCTTAGGCCAGGTGGTAAGGGCCTCAACTTTCCTGGGATTAGTCTGTGTATCTTTCTCTGAGATGATGTGCCCCACATACTTGACCGAGGTCCAGAAGAATTGCCATTTATCGATGGACAGCATCAGTCCAAATTCTTCTAGATGGTCCAACACCTTCATCAACCGGGTCTCATGCTCCTCTAAGGTTTTCCTAAACACGGTGATGTTGTCCAGGTAGACCAAACACTAAAGCAAATTCATATCCCCAACACCTTTCTCCATCAGGCGCTGGGAGGTGGTGGGTGAGTCAGAGATCCCTTGGGGCATTCTCAGGAACTCGTAAAATCCCAGGGGATATATAACAGCCATATTCTCCATATCCTGAGGGGCCATCGGGATCTGGTAGTAGTCACTCCATAGGTCCAAAACCAAGAACCACTGGCTTCCATTTAAACAGTCCAGTGCATCCTGAACTCTGGGCATAGTGTATTGATGCGGCACCGTCTGCTTATTCAGGGTGTGGTAGTCCATGCACATTCATATGGCCCCACTCTTCTTTCTTACCACCACAATGGGTGATTCATAGGGGCTCCTGGATTCCTGAATAATTTCCGTGGCCAGCATCTCCTGCAAGTGCCGCTGAACATCATTGATATCAGCTGGGTCCAGCTGCCTGGACAGCTCTCGAAAAGGCTTATCATCTGTTTGTCATATCCGATGCTGCTCTCCACTCACACATCCTACCTCCCATTTGTGCAAGGAGAAAACATTCATCCTAGCAGCCAGCTTTTTCCTCACTCTCTCCTTCCATTCCTCTGGGATGGGGGAGTCACTCAGCTCAAACAATTCTGGAACAAGTCCCACTGGGGTGTCTCTGCTAGCTGCAGTGGTGTGCACTGCTGTGTCCCACAATATATTTGAGCCAATGTCTGTCCTTTCTGCACCACCTCCTCCTTAGCCATGACATTCTTCACTTGCACATTCACCCTTCAAACATATGAGTGCGCTCTGGCTGGGAGTGACTAATAGTCCCACCAGCAGTCCATGTACATCAGGGGCATTCAACATTAATATCTGATTCCTGATATCCTTCTTTAACCTCACCACACCAGCAATGTTGCATTCCACATTTGGCGGGAGCACAATTTCATCTCCGTCTCTTCTCCACACTATTCCCACTGGATCATCAGACTACTCAACAGGGGATTACCCTTTCCTTTGGTAAGCCTCCCGGAATAGGGGGTGTAACAGGTACTGCTCTCCACTTCTTTCTGCCACTTGAGCATGACACAGCTGGGCTAGATGTCCGAACATATGGGCATTGGTGCCCACCAATACCGGCACTCCATCGAAAATGTTAGCTTCTGTGCAAATCAAAGCTAGGGTCTCTACAGCTTCACTTACTCCGGCCACTTTAGTAGGGAATGCCATCCATACCTTGACATAGCTGAGATAAGGATATGCCTTTTCACTGAGGCCCCACACATACAGTCCCTCAAACAGCTGTATTTCCATGTCTGATAAATGCTGATCAGATTACCAGAATTTAAAGATGATGATAACCTGGGAGCCGCTATCCAGAACAGCCCAGTTGGGGACTCTGTTGAAGGTGATATTCATCTCAGTTGTCGGCCCCACTAACTTCCGCATATCTACTGATGCTGTCGTGTTGGTTCTGCTAGATGAGACTGTTGTGTGAGCCATGGAGCTGGACCTGCCAGGGGACCCAGTGCGCTCCTTTACCAGGCCCCTCTGTAGTTTCTCTGCTTGTGTGCTGTGTTAGTGGGTGCCCTATCTCTGTTAGACAAATGGTCTAAAGGCACCCTACACCCGCTCTATATATGGCCCTTGCTCCCGCACCTATAGCATATGCTGGTTCCTGGGGCCATGGCCGATCTGGTGGTGCTGGTCAGGTCCTGGGCATTCCCACTGAGGTACTCTAAGCTGCATGATTCTAGTCTGCCACCCACTCTTCTCCCTTGGCAACAGCTGACACCCCACCCCTCTCCAACTCAGCTACCCTCCGGACTAATTCCCCAACTTGGGCCGTAACTCCAGTGTCGGAGGGGGTTACCAGGGTGGGGGGCCCAGTACCAAACATCATTGGGCCTACATTAGGGATGATACCACTCCCCCCGGGGATCTCAGTCGAACCTGAGCCCACAGCTAGTTTAGCTGAGGTGACTACATCCTTGTACCCCCTCAACAGAGTCCTTAACTTCTGTACCTTTTCAGGGGGTCCTTCTTGTTCCATCTGCATCACAGCCGTGGAGGCCCTGTGCATCGCCCAGTAACCCTGCTCCTCTTAAGCTTCCCAGACCTCCCTTACCAAAACCCAATATGGAGGGGGGTTATTCTTCCTATCTACTAAATGTAACTGTAAAACTAACAAAGGGGAGTAACAAGCAGCCTTCACTACATGCTCCAGCCTACGAACATATGAAATTTGCCAGCAGATAAAGGCCTAGAGGTCTATCAAGTCTGCTTGAATGTGCAGCTAGCACCCCTTATTCTGCAGCTGCCTCTCCCTTCCACCATTCCTCTTCATTGACCCTCCCCCTTGTCCTGTCCCATCCCCTTTTGAAGCAGTCCACTGTTCTACTGGATACCACTTCTGCAGGTAACGCATTCCACCCAGCCACCACCCTCTCTGTAAAAAAGTGTCTCCTCATCTCCCTCCTGAACCTTCCTCCCTCCAGTCTCATATCATGGACCCTGGTGTCCCTCCCCTCCCTTACTTTGAACAGCCCCTCTATACCTGTCTTGTTTATTCCTTTCACATACTTAAAGGTTTCAATCATGTCCCCGCTTTCCCTCCTCTCCTCCGGTGAGTACATGGTCAACTCCCTCAGCCTCCTCTCGTATGATAAGTCCCCCAGCCCCTTGATCATCTTTGTCACCCTGTGCTGCACCCTGTCCAGTAACTTAATGTCCCTCTTCAGATATGGGCACCAGTACTGCACGCAGTACTCCAGGTGTGGTCTAACTAATGACCTATACAGTGGCAGAATCACCTCCTCCCTCCTCGAGGATATACCCTTTGCAATACAACCCAGCATTTTGTTGGCCTTTGCAGCTGCCTTCCTACATTGTGCCGAGTTGTTCATTGACCCTGTAATGAGCACCCCCAGATCCTTCTCCTCCTCTGTCTGGGCTAGTTGCACTCCCCCCAGCTGGTAACTCCTCCTTGGGTTCTTCATCCCAAAATGCAGCACCTTGCACTTTTTGGCATTAAACCTCAGTTGCCAGGTGTCTGACCAGGTTTCAAGCTTTGCCAGATCATCCTGCAACCCCTGCCACCCCACTAGGTCATCCACCACTGCTCCTACCTTGGTATCATCAGCAAACAGACTGATCTTGCTCTTGATGTCCAACGATATGTCTGCAATGAATATCCCAAACAACACTGGTCCCAACACCAAGCCCTGTGGAACATCGCTCATCACTACCTTCAGGTGTGAGCCTGATCCGATTTAGATCTTGGGCAGCTACTCCCCCCCCCCCTTTCCGAGACACCTTCTGCAAGGCCCTCTCCACCCAGGCCAGGAAAGCAGACAACAGTTCCCCCTCCCACTGCTTAGTGGTTTTGAACTTCCACAAGAAGTCCTCACAGGTTTCAGGATTCCCAAATACGCTTTCCAAAGCTGAGAGATATACCTCGGCTGGGGCTTCGGGATCTATGGCTTGTAAAGAATGTATAGCCTCTAAGGCGGGACCCCGTAAACTCTCCACTAATCGTTTCCGCTTGTCAACTTCAGAACACTGCTAGTCTTGGAGTAATGGGGTAGCGCCATCCATCCAGGTCTCCAGGTCATCCTCACAATTTGGGGTGGGTTTTACCCCTGAAAACATCCTTAACTTGGGGTATGTGCTTGAGGCCATGGAGTATGGACACAAGCTGGGGTCTCTCAAACTTTGGCAGCTTAGGAACAGATCCCACTCCTCAACTCCCTCCCCTGGGGAGATCACACCGAAGGAGGTTACCACTGGTAGAGCCTCTGTCAATCCCCCCACGAACAAAACCCCAGGCATCTAATTGGTTTCTATGGGTCGGGTACTTTCTATCAGCATAGTCAATGTACCGCTAGCTGAATCAAACATTTTCCCTTGAACTTTTACTTTTCCCAGTCTCTTTGTGGTGGATACACATTTTTCAACATCTCCCTCTTCCATCTCAGGGGTACCCCAGCAAAAGAAATACTTCTGGGGCTCCATTTTCATTCCCCCACCCCATTTCACCAGCCTTATCTTATCCTCCTCAGTAGGCTTAAACTTAGGCTGGGGTGGAGTGAGCATGGGGCCTGGGGAGCCCCTCAGTGGTCTCAACACTCTGATCTCCCAGTGCAGACATGGCTGGTGAACAGGAGATCCCAGCAGAGCCTCCAAGATGTAGCCCCAGTGGCGTATGACAGTGGGCTACCCCCCCTTGCAGCTGTCTCTGATACCAGGCAATGGGCCTGGGTCCTGCTACAGTGACAATTGGGGGGTTCATTCCTAGAAATATTGATAATAGTGGGTGCCTCCACCCAGAGTAAAGTATTAGTGGGCCAAGTATCCACTCGGTACAGCCCACTGGGATACTGTACCTAGCCACCTTCCCAACCAACCACTCTGTACACTGTGTCTCCCAATACCTTGTTCCACCATAAACCATATATCTCAGCAGTAAGCACATGCAATGAATTTCACTAACACAGCAGGTTCAAACAATAAATTCACAGCTTTATTCGTGGGGTAAGGAATAGGGAAGGGGATACCTGGACATAGGGTAGCTGTGAAGGCAAAAAGAAAGATTAGTGAAATATGCAACTTCAATATATGGGCCCACAGGCCAAACCCTCTCCCACTGGTACCAGTCTCCTGATACTGTCCCTAGGGGTACCTCTGGTACAGGCCTGATCTGGTGCCGTGGGTTGACTGGCTGTTGGGGCCATAAAATTGTAGAAACATTTGGGCTTGAAAACAAACAAATTCCCTTTTCCCCTCCCAGGAACCAGGTCCTGGGTACTCATGGTTTGTCGACCCTAGCACCAGGGAAAATGGAGCTCCTTGAGTTAATGCAGCAACAAACACAGCCTGGCCAGGATCCCTCTGACTGGATGGAACTTGCTTGAAGATCTTGCAGCTGGTCACCTTGATTGTAACTCTGGCTGCTTGTCACCTTCAGCTGCTTCTCGCCCATTGCAGAATACTGTGGCAGAACAGCACCAGCGTCCACACCCAATGCTTCCAGGGGAAATCTATTAGCAGTTCAATGAATTTCTTATAGTGCAGAGATGGTTACGTTGTGTGATAATCCATTCATATATAATGGTTTCCCATCTCAGGTAAAAGACCAAACGCTATTCACATTTAATGTTCGTCGCTGTTCTTATTTCAAATTATTTTCATCTGTTCCCCATCGTTTTGCCAACATTTGGCTTCTTCTGTGGGACTGTTTAATAGATATAAAAAGAATAAAAAAATGTTTAGTTCCATATTATAGTAATTTTTGTTATCATTCTTGTACATACATCCTTATGAATCCCACCACCATAATTTCTTTATCAACATATTTAATCCAATGTAACAAAATATAATGCAAATTTATCTCTTCATCCTATAACAACATCTATGACCTACTAATCTTTACTAGCCTAGAATGGCTACCTACTCAATAACTGTCCATTTTCTGCCTCTATATATTAGCTGTCATATGGTTATCATAAAGATAAGTTATACTTCACTGAATTTCTGTAGATATAATCACAATCTAATATTAATGTTAACCAGTCATTTCGGGGTGCTATCCCTTTAAATAATACAGGCAGTCCAGACATCGATAATAATGCCTATTCACCTGCTATATATTCATACTGCTCTTCACACAGCAATTTCCTGAGTCTGTATGCTCTATGCATTCCTCTAAGAAAAACATATTGTCCAAGGTTAAACCAGCAATCTAAATATATTGATACTTTTTCAATGTATCTCTGATTTAATTGCCTATCAAACGTAATTCAGTCTCTTGTTATCTTCGTTTTTCTATAAGCTTGTTCAGAAGCATGGCTGCTTTTATGTTTTAGTCTGGAAAACATGTATTTTAAGCTTTTACTGTGACTTGTATTAACTTCAAAGAGTTTCAATACTATCTCCACACGGTTCTACCTGCTAACTGATTCATTTATATCTTGCAAGTAATAAGCATAGTGAAGCAGAAATAAGAAGTGTTGAACCACATACTCAAAATTTTCCTAAAACATTAAAATTAGTCTAAAGCTCGTGAGGGTTACTTACTAATGATAAGCTTCATCAAGGCTTCCAAAATCTCTGTGGCAGCAAGAGGCTGGCATTGGCCTACTTCCTCTTATACCCACGTGAGAGTGCTATGATGTAATCAGTTGATGCACATGGCATCGCTGATAGCAACTGTGTTGCTTTGACAAAGCTCTTGCCATGCGGGTATTAAAGGCACAGATACAGCATCTTTGTTTTAAACTTCCAGCGTGTAATTTTAGCTTAATTTCATTTGTTACAAAGTGCCCACATCCGTTCACGGTGAAATCATACTCATCACATTTCAAAATGCTCTCTTTCTCTCAATCTAATATCTGTAGCATGGGGGTGGGGAAAGGAGGCAAGGGGAAAGGGAAGGCATTTTGTTGTGTATGTTTCACCAAATTTCGATCGATGCACTAACAGTTAATCAATTGTATTGTGCTCAAACTCTAAATCGTTTTAGTCAAAGTACTTCAATCTTCTTTGAGATTATGTAGATAAACAAATTTTTCACCAGCATGTTTGCCATTTGATTTCCTCATTTAGTCCCCATTCCTTATAATAGGTACCCAGTTCATAAATCCATCTTGTTTCTTTCTTTCAATTGTTTTCTGAAAATCACCCTCATCTCTCTGGTTTTGGGACTTTTCTAGTCCCCAAAATCTCAACTGAATAACTGTATGACCTCTTTCATTGAAGTGTCTGGCTACTGAGGAGCCTTCATCTTTTAATTTGATATTACTTTTATACTCATAAATACGCCTTTAAGCTCTCTGGATGTCTGGCCCACATACAATCTATCACACGAACATTGCAGCACCAGCCCCAGAAGGCCCAGACCCAGGAGTGGCTCCACAGCCCAGCTCTCCTGATGGGTCGCAGGTGCCCTAGCACCCCAGTAAGCACTGGTGACCCCTGAGATGGTGAGTCCCACTTGGGAGGAGTTAACAAGTTCCCTCCCTAGCTCTGGGTGAGAACTCCTAAATGGTGGGGGCTCTCCTGCAGTCCCTGCACTGAGTTTTAGAACACAGATTTTCAGGCAGTTGCTCCAATAAAGTCCAGTGCCAATTTGAGTGGGTGCTAGCCTCTATTTTGATAAGTGTAGGTGCAATTCAGCAGGGGGAAATCAGCAACAACAACCCCCTGCACACCAGTCCACACTTTCCAGTTTAACAGTGTCCACACTTTCCAGTTTAACAGTGTCCACAGCCTTTTCTTCGCTGCAGCTAGTCCTCAGCTCTCAGCCACTATAACAAGTTCACAGGACACACATAGCCTTCATCTAGCCCCCACCGATGACCAGAGATGCTCTGCCCTTCAGGATTTCTATTGCAGTCCTACAATAGTAAACAACTTCTCAGCCCTGACTGTAGCACTCTGATAATCCACACAGTCTTCTCAGCTAGTCCAACTTCCCAGTTTCCCAGTGCAGGGTTTGTGCAGCATTCAGTCTCTCCCATTAATAGCAAGCATCTGTTCCATACCTGGGGAATCACAGTTCAGTTCCTTTCTCTCTTTCCTCTTTTCAATCAGTCCAGCAGCAAGTACCTGGGGAATCAGAATCTCAAATCAGTCTCTCTTCTTTCTTTTGCCCTTTCCAATCCACTTCTGCTAACAGGTAAATCTCCAAATAGTGGCCTGAGGAAGCCCCTGAAGCTCAAGGTCCACTCTCACAGAACAGTCCTGACTCGTAGAGAGCCAGAGAACAGACTGAAGGAATCCCAGAAAGTCCACACTGTTTCAGCCAAAATCCAGCATTCTGATTAGCTGTTGAAGCCTTTCAATAATCAATAACCGTAGTGATCAATATTTCCTGCTCGTTTATTGGGACATGATCTAGGTGCCAGCATTAGTCCCCTACTTTTACTGGGAGTCCCTTTGTCACAGTTTTGGGTGTCTAGATCACTGATTGGCTGTAACAAGGGGGTTAAATGTCACAAACATGTCAGCTTCCATATGTTTACATGGAGTCCCATACAGTTCGGTGCCATCTTTCCCCTTCAAGAGTCTGGTGCAGTACAACACAATCCCCTTATTTACACAGTCACCCCCACTGAACTGTAGCCCCAACAATCCCCTGTCAGATGAGCCCATTCTCACTCCAGTGGCCCCCATAGTTTAACTGTCGCTGCTGTTGAAAGTCTGTCCCCAAAGGCAGCAGCACTCATCAATATTCATAGGGGCGCTCATTAATATGCATAAACCTCGAGTGCCTCCGTGTTCTAAATTAAGATTTTAGACTCTGATGGGGCTTTTGCCCTACTCCTCCAGGTCTCCAGTCCTTATAGCCACAGCGAGGAACCATAGAAGAACGCCCCATTTTGGGCCGTAAATGCAATCGCCAACTTCCAGCAGCATGCACGCATATGTGAAGTGCGGTCCAATGCAGCATGCTGGCAGCTCATGATGAAGGAGTTATGCCCTCAAAGGGTAGGGATAGTATGCTGGCAGAAGGAAAACATGGGGAAACCAGGAGAGCACCACCAAAATGGGACAAATGGGGCAACTACAGACAAGCCCCCAGTGGGGGGTTACATATGATACTAGAGTGCCCAATCCCCAGTGCCAATACCTGCAACAAAAAAACAGTCCATTATTATCTTTGTCCATCATCATCTTTTTTTTTTTTTTTTTTTTATCAAACCTGCAAAAAAGAAAATCGTCACTCGGTGTGTTCTGACCCCTGCCCCTTGGGCATCTCTTTATGGCCCAATTAAATTCTTGACAGATCTTACAGGTCCTTACATTGTAGAATAGACCTGAACAGCAAACACACAAGTTGTAATCATCGTCCTCATAGATCTTGTAACCACAAGTACAAATCCTAAATAAATGTTCTTTCAATGGCAGCATACAGTGAAGATATGTAAAGTTTACTTAGAAAATAATAAATACTGAAGAAATGACAGCGTTGTTCTCTGCAGGTTCAACGAGTGGTCAATGGCAAAGGAAGAACTGAAGAGCCATGGGGCCAACCCTGTTTTAAAGGCACCAATATTGCACATCATTGTGACAGACCCCAGCTATCAAAAGTTTCCGAGTGGTCCTGACACTGACAGATTACAGATCAAAAACTGTGGCCCAGTGGAGTCGATATCCTTGATGAAGATGAAGTTTTCCCAGCTGCACCACAAAAATCATCTTCTGGACAGAATTATAAAAATTCCACCTATCTTGAGCAGAAGGACTATGTTGAAAGTCTGGGGTTAAAATGTCAAAAAACAGTAAAGTTGTGAAGAAACATTGACTTTTTTACTTTTTTTACTTACTCATAACTTTGTTATTTTTGCAGTTTTGGCCCCATATTTTCAATATATAGCCCTTGTGCTAACCTACCTCAAGAACACGATGTCTACCATTTTCAAATCCTCAGAGAAACATTGCTTTCATGAAATCCCTTTGGATATGATTTTAAAAATTCTATCTCCTGATCAAAAGGTGGGGTCATAAAAAGGCTATGCTGAAAATCTGATGTCGTGAAGTGTCAAAAACAGCAAAGTTATCAAATCAAAATCAAATCAAAAATCTTTATTTATTCAGGCGAACATCATTGAGCACAGCTCATTTACAAGATGGACCTGAGTGGTCATAACAAAATAAGGTTACAAATTTTACACAAAAACATGGTACTGAATGAACACAAATACAAGGATTTATGAATGAGACAGATATACAAATATTTACATATGTACAAGACAAAATGACATTGGACCTAGATCATATTAAAATGGAAGAAACAAGCAGTATTGTAGGGATAAAGCTAGGGTAATGGGACTTGGGGGCATTTTGTATGCGAAGTAGGTTGGAGAACAAGCTAGAAGAACAATAAAGAAATAGGGGGTAGTATAGAAAGGGGTAGGGGAAGGAGGGGGTGTGAGGGGACTAGGCCTTATGGAAGCAGTTGCATGTTTCTGGGAAAAGACTAGTGTACAGTTTTTTGAAGGATGTTAAAGGAATGAGGGTATCCAATTTCAAGGTCTTTTGAAGAGAATTCCAGATAAGTGCTAGGGAATAGCTGATTGCAGCCCTTCCATACCGGGTGCAGGTGATAGGAATCTTCAGCATGATGAGTTTATTGATCCTTAGGGTATAAGGCCTGGATGTGATCCAGTTGAAACAATCTGAGATGTAGGAAGGGAGTTTGTTTGTCAGAGCTTTGTAGATCCAGACAGCAGCATTTTTGTTTCTTCTATGATGTAGGGATGTCCAACTGACTGCATTGTAGAGAGAGCAATGATGGGTGCTGGAGGGAAGATCTGTAATGAATCTAATAGCTCTATGATACAAGGTGTCTAATTTATTTAAATGGGAGAGGGAACAGTGACCATAAAGGAAGTCAGCATAGTCAATGAGGGATAGGAATGATGCCAGGACTAGCCTTTGTTTGGAATCTCTGGTCAGGTAGTGTTTGATCCTATAAAATAGGCCAAGTCTTTGTCTAAGTTTTTTTAGGAGCTCTTCAATGTGGCTAGTATAGTCAAGTTTATTGTCAATCCAGACTCCAAGATATTTGAATTTATCCACAAATTCCAGATTTTCACCAAGGATGGTAGATAATTGTGGGAGGGTGAATGATGGGACAGTGGAAAAGCAGCTCTTGGTGGCAAAGAACATAGCTTTCGTTTTCTTGGCATTTAGTAGTAATTTCTTTTCTAGTAAGTTGAGCTGTAGAAGGGAGAACTCAGACTGTAAAAGCTCACAGGCTTTTGATGGTGAGGGATTACTGACATATAGTACAGTATCATCTGCAAAGAGGTGAATATTTGATTGTGAGAGATTGAGTCAATATTGTTGATGTAAATGGCAAAGAGGATGGGGCCCAGGATGGAACCTCACGGTACACCTCTTAGGAGTGGTTTAGAGGTAGATAGGTCACCTTCATTTTCACCAGTTGTATTCTTCCGAGATAGCATCTGAACCATTTAAGAGAGAGTGAGTCAAGGCCTATGGAGTTCAGAGAGGAGATTAGTAGTTCATGGTCCACAGTGTCAAAGGCTTTGCTTAGATCCAGGAACACAGCACAGGTGTTATTCTTTTTGTCTAAGGCAGTCTGCCAGTCATTTGTAACTTTTGCTAAAGCAGAGATGGTGCTGTGCATAGATTCAAACCAGATTGAGCTGGGTTAAGGAGATTATTGGTATCAAGGTAGGCACTTAACTGAAAGTTCACTAACTTTTCAAGCATTTTGGACAGTACTGGTAAGATGGAAATGGGCCTATAGTTGTTGAGGTCCATGGGATCACCTGCCTTTAGTAGTGGAAACACTTGAGCTGTCTTCCATATTGAGGGGATAGAACCAGTGGCTAGGGACAGGTTGAAGAGGTGAGTGAGGGGGGCAGCTAAGGCATGCACTGCTACTTTTAGAAAGTAGGGATCCAGGGAGTCTGCACCTGCGCTTTTAGTTGTATCTAGTTGGAATAGTTGGTCTTCTACTTCTTTTTAAGAGTATTGATTTGAAGGAGAATGGAAGCAGCCTTTGTCCCTCAGTAGAATGTAAGTTTAGTGATGACCTCATTAGGTTTGCAGGTGAGGAATCGAAAGCTAGCCAGCAGTGTGAAATGATCGTTGAAGGCATTTAAGATTTCTTGCTTGTCAGTGATTTCAACACTATTTAGGTGCACTTTGGGTGGTAAGACAGGGTAGAAGCTTGTCCTAGGATCCCCTTTATGGTACCCAGAACCTGGAAGGGTTGTGATAGGAGGCATCCAATTCAGCTGTGTAGAAGCAGCCTGGCATTTCTCACTTGTTTTGTGCAGGAGTTTCTGGCTTTTCTGAATTGAAGCCAGTCATTTGGATCCTTGGTCTTTCTTGCCTTTTTCCAGAGTTTATCTCTGGCAAGCAGTCGATTAAGGTCAGCAGAGAACCAGCGACAAGATTTGAGTTTGGTTCTGAAACTGGTGAGGGGTGCATGTATATTGAGGGCACTTATGATGATATCACTTAAAACCTGAAGAGCTGTCTCTATTGAAGCTGTGAGATAGAATTCTTGCCAACGTGTGGTGTGGCACAAATCATGGAGATATCCTGAGATATTAAAGTTCTTTTTCACCTTCTTGGGAGAAATTTTGCAGGGTTGGGAGGCTTGATTGTTGATCTTATGCCAGCTATGGGACAGTGATCACTTATTTCACCATAGTACTCCAGCATGAGAATACAGATGAGGCTTATTTACCAACATGATGTCCAGGAGTGTGCTGTTGAGATTATTCTTTGGATTAATCCTTGTTGGTTCTTTGATTAATTGAGTGAATCCATAAGTGTCACAGAAGGTTACCAGGGGTGCAGATGCATTGGCTAGCCAATTTAAATTCAGATCACCTAAAATGATGGTGTCTTCAGGGCCTAGATTAAGTATAGATCCTAGGTGGGATAGGAGTTTGAGGCCTGCAGAGGGGGGCCTGTAGCAGCCAATCAGTTGAAAAGATGATATGTTGGGAAGGGGTATTTTAATTGATAAGCATTTGAATTCCTTTGGCTGTGATGTAATAGTGAGGCAGGATGAAGAGATGTTTGCTTTGATATAGATGGCTACCCCACCGCCCCTGGATGGACGGTCAGATCTGAAGAGCTGGTAGTTGGGAAGATTTATTTCACTGTCTTTTGTTGCAGATTTGAGCCATGTTTCAAAGATAACCAGAAAGTCAGGTAAGGTGTGTGCAACCCAGGCCTGTATTAATGAGAACTTTTTTAGGAGGCTGCAGGCGTTGATATGAAGAAAACTCAGGCCATTTATGGAGGCTAAGTCAGCTGGGGAGATAGGAGCTTTCTGTGGGTCCAGGGTTGATTTCAACAGTGCCAACACAGATCAGCAGAAAGAAGATTAGTTTGATGAGGCACCAAGTGATAGGAATAGGGAGTAGTCAGCGGACTTTCTCTTCTTGCTTGGGAGCCAATGTATAGTGGGCAATGATCCTGCTGTGTGGTTATAGATTTTGTCATAAAGTACCAGCTTAATGGACAGGCGTAGGGGGTCATTATAGTGCCAATAATGGAGCAGGGGGCTTATGGAGTACCGAACTGGTTGTGAGCCTTTTTGTGGGATACCCCAAGGATTACAATGCAAGCGGCAGTAATACTTGGGGAATTGAGGGGCATCCACTGGGGACAGCAGGGGGACAAGCCCGAGTAGCCGCCTCTAGTCACCATGGCAGGCTGCTTCAGTTTCTCTTCTGGAACCGAGGAAGGTGAGAGAGGCAAACAGCAATAGAAGGAACAGTAGCATTGGTGGAGGGTAGGTAGGGTTAAAGATATAAAGTTATGAAGAAATGTTATATTTTTTTCAATGTTTGCTCATAACTTTGTGTGATTTTTGTAGATTTTGACCCCAAATATTCAACATAGCCCTTTTTGTACCCTGTATATTAGGTGTCATTTTTCAAATCCTCTCTGAAACATGTTTTTACAGCCCCTCACGAATCACTTTTCCAGATAAGTCTTAAAAAATTCCTATGTTGGAAAATTTGGGTCAAAATGTAGGAGCTCACTGAAAATGAGATATTGCTTTTCAGCTGCCTGTCCTGGGTAAATACACTGTAAAAGTAGGTAAAAGCAGACCCCCCCACTGAAAATAAGATATCGTATCTCCACTGGCCTATCCTGGGGAAATACAGTTTAACAATGTCTGAAAGCAGGACACTACTGAAAATGAGATATTGCATCTCCGCTGGTCTATCCTGGGTAAATATATAGGAAAAATGTGAAAGCAGGATCCCAGTGCAACATAACCCTACTGAAATGTACATTTATGCTGCTCTATTCTGGGGAAAGAAATATATCGTAAAAGCTGAACCCCACTGAAAATGAGAAATTGTCTCTCAGCTGGGCTATCCTGGGTAAATATATTGTACACTGCGTAATAGCAGGACCCTACAGCAGAACCCTACTAAAAGGAGATGTTGTATCTAAGTTGATCTGTTCAGCAAAAATGCATCATAAAAGCAGGGCCCCACTGATAACAAGGTATTGCATCTCACCTCTACTTTCCGGTACAGTATAAAATAAAACCAGGACACCATTGCAAATTATATATTACATCTCATCTGGTCTATCCTGGGTAGATATACAGTAAAAAGGTATAAAAGCAGGACCCCAGTATAGCACAGCCCCAGTAAAAGATATGCATCTATGCTGACTATCCTGGGAAAAATACATTGTAAAAGTTGGACCCCGATGTAAATGAGAAACTGTCTCTCAGCTGGCCACCCTGGGTAAATAGAGAACATTGTAAAAATGTGTAAAAGCTGAACCCCTGCTGAAAATGAGATATTGCATTTCTTCTGCACTATGCTGGGTAAATATGGTGTAAAAATGGGTAAAAGCAGGACCACATTGAAAATGACATATTGATACTAAACTGTATTGTCATAGATACATGCAGTGTAAAAGTATGTCAAAGCAGGACTCGATCAAAAATGAGATATTGCATCTCAGCTGGTCTGTCCTGAGTAAATACATAGCAAAACGTGTGAAAGCAGGATCCAAGTCCAGCAGAACCCCACTGAAAGATGTGCATTTATGCTGCTCTATACGAGGAAATACATTGTAAAAGCTGGATCTCACATGCCAGCCCAGTGATGGAGATAGCTGAGGTGCTGTAAGTGCCTTACTTCCATGCCAGCGACACATTGTCAGGAATGGACACAGATTGCTGGGAGTTGGCCGGGGGGAGGGAGGACTGAGCATCTGGAGGACAGTTCTCCTCCCACAGGGAGAGAGGTGTTTATGACCTGCCGCTGACCACCACCTGGATGGACCCAGGTGTAGGCACATGCATGGCACACACGGGGGGATTTTCATGTCCAGAGCACCGGGGGCATCTCCACAGAGGCAGAGCTCGCAAACATGCTCATTGCACGACATGGAAGAAAGGGAAGAAGAAAAAAAAAAAAAAGATGGAGAACAAGGTTTCCAAAGTCCTGTCTGGCGTGCCATGACTCGTGCTCCTCTGCCACTCCGATCCAAGGGCCTATCTGGATGCTGATGGAGGAGGATAGCCCTCCCCATAACCTGTGGGGATACAAGCCATGGATGTTGGAGGAGGCTGGAGATCGTGGTGACCACCAGAAAGGGTCTCATGTCAGCTGCTCTGCCATAGGAGGAATAAAAAATCTCTATAAAAAAAAATCTGGACCCTACTGAAATGAGAAATTACCTCTCACCTAGGCTATTCTGGGTAAATATATTGTAAACTGTGTAACAGCAGGACCCTACAGCAGAACCCCACTGAAAAGGAGATGTTGTGTCTAAGCTGATCTGTTTTGGAAAAATACATCGTAAAAGCACCCCTATCGTCCACCCTGTAGCTTTTTGGAATATTTCCGGTGGTCTATTGGTCCCCTCTCCCATAAGAGCATCCAACCCCCTCCTGACTCACTTGTTAGGACCCTCCTTCCCCCATTCTGGTCACATAAAGTTGAACCATGGTAATCATTGACACTGACCAGCAAAGCCCTCTGCTCACCACCTTGGCTGGCTGACAAATCATGAGTATTGTACAAGCAGCTGTTTCTGCAGTACTCACGATTACTCAATGAGAGTCAAGCAGGTTTTCTACAGTACTCATGTTTGCTCACTGATAGTTAAACAGTGGCCAATTAAGATGGTGACCAGAGAGCTGTGTTGGTCACTGTTAACATTGCAACAGTTTGGCTTAGGTGACCGGAGTGAGGGGGTGCAAGTAGGAGGGTCCTGAGTGCACAGGTCAATAAAGGTTGGATGCTCCTATGGGGAGACCACTATAACACCAGAAATATTCAAGACAGTTACAGGACAGAGGATTGGGGGGTAGGGGGACCATTAGACTACCAGGAATATTCAACACAGCTACAGGACAGGCGATAGGGAGGTGGAGGGAGCTCTAGTTTACAAGGAATATTTAAGGCAGCTACAGGATGGGCACTGGGGGGCACACACAGGCATAATGTCAGAGCATAATGGGCATGCAAATGGCCCATAGTGTCTTTTCATGCTCATTAGTATGTTAGGGCAAAATATGGCCCACAGGAGCTCTGTACTATCCCATTTCAGCCTCGCTATCTCCAGTGGGCTCCTGTGGGCCATATTCAAATCTGGGTCTGTGTCAGCATAGTGCATAGTTACTATGCATTGTGTGGCATGACCCCATATTTAGACTGCACTCTGGTTGGAGTATGCTAATTGAATATTGCCCCCAAGCCAGCAGTATGCTAACTGCCACAGAGCGCACATGCCCAAATGGCACGGAGGAACCCAAAGTCCATGAAACAATGGCTAATGGGGGGGGGGGTAAGAAAGGCCCGCCACAGTCTCAAGATTCTGTTTTTCTAACTTGTAATAGTATGCAAGCAAACATGTTTGGCATTGACAAATGCTTGTTTTAAACTTCTTCCAGAACAGAATTGAAAGTAACCCTTTAGTTGCTGAAGTAGTCATACACCACTTTTAGGGAACATAGGAACATATAAAATTGGTGGACCAAAAAAGACATGTCCCAAGATTCCATACTTGGAAATGCTCTAGTCTCCTCCCTCCCTCCCTCTCAATCACCCCTTCCCCCTCCACCTCCAGTCTGATAAGTCCTTTATATACATCCCACTTCCTCTTGAATCCTGCTATTGTCTTTGCATCCACAGCCTTGTCAGGAAGCTTGTTCTATCCATCCAGCACCCTTTCTATGAAGTAATACTTCCTAATGTCCTATTTGTACCTTTCCACCCCTCCAGCATGAGTACATGCCCACTGGTGGATGCACTGTTTCTTAATTTGAACAGATTTGCTGTGTCCTTTCTGTGGAACCCCATTCATAAATTTGAAAGTCTCGATAATGTTACCTTTCTTTTCTGTCTTCCTGTAACTACAGACTTTTCAGTTTCTCATCATTGACTTTGCCCTGCTGATCGTGGATCATCTTCATAGCCATCTGACTTTATTTAATCTATCTCTGTCCATCCTTAGGTGTGGGCCCCGGAACTTGATGCAGTATTCCAAGTGCAGTCTCACCAGTGATCTATAGAGCCAATATCACCTCCCTTCTGCTGCTAGAACTCCCTCTCCCTATGCACTTGACCATTCTTGTTAGCCTTCCCATATACTTTGTCGCATTGAGCAGCTGACTTTAGGTTACTGCTGATCACCACCCCACAGTCTCTCTCCCCTCTGTGCTCTCTACCAGCAACTCATCAATGTATTACACCTTCCTCTATTTCCACCATGTGCATCCCCTTGCAGTTGTCAGCATTACATTTCAACTTCCAAATTTAGAACCTCACTAGTCATCACACTTAGGACCACCCTCTGGGTTTCGTCACCCAGTCTGACCTATCTTATTATTTCTTCAAGTACTCCCAGATCACTCACCTTCTTAACCAGCATCCTATGTGGCACTGAGTCAATGACATTGCTAAAATCCAAGTATGGTATGTCCACTGCCTAGCCCATCTTCCAATTGTGTCACTACATTAAAAAAGCCAATTAAGTTACTCAAATACAACCAGCCCTTAATGAATCCATGCTGGTTCCCATCTATTAAGTCTGTTTCCTCTAAGAATGTAACTATCCCTTCTGTAATAATTGTCTCTCAAAGTTTCTGCACTATGATGTGTCCTAGGGTTGCTCTGAAAAATGCGGGGGGTTACATAAAAGCAGCTGGACAATTTTGCATTATTATACAATGGCAAGGACATTTCCTGCCCTCTGATTGGTCAGCATGTGCCTGGAACAGTGATGTTATTACAAAATAACATCACTGTATGAGGTCCAGGCACACAGATGACCGCATAACTGAGTCAAAAATCATGGCACGGACAAATGGCTTCAGCTCCAGTACCTCCCACTCTCCCGCTCCAGACTTCAGTGGATCACTGCTGACTCCCTCTGTCCCAAGCACACACGAACCAGCATAACTTGTCAGCATTTTGACAGCTTAGTTTATCTGCTTCTCCTCGTTCCATTTCTGAGTAAATTAAAACACAAAACAAAAATCAGACTGAATGTGTCTAAGTCCATCCATATCCCACCACTGTCTCAGTGAAACATAAGATAGTCAAAAGTAAATTTAATTTATTTATTTAGAAAATCAGAATTACAACCCTTTGAGTCATAAACTCGTTTCCAAAGGCTCCACTTCAGAATAAAACATAGACATTCCTACAGTACATACATAGAATAAACGTGGGTGAGCAATCATACAGAGTATAAGTACTGTACAAGCAAGCACGGTTAATGCCTATACATTGGTAACTAAAACAGGGCAGAGCTATCAACATATTTACCTAATTAGTGGTTAAGACCTATACAACTGGTAGCTAAATCAGATGCATGATATGAGTTGGTAGTAAGCCACCTCAGGAGGCCTTGTCTTATACATAATACAATGCATTCATAGTCCAGTGCAACTATTGCTACTATATATTAACTGAGAAAGTGAGGAGCCTGTAGGCTAGAAATACTGAGGGCTGTCCACTGCCTGGCCAAGGGTGGGTGTGTGGCCTAGTGGCATGGTGCAGGATCCACAGGTTACTGGTTACACTGGCATTGACGTGAGGAGAGGATATGGGCCTCTAAGGCAACTTTAAAAGGTCCTAGATTGATGATTGATGTGACAGCCAAGGGAGGGCATTGTACCAGGATGGAGCTCTAAGGGGGAAGGATCACTGGGCAGGGTGGTCCTAACTCTAGGCATCTTCCAGATCATTTTTGGGGCAGCTCATGTGGATGCTGAGATGGTGGCTACCTGAAGAGAAGCCATGACAGCTATTGGGGTTAAACCCAGGTGGATTTTTTTGGTGATGAGATAGGTCTGGTATAATAGTCTTTCCTCAAGGAAGAGTATATTGGTGAGCATGTATAGGGTGCAGGTATGTCTATTTCTGTCAGCACCAGAGAAGAGTCGGCAGGCCTTACTGATGACTACTTGTATTTGATGAAGCGCCATAGGGTCAGCGGCAGCATAGATTGTGAGGCCATAGTCCACCAGTGATAAGACTGAGGAGGTAATGGCTAGGTGAAGTACTTCAGGTGGCAGACAGTTTTTATGTCTATAAAGGAGACCAATGCGGGTGTTGGTGGTGGAGGTGAGGATTTTTATATGTTTGTGGAATGAGAGGGAAGAGTCAAATGTAATACCTAGATGCCTATACTTTTGGACCTGTTCCAGTGGGAGAGAGGCGGAGAGTATTTCCAGGGGAAAATCCTTTGATCTGTTTTGGCAGTGGGCATAGAGCATCGTCTTAGTTTTTTTAAAGTTGACCACCAATCTGTGTTCAGCAAATCAGTGTTCAATCTGAGAGAAGGAGTTTTGTAAGGTACGCTAGAGAGAGAGAGGAGCAGGATGTGCAGCATAAAGAACAGCGTTCTCTGCGTAGAGGAGAAGGTTGCCGGGGCAGGATTTAGGCAGGGTTTTGAGGTAGATGCTGAATAGCAGGGGACCCAGGATAGATCCCTTGGGAACTCCTGAGTGTTCAGGCAGCGTAGTAGATATGGTATTATTAATTTTAACACATTGGGTTCTAGATGAAAGATAGCTGGAGAACCATGAGAGTGGACAATGAGAGACCCCAATTTGTTGTAATGTGTTAAGAAGGAGGGGATGAAAAACTGTGTCGAAGGCCTTTGAGAGGTCTATAAACATGGTCTATGTGAGCAGTATAAGAATAATCTGACAGATTCACTGTCCACAACACAAACCTCAACCACAGCGTTTTCACAGAAATTACCACTTTGTGCAGCTTCGGTCTCAGCTTTTCAGCCCCAGAAGCCTACACGCTGCTTGCCATTTCTCTGAAGCTCCAATGAAGTGGTGCTTTTTCAGAGTGCTTCCACTTATGAACAGCCACAAGTAGTTAAAAAGAGCCATCATGATGTACTATAAGGAACGGCATGAACAGTTTCACACTCAATCTACCGAACAAAACACACCAACCTTTACCAAGCACCTTCTCAGTGTGACAAGTGTCCCACACATCCTCCACTGCCTGACCTGCTGCGCTTTCCTGTCAGTGACCATGCTCAATTCAAAACTACTAGATTTGCTAATTTTCATCCAAAAAAGAAAAGATCAGTACAACTTTCAGTAATGCAAAGAAACAGGGCAAGAACACTAAACCCAAACCAAGGAGAAAGGGGTCAAGATAGGAAAATAAAGATACAGACAGTACACAAAGAACAGTGCCACCTTGAGCAGACACCACAAAATGAACTTCTTTTGCTTTAAATACCCTTCCACACTTATAAATCACTAAAAAACATAAAAGTGTATTTATTGTACTTTTTACTCTACACATAATGAGCCATTGTATAATAGCAATAAGGCACTCCAGGGTGTATGTTGTTGTGTAATAACATCACTTCTCAAATGTTAAGCATGTTGGCCTACTGCCTAGTAAGCTTCAACCACCATTAAGTGACATTATTACACAATAACACACACCCTGTCTTGCCTTATTGCTTAAAGTGATTTTCTGAGTTTTGCCATAGCAAATGGGATTACTAACCTGTAGTAACCTGTAGGAGTTGTGATTCAATCTCCTACCAGTCAAACTGCTGAAAGCTGCTGTTTTCCATGAGAAAAATGCTTTTATTTCTGTACTCTGCTTCATTTGCATAACTCGCTCCTTTTTTTTCTCAGTGCTGCAACCCCCAGCTGTGACATCATGCAAGGGAAACAAAGTTTCTAAGCACTGTTGTGAAATAGAGACCTTAGTGCTACCACCTCCCCTGATTTTTGCAGGACAGCCCTGATCTGGGCAGCTGTGTGTTGAAAAAATAGCATGAAAAATACTGCATGTCCTGACCTTATAGTTAAAAAAACAAATTGTCTAAGTTTCTTCTAAATGTTGCAGAAACTATAATACCTTAATTAAAATGCCTTAAAATGATAAGAAACAATAGAAACAACCAAAAAACTACAACACTTACTCTTAATTCTGACTATTTTGAGTAAACGGGTCTGTTGCACTGGTCGATGTTACATATTGTCCTGTAAAAAACATTTCAGTAAAAAATGCCCCACTCTGGGCTTCCTAAAAGGTGGTAACCTTAAACATAGAAACATAGAAGTTGATGGCAGATAAGGACTGCAAGGCCCATCCAGTCTGCCCATTTTTTCTACCTTATGAATGTACCATAGGTCTTTACACTGTCAATGGCCTATCTATTCATACTCATCTGTATTGCTCCCTTATGCTTATGCCATGCCTGTTTGAAGCCCTGCACTGTATTCATATCCACCACTTCCTGAAGAAGGCCGTTCCATGCATCCACCACCCTTTCTGTGAAAAAGAACTTCCTCACATTACCCCTTAATCGGCCTCCCTCTAATCTCATGCTGTGTCCCCTTGTCCTGCTATTTTTCTTATATTGAAACATATTAAACTCTTTCACCTTGTTAATGCCCTTAAGATGTTTGAATGTTTCGATTCTATCACCTCTCTCCGTCCCTTGCTCTATGGTATACATATTGAACTCTATTAATCTGTTCTCATATGTTTTCTGATGCAGTCTTTGCACCATTTTGGTTGCCCTTCTCTGGACTGCCTCCATTTTGTTAATGTCCTTGTGCAGGTAACGGCCTCCAGTACTGCATGCAGTACTCCAGATGGGGCCTAACTAGTGTCTTGTAAAGAGGGATCATACCTCCCTCTTACGACTTGCGATATTTTATTTATTTTATTTTTACTTTATTGAAATCTAGGATTACAAATACCTTTGAGCAGGAACTACTCATTTACAAAGGTTCCACGTCGAAGAAATGGGGGTATACATACATACAAAGGTTGACATAGTAATACACAGTTACACAATAAAAAGAAGCAAGAGACTGAGGATTAGGAAATTCCAATAATTCAAAATGTGCCAAATGTTAGGTAGCATGACATACCAGCAAAGGGAAATCTTAGAAATAAGTGCTGCAGGTGGGGGGGGGGTATGCAGGCAGGAAGGTCATTGTCGGAGGGTAGAGGGTGAGGGTAAGAGCTCTAAAGGGAGAGAGGGAGGGATAAAAGTCAGGAAATGCCTGGGGGGAGGAAAGGTAGAGGGGGCAAGGGGGTGGGCAGGTGATGCAGGTAGAAGGGGGACAAGGCGGGGAGAGGTAGCTATCAAGACTGAAATGGAGGGCAGTGAGCAGATATCCTTATTAATACACCCCAACATCCCTCTAGCCTTACCTACTGCTTTAGTGGTCTGCTTGGATGATTTCAGGTCATCTGTGATGATGATGCCCAAGTCTCTTTCTTCCCTTGTGATTGTCAGCAACTCCCTCCTATCCTATAGGTGGCTTCAGGTTTCTGTTCCCTATGTGCATGATCTTGCACTTTTTGCACTAAACTCCATTTGCCACTCTTCTGACCATTTTGCCAGTTTATCCAGATCTCTTCTCATTCTGCCCACCCATCGATCATCTACTCTGTTGCAGATCTTGATGTCATCTGCAAACAGACAAACCTTATCCTCCAGTCCATCTGCAATGTCACTAATGAAGATATTGAAGAGGACTGGCCCTAGAATAATCCCTGAGGTACCCCACTTATGACTTGCATCTCTTCTGACTGTATACTGTTTACCACCACTCTCTGTTTTCTGCCCAGCAAACCATTTTGCCACCCAGCTGACCAACTTCTGATCCACCTCTAGCGTGCCAGCTTATTAATCAAAAGCTTTGCTGAAGTCAAGATAGGCAACATCGATTACCCCTCTTGGTCCACCACTCTGGTTACCAAGTCAAAGAAATCTATGAGATTAGTTTGACAGGACCTTCCTATTGTAAACCCATGCTGTCCTGGATCCTGTGCTCCTATGGATTCCAGGTGTTGCACTATCCTTTCCTTAAGGAGTATTTCCATAATCTTGCCCACTACTGAGATAAGACTGACTGGTCTGTAGTTCCCTGCCTCCTCCCTGCTACTACTCTTGTGGAGCAGGATCACAAGGGCCTTTCTCCAGTCTTCTGGGACCTCTCCTGTGCTCAGACTCACTAAACAGTTCTGATAATGGCTCTGCTAGTTCCACCCTTAGCTCCTTTAGTACCCTGGGATGTATGCCATCAGGTCCCATTGCCTTGTACACCCTGAGCTTAGCGATCTCTTGTAGGACCCTTTCTTTTGTGAAGGGACTTGTGCACACCTCTGTCCCTTCCCCTGTGTCCATGGTGCTGAGCTGTGGGCCCTGCCCTACCTTCTCCTCAGTAAACACTGAGCAGAAGTATCTATTTAGAATAGATGCTCTTACATGGTCCTCATCCTCACACACCCGTTATCTCCTTTGATCTTAGCAATACCCCCTCTGGACTTTCTCCTTTCACTAATGTATCTATAGGTCACCTTATTTTACTGTTTGTGCTAGTGTTTCCTTGGTTTGGACCTTTGCCTGCCTTGCTGCCTTCCCTACTTCCCTTAGGGAAGTTTGCTATGCCTCCTATCTTCATTCCTGTGTGTTCTCTTATATTTCCTGAAGGCCAGCCTTTTGGCCTGACCTTTATGCTACTGTTTTTGAGAACAAAAGTGGTTTCCCTCTTATTTTGCACTTCCTTTTCTAACATAATGGGATGTTGCTTCAAGTATTGCATCCTTAATGCTTGCCCACTTTGCTTGTACCCCTCACCTGTATTTTTTTGCCAGGCTAGCTTAACTCTGTTGGTCATCTTATCAAAGTCAGCCCCTCTGAAGTCCCATATTTCTGCCTTGGAATGGGATGATTTAGTTCTAGTGTCCAAATTGAACCATACCATGTGATGGTCACCGGCCCCCAGGTGACCTTCTACGTGGAGATCTGTGATCCTTTCCCCGTTAGTCAGTACTATATCTAGGATAGCCCTGTCTCTTGTGGATTGTTCTACCAGTTGTTTGAGGCCCTCCCCCTGCAGGGAAACCACCATGTGTCTAGTTCTGGCAGATGTTCCTGCTGGTATTGACCAATCTGTATCTGGCATGTTGAAGTCTCCCATTATCAGAACCTCCCCTTTAGTTGTCATGTTTTGTATATCTTCTAACAGTAATGTGTCTATGTCCTCCCCATGATCTGGAGGCCTGTAGACAACCCCAGTTCGTATGGCTGTCCCATTTCCTGTTTCCAGGGTGACCCACAGTTCTTCTGGCTCCTTATATGTATTCTGAATTTCTGTAGCATTGATATTTTCATTGACATAAAGGGCCACTCCCTCCCCCCTTTTTTTTGCACCTCAGTCTCTTCTGAACAGTACATAGCTTGGTACTGAAGTCTCCCAAGTGTGGTTACTGGTGAACCATGTCTCGCTAATGGCTACTATGTCCAGTTTAGCCTCTGTCATTGTTGCCTGCAGGTATGGGATCTTGTTTTCCAGACTGTGGGCATTTGTGTACGTGATTTTCCATTGGCCAGATTTTGGTGTGTTAGTTATTGGGCAAGGTCCAGTGTTTCCCTGTGCTTTGTATGGAGACCTCTGTTGGTCAGTCTTGGTATTTCAGACATCTACACTAGCAAAATAGGAGTAGGGAGACAGAAAAATCAGCTATGTACTGTACCTACAATGCCTTGCCATATGTACCTACTGTGTACCCCTTCCCCTCACCCCAGGATGCATCTGAAACTAGGTTGTCTGCTAAATATGTCTTTTCTAGTGAACCTTTTACATTAATAAATAAATAAATAAGTCTACATATCAGGTGCTGTATTGCAGTCACCACTACCAAAATAAGGGACTGCACCTCTGAGTAATGGACATTTATGTCAACTTGACAATTTACCCAGAATTCCTGCTTGCTGTACGTAAAATATCCCTTGCATGACATCATTCTAGGGGTGTGACCACACACAAAAAACTGGAGGGTGGACAGAAACACAGTGCTGATAAAACATAAAAAAATAACTTTTTTTACAGAACAAACTGTAGCTTCAACATCTGAAGCATGGGTGGCAATGGCATACTATGTGAAAAAGATATTTTCAAAATCTCAGAAAATCACTTTAAATAATAGTGTTCTTTCAGTCTGGTTGCCAAACTGTTGTAAGTTCTTGCAAGTAGCAACCATAAGTGGCAATTCTGCCCCAGCCACCCCACATCTAGGACTGGAGCTGTCTGTGAGGTTTCTTAATGGAAACCAGCGGCTCTCAAAATGATGTTACTTTCTATTGCTTTTTAATAAATAGAAATACAAGTATCACCTTTGTCTGAGTTATATACTCAAATCAAGAAACTCAAAACTCTGCATCCAAACCATAACTGCCTTTCAAATTAGGGCCAGTTTTATAAGGATAATTCAGAGGCTTGTCTGGGGTGTAATGTGCAGCTGATAAATCTCCTCCCACTATTTCTCCTATTTAAACCCACAATACCAAACTTTTCATCCCTAAGTGGTTTCACATGTAGATCACTGGCATACTGCTGCTGGCCATCTCATTTGCGCCTTCCCATTTTCTCTACTTTCTCTATCCTTCTTGTTTTCCCTTGTGGTCTCCATTTTTTGCTGTGCTCCTGCTGTTGTCCTACTTTCCCCATCTTCTTTTGTCTTGCTGCCTCCGCCATCCACTCCTGTTTTCCTTCTGCTCTTACATTTGTGGTTCTTTGCTTTCTTTTTTTGTTGCTTATCCCCTTTGTTTATCTCCTTCTGCATGCCTCTCATTCTGCTGCAATCTTTTCTTTAATCCCCACCCCTTGTGCCCCACTGATGTTCCTTTGGCTCTCTATGTTCGCTTGTCTCTCTATGTGTTTTTAGGCCTGTTTACACTACCTGATCAGCACCATTGTGAGAGTGCAGATAAGCTGCATCACAGGTCAGACAGTGTAAACAGCATTAGGTGCATTGCAGGCAGCCTGTTGCAGTACAGAATGAATAATGTACTGGTCAGGAGCTCTACCAGTGCAAGCGCCTTATGTTGATGTGTAAACACACACTCCACCTGCAATGGTGCAGCCCCGCCACACACTGTGCCACCCTGAACTGTCCCACCTCCTACAACTGACAGCACCAAACACTGAAGATTACATGAAGAAATGTGCCACCATTCTGCTGTATAACCTCATTTACAATAAAACCAGGGTGTAGTCGTGAGGGAGTGGTGACCCCTTACTTCATGTTGAGAGGGAGTGTCACTCCCACACTTCTGATAGCAGTATGCATACTGCTGTAGCAGGCTGTACTGCTCAGTGACTGGCAATCAAAACACAGTTCTGTTGCTTTTCTTCCCAGCTGTCTGCTAAGCATGCAGTTCATCACCTCCTCACCATTTGCCACTTAACCCATTAAATTTAATAGCTCTCTTTGAAGTTCCAACCATCCTTGTTTAACCTGCAAAAAGGGCTACATAGTATATGAGCAATAACCCACAACAGGGTATGGGATTGCAGGATTATCATCGACATCTTAGTGCACAGTAAGCACGAGGTGAAACCCAGTCCTCACAGCACCCAAGGTGTTGATTAATCCCCAATAACCCCATATCTCTGTCATGGGTTATTACACTTATAACATGGGGTTAATACACTGTTTGAAACAGGAAGTGTATAAGAAAACCGTTATTGAAAATTGGATTAATGCTGGAGCTATGGTTTTACTGTTTTGTCTCTGATTTTTATCGCTTTTATTATATAGCGCTTTGGTAAACTTGAATTGCGCCTATAAATAAATATTATTATTGTTATAGAAAAATGCTTCAAATGTTAATTTTTCAAATTGTGTCCCTGCTCTAAATGGTTCTATGTGATGATAGCGACCACTGAAAGGCAATCGCTATTATTGCAAACCTGCATTATCTGTGAAAACATTTTCAGCGATATGCAGAAAAAGGTGACCGAGAACTGTGATGGGGAAGTGTGCCCAGTCAACCCTCGCACCCCTAACTAAAGATTCTCAACCCTGGGGTGCATGTTGGGGAGGGGCACAGCCTGGTTTAAAAAATAATTCTCCCAGCTGTGGGACACAGCAAAATTGTACCTTCCCCAATCCCAAACCCAGTACCTGCTCCATCAGAGTCAACCACCCTACCCACCACACCACATGGTTGGCTTGGCAGAAGCAGGCTCACTAGAGGGTCACAACCCTGTTCCCCATCCCTCCACGTCCCTGTTGCCCACCCTCCCTTCCTGTCGCCCACCCTACCCTTGCTGTAGCATCCATTGCCCATGATGATAGCACCCTTCATGAGTCGCCGTTTGACAGTCACCCATGTATGGGTCGCTATGATCATGGTATATCCTCTAAATAAAGTAGTTCCACTGAAATTAAATATATGTGACTTATATGATTTCTTAGATAGTAATATTAGTCAGGAGCCATTATTTCAGCATCTGAATGTGCAAAGAGGAGACTAAAACAAGTTTTCAGAAAGAAAACAGTTTATCTGCATCAACAACAGTGATTATGTTTCTAAGAGATACCTGACAAATGGTCCATTTGTCATGACACACACATTTCGTCATTAATATATACAGCTTGCAGTTCAAAACCTATGAACACTGAAGTTTTGAAGTTTTGAAGTAAAAATAACTTTAATTAACTGCTACGAATATATTTAGATTACAAGCAGGACCAGATGTGCGGCAGACATGCAGGTGTCACCATTAAATCACTGCTATGGAAATAGTCATGCAGGCAACAGTTCCATTTCTCAAAGTAAACAGCACTGCATTCAAATAAAGCAACATTAACTACAGAGACTAGTTTCTTTTCTCAGATTCTACAGTTACAAAATAAGACTGCATTGAAATAGATGAGATGTAGCTGGCGGTGTCACTGAGGGTTGAGGCGTGGACCACACCTCCTGCTATGCCGGTGACCTGTGTTTGGGAGTAAGAGCGGGCTGCTGGGGGTCAGCAGGGGAGGAGAAGGATCAAATATCCCTGGGAGAGCTCTCCTTGTCCAGGGAGGGGGGGCTGACCAGATGTCAGTGCATGCCTGGCCCCTAGTGGTGTCTGGGGGCTGGCACACCAATGCTGTAACTAACAGGAGCAAGAGGCACGGCAGACGTCTGATGGGGTCGCATATGGGAATGTGCGTGGCACCATCGCTGGCATCTGTGCATGCTCTACCTCTGGAACCATGCACAAGTACAAGGAAAATGGGCTCCTGGTCATGTGGCATGAGCTTCCGTCCACTGTGGCACCGACTCCAAATGTCACTTCCCCAGTCTGGATCCTTTCAGGTGAGTGGAGTTCAGGGCCTCCTCACAACCCTGCCACAGAGGGCAAGCCATGGGGAATATGGGGGGAAGTTAGCCTGATATCGGGGTGCTGGTCGGGAGGATGGTCGGGTTGTATAGTTGGTCAGAAGCCAGGGGAGAAAAAAGTAGAAGCAAAAAAAAAAAAAAGGTGAGATGGAACAGGTACGGACTTTAAGCATAACAACATAAATTGAAATAGATGCCTCACATCTGACAGCAGGTGCATTAATAGTCCAGCAAGTGGTACAGAGGCATTCAGCATAACATAATGGTATTACCCTTTCAGTTTACATCCGACACTGGTAACTAACAGAGCAGGTTATTTATAGTACAGCAAGTGCTACGGACACAGTCCTGCAATGACATAAGGTGCATACATGCTGAGCCAAATATGCAGACCAGCTCAACCTCCTCAAAACCTGTTTCTTCTCCTCATGTACTTGTACCATGTCTACATCTTCCTAACTATGGTAGCGGATTCCCCAGCCTGAAACGATAGTCTCCATTTTGACAGCAAGTACTGTAGCTAGCTCTAGTCATATACTGCTAATCTGGCTGCCTCATTTCACCTGGCTAATCCATAAACCCACCCTTAGGGAGGTTTTGGTAAAAAAAAAATAATTCATTCCCAGACTATCTCGGAACCAAGTTTTACTGCGTGTTTCATAATGCTGTGCTATATTCTGTGTATCTCCAAATACCCATTTCTACAATGTTTATGATGTCTGTATCAACTCACCTGTATTTCTGTACTCAGTATGTACTGTACTCACACAGTGCTGATTGTACCTTGTATTGTTGTTGTACTATTGTTGTATTTAAACTCTGTCGTTGTCTCCCCGGCTCCCCCTCCCCCCAGATCACGTCTGGAATCGAGCGGTAGTCCACTCAGTATGCTCACCTGGTAAAAGTTTAACTAAATAAATAAATAAAATAAATAAATTCAAGCACAGACACTGCTACGATAAATTAAGCATAATAACATTAACTGGAAAGTTACAGAATGACCGCACTTACAGCAGTATACCAACATTAACTAGTGGAAAACTAAGGTTGCTCTCTACTTACATTCCCAGTATGGTTTGGGGAACATGTGGAAAGGGCACCACAATCTGCACAGGGGTTTTGTACAGACCCCCATGTCAGGGGGAGGGAATGGACACGGATAAGATAGAAGGCATTCTTAGGATGGCAGAGAAAGGGGAGATACTGTTGATGGGAGACCTGAATATGCCAGATGTTAACTGGAGCACATTTGCTGCAGCCACATCCAAGAGCGGGGACATTCTTGATGCCCTACAGGTGGCAGGCCTCTGACAGCTAGTTTGGGAACCACTCATGAGGGGCAATCTTAGACCTGCATCTCTCAAATGGGGCAGTGAGAGGATCTCAGATCTAGAAGTGGGTTGCCATCTGGGAACAAGTGACCATCAAACAGTGAGGTTCACATTAAACTCAGCTAAGAGTCAAGCCATACAAAGTGGGGTACTGGACTTCAGGGCTGACTTTGGCAAGATGGGAGAGTGCCTCAGAAAAGCACTAGTAAAAAGGCTAGAAAGGCGGGTGGAGCAACAAATGGGACTCATCAAAACTGCCATCACAGAGGCAACAAGCCTTTGTGTGAAGCAAATAAACAAATCAAAATGAAAGAAAAAGCCACTATGGTTCTCAAAAGAGGTGGCTGGGAAAATCAGGGAGAAAAAGATAGCATTCAGGAAGTATAAGGAAACACAGAAGGAGCAGGACAGAGAGCTGTACCAGTTAAGGCAGAAGGAAGCAGGGAGGGAAGTCAGAATAGCAAAGGCCCAAACTGAGGAAAAGATAGCCAACTCGGTTAAGAAGGGGGATAAAACCTTTTATAGGTACAATGGTGTAAAGAATGTATAGCCTCTAAGGGGACCCCGTAAACTCTCCACTAATCGTTTCCGCTTGTCAACTTCAGAACACTGCTAGTCTTGGAGTAATGGGGTAGCGCCATCCATCCAGGTCTCCAGGTCATCCTCACAATTTGGGGTGGGTTTTACCCCTGAAAACATCCTTAACTTGCGGTATGACGCGAAGGCCATGGGTATGGAACCAAGCTGGGGTCTCTCAAACTTTGGCAGCTTAGGAACAGATCCCACTCCTCAACTCCCTCCCCCTGGGGAGATCACACCGAAGGAGGTTACCACTGGTAGAGCCTCTGTCAATCCCCCCACGAACAAAACCCCAGGCATCTAATTGGTTTCTATGGGTCGGGTACTTTCTATCAGCATAGTCAATGTACCGCTAGCTGAATCAAACATTTTCCCTTGAACTTTTACTTTTCCCAGTCTCTTTGTGGTGATACATTTTTCAACATCTCCTCTTCCATCTCAGGGTACCCCAGCAAAAGAAATACTTCTGGGGCTCCATTTCATTCCCCACCCCATTTCACCAGCCTTATCTTATCCTCCTCAGTAGGCTTAAACTTAGGCTGGGGTGGAGTGAGCATGGGGCCTGGGGAGCCCTCAGTGGTCTCAACACTCTGATCTCCCAGTGCAGACATGGCTGGTGAACAGGAGATCCCAGCAGAGCCTCCAAGATGTAGCCCCAGTGGCGTATGACAGTGGCTACCCCCTTGCAGCTGTCTCTGATGCCAGGCAATGGGCCTGGGTCCTGCTACAGTGACAATTGGGGGTTCATTCTAGAAATATTGATAATAGTGGGTGCCTCCCCCAGAGTAAAGTATTAGTGGGCCTGTATCCACGGTACAGCCCACTGGGATACTGTACTAGCCACCTTCCCAACCAACCACTCTGTACACTGTGTCTCCCAATACCTTGTTCCACCATAAACCATATATCTCAGCAGTACACATGCAATGAATTTCACTAACACAGCAGGTTCAAACAATAAATTCACAGCTTTATTCGTGGGGTAAGGAATAGGAAGGGATACCTGGACATAGGGTAGCTGTGAAGGCAAAAAGAAAGATTAGTGAAATATGCAACTTCAATATATGGGCCCACAGGCCAAACCCTCTCCCACTGGTACCAGTCTCCCTGATACTGTCCCTAGGGGTACCCCTAGGTACAGGCCTGATCGGTGCCGTGGGTTGACTGGCTGTTGGGGCCATAAAATTGTAGAAACATTTGGGCTTGAAAACAAACAAATTCCCTTTTCCCCTCCCAGGAACCAGGTCCTGGGTACTCATGGTTTGTCGACCCTAGCACCAGGGAAAATGGAGCTCCTTGAGTTAATGCAGCAACAAACACAGCCTGGCCAGGATCCCTCTGACTGGATGGAACTTGCTTGAAGATCTTGCAGCTGGTCACCTTGATTGTAACTCTGGCTGCTTGTCACCTTCAGCTGCTTCTCGCCATTGCAGAATACTGTGGCAGAACAGCACCAGCGTCCACACCCAATGCTTCCAGGGAAATCTATTAGCAGTTCAATGAATTTCTTATAGTGCAGAGATGGTTACGTTGTGTGATAATCCATTCATATATAATGGTTTCCCATCTCAGGTAAAAGACCAAACGCTATTCACATTTAATGTTCGTCGCTGTTCTTATTTCAAATTATTTTCATCTGTTCCCCATCGTTTTGCCAACATTTGGCTTCTTCTGTGGGACTGTTTAATAGATATAAAAAGAATAAAAAAATGTTTAGTTCCATATTATAGTAATTTTTTGTTATCATTCTTGTACATACATCCTTATGAATCCCACCACCATAATTTCTTTATCAACATATTTAATCCAATGTAACAAAATATAATGCAAATTTATCTCTTCATCCTATAACAACATCTATGACCTACTAATCTTTACTAGCCAGAATGGCTACCTACTCAATAACTGTCCATTTTCTGCCTCTATATATTAGCTGTCATATGGTTATCATAAAGATAAGTTATACTTCACTGAATTTCTGTAGATATAATCACAATCTAATATTAATGTTAACCAGTCATTTCGGGGTGCTATCCCTTTAAATAATACAGGCAGTCCAGACATCGATAATAATGCCTATTCACCTGCTATATATTCATACTGCTCTTCACACAGCAATTTCCTGAGTCTGTATGCTCTATGCATTCCTCTAAGAAAACATATTGTCCAAGGTTAAACCAGCAATCTAAATATATTGATACTTTTCAATGTATCTCTGATTTAATTGCCTATCAAACGTAATTCAGTCTCTTGTTATCTTCGTTTTTCTATAAGCTTGTTCAGAAGCATGGCTGCTTTTATGTTTTAGTCTGGAAAACATGTATTTTAAGCTTTTTACTGTGACTTGTATTAACTTCAAAGAGTTTCAATACTATACTCCACACGGTTCTACCTGCTAACTGATTCATTTATATCTTGCAAGTAATAAGCATAGCGGAAGCAGAAATAAGAAGTGTTGAACCACATACTCAAAATTTTCCTAAAACATTAAAATTAGTCTAAAGCTCGTGAGGGTTACTTACTAATGATAAGCTTCATCAAGGCTTCCAAAATCTCTGTGGCAGCAAGAGGCTGGCATTGGCCTACTTCCTCTTATACCCACGTGGAGAGTGCTATGATGTAATCAGCTGATGCACATGGCATCGTTGCATAGCAACTGTGTTGCTTTGACAAAGCTCTTGCCATGCGGGTATTAAAGGCACAGATACAGCATCTTTGTTTTAAACTTCCAGCGTGTAATTTTTAGCTTAATTTCATTTGTTACAAAGTGCCCACATCCGGTTCACCGGTGAAATCATACTCATCACATTTCAAAATGCTCTCTTTCTCTCAATCTAATATCTGTAGCATGGGGGGTGGGGAAAGGAGGCAAGGGGGGAAAGGGAAGGCATTTTGTTGTGTATGTTTCCACCAAATTTCGATCGTATGCACTAACAGTTAATCAATTGTATTGTGCTCAAACTCTAAATCGTTTTTTAGTCAAAGTACTTCAATCTTCTTTTGAGATTATGTAGATAAACAAATTTTTCACCAGCATGTTTGCCATTTGATTTCCTCATTTAGTCCCCATTCCTTATAATAGGTACCCAGTTCATAAATCCATCTTGTTTCTTTTCTTTCAATTGTTTTCTGAAAATCACCCCATCTCTCTGGTTTTGGGACTTTCTCTAGTCCCCAAAATCTCAACTGAATAACTGTATGACCTCTTTCATTGAAGTGTCTGGCTACTGAGGAGCCTTCATCTTTTAATTTGATATTACTTTTATACTCATAAATACGCCTTTTAAGCTCTCTGGATGTCTGGCCCACATACAATCTATCACACGAACATTGCAGCACCAGCCCCAGAAGGCCCAGACCCAGGAGTGGCTCCACAGCCCAGCTCTCCTGATGGGTCGAGGTGCCCTAGCACCCCAGTAAGCACTGGTGACCCCTGAGATGGTGAGTCCCACTTGGGAGGAGTTAATGTTCTCCCTAGCTCTGGGTGAGAACTCCTAAATGGTGGGGGCTCTCCTGCAGTCCCTGCACTGAGTTTTAGAACACAGATTTTCAGGCAGTTGCTCCAATAAAGTCCAGTGCCAATTTGAGTGGGTGCTAGCCTCTATTTTGATAAGTGTAAGTGCAATTCAGCAGGGGGAAATCAGCAACAACAACCCCCTGCACACCAGTCCACACTTTCCAGTTTAACAGTGTCCACACTTTCCAGTTTAACAGTGTCCACAGCCTTTTCTTCGGCTGCAGCTAGTCCTCAGCTCTCAGCCACTATAACAAGTTCACACAGGACACACATAGCCTTCATCTAGCCCCCCCCCCCACCGATGACCAGAGATGCTCTGCCCCTTCAGGATTTCTATTGCAGTCCTACAATAGTAAACAACTTCTCAGCCCTGACTGTAGCACTCTGATAATCCACACAGTCTTCTCAGCTAGTCCAACTTCCCAGTTTCCCAGTGCAGGGTTTGTGCAGCATTCAGTCTCTCCCATTAATAGCAAGCATCTGTTCCATACCTGGGGAATCACAGTTCAGTTCCTTTCTCTCTTTCCTCTTTTCAATCAGTCCAGCAGCAAGTACCTGGGGAATCAGAATCTCAAATCAGTCTCTCTTCTTTCTTTTGCCCTTTCCAATCCACTTCTGCTAACAGGTAAATCTCCAAATAGTGGCCTGAGGAAGCCCCTGAAGCTCAAGGTCCACTCTCACAGAACAGTCCTGACTCAGAGAGCAGAGAACAGACTGAAGGAATCCCAGAAAGTCCACACTGTTTCAGCCAAAATCCAGCATTCTGATTAGCTGTTGAAGCCTTTCAATAATCAATAACCGTAGTGATCAATATTTCCTGCTCGTTTATTGGGACATGATCTAGGTGCCAGCATTAGTCCCCTACTTTTACTGGGAGTCCCTTTGTCACAGTTTTGGGTGTCTAGATCACTGATTGGCTGTAACAAGGGGGTTAAATGTCACAAACATGTCAGCTTCCATATGTTTACATGGAGTCCCATACAGTTCGGTGCCATCTTTCCCCTTCAAGAGTCTGGTGCAGTACAACACAATCCCCTTATTTACACAGTCACCCCCACTGAACTGTAGCCCCAACAATCCCCTGTCAGATGAGCCCATTCTCACTCCAGTGGCCCCCATAGTTTAACTGTCGCTGCTGTTGAAAGTCTGTCCCCAAAGGCAGCAGCACTCATCAATATTCATAGGGGCGCTCATTAATATGCATAAACCTCGAGTGCCTCCGTGTTCTAAATTAAGATTTTAGACTCTGATGGGGCTTTTGCCCTACTCCTCCAGGTCTCCAGTCCTTATAGCCACAGCGAGGAACCATAGAAGAACGCCCCATTTTGGGCCGTAAATGCAGTCGCCAACTTCAACGCGCTTCACGCACATATGTGAGTGCCGGTCGAATGCAGCATGCTGGCAGCTCATGATGAAGGAGTTATGCCCCAAAGGGTAGGGGATAGTATGCTGGCAGAAGGAAAAACATGGGGGAAACCAGGAGAGCACCACCAAAATGGGACAAATGGGGCAACTACAGACAAGCCCCCAGTGGGGGGTTACATATGATACTAGAGTGCCCAATCCCCAGTGCCAATACCTGCAACAAAAAAACAGTCCATTATTATCTTTGTCCATCATCATTTTTTTTTTTTTTTTTTATCAAACCTGCAAAAAGAAAATCGTCACTCGGTGTGTTCTGACCCCTGCCCCTTGGGCATCTCTTTATGGCCCAATTAAATTCTTGACAGATCTTACAGGTCCTTACATTGTAGAATAGACCTGAACAGCAAACACACAAGTTGTAATCATCGTCCTCATAGATCTTGTAACCACAAGTACAAATCCTAAATAAATGTTCTTTCAATGGCAGCATACAGTGAAGATATGTAAAGTTTACTTAGAAAATAATAAATACTGAAGAAATGACAGCGTTGTTTCTCTGCAGGTTCAACGAGTGGTCAATGGCAAAAGGAAGAACTGAAGAGCCATGGGGCCAACCCTGTTTTAAAGGCACCAATATTGCACATCATTGTGGACAGACCCCAGCTATCAAAAGTTTCCGAGTGGTCCTGACACTGACAGATTACAGATCAAAAACTGTGGCCCAGTGGAGTCGATATCCTTGATGAAGATGAAGTTTTCGCAGCTGCACCACAAAAATCATCTTCTGGACAGAATTATAAAAATTCCACCTATCTTGAGCAGAAGGACTATGTTGAAAGTCTGGGGTTAAAATGTCAAAAAACAGTAAAGTTGTGAAGAAACATTGACTTTTTTACTTTTTTTACTTACTCATAACTTTGTTATTTTTGCAGGTTTTGGCCCCATATTTTCAATATAGCCCTTGTGCGAACCCACCTCAAGAACACGATGTCTACCATTTTTCAAATCCTCAGAGAAACATTGCTCTGCGAAATCCCCTTTTGGATATGATTTTAAAAAAATTCTATCTCCCTGATCAAAAGGTGGGGTCATAAAAAGGCTATGCTGAAAATCTGATGTCGCAGTGTCCAAAACAGCAAAGTTATCAAATCAAAATCAAATCAAAAATCTTTATTTATTCAGGCGAACATCATTGAGCACAGCTCATTTACAAGATGGACCTGAGTGGTCATAACAAAATAAGGTTACAAATTTTACACAAAAACATGGTACTGAATGAACACAAATACAAGGATTTATGAATGAGACAGATATACAAATATTTACATATGTACAAGACAAAATGACATTGGACCTAGATCATATTAAAATGGAAGAAACAAGCAGTATTGTAGGGATAAAGCTAGGGTAATGGGACTTGGGGGGCATTTTTGTACGAAGTAGGTTGGAGAACAAGCTAGAAGAACAATAAAGAAATAGGGGGTAGTATAGAAAGGGGTAGGGGAAGGAGGGGGTGTGGGGGGACTAGGCCTTATGGAAGCAGTTGCATGTTTCTGGGAAAAGACTAGTGTACAGTTTTTTGAAGGATGTTAAAGGAATGAGGGTATCCAATTTCAAGGTCTTTTGAAGAGAATCTCAGATAAGTGCTAGGGATAGCTGATTGCAGCCCTTCCATACCGGGTGCAGGTGATAGGAATCTTCAGCATGATGAGTTTATTGATCCTTAGGGTATAAGGCCTGGATGTGATCCAGTTGAAACAATCTGAGATGTAGGAAGGGAGTTTGTTTGTCAGAGCTTTGTAGATCCAGACAGCAGCATTTTTGTTTCTTCTATGATGTAGGGATGTCCAACTGACTGCATTGTAGAGAGACAATGATGGGTGCTGGAGGGAAGATCTGTAATGAATCTAATAGCTCTATGATACAAGGTGTCTAATTTATTTAAATGGGAGAGGGAACAGTGACCATAAAGGAAGTCAGCATAGTCAATGAGGGATAGGAATGATGCCAGGACTAGCCTTTGTTTGGAATCTCTGGTCAGGTAGTGTTTGATCCTATAAAATAGGCCAAGTCTTTGTCTAAGTTTTTAGGAGCTCTTCAATGTGGCTAGTATAGTCAAGTTTATTGTCAATCCAGACTCCAAGATATTTGAATTTATCCACAAATTCCAGATTTTCACCAAGGATGGTAGATAATTGTGGGAGGGTGAATGATGGGACAGTGGAAAAGCAGCTCTTGGTGGCAAAGAACATAGCTTTCGTTTCTTGGCATTTAGTAGTAATTTCTTTTCTAGTAAGTTGAGCTGTAGAAGGAGAACTCAGACTGTAAAAGCTCACAGGCTTTTGATGGTGAGGGATTACTGACATATAGTACAGTATCATCTGCAAAGAGGTGAATATTTGATTGTGAGAGATTGAGTCAATATTGTTGATGTAAATGGCAAAGAGGATGGGGCCCAGGATGGAACCTTCGGTACACCTCTTAGGAGTGGTTTAGAGGTAGATAGGTCACCTTCATTTTCACCAGTTGTATTCTTCCGAGAGATAGCATCTGAACCATTTAAGAGAGAGTGAGTCAAGGCCTATGGAGTTCAGAGAGAGAGATTAGTAGTTCATGGTCCACAGTGTCAAAGGCTTTGCTTAGATCCAGGAACACAGCACAGGTGTTATTCTTTTGTCTAAGGCAGTCTGCCAGTCATTTGTAACTTTTGCTAAAGCAGAGATGGTGCTGTGCATAGATTCAAACCCAGATTGAGCTGGGTTAAGGAGATTATTGGTATCAAGGTAGGCACTTAACTGAAAGTTCACTAACTTTTCAAGCATTTTGGACAGTACTGGTAAGATGGAAATGGGCCTATAGTTGTTGAGGTCCATGGGATCACCTGCCTTTAGTAGTGGAAACACTTGAGCTGTCTTCCATATTGAGGGGATAGAACCAGTGGCTAGGGACAGGTTGAAGAGGTGAGTGAGGGGGGCAGCTAAGGCATGCACTGCTACTTTTAGAAAGTAGGGATCCAGGGAGTCTGCACCTGCGCTTTTAGTTGTATCTAGTTGGAATAGTTGGTCTTCTACTTTTTTAAGAGTATTGATTTGAAGGAGAATGGAAGCAGCCTTTGTCCCTCAGTAGAATGTAAGTTTAGTGATGACCTCATTAGGTTTGCAGGTGAGGAATCGAAAGCTAGGCCAGCTGTAGTGAAATGATCGTTGAAGGCATTTAAGATTTCTTGCTTGTCAGTGATTTCAACACTATTTAGGTGCACTTTGGGTGGTAAGACAGGGGTAGAAGCTTGTCCTAGGATCCCCTTTATGGTACCCAGAACCTGGAAGGGTTGTGATAGGAGGCATCCAATTCAGCTGTGTAGAAGGCAGCCTTGGCATTTCTCACTTGTTTTGTGCAGGAGTTTCTGGCTTTTCTGAATTGAAGCCAGTCATTTGGATCCTTGGTCTTTCTTGCCTTTTTCCAGAGTTTATCTCTGGCAAGCAGTGCGGATTTAAGGTCAGCAGAGAACCAGCGACAAGATTTGAGTTTGGTTCTGAAACTGGTGAGGGGTGCATGTATATTGAGGGCACTTATGATGATATCACTTAAAACCTGAAGAGCTGTCTCTATTGAAGCTGTGAGATAGAATTCTTGCCAACGTGTGGTGTGGCACAAATCATGGAGATATCCTGAGATATTAAAGTTCTTTTTCGACCTTCTTGGGAGAAATTTTGCAGGGTTGGGAGGCTTGATTGTTGATCTTATGCCAGCTATGGGACAGTGATCACTTATTTCACCGAATAGCACTCCAGCATGAGAATACAGATGAGGCTTATTTACCAACATGATGTCCAGGAGTGTGCTGTTGAGATTATTCTTTGGATTAATCCTTGTTGGTTCTTTGATTAATTGAGTGAATCCATAAGTGTCACAGAAGGTTACCAGGGTGCAGATGCATTAGCTAGCCAATTTAAATTCAGATCACCTAAAATGATGGTGTCTTCAGGGCCTAGATTAAGTATAGATCCTAGGTGGGATAGGAGTTTGAGGCCTGCAGAGGGGGCCTGTAGCAGCCAATCAGTTGAAAAGATGATATGTTGGGAAGGGGTATTTTAATTGATAAGCATTTGAATTCCTTTGGCTGTGATGTAATAGTGAGGCAGGATGAAGAGATGTTTGCTTTGATATAGATGGCTACCCACCGCCCCTGGATGGAGCGGTCAGATCTGAAGAGTGGTAGTTGGGAAGATTTATTTCACTGTCTTTTGTTGCAGATTTGAGCCATGTTTCAAAGATAACCAGAAAGTCAGGTAAGGTGTGCAACCCAGGCCTGTATTAATGAGAACTTTTTAGGAGGCTGCAGGCGTTGATATGAAGAAAACTCAGGCCATTTATGGAGGCTAAGTCAGCTGGGGAGATAGGAGCTTTCTGTGGGTCCAGGGTTGATTTCAACAGTGCCAACACAGATCAGCAGAAAGAAGATTAGTTTGATGAGGCACCAAGTGATAGGAATAGGGAGTAGTCAGCGGACTTTCTCTTCTTGCTTGGGAGCCAATGTATAGTGGGCAATGATCCTGCTGTGTGGTTATAGATTTTGTCATAAAGTACCAGCTTAATGGACAGGCGTAGGGGGTCATTATAGTGCCAATAATGGAGCAGGGGGCTTATGGAGTACCGAACTGGTTGTGAGCCTTTTTGTGGGATACCCCAAGGATTACAATGCAGAAGCGGCAGTATATACTTGGGGAATTGAGGGGCATCCACTGGGGACAGCAGAGGGGGACAAGCCCGAGTAGCCGCCCTAGTCACCATGGCATGGGCTGCTTCAGTTTCCTCTTCTGGAACCGAGGAAGGTGAGAGGCAAAACAGCAATAGAAGGAACAGTAGCATGGTGGAGGGTAGGTAGGGGTTAAAGATAATAAAGTTATGAAGAAATGTTAATTTTTTTTTCAATGTTTGCTCATAACTTTGTGTGATTTTTGTAGATTTTGACCCCAAATATTCAACATAGCCCTTTTTGTACCCTGTATATTAGGTGTCATTTTTCAAATCCTCTCTGAAACATGTTTTTACAGCCCCTCACGAATCACTTTTCCAGATAAGTCTTAAAAAATTCCTATGTTGGAAAATTTGGGTCAAAATGTAGGAGCTCACTGAAAATGAGATATTGCTTTTCAGCTGCCTGTCCTGGGTAAATACACTGTAAAAGTAGGTAAAAGCAGACCCCCCCACTGAAAATAAGATATCGTATCTCCACTGGCCTATCCTGGGGAAATACAGTTTAACAATGTCTGAAAGCAGGACACTACTGAAAATGAGATATTGCATCTCCGCTGGTCTATCCTGGGTAAATATATAGGAAAAATGTGTGAAAGCAGGATCCCAGTGCAACATAACCCTACTGAAATGTACATTTATGCTGCTCTATTCTGGGGAAAGAAATATATCGTAAAAGCTGAACCCCACTGAAAATGAGAAATTGTCTCTCAGCTGGGCTATCCTGGGTAAATATATTGTACATTGCGTAATAGCAGGACCCTACAGCAGAACCCTACTAAAAGGAGATGTTGTATCTAAGTTGATCTGTTCAGCAAAAATGCATCATAAAAGCAGGGCCCCACTGATAACAAGGTATTGCATCTCACCTCTACTTTCCGGAGTACAGTATAAAATGTGTAAAACCAGGACACCATTGCAAATTATATATTACATCTCATCTGGTCTATCCTGGGTAGATATACAGTAAAAAGGTATAAAAGCAGGACCCCAGTATAGCACAGCCCCAGTAAAAGATATGCATCTATGCTGACTATCCTGGGAAAAATACATTGTAAAAGTTGGACCCCGATGTAAATGAGAAACTGTCTCTCAGCTGGCCACCCTGGGTAAATAGAGAACATTGTAAAAATGTGTAAAAGCTGAACCCCTGCTGAAAATGAGATATTGCATTTCTTCTGCACTATGCTGGGTAAATATGGTGTAAAAATGGGTAAAAGCAGGACCACATTGAAAATGACATATTGATACTAAACTGTATTGTCATAGATACATGCAGTGTAAAAGTATGTCAAAGCAGGACTCGATCAAAAATGAGATATTGCATCTCAGCTGGTCTGTCCTGAGTAAATACATAGCAAAACGTGTGAAAGCAGGATCCAAGTCCAGCAGAACCCCACTGAAAGATGTGCATTTATGCTGCTCTATACGAGGAAATACATTGTAAAAGCTGGATCTCACATGCCAGCCCAGTGATGGAGATAGCTGAGGTGCTGTAAGTGCCTTACTTCCATGCCAGCGACACATTGTCAGGAATGGACACAGATTGCTGGGAGTTGGCCGGGGGGAGGGAGGACTGAGCATCTGGAGGACAGTTCTCCTCCCACAGGGAGAGAGGTGTTTATGACCTGCCGCTTGACCACCACCTGGATGGACCCAGGTGTAGGCACATGCATGGCACATCAAGGGGGGGGGATTTTCATGTCCAGAGCACCGGGGGCATCTCCACAGAGGCAGAGCTCGCAAAACATGCTCATTGCACGTACATGGAAGAAAGGGAAGAAGAAAAAAAAAAAAAAGATGGAGAACAAGGTTTCCAAAGTCCTGTCTGGCGTGCCATGACTCGCTCTGCCACTCCGATCCAAGGGCCTATCTGGATGCTGATGGAGGAGGATAGCCCTCCCCATAACCTGTGGGGGATACAAGCCATGGATGTTGGAGGAGGCTGGAGATCGTGGTGACCACCAGAAAGGGTCTCATGTCAGCTGCTCTGCCATAGGAGGAATAAAATCTCTATAAAAAAAATCTGGACCCTACTGAAATGAGAAATTACCTCTCACCTAGGCTATTCTGGGTAAATATATTGTAAACTGTGTAACAGCAGGACCCTACAGCAGAACCCCACTGAAAAGGAGATGTTGTGTCTAAGCTGATCTGTTTTGGAAAAATACATCGTAAAAGCACCCTATCGTCCACCCTGTAGCTTTTGGAATATTTCCGGTGGTCTATTGGTCCCCTCTCCCATAAGAGCATCCAACCCCTCTGACTCACTTGTTAGGACCCTCCTTCCCCCATTCTGGTCACATAAGTTGAACCATGGTAATCGTGACACTGACCAGCAAAGCCCTCTGCTCACCACCTTGGCTGGCTGACAAATCATGAGTATTGTACAAGCAGCTGTTTCTGCAGTACTCACGATTACTCAATGAGAGTCAAGCAGGTTTTCTACAGTACTCATGTTTGCTCACTGATAGTTAAACAGTGGCCAATTAAGATGGTGACCAGAGAGCTGTGTTGGTCACTGTTAACATTGCAACAGTTTGGCTTAGGTGACCGGAGTGAGGGGTGCAAGAGGAGGGTCCAGTGCACAGGTCAATAAAGGTTGGATGCTCCTATGGGGAGACCACTATAACACCAGAAATATTCAAGACAGTTACAGGACAGAGGATTGGGGGGTAGGGGGACCATTAGACTACCAGGAATATTCAACACAGCTACAGGACAGGCGATAGGGAGGTGGAGGGAGCTCTAGTTTACAAGGAATATTTAAGGCAGCTACAGGATGGGCACTGGGGGGCACGCAGGCATATTAATGAGCCCATAATGGGCATGCAAATGGCCCATAGTGTCTTTCATGCTCATTAGTATGTTAGGGCAAAATATGGCCCACAGGAGCTCTGGTACTATCCCATTTCAGCCTCGCTATCTCCAGTGGGCTCCTGTGGGCCATATTCAAATCTGGGTCTGTGTCAGCATAGTGCATAGTTACTATGCATTGTGTGCATGACCCCATATTTAGACTGCACTCTGGTTGGAGTATGCTAATTGAATATTGCCCCAAGCCAGCAGTATGCTAACTGCCACAGAGCGCACATGCCCAAATGGTACGGAGGAACCCAAAGTCCATGAAACAATGGCTAATGGGGTAAGAAAGGCCCTACCAGTCTCAAGATTCTGTTTTTCTAACTTGTAATAGTATGCAAGCAAACATGTTTGGCATTGACAAATGCTTGTTTTAAACTTCTTCCAGAACAGAATTGAAAGTAACCCTTTAGTTGCTGAAGTAGTCATACACCACTTTTAGGGAACATAGGAACATATAAAATTGGTGGACCAAAAAAGACATGTCCCAAGATTCCATACTTGGAAATGCTCTAGTCTCCTCCCTCCCTCCCTCTCAATCACCCCTTCCCCCTCCACCTCCAGTCTGATAAGTCCTTTATATACATCCCACTTCCTCTTGAATCCTGCTATTGTCTTTGCATCCACAGCCTTGTCAGGAAGCTTGTTCTATCCATCCAACCCTTTCTATGAAGTAATACTTCCTAATGTCCTATTTGTACCTTTCCACCCTCCAGCATGAGTACATGCCCACTGGTGGATGCACTGTTTCTTAATTTGAACAGATTTGCTGTGTCCTTTCTGTGGAACCCATTCATAAATTTGAAAGTCTCGATAATGTTACCTTTCTTTTCTGTCTTCCTGTAACTACAGACTTTTCAGTTTCTCATCATTGACTTTGCCCTGCTGATCGTGGATCATCTTCATAGCCATCTGACTTTATTTAATCTATCTCTGTCCATCCTTAGGTGTGGGCCCCGGAACTTGATGCAGTATTCCAAGTGCAGTCTCACCAGTGATCTATAGAGCCAATATCACCTCCCTTCTGCTGCTAGAACTCCCTCTCCCTATGCACTTGACCATTCTGTTAGCCTTCCCATATACTTTGTCGCATTGAGCAGCTGACTTTAGGTTACTGCTGATCACCACCCCACAGTCTCTCTCCCCTCTGTGCTCTCTACCAGCAACTCATCAATGTATTACACCTTCCTCTATTTCCACCATGTGCATCCCCTTGCAGTTGTCAGCATTACATTTCAACTTCCAAATTTAGAACCTCACTAGTCATCACACTTAGGACCACCCTCTGGGTTTCGTCACCCAGTCTGACCTATCTTATTATTTCTTCAAGTACTCCCAGATCACTCACCTTCTTAACCAGCATCCTATGTGGCACTGAGTCAATGACATTGCTAAAATCCAAGTATGGTATGTCCACTGCCTAGCCCATCTTCCAATTGTGTCACTACATTTAAAAGCCAATTAAGTTACTCAAATACAACCAGCCCTTAATGAATCCATGCTGGTTCCCATCTATTAAGTCTGTTTCCTCTAAGAATGTAACTATCCCTTCTGTAATAATTGTCTCTCAAAGTTTCTGCACTATGATGTGTCCTAGGTTGCTCTGAAAAATGCGGGGGGGTTACATAAAGCAGCTGGACAATTTTGCATTATTATATACAATGGCAGGACATTTCCTGCCCTCTGATTGGTCAGCATGTACCTGGAACAGTGATGTTATTACAAATAACATCACTGTATGAAGATCCGAGCACACATGACCATCATAACTGAGTCAAAAATCATGGCACGGACAAATGGCTTCAGCTCCAGTACCTCCCACTCTCCGCCTCCAGACTTCAGTGGATCATCTGCTGACTCCTCTGTCCCAAGCACACACGAACCAGCATAACTTGTCAGCATTTTGACAGCTTAGTTTATCTGCTTCTCCTCGTTCCATTTCTGAGTAAATTAAAACACAAAACAAAAATCAGACTGAATGTGTCAAAGTCCATCCATATCCCACCACTGTCTCAGTGAAACATAAGATAGTCAAAAGTAAATTTAATTTATTTATTTAGAAAATCAGAATTACAACCCTTTGAGTCATAAACTCGTTTCCAAAGGCTCCACTTCAGAATAAAACATAGACATTCCTACAGTACATACATAGAATAAACGTGGGTGAGCAATCATACAGAGTATAAGTACTGTACAACGAGCACGGGTTAATGCCTATACATTCGGTAACTAAAACAGGGCAGAGCTATCAACATATTTACCTAATTAGTGGTTAAGACCTATACAACTGGTAGCTAAATCAATGCATGATATGAGTTGGTAGTAAGCCACCTCAGGGAGGCCTTGTCTTATACATAATACAATGCATTCATAGTCCAGTGCAACTATTGCTACTATATATTAACTGAGGAAAGTGAGGAGCCTGTAGGCTAGAAATACTGAGGGCTGTCCACTGCCTGGCCAAGGGTGGGTGTGTGGCCTAGTGGCATGGTGCAGGATCCACAGGTTACTGGTTACACTGGCATTGACGTGAGGAGAGGATATGGGCCCTTAAGGCAACTTTAAAAGGTCCTAGATTGATGATTGATGTGACAGCCGAAGGGAGGGCATTGTACCAGGATGGAGCTCTAAGGGGGAAGGATCACTGGGCAGGGTGGTCCTAACTCTAGGCATCTTCCAGATCATTTTTGGGGCAGCTCATGTGGATGCTGAGATGGTGGCTACCTGAAGAGAAGCCATGACAGCTATTGGGGTTAAACCCAGGTGGATTTTTTGGTGATGAGATAGGTCTGGTATAATAGTCTTTCCTCAAGGAAGAGTATATTGGTGAGCATGTATAGGTGCAGGTATGTCTATTTCTGTCAGCACCAGAGAAGAGTCGGCAGGCCTTACTGATGACTACTTGTATTTGATGAAGCGCATAGGGTCAGCGGCAGCATAGATTGTGAGGCCATAGTCCACCAGTGATAAGACTGAGGAGGTAATGGCTAGGTGAAGTACTCAGGTGGCAGACAGTTTTTATGTCTATGAGACCAATGCGGTGTTGGTGGTGGAGGTGAGGATTTTATATGTTTGTGGAATGAGAGGGAAGAGTCAAATGTAATACCTAGATGCCTATACTTTTGGACCTGTTCCAGTGGGAGAGAGGCGGAGAGTATTTCCAGGGGAAAATCCTTTGATCTGTTTTGGCAGTGGGCATAGAGCATCGTCTTAGTTTTTTTAAAGTTGACCACCAATCTGTGTTCAGCAAATCAGTGTTCAATCTGAGAGAAGGAGTTTTGTAAGGTACGCTAGAGAGAGAGAGGAGCAGGATGTGCAGCATAAAGAACAGCGTTCTCTGCGTAGAGGAGAAGGTTGCCGGGGCAGGATTTAGGCAGGGTTTGAGGTAGATGCTGAATAGCAGGGGACCCAGGATGGATCCCTGGGAACTCCTGAGTGTTCAGGCAGCTGTAGTAGATATGGTATTATTAATTTTAACACATTGGGTTCTAGATGAAAGATAGCTGGAGAACCATGAGAGGGACAATGAGAGACCCCAATTTGTTGTAATGTGTTAAGAAGGAGGGGATGAAAAACTGTGTCGAAGGCCTTTGAGAGGTCTATAAACATGGTCTATGTGAGCAGTATAAGAATAATCTGACAGATTCACTGTCCACAACACAAACCTCAACCACAGCGTTTTCACAGAAATTACCACTTTGTGCAGCTTCGGTCTCAGCTTTTCAGCCCCAGAAGCCACACGCTCGCTTGCCCATTTCTCTGAAGCTCCACGAAGTGGTGCTTTTTCAGAGTGCTTCCACTTATGAACAGCCACAAGTAGTTAAAAAAGAGCCATCATGATGTACTATAAGGAACGGCATGAACAGTTTCACACTCAATCTACCGAACAAAACACACCAACCTTTACCAAGCACCTTCTCAGTGTGACAAGTGTTCCCACACATCCTCCACTGCCTGACCTGCTGCGCTTTCCTGTCAGTGACCATGCTCAATTCAAAACTACTAGATTTGCTAATTTTCATCCAAAAAAAGAAAAGATCAGTACAACTTTCAGTAATGCAAAGAAACAGGGGCAAGAACACTAAACCCAAACCAAGGAGAAAGGGGGTCAAGATAGGAAAATAAAGATACAGACAGTACACAAAGAACAGTGCCACCTTCGGAGCAACCACACAAAATGAACTTCTTTTGCTTTAAATACCCTTCCACACTTATAAATCACTAAAAAAAACATAAAAAGTGTATTTATTGTACTTTTTTACTCTACACATAATGAGCCATTGTATAATAGCAATAAGGCACTCCAGGGTGTATGTTATTGTGTAATAACATCACTTCTCAAATGTTAAACGCAGTTGGCCTGCGGCCTCGTGCTTCAACCACCCGTGGCGTGACATTATTACACAATAACACACACCCTGTCTTGCCTTATTGCTTAAAGTGATTTTCTGAGTTTTGCCATAGCAAATGGGATTACTAACCTGTAGTAACCTGTAGGAGTTGTGATTCAATCTCCTACCAGTCAAACTGCTGAAAGCTGCTGTTTTCCATGAGAAAAATGCTTTTATTTCTGTACTCTGCTTCATTTGCATAACTCGCTCCTTTTTTCTCAGTGCTGCAACCCCCAGCTGTGACATCATGCAAGGGAAACAAAGTTTCTAAGCACTGTTGTGAAATAGAGACCTTAGTGCTACCACCTCCCCTGATTTTTGCAGGACAGCCCTGATCTGGGCAGCTGTGTGTTGAAAAAATAGCATGAAAAATACTGCATGTCCTGACCTTATAGTTAAAAAAACAAATTGTCTAAGTTTCTTCTAAATGTTGCAGAAACTATAATACCTTAATTAAAATGCCTTAAAATGATAAGAAACAATAGAAACAACCAAAAAACTACAACACTTACTCTTAATTCTGACTATTTTGAGTAAACGGGTCTGTTGCACTGGTCGATGTTACATATTGTCCTGTAAAAAACATTTCAGTAAAAAATGCCCCACTCTGGGCTTCCTAAAAGGTGGTAACCTTAAACATAGAAACATAGAAGTTGATGGCAGATAAGGACTGCAAGGCCCATCCAGTCTGCCCATTTTTTCTACCTTATGAATGTACCATAGGTCTTTACACTGTCAATGGCCTATCTATTCATACTCATCTGTATTGCTCCCTTATGCTTATGCCATGCCTGTTTGAAGCCCTGCACTGTATTCATATCACACTTCCTGAAGAAGGCGTCCATGCATCCACCACCCTTTCTGTGAAAAAGAACTTCCTCACATTACCCTTAATCGCCTCCTCTAATCTCATGCTGTGTCCCCTTGTCCTGTTATTTTCTTATATTGAAACATATTAAACTCTTTCACCTTGTTAATGCCCTTAAGATGTTTGAATGTTTCGATTCTATCACCTCTCTCCGTCCCTTGCTCTATGGTATACATATTGAACTCTATTAATCTGTTCTCATATGTTTTCTGATGCAGTCTTTGCACCATTTTGGTTGCCCTTCTCTGGACTGCCTCCATTTTGTTAATGTCCTTGTGCAGGTGCGGCCTCCAGTACTGCATGCAGTACTCCAGATGGGGCCTAACTAGTGTCTTGTAAAGAGGGATCATACCTCCCTCTTACGACTTGCGATATTTTATTTATTTTATTTTTACTTTATTGAAATCTAGGATTACAAATACCTTTGAGCAGGAACTACTCATTTACAAAGGTTCCACGTCGAAGAAATGGGGGTATACATACATACAAAGGTTGACATAGTAATACACAGTTACACAATAAAAGAAGCAAGAGACTGAGGATTAGGAAATTCTAATAATTCAAAATGTGCCAAATGTTAGGTAGCATGACATACCAGCAAAGGGAAATCTTAGAAATAAGTGCTGCAGGTGGGGGGTATGCAGGCAGGAAGGTCATTGTCGGAGGGTAGAGGGTGAGGGTAAGAGCTCTAAAGGGGAGAGAGGGGAGGGATAAAAGTCAGGAAATGCCTGGGGGGAGGAAAGGTAGAGGGGGCAAGGGGGTGGGCAGGTGATGCAGGTAGAAGGGGGACAAGGCGGGGAGAGGTAGCTATCAAGACTGAAATGGAGGGCAGTGAGCAGATATCCTTATTAATACACCCCAACATCCCTCTAGCCTTACCTACTGCTTTAGTGGTCTGCTTGGATGATTTCAGGTCATCTGTGATGATGATGCCCAAGTCTCTTTCTTCCCTTGTGATTGTCAGCAACTCCCCTCCTATCCTATAGGTGGCTTCAGGGTTTCTGTTCCCTATGTGCATGATCTTGCACTTTTTTGCACTAAACTCCATTTGCCACTCTTCTGACCATTTTGCCAGTTTATCCAGATCTCTTCTCATTCTGCCCACCCCATCTGGATCATCTACTCTGTTGCAGATCTTGATGTCATCTGCAAACAGACAAACCTTATCCTCCAGTCCATCTGCAATGTCACTAATGAAGATATTGAAGAGGACTGGCCCTAGGAATAATCCCTGAGGTACCCCACTTATGACTTGCATCTCTTCTGACTGTATACTGTTTACCACCACTCTCTGTTTTCTGCCCAGCAAACCATTTTGCCACCCAGCTGACCAACTTCTGATCCACCCCTAGCGTACCCAGCTTATTAATCAAAAACTTTGCTGAAGTCAAGATAGGCAACATCGATTACCCCCTCTTGGTCCACCACTCTGGTTACCAAGTCAAAGAAATCTATGAGATTAGTTTGACAGGACCTTCCTATTGTAAACCCATGCTGTCCTGGATCCTGTGCTCCTATGGATTCCAGGTGTTGCACTATCCTTTCCTTAAGGAGTATTTCCATAATCTTGCCCACTACTGAGATAAGACTGACTGGTCTGTAGTTCCCTGCCTCCTCCCTGCTACTACTCTTGTGGAGCAGGATCACAAGGGCCTTTCTCCAGTCTTCTGGGACTCTCCTGTGCTCAGACTCACTAAACAGTTCTGATAATGTCTCCGCTAGTTCCACCCTTAGCTCCTTTAGTGCACCCTGGGATGTATGCCATCAGGTCCCATTGCCTTGTACACCCTGAGCTTAGCGATCTCTTGTAGGACCCTTTCTTTTGTGAAGGGACTTGTGCACCTCTGTCCTCCCCCCTGTGTCCATGGTGCTGAGCTGTGGGCCCTGCCCTACCTTCTCCTCAGTAAACACTGAGCAGAAGTATCTATTTAGAATAGATGCTCTTACATGGTCCTCATCCTCACACACCCGTTATCTCCTTTGATCTTAGCAATACCCCCTCTGGACTTTCTCCTTTCACTAATGTATCTATAGGTCACCTTATTTTACTGTTTGTGCTAGTGTTTCCTTGGTTTGGACCTTTGCCTGCCTTGCTGCCTTCCCTACTTCCCTTAGGGAAGTTTGCTATGCCTCCCTATCTTCATTCCGCTGTGTTCTCTTATATTTCCTGAAGGCCAGCCTTTTGGCTCTGACCTTTTATGCTACTGTTTTTGAGAACAAAAGTGGTTTCCCTCTTATTTTGCACTTCCTTTTCTCTAACATAATGGGATGTTGCTTCAAGTATTGCATCCTTAATGCTTGCCCACTTTGCTTGTACCCCCCTCACCTGTATTTCTTTTTGCCAGGGCTAGCTTAACTCTGTTGGTCATCTTATCAAAGTCAGCCCCTCTGAAGTCCCATATTTCTGCCTTGGAATGGGATGATTTAGTTCTAGTGTCCAAATTGAACCATACCATGTGATGGTCACGGGCCCCCAGGTGACCTTCTACGTGGAGATCTGTGATCCTTTCCCCGTTAGTCAGTACTATATCTAGGATAGCCCTGTCTCTTGTGGATTGTTCTACCAGTTGTTTGAGGCCCTCCCCCTGCAGGGAAACCACCATGTGTCTAGTTCTGGCAGATGTTCCTGCTGGTATTGACCAATCTGTATCTGGCATGTTGAAGTCTCCCATTATCAGAACCTCCCCTTTAGTTGTCATGTTTTGTATATCTTCTAACAGTAATGTGTCTATGTCCTCCCCTGGTCTGGAGGCCTGTAGACAACCCCAGTTCGTATGGCTGTCCCATTTCCTGTTTCCAGGGTGACCCACAGTTCTTCTGGCTCCTTATATGTATTCTGAATTTCTGTAGCATTGATATTTTCATTGACATAAAGGGCCACTCCCTCCCCTTTTTTTGCACCTCAGTCTCTTCTGAACAGTACATAGCTTGGTACTGAAGTCTCCCAAGTGTGGTTACTGGTGAACCATGTCTCGCTAATGGCTACTATGTCCAGTTTAGCCTCTGTCATTGTTGCCTGCAGGTATGGGATCTTGTTTTCCAGACTGTGGGCATTTGTGTACGTGATTTTCCATTGGCCAGATTTTGGTGTGTTAGTTATTGGGCAAGGTCCAGTGTTTCCCTGTGCTTTGTATGGAGACCTCTGTTGGTCAGTCTTGGTATTTCAGACATCTACACTAGCAAAATAGGAGTAGGGAGACAGAAAAATCAGCTATGTACTGTACCTACAATGCCTTGCTACATATGTACCTACTGTGTACCCCTTTCCCCTCTACCCCAGGATGCATCTGGAAACTAGGTTGTCTGCTAAATATGTCTTTTCTAGTGAACCTTTTACATTAATAAATAAATAAATAAGTCTACATATCAGGTGCTGTATTGCAGTCACCACTACCAAAATAAGGGACTGCACCTCTGAGTAATGGACATTTATGTCAACTTGACAATTTACCCAGAATTCCTGCTTGCTGTAATGTGAAATATCCTTGCATGACATCATTCTAGGGTGTACCACACACAAAAACTGGAGGGTGGACAGAAACACAGTGTTGATAAAACATAAAAATAACTTTTTACAGAACAAACTGTAGCTTCAACATCTGAAGCATGGGTGGCAATGGCATACTATGTGAAAAAGATATTTTCAAAATCTCAGAAAATCACTTTAAATAATAGTGTTCTTTCAGTCTGGTTGCCAAACTGTTGTAAGTTCTTGCAAGTAGCAACCATAAGTGGCAATTCTGCCCAAGCCACCCCACATCTAGGACTGGAGCTGTCTGTGAGGTTTCTTAATGGAAACCAGCGCTCTCAAAATGATGTTACTTTCTATTGCTTTTAATAAATAGAAATACAAGTATCACCTTTGTCTGAGTTATATACTCAAATCAAGAAACTCAAAACTCTGCATCCAAACCATAACTGCCTTTCAAATTAGGGCCAGTTTTATAAGGATAATTCAGAGGCTTGTCTGGGGTAATGTGCAGCTGATAAATCTCCTCCCACTATTTCTCCTATTTAAACCCACAATACCAAACTTTTCATCCCTAAGTGGTTTCACATGTAGATCACTGGCATACTGCTGCTGGCCATCTCATTTGCGCCTTCCCATTTTCTCTACTTTCTCTATCCTTCTTGTTTTCCCTTGTGGTCTCCATTTTTTGCTGTGCTCCTGCTGTTGTCCTACTTTCCCCATCTTCTTCTTTGTCTTGCTGCCCCCCCCCCGCCATCCACTCCTGTTTTCCTTCTGCTCCTTACATTTGTGGTTCTTTTGCTTTCTTTTTTTTGTTGCTTATCCCCTTTTGTTTATCTCCTTCTGCATGCCTCTCTATTCTGCTGCAATCTTTTCTTTAATCCCCCACCCCTTGTGCCCCACTGATGTTCCTTTTGGCTCTCTATGTTCGCTTGTCTCTCTATGTGTTTTTAGGCCTGTTTACACTACCTGATCAGCACCATTGTGAGAGGTGCAGATAAGCTGCATCACAGGTCAGACAGTGTAAACAGCATTAGGTGCATTGCAGGCAGCTCTGTTGCAGTACAGAATGAATAATGTACTGGTCAGGAGCTCTACCAGTGCAAGCGCCTTATGTTGATGTGTAAACACACACTCCACCTGCAATGGTGCAGCCCCGCCACACACTGTGCCACCCTGAACTGTCCCACCTCCTACAACTGACAGCACCAAACACTGAAGATTACATGAAGAAATGTGCCACCATTCTGCTGTATAACCTCATTTACAATAAAACCAGGGTGTAGTCGTGAGGGAGTGGTGACCCCTTACTTCATGTTGAGAGGGAGTGTCACTCCCACACTTCTGATAGCAGTATGCATACTGCTGTAGCAGGCTGTACTGCTCAGTGACTGGCAATCAAAACACAGTTCTGTTGCTTTTCTTCCCAGCTGTCTGCTAAGCATGCAGTTCATCACCTCCTCACCATTTGCCACTTAACCCATTAAATTTAATAGCTCTCTTTGAAGTTCCAACCATCCTTTGCTTAACCTGCTACAAAAGGGCTACATAGGGTATATGAGCAATAACCCACAACAGGGTATGGGGTTATTGCGGATTAATCAACACCTTGGGGGCATTGTGAGGCACGAGGTGAAACCGAGTGTCCTCACAGCACCCAAGGTGTTGATTAATCCCCAATAACCCCATACTCTGTCATGGGTTATTACACTTATAACATGGGGTTAATACACTGTTTGAAACAGGAAGTGTATAAGAAAACCGTTTATTGAAAATTGGATTAATGCTGGAGCTATGGTTTTTACTGTTTTGTCTCTGATTTTTATCGTTTTATTATATAGCGCTTTGGTAAACTTGAATTGCGCTCTATAAATAAATATTATTATTGTTATAGAAAAATGCTTCAAATGTTAATTTTTCAAATTGTGTCCCTGCTCTAAATGGTTCTATGTGATGATAGCGACCACTGAAAGGCAATCGCTATTATTGCAAACTGCATTATCTGTGAAAACATTTTCAGCGATATGCAGAAAAAGGTGACCGAGAAACTGTGCATGTGGGGGCTGTGCCCCCCGCTTCAACCCTCGCACCCCCCTAACTAAAGATTCTCAACCCTGGGGGGGGTGCATGTTGGGGAGGGGGGCACAGCCTGGTTTAAAAAAAATTAAGTCCCGCAGCTGTGGGACACAGCAAAATTGTACCTTCCCCCAATCCCAAACCCAGTACCTGCTCCATCAGAGTCAACCACCCTACCCACCACACCACATGGTTGGCTTGGCAGAAGCAGGCTCACTAGAGGGTCACAACCCTGTTCCCCATCCCTCCACGTCCTGTTGCCCACCCTCCCTTCCTGTCGCCCACCCTACCCTTGCTGTAGCAACCATTGCCCATGATGATAGCACCCTCATATGAGTCGCCGTTTTGACAGTCACCCATATGCGGTCGCTATGATCATGGTATATCCTCTAAATAAAGTAGTTCCACTGAAATTAAATATATGTGTGACTTATATTGATTTCTTAGATAGTAATATTAGTCAGGAGCCATTATTTCAGCATCTGGAATGTGCAAAGAGGAGACTAAAACAGTTTTCAGAAAGAAAAACAGTTTATCTGCATCAACAACAGTGATTATGTTTCTAAGAGATACCTGACAAATGGTCCATTTGTCATGACACACACATTTCGTCATTAATATATACAGCTTGCAGTTCAAAACCTATGAACACTGAAGTTTTGAAGTTTTGAAGTAAAAATAACTTTAATTAACTGCTACGAATATATTTAGATTACAAGCAGGACCAGATGTGCGGCAGACATGCAGGTGTCACCATTAAATCACTGCTATGGAAATAGTCATGCAGGCAACAGTTCCATTTCTCAAAGTAAACAGCACTGCATTCAAATAAAGCAACATTAACTACAGAGACTAGTTTCTTTTCTCAGATTCTACAGTTACAAAAATAAGACTGCATTGAAATAGATGAGATGTAGCTGGCCCGGTGTCACTGAGGGTTGAGGCGTTGGACGCCACACCTCCTGCTATGCCGGTGACCTGTGTTTGGGAGTAAGAGCGGGCTGCTGGGGGTCAGCAGGGGAGGAGAAGGATCAAATATCCCTGGGAGAGCTCTCCTTGTCCAGGGAGGGGGGGCTGACCAGATGTCAGTGCATGCCTGGCCCCTAGTGGTGTCTGGGGGGCTGGCACACCAATGCTGTAACTAACAGGAGCAAGAGGCACGGCAGACGTCTGATGGGGTCGCATATGGGAATGTGCGTGGCACCATCGCTGGCATCTGTGCATGCTCTACCTCTGGAACCATGCACAAGTACAAGGAAAATGGGCTCCTGGTCATGTGGCATGAGCTTCCGTCCACTGTGGCACCGACTCCAAATGTCACTTCCCCAGTCTGGATCCTTTCAGGTGAGTGGAGTTCAGGGCCTCCTCACAACCCTGCCACAGAGGGCAAGCCATGGGGAATATGGGGGGAAGTTAGCCTGATATCGGGGTGCTGGTCGGGAGGATGGTCGGGTTGTATAGTTGGTCAGAAGCCAGGGGAGAAAAAAGTAGAAGCAAAAAAAAAAAAAAGGTGAGATGGAACAGGTACGGACTTTAAGCATAACAACATAAATTGAAATAGATGCCTCACATTCGACAGCAGGTGCATTAATAGTCCAGCAAGTGGTACAGAGGCATTCAGCATAACATAATGGTATTACCCTTTCAGTTTACATCCGACACTGGGTAACTAACAGAGCAGGTTATTTATAGTACAGCAAGTGCTACGGACACAGTCCTGCAATGACATAAGGTGCATACATGCTGAGCCAAATATGCAGACCAGCTCAACTCCCTCCTCAAAACCTGTTTCTTCTCCTCATGTACTTGTACCATGTCTACATCTTCCTAACTATGGTAGCGGATTCCCCAGCCTGAAACGATAGTCTCCAATTTTGACAGCAAGTACTGTAGCTAGCTCTAGTCATATACTGCTAATCTGGCTGCCTCATTTCACCTGGCTAATCCATAAACCCACCCTTAGGGAGGTTTTGGTAAAAAAAAAATAATTCATTCCCAGACTATCTCGGAACCAAGTTTTACTGTGTTTCATAATGTGTGCTATATTCTGTGTATCTCCAAATACCCATTTCTACAATGTTTATGATGTCTGTATCAACTCACCTGTATTTCTGTACTCAGTATGTACTGTACTCACACAGTGCTGATTGTACCTTGTATTGTTGTTGTACTATTGTTGTATTTAAACTCTGTCGTTGTCTCCCCGGCTCCCCTTCCCCCCAGATCACGTCTGGAATCGAGCGGTAGTCCACTCAGTATGCTCACCTGGTAAAAGTTTAACTAAATAAATAAATAAAATAAATAAATTCAAGCACAGACACTGCTACGATAAATTAAGCATAATAACATTAACTGGAAAGTTACAGAATGACCGCACTTACAGCAGTATACCAACATTAACTAGTGGAAAACTAAGGTTGCTCTCTACTTACATTCCCAGTATGGTTTGGGGAACATGTGGAAAGGGCACCACAATCTGCACAGGGGTTGTGTACAGACCCCCATGTCAGGGGAAGGGAATGGACACGGATAAGATAGAAGGCATTCTTAGGATGGCAGAGAAAGGGGAGATACTGTTGATGGGAGACCTGAATATGCCAGATGTTAACTGGAGCACATTTGCTGCAGCCACATCCAAGAGCGGGGACATTCTTGATGCCCTACAGGTGGCAGGCCTCTGACAGCTAGTTTCGGAACCCACTCATGAGGGAGCAATCTTAGACCTCGTACTCTCAAATGGGGGCAGTGAGAGGATCTCAGATCTAGAAGTGGGTTGCCATCTGGGAACAAGTGACCATCAAACAGTGAGGTTCACATTAAACTCAGCTACAGAGTCAAGCCATACAAAAGTGAGGGTACTGGACTTCAGGAGCGCTGACTTTGGCAAGATGGGAGAGTGCCTCAGAAAAGCACTAGTAAAAAGGCTAGAAGGCGGGGTGGAGCAACAAATGGGGACTCATCAAAACTGCCATCACAGAGGCAACAAGCCTTTGTGTGAAGCAAATAAACAAATCAAAATGAAAGAAAAGCCACTATGGTTCTCAAAAGAGGTGTGGGAAAATCAGGGAGAAAAGATAGCATTCAGGAAGTATAAGGAAACACAGAAGGAGCAGGACAGAGAGCTGTACCAGTTAAGGCAGAAGGAAGCAGGAGGGAAGTCAGAATAGCAAAGGCCCAAACTGAGGAAAAGATAGCCAACTCGGTTAAGAAGGGGGATAAAACCTTTTATAGGTACATCAGAGAGCATAGAAAGACAAAGGGAGGGATAGTGAGGCTGAATAGAATGAATGGTGGGTGGCCAGAGGGGGACAGTGAAAAAGCAGGGATACCGAATGAATATTTCTGCTCAGTATTCACAAAAGAGAAGGGGGAAGTGCCTAACCCAATTAACAGAAGTACTTTTGATAGGGGGTTGATCCCAGCCCTTTCACAGAAGAAAGGGTTCTGCAAGAACTCCTAAAACTGAAGATGGACAAAGCAATGGGGCCTGATGGAATTCACCCCAGAATTCTAAAAGAATTAAGGGGGGTACTAGTGAAACCACTGACTACTCTTTTTAATAAATCATGAGAGGATGGTGTGGTACCCGAGGACTGGAGGAAGGCGGATGTGATTCCTCTTCACAAAAGTGGGACCAAGACAGAGGCAGGAAACTACAGACCTGTCAGTTTGACCTCTGTGGTGGAGAAAGTGATGGAGTCACTTCTGAAGGAAAGAATTGTTGAGTACCTAGAGGCCAGTGGGGCATAGGACCCAAGGCAGCATGGGTTCACAGTGGGAAGGTCATGTCAGATGAATCTAATAGATTTCTTTGACTGGGTGACCAAAGTAGTAGACCAGGGAGGGGCTGTGGACATGGCCTACCTAGACTTTAGCAAGGCATTTGACACAGTCCCACACAAAAGATGAGTAGTCAAATTAACCAGCCTGGGAGTGGGTCCCAGGGCGGTAGCCTGGGTAAAACATTGGCTGGACAACAGGACACAGAAGGTAATTGTAAATGGAGTCCACTCTGAAGAAAGAGGGGTGACTAGTGGGGTACCGCAGGGTTCAGTACAGGGTCCAGTCCTTTTTAATGTCTTTATAAGTGACATTGCAGAGGGACTGGAAGGAAAAGTATGCCTCTTTGCAGATGACACAAAGATCTAACATACTATTTACCAGCAGATTAGGCCTTACGGTCTATCGAGTCTGCTCGAACTTTAGATCCTTAGTTGGGTGCCGAGACCCTCCCATCCCTTGTGCTCCAGAAACCCGTATCATCCATCCCAACCCCCCTGGGACAGGACATCATCTGATACATCCACTTTCTGTGTCTGTCCCATCCTCTCTTGAAGCCCTCCACTGTGGATCTCTGAACCAGCTCACCAGGCAGTGCATTCCAAGGGTCCACCACCCTCTCAGTGAAAAACTCCTCCTCTTTTCCCCTTACCCTTCCACCTTCCAACTTCAAACCATGCCCTCTGGTGATACCTCCCTGCTTTAGTCTAAAGATCCCTCCATGTTTACTCTATTTATTCCCTTGAGGTATGAGAGACCTCAATCATGTCCCCCCTGTCTCTCCTCTCCTCCAGTGAAAACAGGCAGAGCTCCTTAAGTCTGTCCTCATCGTCAAATCCCCTAGCCCTCGTATCATCTTTGTTGCCCCCCTCTGTACCCTCTCTAGGAGCTGTATGTCCCTCTTTAAGTGTGGTCTCCAGTACTGTACACAGCACTCAAGGTGTGGTCTAACCAGTCCATTGTACAGCGCAGAATCACTTCCTTGCTCCTAGAGGTGATCCCTCTTATGATGCATCCCAACATCCTGTTTGCCTTGCTAGCGCTCTCCTGCACTGCTCAGAGTTATTCATACATGCATCCACCATGACCCCTAGGTCTTTTTCCCCTATTGAGGCCTCCAGCGCCTCCCCTCCCAGGGTGTACCTGTGTTTAGGGTTTCCCGACCAAGATGCAACACCTTGCACTTGGTGATATTGAAATTTAATTTCCATGTGTGAGCCCAGCTTTCCAGGGTGTCCAGGTCCCCTTGCAGGGCCAACCTCCCCTCTTCTCCCTCAACTACTACTCCCATCTTGGAGTCATCAGCGAAGAGACTCATTTCACACCCTATACCCTCCCTGATGTCCGATATGTATGCATTAAACAGGATCAGACCCAGGACCGAGCCCTGCGGTACACTACCAACCTCCCTACAACCTCTGCAACAGGGTTGATACACAAGGAGGCATGGAAAGGATGAGAAGGGACTTGGCAAGGTTGGAGGAATGGTCAGAAGTATGGCAGCTAGGATTCAATGCAAAGAAGTGCAAAATAATGCACCTGGGAAACAAGAACCCAGGGGAAGATTACACAATGGGGGGGGAGGTAGTAAGAACAACAAAAAAGGAAAGGGACCTGGGGGTAATCATATCAGATGACCTTAAGGTTAGCAAGCAATGTGAGAAGGCAATAGGGAGGGTTGGGGTATACTGGGATGCATAGGAGAGGCATCACCAGCAGAAAACAGGAAGTTGTTATCCCTCTGTACAGACAGTTGGTGAGACCCCATCTGGAGTACTGTGTCCAGTTCTGGATACCCCATCTCTGCAAGGACATAGGATGGAGGCAGTCCAGAGGGCGGCAACTAAAATGGTGCAGGGTCTGCAAGAGAAACACCTATGAGGAGAGACTAAAGGATTAATATGTATACCCTTGAGGAAAGAAGGAGGGGGACATGATAAAACTTTAAGTACCTCAGTGGAATCAACAAAGTCCAAGAGGGTAGCATCTTTCAGAAAAAGAGATGTGCAAGAACAAAGGGACACAATTTAAAGATGGGGGGGGGGTTCTGGGGCAATGTGAGGAAGTATTTTTTCACAGAGAGGGTAGTGGATGCATGGAACAGCCTTCCTGAGGAGGTTGTGGGGTCTAAAACTGTGGGAGAATTCAAGAATGCATGGGACAGACACAGACATAAGGCAATTCTTGTGGGGGGTAGGAAGAAATAGGCTGTTGGTTAACTAGGATCTGCAGCCTATCCTGTAGGTAGGAAAATGGGCAGACTAGGTGGGCCAAACGGTCCTTATCTGCCGTCAAAGTCTATGTTTCTATGTGGCATGCATGGTATGTTGTCTGATTAATAGTGCCTGTGCAACTGTGTTGTGGTGGATAAGCTTTCAGAGACTGTAACTGTCCATTTCAAATCACAATTTCAGCTTTATTTAAGAATGCTGCGATTTGTTTTTGGTACTCAGTATGCTTCACACTTCTGAGCAAGGCTGTGGTTGAGTAGTAGGGAGTTCACCTGGGTGGGTGGGAAACAACCAAACTGATCCTAAGGGTCCTTCAGAAAACTTAGCTTCAGGGTAAAATGAAACTGCTTGTAACCGCTCCTTTGCAAAACTAAGCAACAGTGTGAAAAAGATTTGACTCAGTGAAACTTACGAGTATTGCTCTAGGTAACAGACTGTTCACCCTCCGCATGCATATAACATAGATTAATCAACTGTCAAGTGACAGTTTTTAACCAATCAATTTACTTGCTGAAAACCCCATGTTATAAAATGAGTTAACTTACTTGTGGTAAATTAACTGCATCCCCTCCCCCCACCCTTGCTCTCTCACTCAAGTATGTGATATCTCACTTTCAAGTATGGTTACCCCCTACCCCCATCCAGTCTACTCTTGAGCTCTCAAATCATTATCAGTAACAGAGAGAGAGAGAGAGTTATGATACAATCATGGGGTGTAATTTACTTATGAAATCCCACAGAGTTGAAGGCAGGCTGCAACATTCTGCAGACCCAAGGAAGACCTGCAAAAAATGTCATCCTTACCTCGGCCTGTCCTAAGTTTGTTGCGTCTTGAAGAAAGTGTTAACTGGTGTGATGCTTGGATTCATGAAACCTGGTAAAGTATGATGCAAAATGAATTTATGGGTTAAACATGCTAGTCAGGGAACAGGAGTTGACAGGGGACAGCTATTATCGTCTTGTATAGTTTTCCTTTACGCCCAACACAGTACTAAAGTGGAAGTGAAAATCCTATCACAGGTCGCATCAGTCAGCACAGCTGATATATATTCTTCAGTAACAGCATCCGGCCTATTACTTGTTTTCTGCATGGGCATGTTTATGTGATTTTTATACTGTAAAAATATTTGTAAGAAGCTTTGTGGCTGTGGGGTAACTGCAGCAGCAGAGTTTAATGATCTTTTGTAGGACTGAGGCCCAGCTAGCAGTCATTAGGCGTAGTTGTTTGTTTAGTGTGGAATTTGTTGTTTTATGAACGTTAAAAAAAAAAAAGAACACTATCATAAAAAAACATTAATAATGAGACTGTATTTTGGGGATACATGCAGTAACATGGAATTGAAAAATATAAGCCCTTTCAGTTTTAAAAAGGTTGCTCTTCCTAATATATCTGGATGGGGGTGGGCTGGAGCTTTGGGAGTAGTTTTGAATGACTATCCTAGTTTGAAAAGGTGCTGTGAAAACATATCAAAGCCTTACTTCAGTGCTGTCTTGATTCAACAAAGAAATTACCAAGTTAGTGGTTCTGTTGGTATGCTTTTCCGTAGGGCTAGGAGATGGGAAGATCATGGGTTCTAGTCCCACACCAGGAACTTAGGCTACTAACCAGTACTGACACTGCAATGCACTATTATGGGGCATTGGACTGTTGAGAAACAAACCTTGGTTTGGTATGCCTTTCTTGCCACCCATATGTAAATTAATAATGTGCAATATTTAAGCAATAAACCACGAGACCGGGCGTGGGTTATGCTGGACTTTACCACGGCTGGGGTGGTTTGGCCACAAGGACACAGGCAGAGTGGTCAAATCCAGGTCAGTCGTGGTAAATCCCAGCATAACCCACACCCTGAAGTGGTTTATTGCAATTATACAATGTGGAAAAACTGAAGGATTAGAAAGAAATAGTAAAAAGTTTAAGAAAAAAAACTTTTGTACTGATTTTAAGCTGTGGTATCCTTCCACTAGGTTGAATAGTCCTCTGTGGCTGGGCAGAATGTGAGTGTGTGAGAGACATTGCTGAGCAGCTAGTGCTAATGCACCCCCTCCCCCGTCAAACACACACTGTATTGTGCTGTTATTTTTTTGCCTTGAAGAAACATCCTGCAGTGCCCAGTTATTTATTTTTTACAGACACAGCCTGCAAGTACCGATAATTTGTGTAGTGAGGTCCATTCCCAAATGTCTGCTGCTGAGTTCTTCCCAATGCAGCTCCCACCCTCCCCCAAAGACATACAGTAATGTTTATTTTACTTATTTATTTTTTATTGAAGCGAGATCCTACCTGTGCCGAGTTATTTGTTTTTCTTTTTACAGTACTGCGGGTACTGAGAGTTTGTGTGGTTGGAGCGGTAACGGGATGCCATTCCTCAACATTTGTTTCCAGGGTTTTGCGGTCGTTAGGAAGTACATTTTTAGTATGTAACCCTAGTGCCAGAATGTCGGAATGGACATGTGCTTAATTAAAAACATTTTTTATGCCGTACAGAATTGTTTTGTGGTCACTGAAGGACTAAATTATTTAAGGCACTCCAATGGATTGTGGCAATGGACCAGAGGTATGGAGTGGAGCCGACAGTTAAGAAGGCTGTCAGGTGAGCTGCGTGAAAGCTGTTGCAGTTATTTTTATATGCTGTTGCGGGTATTTTTATATGCAGTTTGGGCTTAGGTGTGACCTGATAAACTACTTTAAAAAATGTGAATATTCTGAATTTTGTAGACAGTTGACAGCGGGAACGGCTGGTAGTGTGAGCTGTAATGCTACTGAGCATCTCGCCATTGGGCTCGCCATCTTTGCTGGTCCTTGGTTTATGTTACTTGGAATGATTCCTGTGGGGAGGGGCTGCTGTGGCTGGCTGGTGGCTGGCACCTTTTCCCGTTGGTATATCATAGGATTTACCACGGGTAAAAGGTGCCAGTGAACCAATTAGGATGTGTGATTCTAGGACCCCATTGTATAATTAAGCAATATACCCCTCCAGGGTGTGGGTATACTGGTGGATTAACCACGGCTGGTGTGGTTCGGTCACGGAGGGGTATCTTGGTATTATGCAATGGTTCATTTTATTTTTGTAAAAAAAAAAAAAAATGAGAAAGCGTTTTCCTTTTTTCTTTTTAATCATTTCCATGGAATTTATTGCTCCACCACATCAAATAGTTCTATATTGCTAGGCAGACACTGCTGATAGGGAGACGAAGCTCAGGTGTGAGGGTTTTCAGCAGAGTCTGTGAGGGGAGATGATGGAAAACAATGTGGCGCTGAAGTGACTACATACGGTTTTCACTGGGTAAGTGTCAGGTCTGAGTAATCTGGTTACAATAGTGTCTCCAGAAGCGAAGAAGAGGATGCAGGGTGGAGATCGAGCAGAGGTACAACTGCACCACCGCGTCATGAAACGGGGCTATAGGGCATGTAGTACAGTAAATGGTGACATGAGTATTTTGGAGGAGTGCAGAGAGATGAGGAATAGATTTGTCACACTTTTGGTTTTTTACAATTTCCCTTTTGTCTCTGGTTATTTACTTTTCACGGTGGATACTGCGTGCTTATTAGAAACTCTCATAAAGGAAGTGGTGGTAGTTTTGTTTAGTGTGTGTATGATTTTGTTACCAAGAATTGTGGCTGGAATTCAGAGTTTGTGTTTTTTTTTTGTCAAAACAGGTGGTATTGTGAATGGTAGAGTTCCTTGGGCGAGCATTTTACCATCCGTCAACCTGTTTGTGAGAATGCCAGTGATGTGTTTGGCATGGTCAGAGGCATTTTCGATGGGGTTACTAATGCGGCTGTCTGGTGACTGGCACCTTTTCCAGTGGGTACACTGGAGGATTTACAATGCTGAAAAGGTGCCAGCCAGCCAATCAAAATGCAGGATTCTGACTATTTTTTTGTGCCCATTGTATAATCTGTTCTTATTAATGTGTGATATTTTATATAAACTACATTTTCTAAGTTACCTTTCCTTACTCTGAGTTTGTCAGGTGTTTCTGAGCCAGTATTGATAACTGTGTGTGTTTTTTGGCATATCATGGTTTTCTATAAATTTAGGGCCCCAGAGCCATCAGTTCGCTGGGGACCCAAAACTGTAAAAGCTGACCCTGCTTGGGGGATGGACCTCCTGCTCAGTTGGGGGGGCTAGAGTGAAAGGCCTACGGGGAGTGCTTAAAGCAAAAGGAGCTGGTCTGACTTGGGAATCTGGCCTATTGGTGAGGCTTTTGGGGAAGTTGAGCAATGCGCCTCCTGGTCTTTCTTTAGGGGGTGGTCTGGAGCCGAAGGCTTACTGGTGTGGCTGGGGTTTTGCATTGTGGGGCTGTTGTGGAAGTAATGGTGCCTGCTGGTGGGTGGGTGTGGGGGGACTTGGAGTTTAAAGCTTGCTGGTCTGGTTTTGGGATCTGGCCTGTGAGTGTGACTGGGGGTGGAAGTTGGATTGATGGACCTCCTGGTTGGTTGAGGGTGGGGTGAAGGGCCTACTGGTGTGGTGGGGGAATTGAAGTGAAAGGACTACCACTGTGGCTTTGGGTTTTTTTTAGGAGTAAAGGGTTTGTTGGTCTTGCTTGAGGAGCAACCAAGCCAGAGCACCAGGCCCTTTACCCCAAGCCTCCTATTAACCACGGCCCTTCACTTCAACAGTGGGGGGGGATAGCATTTGTGTGGGGAGGGGATCAAGATTTAAAAATTATGTTTGAGGGTATTAAAATGCATCTGGACCTTGTGTATTCATGAGGGTGGAAATCAATAGTTTAGCTTAAAATGGAGCTTTTTGGGGTAGAAGCCCATAGTCTTGGAAGTATTTTTGATTGAAGGATATGCCGCAGTGTGTGCTCCAGATAGGGTGGAACAAATTAGGTAGCCAATGGCACTAAAAAAATTGGTTTGGCTACCAGATTTCAAAAGTTACCAGACAACTGGCTGCCTGCCCATGGAAGTGATTTTTGAATCTTTAAAATCTATGGACATTAAAAAGTACTGATTTGTCTACCAGTTTTTAAAAACTAGGGGCTAAGCTGACCACCAGCTCACAAAGTGATTTGTCCCACTCTGGTTCCAGACTAAGGGTACAGCTTCTTGTGGTGATCGAGGGGGGGATTGGAGCAAAGGAACTGCTGGCCTGGCTTGGGGAATGCCCAAGTGTGACCAGCTGATTCTTTGCTCCAAACCCTCCAGCTCCAGCTCTTAACTTCAAAAGCCAGGCCATCTTGGTCTGAATCTAACTCTTTAAGATTGTTTAAAAAGTTATACATTGTCCACAGATTGTCTGAAACATGTGCTTTTAATAGTTTGTAGTGCAACACTTTGTTTTCTAATTTTTTTTGTTTGCGTCCTATGTATCATCCTTGTCTCAGTTTATATTTGGAAACTGGTTTGCTCTAATCTCGCCTGCTCCCATCCCTTCAATTCAACTGCCAGAAGAGTTGACTTGGGATTGCAGAGCCTGCTAGTGTGGTTTGGTTGGGGGGGGGTGGAGTGATGGGCTTCTTGGTCTGGCTTGGGGGGGCGCATTTGGAGCAAAGGGCCTGCTTGTGTGGCTTGGGGGTGAGGCTTTGGAGTGAAGGGCCTGTGGTCTAGCTTAGGGAGTACATGCTCTACTTTCTTACCAGATCCCTCATCTGACCAACAGGCCCTTCAGTCCCCAAGTCAGACTAGCATGCCCCTTTGCTCCAAAAGCCAGAAATCTGGGCTTTGAGCGAATAGCATGCTGGTCTGGCTTGAGCTGGTGGGGGGCTGGAGTGAAGCACAGGATTGTCTAACTTGGGCACTGTGGGTGACGCAGTGATAGCCTGGGCCGGCATGACAAAGTGACAACTGGAGTGTTTTGTTCCACTGATGCAAATTAATAACTAATTCTGAAACATCAATCAGTCAATTAATCAATTAATTTTTATTTTATACTGAAGAGTATGTGAGCAAAAGTGCCCATTTTCACAAACGTCCAGTGTAACAGCGGTATTTACAGATGGAGAGAAATACATAAAAAAAGGTATAACAATAAAGGAATACTTACAGAGGCAACTAACCCTAAAATGTATACATGTAGAATACTATTAAAGTAAGGAAAGCTAAGAATGTACAACAAAACATTTTTAAAATACACAGTATAATGCAAATTTTTCTGGGGCGCACAGTTCTTAGTACCAAAAATGCAAGCAGGAGATAACTGTTGAGGTATGGGAGATGAGTAGGTACAATAAAATATTTGTTAAATACAGTAACCTAATTTAGGACGTGGTGGCGTACTGTCTTGGGACCAGACATATGGCCCGATCACCTTACCAGGGAGGCCACTAGAGTTTGAGCTACCTGAGGTTTCACTTTACTTATTATTTTGGGGTGGACAGCTGTCCGGGGCAGGAACAGGAGTCTGTTTTCAGGAGGTGGTTCTTAATAGAGAAGTTGAAACTACTGATGGTGCTACAAGCCTGGATTTCAGGAGGAAATCTGTTGTAGAGTTTGGGGCCACGGTAGGTAATGGCATTCTGTGCATGCATGGTGTGGTAGAAAGGGATGACAAAAATGTGGCTTGAGGCCCCTCTTGTAGAGCATTTTGGGAACAATTTAGGGAAAAGGGATGTGATGCTTAACGGTAGTAGGCTGATGTTTACCTTGTGTAAAAATTAGAGGATTTTAAGATGGAACCTGGACTCCAGGGTGAGCCAGTTCAGGGGTAGTACAACAGGGGTAGGGAACAGTGGTGAGTAGACCAAGGAAGTCCGGTAACGAAATGTGCAATGTTATTATATGCGGTCCTGAGTTTAGTGAAAGGAAGGAGGTATTGGGGGGGGGGGCGTAAATAATTGAACCATACTTGAGGAGGGGTAGGAGTAGGGAGCTAGCCAGGTATAGTCTGGAGATGGGGTTAAAAACTTCCTGATTCGGTACAGGATACCTAACCTTATATGGATCTTCTTAATGAGGTTAGTTGTGTATATGTGATAGGTGAAGTGCGGGTCGAGGAACAGTCCCAGGTATTTAAATTCATCCACTTTTTCTATACTATTGCAAAGGTTGTCAGTGAGGGCCAGGCTTAGATTAAGGGGTTTCATGAGCCTGTCTTGTGCCTTGCATGGCTCACTTTGATGATGTTCCAGTGCCGTGTAGGCCAAGCATTTGGATTCTTTCTTAAAAATCCCATTTGTGCCGAGAGAGCATACATGTTTGCTGTTAGAGAGGAGGTACTGAAGGGTTAATATTGATGTTGTTTCAATTTTGTTTTAAGCAAGAAATTTTAATGTCGGGATATGTGTTTGAATGCCATGATGTTTGTAGGAACTTGTCCAGTGATTCTTCTTGTGACAGCCTGTGTTTAGTGTGTCCTATGTTGCATGTCGTGTGTTTGTAAGGAGCTGCATTTTCCTTGGTGGTTGTGTTTGTATTGTTGGAATGCCCTGTTGATGTCATAAATTAGCTGTTTTGACTGCTTAATACTGCTCCTGCTGCTAGGTCCAGCCATCCATCATGCAGCTGGCTATATATAGAGTGGCTTCCTGCTCAAACGCTTGGACTGCATGGCACTGGAGCATCATCAAAGTGAGCCATGCAAGGCACAAGATAGGCTCATGCTTGGTCATGAAACATAGAAACATAGAATTTGATGGCAGATAAGGACCGCTTGGCCCACCTAGTCTGCTCATTTTCCTACCTGATGGATAAGCTGCAGATCCTAGTTAACCAACAGCCTACACAGAAACATAGACTTTGACGGCAGATAAGGACCGCTTGGCCCATCTAGTCTGCCCATTTCCCTACCTACAGGATAGGCCGCAGATCCTAGTTAACCAACAGCCTATTTCTTCCTACCCCCCACAAGAATTGCCTTATGTCTACTTCCGCCTACCACCACTAGAACTGCCTTATGTCCGTCCCATGCATTCTTTTTGAAATTAACATTTTTATTGAGTTTATAAAATACAAAGTATCAACAGATATCTTCATTTATGCTATAGCTAGGACAAACAAACAATCTGCAGTATCCACGGAAAATTTTATCCATACTATGTAGAAGGATAAAGAAAGCCCCCCCCAATACCTCCCCAAGCCCTCCCCCTCCATTGAACAATCCCTCCCCGGAGTGTGCCCACCTAAAGCAACATTACAAGAACATGATAAAACCTCAAGCAGCTTAATTACAATATTGTAGATAACATAACTGAGTGCTACAGAGACATACCTAATGTAATTATTGATGCAAATATAAAGCATATAGTTTACCCCATTTTTTATAAAAAGAGTCCATACGATTACGAGAACTCGTGATCAATCTCTCAGTGTTGAAACAAGCTGATAAGTCCTTCAGCCACTCAGCATATGTTATGGTCAGTTGATCCATCCAGTGCTTAAGTACCAACCTCTTGACCACCATTGAAATTAGTGCCATATGGAATCTACGCTCTTGTCTATCAACACTGGAATACATACCTAAGATGCATATTTCTATGGTAAACAAACCATCCAGTCCTAATAATGGGTCCAATTTGGATTGAATGGTATGCCACAGAGGGGCGACTTTCTCGCAGTACCAGAAGATATGTATCAGGTTCCCTTCAAATTGGGTGCATTTGGAACACTGGGAGAGAGGAAGCCTCCTCAACTTAGCTAATTTGACCAGTGTATAATACATATTATTTAATATAGGATATTGAGTGAGCCTAAACCTATCTTGGGTGTGATATCTATGTAGATCTTTCCAGATTTGGGACCAATTGGGGGGTGATAGCTGGCAGAAGAGAAGTCCATACTGTGGAGCCGGAAAGGGTGTCTGGGAATTTGAGACCCAGTAAATAAGAATATATCATTGAAATCCCATGGGGTTTACTTACATATCCCTGCAATTGAGAAAGAAAAGGCCTAACCTGAGAATCCCGGAAATCAGTACCAAAACTGCTATTAATAAGGTGCCTCAGCTGAAAGACTTTGAAAATACTTTTATTGGGTACTTTAAATCTGGCCATGATTTCGGGAGAAGAAAGAAGAGAGTCATGAGAATAAAAATTCTCTATCAGGACCCCTTGTAGTTGAAGCCATTCTAATGAAACTGTTGAACCATCTAACCGGATATTAGGATTTGATGTAAGGGGCTGTGCCATATCACTCTTAGGGGATATTCTGAGATAGTGCCAGCATTGAGCGAGAACCTTGAGGGAGGTACCAATAACCGAGTTTGGTATTGAAATAGGCAAAACCGAGTTAGAGAGGTAGAAGATAGTCGATGAGTAGAGATTATTCTTTTCTAATATTCATCTCTCAAGTTGAAGCCAGATAGGAGGAGGGTCATTATCCCTGGGCGGGAGCCATCTCTCCAATTTGAACAAATGACTAGCCCAGTAATAGAAAACTAAATTTGGGAGGCGAAGTCCTCCCATATCCTTAGGAAGGCAAAGCTTAAGAAAGGAACGTCTGGGGAGTTTACCTTGCCAAATAAATTTGGAGAGAGTGGAGTGAAAATGCTGTAGATAACATAAAGGGAGCCAGAGATTCAGTAAGTTTAAAGGATAGAAAAGGCGAGGCAAAACATTCATCTTAATGATGCTAATTCGACCCCAAAGGGAAAGAGGAAGTTTAGCCCATCTTTGAAGATCTTGTTGAATATTTGTCAGTAGATCATCCAGATTAAGTTTTCTGAGTAACACTGGGTCCTTAGTGAGATGTATTCCTAGATATTTAATTGAGTGTGGGGACCATTTCATCCCGAATCTGGTGAAGTTAGCTTTATGTGTGAGAGCATTTAAGGGAAATATTTCTGTTTTTGCTAGATTCAACTTGTAATTGGACAGAAGGCCATACTGTGTAATGATCTGTAAAACACGGGTTAAAGATGCTTCGGGATAAGCTATTTGAAGCAGGATATCATCAGCGTACACTGAGAGAGTCAGTGATTGCTGTAGTACAGAACAGCCCTGAACATGTGGAGATCGCTTAATATTGAGAAGAAGAGGTTCTAAATACAGATTAAATAAGAAGGGGGAGAGGGGGCATCCTTGTCTAGTGCCAGTAAAGAGATAGAACTGAGAAGAGAAAACCCCATTACAATAAATTCTTGCCAAAGGAGACTTATATACTGTCTGAATCCATCGAATAAAAGAGGCCGGAAAGCCCATTTTTGCAAGCATTGCCCAAAGGAAGTCCCAGTTGACTCTATCAAAAGCCTTTTCAGCGTCTAGTGAGACTAGAGCCATGGGAATCTGTGAGGTTTGGGCAGTATGAAAAATGTGTGAGAGGGTTCTAAGGTGATCAGCCAGAGAGCGGCCTTGCACAAACCCCACCTGCTCTGGGCTCAGCAAGTGAATCCAAATCTTTTTAATCCTATTGGCTAAGATCTTTGTTAATATTTTAATGTCGCAATTTAGAAGAGAAATGGGGCAATAACTGGCAGGGTCTTTTGGTGGTTTGTCTGGTTTGAGAATCAGTACTATCGTGGCTTCTAATAATGTGGGATCTAAAGTATCTGCAATGAACATATATTCGTAGAGTCTAAGAAGAAGAGGGGCTAATTCTTTACAGAAGGTTTTATAAAAGTTGGAGGGGAAGCCATCCGGCCCATGTGACTTGTCTGGTGCTAAATTTGCAATCGCCTCTTCCACTTCCGACAGTGTGATGGGAGAAGTGAGAGCTGACTTATGATGAGTTTGTAAGCATGGAAGATTCAGGCCTTCTAAGTAGCTTAAGATGTTCGATAGGGGTGCCGGAGAAGGGCACTTGCTATAGAGCGTACTATAGAACATTTCAAAAACCTGATTAATATCCCTTGGTGAAGTTTTAATAGCTCCATCCGGCGCTTGTAATGTCGGAATCGGCCTCAAACTCTCCACTTTTTGTAAACGAAGAGCCAACATTCTGCCAGCCTTTTCCCCTTGATCAATATATTTAGATTGGGTTTTCAAAATAGCATACTCTGCTTTTTCTTTTAGTAAATCTGCATATTCGTTCTTTAGTTTTAGCAGGGCTTCCAGAGAGTAGGGGGACGAGATTGAAGATAGAGAGCTGTCTACTTCCTTAATTTTAGTTAACAAAGGAGTTGCTTTTGCCTCTCTTCCTTCTTCCTCACTGAGGCTAGCTAATTAACTCCCCTCGAGAGAGTAGCACTTAAAGGAGCACCATATTGAGTCCTCCTTGGCGTGGAACCTATTAATCTCTATAAAGTTGGAGATCAAGCTTTAATATAGGAGATTGTTTGTTTTTCTTAAGAAGCTGAGTGTTTAGTCTCCAAACAGTATCTCTCTGGAGGTTAGGGTCAGGACAAATCTTCAACCAAGCAACTGAGTGGTCTGACAAGACAATCGGCTCAATGCCTGTCTGGGAGAGACCGGAAAGGAGGGAGGTACTCATCAGTATATAATCTATTCTAGACCATGATCGATGAACATGAGAATAAAAAGAGAATGACCGGTGCGAGGGGTTGAGGAGACACCAGGGATCACACAATCCCAAAAGTTCCATGAAGGTCTGCCAAGGCCTTTTGGGCTGGGGACATAGGTTTTAATGGTAAATATGTTCTGTCTAGACCTGGGATGGTGGGATGTTCCAGTCACCCCCTAGTATTAACTGAGAAGGCAAAATACCCCCTATCCCATCTGCTAAGCCCATAAGAAATTCTGCATCTCCTCCCACTGGACCAACAATGGAGCCCAGCACTATGCTACTGTTATTAAGAGAGCCTTTAACTAGTATAAACCTGCCCTCTGGGTCTACTTGGTTCTCTTCCGCCAGGAATGAGACATGTTTCTTTATTAGAATAGCAACTCCTCTGTTTGCTGCCGTTCCACTTGCAACAAAAACTTAGGAGAAACCATATCTACGTAGCCAGATTGATTCGGTATCCAATAGGTGGGTTTCTTGAAGCAGAAGGATATCAACATTAAGTAATTCACAATTTTTAAAAACCTGATATCTCTTCATCTTGTCTCTGAGGCCTCGTACATTCCATGTGGCAATTTTAAGTGGCACCATAAACATTGTGAACAATTAAGTGGAAGAAATAGCCATGAATAATTATCCAAAGTAAACATTCTACAGGGCACACTCCGGCCCCCCTCCCATCCCGCCCCCTGAAAAGGTATTCCCCAAAAACCCCGCTTAACAAACAATACCAGAGCGGTTGCTTTTATCCTATATAATGTCCAAGAAATTAGTCCCTGGGACCTAATACATCCCTTCCCTCTCCCCACCCCCAAAACTAATCCAACTATATACAGAGTGACTCCAAGCATATTCAAACAAAGCCCGGAAAGACCAGACATAGGTACTTGGAGCTCAAACCCCCTTGGCGATCTCTCGCAAGGTCCCTAACCAGAGACATTCCAACAATGCATAGATGAGAAATCTGTTCAGAATCTGTTAGGTGCTTAGCCCAGCACCAGATATGAGTACCTCTGTGCCAGATTTCCTGAGGATCAGCATACCCCCCATTTATTAGTTCGTGTGAAGCAGCTTCCCAAAGCATACCTCGCCCCGAGCCTCCCCCCACCCTCCACAAACCCCAGTCCAACCAGCCAGCATGAGATACATGCGATGGAAGTGCCTCCCAATTATGTTTATCAGAGAGATGGGACTTGCATTCCACTGAACTCGTGATGAACACAGCAATAAAATCACAGGGGTTGATCTCCCCCAGTGTCACAGGCATTCTAATCTAAATAGATAGCGTTAGTGGAATTTAAGCTGCTTACCATGCCAAGTCTTACAATCTCGAAACAATGTTCCCCTAATTCAAATATAAGTAAAGAAATTGAAAGAAGTATCTCCTCTCTCTCAGAAACTGAATTAAATGACTCACAGCGTCAGCTGTTTGGTTGGAATTTAATAGGGGGACCCAGATAGCAGTGGGACCAGAGCCGGTCCATCACAAAAGTGGCTACCCGCCAACTTGCACCAGCTCCAAGGTTCCCGGTCTTCTTCCCCTGGGATGTAAGCGAGTGCCTAACCCCACAAGGGAAAAGAAAAGGATGAGCCCGTCAGTCGACCACCAGGCTTACTCTTCCCACCCTCCCATCAACAAGAACACATCAGGTACACAACCAGAATATAGGGATAAATTTTAAAGAATTAGAAATCCTATGTATAACTGTCCCCCCGCTAGTCATATTGTTCATCCAATTTTAAACAAATTAGGGAGTCTGGAAGTCAGATCTTTTGTAGCCTGTTCTGGAGAGTCAAAAGTGTATGAGGAGCCTTCAATTGTTACTCGTAATCTGGCTGGGTATAACATCCTGAAATGAATTCCAGCCGCCATCAACTTGCTGACAGTTGGATGGAAGGCCGCTCGCCTCTGTCTGGTTTCGAAGGGAAGATCCTGTGTAATTCTAATTTTAGAGGAGCCCCAGGTTATTGATTGCAGATCTTTGTTTTGGCGATGATGTGCTGTTTTTCTACAAAGCTGAGGAATTTTATAATAATAGGTCAAGGAGGGGACTCTGATGGGGCTTCGGTTTTAGGGAGCGGTGAGCTCTTTCTATATAGTATTGAGGATTTAGTGGAGAGGGCCCCACAACCTTGTGCAGGAACTTCTGCAGAAATGCGATGATGTCGGCGCCTTCCTCTGCTTCAGGTAGGCTGATAATCAGGAGGTTATTCCTTCTGCTTCTCCCTTCCAAATCTTCAGTTTTAAGCTGAAGTTTGCGGACCTGTTGTTTGAGCAGGACAATCTCAGGGTCGATTCTTTCTTTCCATTTCTCCTGGGATGAAATTCTGGCTTCTGAGTCAACCATTCTCACTTTAAGGGTGGCGAGGTCTCCTTTGATTGACTTTAGCTCTGTAGCGATATCCTCCAGTGATTCCCAGAACGGTAAGAGCGCTTGCAGGAATCGCTCCTCAGATAGAGGGATTACCGGAGGGTTGGAACTACTCGCCTTGCCGAGGCTTCCGGTACTCTGGTTTCTAGACTTCTTGGATGTCTTTTCAGGCGTAGTCGGCGGGGTATGCCTGATCGCGGCCTGCTTCATCTCTGCCTCCATCGCCGCTACACAGCTCTGCAATGAAAAGGATTAATTGAAGAAGAAGAAGAAGAATAATCAGCATTTATATAGCGCTTTTCATACACAGTATCCCAAAGCGCTTTACAAGCAATGCTAGACTGGTAGTGAAGTGACTGAATGTGTGGTGGCGGCCATATTGCACATCATCACCCACACACAGCCTGGAAGATTGCATGAACCGGTTTATGGGAAGAGGAATGTTGGCCAGGACACCGGGAATGTTCCCTGCTCTTTACAAAGAGTACCCTGGGTTCTTTTACTTCCACCTGGACACCCACCAGGACAACACCAGGATGGGCAGAAGGGACCTCGGTTTAACGTCTCATACGAAGGATGGCACACCCCAACCGTACAGCACCCCCTAATACTGCACTCGGATGCCAGCGATTTTTAGGTGCAAGTCCATCCCAGTGTGGGACGAGAACCCACGCATACCTCTCAACTGTCCCTGATTTTCAGGGACGTCCCTGATTTTGCCTCAAAATTTTACTCTGTCCCTCCTAAAAATTGTGTTTCCGTGACCAAACAGCGGGGGTTATAAGCACAAACTAATGTCAAACATTAAAGTTACAGACTTGTTCTTCTTTAGAAAATGCATTTTACACTAATACCTTTATTCTACCAGCTTTCTGAGTGGATATCTCCAATTTTGAAGAAGTCTCCCTGATTTTGGTCCTTTGTCCCTGATTTTTTTAAGCCTTGTCCCTGATTTATGAGGCAGGAGGTTGAGAGGTATGAACCCACGACCTTCTGGTCCAGAGGCGGATGTGCTACCAACTGAGCCACACTGACACCTGATCAAATTAGTTGATCAAATTCGATAGGTAGATGAGCAGTAACTTCCAATAGCCACTTGTAAACTGTTTTAAACTTGTAAAATTCAATATAAGAGGCTTGTAGAGGGCAGTTTGCAGGAGCTCAGGACAAGTGCTGCTACCAGGTAGCTTGCATCACGTGACCTTCGTCCCATGCATTCTTGAGTTCCCCCAGTGTTGTTGACTGCACAACCTCCTCAGGAAGGCTGTTCCATGCACCCACAACCCTCTCCATGAAAAAATACTACCTCACATTACCTCTGAGCCATCCCCACTCTATCTTTAAATTGTGCCCCCTTGTTCTTGCACATCGCTTTTTCTGAAAGATACTACCCTCTTGGATTTTGTTGATTCCTTGAGGTACTTGAAAGTTTCTATCATGTCTCCCTCTCCTTCTTTCCTCAAGGGTATAATAATAATAATAAATAATAATAAAACTTTATTTTTATGGCACCTTTCCAAAACCAAGGCTCCTAACAGTTTAAAAACATATCAAAAATCACAGATATCACAGCAGCTTAGTTAAATAAGACAGAGCATCTAAAGTTAAATAAATACATCCAATCAGTCACAAAATACTTGGTGCCAGAGATGGGCTTTCAAAACTCATTTAAATCCCTCCATATTAAGCTTCTTTAGTCTCTCTTCATATGTCTTCTGGTGCAGACCCTGCACCATTTTGGTTGCCCTCCTCAGGACAGCCTCCACTCTGTATATGTCTTTGCAGAGATGGGGTCTCCAGAACTGCACACACTACTACAGATAGGGTCTCGCCAAGTGTCTGTACAGAGGGATAACAACTTCCTGTTTTCTACTGGTAATGCCTGTCCCTATACATCCCAATATCCCCCCAGCCCTCCTTACTGCCTTCTCACATTGCTTGCCCACCTTTAGGTTATCTGATATAATTACTCCCCAGGTCCCTTTCCATTTTTGTTGTTCTCAGTATCTCATCCCCCACTGTGTACTCTTTCCCTGGGTTTTTGTTTCCCAGGTGTATTACCTTGCACTTGTTTGCGTTGACTCTAAGCTGCCATACACTTGACTGTTCCTCCAACTTTACCAAGTTCCTTCTCATCCTTTCCACTCCATCTTGTGTATCAATCTTGTTGCAGATCTTTGTGTCATCTGCAAAGAGACATACTTTTCCTTCCAGTTCCTCTGCAATGTCACTTATAAAGACATTAAAAAGAACCGGTCCCTGTACTGAACCCTGCGGTACCCTGCTAATAACCCTCCTTTCTTCACTGTGGACTCCGTTTACTATTACCTTAGCGTCCTGTTGTCCAGCCAATTTTTTTTATCCAGGCTACCACCTTGGGACCAACTCCAAGGCTGGCTAATTTGTATATTAATCTTTTATGTGGGACTGTATCAAATGCCTTGCTAAAATCTAGGTAGGCCATGTCCACAACCCCTCCCTGGTCTGCTACTTTGGTCACCCAGTCAAAGAAATCTATTAGATTCATCTGACACGACCTTCCCATCATGAATCCATGCTGCCTTGGGTCCTATGCCCCACTGGCCTCTAGGTACTCAACAATTCTTTCCTTCAGAAGTGATTCTATCATTTTCCCTACCACTGAGGTCAAACTAACTGGTCTGTAGTTTTCTGCCTCTGCCCTGCTCCCACTTTTGTGAAGAGGAATCACATACACCCTCCTCCAATCCTCAGGTATCACCCCATCCTCCCATGATTTGTTAAAGAGAGTAGTCAGTGGTGTCACTAGTTCTACCCTTAGTCCTTTTAGAATTCTTGGGTGAATCCCATCACACCCCATTGCTTTGTCCATCTTCAGTTTTACTAGTTCTTTCAGAACCCTTTCTTCTGTGAATTGACTGGTATCGACCCCCCATCCAGAGTGTTTCTCTAGTTTGGTTTAGGTATCCCCCTTCCTTTGTAAATACTGAGCAGAAATATTCATTTAGTATCGCTGCTTTTTCACTGTCACCCTCTGCCCACGTTCCTTCCCCTTTATTAAGCCTCAGTATCCCTCCCTTGGTCTTTCTTCGCTCCCTAATGTACCTATAAAAGGTCTTATCCCCCTTCTTAACTGAGTTGGCTATCCTTTCCTCGGTTTGGGCCTTTGCTACTCTGACTGCCTTCCCTGTCTCTTTCAGTTTTAACTGATAAAGTTCTCTGCCCTGCTCCTTTTGTGTTTCCTTATATTTCCTGAATGCTATCCTTTTCTTCTTAACCTTCCCTGTAACCTTTTTTAAGAACCAAAGTGTTTTTTTTCCTTTGTTGTGTTTTGTTGATTTGCTTCATACAAAGGCTTGCTGCCTCTGTGATGGCTGTTTTGATTTAAATGGAATACAGCCATATTTACATCCATCCTAGCCCTGCAACCCTACTGTCACGGACCATGTGCATGTATCCAACAGTACTGCAGCAGCACTATGTTTATGTGAACCCTCAGCATACATGGGAATTCATTTATAGCAATTTGACATAACTAAGCCTCTCTTTTTCTGGCATTTGTACTTTAGACATTATACAGTAGCTACATATGTTTTAGATGTGCAGCATTTTGTATATTTGAAGTAAATATCTGTAACTTTTGGAAATGCAACTACAGTAGCTGCCTCCTTCCCCTGGGGCTTCAACGGAAAGGAAATAGGTAAGCAATAATCCACGACAGAGCATAAGGTTATGGGGAATTAATGCACGCCCTAGGTGCTTTGTGAGTCACAGCACCCAGGAAGTGCATTCATTCCCCAAAACCCTATGCCCTGTTGTGGGTTATTGCACTTATAAAATAGGTTATTTGACTAAAGAAAAAATAATTAGGAAAAAGTTTTTTTTTGTTTTTGTTTAAATATGCGAATTAATCATTTCATTACCTTTATACTAACCGTTATTTCAGAATTTATGCAAGAAACTGATCTACAGTATGAAGTTTGTTTTAAATACAAGCATTTCAAACATTTGATTTCTGTCTTTACATTTGTATGATGGCCACTGCTCTGTCTCTCTCTTTCTTTACTGACACTGATCCCTGCTACACAGAACTGGTGAGGGAGGAAGGAGGCAAGGCCAGGCTCGGGTGCACACACCTACATATTTTGATGTTAACACTAGTCCCCCTACCTGACCCACCATCCCTGGTGTCCGTCGGTGTATGCTAACACTCACCCTGCATTCCTATGTGTGTCTTTCTATGTCTCAGCTCCAGGCAGGTCTCAGCTCTGGGATGATCGGGGCTGCAAATACTCCACTTCACAGTTCCGTGTTAAAACTGCGCCCCTGCCCAACTAACCATTGGCATCACTCTGGAACACATTTTCCTTGATCCTTTGTCCCCAGTGTCTCCACCTCTGTGCCAGTAATCACCCTGTGGTCCTATGTGTCTTCCAGGTCTCAGCTCCATGCAGGTCTTGGCTCCAGGATGATCGGAGCTGCAAGTGCTCCGTTATTACTCTCTTTCTTACAGAGGTCTGCTGAAATGGTAATATGGCACCTGTGAAGCAAAAAAGCATAACTTCTTTTTTCAAGAAACTCGCTCATGAGGAAATTGTGCATGGAACAACTTCAATGGACAACAATCCACCACAATCAGTGGAAAGCAGTGATTCATCATCATCATCATCATCATCATCATCACATGAGTTGTCTAAAGATCATGAAGCTCAACCCAACAGGTAATGCCTGTGGTCTTCAGTCTGAACTTTAGAAATGTGGTGGGAGAAACAGAAAGCTTATCCTTGGAGCGGCTACAGTAATGGCAAACCTGGCTGCAATATCTGCTCAAATATCGGGGGTCTTGGCGTCTTTAAGAATATGCAAGGAGTCAATATACAGTATCTAGTGAATGGTGCCTTTTAAAGTTTCATTCCATGGATCAGACCAAGCAACTAAACTAAAGTGTGGAAGAAAATTTTGCTGCACCAACATTCAAAAGCACATACTGCTGCAAAAAAATTATATGGAAAGTCATAGGGACAAACTGTTGACAAAACATGCGTTAAGTTGAATGCACCAAAATTTGAAACCACTTGTGCTATTTTTTGATCAGCATATTATCTAGCAAAAAATGATAGATCACTGTCTATCACTTCAGTGTGTTAGAGCTTCAGAAGATAAATGGCATTGATATTGCAATTGGTTTGCATTCTAGATACAGTGCTACGGCAATAATCGATCACGTTGCTTCAGAAATGCAAAAGAAAATCTGTTGGCACCTTGTAACAACTGCATAATTTCTGTACTCGCTGATGAATCAACAAGCCTGAGTAGGAAGTCAGTGCTTATTATTATCTCACGTGTGAAAGTGACAAAAACAAGGAGCCACATTTCATGTTCATCAATCTGATTGAATTACCAGATCAAACAGCTGACACTATCCTTGAGCTTATTGAAGCGTTCAGACAAATACGGATTCAGTGATCATTTGAAACAAAACCTGGTGGTGTTTACAAGTGATGGGGCAAGTGTCATGTTTGGCAGTAGATCCAGTGTAGTACAAAGAATCCTTGAAAAATGTATTTATTTATTTATTACAGTCATGGATTACAGCCTTTGAACTAAGAGCTCATTTATAGAGGTTTCACATCCAGTAACAAAACAAGGCTAAGACATACACACTTTACAAAAAATACAGTGGTGATTGACATACCCAATAACATATACTTATACATAACAAAGTAAATTTACAGTAGAAAACAGCTAAGAACAACATGGTGTTTCTAAAAGGAGAAGGAATACTTTTCACAAGATATAACTAGTTACATGGAGATGGGGAAGGAGCTCCACCCTTAAGTTATTCGTCTGGCGCTGCTTCAATCACAGACTGGAGCTGGCAGTAGGTGATGTTGCCTCAGAAACAAGTGGCAGAAATCATTTTCGTATATTTATAGTCAAATTGTATTCTACGTAGAAACATAGGAACATAGAATTTGATGGCAGATAAGGACTGCTTGGCCCACCTAGTCTGCCCATTTTCCTACCTAACAGATAAGCTGCAGATCCTAGTTAACCAACAGCTTACTTCCTCCTACACCCCCAATAGGACTGCCTTATGTCTGTCCCATGCATTCTTGAATTCCCCCACTGTTCTTGACTCCACGACCTCCTCAGGGAGGCTGTTCCATGCATCCACAACCCTCTCTGTGAAAAAATAGTTCTTCACACTACTTCTGAGCCGTCCCCCCATCTTCAGATTCTGCCTCCTTGTTCTTGCACATCTCTTTTTCTTAAAGATACCACCCTCTTGGACTTTGTTGATTCCCTTGAGGTGCTTAAAAGTTTCTATCATGTCCCCCTCTCTCCCTCCTTACCTCAAGGGTATACATATTAAGCTCCTTTAGTCTTTCTTCATATGTCTTCTGGTGCAGACCCTGCACCATTTTGGTTGCCCTCCTCTGGACAGCCTCCACTCTGTCTATGTCTTTGCGGAGATGGGGTATCCAGAACTGCACACAGTACTCCAGATGGGGTCTCACCAACTGTCTGTACAGAGGGGTGACAACTTCCTGTTTTCTACTATTGATGCCTCTCCCTATGCATCCCAATATCCCCCCAGCTTCTTTACTGCCTTCTCACATTGCTTGCCCACCTTAAGGTCATCTGATATAATTACCCCCAGGTCCCTTTCCATTTTTACTATTGTCAGTATCTCACCCCCCATTGCGTATTCTTTCCTTGGGTTTTTGTTTCCCAGGTGCATTACCTTGCACTTCTTTGCATTGAATCTGAGCTGCCATACATTTGACCATTCCTCCAACTTTGCCAAGTCCCTTCTCATCCTTTCCACTCCATCTGGTGTATCAACCCTGTTGCAGATCTTTGTGTCTTCTGCAAAGATACATACTTTTCCTTCCAGTTCCTCTGCAATGTCACTTATAAAGACATTAAAAAGGATCGGTCCTAGTACTGAACCTTGCGGTACCCCACTAGTAACCCTCCTTTCTTCACTGTGGACTCCATTTACTACTACCCTTTGCGTCCTGTTGTCTAGCCAATTTTTTATCCAGGCTATCACCTTCAGACCCACTCCAAAGCTGGCTAACTTGTGTATTAATCTTTTGTGTGGGACTGTATCAAATGCCTTGCTAAAATCTAGGTAGGCCATGTCCACAACCCTTCCCTGGTCTACTACTTTGGTCACCCAGTCAAAGAAATCTAGTAGATTCATCTGACATGACCTTCCCATCATGAATCCATGCTGCCTTGGGTCCTGTGCCCCACTGGCCTCTAGGTACTCAACAATTCTTTCCTTCAGAAGTGATTCTATCATTTTCCCTACCACTGAGGTCAAACTAACTGATCTGTAGTTTCCTGCCTCTGTCCTGCTTCCATTTTTGTGAAGAGGAATCACATTGGCCCTCCTCCAGTCCTCAGGTACCACCCCATCCTCCCATGATTTGTTAAAGAGAGTAGTCAGCAATGTCACTAGTTCTACCCTTAGTTCTTTTAGAATTCTTGGGTGAATCCCATCAGGCCCCATTGCTTTGTCCACCTTCAATTTTATTAGTTCTTTCAGAACCCTTTCTTCTGTAAATGGACTGGTATTGACCCCCGTCTTCAGAGTGCTTCTCTTGTTTGGTTTAGGTATCTCCCCCTCCTCTTCCTTAGTGTAATACAAATATATGACAGCACCAGCAGAAACAGGCCAGTTATGGTCTATCAAGTCTGCTGGAGTGTGCAGCACACAATTTATTCTGCTGTTGGTGCCCCTCACCCACTTCCACCCTAGATTTATCATCCACCACCCTCTTTTCCCCCTCCCCAGCCTTCCCACAGAATTTACCTTCCTTTTGACTCTGTCCCGCCCCCTCTTAAAACTGCCCACAGTTTCAGTGAGATCCCTTCTTCTGGCAATTGATTCCACCTTGCCACCACCCTTTCTGTGAAATAGTGCCTTCTCACTTCCATTTTAAACCTTCCCACCACTAATTTCAGACTATGCCTCCTTGTGGATGCCCCCTTTAGGTTGAACGAGTCCTCTGTTCAAACCTTATTCGTACCTTTTAAGTATTCAAAGGTTTCTATCATGTCCCTCCTCTCTTCCAGGGAGTACATGTTAAGCTCCGTCAGTCTCTCCCAGAAAGAAGAAATATCAAAATAAGTTATGGGAGACCATGTACAAAGCAATTGAAGAGAGAAATGACAAAAGATTCTGGTATCTGCTTGCCAGTAGCACTAACACTTGTAAGACTAGAATAGATGCATATATAACTCCAGATAAGTGGAAGCTCTATTTCTCAGCTATCTTTTTTAAAGAGTCAATCCAACAAGACTCAGACAATCTAAAAATAAATGAACATTTTGAATAATTCAGTGAGAATGAACTAAGAGTCGCTATAAATAGCTTTAGGAAAAACAAAGCCCTGGTTCTGACAAATTATATGCAGATTTTTGTAAATTAAATGTACATTGGTGGGCTCCTGTATTCACTGATTTAGTTAATAAATTCATTATGCATACATACATATTTCCCTGCTTCTTGGTCTGAAAGTTATGTGCTGCCAATATATAAAAAGTGTATCAAATTGGACCCTAGAAACTACAGGTCAATATGTGTAATAGACAATTTATCCAAGATATTCGCTAAAGTCTTATTAAATCAACTAATTTTATGGTTGAAACAAGGTCGAATAATTTCAAACCCACAAACTGGCTTTACCAAAAAGAAAGGAACAGTTACCCAGATATTTCTATTGAAACATTTGCTGGAAAAATACTGCAAAATTAGAAAACAACAGCTTTTTGTTGGTTTCGTGGATTTCTCTTCCGCATTTGACTCTTTACTGAGAACATTACTTTAGGAAACGATGCAAGCCCTGGGGACAGATCATAACTTACTAAATCTAATTAAAAGACTATACAATGATACTTGGATCCAGATTAAGTGCACAAATAGAGACCTAAGTAAGAAGATTAAAACAAACCTTGGCATTCGACAAGGCTGTGTCTTAGCTCTGACTTTATTCAATATCTTTATTAATGATATAATAACAGCGATGGGTAATGAAGAACACCATGCACCTAGAATTGATAATATTAGAATTCTGATATTGTCATATGCAGATGACCTAGCTATCATGTCAACTAGCAAAGTAGGTCTCCAGAAAGCACTTTATCTATTGGATAAATTGTATGTTAAACGTAATCTTAAACCAAATACCCAAAACACACAAGTTGTGGTTTTTGGGAACAGCAAGAAGTACAGAAAGTTAGTACTAGCAGGGAAAAAATTAGACTATGTTAAAGTTTACCGATATTTAGGGGTATGGTTCTCCAGCAACCTCAGTTAGAATAAACATATTATTTAATACAGTTAATAAGGTACAAAACACTTTGAAAGCTTTAAACAGGTTTAATTATTTATATGGGGAACAAACTGTGGTTCCAGTAATTAGATCTGTAAACACTAAAGCAGTTAGTCAGGCTCTGTATTCAGCCGAAGTATGGGGCCTTTGCAGTACTAAGAAATTAGACTCCATTTTAAGTGGCCTGTAAAAAAATTACTTGGATTACCACTAGGCACACCAAATATGTTGACTAAGTCACAGCTGGGTCAACCAAGTTTTCTCTATATGATGCAGGTAAAAATGGTTAACTTTTGGGTCAAGGCATTCTCAAATAATTCAGACTCTTTAATAAAGTTGTGCATGTCTGAGAAAGAAAAAATATTAGAATATAGTCACACAGGTTGGTTGAATAAGGTAGGCACAATAATAGAAGAAAATGGTCTGACACACCTCAGAAAATGGACAAAACAAAATATACATATAAATAAAACTTATACAGGCTATATAACAAAACAACAATATAGCAATTCCAGACAAAATGATTTATTGCAAATGAAACAAATAAAAACTTTGTGCTGGCTGGTTGCCAATACGAATGAGCATAATCTAAAACGTACTTAAACATTATTAAGACTCCTGAATATAGAACAATACTAACTAGATACAGATTTGAAACTTTTTCCAGTAACGTTCTAGAGGCTAGGTACAATAAAAATCAAAATAAATCAAAGTTATGTTATTGTGATTTATAAGAAACAGAAGATCTGAAACACATGGTAATGAGCTGCCCCTGGTATAATAAGCAGAGAGAAAAGTATCTGGAGAAATATTTGGAGTTGTGCAATATACCTGCAAGATGCATGCTGGACCTGCTTTTTAACACAGAAAACGAGGCAATACTTACTGAACTAGCAAAATACTTAACAGAAATAACTAACCTTAGAAAGAAAAAAATTTAAATGTAACATTTCAAAAACACTGAATTTGCCTAACCTGGTTTACACATGAAAGGTTAAAGGATAAATACAAATAAGAAGGGTACCTCCTTCATGCATTATCTATAAATAAATGTTACTATAAACAACAAATGTTAACATAAAACAAAGTAGCTGGACTAATATGTGATATTTTGATGGTTTGATGTCCTCGACGCTATGGACCAAGACTCTCAGATGGGCACATTATTTGTTGACCTATCCAAGGCTTTTGACTTAGTCAACCATAGCCTTCTTCTCTCCAAACTCCCCCTCCTCGGATTGGATGGGCTGTCCCACTCCTGGTTCGAGAGCTATCTACTCAATCGAAACCAAAAAGTCCTCTGGAGAGGAACACAATCCAGCGCCCAACCAGTAGTCTCAGGGGTACCCCAGGGCTCAATCCTGGGGCCCCCAGCTCTGCACCCTCTTTGTTAATGACATAGAGAGGGTGTGTGGGCCGAGTAAACTTATCCTCTATGCAGATGACAATGTTGTCTACTGCAGTGACCCACTACCCAGTGTCATTACTGCTAAACTACAATCCAGCCTCACAGCACTAGAAGCCTGGTTCTCCGCCAACTCCCTAGTATTGAATGATGAGCAAATGAAGGCTGTCCTGTTTGGAACCAGACACCTCGGTTTGGATAGGTGTGACCTTTTCCAGCTCCAGTTAGACCAGGGGAAGTGAGTTGAGGTCCTAGATAGGATCAAATACCTCGGGATCCTCCTTGACCAGGAACTGTCCTACAAACCCCACATTGACTCCTTAACTAAGTCCATCCACCAGAGACTTGGACTCCTGTCATCTGGGAAACTTCCTTTTTGATGAGGCTCGGCATGCAATCTCTAACTGCACCCTTCTCCCCCACCTTCTCTATGGGGCCCCCCCCGCTACAGTTCCTATGAGAAGGGGAACTAATAAAACTCACGGTGCTACCACAGAGTGGCACACTTTGCCACTACCTCCCCTCCCCCATAGGAGACACCACTGCGAGGTCCTTGCAGACCTTCACTGGCTACTATATGCCATAAGTTGGCCTACTCCACCATCTGCCTAACTTATAAATTCACTACCACTGGCCGACCTCCTCCTCATCTGAGTGGACTGCTCAACCCCAGAGTACAATGCCGAGATACGAGATCCTCAGCCGGCCGGCCCCTTGGCATCCCCTGCGTACGCACCAACCCGGGTTAGCGCTCCTTTACATATGCTGTCCTGCATTTCTGGAACATGCTCCCAGCTACCCTGGTTGATAGGCCTTCTCTCCAAGGATTCAAGGCTGGCCTCAAAGTATACCTCCTGGAACTTAACCTATGTGTCTGCACTAGCTATCCCCATTTTCCCCTACCGTTCAATTGTGACCTCTGTATTTCATGCCCTACCAGTGTATGTGTCAATTTGTGACCCCTGTTAACTCTTGCAATATGCAAATGTATATTCTGGATTCTTAACCTGTAATTACTGTCTCTCCAATTGACACTGTCTCACGTTTAACCTCTGTATTATTGTCCACTGTATGTAATTTTTGCTGCATGTATCTAACCCCGGGTCATCCCTGAAAAAGGGACCTCTGGTCTCAGTGGGCTTACCCGGTTATCAGAATCTAAATAAATAAATAAATAAAATATTTGCACAGACTAAATAATATCTGCTTTCAATCACATGGACTATTTTAACTCAAGCTTTTTAATATCATGTGATTTTATGTATGTATTGATGTCATGTCACTGCATTGAATGTTGTATTTATGTATCTTTTGAAATGGCATACGCTGATCAATAAACTAAACTAGCTAACAGTCTTTCCCCTCATAGGGTTTGTCCCCAAGGCCCTGGATCATCTTGGTCACTGTTCACTGCACCCCCTCTAGCAGTTTGATATCCTTCTTTAAATCTCTTCCTCTATTTTGACTTCACAAAGCCTTTGATACAGTACCACATTAATGCTTGCTGAAGAAACTACAGGATCTGAGCATAGCAAACTGCATCATTAAGTGTGTGGTAAACTGGTTGGACAGAAGGAGTTAAAGGGTGGTGGTCAATGGGGAGATGTCAGAGGTGGTAGAAGTGATGAGTGGAGTCCCACAGGGCTCGGTCTTAGGCCCAATCCTGTTAAATGTGTTCATCAGTGACATAGGAGTAGGTATCCAGGGCAAGATTGCACTGTTCGTGGATGACACTAAATTGGGGGAAGGGTGAACAGTGAAGAAGCAATGAGAATCGTACAAAATTATTTGAAAAGGTTAGAACAATGGTCTAGTATCTGGCAGCTGAAATTTAACACCAAGAAATGTAAAGTGATGCATATTGGCAGGAATAACCCTAGAACAACCTATTGACTAAATGGGGTCAAACTCAGTAACTCAAAAGAGAAATGGGATCTAAGAGTTATTATTAGCGACACCCTTAAACAAACCAGCCAATCCAATGCAGCATATAGTAGGGCCAACAAAATGCTGGGATGCATAGGGACAGGATTTGACAGTAGGCACAGGGAGGTGATACTTTCACTGTACAAATCTATGGTAAAACCCAATTTGAAATACTGCATACAGTTTTGAAGACCATACCTTTAGAAGGATAGGGACAGGATAGAGACCATTCAGAGAAAGGCAACCAAAATGATACAGGGGCTGCCGTATGAGGGGCGGCTGGAGGTGTTAAACATGTACTCACTTGAATCTAGGAGAGAAAGGGGGGCTATGATAGAAACCTTCATGTCCATTAAGGGTTTAAATTCAGTACCCTATGCTGAACTATTCGCCAAGGCTCCCAGTCCCAACTCAAACATGAGGCAGCATGGATAGAAACTAAGGGGTGGGAGTTTCAGGAGGGATCTTAGGAAGGGCTGTTTCTCAGAAAGGATTGTGGAGCCATGGAACAAACTACCTGCAGAGGTGGTAGGAGCTAGGACCATATTAGCATTCAAAAGAGGCTGGGATAAGGGAATCTACCAACTAGGACCCAGGATCACTTAGGATCTCAGAATCTCAAGGGAAGACTTGATGAACCTTTGGTCTCCTTCTGCCATCACCGTTCTATGTTTCTATCTATGTTTCTATGGGCACCAGTATTGCACACAGTACTCTAAGTGTGGTCTAACCAGGGACCTGTACAGGAGCATGAATTGGCTACCTGTACTCCCTCCAGCCAGTAGCTAGTCCCAGGGTTTCTGGCTCCTAGGTGCATGACCTTACACTTCTTAGTGTTAAACCCCAGTTCCCAGATGCCTGACCAATGCTCGAGCTTAGCCAGGTCCTCCCTGAGCTCCTGCCTCCTCTCCTCACTGTCCACTCTTGCATAGATCTTGGTGTCATCTGCAAATAGGCAGATTTTACTGTTGATCCCTTCAGCTATGTTGCCAATAATATTAAATAGTAGACAGAAAATGAGAAAACGCGCTCACCCCTGTAAATAAGGACTGTGTAAACACAATTTCAGTCAATCAGCTGCCCAACCCAGATCCCACAGTGAATCACTTGTGCCTGTGGGCGCTAGGACTACAGCCAATGCGTACAGTGCCACATGCAGCGTGTGGGTCGGGTGCCCAGTCATCCACCCGCTGGCTCCTAGTGTGCCCCACATGTCGAGGTCTTCTTGATGGGGGTGCCCATGTCCCCTCCTCCCACAGAGTGCCAGCAGGCCCCTTGCACCTCCCCCAGTCTGCCCTCCGGTGTAAGTCCGTGCTCTGCTGGGGATCTGATGTGAAGTGGGATGCACCTCCAAAGGTAAATGCCATGCAGGGGGCACAGTGGGCTTATGTGGGTGTGGAGTGGGCTACGTGCCAGGGTTATGTGGTGCATACCCACTCTGCACCTTCATGCTTAAGGCCCTATAGTTCTTACGTTTCACCTCCCACAGAATGCTTCATCAGAGAATGAAGTCATTATTCAAACCAACACCACTTAGGAATATAGTGAAAAAAAAAATCAACTGATGTCCTCCACCAATTGTGAGAGGACAAGTGTCAGTTAATACACACAACACAAATCAAGAAAATAAATAAAACAAAGCAGTTAAAGTTTGAAAGCAACAATTTAAACACAATCTTATTGTTAAAGTCCACAAACATACCCATGGTATGTGCTAATATTTACAATTGATCCAATTCCTTGTTATGCAAGGTGATACCTCTTGGAGACCTGCAAGGGAAAGGGATGGAAATAAATTAAAATGTTAATTGCCAGTGAAACGCAATACAGTTATATATATAACTTGTAATAGTCATTTAATCCATTGAGTGTGTAACACTTGTACTATGGAATGGTGGTGGTGGTGGGGTGGGGGAGGGGGGTTGTTTTAGTAGAAATTGAAATGCAACAAAAAGGCGGTTTCTTTTATTTTTGAGCAAGTGAACCACCACAAACTTGCCATTGAGGCCTGGTTGTCTCAAGGATCTTAGTTTGTAAATCCATTTTTGTTCTTTTTGGTCAAGTATATTTTCTAATTCTCCCCCTCTCGCATTATGTGGGACATCTGTGCCAATTGCACTCATCCTGTGTGCTCTTTTATTCTTCTGGCTGTTTATGCGGTGGGCCATAGTGTATTCAGGATTTGCATTTTTTTTTATAGCCAGTATGTGTTTGTCCAGTCTACATCTCAGTTTACGCTTGGTCCTTCCCACGTAATACCTGCCACATATGCAATTCAACAGATAGACCACTGCTTCTGGATCACAGTTGATGCTACCATTGATTTTCACTTTTTTGTCAGTTTTTGGATTAGTGAACCCATCTCTAGTATCCATTAAGTGGCACGTTCTGCATTTGCCACAAAAGGTTTAGACCCACATTTTCCTGTTACCTTTCTTGTGCTAAGTTTTGGCTGGTAACTGTTGATAAGCATGTCTCTCAGGTTCTTACTTCTCCTGTAGGATATCCTTAGTGGCTTGTCAGACAGTTTCCTTAGCTGTGGTGTACCCCTGAGGATAGTAAGGTTGTCACATGCAATTTTAACCACCTCTTGTACCCCACCTCCATAGGTTGTCACAAATGTTAAGCAGTGGTCTGTTTTAGGTTTTTGTTTTCTGGAGAGAAGTTCTGATCTCTCTATGCTCTCTGTGGAGATGAGTGCCTTCTCAATATCTACCTGACTGTATTCCCTCTCATACATACAGTCTCTCAGTTCTGCTGTCCTTTGTGTGAACAGTTCCTGCATGCTACAGTTCCTTTTAACCCTTGGATGTTGTCCTTTTTGGTATGTTTATTAGTGTATCTCTGTATGTCTATGCAACCCGTAGGTGTCGCTATCCCAAGGGCTACTATCCCTGCCTGCTTGGCTAGTAGCAGGTTAAGGGGCCGGAATTCTGAAACAGCTGCCTCCACCCAGATGTCAGGGTTGGTAGTGGTTAAGCTAACCTGGGCACAGCCCTCTGGGACACTGTAACCCCCCTCTTTCCTTACTAGTGGTCAGAACAATACACAATAATCACTTTCACAATACCCCTGATGCACCACACAAGTACCCACTGTTTGCACTTACCACCAGGGCTTTCCTTTGGCCTGGCCCTGGGGCCCCCTGTAAAACAAGGTTATACACAGCAAATAACAGCAGTACAGTACTCTTGCACAAACTGGAACCACAGTCAGGGTAAATGCAAAAATGAGTTAGATCTGATTTATTTAAGGGGCTTGAACAAGGGAGGGGCGTAATCAGGTTAATTTGCTTAAAGGCTGTGTCAATCAAACAGTTATGCATGCACTTCAGGGTCCATAAAGAGTCGCACACTCTGGGTACCCAGATGGAGAATGGTGGGCTAACCAGGATCGTTGCAGCTTGTTGGGATCTTGTGATGGAATAAAACAACATGCACAACACACACCATTTGTAATCCGGAGCCGGAGGGCTCAGTTCGTGAAAAGAAAACAATAAGACAATCAGATGACACACTTTTAGATTAGGCTGTTGTTGCAGGGAGCTACCCTGATGATTACTCACGATACCTAAGACTGGACACAGGCTGGACGAAAATCAAGACAGCAGGTGGTTAATCTGGAGTGCCAGGAGAAGCAGGGCCCACACAAATCACCGAGACTTTGTTCCCATTCAAGCGTGGAGCAGGGGGCTGATCCCCAGGCAGGTCTCTCGTCGATGGCTTTCTCTGTGCAGTGGGTAGTCTGGCTGGGCCAGTGTGGCAAGGCCCGGCCAAATGGAGACAAATTTGGATACAGTCCGTTTTGGGCTGGATACAGCTTCCAGCAAGCAGAACACAGTTCACACAGTGGGGAACCGAATCACGACGCACTAACAACTCACAGCACATTTACATGTAAGGAAATTCTACTGTACCAGGCAAACCACTCTCCGGTCATGATTGCAGAGTCTCTGCACAAACTGGGGATTCAAAAGCAGCTGGAAATCTAGACAGGCCAATCGCATTCAGCAAAATCTTCGGTCTTCAGGTATGAGCCTGGTAAAAATCAGTGGCTTACTTTATTCTCACAAACTCGGATTTAGTCCGAAATGATTCTCTTTTCTCCCTCTCAGGGGCAGCAGACAGACATGCAGGCCACAACTCGAGCCTTTCTACAGTTCTCCTGTGCAAAACTACTCAGACGGCTGCTTGACTGTCTCAAGCTCTTGCTTCTTCAGCTCCCAACTTAGATCTGGCTCAGCTGCCAGCAAGCCTGGGAATTTCCCCAAGATCCAAAAGGTTCGGTTGGCTGATTCATCTGTCAGTCACAACAGGAGCTCCCCCTTCTGGTGAAAAAAGGCACCAAAAGCCCAAAACTACAATTCCTTCAGATTCTGACTCCAGACAGCTCCTGCAGTCTGGCTCCATTTTAGGTCCCACCAGTACTGTTTGGTCCAATTCGGCAGTCCTGGGCCAAGACAGTGGAGATAAACGAAATAGTCTTTGCTGCAAAGAAGGCAGGTTAGACAAACTATATTATCATTATCACTCTAAATGATTTTCAGCAAATAGTTACATCTTTCAACAGAGCTCCCTCTCAGATTACTTATGAATGCAATCCAGGCAGCTCTTAAAGAGACAGTACACAGAGGCTACAAAGGCACTCTCTGGATATCACATTTAAACTGCTAAAACGTGGGACACCACCCTGGCAGTGAGCATTTAGGCAAGCTCAAGGAAGACTTTTCGGGAACCCCCATTTGTAGGGGGGGTTACACCCTTCCCTCCCTGGAGAAAACTTGGTGTCTGTATCAAGTCTGTACCATCACAATATTGCAAATACAAACTATACAAGACATTTATACCATTAGCATGTTATGCAAGTGGCATCTGATGCATCAGTCAACATAAACTTATACCTTTACTATACATATTCTCTATACTTCACAATACTATATCAGTTCTGATGATACATCATGCATATTTCACACAGGTAATTTTCACATTACTATGCAGAATCATGTAATAACTTCTCGTACATTGAACAATGTAAGAAGAGGCCCTTCCCTATCAACTAACTTGGGGCTAGATCGGGCAGGGGCACCATACCTAGAAGGCAGAACAATCAACCTGGAATTGGCACTTAGGCTCAGTTTAGGCAGTGAGCTCTGAGAAACATAAATCCCTTTGTGGACCACATTGAGAGACAAATCCACTGGCCTCCTGGGAGAATCATAACTGAAGCGTACTACTGGCTTGATAGCTTGGCCAGTCTTTCTGAGGGGGACAACTACAGTCTCTGTACTCTCAGTACTGGTTTAGAGACTCTTGTCACTTGTGAGGGGTGCCTCTGCCTGGATGGGAACATCCACACATGGGGCACTGTCAGCTCCTTGCTCTGCAGGCTCTGTTTCTACAACACTAGACTCATTCTGCAAAGGCTCAGGCACAATTAAACTTTGAGGCACTGAAAGGGGGTTTCAGCACTCTTATGGTGTTCTTCAAATTCTGGTATGTCACCAGAAAGACTCATACATCAGTCCCTCCTTCAGGCAAATCATATAGTTCCACAATACACAGCGACTCAACATCTTCAGACGTGATACTTTGCACTTCAATTTCTGGGAGCATTGGCTCCAAGGATGAAACTAGGGGGTAAGGCAGTCCAGAAGGCCCAGCTTCAACCCCACAATTAGTCATAGGTGACCTCAAAACAGCTGACTCAACTCATAGTAGGGGTAACAGGCATTGTCACATTCACTTTCATCCGAGGTGGACTGACAGTCACGATCATTCTGAACCTGCTGCGGGGAAACCTTGAACTTGTAACCACTGGGGTAGGTCAACTCTCTCTTTCTTGCAGCAGCATGAGTCACCAGCACAGGGGAATCAATCTCTGAGGGTTCAGCCTCAATTATGACTTGGCCAATAGGTAGCCAGTGGTTACGGTGCATGGTCTTGACAGCTTTGGAGTTATTCTCTGGGCGCACCTTGTACATGGGTAAATCATCCAACTGTCCAGCTACTAAATGGGAGAGATGGTGCCATCGATCAACAATTTTGTGTTTGTCATGCAGTCCCAAATTGCGTAACAACACACGGTCTCCAGATCGAAGCTCTTGAGCCTTCACTTTTTTATCATGTCTCTCTTTGTTGGCTAGATTTCACTTGGTGGCCATTGTCTGGACCAGTTGATAGGCATGGTTCAATTGAGCTTTCAGTTTTTGTACACATTGCAAGTAATTTTAGGCTTGGACACCATTTGGATAGACCCCAAAACAGACATTAACTGGCAGCCGGGCCTCTCCCAAACATGATGCAGTAGGGCGAGAACCCAGTAGCATCATTTTTCATGCTATTGTATGTGTGTACCAAGGTGCTAATCTGCTGGCTACATTTATGCTTATCTTTTGGGTAGAGGGTGCCCAGCATGTCTAGAAGGGTGCGGTTAAAATGTTCTGGTTGAGGGTCTCCCTACGGGTGATGGGGTGGTCCTTGACTTTCGCACCCCCAATAGAGAGAGCATTTCTTTGATTAGTCGACTCTCAAAGTCTCTGCCCTGGTCAGAGTGGATCCTCTGGGGCACCATAGTGGATGAAGAAATTTTCCACTAGCGTCCTGGCCACGGTAGATGCCTTTTGATCTTTGGTGGGAAAAGCCTGTGCATACCATGTGAAATGATCCGTAACCACTAACACATTGCTAATGTTCTGCTGATCAGGTCCTAAACACAAGACGTCTATGCAGACTAGTTCCATGGGGTGCTAGTAGTAATATTAACAAGGGGGGCAGCCCTCCGAGGCAGGGCTTTTCTTTGCAGGCTGCGACAACAAGTCTTTACATGGTGCTCAACATTGGCCCCCATTTTGGGCCAATAGAAGTGAGATCATACCAGGTCAAGGGTTCTGTCAATACCGAGGTGCCCCATGTGATTGTAGAGGGACCTTAGTACCAAATCTTTAGAGGCCGTGGGCAGGACCAATTGTTGCTTGTCTATTTTGCAGCTATGATCTACTGTCTTTCTATACAACAACTGATCGAGCAACTTCAATCTGGGGCCTTCTTTAAACAATAAAGCAGTTCGCAAGTCAGTTGAACATAACTTACACACATCTTTCCCCGCACGCGGGACATCAAGTGCTGGCTGAATCACTGGATCTTGGGATTGAGCCCACTGAATGATGTCATTGTCAAATTGAGGTAGTGCACTAATATCTAGAGCAGAGAAGTGGCAATAAGTAGCTGGTATGCAGGTGTCAGAAGGGCCCAAGCAATCTGCTAAACAGTCCACTGTGTCTGCAGATATCTGTTCATCTCTATCAAACTTTTGGCACAATGCTCAAATGTCAGGTCAGACAGCCTGACCCAATCACTCTTGGAAGTGGGCCTTCGTGATAGGACGTCAGCATCAATATGGTTCAGGCCTGATCTGTATTTGACAGCATAATCATAGGTTGATAATGCAGAAAGCCACCGGTGCCCGGTGGCGTCTAATTTAGCTGAAGTCTGTACATAGGTCAATGGGTTATTGTCAGTCTTCACCAATATCTTTGCCACATAGAGGTATTCATGAAACTGGTCAATGATTGCACATTTTAGTGCAAGGAACTCCAACTTATGCAGAGGGTAGTTTCGTTTGGATGGGGTCAAGCTCCCACTGGCAAAAGCTATTGGTCTCAGGCCATCCTCATGGTCTTGATACAGCAGTGCTCCTATACCCTGCAGACTAGCATCTGTATGCAGTACATAGGGTTTGGTGGGGTCAGCATAGGCGAGGATGGGGGCATGGGTGAGCTGGTATATGATCTCATGGAAGGCTGCTTCACAGTCGGGCATCCAGCGGGGCCTGAAGAGTTTACCTGGGTGGAAGTATACTTTTTCTGGTTCTTTAACAGCCTTTTTTTTGTATTTATGTTTGGTAGGAGGGTAACCCTGGGTAAGGTTCAAGAGTGGGCGAATCACCTTGGAATAGTCTTTTGTGAGCCTGCGGTAGTAGCCACAGAACCCTGGTAGTATAGTCTAGAGGTTAGAGGAATGAGGTGTGAATGAGCTTAATACATCCAGCAGACCAGACCTGAGTTTGATTCTCACAGCTGCCACTTGCATACTGTGTGACTCTGAGCAAGTCACTAACCGTCCAGTGCTCCCAGGTCACCCCTGAAAACAGGCATTTGTGCCTAGTGGACCTTACCTGGTTACCAAAGACTAAAATAAAACCCCAGGAAACATTGTAGTTCTTTCAGATTATGGGGCTGGGGCCAAGTAGTCAGTGCTTCAACCTTATTGGGATCAGTCTCAATCCCTTTTGTAGATGCTTTGTGCCCCACATACTTCACAGAGGTTTGGAAAAACTGGCACTTGTCAATGGACAGCTTGAGGCTGAAGCCTTCCAGTCAGTCTAGGACTTTAAACAGTCAGTTCTCATGCCCCTCTAAGGTGCTCCCAAACACAATGACATCATCCAAGTACACCAGGCACTACAGCAAATTCATATCTCCCACCACACGTTCCATCAGTTGCTGAAAGGTGTCCAGGGCACCCGATATCCCCTGTGGCATCCTCAGAAACTCGTAGAACCACAATGGACAGATGAAGGCTGTTTTCTCATGGTCTTCCAGGGCCATCGGGATCTGGTAGTATCCGCTTCGAAGATTCAACACCGAGAACCATTTGCTCTCATTCAAGCAGTCCAGGGCATCTTGTATATGAGGCATAGTGTATTGGTCTGGGTTGGTCTGCTGGTTCAGGGTTCGATAATCAACACATGTCCTCACAGACCCATTCTTCTTACACACAACCACAATGGGAGAGGCGTATGGGCTCCGGGATCCATGTATCACACCAGCAGCGAGCATTTCCTGCAGGTGTCTTCTCACATAATCTATGTCTGCTGGGGCTAGGCATTGGGACCTCTTTTGAAATGGCCTTTCATCGTGCAGGCGTATGTGATGCTCAGCACCCTGGATACATCCCACATCTCATTTCTTCAATGAAAACGCTTGGTATCTCTGGGCAAATCTCTTCCTAATTCTGGCCTTCCATTCAGCTGGCAATGGGGAGACACCAAAGTCAAACAAGTCTGGGGTCACTCTCTCCTTCTCACCAGGGTGCTTGTTGCTGGGCAATACTGCAGTGTCTGCGCAGTGTACTGTGGCTAGGGTGCACCCTCTGTTCACCCGGATCTCCTGATCTGACACATTGTGAATCTGGACCATCACTCGTTGTGCATAGGCATGGGCACGAGCAGGCAAGATGCTGGGCTTGACCAATAATCCTTCTGGCAATTTTCCATCGCCTGGCACATCCAGCATCAGTATTTTGTTCTTGACATCTTTCCAGAGGTGGACCTCCCCTTGAATGGTAGACTGGGCATTAGGGGCCAGTACCACTGAATTGGGATCCTTCTTCCACACGATTCCCCACCGGTTCATCCTGGTCTACTTCCTTAGGTTTTTGTTGCAAATCATAGGCCCTCTTGATCAGATCCAGAATTCTCAGGGCTCTCCCAGTCCATCGCCCTTGTTTCTCATAACAAAGTTGCGCCAGTCTCCCAAACATATGGGCGTTTGTCCCAATTAACAGGGGGACCCCATCATACAGTCCATTGGGGGGGACACACTAGGGCCAATGTCTCAACTTGCTCCTCTACACCAGTTACAGTTGCAGGAAAAGACAGTCAGAGGTGGACAAACCCTAGGCAAGGATAAGACTTGTCACTCAGGCCCCACACATGTAGGCCTTCCAGGAATTGCAAAGGCACATCAGATAAGTGTTTGTCATACCACTTCTGGAATACAATGGTCACTTGTGACCCACTGTCAAGCACAGCCTGTGTATGGATACCATTCACAGTCACCATAGTCTCCATTGAAGGGCCCACTATTTTGGACCAGTCTGGAGAGGCATTAGCAGAGGCCTGGACAGACTATTTAGCCACAAACAAATTTGAGTTAGGGTTTCTCAAACCCTCACTGCTGTCATTTCTGGAACCCCTTGGCCACTGATTTGCTTTTTGGAGCTCCCCTTGGAGTCTATTTACTACTCTTTCTAAGTCCTTCTGAGACCAGCATTCTCTTTTCATATGGCCATCCTTTCCACAATTGTACTAAATGATAGACTCTTGGGTCATCCTGGGAGAGAACATCATATGAGGAACTGAAGCAGTAGTAAGAGAGTGGGGTCCAGTATCTGCTTGCAGTGGTAACAGTGGTGCAACATGTCTTAACAGTTCCTTAAGAGTGGCGGTCAATCCGGTGATCTCAGCCTTGGAGACACCCTCAGTAGTGGATGTCTGAGGGTGCACCCCAACCCCCATGGCAGTCACATCCTGAAAGGGACCAGAATCTTGTTCCATGGGGGGAAACCCTTGAAGAAGCACCCATCTTCAAGTCTCGGACTTCTTTAGTAGCTAGTCTTTCCAATGCTGGGCCCAGGGCGGGAAGTACTTTGCATTCTCAGAGTGCTCGTTAAGTGCCGACTTTGGCCCCTGAGCCTTACTTGGCTGATCACTCTCGGTCACTTGTCCAACAGCAGCAGATATGGGTGCAATTCCCCCACGGGGTCGCCTTTGCTCAACCCCCCAAATTTCTTTCATTAGCTCATCATAGGAGGGGGCATTTCCAGTCTCGTGGCAAGGCGCAACTGAAGCAGTAAAAATTCTGAAAATGGAGCAGACTTAAGGATCCGGTCCAGCCTAGTTCAATCTAATTCATTTGACGGCAAACTACCCTTTCTGAGGCACTCTTGTAGCAGCTTTTCAAGCCGAGGTACATACTCTGACAATGGCTCCCTTGGGTACTGCTGAGCATTTCTTACTCTCCACCACAGATCCTTACCTGAATCCAGGCTCCCATACACATTCTCCAATGCATCAAGATAGTCCTGTGCAGTTGCTCCAGGGTTATTGGCGCGCTTGGCATGGATGGTAGCCAGGGTGGGACCTCAGAAGCTCTCACTCAACCTCTTTCATTTCTCTGCTTCTGAGCATTGCCATTCAAGTACTAGAGGGGCAACATAGATCCAGCCTAGTTCAATCTAATTCATTTGATGGCAAACTACCCTTTCTAAAGCACTCTTGTAGCAGCTTTACAAGCCGAGGTACATACACAGACAGTGGCTCCCCTGGGTACTGCTGAGTGTTTCTTACTCTCCACCACAGATCCTCATCTGAATCCGGGCTCCCATATACATTCTCCAATGCATCAAGATAGTCCTGTGCAGTTGCTCCGGGGTTATTGGCCTCCCAGTCATCCTCCCCCTGGGGCGTGGGGAGGATGCCCGAGAAAATTGTCAGCCTTTGGTAGGAGTCGTGACTAATAGCAGGTACAGATATAGGGGCCAGCATTGGCATGGGTACAGAAGGCAGGGCAATAATGGGGGCTGGAGTGCGAGTGGGTGTTGGGGAAGGAACACCCCCAGTTGGCAGGAATAGTTTCTTAAAGTCCTCTATAGTTTTCCCTTCTTCCAGCAACAACCTAGCAAATTTCTCCTCAAAAGTCTCAGATAATGGTGGGAGCTCATCCTCCCCGGGGTCTTTACTGTCTTTTGTTATCACTCTCCAGGCAGTTGGAACCCCTTCTGGGGCAATAGTCTGTGGCACTTTAGAGCTGTCCACAAGGTCACTACACTCTACCAAGGCTATGAAAGTTTAGGTGATCAAATCAGCCTGTCGACCCACCACCACAGGGTTTTTTAAACATTCAACTTTGGAGAGTGTTCCCTCTACAGTGTCTCTACAGGTACCCAGTGGAATATCCAGTATAAGTAGAGCATTTTGGGTGTCGATCTCTTGCCCAGTACACCACCCCACCAACTGGTGTACAGCCATTTCTACTGGGGTAGCCATTAATTATTAAAAATAATTTGTAATTTTTGGTCACTAGAAGACACAAAATCCCAGTAGTGAACCTCTAAAATGTAACCCTTAGGTGGCGCTATCCCAAGGGCTACTACCCCTGCCTGCTTGGCTAGTAGCAGGTTAAGGGGCCTGAGTTCTGAAACTGTTGCCTCCACCCGGAGGTCAGGGTTGGTAGTGGTCAAGCTAACCTGGGCACAGCCCTCTGGGACACTGTAACCCCCCTCTTTCCTTACTAGTGATGTAGCAGTGTCAGTGGCTCAGTAGGTAGCACAGTCACCTCTGAGGCTGGGGGATCAGAGGGCTGTGGGTTCAGTTCCCACATCTGGTACTTGGGTTAATATCCCAATACTGACACTGTAGTGCAGCATGAGAGAGGTGCTGCACTTCTGAGGTGCCGTCTTTTGGATGAGACGTTAAACTGAGGTACCATCTGCCTGGATTGGTGGTAGTTCAGGTGAATGTTAAAGATCCCATGGCTCTTATCGAAAAGAGTAGGAGAATTTCCCCGGTGTCCTGGCCAAATTTCCCCTCATTCAGTAAAAATACCACCAACAGCTTAATCTGGTTCAAGGTCAGTTGGCATTCATCTGTATCCCCCCCACCCCCCAGGTCGTGCCTGAAAATAGGCAGGATTTATCTAGTGCACTTACCCGGTCAACAAAAACTAAATAAAATAATAAATAAAGTAGTGGACGGAACAATACACAATAATCACTTTCACAATACCCCTGATACACCACACAAGTACCCACACTGTTTACACTTACCACCAGGGCTTTCCTCTGACCCGGCCCTGGAGCCCCCCTGTAAAATAAGGTTATACACAGCAAATAACAGCAGTACAGTACTCTTGCACAAACTGGAACCACAGTCAGGGTAAATGCAAAAAAGAGTTAGATCTGATTTATTTAAGGAACTTGAACAAGGGAGGGGGCGTAATCTGGTTAATTTGCTTAAAGGCTCTATCAATCAGCTATGCATGCACTTCAGGGTTCAAAAACAGTCACATACACTGGATACCCAGATAGAGAATGGTGGGCTAGCCAGGAACGTTGCAGCTGGTTGGGGCCCTGTGATGGAATAGAACAACATGCACAACACACACTATTTGTAATCCAGGGCCGGAGGGCTCAGTTCATGAAAAGAAAACAACAAGACAATCAGATAACACACTTTTAGATTAGGCTGTTGTTGCAGGGAGCTACCCTGATGATTACTCATGATACCCAAGACTGGGCACAGGTTGGATGAAAATCAAGACAGTAGGTGTTAATCTGTAGTGCCAGGAGAAGCAGGACCCACACAAATTGCCAAGGCATCGTTCTGTTCCAAGCGTGGAGCAGTAGGCTGATCCCCAGCCAGGTCTCTTGTCAATGACTTTCTCTGTGCAGTGGGTAGTCTGGCTCAGCCAGCGTGACAAGGCCCCAACCAAATTCTGATACAGTCCGTTTTGGGCTGGATACTGCTTCCAGCAAGCAGAACACAGTTCACACAGTGGGGAACCAAATCACGACCCACTAACAACTCACAGCACATTTACATGTAAAGAAATTCTACTGTACAAGGCAAACCACTCTCCAGTCATGATCGTAGCGTCTCTGCACAAATCGGGGATTCAAAAGCAGCTGGAAATCCTGACAGGCCAATCGCATTCAGCAAAATCTTCGGTCTTCTTTAGATATGAGCCTGGTAAAAATCAGTGGCTTACTTCATTCTCATAAACTCGGATTTAGTCCAAAATGATTCACTTTTCTCCCTCTCAGGGGCAGCAGGCAGACATGCAGGCCACAACTCAGGCCTTTCCACAGTTCTCCTGCATGAAACTACTCAGACGGCTGCTTGACTGTCTCAAGCTCTTGCTTCTTCAGCTCTCAACTTAGATCTGACTCAACTGCCAGCAAGCCTGGGGATTTCTCCAAGATCCAGGTTCGGTTGACTGATTCATCTGTCAATCACAACAGGAGCTCCCCCTTCAGGTGAAAAATGGCACCAAAAGCCCAAAACTACAATTCCTACAGATTCTGACTCCAGACAGCTCTTGTAGTCCAGCTCCATTTTAGGTCCCACCAGTACTGATTGGTCCAATTCGGCAGTCCCGGGCCAAGATAGTGGAGATAAACAAAACAGTCCTTGATGCAAAGAAGGCAGGTTAGATAAACTACATTATCATTATCACTCTAAATGATTTTCAGCAAATAGTTACATCTTTCAACAGAGCTCCCCCTCAGATTACTTATGACTGCAATCCAGGCAGCTCCTAAAGAGACAGTACACAAAGGCTATACAGGCACTCTCTGGCAATCACATTTAAACTGCTAAAATGCAGGACACCAGCCTGGCACTGAGCATTTAGGCAAGCTCAAGGAAGACTTTTTGGGAACCCCCATTTGTAGGGGGGTTACATCTATATATCTTAATGGACTGTATTTTGTATGCATGCCCGCATTAAAATGCAATTCTCTTATCTGGTCTGGTGACCTGTCATTCACAAAGTTGTGAATGAAGGACCAATACATAAACCCATTATTGGTTGACAGCGTCTACCAATGGGCTTAAATGTACTGTATGCTGTCATTCACTGACAGCACAGTTGGCAGGCAGCCATGGCAGTATGCAGGTGGATTGCGCTGCCCGCAGCTTTCGCACTTGCTGGGATGGGGGAGCAGGGTGGGAGGGGGTGCCTGTGTGGGTGGGGGTCCACTGGACCATCAGGGATGCCTTTGGTCAATGTCAATGCAATTGGGTCGGGTGGGGGTTCCACCAAACTACCAGGGATACATTGTACAGTTTGCAACAAAATGAAATTGGGTCATGGCAGGGTGGAGGGTTCCAAAAGACTACCAGGCTGACTGCTGCTCTTAATGACATTAAGGGATATGGGTGGGGGGGCATTTACTACCAGGGATGCCTGGTGCTATATTTGACATTACAGGGATATGGACTGGGAGGGAGTAGCACTGGACTAGCAGAGCTTCTTGGTATGATGTACTACATTTACGGGGATGTGGGCAGGGGGGACCATTGGCCTGCCAAGGTAGGCAGGCTGCCATGTTGCTGTCTGCAGTATGGCAGCCTGCCAGTGGGTGGCCACCCACTTAAGTCTACTGTTTATAGACTTATCTTTTGGAGGCACATCTTCAGACTTGCTCTGGAGATGCACTTCCAAGGCGGGTTGTGAATAGGGCTACACCCCATATGCATTGGCACGCCCCCTGCACAACCCCTCCAGATGCGCCGCATACAATTATGGGTGGTGTGCAGTGCATATGCGATGCACTGGCACATCACTGCCCTTAAAGAATCATGAGTGGGCGCATGTCTGGGATGCGCCAGCATATCCGTGATGTGCTGGGCACATCTCTTTTGTGAATGCCACCCCCTGGTATTCATCAGATGCAGTATGTGTAATAATGTGTTTGTGGATGTGAACAACCTAATTTACATGCCTCTGGTCATGATGTTCAGAAACAGGCAAAGCAGTCTGGAGCTGAAGTATCTCAAAGTCATGAACATATCTTGTCAGAGGCAGTTACCCTGCCTGTTCCTATAGACTTGCAAGAAGAAATTGATGAATTTGTTTTGAAGAATGAGTGTACTTTCTCAGCACTTTTTTTCTTTTTTTTTTAAGATTGAAGCATGTGCATGTCTGTTTATGGAGAGGTTCATTTCAGAAACTAAGCTTGCTAATCGCTCATAGTGCCATTATTGTATTTCAAATATAGCTCTTTAGCTCTTTACCACCTAAATTGTGATTTTCTTTTTTAACTATACAATGCCCACCCCTGCTTCTATAGATCACACAGACACACACACACACACACACACACACACACTGTTTATAAAACTATGGATGTAGTGTCAACACTCCTGTGACTAGGCCTCTGCTGAATACGCTAGCTGCTGCCAGTAATGAACTTATATTATTGTTGTTGTGGTTTCTGTATACACCATCCCCCATTCACAGACATGTGAAACATATACACAATAGAGTAAATATACCATTTCCCTGATTGCTGTGTTTGTACACATGACTTGCACTCCAACTGTCATGGTATTGCCAGGAACACAATGTAGAAATTCTTAACTGATGAAATATTCACTGTTTTAGACAATTAAGTATGTAAACACACACCACCTTATTGTAATGTTTTACTTTTGTTATGACAACTTGACATAATATTTAAATTTATCTGTGACAATGGACCATTTGTAAAGCGCCACTGACACATTAAAGTAAGTAATTCATCAGGTAAACGTTCCTACATAATGTTTATGGCTATAGCATGACATCTGGCATGCAACCAGTGTGTACAGCTATAGCATGTGACAGACATATGTAGTGTGTATGTTTCAGATGTGTGTGAATGGGGGATGGTGTATGGAGAAAATCTGGAGACTGAAGAAAGGAAAACAACATAATATAATTTCATTATTGGTAGCAGTCAGCAGGCTTAGCACACACTTAGTCAGGAGTATGCACAGTACAGCCATAGTTTTATAAATATATTTTTGATTGCTTTTTTTAGTGTGGTGTGTGTGAAGTAGTGGAGGGAGAGCAATGTATAGGTAAAATAATTGCAACCTAAGTAATATCAGAGTGGGATATATGAGATACATTAATAGCACTATGATCCATTAGCAAACTCATAGTTTCTTACATCAACTTTTTCATACACAGATATTAGCATACCACAATCCTAAAAGAAAAAAAAACTGAGAAGTTACAATCACTGTTGAACAACACATTAATCAATTTATTCTTGCAAGTGTGTAAAAACAGATTTTATATGAAGTGACTGTGGGTCTTACAAGATTTGTACATGAGTTTGACACAGTTCAGTGTCAGTCAGCTTTAATTAGTTTTGAACTTGGTAACATAAGACACAGACATTAGGTTGTCAACATCCACAAACGCACCATTACAGATACTGCAGCTGAAAAATATCAAATTTTGAGTATCTGCTACCCTCTCCCCCACACCCCATGTTTAGTCTGTAAGATGTCTGAACTCTGTAGTATGACCTGAAAACAATTAAGTAGAGCTAAATGTATTTTAAATACTGAGAGTCAAACAACTTCACAAATGGACATATTTGGCACATTGTAAACCTAAAAATTCACTGTCAAAGAAGAACATTTGCCATTGATCTTTAATTGCTCTAAAGAGCCTCTCAAAAGAGGTCCGAACAGCTGCTTGCAGTTACACTGCATTTGTAGTGAATGGCTGCTGTTTTCTATTGCGCTGTTAAATTTTTAATGTATTTATTTTTGTATTCTTTTCTACAGTTATCAAGCTGTGTCTCTGTGCTCAGTAAAACATCTCCTCCTGCCTATAACAACAGTAGTCAATGTGAATTGCTTTTCAACAAAATGTGCTCCAATGTCTATATGATGATAGTACTAAAGTCTTTTCCCCACTCCCCCCCCCCCCAAACACACACACTTACTTAGTGGAAGCTGGGTATTCTTCAGGAAAGCAGAAGACCTCCAGGCTTTCTACAGCTTGTTCTAATCAATCTTTCTCTCCCCCTTCCAGAGCTGAACAGCCCGGAGTTCTCTCTCTCTCTCTCTCTCTCTCTCTCTCTCTCTCTCATCTCCCATCCAAGCTGCAGCCCTGAATATTACAAACTTTCCTCCACCCCCCCCCCAGATGTTTAGTTTGATTACAATTAAGGTCAGTGTGTAAAAGTAGCAGGTTTCTCTGTGCAATTCAATGAATAAATAAAAAACAGGTACTTTTTGCTTTCTCGGCAGTTATGGAAGAGACGTCTGAATAGTTGATTGCAATGGGCATTGCTTATGTATTGAATGGCTACTCCGATCTGTAGCACTATTAGTATACTAGGCCCTTTTTAATTTTCTAAATTATGGCATTGTTTTCTTTACCAGTCAAGCTGTGTCTGAAAGCTCCATAAAACATCCCTCATACCTATTGCCGCAGAATCAAATATGAGACACTCTCCTAAAATTTGTGATACGATCAATTACAAATTATTACGCTGAGGTAATATGCTTCTCATTTGGTGCCATTATACATGGATCCTTTATTACAAACATAGAATAAAAAAGTAATATAAAAATTATACAAATAGGTATAAAAATATATATATAAAATCTACTACTTTTCATTTTCATTTTTATTTTTTATACTTGTAAATCCAAATGAGCAAACTGCCCGTTTTCATTGGAGACAAGTTTAAAACTAAAAAACACACAAAAAATTAACAAACAAACATAATACAAACAAAGCATTCAATCAATAAATACAGTACATAAAAATACGTCATGTTTCTAAAGATAGCCACTGTTTTAACCGTGTCTTAAAACCCTGACAGGAGTTATTATTAACAACTTCTGAAGATACTAACAGATGAATTGGAGAATACTATTCACGCTCTTAGACAGGATTGGGAAAAGGAACTCTAAACTAATACTTAATCTAATAAATGGAATAATAGTTGAAATTTTACACTGAGAGCATGCAAAGAGACAAAGGGTAGATTGGTTCAACACAAAATAGCACATAGATGGCATTACACTCTGGTGAAGTTGTGTGATCAGGGTTTGTTAACAGACTCTAAATGCTGGAGATGCAACCCAGATAACAGCACTATATCCCATATCCTTTGGCATTGTGATAAACTGACCCCTTTTTGGGAAGATATTTGGATGGCATGTCAGACTATCCTTGTGTGTAGTATTCCATACTCACCCAGATTTATAATGCTTGGCATAGATATGGACCTCACTCATACACAGTTAGGTAAGAAATTAGAAATAGAATGAAGTATGGGTTGGTGTGTGTAACGAGAAGTTTACACACACCCGAGGGGTTGGATGAGAGTGAAGCTCATGACTAGCATCTGACCCCTCGGGTGTGTTTAAACTTCAAGTTTACGCACCCCGACCCATATTTAATTTTATATAATTGCTGAGTTTCCCTTTTTTCACCTCAGCAATTATATAAAATACAATTAAGTTGATGCAAGTGCCCAGTCACAGCCTGCTGTTCGTAGTCATCACATTACTTTTTATTCATTTAGCAAGTTTATTTTTTGCTGGGAATTAAAAAAAAAAGAATGTTGTGGTAGGTTTAAAAAATAACCTACCTCCGAATCTGAGTGGCGGTTTAATGTTTCTTTGCTGTTTGGGGAAAAAGGAAGCGGAGAGCGGTCAGCAACTAGTGCAGCGGACGCCTGCGTAGAGTGAGGGAAGCCGTGCGCATGTTTGCCATAATAAACACTTCTTTATTATGGCAAATTATGCTATGGTTTTCCTATAGGGAAAAAAGGGAGACCAGTAATTATATAGAGAATAATGGATAGGTAAGTGTGTGTTATGGATTTTTTTCACACACTCGAAGTGTATGATGACCCATAAAGCTTGAGAGTGAACCTCAAGAGGTTTATGAGGTCAACACACACAGAATGTGTGTGAAAAAAATCTGTAACATCAAACTTACCTATCCTTTATTTTTTATAATTGCTGGTATGGAGGTTTAGACTGTATTTCTAGCAGCTTGAAAGAAAAATACTTTTTTTTTAGCTAAAGTACAGTTTTATTTTTGAAGAAATTGAACTCTACATGAATGAAACACATTTAAAAATACTGCAGTTGAAATAATTTCTGTGAAACAATGGAATGCAACAGTTTTAAAGTCTTTTCTTTGGGGAATGTCATATCAACCGGATTTCGGGTTATTGTCACATGTCATATCAACCCGATTTTGGGTTATTATTGCCTTTGGAGCATAATAACCTGAAATCTGATTGATATGCATTTTTAACAAAACAGTGATCCGGTTGATATTTATGGTCACCAGTAATTATTTTTGCATATTGCTCTGATCTGTGCCAAGAATATAGTATTAAGATATTGGAGACAATCTAAGCCCCCAACTTTTGTGGAATGGCTTAAAGAGCTCTCCACAAGAGTCCATTATGAAAGAATGGCCTGCTGCTCTCTGTCTAGGTTAGAAAAATGTTATGGAATATGGAGCCCTTTTCTAAACTCACAATTTTGTAAGTTACCTCACTTAACTATACATACTTTCATTTAACAATTATATTACTAAACTTGTTGAAAGATAATCATACACCATCCCTATATTTTTTTGTTAATGACTACACCATTGCTAATTTTTGTCCTATGTTTCTTCATTATTGTAGACTATTATTTTATGTTATTTCCTTGTTTGCATTAATGGTTAATCTGCTATTATGACTTTTGAAAACTCAATAAAAAATTAATCGTAAAAAAAAGAATAACAAAGTAATGCCATGGCTTAAACAAACAAAAAATGCGCTTATTGTTTAATCAGCTCTAATATGTCTTAAAACAGGTCCGAACAGCTGATAGCAATGACAACTACCTTTGCGGTGAATGGCTGCTATTATCTGTAGATAAATGTAACACCTCTTAATTATAAGGTTTTACATTTTGAGAAAAAAAACACGAAGCATTTTTGAATACCCACAGAATGATCAGATGATGGATTCTACAACTGCAACCTGCTGAAATGTTGCAACTCACTATAAAAACAACTTTTACATTTTGAAAAAAAAAACACAAAGCACTTTTCAAAAGCCACAGAATGATCAAATGACTGATTCTACAGCTGGCAGTCACTCCCTTAAATAACTCACTGTATGAGAACAGAGGATTTATTTTTTCAATAGCTATGTTACTGTAATTTGAATAGCTACTGTATCTTACAATAGAACTCTTTAATATAAGATTTTACATTTTGAAAAAAAAAACACGGACCACTTTTGAATAGCCACAGAATGATTGGACTCGGTCTGCATCCTCTCAGCAGCCAGCTGTTTTATTTTGTGTTGTAAGAAAGAAAGTAGTGTGTTGTAGTGTGAGCAGGGTTGGGGGTAATAGACAAATAAAGGTCACTATGATACATGGACAGGAGGTAGAGAGATGTGGTTCAAGTTCAGCCCAAGCACTCAGTGGATGAGGACTATCTAGGTGTCTGGTCACATGCTTCCACAGTCCCTTCTCTCTCCTACTTTATAGCAATATGTCAGCATGGCTCCCCTCATGCAGCCCTAAAAATTCATAAATGGTGGCAGCCTATCTTATCTCCAAAATAGTTTGTTTCCTTACTCTGTATTTTGTTTTAACAGCATGTGTAAATCCTATGTACAATACATTTGCCAATGTGAACATTTTATGGCAGAATTTTCTGGATTAAGGGTATATGCTGTTTCTGCTCCTTTTTTTGATCAAGAAGTTATTTTAGTTTTGACAATTTTTTTTAAAGGAAATAAAAAGCTGGCTATTTTGATAGTGATATTGGTTGTTTGTAACAAATCAAAGAAGCCAAATAGTGTCAAAATGACTCTCAAAATGCACCAGAATACATCTAAAATCTGATAGCTTCTGGGGGATTAGACGGCCCCCATACCACCAGCCTATTGGTTGGGGGGACATGGTACAAGGTAAGAGACCCCTCACTTCTAAATTTAGCACTTCACCACTGGATGAAATGATGTTGAAAGCTTTATGTGCATAAAATCTGTAATTCTTGGTATTGCTGCTAATGTTATGCAATGTTTTTCTTGATATGTATTGGGTGTATGAGATTACAATATGTGACATGTTTGTTCTTACTGCAGTCTTTTTTAGAGCCCAGAGTTTACAAGCTGACTCACTCTGTTCAAACACAGCCCCACCAGTGCCAGTGTCCCTCCCCACTCTGCTCTCACCTGTTAATTGCTGGCTCTACTCTCACCCAGCTCTCTAGTCCTGAATTTACAATCTGATGCAATATGTTTGGACACAGCCCCACCAGTGCTGGTGCCCCCCCACTCTGCACGCACCCATTGATTGCCTGCTGTGCTCCGGCCTGGTTCTGTGCTGCATGTAGACAGGACAGCTGACTGGGTCTAATGGGTGGGACAGGAGTGGTGGGGTTAAAAAATTGAGAAGATGGTGAGGGCTCTGATAGAAAGGGCTGTAAACGCTGTTGGCCATGCTCCCCCCTCCCCTCACTTGATGGAAATTCTACAGAAGTGCCTGAAATGTGCTGGCCCAGTGGTGTGGAGGACTGATGCCCTAGTGCCTTCCATCCTGCCATGCCAGTGACCTGGGTTCTGGAACAAAGTCGGGTTGCCAAGGGTCAGGCAGGGTGGTATAGGATTGAGCATATGAAGGCCTGATCATCTCCCAGGCAGGCAAAGTATGTCAGCCAGGCCTTAGATAGCAAGGTATGTCAACCAGGCCTTAGATTAGCAGCAGGCGAAGACTTGGTGGTAATGTATCATGGTCAGCACCAAAGGAAGAAGCTACAGGAATGTCCTGTGTGTGTGCCTCCATGCACATGCTAGACACCCTGGGGTGGGGGCAGGGAGAAAAAGGAAGAAAAATAAGAGTCTGGGCTTAATGATGCCTTGCCTGCTCACTATTAGTTTGTGCCATCACCCAGGATCATGCCTTGATCTGATCAGTATTATTGTTCTGGGGGAAGGATGTCCCTCTCCCTCCAGTCCTGCTGCAATGGAGTATTCATCAAGGGATCTAAGACTGAGCTAGGTCCCATGGAGGAAGTGGCTGGCTTAGGGAAGTGGAGACAAGGCTGATCAGTCATCCCTGGACCCAGGGAGAATAAACATCTTTGCGGAAAAAAAGAAGCATCTGAAGCACCAGAAATTCACTCGCACCCATGCAGGGGGCTTGGGTATAAACCCAGAGCAGCCGCACAGCAGTTGGACTGGCATAGCCTGCACTGAAATGCAAATGGGTAGGTAGTGTAAACACACCTCATTACTTCCATTGTATAGTAATCTCCTTGCCATGAACTCTCCCTGCTCAGCAGATCATTTCAGTTTTTTCCTGCACTGCTCCTGCTGCCTGTGATCAGCCTAACTGCAACCTGACACTCATCCCATCAGCTTACTCCTACTTCAAATGGTTTGACCACACCTGCTGCCCAGTCTGACATTGCCTGGTTCAGCATATTCCAGTGTTTTCTCTTCTTCATACCTGATACCCAGTCCTTCTCTTTCCTCCCTTTAGCTCCAGTTAACTTGTGCAGCCTAATTGTAGGCAGACCTCCCACAGGTTCCAGTTGGTCTTTAAAAACTATAATTCCTCATTTGCCTCACTTTTCCAAATTCTATTAGTGCAGATTCAGAGCCCCTACTCTTTTCATTTTAGTTTTGACATGCTTCTATTTGCTTTTTGAGGGTTCTACCATGATGGTAGTACCACAGCTCCTAGGACAGAAACATAAACATAAAAATCTTGAGCACGGAAACATAAAAACAGAGAAACTGCCAGCAGAAGAAGACCACTGTGTCTGCCCTGCCCTACTTATCTAATGTGGAATGTGAGATCCGTAGTGTTCTTCACTTCTCTTCTCCCTCTTCTATTTTGATACTGTCTATGCCAAACCCATGCATCTGTCCCACCCATGTTTGAATTCCCCCACTGATTTCACACTGGCCACTTATTTCAGTAACTTATTCTACCTTTCCACCACCCTTTCAAATTGAATCCCCTCAAGCATCATGGAATAACCCCTGCTGTGTGTTCCCACTCAGTTTGAACAATTCCCCACTATCCACTGGCTTATCTCATGGAGGGACAGTATTTGTATGTCTCTTCATGCCCCCTTTCTCCCTTCTCACCTCCAGCATGTAGGTATATACAGTATTTATGTCCTTCAACCTCTCTTTGTAAGTCCTTTCCTACTGTACCACGGTCATCATTACTACCCTCCTTTGTACCGACTCCACTCTACCACAGTACTTCTGCCACTGTGTACCTAACCTAGCATGCACTTGACACTGGTTCTCAATTCTCAGAGCACTCCCACTGGACACTGTAGGTCATCCACCCTCAGACTTTCACTGCACCTTAAATATTCATAGTTCTTGTCTCTTAATCTAGCCAGCCTTATCTGTATAAGTAATGCATATCCTGAAAACCCTGCATCCAGTAAATCCTGGATGTTCGGATAGGCTTGTATCATTTTATCCCACTGAAAGAATGCAACTTCCAATTCTTTCTGACATGCCTTCCTCTCCTCTACTACATAGACTTACTAACATGCCTTTCTCTTGCAAGCTGTTTATTCACTTGTGCAAAGCTTTAGCATTCCAGACCTCAGGAGTTGCCCAAACAAGAAGCTTCTAGTTTTTTCTAGTGCTCAAGCTAACCGAAAAAGATTCAAGTTATTCGTAAACGTTTCAGAATCTTAATTTTTCTGGTAAGTTTGCTTGCTTTTACAACTTCTGCAAGTGGGATTGATTCCTTATTAGAACTGAGATAGGACTCACTAGAAAACTAGCAATAGGACTCGCAAGAAATAAGACCTGGAGTTACAAGTCATGGATTTATTTATTTAGCTTTTGTTAACCAGGTAAGTACACTAGACAAGACAATTTGCCTATTTTCAGGTACGACCCGGGAGAGTACAGGAAATGACATACTTACACACTTGGGACAACGTGGTACATAATTAGGAAAAGATTACACGTCATGAGACAACAAGGTACAAGTTAGCCAAAAACAAACTTGCATGTCACATGCGTACATCATAATGTAGAATTCACAAAGTACAAGGCATATGAGGTACATTTAGTTAGAGTAGGTACAGCAGAGTAAGCGATGTGTGCCAGTTGTAGAGCAGTACAAGGTAAGGATTGGTAGCAGCAAGTACAAAACTATCATCTTAAGGGCCAGCTGTTATGCATGAGTGCAAGTGCTAACATATGTCACGGGGGTTTTTGGCACCCGCAGGCTGATGCGAGTTTAAGATGCTTCCATAGGGAAGAATGCAGGCTGCCCTGAGAGGGGGCAACACAGACCTTGGCTGGGAAGGTGTTCCAAAGTTTGGGGGCACATAATGCAAAATCACTTTCACCCATTTGAGTCCTAGTCACAGGTACCTTGAGTGTGGCAGACCCCTGAGACCTAAGGTGATAGGACGAGGGAACAGTTTAGGCCAGCAAACTTGCCACCCCTGGAGGGGTGCCTGTGTTGAGGACCTTTCCTGTGAAGCAACCAAGGACAAAGTCAATGTGCTTTGAGGGCGAGAGCCAGTTTAACTTATTGTAGAGATCACAGTGGTGAGTAAGCCGGGGGGGGGCTGCTAGGGCGAAGCGGAAGACATTGTTGTAGGCCATCGACCACCTGGAGAGATGGGCCTTAGTGGTGCTGGCAAACAACAGGAGCCCATAACATATTTAGGGGAGAAACATACCTCTAGCAAGAGCAATACGCGCAGCCGGCATGAGGTTATTTTTTGCTCTGTAGGCCAGACCCAGTTTACAGTTGACTATTTTGTATATCTTCTGGATATGATGGCCAAGGTCAAGCTGTGGGTCCAACATTACACCAAGGTATTTGAAATTTTCTGTGACTGGAATCAGGATGTCTCCCTTACCGGAAACACAGAACGGCACAGGGGAGGCCTTAATCTTAGCCCGGGACCCAAAGAGCATGGCCTGTTTTTTTTTTTTTTTTTAGATTAAGGACTAGCTTGTGGTTCAGGGTCCATGTCTGAATGTTTCTTAGGTTTTCACTCAGGTGGTGGTTAATGACCCCCACCTCTGGGGAGTGAGACAGGATGACCAGATCATCTGCATAGAGGATTGGTTTACAGTGAGCAGCGGTTGCCGGGAGATTATCAAAACGAAAATGGAGAAGAGCATTGGTCCAAGGACGGAGCCTTGGGGGACCCCCATTGTTACTGGGATGGGACCTGAGAGCTCTTTGCCATATTTAACCCACTGCGTTCTACCATGTAGGTAGTTGGAGAACCAGCTGAGAGCAGCAGTGGATGGACCAATTGACCTAAGCTGCATTGATAGCATGGCATGGTCGACCAGGTCAAACGCCTTCGAGAGGTCAATAAAGATAGCCCCTGAGAGTTTGCCCTGATCCATGGCCTCCCCTAATCCACGATGAAACAGTAACTAGGGCTGAGGAGGTACCATGTCCCTTCTTGAATCCATGCTGTACAAGTACAGGAGACATTATGTCATATGACTGTAAGTACTCTGAGAGTTGCCCTGCCACAGCTTTCTCCAGCAGTTTGCTAACCGCGGATAGGATGGATATGGGGTGATAGTTCTCTATCAGTTTAGGGTTCCCCTGTTTAAGGATTGGGACTACCCTGGCAACCTTCCATATGTCTGGGATAACTCCAGTTGACAGGGACAGATTGAAGATGTGTGCCACCAGAGGGGCAAGCCAGGGGGCACCAAGACTGAGGAGCTTTGGTTCCAAGCCATCTTGGCTAGCACTTGAGAAGGGGGAGAGTCCAGACAGCAGTTTCTGCACCTCTTGTGCCACCACTGCCCTGAACAGAAAGGGTGGGCGGGGTGATGATGGTGCTATGGGCTGGTTGCCGCTGACACCACCACCATTAGGGAATGTCCAGGTGTACTCGGACAGATCAGAAAAATGATGATTGAAGGAGTTGGCAATGGTTTCTGAGTTGTTGCAGCTGGAACCATCAATTATCATATCAGTGGACTCCGTGCTCTGTGTACCACTCACAACGTGTTTAATATTCCTCCAGAACCTTCTTGGATCCCTAGCCGAGTTCAGTAACACAAATTTGCAGAACTCACTCTTGGCTATCCTTATGTTCTTTTTGCACTCATTTCTGAGTTTCCTGTATCTCTGAAAGATAGCCTGGTCAGTCGTGGCCTTAAACTTGGCCCAGCACTTATCTCAAGTGTTGAGGAGGGTCAGGAGACTACCATAAAGCCATTTAGTAGCCATTCCCCTCACCCTCCATCTGATGAGGGGGTCATGTTTCTCCTGCAGGGCCCTTAATGAGATGAGGAAGTGTCTGACAGCGGATGTGGAGTCCTGAGCATTCCATACTGCTGACCAATCAGTGTACTTGATATCATTTTGAAAAGAGGACAGATCAAACCTAGAGTAGTCTCTGATCTGGATGATTTTATGGGGTATTTTCTGAAGTGGTATCCTCCAGACACAGTACACTGGGGAGTGATCAGAGATAGAATCAGGTAGGATACCAGACGAGCTGATCCTATCAGGTCTATTTGTCATGATCCAGTCCAGGAGGGAGCTCTTACCCCCATTTGTAGAGCATCTGGTAGGATCCTTGACAAGCTGTGTCAGACAGAGACTGGCAAGTGATGGTTAAAAGGCTTTGGTGTTGCCACCCAGCCAATTGAGATTGAGGTCACCCAGAATGATTTGCTCATTCTGCCATGTTACTGCGCCAACTGTGTCAAGGAGGCCAGTCAGTCCCTCTAAGCCTCCCTTTGGAGGACTGTAGGTGTATATAATGTGTATCTTTTTTGTCATCCCTAGTAACAGTACCGTGTGCAGTGTCTCACAGGGGGATTGCACAATCTGTTGATGAGGTAGAGCACATAGGTTAAAATGGCTCCTGTAGTAGACCAGAATACCACCACCTCTCTTTCTTCCTGGACAATCACGATGGATGAGGTCATAACCAGGGAAGGCATGTACGGAGTTTGGGGTGGTAGATTTCAGCCAGGTTTCTGTAATGCCAAGAATGTCTGGACTATGATGAGTTACCCAGACACAAAGTTCCATCAGGTTTGGCAGTAGGCTTCTGATATTAAGATGGGCTACCTTCAGCCCTTTTACCCCCGACCAGCCCGCCAGTGTAGGTGTGGACTGGAGTAATGGTCCTGGGTTTAGTTCTATGTCCCCTGCTAGCACAAGGGTCACCAGAATAGATGCCTTAATGGGGGAGATCTATCCTTGTTCTGTGACTCCCGGTCATGACGTCTGACCTTTCGGGCAGGTCTCAGAAGGCTCCTCAGGTTAAGACCACCGAGGACCCCAGTCAGGGGTGAGCCCTCTGCTAGAATGTTTGAGAAGATAAATTCAGACTCCACCGGTTGGACACACGTACACCAGGGGTCTCTTTTCAAGAGGTCCCCTGCCCTTGAGATCCAGGGGATCCATGATGCAGTAAGGATCACAGTAGCTATAGTGCCCAGGAGTAACTGGCACAGGACTAGCTTTGATGGGAGCTCAGGGAGTCCCATGATTGCCCCAGTACAGATGTCCGGCTGAGACAGGATGGGGATTTCCACCATAGGTCACCAGTGGACACAGGACAGTGCCAAACGGGTATTTAGTAGCCTGGCAAGTGGCAGGAAATAGATTATTTGTACCTTACTGGACACTTATCTCAAGTACCTCTAGTGTATTCTTTTGTGATAAAGACAGTTAGCTGACTAGTAGAGTCATAGAGCTAGTATTAATCCTATGGGAGACGTCAGACATAGGTTTGAGCAGGCACTTAAACAGATCAATGGGTACAGTGCCACCTTTCTGGCACGTGCCTAGTTTGCCCCCAAGAATCCAGAGAATTACCCTGCAGGTTTCCCCACCACGAGACTAGAGGATACCATGCAGGTTAACAGTCTAGAGGCAACTAGATTTATTTTGCATGCATGTGATAGGCAGATAGGAATAAAGATTATGCTGGCAGTGATTACTTCCACAGGCATGAGTTAGGCTTAACAGGATGTAGTTATACTGGTACACAGCAGACAGACTGGTTTGAAAAATATCAGTTACAAATAATGCAATAAGACAGGCTGTAAGTTGAATACACCAGCAAGAGGAGATCACCACTGTGAATTTTATCACAGGGTTCAGACTGTCAGACAGTTAGCACGTACTCCATATAAAAGATAAACTGGATTTCATGTCCATCACATGTTGCTTAACAGGTTAACATGTTGCTTTACTGTCCAAGGCCTTCCTCTTTTATTCCAAATTCTGAAGTCTTCATTTCCACTTCACAACTCTTGTGCTCTGGCTGATGTTAGCCCTTCAAGTAAACACCCATGGTACACAGTCCCCAAAATCCTGATCCCGCAGTCCCACTAACTGGACAGACCTTAACTGTTTGTGGCAACCACTGATAGGCAATCTCTTTTCCCCTGCCCAAATTTGTTGCTTGTTGCTTCCTGTAGGACACTTTCTTACTGCCCCTGAAGTTTTGTAAGCTTCTTGGTTTTCCCACATCACACAGGTTGTCAGTTACTTTGGCCATGATTAGGTTATTATAACACAACAACGTGTTGTGTTTCCTGAATTTGTTAGGTCCTTATTGCTGCCTGACTTTCACTGTCTCTTCAGGTATGTAACTTTATGATTCAGCTAGTACCTAATTCTATTAAACCTTCAGAGCACCCCTAGGACACCCAGCACCTCTGCACACTCCATGCTATACCTACTTTACTCAAATACACATGGCGAATACCGGATAGGCAGCTAAGCACAACCAGTGTGTTCTGCCACAGAGGAGTTCTGATTTCCCTCTGACCTCAAGAGTGAAGCTTTAGAGGTCTGTGGAAATCAGAACCCTGAGGTGGCAGAACACACTCGTTGTGCATAAAGTTTCTCATCCTGTATTTTTGATAGTGTATAATATTATGTGAAATTTTTGTGTAGTACCCCAAAGATTGCCAGCAAGCACACCTCAGAAACCTCAGGGAGGGAAAGGGTTAACCTCCACCCACCCCATGCACAGCCAGCCGGCTTGCTGACCAAGCTAGCTGGCTGACCACTTCTCATCCCTATCCCCCTGCCCCCGTCACACTGGATCCTTTGTCCTGGCCAGGAAAGGGCTCTGGCCAGTGCCTAAAAGGGCCATAAATCAGCCCATGGGGCTGCCCCAAGCCCCAGGGACACACCAATCTGGCCAGAGGTCAGGTCCACCACTACACTAGAAAGGGTCTTCCCTGCTAGCCAGAGGGCAGTTCAGGACTGGGTGGCTGACAGAGTGAAGAGCACAGGAGTACAATGCCTGGAGGCTTACCTTAAACTCAGGTCCATAGCTCCTTGGTAGCTGCTCCTCTGTAGCCAGTGGTCCTCGGGGTCTCCAGCAGCAGTTGTTCCCTAGCTCCACAGCAGGTCCAGCAGCCTTTCAGATGGCCAGCAGCAGCCAGATCCATCAGGCAGGCTCCCTTTAGTGGTCTGCTCTCTAAATTTGCAGTTTTTGTTTGGTGTTTCCTGGGGTGTCCTGTTCCTGGGTACTTAGTAGTGCACCCTGCTAGGGGTGGCCATCACAGTCCCACTGTCCTTTCCTTTGTTCACTGCCTCTGACGCCAGTGGCTGGTCGGCAGACCATTGTACTGCCCAGTTTTTGCTGGAGTGGCATGTTCTTTTTTTGGTATATTTAACTTTTTCACTGCTTCCCCTCACCATTACTGCTGGCTCCTGTGCCAGATGTGCATTGGGGTAGTGCCTCCAACCTGGTTTTTGTCCCTTTATTTTTTCTTTCTTTTATTTTATTCCTTTCCCTCCTCTGCCCTGCTGTGGGCTCTCCATGTGGGGTTTTCCACTTTTGGCCACCAGTCAGCCATCGCAGAGCTTGCCCCGAAATCCCAACTGACGCAGAGTTCTTCCTCATCCCTCCCCAGTGGCTAGTTGTTTTTTTGTTGTCCCAGTTTTCTGCCTCCAGATCCCTCTCGCAAGCACCCACAGTGCTACAGTGGTCATGGACTCCCTGCTGTTCTGTAGTCTGTGCCGCATTGGAGGAGGGGACAGTTTGGAGGAGTGGACCACGAGGTGTGCCAGTCAAGAGCATCTGGGTGAAGATCAGTGCCAAGACCTCTATAGTTCTGTCCCAGCGGCTGGGGCTGAGTAAAAGGGACATTGGGAGAGTGTGTGGCTCCCCAACCTTCACCATAAGCACCACCAGCAGTCTCCTGGACAGCAAAGGACCTGGACCAGGTGGTAGATGGGCAGCAAGCCAGGACATTTTTTGTACTTAGTGCCGGAGATGCCTAAGAGGGGAAAGCAGGGACATAAAGGAAAAAGTGGGCAAAGCACCCACCGATAGGGAAGAACGGGGGCACCACAGAACATGAGCTCCAGAACAGCTAATTTTGGCATCAAATCAGTGCCCCAGTAGTAGGGGATGGGAAGAGAAGGCTAGCGTGGGCATAAATAGGGTGGGGAATTGAGGATTTGTGCCGAGAGGGCAGGGGTGGGGCCAAAAGCACAGGCTCTTTTGGTTATGCATAGTGGCAGAGCTAAGTCCAGACCCACGCTAGCAGGAGGGCTGCAGTCCTAATTAATATTCATAAATGGGCAAGCTTGGCATAGGAAACCTCTCCTACCAGGCTTGCAAGCCAAAAGAAAAAGGTTCCCTCAGGCATTTTGAGGGCCGGTGCCCTATTCAAGAAGGTCACCCAGAGGCCCGAGCCTTTCACCCTGGGACCCCATCCATCCCCCATCAGCCATTCCATTTTTCCCCCTGGACTGCTTGCTGAGGGCTGGTGCGACATGCAGACTGAGGGCAAGGCCAGGCCTGTGCTGCACTGCACTGCCTGCTACCCGGACCCTGGCTGTAGGTGGACACAGTACCTGGTACAACAAAAGTTTTACTGTATAATTGCCATTTTAATGTCTCTCCCATAACTGTACCCCAGGAAGCAGGTTGCCTTGAAAGGCTGGACTGTTTGCCTCAGGTCATGACCTAAAGTAATGCAGGGCCTGAACTGCCTGCCCTGCACCCACCAAAGATTGCTATTTGCACCAGGGCTGGACTTGTTTGCCCTGCACTTCAACCAGTTGGTTCCTGAACTTTTCCACATTGGGATTTGAATTGCCTGCCCCACCACCAACTATGATCACCTACATCAGTCCCCTTCACCCCAGACTAAACTGTTGCCTTGGGGAAGCGGATGGGCTGCCCAGCTATTGTAGTCTCGCCTCCTGAGCTATTTGCCCTATGACAGACTGCAATTGCCTGCACTGTTAAGTTCAAGGGCTACCTTTCTTCTGCATGACCCTGCCTCCAGTCCCTTGCTCCCAGCCTGCCAATGACCTCCAAAGATGTGAAAGACTGCAGTAGCCAGAGCGGTGATAGATAGTTCCATAGTACAGTCGGTGCAGGAGCCACCCAGGCTCAAGGTAGTGAGGTCCCCTCCACAGTACGGTGGTCAGAAAGTTGCACCAATGTTATTTTGCTTTTCATAGGTGTCCATAGCTCCCTTCTTTGGCTGGGTGGCAACCCATCAGCAGCCTTCCCAACAATCCTTCATCACAGCAGAAAGATGGCACCTGGACAGGCTTCCATCCCTTCATCCACTGCATGTTCAGCTTCCGGACCAACCATCATCCTTTATCTTCTTCACCTCCCTCATCTTGTTGCTTCCACCTTCCCTGCCAGCCAATTAGACTATTCAGTTGATAAGGTACTGTACTGACCATCCCCGGAGCTAGCTAGCCACTACTTGCTCCTCACCAAAATGACTGCTCCTCTTATTGGACTGTCATCCCATAGACTGGTGTATTGTTAATTACCCTTAGCTAAGGTGGTTAGGTATTGGTTAAGCTACTACTGACACCATCTGCAGACGTAGGGCACTAGGTGACCCTTTTAGAGTGTATATTGCATATCTATATCTAAAACTGCCTCTCCATAAATCTACTGTATTTTGCACTCATATAGGTGAATTCCATAAATAGAATTGTGTAGTGTATGACAATCACTGTAAATGCCTTTGCCTTGTATATTGTACCCAAATAAGCCATTATTTTTTCCCAGCCTAATAACTGGCTGTTGCAATAAAAAGCTATCTGTTTGCACCTGAAACCATTGTGCCTGCCTCTCCTTGAAAAGAAGTGACGAACCACCCTCCTAGGTCTGGTCACCACAACTACATTGTGTTTTTTATCTTCCACAATGAAACTTACTTGTGCATTCTCTAGCGGCTGTACAATGCTGTTCTACGACAGAAGGGTACAATCACATTCCATAACATTTGAACTATGGTACAACAGCATTTTGAAAAGGATTGCTTTCTACATAGAACAATGCTCTACTATACACTATAACAGGGATCTGCAACCTTTCCAGGACTGAGAGACGAATACCAGATAACCACAAAATTTCCAACCACAAAATAAAAAATTTTTAGATGTGGTCATAATTATAATGCATAACTATGTGACCGACATTCTCCAAACGTACTATTTTATTAACAAATGTAAGTTATTTTGTCAAAAGAACAACACAGACTACTAGAAGATGTATTTACAGCTTTTATTTAACAATAAATAATTTTTCTGTGCAAATGCATAAACCTCTGGTTATAAAAAAATCCTTCTTCTCAAAATACAGACAGTACTGTTCAGTCATCACTTTTTCTGCGCAAATGCATAAACTGCTGGTTATAAAAAACAGTCAGTCACCACTTTTTCTGTGTCACCAATTTTCTGTCCAAATGCATAAACTGCTGGTATTAAAAAAAAAAATAAATCCCTCTTCCCAAAACACAAACATTATTGTTCAACAGACTGCTCTCAGATTAGTGAGATTTCTGCCCTTGCAGACCTTTACTCAATTTTTCAACATTTGGCTTAGAGTTGGTCAGTTTTAATCGGGTACAAACATCCAACGATCCATCACTGAGCTGAGAGTGGAGTGCGAGAAGACAAGTTTGTAAAGTTAGGTGGACCCAAAAACTGAAAACATGCCAAAAGCAAGTCTCTTCATGGTCTTTAAATTATCTGGGAGTACCGTCCAAACTTGAAATATTAGCCTATCAATTGATGGAAGCCTGTCCATCTCTGCCCATGAGTGTGCTACTGCTAGTCCTGCCCTCCTTCATTCTAGATTTTCTAGCTGTGCATTTAAGTCTCCAGATTTTACCAGCCAATGTGGGACTCTTCAAATTCAGCCACTTCCATCTCTAAGCTAGCAATGGAGATGTTAAAATGGTCCAGCTGCATTTCATCAAGATTTGATTGATATGAATATGTCACAAACCTGAAGGTGAGTACGTATTTTCTAAGCTTCTTAAATCTCATGCTGAAGGTTTTGATCAGTCCACTGATGGCTTCATCAAGTACTGCAATGTTCATTGTGAACCTGTGTTCTCTTGTTTCAATGTTTATTTTAAAATTTACAAAGGTATTCAAAATGATGTAGTGTCCCTATTTGTAGGTCTTTCTGGAACACTTTCAGTTTTAAAGAGAATGTCAGGACCTGTTCACACAAGGAGAAAACAGCATTGCTCCATTCTTGCAGATCAAGATTCAGTTGATACAATTGTCCAGTGAGATATACCAAAAATAAAAAATTCTAAAGCCACAAGCAGTTTGAAAGTTATGGGTGAACAGTGCCCTTCTCCTGTAAAAACTGTTTGATTTCATTCAAGCAGTCTACAAACTGTTTCATGACCTTACCTCTGGCATGCCAACGAACATTGTTGTACATCAGTAGGTCAGAATATTGTGAGCCCAGCTCTTCCAGTGGTTGTTTGAACTAGTGATGATTCAGAGCCCTGGCAAGAATTGTATTTACAATTTTAACAACAAATGCCATCACATCTGCCATCTCCTTTCCAAAGGACTGGGCACATAGTGACTCCTGATGGAGAATACAATGAAAAATAATAATTGGGCATTGGAGTTTCTCCTCGCGTAATCTTACAAGTCCCTTGTGACATTCTGTCATGCTGGGAGCTCCATTAGTGCAAATATTTACAATTTTGTCAAGGGCAGGTTCTCCTTCTGGAAATACAGACAGCACTGAAGATGTCCTCTCCTCTAGTTTGTAGCTTCAAGGGGACAAAGGGTCACTAGTTCCTCCTTTATTCCTGACCCACAAACAAAACAAACCATTATTGCAAGTTGTGCTGTGTCCTTGATGTCTGTGGATTCATTATGGGCCAAAGAAAGTAAGAAGATGACCCAATAGCCGACACTGTCTATGTACCAATACCTTTCACAGTCTGAGAATCCACATCATGACCATTTTGTGTGCATGACCCTTCACAGTCGTTGCTGACATTGGCAAATCCTGAATCTGGCGAATAATGTTGTCATTTTCTCTGAAGTCAGCAAACAAAAATGGAACCATTTCCAGAAGTACATCTTTCCCATATTCTCCATCTGTGAAAGGCTTGCCTGCACGAACCACCTGCAGAGCTCCAATGAAGCTGGCTATTGTCAAATGACTGGCAGATGATGACCAAGACATCAGCACAGTATGCTCCTTCCCCCAGTTTCTTTTCCAGCTCTTCAAAACCCTTCCTTCGTGTCTGCCCTTTAGGTTATTTGCTTGCAAACGATGCATGTTTTGTCATGAAGTGACGCTGGATATTTGACTTCTTGTGTGCGGCAAGAAATTCTCTACAAATCGTGCAGAATGGCAGTCCCTTTCTACCGGAGAAGCCATAACTTCCTCCACATGTCAAAGTGTGCTAAAATTGCTCTACTGCTATGCACTTTATTGCAACTGTTTATGTCTACATGCTCTGGGCCTTGGTGTATCCTTCCCTGTTTATCAGCCTTGTCTTGCTGTCCTCCCCTGGGCTCTGATTGTATCATATTGTTTTGGCCCTCATAACCATCTGTATGGCTGTACCACTGCTGAATTATCCGTTTCTGCCATGCATTGCCATAGCACTGCTGTACAATTGTTAAATGCTGTTCTTTAATCATATTTTGAGATCATGTATTACCGTTCCTCATAAGCTCTGCAATGAAATGTATTCTCACCATGTGACTTCTGTCACCATGTCTGTAACCCTCCCGAGTCATGCCTGAAAATAGGCAATTCTATTGCCTAGCGTGCCTACCCGGTAAACAAAAACTAAATAAATAAGCAAGCCATTTATCTTGAAAGGTCCCATTCTCATCAGCAATCTTTCTTTTTTTAACTGGATGCTCCATGTTTCCTTGAAACGTACACCAACGTTGCAACACTTTCTGAATAGAGGCCACAAAAGAAAAAGACATCAGAAAACCTATAACTCTAATTGTCATGTGGCAGGAAGTATGTCATAAAAAGGAACTCCACAACTCTGAGACACTTGAGGCGACAACAAAAACAAAACTCAAACAAAAAAAGTATAACTCTAATAAAGTCATGTGGCACAAAGAACAAAAAAAAGGAACTCCACAACTTGAGACACCTTCTGAAGAAAGGCAACAACAAGAAAAACTAAACCTCTTTAAGAAAGTCATGTGACAGGAATTATTTCACAAAAGGAGCTCCACAACTGGCTAATATGCATTCTAAGTTTAGCGCAGTGGTTTAAGGCTCTGAGCTTCAAATCTGGTGACATCCAGCAGACCAGACCTAGGTTTGAATCCCACAGCTTCCACTTGCAGACTGTGTGACCCTGAGCAAGTCACTTAACTTCCCTGTGCTCCCAGGTAGCACCTGTAAAAAGCTTTCAGCTTAGTGTGCTAGTTCTGGTTAAACAACTAACAAAAAAAAAACTAGAAAAGATCCCACCACAAACACACAAGTGGGATCCTAAGTTGCAGTCACATACATCATATCCACAATTTAAGTACAGGACATCACAGATTGGCAGAATGCCCAGACCTCCACTGGAGAGGAATGTGGGTGAAGCAGAAGCCCGGCGGCTGCCACAAGTTAGGGCAGGGAGAGCTGCATGTGGCTCGGGAAATGTAGGTTGCTGACCTTTGCACTATAACAACCTATTTCCATGGAATGTGAGATCCCTACCTGGCAAACCAGTTCCTTGCAAGACTTCCAATCAACTTGCCTGAGGCTGCCCAACACATGATCACAACTTAGACACTGTCCTGTTTTCAGCACTTCATCCAACTGCTATTTATTCCAATGTACTGTATTTCTTTATTTTCTTTTCCTTCCTTCCTTCCTTCCCTTCCTACACACTTGAGGGATCTACAGCCAATATTCATACAATATGCCATGCCCACATGGAAGATGTTCATTATTTTCTAACTGTGTAGAACCCTCATGTTGGAAGTTCTTTAATATTTGACTCTGCTTCAATTCCATATTCTTTCTTCCATGTTTGTTCATGGCATCCATTTCCATATCAACATTGAGTTGCACCATGCACATAATCAAACGGCACCTTTACAGATTACAGCAACCTCCTAAAGAATTAAAATATTACTGACTGCAGCTTAACAAATCCATATGGCAATTTCTTGCTTCCTCTAGTAATTCTGCATATTTTACTACCAGGCCTACATATACTACCTTCTACCCCTTTACAATATCAACCCTTAAATATTAGATGTTCACCTTCCCTTTGTTGTCATGAAATTCATAAGGAAGCTTTTTTTTTGCAAATGAAAGTTTATTTGGCCACGTTATACTGGATACAAAAATAAATACAGGGGATCTGGTCATATAAATCATATAAAATTCATTATCAGTCATTGTTCCTGTCACTATAAACAACCATATACAAAAATGTATGAGAATATTAAATGCTTGCACTAATTTCCTGAAATAATGACTTACATGATGAATATGTAAATGTAGGCAAAAGTATGGAAGTAGATAAAATCACTAGCTGACCAGTTTTCTATTTTCTGATTGTCCTCTGATCCCCCTCCCAGAAATAAATCTCTCCAGAACTATTTCTGTTAGATGCATGCTGGCAATATTTATTAAAGGCACACAAGTTATATATACATTCCAACTTCCATTTCAACAGTATACAGTACAGTACAGTACCACCACAACAATTCATTCTGTTTCTTCTTTCTGGAAACCTTCTGCCGACTTGATCCTCTCCTCCTTGCTTGTAGCGCTTCGGGGTCTGGACACCATCTCATCTGGCCTCCCCCCATCATCACCAGAACTAGGTACCCCCCCTTTGGTACCACCACCACTTAGTACCACTAGTAGGTACCCCCACTTACCTGGGTCCAGCCCACACAGGGTCTGTTCCCGGTCCATATCCCACTAAGTCCGGACACGTGATCCAGCACCTAGTATCTATCCCTTCCCCCTCCACTTCCATGCCTGGGTTCCTCTGCCCCCAGCTCATGCTGTCTACCCCTTCCCCCTTCTTCTGACCCCCTTTCTCTCTTTTGTTCCCCCCTTTTTCTTTCTTCCTTTTGTTCCCCTTTTCCCTTTTCATGTCCTTTTTGTGGGCTACCTGTTGCCCACCAGACCCCTGACAGCCCCCCATGACCATAGGCTGACCTCCTGCAGCTCCCCAACCCCATTTCAGGGTCCGAGGGACGCATTTATACCCTCAACTTCCTGTGCAGTGCCAGCCAGCGGCAAAACACTCTACTTAGTGCAGGGTGGGTGGTGGGAAATATCCACAAAAAGAGGGGACCAAAAGCTCTGCAGGCTCTTACATTGCCCAAGCAGGCCCCACCTCTCTGGCCCCTCCCCTTGACCAATTGGGAAGCTCTCTTGTCCCTAGTCATTTGACCCTCTTTGACATCCCATCCCCCTTCCCTTTCCTACTTTCCTATGCCCTCTCCCCTTTGCTTTTCTGGTAGAGGGACATTAGACAAACTGGCCTGTCTTTTATTGACAAGCCTGATTGTCCTCTGATCCTCTTCTTCCCAGAAATAAATCTCTCCACAACTATTTCTGTTGGATGCAAGCTGGCAATATTTATTAAAGGCACATAGAAACATAGAATTTGACGGCAGATAAGTACCGCTTGGCCCACCCAGTCTGCCCATTTCCCTACCTAATGGATAAACTGCAGATCCTAGTTAACCAGCAGCCTACTTCTTCCTACCCCAACCCCCTTATGGAGGGCACGCAAGTTATAGTTACATCTCAACTTCCATTTCAACAGTATACAGTACAGTACAGTACCACCACAATAATTAATTCTGTTTCTTCTTTCTGGAAAACTTCTGCCAACTTGATCCTCTCCTCCTTGCTTGTAGTGCTTTGGGTCCAGACACCATCTGATTCAGCCCCTCCATCATCACCAGAACCAGGTACCACCACCAGGTACCCCCCCCCTTTGGTACCACCACCACCACTTAGTACCACTAGCAGGTACCCCCACTAACCCGGGCCCAACCCACACATGGTCTGTTCCCAGTCCATACCCCACCAGTTCCGGACATGTGATCCAGCACCTAGTATCTATCTCCTCCCCCCTCTACTTTCATGCCTGGGTTCCTCTGCCCCAGCCCGTGCTGTCTATCCTCCCTCCCCCTCTCCTGACCCCCTTTCTCCCTTTTGTTCCCCCTTCCACTGATCCATCTCCAGCATGCAAAGGATGATGGGGCTCCCCCCTTGAGGGCTAGAAACCCTGGTCATTCCCTCTTCCTTAGTACCCCTACCCTCATAGCTCATGCAGCCCTCCATAAGGGCACTTGCCCCATGTCAGGCCTGCCCCTCCCCATGCCTCTGGCATGTCCACCTCATCTGCTGTGTAGGCATACACCCTCCCTTATGCAATGCACCTGAGATGAGACCTGACCCCCCACTTTTTCCCATCCTTGCCCACCACCCCCCCCAGGCCATTGCAGCCTGGCCAGCACCACTTAGGGGTGCAGCCCCCGGTGCCCCTACATGGCTATTCGTGCCTGCCCCCTTTTCCCTTTGCTCCAAAACCCCTTCTCCTCCCCTTATCTTGCCATCTCCCTTTTTGTCTGATACCCTCCGGCGGGGCTTCACCTAGCCCCCCGACCACTGGCCACCTATCTGGGCACCACCTGGCTTGTGCTGGGCCCTATTAGAGGTCACTTCTTTCCTTGTGCCTCTCCATATCTAGTGCCTGTTCCTGGTCATCATTGCCCCAGCATACCCCCCAAGATGTGTTGCATGCCACCATTTCCTTTTTGGCACCCCTTGCCATGCCCATGGGGCTCCCCTAGCCCCCCAGCTCTCAGCTGCCCCTTCACAGCTCCATATGTATTGACCCCCCATGACCAGGACCTTGTGGGCGGCATTCTTTACCTTGTCTGCTCCACTATATGTCAAACCTGCCCCCACAAGCCCCTACTCTACAGGGTGGGTGGAAGCTTCAACTCACCCAGTACACCATGGTTTTTGAACCTTGCTGACCCATACCCTGTCAGCTCCACCTAACTACAGTGCCATGACCTGGGTCCTCAGGTTTCCCTTCCACCACTTGGGCTTCCCAGTTCCTGCATGCTCCTCCACTTCTCCTTGAGGCTTCCCCAATAACCCCCTGCAGTATAACTTGAAACAGTTTGCAATGGCCTGGATTCCTTAATTGATCCTGCCCTCCTGCTCAGCAACCTCTTGCTAGTGGACCTACATGTCTGGTGTGCATCCCAGTTTTTTTCCCTGCAGTTCACACCACATGGGATTCAGGAGTGGTACACCCTTGCTATACCCAGCTGTCAGTGCCCTCCTCCCTCTATTTAGATAGGTGCACCACCTGGTGTAATAGATGGATCCATCTCCCTTTATTGCCGTGGCTGGCTAGTTTTACACAAGGGCAATAACCTTCATCATCCTGCTGGTCACTGCCTTCCTGACCTGCCTCCAATCATTCTCTGGTTCCGTTTCCTGCTGATCAGCTGGCCTTCCCCACTGAATCTCCGTTCTCATCTCATTCAGGCTCTCCTTATCTCCTCCTGCCTGTCTGATCTGCCCTCCCCTCTCTCTGGTGCATCGAACCCTTTTGGTCATCCCTGACATTTCCCAGAGTAATACCTTTGTTCCAAAATCCCTCAGGGTTCCTTGCTTCATGGATCCAAATCCCCCCCCTTGCAGAGGTGGGTACCAGCCCCCTCCTCCCTGCGTGAAGAGTGCCCAACCAGGTGTGCCCAACCTTGGCCCGGCCCAATTTTGTATAAACCTGTCCTGTCCCAACTTGAGGGACATGTCACACCCATGGGCCTATGCTTGACCACCACAGCCCCATGATTTCTGCCTGCTGGCACTAACCTCCATCAGCCTGCTGCCCTTCCCTTAGCATGTATTCACGGTCCTTGATAACAATGAAGGTGGATGGTCTCCATTAGCCTATACCCCAACCCCCTGTCCGTGTTCTCCCCTTCCACCATGTTCTTCCCACTCAGGATCCTAGGGGCCTCTCCCACTTTGCTACCCCCTTCCTTTCTACCTGGGGAAACGCACAAACATACGAAGAAGCCAGCCAAGAAGGTCATTTGGTCTATCAAGTCTGCTCGTATTGCAGGGTCCTCAGCTTGAGCTAATGTCCCTGCCCTCCCCACTCCTCCCATACTCCCTACCCATGATTCTTCATGCCAAGGGTCAGCCTCAGTTGGGCATGCCGATGCCAGTGGAAACCTTGGGCCTCTCACATCCATGACTCCTGGTCATGCAGTCAGACCCAAGACCGCTGTGCCTCATGCCCCTTGAAAGTAATTAATGAGACTGTATTGCCTCTTGCCAGTCAATCCTTACTAGCAAGCTTTCCTCATCTGCCCATGCTCCATACCAGCCGTTGATGTAACTGGGTCTGAGAGCCTGGCCTGGCAGCGGTAGTGGTACTGTGCCCACTGGCAAGCCTGACTACCTCTGACCCCTACAGTAGCTATAATATCAGATTGCTGCTTACTGCAATACAAGTACAATCTAATATCAGCATTGTCACTTTTTATTTATTTTATTTATTTACTTTTTAAATTGGAATTACCATCTTTGAGCTAAAGCTCAACTGACCAAGGATCCTCAGCACACAGAGGGTGGGGGAAATATCGAGTACCTGGATAGTGGAGAAAACAGAAGCAGTTAGTAGGCCTTGCCAGTCCCTTTATGGCCCCTAGGTTTAGTCCTGGTTCTCTATGTACAACTGGGAAATCCCAGCTATTCAAATCCAACATGTAGCCATGGTTTTTACCCAGCTCACCACCAGGTGTCTCGAATGGCTAAAATAATAATAATGATATTTTTATTTATATAGTGCAATTCGAAACAACAAAGCACTTTCCATCAAAATATTGAACAAATCACAAGAATACATCAGACTTCCAGTTAAAATTCTCCTAGATGTCAGCTTTATCTAATTATATCATCATCAATTTAAATTCTCAGAAACATCCGATATTAAAAAGGTTGTCTGAAGATTAAGCAGTCTGCCACCCACCATAACAGTAAATTTCTTTTTTGACTCATCCTTTTGGTTTTGTTTTAACAGAATTCCAGAAGAAGAATTAACCCACCCATGTTTTACCAGAGAAAGCTATTCAGGATGCTTCCCCCCCCCCTTTTTTTTTGCAGTTCAAAGTTGTTTTCAGGTTTTACAGTTGTAGAGAGAAGATCCATAAATATATGTACGAAGACATTAGGATAATATGCAATGATAAACAGATCAACTATCCCCAACCCCCTTCCCTCCCTACCCTTACCCACCCATACACACAGAGCCTTACCACATAATATAACACAGTCTACCAATAGTAAAATACCTTTAGGATGACTGGAGAGAATACAAAGCATCGAGAGGACCCCATATTTTTCGGAAATTCTTAGGCTTATTATGTAGTCTAGCAATTGTCTTCTCTATTCTAAGATTTGCCAATAATTCTTATAACCATTCAGTATAAAGGATTTAAGTTGTATCTTTCCAGTGCCTCAGGACCAATTTTTTGACTGACATAGCAATGAGTGTTATATAATATTTTCTGTTAGCAACTGAAATGGAGGAAAAATGCCCCAATATACAAATTTCCATGGTAAATAGGTCTGTGAGGCCTAGTAAGGGGTCAACATTCGACATGATAGTTCCTCTCTGGAATGCTATCTTGGGGCATGTCCAAAAAATATGCAATTGAGTACCCTCATCCTGAAGGCATCATGTGCATGTGGGAGATGGAAGCAGTCCTAGTCTAGCTAATTTATGGGGGGAGTAATAGAGGTTAGTTATGTAGAATTTTAAATTGTGTTAATCGGAGCCTGTCTTGTATAACAAATTTATGACAATTCTGCCATAGAAAAGACCAGTTGATCTCTACATTGGGAAACAAAGAGGACCAGTATTGTTGGAACAAAACTGTCAGGCCATTTCCAAACATGGATCACTCCCTACATTTTGGCTGCAGCATGAGGTAGGCCTGCCAGGGGGGTTAGTTCCATTAAGCAAGACAAATTTGGGATTATGGGGGGAACATTTCCAAAAACCTTCAACAATAAATGTCTTAGTTGAAACACTTTAAAAATGGCAGAGTTTGAGATATGAGCTTTGTTCAGAATTTCAGGTGATGAAAGCCATGAATTACCATCTTTCACGAAAAAGGTAATAGGGTAATCACCTTGTTGAGAGATCCATTTCAATTGGAGAGGTTTACCATCTATTGTAAGGTTAGGGTTCCCCCACCAAGGTTGAGATGGATCTACTGTGTGTCTGTATTTCAAAAAAGAGTAAAGTTGGGAGTGGATTTTAATGGATAATGCGATGAGATTGCATTTTAATAGTGGGGGCAAAGATTTTAGGTTAACGTGTAAAAGTGAAGTAGGGGATAGCCTATGTTCTTGTATAAGGGTGCCTTCTATTTTAAGCCATGTTGGTGTGAATGAGTGTGGTACTGGGGGGTTCAGGTGTCATCCAACGCAAGTACTTACTTGCATGACTGGCCCAATAGTATAGGCCTATGTGTGGTAGACGCAACCCACCTTTTATTTTCAACACTGTAAGTTTGTTATAAGCTATCCGGAGCCTCTTATCTGCCCAGAGAAAGTCTATGAATATCTTGTGTATCTTTTTAAACCAGATCAAGGGCAACCGCACATTCGAAAGATTAACTGGGTAGAATAAAGGGAAAACATTCATTTTGATTATATTTATTTTCCCCCAGAGAGAAATAGGGAGTAGTGACCATCTCTTAAGATCCTATCTAATGATAGTTATAAGCGGGTCTAGATTCATTTTTATAAATCTATTTGTGTCCCTAGAAAGAATGATTCACAAATATCTCGGGGAATTGGGTTGCCAAGCAAAACCCATGGTTCAGACAGCTTGCTTCAACACTTTGTGATTCAGGGGAAAAACCACTGTTTTATCTTTGTTTAGTTTATAATTAGACATAGTGCTAAATTCCTCAAGGATTGAAAGCAAGGCAGGAATAGAGGTACTGGGGTGAGATAACTGAAGGAGCAAATTGTCTGCATAAGCCGATACCTTAACTAACTGGTGATGGATGGTAATACCCTGTACGTCCAGACTATCTGTAATCCTACGAATAAGGGATTCTAAATAAATATTAAATAAAAGGGGGGATAATGGGCAACCTTGCCTAATCCCAGCATGTAGAGGGAAGGTTTTAGAAACCAGTCCATTACAAACAACTCGTGCCATCGGGGCATTATAAAGCACTCCTATCCATTCTACAAATTTAGGGGAAATCCAAATGCCACCAGTGACCACAATAAAAAAATCCAATCCACTCTGTTGAATGCCTTCTCGGCATCCAGGGAGATCAAAACAGCAGGAAAATCGGCATCCCTGGAAGCAGAGAAGACACGCGCAAGAGTACGAAGGTGGTCCATCGAGGATCTGCCTTTCATAAAACCCACTTGTTCAGGTCCTATAATATCCGCAAGATAGGACTTAGCCGATCTGCTAAAAGTTTTGTTAATATTTTAACATCCTGATTAAGGAGGGAAATCGGTCTTTAACAATATACCCTGTCGGGGGGGGTTTACCTTCCTTAGGCAGTAAAGTAATCAAGGCTTCAAATAGAGATTTATCAGAATCTTGACCTGAAAGGATATGTTGGAATAAGGAAAGAAGAGAGGGGGCCAATTGCTGGGCAAATATTTTATAAAAATTAGATGAGAAACCATCTCGGTCAAGCGTCTTATCTGAGGGGAGAGCTTTAATTACTCTGATTATTTCTCCTAAGTTTAAAGGAGCAACTAGTGTTGATTTCTGGGAATCTGAAAGTGAAGGCAGAAATGAGTTCGCTAGGTAAGGATCTAATTGTGATAAAGAAGGGGGATCACTCATTGGACTATATAATTCAACATAGTAGCTCTAAAATTCAGAGGTTATGTCTATTGGGGATATTTTTAGGGTATCATCACTTTGAGAATGAATGGCCACAATAAATCTATAAGATTCTTGCTGTTTCAGTTTAAGGGCTAAAAGGCGACCCACTTTTTCTCCTTGGTCTAAATGGGATGCCTTAGTTTTCAGGATAGTAAATTCTACCTTTTCGCTTAATAAATTAAAGTATGAATCTTTTAACTGCACTAAATCATGTCTAACTTGGTCCTGCGATTGGGGAGATAACAAATTTTCTAAGGAGCGAATTTGGGATAATAAGAGTTGAAGGTGTTCCTCCTGATTTTTTTTTCTTGGCAGCTAACTCAATCAATGAGCCTTGTAAATAAGCTTTTAGGGAACACCATTCGATATCTGGTTTTCCAGTAGAGTTAACATTAATGTCGGTGAAAATTGTGATGTTTGGCTATATATTTAACATGTTCTAGATTTTTAAGAAGTTGATTGTTGACCTTCCAGCGCCCTTCTTTAATGGGAAAAGATGTAAGGGAAATCAGGCAAGATATTGGAGAATGGTCAGAAAGTGGACCTGAGCGTATGGATGAATCCATCACTCCAGGGATAAGGGCTTGTGAAATAAGAAGGTAATCAATACGAGAAGATGAACTGGGGATGTAAAAGTAAATTCTCTATCAGAAGGATGAAGAACACGCCAGATATCTGTCAAACCTGTCCCATCTAAAAGGTCTTGTAATGCCCGTTGTGCAGGAGAGAGTCCTTTACGGAATCTACTAAAGTGGTCTAGGTATGGGTCAAAAACGAGATTTAAGTCACCCCCTATAATAATAGGGATGTGCGATAAATGGGTGAGGACATTGAGAAGGTGCATAAAAAAACTAGGTGCGTCAATGTTGGGACCATATATACTACCCAGTATAATTTCTCTAGTGTGATGCTTCCCTTTTACTAGTATATATCGCCCTTCTGTGTCTACAATAGTTTGATAAGGTGAAAATGGGATAGATCTATGCAACAATATCAGGACTCCACAACTTTAAGTATTGCCCTCCGCTGCAAAATATTGACCCATTTGCAATCTGCGTAATTTAATTGCCTCAGAGTTAAGTAGGTGGGATTCCTGTATGAAAACAATGTCTGCTTTCAAAAGATTCAGATGTTTAAGAATCTGGTATTGCTTAACTTTGTTTCTAGCCTTCCCCCCCAACATTCCAGGTAAGTACTCTTAGCGCCCCAGCCATATAAATTCAAGAACTGTTAAAGTATACAGTAGATATCATATAATTGCCCCTGTAGGTTATCTCTGTGTGAAGCAAACCTCCCACTCCCCCCCCAAGCCCCAACAACCAACACAAATAAATACAAAATTGTAGGAATTTTAAATCCCAAACCCTGCCCACCTCCTTCCCCTTTCTTCTATGCTCTGCCTTTTGCATCACACTCTAGAACATCCCCCACTCCAACCACCCTAACTAATTATATCTAGATAGAACTGTAAACAGAAACTAACAGTTGATAACAAACAGCACTAACGTTAACATTTTACCAGCGTAGAATGCCTACCTAAGACATATCAGTTATTAGAATAACATAAACATTTGGCTCAGTTGAGCAGGAATTAATCACTAGTAAATCAAATAAAGAAATTAGCAAGTTATATCAATGAGTATGCAGAAGAAGGCATCCTTAAAAATAAATTAAATAATTTGATCATGGCAGCTGAGGAAATTGTGTCAGCCAATACTTTCAGAAAACTAGATTTAAAGCAGATGAACAAAACAATAATATCCTGTTCTAGCTTAGAATTCAGCTAAGAGTCCACACATTACATTTTAGGAAAAGAAATGTAGAAACCATTCAACCTCCCAAAGCGCTCCAATTAGCTATTAACATCTTATATAAATGAAGTGTCTACACTAGTATAGATTAATTAGCAAGCTCAATAATAAGTAACAGATCTCCACAATAACCACCTAATGAACAAGGTACCATATCGGGATGTCCATAAACAGCTGATTGTAGATGTAATCAGGAACAAGTAGCTAAACTCATATCAATACTACTAGCCCTTGATCAGCTGTGGAGACAGGGCTCCCTCTAGTGGTGAAAAGGGTAAAGTGTCAGAATGACAAACAATCGGCAAAAAACTTCTTGAATGAAGGAAAGGGAGCCAATCTACAACCGAAACAAGGGTCACCTCAACAATCAGTCCATTTGCTTGTATCTTCTCTGGATACATACCAGAACAGCCTTGCAAATTGTGAAGTGGTTGAAAACCCTGGGAGCCGATCAGCCCAGCAAAACCAGCTTGCTCGTAGTATGTGCGGATCCAAGAGGGCAAAACCAAAGGCATACAACATCACAAAGGATACAAAAACCCCCCTTTTCTACATTGTAACTGCTTCAAATAATTTGTAACTCTATCATGGACCTTTAAAGAGATCAGGAAGAACAGATTTGAGTTGTACAGAAGCCGCTTCTTGATCCTCAAAGGAAGTCCAGGTTCCAGCAATCAAAACATGCAGCTTTGCCAGATAAGCCATTTTAAACTTAATGCCTGCAGCAATTAGCTTAGATACTAGAGGATGAAAGGCTGTTCTCTTGAGGTGAACTGAGGTCAGTAGGTCTTGGGTGATTCTCAGGCATTTCCCCTCCCAGTTAATTTCCTGCAGCTCTTTGATTTTCTGTAAGAAATGCTGCTTCTCCAAAAAGTTTAAAAGACGGAGTATTACTGGATGAGGAGGGCACCCATCGCTGGCTTGGGATGTAAAGCTCAATGCACCCTCTCAATAATATACTCAGCTCCAAAAGGAGAGGGGTCCACTAGCTTCTCCACTAACTTTTGAGTAAAAAGGATAGTATCGTGCCCCTCTTCCACTTCGGGTATCCCTATTATTACCACATTATTTCATCTACTACGCCCTTCAAGGTCTTCAGTTTTTAATTCAAGTTTAGCCATTTGTTGTCTGCAGGCACTTAATTCAAGTTCGAATTTATCCAGTCGTTTCTCAAGCGAACAGATTCGGACTGAACTGTCTGAAGTTTTTTGCGAGACTTCCTCCAGTCTTTGGGTTAAAGAGCCAAAATCCGATGTTAATTTGTGCAAATCCTCCCGAAATGGCCTAAACTCTTCCAAGAACCACTGTAGAGTGAGCGACTCGCCGTTGGCATTAGAGGATCCAGTGCTAAAGCTAGAGCTGGAGGCCCATGGTTTTTTCGGGGCCTTTTCGGGTGTTACCAGTGGTGTGCACTTAGGCTGCATTTTTTTAATATCCACCTCCATGGAGAAGACGAAAAACTTTTCCCGATACTCTTGCAGTACTCAGACACCTTCAGGTATTCACTGCAGTGCTAGATCAGCAATATATATAGATATTGAGCTGAATTGTGAGATTGGGTGGTTGGAGCTGTACAGGGAAACCACTAGTCAGTCCGATGCATCACCAGAAGTCGCCTATCCAGGATGCTTTCAAATGTAAGCCCTCTTCTTGGGGGGAGCAGGTAGTTCCTGCTGTCCATTTTAGCTCTGGGTGTTTTCCCAAATACCCACACCTCGTAGGATTCCTCTAATGTTGCAGGTGATTATAACCTAACAGCAGCTGGCCTATACCTCAGCATTATTTCACCAACTATGCAGTTCTAGTACCCCCCGTGCTGGCTCGGCCTTATTGCACCATTCTCATTAAACTCCCCCTATCCAGAAATGGCTGCTACCGCATGGCCTTTATCAAAATTGGTGGCCACCACACGGCCCCATGCTTGACCCACCTAAAATGATTCCACCCACTGTGACCACAGTATGGCGTCATGAAAGCATTGCAGCATACCCCCTTGAATTCATTTTATTTCAACATATTCTTCACCTTTATTCGATAGCATGATGATCTATACATTAGTCCTCCTATGTCACCATGCCTTCCCCCAAGGGGAATCGAAGACTCCTTCCTATTATGTTATTTTATTACTGATATGTGTATCCATATATAAAGGATGGCCGCCACACTGCCTGTACAAAATGGCACTGCCACATGTCCTGAATCAAAATGGTGGCTGCACCACGGTCACTCTCCCAACCCTTCTGCTGAATTCCCACCAAAACTCCCCTTTTTTGTCCACTGTGCTGTTCTCCACATCAAACAGATGTCTTTTGGTGCCAAATACAACCCCCACACCCCTCCATACTTGCTACATGCTCCCGCTCCTGTGTCATGCACAATGCCTCTACCATGAGGCATGCCCCCCCTTGTACCTTTGCTTTGGGCCTGCTCAGTTAGGCCCCAGATCTACCCATGTGTGCTCACCTCCTCCAGCATAGTCATGCATCACCACCATACCAGCACAAAAACAACCTTGTTTGTCTGAAAATGGCTGGGGTGTCCCTGCCTCTTTTTTGTTTTTTTTTAAACCAAAAACACACCAGTGCGGTGCCCTGATCCACTCACACTGACTCCTGCACCATATGCCTGCAAGGGGTGCACTCCCCTCATGCTGGCCCACTCCTGCAGGCCCAACCTATACACTGCCCACAGGCCCCGGTAGCAAGACGATCTCTCTGCTGGTGCCTGACCTTCGGCTGCACCAATAACCTTTGCCCTTACCCACATGCCGTGTGGTTACAAATGCCCTGTCCAACACCCCCTTGCAGCAAATGCTGCTCTTCGAAATTGCATCCCTGGCTTTGCTCAGAGAGAAAAAAGGCCACCCCAAGGTGCCACAAAGCTCACTGGTAACCAGGACACAAAGGAGCAATCTTCCCTCATTATCTGCTGACTTCCCCTCACTCCCACAGACACAGCCAAGCTCTCTCCCCTTACCCCCACCTAAGCAGGGCAAGAAGAAATTCCCCCATCCATCTTCTCCCTGGTCGCCATGGACCATGTGGCCTCCGGGGATGCACAATGCAGAGTTAGGCCATGTGAGTCCTCACCAAACATTTCGACCAAATCAGCCTGCATGCCACCAATCACCAACCAACTGAATGTGTGTCGCGATGCCTGCCTTCAGTGCATCGCCATGTAAATGCACTGGGAAGCACCACTCCCCCTGCACTCCACTGCACAACCACAATTTTTAGATCAACAGATGAAATACCCCTCAATTACAATGACAAGAATGCTTCTTTAGTGTTGGCTACCTCATCCTCCCTGCAGCTTAAAAGCTCCACCATGCATATGCTGCTATCACAAAGCTTCCAAGCATTATCCCTTGACAGCAGGTCCTTGCAATGAGACCTCTCTGCTTGCCCCACTGAAAAATGCTGAACCCTGCAACGCCCAATGGCTGAAAACACAACACCCCAAAGATTCTGCCTTCTTGTGGTCATTTCTTGCTTCTCTCTGCTTCTTTTATTTATTTATGTTTTGAGTCAGCACAGATCAGCTTGTCCAGTGAAAGGAAAAATACAAATGATCCTTTACTGCAAATACCTCAGAACAACCTTTCTGTAAGGAGCCCCCCAAAGGATTAAACCCACAACCTTCTAGGTTTACCATCTGTCCCTATTTTCACAGGACAGTCCTGATTTGGGTAGCTGTGTCCAGTAAAAAAAGCATGAAAAATACCAAATGTCCTGACATTATCGTACATATAGACATTGTAGTGCAAAAAATATTTTCAGACTTTTTCAGAATGCTGCAAAAACTATACTACCTTAACTAAATTACTTTAAATGATTAGAAACACTAGGAAACATCTAAACAAGCATTTGTCAATGCCGAATGTTTGCTTGCTGGCACTGGCATTGGTAGTGTAGAAGTTACAGAGCTGCATAATAGGGATGGCAGCGAAGTATTGAACTGAAGCCAACCCCACCACCACCCTGCAGAGAGTGGCAGGCATTGGGGTGTGCCTTTGGGTCATCAGGCATAACGACCATGCCATTTCACCACACCCTACCCTGCAGACACTGACAAGTGTCACGGTGTGCCTTGGGGTCTTTGGCCCTTATGCGCACCCCATTCCATCAGGAAATACGGTGAGATGGGTGCGGTATAGGAGAATGGGGTGAAGTTTGGGCCCGAAGAGTCCGAGGTACACCTTGATGCCTCTCACTGGCTGCAGGGTGTGGGTGGGGGTAGAATGGTATGAGCATAACAGGCAAGAATCCCAAGTCACACCCCTGATGCCTGTCATACTCCACAGGGTGGGGTGTTATGGTCGGAAACCCTAACGCCTCAGGCATTCGTTGGTATTTTCACTCCAAATTTTCAACATGTTTTTTTTGTGACCCCCACCTCATGAACAGTGGCAATATCAGTTTGTTAGCCGAAAACTGCTTTCGCACAGCGACTATGGCATTTGGCACCACAGGTGCAAAAACACATTCCGAACAGGATGTGAAAAATGACAGCGGTACTGTTCATGGAGAGGTGTAAAAAATGGCAATGTTGAAAATCTGCTGTGAAAATCTTTAAAAAATGGTGAAGTCATGAGTGTGCGTAGAAACTGTGCAACGCACACCCGTAATGTAACTAGTTTGGGAATTTTTTTTTACAGTAGATTGTTAACACAGACATTTTGGGACCTCCGATCATGAACAGTGTCAGTGTGATTTTCTTTATCTGTCCCGAACAATGATTTCCCACAGTGACCACGCATCTCTGCACTGAAAGTGCGAAAACACATTTCAGCCATGTTGTGGAAAATGACAGCTGTACTGTTCATAAGGAGGTGAGGAAAAATGTCACTGGTGAAAATCTGGACTGAAAATATTACAAATTCATGAACCTACGAGGGTGCGTAGAAACTGCGCAATGCTCACTCGTAACACAGTCATTTTATGGAGTTTTGTCACCAAATTTTCAACATCGCCATTTTAAGACCTCTGCTCATGACCAGTGTCACTGTGATTTTCTTAATCTGTCCCAAACATTGTTTTCGCAAACCGACTGTACCATTGTGCGCTACATGTGTGGAAACACATTTTGGGCGAGATATGAAAAATGGTAGCTGCACTGCTCATAAGGAAGTGCTGTAAAATGACACTGTTGAAAATCTGGTGTGCAAATATTACAAATTCGCAAACTTGCCAACGTGCGTAGGAACTGCGCAATGTATGCTCCTAAAACAGTCATTTTTGGAAATTTTTTCACCAAATTTTCAACATAGCCATTTTAACACCTCTGCTCATGAACAGTATCACTGTGATTTTCTTAATGTGTCCCGTACATTGATTTCGCACACCAACCGCGCCATTGTGCGCTACTTGGGCGGAAACACATTTTGGGTAAGATGTGAAAAATGACAGCTGTACTGCTCATAGGAAGGTGGGGTAAAATGGTAATGTTGAAAATCTGGAGTGAAAATATTGAAAATTCACGAACTTACGAGCGTGCGTAGGAACTGCGCCATGCACGCTCGTAAAACAGTCATTTTTAGGAATTTTTCCACCAAATTTTCAAAATAGACTTTTTGAGAGCCCACCTTATGAACACTGGCAGTGTCATTTCATTACTCATTCTGGAAAGGTGATTTCACATAATGGCTACGAAATCACCCTTCGGGCATGAGTAACGCCATGACAGTGCAAGAATTCATGAGGAGGGGTCCCAAAAACCCCATGTTGAAAATTTGGTGCAAAAATTCCAAAAAATGCCTGAGATATGCAACAAAGTTGAAAAAACCCTATCTATCCCATTATACAGCTTACGAGCATTTCCTCCGTTCGTGGTCGGCTTTGAAGAGTGCAGATGTGTTCCTGGTCCACAAAGATCGTCGCGCCGAGCTCCGGAGGTAAGTATGGGGTGGGGGTGTGGGGAGGCAGGGTGTGCAGTGGGTGGAGTGCGGGTTGTGGGGGCAGGGAGACTACGGGGGACAGTTTTTCTTTACAGGTTTTTAAAAAAAGATGATGCAGGACGTTGCCATGCTGGGGTGGGCTCCCAGTGTGGCAGAAGGATGGTTGGGGTGTGGAGCCAGCGGGATTGGGCACCCGTCAGCCATGACATCTGTTGCCATGCTGGGGTGGGCTCCCAGCGTGGCACCCTGTACTCGGGGGGGGGGACAGTGAAGCCGATGGGGATTGGGCACCCCCATCGGCCATTACATCATTTGCCATGCTGGGGTGGGCTCCCAGCATTGCACCTGGATGATTTGGGTGGGTGGAGCCGACGGGGGATTGGGCACCTCCGTCGGCCGTACAGTGTGGAGGGGGGAGGCACAGTGTGCTTGCGTGCACGCGTGTGTGTGTGTTGGGGGGAGAGCTCTGCTCACTCAAGCAGAGCTCTCCCTTTCAACTGTATGCCACTGCATTTTTCACCTGTCATAGACAGCTGGAGCAGTGATTGGCACTTTGCGACCACGCCTGCAAATACACTGACTGAATTGGAAGAGGCTGACACACCTCTGGAAAACTCGTATGATGGCGCTATGTTTTTTGCACGTGCATGCAAGCAAACATAAAAACTGCAACACTCAATCTTAATTTTGATTTTTAGAGGAAGTCTGTTGTGTTGGTTGAGGTTACATATTGTCCTGCTAAAAATCATATTTCAGTAAGAAATGTCCCACTTTGGGCTCCTTAAAAAGGTGGTAGCCCTACAACCTTCCTAGAAAAAATTCCTACACAGCTAAGCCACAAATAATCACAGCTTTCTTCCAGCTAAACATTATGCACTTGAAACAACAACCTGCCTTCCTGTACTCTTTGTTTCTTTCTGGCCCCAGGCCTACTTCTCAGTGCCAAACACCTTGCTCCAAAGTATAAACAAAAAACATTTGAGCTCACATTCTGGCTCACCCGCTCCCTACTGCAAAACCACATTAAAGATCATTCCAAGTATAGGTTTAACAACAGTTTAGTCTATGCTTCTATAAAATGTAAGCAATGAGAGGCAAAAAACTCACGCACAAACTGCTCTGGGCCCAGTCACCTGGGCCGCGTGGCCTCGAGGCCTCGTAGTTCTTTGTGCCTTACTTGCTGCTTGCCAAGGATGTGCTGAGTTCAAACATTATCCCAGCAACAAGAGGGAGACCCAGAGCTCTGCAGGCTCTTACATAGCCCAAGCAGGCCTCATCTCCTTGCCCCCCATCTCTGGCCCCTCCCCTCAACCAATTGGGAAGATCTCCTGTCCTTTGTCATTTGACCCTCTCTGACATCCCATCCCCCTTCCCTCTCCTACTTTCCTATCCCCTCCCCCACTTTGCTTTTCTGGCAGGGGGGGCATTAGACAAACTAGCCTGCCTATTATTGGCAAGCCTGATTATACACATTCCAAAATGAATCAACATTTCTGAAAAATTCAATAAAAAAAGTCGTTTCCATTCCATTTTTGGGAACAGTAAATAATTTGTCAGGTGTTTCCAGTATTTTAAAATTATCCTTTAATTATCATATTATTGGCTTTAAAGATAGTTCAAACCCTTATTTGCATCCTTTTTTATTCACTGTTTCTAATATATACACAATTGGATTCTTTCTGTCCTATGGATGAACATTTATTTTCTCCAGCAGATCAAATGACCACCATATTTTACACAAAATACATTCCCAAAATGCATATAGTATATCAGCAGCTGGTTGTTCACAGTGCCAACAATGCACATCTGATTTAATTTTCATTTTAAAAACTTGTATGGGGAAAAAGCCTTATTAATTATTTTAAATTGAGTAGTTTGGTCCCTTGAAAATTTGAAATCTTGAATGAAATGATGTGCTGTTTGCCATTGTTGTTTTGTAAGACATAATTTTAATTCACTCCCCTATTTTTGCATTGTGTGTTTAAATATTTTTGGAGGTGTGTGTAACTGTTTTATAATCCAAGCAAATATCTTTTTTGATTTGCTGGAGAGAACAGCATCCTTCTCCTTTTCTAGAAGCTGACTGATTGAAGCTGTTTTCCAATACTTAAAGTCTTTTTTATATACAGAACAGAGTTGGGGGACAAATGGTGATTTCATAGATCATATTTGCTTTTGCATGTGTCCTACCCCATAATATTTCCGTTGTCCATAATATCATACCACCTTCTAATCTCTTTATCTATCCAATATTTATTATAAAGAGCCCTCCCATTTAATGTAAAGTTATGCCAAATGGAATTTGCAAGTGAGACATTAGTCATCCATTTTGTTTTATTAGTAAACCCTTTCACAAATTTACTTAAATTCATAACTATTTATCTTATTTATTTATTAGCGTTTCGGATTACAAATACCTTTGAGCTGAGAGCTCTTTTACAAATGTTCCACCTCAGAAGGTAACAAACCTACATAAAATTGAACAAGAGCAACAGTATTATATAAAGGGAGGGTATAAAACAAGACACTTTGAGACAAAACAAAGTTACAGTGATCAGTCAGCAATTACATGGTACAATAGAGTTGCCAGGTTATACTGTATGTTGGGTATAAATAGTATATGGAGCTCAGCATATCAGGAACATAATAAGGACTACATTACTATTAATAGCATCAACATTTGTGGGGGCAAACCAAATATTTTGAATATCCACTCATTCATATTGGTATTCCTCTAAAATTATATTTTCAAAGTCAGGAGTATTATTATGATTGTCTGCCCATGCCATTACTTATTGTACTGTATATACTAAATAGTAAGACTCTACATTTGGGCATGCCATTCCCCCTTGGTCTTTTACCAGGAAAAGTTTTTGCCAAGAAATCCTTGGTTGCTTGTAGTTCCACAGCAAATTCCTTAACAGAGAATTTTTTTTTAATCAGTTCTGTGGACTATGTGTTATAATTGCCAGAAAATCAAAAGATAAACATGGAAATACAAGCATTTTGATAAGTTGCCTCTTGCCCCATTGAGATACTGGGACTTTACTCCAACCTTGTAGTGTGTCTTTTAATTTTGTAATCAGTGTATGATGGTATAACAAATACAATCCCTCTAAGGTATTGGGCAACATTATCTCCAGATGTTGCATTCCATCTTGTTTAATAGCAGTATTAAATATTTTTTGAATGTTTTAAACCCAATCATATTTGACAATCATAATTTCTGACTTATTTTTATTAATCCTGCATCCAGCAACTTTAGAAAAAAATGTGGATAATTACTTCGAATTCCTTTAAACTGTTTTTGGGGTGTTGATGTAGCAATAGCAGGTCATCAGCATATGCCTTATTTTTTGTTTCAGATGCAGCTATTTTTATACCATTAACTTTGTATTTTTTCATGATCTCATTTAAAAGAAGTTCTAAAACAATTACAAAGTGGGAGAAAGGAGCACCCTTGCATACTTCCTGGAATAATGAAGGAAAGTCAGAGAAACCATTATTTAGTCTGATACTTGCTATAGGGCGATACTATACTGTATGTCTTTGATGACATTTATAAAGGTATCTGGGAATCCAAAAACACTGTTAAAGCATGAAATAAGTACTTCCATTCAAGCATGTCAAATGCTTTGAATGCATCTAGGGATAACAGTACTGCTTGTTTTTTTGGGTTTTTTTTACATTTTTGATGTATTAAATTACAAATTGGATTCTGTGTAAACCTATATGGATGGGTTTGTGTTGAATAAAACTAGTTTGATCTTGGTGTATTACATTATTTTAAAGTGTCAATCTATTTTGTATGCTGATGATTTTGTATTTTTTTGTCAGGGTAAATCTATTGAAGAAATATCTTTGGTCTTAAGTTGTGACTTTAGGAGAGTTTGTTCTTGGTTTTTGGAGAATTCATTGGTTCGAATTCAGCAAAAAATAAAATTCATTGTCTTTGGGAGGAAGGGTATGTTGCGTTTAGATCAAATGTTATATTTATCTGATCAAGATGGAAATGTTATTGAACAGGTTTTTCTTTTTAAATATTTTGGTGTTTTGTTAGATCCTAGTTTGTCATCCCCCATATTAGATGAATTACTCAGACAATAAATCAAAGATTGGGTTTGCTTTATAAATTTAAAAATTACTTTTCTTTTGAGGTTAGGAAGTCTATTGCGGTTGGTTCTTTGTTACCACTTTTTGATTATGTTGTTCATATTTATTTGGGGTTGGGATGTGAGGAATTGCAACTTTTGAAGGTGTCTTATAACAGTGTTTGTTGATTTGTTTTGTTGGAATCCCCACAATTACATCATTGTCTATTGAATGTTAAACTAGGCTGGTTATCTCCGCTTGCAAGAATTGAATATTTCTTTTGTTGCATGATTTTTAAAAGTGCGTTTTTAGGGTCCAAGTCTCTTTTAAATTGTTTAATTAATGTTAGGAATGTTTCTTCCTGCCTGCGCTCTTCTGTGGGTATTACTTTAAGTACTGAATTGTCTAAACTGAAATTAGTTTCCTGCGCTTTCTCTGTTTTTGCCCCCATTTATTGGAATATCCTTCCCTTGTTTATCCAACAGTCTTCATCAATTGTTGGTTTCAAGAAAAAACAAATGGAATTTCTGTTGGTGAAGTATAATTGTGTTTGTAATATTTAATGTATTGTGTTAATTGTTTCTGTTGTGTTTGGATTGTATCCTTTTTTGGTTTTTTTTGTTTTGGGTCAGACCTGAAAAGGGGCATTAAGTCCAGTGTCATTTATCAGGTTAACAAATGAATAAATAAAAAAAAAGTGGAAGTATCCTGTTGTTAAGTAATTTTGTATATAGTTTGTAGTCTGCATTTAAAATAGCAGCCAGTCAGTAATTTTCCACAAAGCTGGAGTCATTTCCTTTTTTAGAAAGCAATGATATATAGAGTGTATAATATGTTATAGTGGCACAGTAGTGCCACTATAGTTAAGGTTGAGTACCCCATTTAAGGTTAAAGTGTGGAATTTGGCAGCTTAATAACTTTGCCACCATATGATGGATTTGTCTGACATTTGGCATGCATGGAGCAGTGCCATAGATCTCTGGCTCTGCCAAGTTTTGTAATGGTCGGATACATGGTTGTGGAACTACATAGCACTGTAGAATGTGGTATTTACAGTACGCTTTTTTACGCATTCTTTGCTTGTGCCTACAGGTCACACAGTCTGTGTGATTGGTCTGAGACCTTCAGAGAACATGTGACTAGGGTCTCCAATGTGCCTTTCAAAGATTTCATGAAAAAATATTAAATGGTTCAAAAGTTATTCAAAAAACAATTTTCCCATTATAGTCAATGGGAAAAGTTAACAAAAAGTTTGGCAGTGTCACAAATGCAGTTTTTAGTGTCACAAATTACCCCTGTAGTGTTGAAAATCCACCATCTTGTTTTCAGTTGGTGGTCACAGAAATGCTTGTATTTAAAATTGGGACCCTCTAGGGACACAGTTCTTGCTGCGCTCACCTAGTCGAGCTCTGAGGATGCTAGTCATGTTTTTCCGGGGTGGTTAAACACCCCAAAAATATGTTTTTGAAATTTTTGTAAATGGTAGTGTCGCACATTTGACACTTTCATGCTTCTTTTTGTGAAAGTGATGCAAATCATGACCCTACTTTGTGACACTATGCCCAAAAGAATAAGAAAATTTTGCCACCCTGCTACAAAAGAACGGTCTGGTCTTTTGGGCTGAAATTTGGAGGGATGAAAGCCAAGATCCCACAGATGTGCCTTTTGGTGGTTTGGTGACAAAATATATTAGAGGGCTGGAAAGTTACAGCACTCCGAAATTGACGATTTTTCCCATAGGCTAACATTACGGTGTCCACTGCGCCTTTCAGGGCCTGTATCTTGGAAATGCTTCAAGATACGTACTTTTCATCAGAAAAATGCTTAGCCCCCCCACTAGGGGGCCAAGTACAAAACTAGCCAGGAAAGTGATAAATAATATGAGATTTTAATTTTTTCTACATCGTACGGTTCCTGAGATAGAAGCAATTTAGTATTCCAGGTGTTTATTTTCTGCTCTGAGGCCCATTATTATGCATACATTCTTTGTATTCATTATGTTTCTCATGCAGCTTTTGGGGAAAAAAAAGGGTGTGCATTTCCATTACTGTTACAGTTAGCATTTCCACTTGCGTTTCTATAACCGTTGGCATCAGCGTTCCCATCTACACCACCGTGTGTGTTACCCTTTGCATTTGAGTTTGCGCTTGCATTTGCATTACTGTTAACATTTGTGTTTCCATTACTGGTTTTGTTTGCGTTTTCTTTTGCATCACCGTGTGCATTACCCTTTGTGTTTGCATACGTGCTTCCGTTTGCATTTCTGTTTGTGTTTCCTTTGGTGCCATCGTTGGTGTTACCATCAGCATTTGCACTTCCAATTGCGTTACCGTGAATGTGCGCATAACAATTTGCGTTTGCATACATGCTTGCATTTGCATTTCTGTTTTCATTAATGTTTGTGCTTGCATTTCTATTACCGTTTGCGTTATCATTAATGTTTGTGTCACCATGTGCGTTACCATTTGCGCTTGCATTTGCGTTACCGTTACTTCACAATTTATAGTGCACATTCTCAAAAAGAAGGGAAATTCATGGCAAAAAACTCCATTTAATGCATCAGTTAGGGTTGTTCCACAGTGCCAAAAGCAAGGAAATTCAGTGTTAGGGTTGAAAACCCTAACTGAGCATCCCCCCCCCACCACCACTCACACACATACATGCAAGTAGGGGAAGGACCAAGGCAACAAAACCAATCACACAGAACCAGCAGAAGGTAACATGAATAACATACAACTATCTAAACCATGAAACCACACACCCATGCTCCCATCGGGCTGTGGCATGGCTTTGTCACTGCAAACTGTCATCCCGGACATTCCACGCACCGCTAAACACATATCGCGCTATGACACTTTCATGTTTGTGACAGTATTTTATGAACGTATGCTCCTAATTACTGCACATCTTTGCCATCATTCTGCAAGCAAATGGTTGGGTCCTTTGGGCTGACATTTGCAGGGTGGCAACACCTGATCCTACAGATGTGCTTTTTCCTGCTATTGTGCTGCAATACTCAAGGATTACAAAGTTACATTGTTCCAAAATTGAACAATTTGCCATAGACTAACATTGTGGTGCCCATGACGCTGTTTCCCCACCCATATGTTGAGAATGAAGTGAGGTATACCATTTTCGCTACTGCCAGCTTGCTTCACCTTTATGTGAACTTACCTTGAAGAACAACTTTGCAAATAATGCATCATATCTGAAGTTGGATTTCTCCACTTCCTACAGTGACACAGCTATACACCTCCTGCTGCATGTTTGTGATTGGTTGTGTTGCCTTGGTCCTTCCCCTACTTGCATGTATGTGTGTGTGTATGGTGGTGGGGGAAATGTGCAGTTAGGGTTTTCAGCCCTAACACTGAATTTCCTTGCTTTTGTCACAGTGGAACAACCCTAAGTGATGCATTAAACAGAGTTTTTTTGCCATGACATATATATATATATATATATATATATATATATATATATATATATATCCATTATAAATTAATCTGGCATTTTATGTATTTTCTATATTTGTGCAATCAACTGGCTTAATAATGGTGAAATAACTGGTAATGGTGCTACATAGAACTCTAGGGTGAAGCTGTCTAGCCCTGGATGTTTTCCTTTTGCCATATTTGATACTGTGTCTTCAGCTTGAGTAGCAATAAGTGTGACAGAAATGGCCTCTCGGCCCCCTCACTTACAGGGCAGTTCCTCTGTCGGGGACTTCTAATCCTCTGCTGTCACTTGAGTTTTACCACGAAACATGAACCCTGTCTTTGCCTCCTGCTCAAGGTCAAGGCGGTCAGCACAATAGCTATTGGTAGAGTACTTTTTGGAGACAGACTACAAACATACCCCAGCAGAAACAGTAAAATTACCTTATTAAATAAAACAAGCAGTCACTGATTCTAGTCAAAAACTTATTTTTTACTAGAAGAACTACAAAAGTGGGAGCAAGGCAGAGGCAGAAAACTACCAACCTGTTAGTTTGACCTCAGTGGTAGGGAAAATTATGGAATCACTTCTGAAAGAAATAATTGTTGAGTACCTAGAGGCCAGCAGGGCACAGGACTCGAGGCAGCATGGATTCACAGTGGGAAGGTCATGTCAGATGAATCTAATAGATTTCTTTGTTGCACAAGAGGGGGTGTAAAGGATGAGAAGGAACTTGGCAAGGTTGGAGGAATGGTCAAAAGTATGGCAGTGTAGAGTCAATGCAAAGAAATGCAAAGTAATGCACCTGGGAAACAAAAACCCAGGTGAAGAGTACACAATGGGGGGTGGGAGGTACTGACAACAACAAAAATGGAAAGGGACCTGTGTGTAGTCATATCAGATGACCTTACAGTAGGCAAGCAATGTGAGAAAGCAGTAAGAAGAGCTGGGGGATACTGGGATGCATAGGGAGAGGCATCATCAGTAGAAAACAGGAAGTTGTTATCCCTCTGTACAGCCAGTTGGTGAGATCCCATCTGGAGTACTGCATGCAGTTTGCAAGGACGTAGACAGGATGGAGGCAGTCCAGAGGAGGGCAACTAAAATGGTGCAGGGTCTGCACCAGAAACCATATGAAGAGAAACTAAAGAAGCTTAATATGTAAACCCTCAAAGAATCAACAAAGTCCAAGAGAGTAGTGTTACCCAGAAACCAGCTCCGGTGTAAATTAAACAGATTCTTGTATGTCTACAGTGTCAGCCAAAGAAACAACCACACAAGCAGAAGTAATAATGAGAATTTATTACAATATTTATGCCATGCATGTGATAGAGAAAATCACAAGGGAAATGGGTTCTCACCAGTCTACTGAAGAATGTATAAAATCTCCAGAATTTCCAGGATCTCCATGAGTAGCTGGGTTGCACAAGGTTATATACTACAGATAACATCATAGCAACAGATCTGAGAAACGTAATGCATTGGTTCTATACTATAAACAAGATGGTATAAGACATTTTCCATTGGATAATGACTTAGGAGACAGAATTACTAATGAGCATGATGTGAGACAAAGGATTTGTCTCTCTCAGCATAAAGCTTAGACAATGACAAGTGCTGACAGGCTACTACTACACGTGGCATATTTGCCTAAGTGTAAAACACACACTACATATGATCACGTGAGAACATATAAGTGTATACAGTAATCACTGACAATCCATAAGAGTCATCTTAACAGTGACTAGGTAGATTGTATATAGAATATATATAAAAGTCAAACGTAATGCATTATAGTAAGGTATAATAATCATGCATGATATATTCCTATAAAAGATGTAAACCTTTGCATATATTAGCAGCAAAGCACATTCCTGGCACTCATCCTTATACATTGGGTGCCTAAATCTACATGTTAGTATAAAATAGCAGTATTACAGTATAATAGACCAGGAACACTTTGTAAGGTGTATGTGGAACAATGGCGGACATAACCCAGGTGCAATAGTAGCATCTTTCATAAAAAGAGATGTGCAAGAACAAGGGAGCACAGTTTGAAGATAGAGGGGGGGATGGCTCAGGGGCAATGTGAGGAAGTATTTTTTCACAGAGAGGATTGTGGATTCATGGAATGCCCTTCCTGAGGAGGTTATGGTGTCAAAAACACTGGGGGAATTCAAGAATGCGTGGAACAAATATCAGGCAATTCTGGTGGGGGGTAGGAGGAAGTAGGCTATTGGTTAACTAGAATCTGCAGCTTATCCAATAGGTAGAGTAATGGGCAGACTGGTTGGGCCAAGCGGTACTTATCTGCTGTCTATGTTTCTAAGTATTTACAAACAGGAAACTGCAGAAGTGGTATCCAGTAGAACAGTGGACTGCTTCAAAAGGGGATGGGACAGGACAAGGGAGAGGGTCAATGAAGAGGAAAGGTGGAAGGGAGGGGCAGCTGCAGAATAAGGGGTTCTAGCTGCACATTCAAGCAGACTTGATAGACCTCTAGGCCTTTATCTGCTGGCAAGTTCGTATGTTCATATGTTCGTAAGAAGTAGAGGAAAGATGGATGAATTATGTGATTAAGTCTCTGATATGCTATAACTACATAAAGTCACAGATCTTGTTCATAGTGGCAGGTCATGTTTCAATAATGCTATAGTAAGATAGGTAAGAATATGGACATCTACTGGCAGCCGTCCTATCCCAAGTACTGAATAAAGAACTTTTTTATTTGAAGGCTTATGGGAAAAATTGTAAAAGCAGCTGTGTAGAGGGGCCCTCAATCCCATCTGCAGATCAAGGTAGGCATCAGGAAATGGTTTTTAACTGTGCAATGAAAAAGTTAAACTATGACTCAAAGGCTAGGAAAACAGGTTTTAATTTGCAACTTCTGCTTAAGTCATCTGGCAGTGCTTGCTTGCTCTTTTCTGCAGTGTGCTACTATTCCTTTTCTGACTGTTCAAAATGGACAGGCTTCTCACTAAATGGCAAATGAGAAAGAAAGGGCAGGACTTGGAAGGCATTTAATATCGCAAGTTATAAGTCAGGGGTAGTGCCGCTGGTGTTTCGGGGGGGAGTTAGTCCAGACTCTCAGACAATTTAAGTAAGTGATAATTTTTGAGGCATTCTGGGTATGCTAGAATTCATCTTTCTGCAGCATCTCACATCCTTCAGTTTGGGTAACTCCCCAAAATTAATAATATACCTGGTGCTTTTTTCATCTTAACTCTTTCAAGAGTGCTAGTGCATTTTATTAACTAGTACAAAGCCATTAAAAGGTTCTGGGAACCCAAACTCCGTCTTTATCATTCTGTGAGTTTGAGAAGCTCAGAGCCTAGTGCTTGGGTTAAACGCCTGCCTCTCTAAACTCAGACCTGAAGCCAATATACTGCTCATGCTCTTTATATACCAGGGTGAGACACACAACACAATGACTCCCAACTACATTTTCTGACCCAGTTTTTGAGAAACTGTAAATATTTTATGTGTAAACAGAGTCAAGCATAGTGTTAGTTCCTGGCCTGCAGCCATCCAACCTACACTGCAGTGTAAGATATATGGAGGAAGTCTGTTTATTTGTGAGTTGAAAGCATTTGTCCTCATTTTCAGGATCAGGGAAGTCAACTGGTAGGAGATTGCCACCTTGATAAGCAAGCACAGTAAAAGGATTGTGCAGCAAAGGTGTTGCTGCTAGTTCAAATTGCTTGTTTGACTCTCAGATTTTAATAGCTGTTGGTGTGTCCTCCAGTTCAGATGTATATCATTTCAGAAATGAATGTTGTGTATGTTCCCACTTGTTTTGGAAACATTTCTAACACAGGACCCTATGAGCTAATGTAGGAATCGCCATGGACATGATGTGCTGTGATGGGTTTTCAAGGTGACAATATATTTAACTGGATCTCGGAGTTACATTTGCTCCTTTAGGATCTGCAAAGGGGGTGCTGCTAGGTCAGACTGCTTATTTGACTTTTAGGTTTTAATAACTGCTGGCGTATGCTCAAATACAGATGTAGTGGTCATCAGAAATGAATGGGTCGGGAGCTAGAAAATTGTGCAGTGGGAGGAGGAAGCAGCTGCACTGCACTGTACTAAATGGAGAAGGCACAGAGAGATGTGCTTCAACTCCACTCAGTGGAAGGAGACAGCTGTGGTGCATTTGCAGTCATGTGCTTCCAGAGCTCCCTTCTCACTGTAATAGCATTATGTCATGCATAGCTCTCACTATGTAGCCATAAAAAAGTAACAAACTTTTCCTGTGCATGAGTTAGAATGCAATATTCCACATTTTGTCTCCATCATTAAGCGTCTGTTTGTAAGAGCCAAATAACTGTAAAGAAAAAGCCTGTGTACATGGTATCCATGCTATAATATTGGACCAGGTATACAATGAATGACAAGAGTCCTATATTCTAGTACTATGTCTAAAATCAGCACCTCGAGGGGGAAAAAGATGGCCATGGAATCTCTTGACAGTGCTGCCCAAAGAAAATATCCATGGCCAGAAGAGAGAGGTATTCAGGCATTTGGGCACTCTGTTACACAACAGAGTCTGGGACCAAGTAGTACTGGACATTGAGAATTTACCAAGACAGTTGGAAAAGCATTAGCTTTGAGATGGGGTTCATTAATACTCAGTCATTAGCAATAATATTCCCTTCTGAGGAGAAAGTATGCCCTTTTGATAAGAAGTTAATCTGCGACCAGAAACACTTGTCTATCAGGTCTTTACATTGTAGCCTCCTGATATATTCTCTCTGCTGATTCTGCATCCTTTTGCAGAGATTTCTCAGTTCCCGATATTTATCCCAATCTGTCTTACTAGCCCCCAGGCTTTGTCCCTCAGAACCATTAGCTTTTTTTAGCTCAGGGATTATCCACTTATAACATTTACCTTTGACTCTGAGTTTTTGGAAGGGGGCCTGCCTATTAGCAACTGGGAGAAAGTTATGAATAAAAAAGTCTAGGGCATCATCTGTGGTGGGGAGCACTCTAATTTGATTACAATCAGCTTCCACTAGGGAAGCCCTGAAAGATTCTTCATCAAATATGGAGAAATCTTGTGCATGAAAGATTTTAGGCTGCGCTTTTGGGGTATTATTTTCCATATATGGAAAACAAGGGAGTGGTCACTGATAGAGTCTGAGAAAACACCTGTAGCCCTAATCCTATCTGGTTTGGAAACAACTATCCAGTCCAGCTGGGAATGGTTACCAATTCTGTTAAGTCTAGTGTGCTCACTAATGATTTCCGTAAAGCGAGCATCAAGTAGCTGGGCTTTAAGCCCAAGTTGTATATCCTGAGCCCAGTTTAGGTTGAAGTTTCTGAGTATGATTAATTCACCAGGAGTCTGGTCAGCTAGGACATTGGTTGTTTCAACAAGGGGGTGGGTTATAAACACAGCCCACATAGAGCAGTTTAGTGTCACCAAGTAATATTTTGATAAATAGGGCCTCACCCCCAGAGATATCAAGGTTGATGACATCAGCAAGGTTGACATTTAGGGATGAGTTGACATAAATTAGTACACCACCCCCTCACCTTCCAATTCCGTCTCTCCTAAAGATTGTATATATTCTAAGTTCCACTTCATGGGCAATGACTTGTGGCTTTAGCCAGGTCTCAGATAATGCCATCATGTCATGTCTGTAGAGTTCTACCCAGCTTTCCAGCCCTTGCATTTTAGATCTTGGGCTATTTATGTTTAGGTGGACTAGTTTCAAGTCTCTAGTGTAAGCCCATCCTGGATCAGTGGAGGAGCAGATCCCGAGGTTAGCAGGGTCAGGGCCAGGATTAGACTCAAGATCACAGATAGGGCAATTTTGATAGCTGGTAGAAGCTAGGGGGTATATTTAAATATTGCAAGAGGTTAGGCATTCTAACATCCTTTGAGAAAGAAAAAATTTTGTAGACATTTCCACTTCTGTACATACCACGAAGAAGCAGAACAAAGGGGTTGCAGTCATAAACAGTAGAGGATAGAATAAAGGGGTAGTGTAGCAGAGCTTGCTCTTTTTTTGGGGTAAGGGAATGCAATTCCCAGTAGCAACTGATCCATGCTTAGAATAAGCAGGATATAGGAAGTGCCAGCAGCCAAGCCTTTCAGGGCCATGTTAGGTTTCATAGGCAGCATAGACCCTGTGGCGCATGCAGACAGAGGCCTACAAATGTTGAACATCCACCTGACCTGGCTAGGTAGTCTCAATGGACCACAGAGGGTAATGGATAATTAGTTTCAAGCAGTAAAACAGTTCAGTAGCAGCCCACGTGCAGTCCCTACAGGTACAACATAGAGTTAGAATGTGCACTTTTTTAACCAGCCATAGCAGCAGCAGGCCTGCACAGCCTAGCCTACAACACAGTAAAACTAGGAAGCAAAAAGAGTATACAGTGAAAAGCATTAATTAACCAATTGCACAACTTAAACCTGTACCAGACAGTACAGCAGCTGTCCTTTGCACCCTAAAGGCTATCAAGTCCTAGCCAACATGGAGGTAATAACAGTACATGTACGGTACCTGAGGTCCAAACAGAGTAAGTTCATAGTCCAGGTCTGTAGCAAACAGAAAAAGGTTATGGCTGCCAGCTGCCTCTTGGGCTGACTCTGGGCAGATTCATTTGATGACCTTTGCACTATGGCACTTAGCACGAAAGGACTGCAGCACTAAATGACCGCTTAAAGATCATGTGCAAAGATTTTTGCATGTTGTTAATAAAGCTTGTATTCAAGTTCCTGTGTCATGATTAGTGTTTCCTGAAAATTTCATGCTGTTTGGTTTTGTGGTTTTCTTTAAATCAGCATTTGTTAACTTGCTCTACAGTGGCTGAAAATAGTGAAATTATGTATGTCTTTCAGTCAAGCTTGGAGAGCGATGACATCATTTTGGAGTACTGTAGCTTGTTGCTTCAGATTCCTAATCACAACAGGTTGTAGAGTTAATGGTTTGCTCACCAGGTTTCTTACAAACTCTGTGATTTATGTTTAGATAGATTAGCTTAAAATTTGTCATTCTCTTCTTATAAAAAGTTGATATGAGTTTCAATGCTGAATTGGAGTAGTGGAAATATTTTTCTGTGAGAGATCAGCTTGTCTATCACAGGTCTGTTCTTTCTCATCAAAACTCAGATTTTTTCTAACTATATAACACAGGGTTGTTTAATCAATATAAAATAAATTAAAATTGTGTTCATTCATGGAAATAGTTTGTCTTTGATGTAACCTTCATAAATACATTCATGTAAGAACATTTTTTTCATGTCAGATTGACAAACAGGTACCTGTCACACTCAACTACTTCAAGCACATGTACTGTCTAAACTTGCAAATTTCAGTTCCTTGGTGGTTTCTGTGTGAAAATACATCATGTACCGTGCACTCCACTTAAAGAGGGCGCTCTTAATCAGGATGTCCGCTTAATCAGGACGTCCGAGTGGGCACTGATTTTGTCTCCATGTTATTCTATGAGAGCTCTGATTCTTTAAACGGGACTGGCAGTCCATTTTAATGGGACAATTATTGTCTGTGAATCAGCAATGATGACTAGTTAAATGACTAATTAAATGGCCATTTGCACCGGATTACCTGCTTATTACCTGATGAACACATAAAAACGCAGAGCAGTTTACTACTATTAGGAGGTGAACATTCTTTATCTCCTGAGAATGGCCAGCAAACGTGTAGATCTTCCATTGTCCCAGAAAGTTAAAGTGCTGGAATTGCTACAGGAGCCCAATACATTGCTCTTTATTGTGGTAAAGAAATTCAGCATTTCTAAAAGCCAGGTGGGCCAAATTTCTCAAAATAAACAGCGAATCCTAAATGAGTGGACAGAAAACCAAAACCTGAACTGCAAGAGAAAACATGAAAGCAAGGACACCCAAGTGGAGGATGCCTTTCACATTTGGTTTTCACATGCAGTGAATTGGGGGCAAGGATATTGGGTCCCGTTCTGAAAAGAAAAGTGAATGAGTTGGCTGCCCACATGGTGCATGAAGATTTTGAGTTAATAGATGGCCGGCTGTCTCGCTGGAAAGTAAGACACAACATTGTTTTTAAAAAGGAGCATGTCAAAAAAAATGGATGCGGGTGCTCATTCAGCTGCAGAGTGTGCCCCCACTGACATATTTTTTTTTCTTTAATTGTTTAACCAGGAGTGGCACACTAAGCTGAAAGCTTGTTTACAGGTGCAACCTGGGAGCACAGGGAAGTTAAGTGACTTGCTCAGGGTCACACAGTATGCAAGTTGGGGCTGTGGGATTCAAACCCAGGTCTCCAGATTTGCAGCTCAGAGTCTTAAACCACTGCGCTATACTGCCTCCTATGGAACACAGATGAAACAGGTCTTTTTTACCATGGATATTTGGACTGGGGCCATACCCACAAAGACAATGGCCTTAATTGGGAACAAGAAAGCAAAGGATTGGGTGTTGCTTCTTTGTTGCTGCAATATGCAGGGCACTGAGAAGCTTCCTTTACTTATCACTGGAAAAAGCAAAAGACTGCACAATTTACCAAGAGATTTTAACACTCTACCAGTTACCTACACACACCATGCTAATGTGTGGATGACAGGAACAATTTTCACTGGCTGGCTGGCTGACTGGAACACAAAACTAAAATGCTGCTGCTGGAAAATTTTCCTGTTTATCGATAACTGCAGTGCACATCCTCAATATCTAGTGGGTAAATTCAGCCAACTCAAGTTGGTGGTTTTACTCCTGAACATAACAAGATTGATTCAACCGCAAGACATGGGTGTCATAAAAAATTCCAAGGGGCACTACCAAGCAGTGTTCTCTTTGAGAATTGCCGGCCTCATTGACAGTGGCAATGACTCACTTGTGAATGAAATCGCATGCAGTTTAAATCTAAATAATGCCATCCTAATGATGTACAGAGCATGGTGAGCTGTAAAGAAGTTTACAATCCACAACTGTTTCCTCAAGGCTGGATTTCGGATTGAACTCAATGAGATCCCAGAAGAAGAGCTGCAAACACAAGATGTCCTGACTGATGTAGAAAAACCCCAGAACATGACAGATGAACAGTTTGAGGAGTTCGTTGATTGCGACCTCAGCGAGATGACAGAGGGTGAAGTCTCTATGGATGAAATCTGTTGATTTACTGAAACCAGAAAATGCTGACAGACCCGATAACGGGGACTTTGGTGACCCATACCCCCCTCCCCCACGTTCTGTCAGTGGCAAGGAAGTGCTGTTATGCATCTCCACCCTCTGAGACTGGTGCACTGAAAACCAACAAGTAAGGGAACACGACATGCTGTTCGACCTGGAGAATGTGATTTGAAACCATATTTCCAAAGCTACAAGACAGAAGACTATGACAGAGTACCTGTGCTTTCCGGCAGATAAGTGAAGTTTTTTAAGCAGATTTTACACTCGTGTTTTTAATGCTTCAAACAGTAAAGTTAGATCTACACGCACTACAATTTCCTCAAAAAAGAGCTGTAATCACTAATCACTAATCACTAACCAGTCTCTGGTAGTGTATGTATGTATGTATGAATGTGTATGTTTGTGTGTTAGTATGTTACTTTGTATGTGCTGTCTGTTCCCCAATACTCAGCAATAGTCAGCACCTGATTGCAGTCACTCGCTGCACTGTGTTTAATAGGATTCCTGCTTTACGGGACAACTGCTTAAACGGGATGTTAAGCTTGCCATGGAGCCATCCCGTTTAAGTGGCTTCTACTGTATATGTATAAACAGAAACACTATATAGTATCCCAATGCACTGTGTCTCTTCCCCACAGTTGAGGCAGCTGGACTCTGCTGCCACCTGTCCCCTGCCCCACAAGCCACCTGCCTTCTGCTCCACATTTGAGGCTGCTGCATCCTGCTGCCCACTGCCTTCTCCCACAAAGTTAGGATTGTGCACCCTGCTGCCTCCATCCCCTGCCTAAAGAATCAGGGCTTCTGTACCCTGCCCAAACAGTTGGGGTTGCTGCACCCTACTGCCCCCCAAAAAACACAAATTTAATACGCTAAAGGAAAATGTCCATGGAGCAGCCAAATATAGCAAGCAAATAGACTGATTCACAAAAAAACAGCAATGCACATGGATTGTGGCTTAAAAAATAATTTAAACATGAACAGACTAACTGTTCTCCGGTGCTTTGAGGGTGACAACCCTCTTCATCGGGGGGGGAGGAGGGTGGAGTCCATTACAAGCATCTCCATTTAAATACACCAGCATATCAAAGCATGTGACTAAGTTATCCAACCATATAAAATCATCAATTAACATGTCAGATGTTAGGAAAAAAGTGCAAAGTGCAACATACAAATAGATATCTTTGTTACAAAGAAGTGCATATAATAATTTAAGTTATACAATGGCAAGAAAAAATCCTGGACTCTGATTGGTCAGTCTTGGGCTGGACCCGTGATGTTATCCCAGCGCAACATCACGGGGCTAGTCTCTGCCTCACTGTGAACCAGCTGATGAGCATGAGCATCTTGAGCATTTGCTTGATTGTTTCATCTGCTCTTAAAAAGCAATAATATTTTTCCACACAAAAACATCTTTAAGATTATTTTTTTTATTCTGTATAACAACGAGCCATTGTATAATAGCAATAATGCCCTCCAGGGTGTGTGTTGTTTGGGATAACATCACACCTCAGTTGTTGGATGCACTCGGCCTGCGGCCTCGTGCCCAACCACCTGAGGCGTGACGTTATCCCAACACGACACACACCCTGTTGGGCATTATTGCTTAAATAACCATCTATGCATCAATGAAAGTTAAATGGACATTATTGGCATCTAATTTAGCCTCAATATTACTAATTGATCTTCCTATTTGGTAAGTTATCTATGTCCTACAATAATGTGACATCATTGCAAAATGAACATATATTTTTTACATTATTTTAGTTGCTTCAAAGTATTAAATACTAAATATCAATTTTCTTCAGTTTCAGAGGATGTCTGCTAAATAGTGACAATCTTCTTAAATAATTCATTTTGCACAGTGTTACACTATGTCCGTTTTCATAACAATGCTAGAGCAACAAAAAGTGTGAAGAAAATGTTTCAGAGAAAAGATGGAGTATGGAGAAAATAATATTATAGTGGGACAGTATAAGACTGTGAAATATGTAATAAAGAGAGGTGTCAGGTCAGACAGCACACGTTATTACAACAGATTTTTATAAATACACAGTTGTATCAAGTTCCTTGTTCAGACTATGGGGGTATAATGAACCTAAAGTAAAAATCCATTTGGATTCTTTCTGCAATAGTAACTGCCTTCTGTCACCTTTATGCAGGGGTGATTTCACATGATCGATAATCATAAATTTCAATAACAAGGGATTACTACTGTGGCTATCAAAAAAGTGTGATGCCACAGTAGACTCAAAATTATTATTTTTAATGTCCCTGAAATGATCTAGAAATCTTTTTTTGACTTGTCTCACCGTTCTGCCCACATAGAGCAGAGGACATGGGTACTGTGCCACATACACAATGTACAAAAGTGGGAGCAAGACAGAGGCAGGAAACTACAGACCTGTCAGTTTGACCTCTGTGGTAGGGAAAGTGATGGAATCACTTCTGAAGGAAAGAACTGTTGAGTACCTAGAGGCCAGTGGGGCACAGGACCCAAGGCATCATGGGTTCACAGCGGGAAGCTCATGTCAGACGAATCTAATTGATTTCTTTGACTGGGTGACCTAAGTAGTAGACCAAGGAGGGGCTGTGGACATGGCCTACCTAGACTTTAGCAAGGCATTTGACACAGTTTCACACAAAAGATTAATAGTCAAATTAACCAGCCTGGGAGTGGGTCCCAGGGTGGTAGCCTGGGTAAAACATTGGCTGGACAACAGGACACAGAAGATAATAGTAAACGGAGTCCACTCTGAAGAAAGGGGGGTTACTAGTGGGGTACCGCAGGGTTCAGTACTGGGTCCTGTCTTTTTTAATGTCTTTATAAGTGACATTGAAGAGGGACTGGAAGGAAAAGTATGCCTCTTTGCAGATGACACAAAGATCTGCAACAGGGTTGATACACAAGGAGGAATAGAAAGGATGAGAAGGGACTTGGCAAGGTTGGAGGAATGGTCAGAAGTATGGCAGCTTGGATTCAGTGCAAAGAAGTGCAAAATAATGCACCTGGGAGGTAGTAACAACAACAAAAATGGAAACGGACCTGGGGGTAATCATATCAGATGACCTTAAGGTTGGCAAGCAATGTGAGAAGGCAGTAGGGAGGGCTGGGGGGATCCTGGGATGCATAGGGAGAGGCACCACCAGTAGAAAACCGGAAGTTGTTATCCCTCTGCACAGACAGTTGGTGAGACCCCATCTGGAGTACTGCGTCCAGTTCTGGAGACCCCATCTCCACAAGGACATAGACAGGATGGAGGCAGTCCCGAGGAGGGCAACTAAAATGGTGCAGAGTCTGCAAGAGAGGCCATACGAGGAGAGACTAAAGGAGCTTAATATGTATATCCTTTAGGAAAGGAGGGAGAGGGGGGACATGATAGAAACTTTTAAGTACCTCAGTGGAATCAATAAAGTCCAAGAGAGTAGCATCTTTCAGAAAAAGAGATGTGCCAGAACAAGGGGACAGAATCTGAAGATAGAGGGGGGACAGCTCAGGGGCAATGTGAGGAAGTATTTTTTCACAGAGAGGGTGGTGGATGCATGGAACAGTCTTCCTGAGGAGGTTGTGGTGTCTATAACTGTAGGAGAATTCAAGAATGCATGGGATAGACATAAGTCAATTCTTGTGGGGGGTAGGAACAAATAGGCTGTTGGTTAAATAGGATCTGCCGGTTCTACAGTAGGTAGGGAAATGGGCAGACTATGGGGGCCAAGTGGTCCTTATCTGCTGTCAGTCTATGTCTCTATGTTTACTCTATTGAGCAGTTTACAAACTCTAGAATGTCAACTTGAATTTCCTTAGTTGGAGGACAAAATATTTTCCTGCGTAACATGTCTGCATGCCAGACAATGTCCACATTAGAAACATCCTTGTGGCCTTTTGGGGAGCCAAATAAGTGGACCGTCCCTGTTGGGGACATAGTGACTCAAAACAATTATGTCCCCTGTGTTTTTGACTCTACTCTATGTAATTCTAGGAATATCCAAAAATAAATCAGGAATGTTACAGTGCGCCAATAATTTCCAGTTGTTCAATGGTACATTTTTAACTTTAGATGCAATACAACTGTATTCTAATACAAAAGTTGTTTTCTTTGGTTCCTCACCTTTCGTGTTTTTGGTGTCAGTAATGTTTGTCTATGTTGTGACTTAGCTCTTTCTCTTGCCTCATTGAGTTCTGAAGCCTTGTACCACCTTTCATGGAATCTATTAATCATTGCTTCTGACTGTATATCAAAAGTTTCCTCTGATGAGCAGTTCCTTCTTAAGCAGAGGAACTGGCCATATGGAATGGAAAAGATTAAAGTAGGTGGGTGGGCACTATGGGCATGGAATATAGAGTTACCTGCTGTCTCCTTCCTGAAGCACGTTGTTTCAATTTTCCCCTCTTTTGACACCTTCAAGGACAAATTTAAAAATTCAATTCTTTCCTAGGTCTCCTGCTCCACAGTTGGGGCTACTGCACCATGCTGCCCTAGGCCACCTGAGGTGGGGCTTTTGCTGCACCCTGCCACCCACTTCCATTGCCCCAAATGGGCAAGGCTGCTGCACCACACACATCCTGTCTCACAGTCAGGGCTGCTGCACCCTGATGCCCCCCTGTGTCCTGCCCCTCAGTTGAGGCTTCTGCATCATGCTGTCCTCTGTTCCCTGTCACCACAGCCAGGGCTGCTGCACCCTGCTCCTGTCTACACAGTTGTGGTTGCTGTGGCCTGCTGTGCCCTAGAGTCCCATGTCTCTGCAGTTAGGGTTGCTGCACCATGCTGAAACTCGCCACAAGTGTCAGGGTGATTGCTGCACCCTGTTGTGTGCCTCCACAGTTGAGGCAGTTGCACCCTGCTGCCCCCTACCACCTGAGTCAGATCCTTTGCTATACCCTGTTGCCCACATCCATTGTCACAAACAGGCATGGCTGCTGTACCCTGTCCCACAGTTTGGGCTGCTGTACCCTGATGACACCCCTGTCTCCTGGCTGAATAGCCCGGGCTGCTGCACCCTGCTGCCCTCTTTCCCCACCCCCACAGTCATGGACACAGCACCCTGTTACACCCTGTTCCTGTAGGAGGGAGCAGCATAATGCAATACCCTAACTGTGGAGGCAAGGGGCTCCACAGTGCCGCAGGGCACTGTGGTGGCAGGGGACAGAGGAAAGCATGATGTAAAAGCCTTGAATGTAGGGCAGAACACAGGTGGGCATTAGGGTACAGCAGCCCTGACCATGGCACAGGGCACACATGGTGCAGCAGCCCAGCCCATTTGGGGCAATGGAGGTACATAGCAGGGTTCAGAAGCCCCAGATTTGGAGGCAGGAGGCAAGGGACTCTAGGCTGTAGCACAGCACAGCAGCCCTGACTGTGGAGACAGGAACAGGAGGAAACAGGGTGCTATGGCCATGACTGTGGAGGTGCTGACAGAGGGCAACAGGGTGCAGCAGCCCTGACTGTTCAGGTAGGAGACAGGGGTGGCATCAGGGTACAGAAGTCCAAAATGAGGGACAGGGTGCAGCAGCCATGCCTGTTTGGGACAAGAATGTGAGGGGCAGAGTAGCAAAGGATCTGACTCTAGTAACAGTGGGGCAGGAGGGAGCAACCACCTCAACTGTGGAGGCACACAACAGGGTGCAGAAAATGCCCTGACTATTGTGGCAAGTGGCAGCATGGTGCAGCAGCTCTAACTGCAGAAGCATGGGGCTCTAGGGCACAGCAAGCCATAGCAACCCCAACTGTGTAGATAGCAGCAGGGTGCAGCAGCCCTGGCTGTGGTGACAGGGGACAGAGGACAGCATGGTGCAGAAGCCTCAACTGCGGGAATGGACACGGGGTGCATCAGGGTACAGCAGACCTGACTATGAGATAGGGTGCGTGTGGTGCAGCAGCCCTGCCCATTTGGGGCAATGTAAGTGGGTAGAAGGGTGCAGCAAAAGCCCCACCTCAGGTGACCTAGGGTAGCCTAGTGCAGCAGTCCCAACTGTGGAGGCAGAGGGACCTAGGAATATAGGACTTAGCAGAGCACAGCAGCCCTGACTGTGGAGACAGAAACAGGGCACAACAGGTGTAGCATCCCAGAACGTGAGAGTTGGGGGGGGGGGGGCAGCAGGGTGCAGCAACCCTGATTCTTTAGGCAGGGGATGGAGGCAGCAGGGTGCACAATCCCTGACTGTGTGGGAAAAGACAGTGGGCAGCAGGATGCAGCAGCCTCAAATGTGGAGCATAAGGCAGGTGGCTTGTGGGACAGGGGACAGGTGGCAGCAGAGTTTAGCTGCCTCAACTGTGGGGAAGAGACATGGTGCATCAGGATGCCATATAGTGTTTGGTTTCCCTTAGAACTAGTCTGAGACCGATTTCTCTTTTTCAGAGCTGAATTGGTCAGAGATCAGTTAGTGCCATAGATGTATCCAAGTACAAGCTTGCGAAGCATCAGTCAGCATAGCCTAGTGCTTAGTGTACAAGGCTGTGATCCAAGAGCTTTTGGTTTGAATCCCATGTTCCTTTAAATTCTTTTAATCTCAAATTCTCAGGATTGGTGATCAATGGCCGGTGGCCCACTGCACAGCAACACCACAACAGCGAAACGCGAAAAATGACCTTTACAGCGAAAGTCACTGTAATGGTCCGGGTTTCACTGAAGCAGCATCTCCCTTTGTTCTGTCTCTTCCCTGAAACAACTGTGACCTGGAGTTGATAATATATAATTGTGGGGGGTGTGGGGGGCAGAGCCTCCCCAAAAACTCTTAGTTTCTGGCCGGCACAAAACCACATGTCAGCATTGTGCCGTCGCTGTAGGCGATGTCGGCAGAGTTGCTGTCGACAAACAGTAGTGCTTCCATCAATGGCAGTGGGGTGTTGAATAGTAAATCTATGCTAAAGGGAGTTGCTGCAAGAAAAAGAACTAAGTGCAACAAAGAAAGAAACTGTTCTCAGACCAGGTCTTAGGGGAACAATCTTACTAGATCACATTCAGTTGACCTTGGTGACCCGATTAATTGAGGATGGTGAGGGAAAATAAATTTGGAGGCACCGTTAGTACGAATCAAACACAGAGCCAGAAAGAGACTTCAGGCACCATGTGCCCAAGTATAGCAGGCCTTGAAAAAGCATGTGTGAGTGCATGAAAATGTTTGGTACGTTTTTGTATGGGTGAGTGCTACTTATTGTCTTTTCAATAAAGTATATCTAGGTTAGATTATCCTATAACCGCAAGTCATCTTTTCATTCTGCACCAGTATTTGGGCAGCTGCCTGTCCTTGTCTCTAAGTATAGCAGGCAACCCGACCTCAGAGTCCGGCTGGCAGGCAGTACAGTACTCACCACAATGAGATCCATGGATTCCAAAATAGAGGCAATCCTGGAACGTCTGGGATCACAAGAGACTAAAACTGCTGCAGCTACAGATATTTCAAAGGCAGCCAATGACCACACATCTTGAGCATTGGGAGCCACCTCAAAAGTTGTACAAGAAAACCCCCAGTTAAAGTATTGTGTTAAGTCCCAGGAGGCTGCTCAGAGAATGGTAAATGTGAGGCTGCTGGGGGTTGCTGAAGGAGAGGAAAGGGATGCTCTTACCCTCTTCATTTTGCAAATCATGCAGCACAATTTAATTTAGACCCAGAGGTTATGCAGTTAAAATATAAAAACATTGAGCCATGGCTCGTTTTCACTGATGTCCTTAAGCAATCAGAGAGCCACAATTAAATACAAAATAATCATGATAGTACAGCAATGTAAGCAATTCAAAAAAATGATTCCTTATACAATCTACAAGCAGCAAGTTAGTTTAAGTGGTAGTGGATTGATAATCCATTGCAACACACCTTTGATTGGTGGAGACCACAGAGAGGCAAGAAGCGAGTTCCACGAGTGAACAGAAATAACTTAAAGCTGAATGTGATTGGGGTGAGTTCAGCTTTGGAACATTCAGCTCAGGAACATTTAAAGACCAAATGTGTCAAAGCTGAACCCACCTGAAGATTCTAGTAGAAAGGTAATGAGGAACAAGACCAGAAATAGTTTTTACAGCAAATAAAAAACTCTGCTAAGAATGCCCATCATTTAAGGGTAGCCATTCTAGTTTCTTATGAAGAAAACAATGGGGGTATTATACATAGAAGTATACGTTTTAATAAACCAACCTAGTTTTAGAGAAAGAACTTTTGATCTTTCTAACCCACAAGGTATACATAGAAGTATACGTTTTAATAGACCAACCTAGTTTTAGAGAAATAACTTTTGAGCTTTCTAACCCACAAGGTTCTTCTTCAGAAACCTTGTGGGTTCGAAAACTCAGAGATTCTTTCTCTCAAACTTTGGTGGTCTATTAAAAGGTATTAAATCAGCTATTTTGTGCATCTTATTGTACAAGGATCAATACGGCAACAGACATTTGTTTGACATAGAAATATAGGAATTGTTGCCAGAAAAAGATCCACGGTTCATCCAAACTTCCCATGTTCCCTGCCTTATCCCTAATAACCTACAATATCTTTATAGAGGGATAATTTCCTGATTATGCATTCTTTTCTCCTATTCCAGTAGTTCTCAGACTTTGTCCCAGTGAGCCTCCCCAAATCCATGGAAAAGGTTTTGAGCCTCCCCAAAAAACTGAAATAATCTTGGGCCTCCCCAAAGAAAAATAACCTACTGTATTTGTACAGTACACCATGAATAAAATGAATTCCTTTGAGTACTTGGCTCATATTCAGTTCTTTGTCTTATACTGACTTGGAACTTTTGAAAAATAGCTCCTGTGCTTAAAGGTGTTTTCTGAATAATAAATAAAATAAACAAATATTATTATTCAGCTTATTGTAACCCCCTCTCAAGAGGCCAAGTACTTGCTCTGCTATTTTCATTCTTGAACCATTGTTACCCCTATTTGCAGTACCTTCATGGGTCAGACTACTTCCTCTGTTTCCTCTCTATACGAAATAACCTTCCTACATACTTTGCCTCTCCCCCTCCTTCCCTGCTCCTAAGCAACTTTTCGGGGATTACTTTGCTCCTTCCTGCTATTGCTTATAGCACTTCTATGCTCAACCCTTGTATTGAGCTGTTCTGTCATTAGTTTACAAATCGATCAATTACCACCACTCATTATTAATATATTCATATTTATTTGCACTATTGCTCATTGTATATTTCTTGATTGTTTTGCAATTACCTTTTGAAATGTATTCACTCCCTATCCTTCCCCGGGTATACCTGAAATGAACCGTGGCTCATTCACCTTCCCTTGTCACCTATTAGTAAATAAATACATAAAATTCACTTACTATTATTATCCTCTTTCAGTTTGCTTCATCTCTTCACACAAAATATATAAAACCCAAAATTTAAACACAGTACTTTTTCAGACTTGCTTGAGCCTCCCCTGGAACAGGTTGGGGCCTCCCAAGGGAGGCTGGCCTCACCATTTGAGAACCCCTGTCCTATTCCATTCACTCCCACACTACTGCTAACCAGTTCCACCCTCCTTTCACCTCCATTTGGCGCTACCAGCCTCTTGTACTCTTGAACTCATTAACAATACAAAACCCACAACACCAGCATGTAATTTATTTTATTGTTCCACCACCTCTCAGTGAAGAAATATTTCCCTACATCCCTCCTAAATCTCCACAAAGTCTTAACTGATGCCTTCTCATCGCTGTACTTCCTCTCCTGGCAAATAGGTCCCCACTGCACATTCTGTTTATCCCCTTCATGAATTTGAACATTTCTATCACATCAGCTCTCTCCCTTCTTGCCTCAAATGTATACATTATTCAGATCTGCCAGCTGCTCCTCATATGAGTTACCCTTGCACCTCCAGGAGTCCAAGGTCTCCTTTGCCCCAGCAGTAATCTTCGACTCACTAGAGGATCCGAATCTCAACTCCTGCAGGTCCCTCACTGCCGTACCACTCAGGGACAATGATCTTTTGCTCATAGGCTCCCTAGCTGGCTGAATGGTCTCAGCAATGACATCTCCCGCCACCCCTTCCCCACCTTCTCTCCCCTCCTCCCCCATCACCACCTGCAATTCTCCCCGCGAAGTGACAATGCCACTGGCTGCTCTTACCTTCTTGTGTTCCCTCCCTTGTCCTGTAATTACTATTTACCCCATCTATACCTCTGTCTTTAGTTTACCCAAATGTTTGCACTCATTTTTCTGTAACTGATTGTTAACCTATTAACCAGCCTTTGTTGCTTAATTGTTCTTGTTTCTTGTATTGTACTGTATCTGACATGGAACCTTTGTAAAAGAGCCTTGGCTCAAAGGTACTTGTAATCCTAGACTCAGATAAATAAGATAAATAAACCCTGCTGACCCTGTACCACTCTGGACAGTTCTGTATCATACAGACCGTTTAAAATGAATCTAGCTCAAAAACTGTGTTTGGACTACAAGTTTCCTGCCATCTGGAAACAGAAGACAACAATGCCCACTGCATAAGAACCCAATTACTAGACTGTTTAGTAGGAAAGAATTCCTCCTGTACATATCTAGAACTAGAGATGCAACAACGGTTTTATTTGCCAGCTAAGTTGGCATAAATTCAAGAAATTTGCAATTCACAAAACTTCAAGAATTTTCAGGCGGGCACACCAACTTCGCCCGGTGAATTTTATTATATTTTTCCCCTTGAAAATGGTGCTGGCACATGAATGAATGGTGAATTTTCAGACAATCAGATTTTAGTAGGAGCAAAGACATCACCATCCGTCACTCATTCATTCATGCCTCAGCATCACTAGTTACTGAGAGGAACACTGTACAGAGCATACAGTATGTGCAAGGGGACTGTTTTTCTTTGCTGCAGATCATCCCAGAAATTATTTGTAGGTGTTGGTGGGGGGATGAGGGCAGTGAGCACCAGAGGAAGGTTGGGTGGGGGGGGTCTTCTTGTGAAATTGGGTCTAGTTGGGTAGGAGGAGGCAGGATGTGTATGTTTGGCTCATGGGTGGGGAAAGGGTATATACAGTACTACTGAGACTGCTGCATACATTTTGAGGATGGCTTCTTTTACATCAATTCAGCAGGGCAGAGGAGTGAGGAGGAAGGAGGGTGCTATCAGGGAGACAAGAGGAGGGTAATGATATATAACAGTTTTTGGGAGGTGGGGGGGTGAACTTACAACACAGTGGGTAGAGATTTTGTGTAATTTAAGGACCACAGTTTGAGTAATTTTCCCAGGTGAATTGCACAGATTACAGCAGAACTTTGCAAATTGCCTAGTTCGCTCTCGACTTACCAATTCTCGTAGTTTTGGCAAGTCACTGGGCAAATAATATATACGAATTTTGGTTGTTGTCAAAGTGGATTTGCTGAAATTTACACATTTTTTTGCAAAGTGAATTTCGAAAGCTTTGCACATCTCTAGCCAAAACATGCTTTGACCCATCTGGAGCCCAATATACTTATATGAGGCAACATTCTTAAGCACACTGCCATCAAAGGAGCCAGTCTGCAAAGCAGAAAGGAGCATTTGCCTTTAACTTGCATAATTACTTAATGGTCTTCAAAATTTTTAATTGTTAAATATATTTCTTTATATATTAAGTCAACTGTGTCTCTGTGTTATATTATGATAACCTCCACATGTAGTGCTTAATTTGTTTATTTAGTTATTTGTTTATTTATACTTTGATAACTGACTAGGTGCACTGGTGCTAGGTGCCTTTTTCAGACATGACACGGGTACTACAAGTACATGAAAGCAGAAATAGTGGGGCATTCAGTTTCTTTTCTCTAACAATGTTGCAATGTTTTTGACATGTCATCAACTATTGTAGCCTACCTGAAGGTGTCTTTATTGTAATGGTTTACATACAATAAATTCATTAAAATGTAATTTTTTAAAATTGTCACAGTCTTTTGAAAGCAATTATTTCAAAGTCGTTTCTAATCTTTTTTTCTGCCAAAGACTAGCAGATATATTGCAATCGGTCTAAGCTCTGAGAGGTGTTTTGGGTGCTTGGCCATCCTCCACATGTAACAGCTTTACAATACCTGATCTCTGCCCCCAAATTATGCCACTTTCTTCCTTTCTGCTGTTTTTCCCTTTGATGTATTTGGCCAACCACTATGCTGGAAAATGCAAGCTGGAATTCAGTTTTCTTGAACAGATTGTGTTTTCTACAGCCAATGTTTCTTTTGCTTTTGTTTCTGCTTACGTTGTGCTCTTCAGTACTTTGTTTCTTACTGTCTCGGGAATAGCAGATATGTTGCACAACACTCATACATTCTCCTTCTCTGCAGTCATGGTCACCAGTGCTTCTGCTCACCCTCTCCTGCAGTACCCAGCATGCCACTACTGGCATTGTTGAAATCATTAGCCACTCTCTGGCACTTCATCTGTCCCCCCAGCAACACTTCAACAGCAGGGTGCACAATCCCTGGTGCTGGCAGTCCCCTGCCACAGTCTTCAGCATCAGAGTGCCCAACACCTGGTGCTGCCAAACAACCTCCTGCCACACTTCAACAGGGGTACTCAACCCCCAGTGTTGTCAATTCCCTGCCAGAGTCTACAACACCATGGTATCCAACCCCTGGTGCTGCCAAACAACCCTCTGCCACACTCCAACACTGGGGTACCCAAACGCTGGTAATGGCAAACAATACCCTCCCGCTTCACTCAGACACCAGGGCTCCCACCCTCATTGCCAGAAAAAAACACTCCACCACACTCCATCAACAGGATGTTCAACTTCCAATGCCAGCAAACAACCACCCTCCACACTATGACACTGGTGCACCCAACCCCTGGTGATGCTAAGCAACACATTGACACTGGGGTGCCCAATCTACAGTATGTGGTCACTGAAAAAAGGAAAACTGTCCTTTGTTGTAGCCCTTTACATTTTTTCACACACAAAAAAGAAAATCATCCACAGCTGTTTTCTAGCCCCCCTGACCCCCCCAATCCCTCACTTACCTCAATCCTCTCAGTACGCTGATGACACTTCCATGCCCAAATGTGAACTGACTTAGAACAAAGTACTGTAAGTTCAGTTATTGGCTCTTTAATGCATTTTAAACTTTTAGTCATAATTTTGTTTTTTTTTTAACATTTTGGCTCCACATTGTTAACTTAACTATTATTTACCACACCCATGAACAAGATGGGTATAATTTTTAAAATCCCCACTGAAACATGTTTTCCAGTCTCTCTGCAAAATTACATTTTGGACAGGATTTAAAAAAGCATTTGTCAATGCCGCATGTTTGCCACTGGTATAGAAGCCCTGGGGTACTAGATAAGTTGTGGTGCACTGTGTGGGGTATGTATTAGCAAAGTTAGGAGCCTGTGTTTGTAAATTTCAATGCAGGCTCATAACTTTATGTTTTAATATTTTTGCCCCAAATTGTCAACATAGCCTTCTTATGACACCACCTCATTAACAAAATGCAGATAAAATGCTCAACTCCTGTCTGAAAGATGATTTCTCGCAGGGACTGCAAAATCAACTTTCGGGACCCAAAAACACATTTTGGCCAGGATTTGAAAAATGACAGCTGTCACATTCATGAGGTGCAGTAAAGAAATGGCTATGTTAAAAATTTGAGTAGAAAATTACCAAAGTTACGAACCTGCATTGACAAAATTCAACATAGGCTCATGACTTTTGTTTTTTAATATTTTTATGCCAAATTTTCAACATAACCTTCTTATGATCCCACCTCATGAACAAGGGCACATAAAATGTTGAACTCCCGCTCAAAAGGTGATTTTGTGCAGGGACCACAAAATCACCTTTGGGATGCAAAAACACATTTTGGTCAGGATTTGAAAAATGACAGCTGTCACATTCATGAGGTGCTGTAAAGAAATGGCTGTGTTGTAAATCTGGGGTAAAAATACTGAAAATTACCAAAGTTTGAGCCTGCATTTGCAAAATTCAGCAAAGGCTCATAATTTTGTGTGTTTTTTTTAAATATTGTACACCAAATTTTCAACACAGCCTTCTTTTTTTTTTCTTCTTTTACCTTCCAGTTGCCGGATCCTGAGGCATCCCTCAGGAGACACCTGCTTGTCCCTTCCTATCTGATACCGCCCCTCAGCCCAGACCCCCCCATAACCTCGTCCTGGCATCCCAAGTCCCCCACCGGTAGACCCCCTGACTTGTGCCCCTCGGGTTGGGGTGCACCTCACCTACCTTGGGCACTCCTTCAATTTAGTCAAGTGGGTGAGCTCTATTGTAGGCTGAGGGATATCAGGATCGGGCAAAGGTGGGGTCCAGCAGTGGATTTGGGGCAGGTGCTCCATCATCTCCTCAGGTGCTGGGGAGTTTCCTTGTGCATGTGCATAAGCATGACCCTGGAGGTGCAGATGTGCAATGATGTCCAGCGCAAGCTGGGCATGCTCCCACACCCCTCTCATGGATATCTGCTGACACCTCCACCCCTGTGTGACCCTCTGACTGTTGCACCCCCATTCTTTACTGGGAGTTGCTGCTGCCGGAGAGTCATTAACCCACCATCCTCAGGAGAGGAGAGGAGAGCTGTCCTCCAGATGCTCAGTCTTCTCCTCCCTGGCTGACCCTCAGCTACCCGAGTGCACTCCCAAGCCTGGGTCACCGGCATGGTGCGAGGTGTGGTGTCCAGTGCCTCAATCCTCAGTGCCACCAGGCTGGCTTTTAACATAGCCTTCTTATGACCCCGCCTCATGAACAAGGGTAGAAAAGGTTTTTGCATCCTGCCTGAAAGGTGATTTTGTGCAGGGACAGTTAAATCACCTTTTGGGAGAGATTTGCAAAATTCCACTGAAATTGTTCATGAAGTGGGGTTCTTAAAAGGCATGTTGAAAATATGGGGCAAAAATGGCCAAGTTATGCCTCCAAGTTCAAACTCTCATTGAAATACATTGAACTGCATACCTGTTTCCTCAGTTTGTGGTCTGGCTCTGAAGAGTGAAGATGTGTTTGCGGTCCAGAGAAGATTATGGAGTTTGACCCCAGGTGGGTGAGTAAGGGCTTGAAGAGGGTGATGGGTGCTGAGTGGAATGGTTGGGCAGGGGACAGTAATGGCCACGACAGACATGGATGGACAATTTTCTTTTTACAGGGTTTATTTAAGAAAAAAAAAAGAGGGAAGGTCTTCTTTATTTCAAATCACAGCACTGGGGGATTGGGCACCCCCAGTGTCTATGTTATGTTTGTGGGGGGGGAATGTGGGGTGGTGGGTGCTGAGAGGGAGGGTTGGGTGGCTGGGACAGTTACAGGGGCAGCAACAGCGAGTGCAACAGTGACACTGGGGGACTGGGCACCCCCCATGTCAGTGTGAAAAAAAAATTAGAAGGGAGGTTTTCTTTATTTCAGGTCATGACACTGGAGGGTTGGGCACCCCCAGTGTCAGTGTTATGTTTGTGGGGGGGGTGTGGGGTGGTAGATACTGAGAGGGAGGGCCAGGTGGGTGGGACAGTTACATGGGCGTCAACAACAGACATTGATGGACAGCTTTGCATGAGTCTTCTGGTACGTCAGCACCATTTAGAGATGTGACCGTGCATTGGGGAGCAGTGCGGTACTGGATCAGAGGTTTTGCTTATGAGGTGGCAACACTGGGGGATTGGGAACCCCCAGTTTAAATGTTATGTTTGTGGGGGGGCCGAGAGGCAGAATCAGGTGCAGGGGACAGTTACGGGGCACCAGTAACAGTTATCGATGAACAGTTTTCTGTTACAGCTGGCATGAGCCCCTGCATTTTTGAAATTCCAGGTATTCCAGCCTAATCATGATGGATGAACTCTGGTTGCTGGGTGGCATAGATCAAAGGGAAAAGCTGACCCCTGTTTGGGTCTGCTTTTCCTCTTTTGAAATCCACGATGTCTCCACTCAGCAAGCCAAAACTCTGTCATAATCTGCCCGGCTGATGATTGGTGTGCCACTGTCACACCTCTAAAACCCTACTCTGCTTTGGATGGACAGTGTCACAGTTCTCTACAGCCAATTACCGTAACAAAATGTTTGCTGCATGCACACGCACATGGCGAACATAAAAATTATACTTGTCTTGGGGGTAATTAAAAGACGATGTTGAAAATTTGGGTCAGAATCTCAAAAACAACAACAAACTTATTAAGAAACATTGAAATATGTCAGTGTTTACTTAACTTTGCTATTTTTTGAGATTCTGACCCTAAATTGTCAACATAGCCTTTTTTTACCCCACCTCGTGAACACAACAGGTGTCATTTTTTAAGTCCTGCCCAAAACATGTTGTCATAATCATGCCGCACAGTTATATATTTTGGGCAGAATTTCATAAATGACAGCTGTCATGTTCATAAGGTGGTGGGTAATGAAAAGGCTATGTTGAAAATTTGGGGTCAAATTTTCAATAAACAACAAAAAGAAACATTGACATTTGTAACTACTGTATTTACACATTAGGTTGCAATTATTTTACATTTTTAACCCATTTTCTTTTTTCCACAATAATTGTTTAAAACTTTTTTTTAGTACATGACAACTATATAGTGTCAGTGGCTCAGCAGGTCGCACACTCACATCTGAGGCCGGGGAGATCAAAAGTCTGTGAATTTTATCCCTACACCAGGCACTTGGGTTAATATCTCAATACTGACACTGCAGTGCAGCATTGGGGGTGCTGCACTCCTGAGGTGCCATCTTTCAGATGAGATGTTAAACCGAGGTCCTGTCTACCTGTTCTGGTGGTAGTTCAGGTGGATGTTAAAGATTCTATGGCACTTCTCGAAAAGAGTAGGGGAAAGTTTTATTAAAGAATAAATTGGTACATTTCCAAAATACAAAAGGTAAAACAGAAATACAAACAAGTAGGGAAAGGAAGACAAAAAAAATCCCAAAACAAGTAAGACGAGTCCAAAACAGAAGAAAAATAACATCAATCCATGCTTATTCAAGTGACAGCTGCATCTGTATCTGTAATCCAGGGCAATTGTTTCCACAAGTCAGAAATGTCCAGAGCAGAAAGATGCGACTGGTCAGACAAATAAACAACACGTGCATCAGCAACAATTTTGTGACAGAGTTCAACATAAGTACAATGATGTTGTTGTAAATTAAATGAACAGCGAGACATCCAAATATTCCACTTGATAATGGAGAACAAAACACCCAAAGTTTTAATATTCCATTTCTCCCAAGCAGAGGAAACATGTCCGTACAGAAGATCAACATGAGAGATTGTAGAGAATAATGGTTCTCCCAAGTGGTCAGCAAGGTACAGTATGTCCAAAAATCCTTAATAAAGCAGCACTGAAAGAATAAATGATCAATCATCTCAAGAGAGTTAGTACACTGGGGCCTACTACAGAATCTATCAGAGAGCTGTTTATGTTTGTGGTTACTTTTGACATTAATCTTCTCATGGCAAGAGAGCCAATGAAAGTCCCACATATGCATAGGGATTCTAGGATTTATCAACAGTGACTTTAGGGAGACTCTGTATAAAGCATCACATTTAGGAAAGGGGTACAAAGAGGGACAAACAGAAGCCCTTAATTTTCTATATAATACTCTATGGGAAGAAACCATTAAAAGCTGATGTGGAGTAACCTTCCATTGTTTTAAACGGAGGAACGTGTCCTTTAGGTACCGAAGGGCTACTGTCCCCCTCAAAACCATAATGGAATGTCTTTCCCAGGAATGGAACCAAGAGCTGCAATTTTCTTAGAGCCAGCTCTCCCACCCTCTTTGTCTATTAATCAAAAGAGGTCTGAAACTGGACATCAAAAACACACTAGTAAAAAAAGAATCAGATTCACCATATCCAGCCCCCCCTCCAGGATGAGCAGGTACAAAATGTCTCGCTTAATGGGATTAAGGTGACTGGCACAAACTGCTTGAAAAAGCAAACTCAGGATAGGGGGTTCAAGTGATTTTGGAATGGGAAAAACATAACTTAAATACAAAAAAATAGGAAGCAGGAAAGGTTTAACCAAAAACATCCGTTTCTTTTTCCCAATTTTACCTTGGTTCCACTGTGAAACCTTAAACCTGCCAACAGCAAACTTTTCTTCCCAGTTCTGAACATAAATATCAGGAGGGCCAAATTTTATACCCAAAATAGTAATAGAAGAGGGGGGGATTTGAATCAGGCCAATAAAAGCAGTAGGCTGAGGGGAGGAGCCCAGCACAAAAGCATGACATTTGTCCAGGTTCAAAGCTTTCCCCGAAAGAAAACCAAAAGAGAAGCACACAGAAAGGGCTTCCTGGACTGAGGAAGTGTCCGCAGTCAATAAACACAAATCATCAGCATAAGCCGAAGCGGAGGGCGTGTCTTGAACTGTAGGACTAGAAATTGGAAGCATGGCTGGGGAAGCATTCAATTTGTGGAGCAGGGGATCAATAAAAAAAACATATAAAAGGGCGCTCAGAGGGCATCCTTGTCACACACCCCATTTAATAGGGACCAAAGGACACAGACAACCATTGACAAGTGGCACAACAGTAGCAGTTCTCAAAAGAGACTGTATCCAAGAGACAAACAAAGGAGGGATGTGATAATGCAACAAAGCTTCCCATAAAAGTCATGACAAATAGAGTCAAAAGATTTTTGATCCAAGGAGACCACATACCCTGAAAACCGACCAGAATACCAAGAGGTAAAAATTTCCCACACACGAATGAGATGATCTTAAATCTTCCACGGAGGGATCACCCAAGCCTGCTATGGGGAAATAACAAGATCAGCCATAAGCAGTAACCTGTTGGTCAAAGTTTTCGACAAAATTTTACAATCAGCATTAAACATGCATATAGGTCTCCAATTATGTAGATCAGATTTATCCCCTTTCTTATGCAAAAAATCAAGGCTCCCTTGTTAAAGCTTAGAGGAACATCCCTGCAAGCCAACATAGTATTAAACACCAAGGCTAATTCAGACCCCAGGGTCTCACCCATAAGCCTATATAATTCATTCAGAAGACCATCTGGACCCGGGGTGACATGTGTCTTCAAATGATGAATAACCTCTAGTACCTCACCCATAGTAATAGGCCGGCTAGGACTGGCAAGAACCTGAGGAGCAATCTCTGGAACTGGAACATCACACAAATAGTCTCTGATCCTCCCAACATCAGAAGGGAGGTCCGAAAACAACTTACAAGAAAAATCAGCCACAATTCGCATAATATCGTGCGGGGAGGTACGAAGAACACCTGATTCATCCAGTAGTCCATGATGCCTTTCTTACTGACCTGTGTCTTGTTATGGTTAAAGGGACAAGATTAATAGGCCATTCCCTGGGTACCAAATTCATGTTGCCAGAAAAGGTGAGCTGCCTTCTGTTTAGAGTAACACAACATAGCCTTCTGGACAGATTGAATTTGTACACTCAAATCTTGTCCAGTGGTATGAGCAAGGGACAGAGGGGACTGTAAGTGCTGACGATCCTGTAAGTAAGATAAATAGGCAGAGGTGCTATGAGTTTTACCATACCACTGAAGGAGTTTCAAAAGATCACGCTTCGAATCCATCTACCATTGAACTGTGTTCTCATAGCAGAACAGGACAGACTTCCTGGCTGCTAGAAATTGGCTCAAAGAACCTAGAAAAACCTCATATTTAAGCAAGGAGATATTAAATTTCCAAATACCTGGGCCTTTGGAAAGGGGGGGGGTTACCATCAAATGAGAGTCAAACCAATCTATGATCTGAGAACTCAACCAGATCAATCCGGACCAGGGAAACAGTGAGACAAGGGGACAAAAAAACGTAGTCAATCTTGGTTGCCAGAACACCCTTTTGAAATGTTGGAGAATGATTCTTTGTGAATTCTAAAACAGCGTCCCGCAAGCTTGTGGTGCGAATCATAGAATTCAAGGAGCGGGAATCACAATACAACTTCCTAGTGGTAGCATGTGAGCTTTTATCTAATAGATTAAGTTCACAGTTAAAATCACCCACAAAAATCACATGTTTGGAAGTATGCAGGAATGGTTGAACCTGGGAAAAAACATCAATACAAGCAGCTTTAGTTTTGGGAGCATCTAAACAGATAAGGCGATATGGGACCCGGTAAAGCAAAACATCAAGAACCGAAACACGACCAGGGACCACATCATACAGTTTCAGTAGCACAAAGGCAACAGAATGCACCAAAATCCCCACACCAGAGCAGCGGTCTGGGCCCATCGACCAAAAGGAAGGGCCCAAAAGCCAGTATCTTTGAGCCTGTTTCAGCTCATGCACAGCATGAAACCTAACATCTTGCAAGAATATAATACCACCCTGCAAAGAAGTTAGCAAGGCAAAAACAGTGTTATGCTTGTCCAGCCTCTTGATACTGTTAACATTTATAGAGTAACATGCAAAGGTGTGAGAAGTCATGGAAAGATTAAAATAAACAGAGAAGACAAGCTAGCAACATAATTTCTTTTTATCCTTCCCACCAACCGCTTTCAATTTGGACCTTGCTTTCCACTTCTGAGCCCCTCTACCCAGCGAAGGGACTTCCGTATCCTTAGTGCCTTCAGGGTAGGAAGAAGGAACTGAGGAAGAATCAGAATCCTCACCAGAGTCTGTGGAAGTCTCTTGCAAGACATCATAGGAGTTAGACAAGTTAACGGGAACAGTCCAGACAGCCTTAGAGGGAGGGGGCACAGCCTTCACTTTAGAATGAGCAGATCACCTGCAAACAACCTGCATAGGCTCTTGAGGGGGAGGCACAGCATCTGAGATAGCAGGGACCAGAGTCTGATCCTTGGGGTCGAGAACAACCGGGTCTGGCAACACAGGTGGGGGGGGGGCTGACACCACAGGCTCACCCAAAGGCAATGCAGCCTCCTGGTCAGATGGTGGTGCAATAGAGGAGGGAGGTCCAACAGGGTCATGAGAAAGGTCAGAAGAACTGGGTCTGTTATGGAATTTGGCTTTCTGGGCTTGTGTAATAAGAAAGTGTTTGTCAGCCCCACCACCACAGTGCTCCTGATTATGAGCTGCCCAGGTATAATTCTGAAAGGTGTGGCCAAGCTCATCACAGAGATTACAACAGCATTCATTGAGACAGGATGTGCTTAAATGACCCGAATTCCCACAAAGATTACATTTTACAGTATCACAAGCTTAAATGCGAAGGGTTCCCACACCTATGACAGGTCTTGGGTTGACCTGGGTAGAACAAAACCCCCCTATCCCTGCCCCAAAAAAAGGATTTGGGAGGTAAACAACACCAGAATCATCAGATTTCAGTAAAACCTTCACTTTTCAACCACCAGTCCACATATTTTTGGAATCCAGAATCGCCTCAGGGTCCCCAATAACAGTACATCTAAGCTTCAGCCAATAAAGCACATCCTCTAGGTCTACACCCTCATTGCGAAATAGAATAGAGATAGTTTTATAAGCTGGCTTGGTCAATGGAATGGCAAGAAAGGGAGACCACAAAGCAGACTATTTCAAAGTATGGTATTTAGACCAAAACCTGTCCAAGCCCTTAGAAGTTTGGAAACTGACGTCAAAGGTGGTCTCTCCAGAAATATGGATAAGGGTATAGATTTCATGGGCAAAAAACTTCATGGAGTCTTTCAGCAAAGTTCTGGCCACAAAGAGGAGGTTCGGAGGCTCCTGAATTCCCCCCACATAAGATAGCCTGACAGCATTATGTTGTTTAGCAGGTAAAACCGGCAGATGAAACAGGGATGAAAATGTTTTCTTTTCTTTTGTCTGTCAGGTATTGTGTTCAGCGGAGTCTGCACAAGGCTGGGGCCTAGGGGCAGGGCCGGGCCTCAGAAGTAGATGGCAGGTTTGGAAAAGCAAGAACTGGGTTCTGAGTCAACAGCAAACTGTCAGGGAGAGCCAGAGCATCAGAATGTAGAAGAGATTCATCCGGAATGGGGACTGTAGAAATAGCCGTATGAACTGCTGCAGGAGCAAGCAAGACAGGAGATGTAGGAATACGGATAGGGGATGAACCAGAGGTCCACTGACCCGAAGAAGGGTTTTTCCCCCAACCAGCATCACAGTGCGGCTGGTCAACCGACCAGGGTTCAGTTCTAGGGACAGAAGCAGCAGGCAACAAAGTAGAAGTCTGAGACAAGGAAATGGTAGGCACACTCACTGCAGTAGCATTCTCCGCAGCAGATGGCAGCGCAGGAGCAAAAATGGGTCCAAGCTGCAGCTGAGACAACTTGACAGGGCTAGACATGCTGTCAACCTTCAGCCACCAAATCTTCTGCAGTAGGGCTGATTTCTTGGAGCAAAAAGACCACTCCTCAGTTTCAATCAAACGAAACAGTTCCAGTACCTCTCCCAAAGTATCTGGAGAAAGTTCTAAATTATCAGGTGACTCAGAGATTTCAGAAGCAGGGTTAGAAACCAAGGGGTCAGTAAGGTTCTGTTCCAAATTGCCCTCAACAGAGTCACCCCACTCCCATCGAGCAGGGTCAGGTACAGATGAAAAATTCCTGGTAGAAACATCCACAGCAGAGTGTTCTAAAGCCAGCTAAGGTAACAAAGCAGAACAAGCAGAAGGAGACTATCCCACCTCCATAGCAACCTCCTGCACACCAGGACTGTCGTCCGCAATCTTGGACGGCCAGAAAGTCCCCCTCAGGAGAGTAGGGAAATTTCCCCGGTGCCCTGGCCAAATTTCCCCCATTTCACTAAAAATACCACCAACAGCTTAACCTGGTTCAAGGTCAGTTGGCATTCATCTGTATCCCCTTCCCCCAGGTCGTGCCTGAAAATAGGCAAGAATTTTCTAGTGCATATACCCGGTCAACAAAAACTAAATAAATAAATATACATAACAACTATATACATAACTCTCAACTGTTTACATTTAACAATAAAAATCAATTTAAATATGAAAATAGGCAATCTAACTATTGGGTATGCATAAATATGTAATACAGCATCAATGCATAAAGTTTTTTTTGAAATTTAATTTCTTTATTAAATTTTCCACAACAACCAAACATGGGATACAATATCCGAACCCAAACTATTGCTTTACATGACAAAGCAGGTTCCATGAAACCAGACATCAACCAGGAACAGAATGCGGGTCCATCCCCCGCCCCCCACCCTGGGCGACACCTCCGACACCAGGAACCCCAACGGGCGAGATAGAGGCACCCCGGGCCCAGAAGCAGACAAAGCTCGAGTAAAGGAAATAAGGCGAAATATGATGTTACAGCCAGAGGTAACCCTTGTAAAAAGTTAATGCAGATATAAGGCATACAATTTGCCCCACCTCTCATTAAAAGTGGAGATTCTATTACGGGAACTGGCTATTAACCTTTCCAACTTGAAGCAGAAGGAAATTTCTTTGAGCCAATCATTATATAAAATATCAGATTGGTCTAGCCAGTGCCTAAGAACCAGCCTTTTAACTGCAATTGAAATTAGGGCTATATGAAATTTCCGTTCCTTAACTCTAATATCTGAGTACAAACCAAGAATGCATATTTCGGCTGTAAATAATTCATCTAAACACAGAGACGGGTCCATATTAACCCGACTTGTGTTCCATAATGGGGCCACTTTGTTACATGACCAAAATATATGCAATAAATTCCCTTCCCCTGTGCCACATCTTGTACAATTATTTGACATTAACCTGTTAAATTTAGACATCTTAATAGGGTATAATACAGATTATTCAGGATAAAAACTGAATAAGCTTATTTCTATCTAATGTAAGAAATTTATATGTATCTCGCCAAATCTGATTCCAAGATGTGGGGGAATTGGGAATGAGAGAAGTCCATATCTTGGAGCCAGATAAAGGGTTAGGGAATTTGAAAACCAAAAGATAGGAGTATAGTCTGGCAATTCCATGGGGTTTGGCAGCACCTCCTGAATCTGTTCCAAAAGGGTCTAGTTTGGGAAGGTACCCTCACAGTCCCAAAACACCTCCCTAGAAGATGTCTCAACTGAAAAACCTTAAATATATATTTCTGTGGGATATTCAGGTCGACTAACAAACTATCGGAGGAACTAAGAAATCCCTGAGCATAGAGGTCATCCACTGATCTATCATGAATTTGTGGCAGCCAGTCTGAAGGTAGAGGTGAGCCACCAATTTTGATGTTAGGATTGAGGGTAATTGGTTGTGCCACATCCTTAGTGTATTGAATTTAAAAGAGCTCCAACACTGAGAGAATTTTGATGGAAAGTCCTATGGCGAATCGAATGTCCACGGTAAGGAGGAATAATTGTAATAGAAGATACGGGGGCATAGATTGTGATTTTCTAACAATTTGAGCTCCAACTCCAACCAGATGGGCTTATAGCACTCGTTCTGGGGGGTGCTCCATCTCCCAAGTTTAGCTAAATGACTAGCCCAGTAGTACAATCGAAAATTAGGAAGGCGAGGCCCCTCTGTCCTTAGGCAGGCTAAGCTTGAGAAAGCTCTTCTGGGGTGCTTACGCTCAAATAAATTTAGATAAGGCAGAATGAATCTGTTGAAAATAGGAATTAGGGAGCCAAATGTTAAGAAGGTTCAGGGGATAGAAAATGCGGGGGAGTATATTCATTTTAATAATACTAACACGTCCCCCTATAGACAATGGGAGACTGTCCCATCTATTAAGATCTTTCTGAATCCTATCCAACAAGTCGTCCAGGTTGAGCTTTTTGATCACCTCTACATCGCGGGCTAGATGTATGCCCAAATACTTGAGAGAGGTCGAAGCCCATTTCATGCCAAATTGAGAAAAGTTGGCTTAAAACACAAGGGAATTAAGAGGAAATATCACCGACTTAGATAAATTTAACCTGTAATTGGACACTCTTCCAAATTGATTAATTAAATGTAGAGCTTCCGGTAAAGAGGATTCCGGATTCGAGAGATGCAGGAGAATATCATCTGCAAAAAACGAGAGGGTCAGGGCCTGTTGAGAGATAACGCAACCTGTGTTCTGAGGTGAGGTTTTGATACTTAGTATGAGGGATTCTAAATATAAGTTAAATAAAAAGGGAGACAAGGGGCAGCCCTGTCGAGTACCAGAATGCAAAGAGAAACGAGATGAGAAAACGCCATTACAATAAATTCTGGCGGATGGGGAGCTATAAACTGCTCTAATCCACTGAATGAAAATCTCTGGAAAACCCAATCTTCCAAGTGTGGCCCACAGAAAGTCCCAGTTAACTCGGTCGAAAGCTTTCTCAGCGTCCAAGGCAACCAGTGCCATGGGAGAATGGGACACTTGAGCTTCTTGGAAGATATGGGTCAAGGTACGCAGGTGGTCTGCCACAGATCTCCCCTGGACAAACCACACCTGTTCGGGACTCAACAAAACTTGCCAAACTTGTTTAATTCTCAGGGAGAGAATCTTAGTTAAGATTTTAATATCATAATTTAATAATGAAATTGGCCGATAACTGGCCGGGTCCAGCTGAGGTTTGTCAGGTTTTGGAATTAAAATTATTGTGGCCTCCAGCAACGAGGGGTCTAAGGGATCTGAGGAAAGAATATAGTTGAACAACTTGAGGAGAAGAGGGGAGATCTCTTTGCAGAAGATTTTATAGAAATTTGAGGGGAAGCCGTCAGGACCTGGGGATTTATCCAGGGGTAAGCCTTTGATAGCCTCCTCAGTTTCACTTAGTGTAATAGGAGAGGATAAGAGTTCACAATGTTGCGCCCTCAAGTGAGGCAAAGGGAGACCATCCAAAAAATGTTCCATATCAGAGCGGGGTATCGGAGAGGCCCCCTTACCGTACAAATCTTTATAGAAAGATTCGAAAATTTGTGCAATATCCCTTGGGGAGGTTTTGATTGAACCGTCAGATGCTTTTAAGGCAGTGATCAGCTGAGAGTTTTCAACCTCCCTTAATCTGAGGGCAAGCAGTCTGCCAGGTTTCTCCCCCTGATCAAGGTAAATTGCTTTCGTTTTAAGAATGACGTATTCGGTTTTTTCTTTGATTAGATCCTCGTAATCGTTTTTAAGTTTACATAACTTCTCCAGATCTGTTTGAGAGTTAGAACAAGAAAAAATATCCTCAGCAGCCTTAATTTGGTTGGACAGTGAAGTAACTTTGGTTTCTCTCAGCCTTTTCCTGCATGAGGCCAACTTAATGAATTCGCCTCTAAGAACACATTTTAAAGAGCACCACATTAAATCTTCTCTGGCAATGGAGCCCTGATTTATCTCAAGAAAGGACGAGATCAAGGATTTGAGATGTAAAATTGTAGGCTCATCTTTCAAAAGCTGTGTATTAAACTTCCACGAAGTATCCCTCTGACCAGGCGAACCGGGGGACAGTTTAATCCAGGCCAGAGAGTGATCGGAAATAACAGTTGGTTCTATACCTGTGTGGGAGACATTTGCCAGGAGAGTGGTGCTAATTAAAATATAATCTAATCTGGACCATGATCTATGTATATGGGAATAGAAAGAATAACTACGGCTTGAAGGGTTCAAACTACGCCAAGGGTCACATAATCCTATTAAGTTCATAAAATCCCTGAGAGCTAATTGGGAAGGGGTAAAGGGGTTTACCAGGTTTGTAAGTTCTATCTAGGTCCTGAGTTGGGGTGACATTCCAGTCACCCCCCAAAATAAATAAAGCCGGCAAAAATCGACTCAGTTTAGTCGTCAATTGCATGAGAAAATTGGGATCCCCTCCCACTGGGCTATATATTGCCCCTAGAACTACCTTCATGTTGTTAAGCAAACCCTTAACCAACACAAATCTGCCCTCTTGGTCTGTGGAGCATTCCTCAACCGCAAATGAAATGTCTCGTCGTAACAAAATTGCCACCTCCCTACTAACTGAGGTACCTTCAGAGACAAAAACCTGAGAGAAACCTTGTCGACGTAGCCTCATAGCTTCCGAAGCTAAAACATGAGTTTCCTGTAAAAATAATATGTCGATATCGAGAAGGGAGCAGTTTAACAGGATTTGGGATCTTTTAGTCGCCTCTCTTATACCTCTGACGTTCCAAGTAGCAATTTTAATAGGCCTCATAGCCAAATAATAAGGAGAAAATGATAGAGAAGGGGACTTCCGATGGGGCCTCCAACCAGCCAGTCAGTAGGTGACACCTTCCAAATGTTCTCCAACCCCGCTCCCACACCCAATTACTCAGTACATAACAGTAGAACCTGTTTGACAGAACATCCAAGAGCACTAAACTATTAACTACATTAGGAAACAAGAACAGACCAGAACAATCTATAGCAGGTGAATTAACTCCGAACCCACCCCCCAACTCCCCCCTTTTAACCGTCCCTCCTTCCCCAATCCCGCATAAACTATATACAACAGGCCCCCAGATAACAGAAAATTTAGGTACAGAAGCCTGAATCCAGGCTAATAGGGCCCCCCCCCAAAAGGTCATCCGTCCAAGGTTAAACCAACCTATATTGAAATTCGAACCAAGTGTAGAAAACTCCCCGAAGTTATATACCCAACTACAGAAAACCCAACATACAACCATGAGATACTTGGACATGGTGACCCAGCCCCTTTTATCAAGGCCGTGAAGCAAATCCCCCAGTGCTAAACCTCTCCCTAAACCCCCACCCCGCCACCCATGTTACAAAGGAGTAAATAATCATTATGCCCTCCTAATTATAGCACAGTGAGTATGGAAATATATAAATTCACAAGCCAAAACTATGTAGATCCTATGCCTAATCGGCCTCGTCATGGTAGTCTAAATTAACAGCAGTTACTAGCCACCAAATCGAGAGGAGGCAAACAGTATAGACGTAGTATAAGCTATTCTCTACTAATAACCCAACAGAACGGAGACTGGGCAAGGCATGAACCAACTATTGGCCGGCCAGTCCGTTGCCCCAACAGCGACCCGTTTATGGGAGGAAGTCGCGAACGGAGGAACCCACTATAGGACCAGCCGGTCCGTCACCAAAAGGGACCAAAGGAAGTCTCCCAGCCAGAAACTCAGTTCCCCCTCCCTTCACCCACGGGACTAGATTTCAGGTCTCTAGGGCTCGCACAGGCCTATCAGGCCGTAGACAAGCCTCATCTCCCAGCCCCTCCGTCAGCAACCCCAAGATATCCACAGGGACCCCAACAGGTAAGAAATCACCGCTAACATTGTAAATGAGTATATATATATATATATATATATATATATATATATATATATAAAGAACCACAAAGTTAAGGCAAGGCTATAAACAACAAGTTCAGTCTCCTTTAAATAGATTGGGAAGCTTAGTGATGAGATCCGATAACGCTTGCTCAGGGTTTTCATAAGGGGACCAAACTCCTTCTAAGGAAACCATCAGTCTTGCCGGGTAATTCATTTTGAATCTAATTCCCGCTGCAATGAGTCTTTTCACAATAGGATGGAATGCTGCTCTTCTTTGACGAGTTTCATAGGGCAGGTCCTGTGTTATACGGAGTTTGGCCCTGTCCCAGTAGATCGACTCCAGCTCCCTAGATTTAGACAGCACATGCTGCTTCTCAAGAAAACTGAGGAATTTGATTATTATGGGGCGAGGGGGGGCACCAGGCTGAGGCCTGCGTTTTAAAGAATGATGAGCCCTCTCGATATGATACTGCTGGCTGAGGGGTGAGGGTCCAATAACTTTATTTAGCAGCTTCTGTATGAAAGAAATAGTATCGCCTCCCTCTTCTGCTTCAGGCAGGCCAAGGATCAAGATGTTATTTCTCCTGCTTCTGCCCTCTAAGTCTTCCATCTTAAGCTGTAATTTATGCAATTGCTGCCGGAGCCTCACAATTTCAGGATCCATTCTCTCCTTCCAGGTTTCCATCGATGTCGATCTGGCCTCCATATCCCCAACTCTGCGAGTAAGTGCCCCCAGGTCACACCGCATAGATTTCACCTCCGTGGATATATCTTGCAGAGTTTCACGAAAGGGAAGCAATTCTTGCAGAAACCGGTCTTCAGTAAGCAGATTGGCCGAGATATTAGGTGGTATCTGTTTAGATGTCTGCCCCGAATTTTGGTTTTTGACTTTCTTGGCGTTTTTTTTTCAGGGCGTGGCGGGGTATGCCTCACTCGACATCATATCTCGACTTCCATCGGATCGAAAAGCTCCGGTTCCACTTTAAGGGCCGCGAGAGTAAAATAACGAGAACTCCAGGTAGGGAAAGCAATAAAAGAGAGGATCTCTCGCTATTCCCAAACTATGAATAGGGCAAATATTAACTTTAAAGCGTGGCAGGTGGGAGCTCCAGAAAAGGCCGTCACCAGTCGCTCTGCATCATGTGACTATATCAATGCATAAAGTTATAATACTAGGGAGCAGAACCTTAAAAGTAACATATGACTGTAGACACTTTCTTCTTAATTAGGCTCTTCTAGCAGTTTAATAAATGAATTCCAAATTGCTCATATACAGAACGGTTATCTAATATTATAACTGATTCTTTCATTATACGTGGGTCTGTTCACAGTTTTTATTACCCCACCTAATGAACATGGCAGATATCGTTTTTCAAATCCCCTCTCTCCCAAACCCGTTTTCATGGTCGTCCCACAGAATCATTATTTATGAACACGTACTTTTGTACCTGCTAATGTTAGATGTAATTTGTCTTTTGTACTTGAGATGGTATTACATTTTTATAAATTTTTGTATCTTGAAGCTGTTTATAAAATTGCACATTGGGATCTCCTTGGAAATTAGCTTCTGCCCAATGGAGTATTATTACATCTATCCTGTTCATATTATTCTTATAAATAAAATGTTATGAATGAATGAATCATGTTTTGGATGACATTTGATAAATGACACCTGTCATGGTAGAATGCTGGGGTAATAAACATAATGTCTTGAAAAGTTGGGCTCACAGTCTAACATAACAACAATGTTCAGTGTTAACCTATTCATTTCACAATCATGACAATTTCACTATTAAAACTTGTGTTTTAATATGTTAATTTTAGCTGCTATGCTATCGATGCTGAGAATAACTACACAGCAGTACAAGCAAGCGAACATGAATGGCGCTGGCCGGTGCTTGCTGTAATTTGTTATTCACATCCTGTACATAAATGTAGAGTATAGATCTTCTTCATCTATTACTGCAAGGCTATGCCTGGGTCTTGTAGGGGCAGTGGGTGACACTTGCCCTGCTCTCAACGAGTGATGTTTAAATGTGCATGCCTCAACTGTCCTACAGTACATACACTTATTTCTTTATTGTAGATATATGGCTGCCAATTCATCTGCTACCTTCCATTCCACTCCCATCTGACACTGCTATGCTGCTGAGGGGCATCTCTTTTTCTGTCCCCATACAGTCCTGCCTCATCTTGTGACTCTCAAGCCATTGTTTCTGCTAAAGATGCATGGCTCACTTGCCTCTCACTTCCTCTTCTCTGCCTTCTGACACCTGTCTGAATCCTCAAGGATTTCCCAGCTTGCTGCTCTTTTTTGGGCCCACCATGGCCTCTTCTTCTGGCTTGCAGATTTTGGTTTTGCCTGCCTGTTGTATCCTGATGTGTTTATGGGGGAGTCCAATTCCTGCCCCTGTCTACCCTCTCCTCATCTACTGTGTTTGCTGGGGAAGGCCTTTTGCCTGTGGCTAGCCTTGCTACATCCTTCCCTTCCTGCTTGCTCCAGGGTCTGCTAGGGTTAGGTCTACTCCCTGCTGGGCTGTTACAGCTGCCTGCACAATCTCAGTTTGCTCTGCCCTCTGCTTTGTGGTCTGCTTAGGTATTTTACTTGGTCCTTGCCCCTATTGTCACCCCCTGTTTACTTTCTTGTCTGGGGGGGTGCTTTGGGGGCCGTTTGCATGCTCTGTCTCCTCTCTTCTGTCCATATCGGAACCCTGCCTACTGCTGGGTCCTGTTTTTGGCCATTGCCATGGCCATGCTTCCCTTGTGATTTGCATTGGGCTCCATCGGTCCATGCCCTAATGCATATGCTGTTGTTCCTACTCTCACGATACCTTCCTCTGGCAGTCATCTCCTCAGTCACTTGCCCTGCCTGTACATAGGCTTTCACTCAGGAGGATTCCTGTGCCTCTGGTACCTGAAAAGGGTGGTAGTTCTTCTCTGAACAGGAGTACGAAACTTCATGTAGACATATCAAATCCAAGCAACTGACTAATAGTACTGAGCTAGCAACAGTACACCAGCACCTTACCCAATTTATTCTTTGCTCCCACCACCCTCCCCTCCTTTTCTGGCAGCTCACCATTCTTCTTTTGGGCTTCTTTGTTGTTTTCTGAACCAGTGAACTGATGGGGTTTGTGAAAAAAAAAAACAATTAACAGAGTTCTTTTTTTCAGTTGTCATTTATATCCACAGATACCCGGAGTACAGATGTTCTGAGTTCACTATAGTTGTGGACCTGTAAAAACAAAGTTGTAATAAACACAAAAAATATAAAACATTTTGTCTGAATACTTTCATGAGTTCAGAAATTATCTTTAAGGCAGACAGACAGTCACATTTTTCCATGGAATGAAATTCTCCCCTGGGTTGGACAGATTGTGTGATATGCCTGAGTAACTTTATGCAAGGGATGAAGATGCTGGGGAGTAAATGTGTCTTGAAATTATCTTAATGGGGTAAGGAGGATTAACTTTTTCCCAGAGATAAATGATTAACCCAGTATAGCCTTACTGGGGGCTAAGAAATTCTTGGGAGTAGAGGAGTAAATATCTCAGGGATAAAGATACAGAAGAGCTACTTTGGCCCAGGATATTTTTACTAGAGGTGTGCAAAACCAGGGAGGTTTTGGTTTTGGTTTTGTCAGATCAACTCTGGTTTTGATTCTGGTTCTGGATTCATTGCCAATATTCATTCAACATAAAATGTGGTCTGTACCTTCATTTTAAAGTATAATCTAAAGGAAAACAGGGTAAATTCTGTAGAAAAACAGTTTAATAGCATGGCAGCTAGCAAGGCCCAGCTGTTAGTAAGTTCACAGAAAATTATCTATCCTGTAAAGTATTTTGAGTCAGTGCAAAAGCTGAATAAGCACACTGATTCATCAGCTTGTAGTCTAAATTCCTAGCAATAAATGACAGGAGACAATACACGTTGAATAAAGGGACACAGGCTGAGGCAGTGTATCCATTGAGTATAGCAGTACTGTATAGCCTGGCAGTATAGCCTAGCAGTTAGAGTTATGAGCTGTGACTGAGCTTGGTTCAGCAGACCTGAGTTTGATTTCCCACAATCTTCATTGCATACTGTGTGACTCTGAACAAGTCTTTACTTAAGCACCCCAGTGCTCCTGGGTTACCCCTGAAAACAGGCACTTGTGCCTAGTGAGCCTTACCTGGAACAAGTTGTACACTACTAACAAAAGTGACTTGGTAACTGAAGGAGGGTAACAGGACAGGAGGATACAGTAAATGACAAATGATGGTCTGGGAGGAGATTTTTTTTAAAGGTAGCAGCATGCACACACAGAATATGTTGAACCCTCCCACCCACCCTTTTGAACTGATGTTTTTTAGCCAACTTTGTTGTTTGTGTTGCCAGCGATGGATCCCCACAGTTTTTAATTTTTTATTCAGTTTGGATGCACATGCATGCTGTGACACTTGGCCAGCTGGTTATGATTATTGTATGATATTGGTATTAAAAATAAATGGTCGGCATATGAAATGTCAGTCTGTGAGATTTGGCCCTTTAAATTACAAGGTGTCAGCAGTTGAAATCACAGGATGTATTACACTGACCAGGAGATCTCTGTAATGTATTTAACTTCCTTGAGAAATTGCATTTTATGGCCTTTTTATGTCCTCGTGCTTTTAAAGTTGGAAACTAAATATACATTTTATTATATCAGGAAGGGACATCATTTAACTGATTCCTTTTGGATATCTCACATCTGGGTGACGGACTGCAGGGTTGTAAACCTCAAAGGAACTGGTTGATCAAAGACCCATAATTTGTGAAATGGGTTTTTGCTGATGTTCACATTATTTTAAATACCTCCTGGTAGGAAAATTATGTTTGTAATTTTATTTTCTAAAAGGAAGAGCTAGATGACTCACAGAAGGGGTGTGGAGACAGAGAGTTTAAACTGATACTTGTGTCTGAAATGCAGGTCGTATCTTTTCAGACTCTTAAGAAACAAATATCTTTCTAATTTAAAGGCACTTACAGAGGTAATACATTAGATAGAAAAGATCTAAATGTATTGTGGTTGGAGTTTGTTCTGTAGTTTTCCTTTTTTTTCTTTTATGTGATTGTGATGCTCTTTGATATTTGTTCTGTATTTTATCTTACTGTTTTTATCAATTTTTAGTAAACATTTTCTACTGCCTGGGTGCCTGGGTGTGTCTTCCAAGTTCTTTTTATATGTGATGTATACGTGGTTAAGTCTGAAAGCTGTTTGAAGGGCTTGAAGGTGTTACTAAATTGGGAAAAGGTAAGAATATACCTAAGGTCTGTTATAGAATTTTAAGGGTTCATTTTGGATACCTGGTTAGGTGCCCTTAGATAAAAGATATATTGCATCCCCCAAAGAGAATATTATCTGAGCCTGTACATTTGGGTACACTAGCATAAGGTTCACAGTTTGAATCCCCCCAGAACTTGAGATTAAAGATGATTCAGACCCAAAATCAGACAGGAGGATTATCCTGTCTGTTATCTGTTCACACTAGTGTGCTCTGAGGTTGGCACTGTGGGAGCAAAGGGCCTGACCTGCGGAGTGTGTTTGTGACACATGCTACAATTTTTAATTGTTTATTTATTTTTTATGTTTTTTTGTTTGTAGTACAATGCCATGAAAACTAAACTGGTAATTACGTAGACAGACTGAGATAGCATTGGGAAAGAGCATGTACACACAGAGAGTATAATGGATGGACCTTCCAACCCCGCACTTTCAAACTGATTTTTTTTTTATGAGCTGACTTTGTTGTTTGTGTTGCCAGCAATAGGTCCCCACAATTTCAACATTTTTTTTTACTCAGTTAGGATGCACATGCACAGTACATTTTTTTTATATATTATTATATTATTTTTTTTTCAGTACAATGACATGAAAACTAAACTGGTAATTATGTAGACAGACTGAGGCAGCATTATGATTTGCAAAAGAGAATAACCACTTTAATGTCATGTTTTAAATTTTTCTTCTTTCATAGATGACTATCCATTCAAGAGCAGCAGATCAGTCAGAACTCAGAATATGGTAGATGTTATCCAAGATAGAAACTTGGCATAGAGTACATAACTGGAAGGTATCTACAAGGAATCAATTCAGTCATTTACAAATTTAAGTTAACCTTACAAATAAAAGACTGAAGAAAAAACGTGTGCATGTGAAATTTTCATATGTTCCATAGAGTCAGAGAGTAGCCCCTAGATTTTGTTGTTTTGCTATACAGCAGTTTAGTGGAAGAAACAAAATGGTGAGTGGCATGAGACAGGACACGAATGACATGAGAGAGGCCAAAGCAACATTCCCTTTCCCCCAATTCTGGGCCAGCAGTACTGTTCTTCTTCTTCAAAATCACTGCCAATAGGCTCATCATCTTTACTGTCCAAGCAGTGCTTTGGAAGTGCAACCTGAGTATCCTGCAAATACACCGTAGTTTAGTTTAACAAAAGTTAGAATTTCAATGTATTCTGGAAGGAGTTTTCTCCTCCTATTACTAGCAACATAGCCAGCAGTGCTAAAATAGTCTTTCTGAATAGACACTTGTTGCTGGGCAACTTAAATAGTAAAGGGCCACTTTTTGTAATGCTGGCAAGATTGCCCCCTTTTCATGCCAATACTGAAGTGGGTCATCATGAACATTTATCTTTCTGGGATCCTTTAAGAAGTCATCCACCATACTGCTTGCTGAGTAGCATGTGATGGGAGAAGTAACAGCACCGTCTTTCTCTATGTCATCCAGTCCTGCCCAAGTACTGTTTGTGGAGGCACCAACAAATTTCCCCTGGGTTCCAACTCATAATGCAAGAATGTCTTCTTTTTCTGCCTTCACTTGGATCTGTTTCTTGGAAAGGAGCATGGCTATTTTTGTGAACAGCAGCAACAGCACTTCTAGTTGGAGTCTCTCTTGTCATTTTAAGAGCTACTTTATTAATGAGCAGTTCTTTATAATGGCTGAGGTCTACACTACCAGATTGGAGAAGACCTGGCAAACTGGTTTAGAAACATGAATCCAACATTGTTGCTATCACATAATGTTCAGATTTCAAAATGATGGCAATCATGAGGTCTGTTTCCAAACACAAAGGCAGCTTTTCAACAAGAGTAACACCTGTGCTTGCACCTTGCTCTTCAAATGTTTGTTGGAATCTGTCCAGTCTCTGCATGAGAAGACTTATCAATGGAATGATTTGACTTATGGTTGCACTGTCAGCACTCATTTCATGTGTGGCTTCCTGAAATTACTTTAGCAACTGACATAAATATAAGATTTCACTGCTCAGAGGTGAGTGCAACTACTGCATGGTCCATGATGTACTGGTACATTGCTTTGTGTTGTTCTTGGAGCCTCTGTAACATATAAAAGGTGATGTTCCACCTAGTGGCTAGTAGCTGGTGAATCAGTGGGTTATTCTGTTTTTGCAGTTCCCACAAGATTTTACAAGCTATTGCAGAGTGCCTAAAGTGACCACATATCTTATGTGCAGCACGCAGCATATTTTGCACACTCCTGTCTTCACTAAAGAATCCTGTACCACTAGATAGAGTGTATGTGCAAAACATGGTAAATGCAGAAACCCACCATCATTTAATGCTTTCACAATGTTAGCTCCATGGTCTGCAACCACAAATCCCAGCGAAAAACCATTAGGGGAAAGCCAATCTGAGAACCCTTTGTTTAGCTCCTGTAAGATATTCACACCAGTGTGATTTTCTTTGTCAAAGCCTGCAATACAGTGGGTGGCCTGTTTGTGAGGATTTTGTTGCTCCCTAGTGGTGCCAAAGGATGTTGCAGAGGAAAACAATACCCAGTAGGCAGTCACGTGATCTACTATCAGACCACTTGTTTACATATCTGTTGTTACATGTACTTCAACTGCTGATGACTGCAAGGCACTGTTTACCTTCTGGCGCAGTTCCCTATAAAGATCTGGCACAGCCTTTTTAGAGAAATACATTTGTGATGGCAGCTGATATAGAAGGGCAACAAGTTTGATCACCTCTCATAACCCAGCTGAGTCAGCAATAGAAAATGGGTGCACGTAAAGTGCAATCATTGCAGATGTTGCTTTATTTAACGGATGGCTTCGGTGATATTTAGTTCTCCACTCAAAAGCCTGCTGCATTGTTAACTGTTTCTAATGTGTGACTGGCACACTAAAAAAGGCTGGAAGAGACAAAGAACTCACTGTTTTTAATTGGGGAGCTTTATGATTCTGATAAAGACCTGGCAGATAAAGGAGGTGATGCAGTCAAAGTCCTGCTTGGTGTCTGAGGGGTTTTATACTGCATATGGAAAACTTTAGCGATACCACCAATGTGAGTACCAGCATTAACCTCTGCAATGTCCTCTGCCATGATGTCACCTTGTGACGTATTCCGGGTCCATTGTAGTGGATGCATTCACTGTAGTGTCTTATTAATGTTGATGTGCCAAGGTTGCTTACCTGTATTTCTCTGCTGAAAGAGGCCTTTTATAAACAGCATATTCGTGCATACTGTTCTTTGGGTCAAGGGGAAAAAAAAACTCTAAATGGAAGAGGATAACTTCTTTGTTTTTTCCCCTGGCATTGCAACTTCTGAATCATCACCAGCATGTCTGTGTTAATTTTTATATTTTGATTATTTTCCTCAATGTCCTCACTGGATGATTGGGTATGGTGTGAGGCTCGCCCTCAGCAGAGGAGACAGGCAAGCCAGGCATAATTTCCTTTTCACTGGCCCCAATGATCTTTCCTCTGATGACCTTTCCCCAGGTTTTGTGTCCTGCATCTCACAGGTTCCTCTTGCTCCGAGCCCTCATCATCAGTCTTCATCATGCACTGCCTCTATTTCAGTAATGTACTCACTGCCACTGCTATCTACATGGCCTGACTCTGAAGATCTCAAAGAGGAATGAGAAATGGTAGAATGTTTAGAAAGTGGCACAAAGTATGCACGCAAACTTATTCTTTCCTTTCCACTACACGTAGTGCCTGCAATTGCCTTTATTTATTTTAATAACTGTACCTTTCGCAGATCTACTTTTCTTAGTTTCTGGTTCATCACCGAAGCATTCTTACTGCTTTTTTACTTAGCCTGTATTTGTTACCTGTGATATCACCTGCAGCAGCAAATAAACATAATAGGACCTCAGAAGACAAGGACTCTGAGCATGATGAAGCTTCAGTCGGTAAAGAGAATGCACCTACTGCAGTAGAAGAAGCCCTTTTTGTGACATTACTTTTCCTTCTGAATTGCTCTCTTTGTCTTGGAAACCTGTTTCACAGGCCTACTCCCTTCCATCATTATTTTTACTATACAGTAACAGTTGCTGGTCATTAATGAATCAAGCTCCATTCCAAGAAAAAACACAGTACCTAACTGTATTACCTTCCTTGGTCACCTTATGGAAATAGGTGGCAATGAAGATGAGTAGTTAGTGCTTGTCTCAAGACAAGATGTGAATATGAACTGGTTAACTAGCAAGACTACAAGTTGGTACTACAGTGCAACTGCCAAGAGCTGCCCCTTCCCTCCAACAAGGTTTCACACATGACACAAGTCTTTATTTTTACAGGACTAAACAAAATAATAGTCCTGCCCTGACTCCTGCTTGTGTGGGAAATGATTAGTGACACTGTGAACAGAGGCTACTCAACTGTCGTCAGTGCCGCCCCACCCAAAAGGTTTTACATGTGATGCAAGCCGGCCCTTTATCAGATCTGACTGTCACGTAATCAACTGTCTTTTTTGTTTGTTTGTTAGTTTTTTATTAATTAACCAAGGAAGGCCCACTAGGCACAAATGCCTGTTTTCAGAGGTGACCCAGAAGCTTTGGGGTGGTTAAGTCAAGTGACTTCCTTAGTATGCCAGTGGAGGTATCAAACCCAGGTCTACTGTGCTGCTGATAGTTTGGGGCTAGCCTAGCAAAGCAGCACTTCAGTCTCCCACTGGCCCCTTCCCCCCCCAAACACACATTGTTTTATGTTGTTTAATTTGGCAGCTGCCTTCTTAAACAGCTCTTTAGTTTTTCTGGGTACGCAGTGCCCGTGGTGCTCCTCCTACACATGTGCAAACTAGAGTAACTTCTTGTGCACTGACTCCACTCTGTATCCTTTGACCTCTCTTCCTCTGTTAAGCCTGACACATGACAAGTAGGCATACGGAAGGCTGGGGGAGCTAGGAGAAAAAAAAAAAAACAGCTCCAAAATACGAGCCAAACCTGCAAGGTTTGGCTCGGGTATCATGGAAAACGAGCCACATGGGTTTGGAGCAGCTCAGTTTCACTAGCAGAGGTTCTGCACACCTCTAATTTTTGCTGACTGGGTAGCTTTATCTCTGGAATAAAGATACTGGGAAAGAAATATGTTTTGCCCAGGATATCCTTACTAGTGAGTAACAATTTCCCAGCAGTGAGGGAGTTACTTTATCCCAGGTACAAAGATACTAGAGGAGTAAGTTTAGCCTGGAATGTACTTAGTGAAGGGAGTAACTTTATCCTAGGAATAAATATAATGGGTGGAGCCATCCCCCTCCCCGATGTCTGGTGGCCTGATGGAAAGTTCAGGGGAGGAAGACTCCATTTTGCAGAAACACACCCAGAAAAAAGAAAGCTGGCACATATCTGGATCCATGGTCTTGTCTCAGATGGTGGTCACTGGGCGCAGCATGAAACAGGGTGCAGGAGGGCCAGAAGCCGAAGGCTGTGGGGGCAAGGTGTTAGTTGGCAGCATTAATAAATTCATAAAGCAAGCAAAGGTCCACTCCCAAGGTCCATTTTAACAAGGCACAAATTAAATTTAAAAGGCAGCATAAAACATAAGACAACTGCTCCCAAGAGCAGGGGACACCGCTTTATAAAGAGTCCAATCTTCGGGAGCACAGAGCCATGGCACAAAACTTCTGGCCATTAAGGCTGAGATGCAAAGTCCCCATGGAGCCGGAGTAGCTCCAAAAACATAACATCGATGACAGCAGCACATCTACAGTCTTCTCTAAAACTCCTAGGCCTCAAAACAGCTCAATACCTGGGCCTACCGCTGTCTCTCTCTTCACACATACACACCGTGGCAGAACCCAACTGCAGCGCCTCCATATTATTTCACTTCTTTCTGCCAAATAGCACCTACACAGCCGGGCTCTCGGCAACCTAGCACAGTAGAGGTGCAGGCAATCTGGAAGACTCACCGATCAACTTTGCTCCCCACAGGAAATCTTCACTTGGGCAGAGTGCCACAAGATATGGAGAGTCGGGCTGCTACCTCCACCCTCCCCACAAAGCAGACTGCCACCACTGTGCCATCCTCTTCACTCGTGACTCCAGCACTGGAACCTGGCCTACCCCACCCTGGTGCCATGGTGCACCAAGGTGGGTGCCTCACTCCCCAGGCCATGGCTCACAAACAGGCCCGGGCTCCAGCCACACAGCAGACCCCCAACCACTGGACTAAAGCTTCCTGAGCAGAGTCATTGCAATAAACCACTGAGACCCGAACCAGGCTGGGGCCCATGCCCTGGCCCACTTAATTCCTCCACTCACTGTTCCTGATGGCCCCCTCGAACATGCCAAAAACCTCCCTTAAATCCTACCTTGGGGGCCTGGCTTCACCTGGCCTTTGGAAGAACCAGCCCCAATCTCCCAAAAAAGGACATAAATGCAGAGAGAGTTGCTTTAGTAAGCATCCCCCGGAGGGGGTGCTTATATGGGGTAGTATGCTCCAGATATTTTTTACTGGGGAGAGTAACTGTATTTTAGCTCCAAAGATATTGATGGAGTGAGTTGGCCCAGCATATTCTTTCTTACTGGGGAGTAAGAATTTCCTGGGAGTGAGAATATCCCACTCCAGTGGTTTCAAGTTACATGTGATGGTCAGTCATGGAGACAACCCAAGCCTCCCCCATGCTTAGAGTTTGGGCGAATCAAGTGATGAAGTGTTTATGCACAGGTCTACAACAGCTGCCAAGTTTAAGATTATGAATTAGCAGTGTAGGGCAGGAATTAGCCCCAAACCATATCCTATTTAATTTGGTCATTTCCTTTACAGCAGATCCTTATTTGGCTAAACTATTTGTAAAAGCATGTTTGTTTGGAGTATACTGCATATCTGGGGGCCTCAGTTTTCCAAGCAGCAGGTTACTCTACATGCAGGCTGTTTTCACAGAACCATTCAAAATCACTTCACGTGTGTTGCGGGGCAATGGGCATGTGCAAAGCAGATACAGTGGTGTCGATAACAGGTAACAAAAAGGTCATCTGCTGTTTAACTCTCGTGAAAATCAGATGTTTTGCCTTACTGTACTGTAGGTGCAATGGCCTACATGGAAATCTGGAACTCTAGGTTCATACTTTGTGATTGGTGAACAATTTGTTCCAGGAAGAGTTGATTAGTGCAGCAAACAAATTACATAAAAAAATCTCATGACAGTACAAGGTTCAGTAAGTTGCAATCAGTTTGTCTACATGTGGAACATTGAACTGGCACTGGGAAAGTTAACTCTTTCTTCTACCTTGGAACGTTTTGCACATGAAAATACTTTTGGTGAGATATCCCTTCTGTCTTTTTTTTTTGTCGGGGGGTGGCAACAAAGGGGTATGTAGAAAATGTATTCAGTGAAGAAACTATGACACCTCCAACAAAACATTGGAAATCATATCATATCACTCCTAGTTCTAGTTGTATTCCCAACAGTCTCTGTTTTTTCTTACCTTATTCTCCATTAACAGGATCTTTGTCTTTCGACTTCATTTACATTTACTACAGGCCTGCTTGTGCTGTCATAATCTCCTGCTTGTGACATCATAATTATTTACACAACAACCAACTGGGTTCCATAAATGTTAAAACAAATCATTGGACACCATAGAATACATAGTAACACATCAGGCATGGGTGCGGGTTGGGGGAGGGACCGGTAGACACCAGGGAATATTATTGCAGCAGTGATCATGGGTGCAGGTGGGGGGGGGTGGGACCACTGGACAACAGGAAATGATTTGTTTTAACATCAGGAAGCAATCGGCTTTGGGGGACAACCACTGGACACCAGGGAAAGACATAGACAGGGTGGAGGCTGTCCAGAGGAGGGCAACCAAAATGGTGCAGGGTCTGCACCAGAAGACATGTGAAGAAAGACTAAAGGAGCTTAAGATGAATAGCCTCAAGGAAAGGAGGGAGAGGGGGGACATGATAGAAACTTTCAAATACCTCAAGGGAATCAACAAAGTCCAAGAAGGTAGCATCTTTCAGAAAAAGAGATGTGCAAGAACAAGGGGGCACAATTTGAAGATAGAGGGGGGATGGCTCAGAGGTAATATGAGGAAGTATTTCTTCATAGAGAGGGTTGTAGATGCATTTAACAGCCTTCCTGAGGAGGTCGTAGAGTCAAAAACAGTGGGGGAATCCAAGAATGCATGAGACAGACATAAGGCAATTCTAGTAGGGGTTAGGAGGAAGTAAGTTGTTGGTTAACTAGGATCTGCAGCTTATCCATTAGGTAGAGAAATGGTCAGACTAGGTGGGCCAAGCGGTCCTTATCTGCCATCGAATTCTATGTTTCTATGTTTAACATTTTACATTGGGACGGCAATTGGCAGGGAGGTTGATCACCTAGACACCAGGAAAATTTAACATTTGACATCAGAACGGAGATTGTGAGGGAGGTAAGACCAGAGAATTTTAACATTTTACATTGGGATGGTGATTGGCAGGGGTTGGAAAACCACTGGACCCCAGGGAAATTGAACATCTTACATCGGGATGGAGATCAGCGGGGGGAGGAATGACCACTGGACACCAGGGAAAGTTTACATTCTACATCAGGGCAGTGATCAGTGGGAGGCGGGACCACTAGCACCAGGGATAGCTCTATGGGACTGGGCAAGTAGAGGGCTGTGCTGTGCTGTGCTAAATTGCTGGGCTACCCATGCAAATGAGCCCATAATGGGCATGCAGATAGCCCCTTAGTGTCTTGCATGCCCAATGAACTCATTTGCATGGGTCCGTTTGAATATTGAAAATTTAGTGCGGGCGCAAGCCATTGTGGTGTCCTATTTCAGGGTCCATGTCTGCCCAGTGCTGAATGGTTTAGCATTGGGCCAACATGACTCTATATCCAGTCAAACAGCACCAGTGTGCTGTTTCACTGAATATAGCATTTTTGGACACCGGGGCAACCGCAAGGTGCAGTGCTGATGCTTGCACTGTGCTTTGCACCTTTTTGAATCTCGGGCCCCAGGTGTACACTGGTTCAGGAGAAGATGAAGTCTGAGGAACATTTTCAAACAGCTGTCTTTAGTAATAATGAAACAGGGAAGATAAATATGCAAAGTACTGAAAAAAATATGTATTTTTTCTGTAACAACATTTTTGCTATATTTGCTGAACGTGATGATTGTGCTAAAATAAAAGGGCACTAATTTGCCACAATTGCACATTTTTAATAGAAGTGACTTAGTCAATAATCAATTAGCACTAAATTAAATTTGCATAATTTGGGCCAATTAAGTGTTATGAACTAAATATAACTAATGGAGGAATAACCCATTTTACAGTATCTGAAATATAAGCAAGTTTGATTGCAAATACGTGGCCCTGTACATGAATGTGTACTGTGTGTGTAAACATAATGGTCATGCACAGCTACATGGACCATATAACCTGTAGAACTGTTTGCAATGCACAGTGGTGGTGGTGGTGGGGGGGGCATCATGACGATATTGTCCGCATACACCACTGTGTAGCAACACATTATCAAGTAAGCAAGTAATGGGGGTGGGCTGAGAAACGGCCGTTCCACTGTTTGACACCACCATATAAGGGCATACACTCAGGGCTGCACAAATAGAAGTGCACATCAGTAAGTTAATGTGATGGTAAGTCTAGGAATACACAAAATTCCAAGAATCTGGACAGGGCTGTGACCTTGCATTTATCGACCGAACCTCATACATGAAGAAATATGCAGATTTATAAGCCCTGGACCTACTGACTGTAGCAGGGGAATTTATTTATTTATTTATTGAAATCTCGAATTGATACCTTTGAGCTGAAAGCTTGTTTACAAAGGTTCCATGTCATGCAAGACAAAACGCACATAACATGTTAGAGGGCATACACTACATACATTGGAGGAAACAAAACAATACATTAAAGTACAAATTAAAGTAAAGCTAGTCATTATATACAAAATAACATGTAGTGGGTACTAGGCAAAAACAGCTACCAGGAGTAGCTAATGGTGCAGTAGGGGAGACAGGGTAGAGAGTAGGAGAACTAGAGTTATTGCTGAACTACTTAGAAATTAGGAGGCAGAGAGATATGATAAATATAAGGCTATGCCTGGAGTTCAGTGGCCAAGCAGTCAGCCACTCCCACTTCCTGAGCTATATAAGCAGTTCCTCTAAGCCTCACTGTGAAGCATTTTTTCTTTGCAGCTGAAGGCTCTGCAGGTTTGTCCTCTGAGCTGGTTAGGCTTCCCTTGCTGGCTGAGGCCTGCCCTCCCCCCAGCTCCTGCTTGTCTCTGCTGGGCATCTGTGCTTATTTTTCTACTTCTGGTTTGTATTTTGCCTTCAGCTGTGTGTACTTTCTTCCCTTTTTTTTGGGGGGAGGGTCTTTGTTTCTCAGCTTCTAGCATACTGCTACTCTGCAGCTCATGCTGCTTGCTTTTACTTACTCACAACTCACATTACTTGCACAGCAACTCCTAACATTCTGCTATGCAGAGCTTGTGCTACTGCTTTCAGTTACCTACAACTACAGCCACTGCTGCTGACTGTTCACTTTAATTACTATTGTACCCAGTGCCTGTGTTTTAACACGGTGCTCACCACACTCAAACTACTGCAATGCAACTGCATTCATTACCTGTGTGTTTTGGTTCAGCCATAGTTGCTTCATGTTGCATACTCAATTCTTTTCACCTGACACAGTTTACTCTGACCCTACCTGTGCTTCTCATTTTACTTGCAGCTTCTCTGCACGGCCTGGCTACACCTGCTTTCAAGCATTGTCTCCCTGTTTTATTGCACTTATAATTCTGAGGTCAGCCAACTAGCTCCTGCTGAGGCTGTTAATATAACTTGATATTAAAAAAATCTGTCTTTGCCGCCGAAAATCCTCAGAGTCTGTCACCTTGATTTGGCTTTGTACTGTCTGGCTGGCTTGCTCCCAATTCAGTTGTTTAATTGCTGTATAAGTTTGATATGCTGGTTTACCTATCACGACTACTGCTTACTGACCTATGTGCAGGTCTACACTTGCTTATGCAGCTGTTAATCCCTGCTTACGCAATCCATTACTTCATGCATACTGCCATCCCTTCGGTTTGGCCTGGGATTCTGCTGCACTCTATCTGCATTCGACCTTGCAACGTCTCCGCATTCGATGCTTATTACGATCTCAGCACATCATGCTCATTCAGCTCACCAGCTTCAGTTCTCAATCAATTTCTGGGGGCATGCCAGTCATTCTAATCTGGCACAGGGTTCCTGCAGCTGACAGTCTCGCTCTGCATTTAGTACGCATCACCAAGCGTGTCCAGCTTGGGCCGGGATCTTTCTCACCTAGCCCACAGCTAGGAATGTCCTCACCTCAGGCTTGGCTTTAGCTGCCTGCTACGTGACAGCAGCTCCTGGTGTAGAATTTAAGACTAGCAGTGAGGGGTGGTTACGATGATCTCCTTTGGCTCTAGTGTTCCACTATAACGATTGGCCATTGACTTTAGTGGTTTCCCTAGCAAGGCACCTTCACCACATTCTCCCTACTACTGCCTCTGGTTCACCTGGTCTGATTTAGGGTGGGTAGACCAGATGAGTGCCTCAGCAGTTGTTGCTCTCCTCCTATGCACTGGAAGCATGTATTGTTGCAGAGTTTTCTCGCAACCTTCCACAACGTTCCCACTAGAGGGTTTGAGTGTGAGCCTCCCTCCAAATTGGAATACTTTCCACCTCCCTTTGATTGGATTTTCCAAATTGCAGCTGCAGAGCTGTCACTAAATAAATTTTCCCAAGCCTGGAGGGAAGGTGACCTAGGCCTTGGATCCCCAGAGATTTCCTCCTCATAGGTTTTTTTTTCTCTCTCCTCCGTTGTCTCAGATCATAACACTTAGTTAGCACGGTTGTTTTCCCTAGTTTCTTTAGGTAGATTCCATTGTTGGATGGCGGTGGAGGATGTCCTGCTGTTCCCTCTCTCCTTAGGGGATTCCCTTCTCTCAAAGCAAGCCATCAGTATCATGCTACACAAACCTGGGCTGTTATTACGACAACTGAGCATATCATTGCATTATCAAACTGCCTATACTTCTCTACTACTACGTTACAGTTACTGCTTCTACGTCACTGTTACTGATGCATTATGCTTCGTGTTGCTCCTTCTTGGGGATGATACTACATTTTTTGGGGGGGATTTCTAAGGTACCTTTAGCCATGAGAACCATTCTGTGGCACCTCTAGGGGTGGAAACCTCTCTGAGAGTTCCTTGCCGTCGTACCCCTACAGGGTGGTAATTCCTCTGGAATACAGAGTGCGAATAGCCAAAACCAAACTAACATAGTTGCACAAGCATAAATGCATAACACTATACTGGCTGCGTAGGTCAGTGAAATGTAAGGCTATGCCTGGAGTTCAGTGGCCAAGCAGCCAGCCACTCCCACTTCCTGAGCTATATAAGCAGTTCCTCAGCCTCCTCCTCCAGTGGCAGCACTCTCTCCATAGGGGGATTCCTAAGGTACCTTTAGCCACAGGAACCATCCCGTGGCACCTCTAGGGGTGGAACCCTCTCTGAGAGTTCCTTGCCATCGTACCCCTACAGGGTGGTAATTCTTGTGGAATAGAGAGTGCAAACGGCCAAAACCAAACTAACACAGTTGCACAAGCATAACACTATACTGGCTGCGTAGGTCAGTGACCAGCAGGGATGCAGACCTAGAAACATGGAGTGGCCTGAATGGAGACAGAAGGGCAGCTCAAGGTTGAGCCCTGTTGAGGCAAATTGTGAGAAGAGGGTGAGGGAGGTGAGGTGGTGAAATGCAGATGTTGAAGTGCTACAAATGGGACAGGGGGCCATCCAACATGTAGAGGGGACTTTAAGAACCACAGTAGCAATTCTTATTGCTGGTCATCAGGTGAGACCTTAGGAGTGACTTAAATAGGCCAATGTCAGAGCAGGCAATCAGGTTGCTGTCTAGGGAGTTTAGCCATTTATTTGCCCTCACTCCTTGACCCATTGACCATGGCAGGGAACATGCCATTATTCCCAGACATTGAGAGACAGGCAGAGGATTGTCCCATGTACAGAGATGGTGGCTGTTGCCATTGTACTGTTGGTGGAACCTTCCATAGCTGTGCCCACAGTTTCAGGGATCCATGACAGTCAGTCAACAATTTAGTTGTCGACCGATGTTGCAGCGACTCCTTTATGTTGACCGCATTTGCGGTCAGCATAAAGGGAATCTCAAGAAACATTGTTTTCTTCAGGGGCGGCTTTGCCCCCACACCCCCCGCTATTAAAATAATAAACTAATCAACTCTGAGTTGGAGTTGTTTCGGGGAGGGGGTGCAATTCCCCCTGAAAGCAGTCCTGGGGTCCCATGCTGACATTACAGAGACCTGCTGCTGTTGTCGCTGTAGTGCCGGGCAATGTAAAAATGTTGCGGTACCGTCAGTATACCCAGTTTCAGTACAGAGCAAATCGTAAGGACAGTGACAGAGATCCATGCAAACTGTGGCACCCTCTATGAGCTAGCATCACTCTGTGTGCCACAGAAAATATATCCCTGATTTGGCTTTATATCTAAAAGGCTGTGAACACCTCTGACCTGTTACGAGGTCCATGGAGTAAATCAAGCACAAAGAGGGACCTGAGGAGGGTGATGAAGCATAAGCTGGCATGGACATGGCTGTTACTGAATGCCACCAGTGGCAGAGCCAATCACTGTGGAGGCCATGGTATCAAGTACATTTTCACAGATTACCCTAGATGGAGATGATGGTATGGAAACCACTCCAGGCACAAGTATACATGGCGTTCCCACATGCATGCTCAAATACCAGGTCAAACCCAGCACTACCAGCAATGCCATCCACTTCATTGGTTTTCAACTTGTGGCATCCGAGCAGGATGATGAGAAGCAACAGGAGGACCAATGGGCTAGTGCAAGTAACCACAACTGGGACAGACCTAATGCTGATGCTAATGATCCCCTGCCATCAGTGACTGCAGCACCAGATTCAGACCAAGGTAAGCCCACCCAAATCATGTACATTGTGTTCTACATACAACCCGCATTAATTGCTCCTCCATTCTCCTCAGGTGCTAGTCTAGTTGATGCCTTGCCACCAGAGGAACATTACCATGAGGGTGAGGGTGAGGATGACACCTTTGTCAGGAGGACTAGATCAACTCATCCCACAGCACCACCATTTTTGCCCAGTCCTATGCCCACCACCTTTAGCATGCATTAACATACAGGCAGCAACAACCACAGATGAAGTTTGGGGTACACATGCTCTGGACTGGACACTGAGACACCTGACCATCCCAGGCAGGTCCCCCAGTATTGCTCTACAGAACAGCAGATGCTAACACCCACACAACCCCTAGGTAGATGCTAATACCCACACAACCCTTAGGTAGAAATGCATACACTAGGCTGAAACCAGGATAGCAGATTTGAAGGTCTCCCAAACAAAACTGGCCAGTACTGGAGCCATAGTGCTGCTGGAAGCCTGCTCAGAAAGCACTATCCTGAGGTCAGGCACCTTGCACAGTAGAGACTTAGAGTCAGGAAGAACAATAACTAGTAGCTGTCTCTCTGGGCAGATATCAGAGTTGCAAGAGCTATGGAGAGTGAGGTTGGCTACATGGGGGATTTTGCTGAAGTGTCTACTTCAGAGCATCACAGCAGTACCACCCAAGTGCAACACTGCCCCTGATACACACCCATACCAGTCCCATCACAGAGTACAACAGGCAGGCACCACACTCACCATGCCACTGACTGCTACAACATCACAGCAAGATGCATCTTGCCCAACAGACAACAGTCAATGCCCAGACTAGACTCCCAGACTGGAATGTCAATGAGAACAAGGTCGCATGGCAAATGCAAGACACAATATGTCATGAAATGAAGCACCAGACAACCCCTGACCCCCTTTATCACAATAATCACAATACACATGCACACATACACCCCATCTCATGCATGCACACTTATGCACACCAACAAGTAGATGATGTAGCATATAACACCATCCCAGTCTACACACCTACACACCATTAAACAATTAAACACACCCTGCACCACCCTATGTCTGGTCTCCCTCCTACTGGCCCCTCCACCCCTCATGAGTTCCACCAATCTGTCCTTTTGGTCCTCAGGTTGTTCATCAGGATCATGTATATTAGGCACATCTGGGGTATGGTTCTGCATTGCTGAATAGCCAGATAGTAGGGCATGGTGCATGCCATGAACACACGCTCACCCTGCTAGATGCCAGCATCTATGTTTCATCTGTTTTATCTAGATAGTTGAAACATATCTTCATCTGGCCAAATAATCCCTCCACAATGGCATATGAGTGCCTGTTTTTCAGCTTCAGCTCATGTATGGTAGCCTGATCTAGCCAGAATTTCTCCAGGCATTGGGTATCCCTTATGTTGTCACATAGCAGACAGAGTCTGAAAAACTGTGGTTGAATACCTGGCCTTCTTTCCATTCCCTCAGTAGTTCAACCTTCCCCATAAAAATGTGAATCAGGAGGGACTGACATATCTTTGTTGCTATGCTTGTGCTAATGTAACACACGTTCATGTCATCACCCTGTCACATGTGCATTCTGAAGATATGCATGTGTCTGCACTGCACAGATTCAATGATATTTGTGAGCTCCAAACAATGGGCCCTATGCATAAAGGGACATAAATTGCACCCAAAAGAGTTGTAACACCAGCGCCCAGCTATGAGGTGTGCAAGCCAAAGGAGGAACACATTATGCACTAATGGGCATGCGGGCCATGTTGAGGCAGGGTGTATAAATGAGGGGGATGAACAGGGCCCCACGCAGCACAGATTGGGTTGTCCCTGAATACATGGACCCTCCCTTTGACCCTATATATTGGCAACTGTGCCGTCATGCACAGATCCGCAGAAGTGAACAGTGGTATAGTAAACAGGGTGCAGGCAATGGCAGAGGAAGGGAGAGCTGTGCATGACCTACCCAGTCCACCATCTGGGAACAGAGCAGCTGGACAGAGTGGTGAACAGCACCATGAACATGTCTGGACCTGAGGAGAGGGAAGGTCACAGTCCTCCAACTACATGGATGGGCAGATGGCAGCCACGGTGTGTGACATACAGGCCCACAATGCCACCCTTTATCGGGCACAGTTCCTGTAAATGCCACCATGGATGAAGGCCCACCTGTGGCTAGTCATACAGGTAGCTGTCAATGATGCTGACCCACAGGCAAATACATTAGCCACCATAAAGCACAAATGGTGTGATCTATGGTCAGCCATCACAAAACATTGGCAGTGGGTACCCAGGCACATTAAGGAACAGGTGGTGGGCCACCCACACAGTCAAGGACACACCCTAACCCCCATGGAGAAGATGGTATCAGAGACCCTCACAGAGGTGGCCCTGCATGGGGAGGTTGAGAGCATAGACACAGTGCCAGGTATGTAGCACCATGGAGGGACAGAGTCTGGGAGGGTCAGTATGCCATGATGCCACAAACCCCACATGTGTGGCACCCTACAGACACAGAGACACCAGGGCACACCCACGATGGGGTGGCAGCACCCACCATGGAGGCCACATTATGGCATGTGCCATGCACATAAGACTGGGGACAGGAGGAAGACGAAGATGGGTGGCCACTAGTGGACATGTGCAACATATATCCTCCTGACAACACTGTGAGTCAGTGAAACCAGTCACAGTTACACCCGAGCTATGGGTTTTTGTTACTTTGCACTGAATAAAGCCATTTACACCCTGGTAATGGTGCCAGTGTTTACTGTTACTCCACATGTACAACACCTGTGAATGCCCACAGCAGGGCCGCTGTAAGAAACACATTGTACCTCATGTTGCCTCTAGGTACAGAGCAGGAGACAGAGGCACCCATGGACACTGAGACTGACATGGAGACCACACAAGCACAGATGGTGGAGGAGTTGGAGGAGGAGGATGATGACAATGTCCCCTTGGGCAGCCAGCCTCTTCCAACCATGGTTCTTCCTGTATACCAGTGGCACAATGGGTTGTGCAACCCACACAACTCACCATATACTAGCCACAGGTGGCCACCATGGGCACATGTACCACCACCCTTGCACCGACATACGACAGTGGGAATGAGGGCCCCTCCACTCAACCAGCCTTCTGGTCACAGCAGACCTGCACACATGGTGTCTTCCATACATATTACACAGAGGAGTGCCAGCTGGAACAGGAGAGGCTGGAGGCACAGAACAGAATCACAGATTCAGTCCTGGGCCTGATGGGCAGGGTGCATGGCATGTGGTGGGACAACGACAGACTGGGTGACCGCCTGGAAAGGATTGTTGAACACATGCTATCTGGAGGCAGCACAGGCAGCCAGGCATCCCCCATGCCACAACAGGATGTGGCATCCCAGCCATTACCAGTCCACCACACAGTGGTCAATGCTGAGCCTCAGAACACCACACCACAGTCACCCACCAGCCTCCCCCAGGAAGCTGGGTCACAGGGATCTGACACTACCCAGCTACCAGCTGTTGGCCCCCCCCAGGTACAGAGGAGGTAAACACCAATACAACCATGCAGGACCACACAAGCAGCAGAACACTGGAGGACTTAGTGAACACACAGTCACTACAGGGGCCAGTCACACAGCTGACCACCATCCACGTAGTGGTGACAAGGTGCAAGTTGCAACATGGCACCTTGGCACATGCTCTTCTGTTTGATTGGCCATGCAACAGTACACGACACAATGACGTGACACACTCCACCACCAACACAGCACCACTGGGCCATGCACACATCACTGTTGCACACAAGCACCAACAGGACCCTATAGCACACCCCTCCCACCATACAGGGCTGCACTGCCCACCCCCACGATACAGGCTGCCCCGCACACTATGCCCTATGATGCAGGAGGCACTCAGAGCCAGGTATCATCACAGTGCCTTGCCCGCCCACCCATTCCCCCTTGACATAGACAGCCCCACACACCTATGCTCCCTCGCATGGCCCACAGCTACAGTCCCCCCAAACTGTGGAATGACCCCTGTACAAGAGCATCACGTGCTGCATGTCAACTCAGTGAATCAGCGGTATGGCACATTCATCCATCACCCCTGACCACGTCTGCCGAGACATCTCTTTGTCTGTCCTGTGGCAAGGATCCACATCTGCGCATGACAATGTTGTGGAGCATGACGCATGCCATAAACATCTTGCATGCCTTCCCAGGGCAAGCAGCACTGTGCCATCTGTCTGATCCAGGCACCAGAACCTCCTCTTCATCATCCCTATGGTTCTTTCAATGATGGCACGTGTTCTCTTCTGGGCAGTGTTGTATGCTTCCTCAGCAGTGCTGTGTGGCTCCAGGTACAGTGTCATCAGGTATGGCTGTAGTGGATATCCATTATCATCTATGCAGAGGGTATAGAACAGACACTATAAGGACCTGTACAAGGGTAATTGCATGGCTAGCAAAGATGCTGCAGGCATATACTTACCTATCCGTCAACCATCCACCCTGTGTGCAGTGAGCAGGGCACACAGTCTGGACCTGTCAAAGACATACACATTGTGATATGAGCTGGGGTACACAGCACATACATCAGTGATGATACCCACCAAGTCGCACACTACCTGTCATTTAATACTGTGGTACCCCTTCCTATTCCTGTATGCCTCCTCATATACCATCATGGTGCCATCTATTGCCCCTAGTAGCTTATATGCTATGCATCATATGAAATGCCTGTTTCATGGCCCATATGTGTACGCACGGCTGTTGGGAAACTGATGTGGTCATGTGCACAGTGCAGCAGGAAGCCAGTGACCTGCACCAGTGCCCTGGACACTGATGACTGGCTGATGCCTATGACATCCCCCGCCACCCTCTGGAATGAGCCAGTAGCATAGTAGGAAAGTGCACAGAGCACCTTTGCTCCATGAATAGCACCCAGGATCATTGGGTATGAGGTGCCATGAAGTCCCATACAAGGTCACATGGGTGGGTAATAGTGGAATGGTCACACCAGAATTGCTTCATGCAGTGTGTGTCATGCATGGAAAGGTCATCCAGACATGGCCTGAAGACACATGGCCATGGACCTGACTGCCCTACAATTTCTGCTCCACCCTGGCCTACAGCAGGAGGACATTCAGCAGCATTCATGGACACATCCTGCAACACATGGCGTCTTATCTGTTGGCAGGTGTGCAGACATCCATGTGGCTACCTGTGGTGCACAGCCCTCCACAATGCACATGTGCACCTTTAAATGGGCATGGGCAGACCACATCTGCATGGTGCACAACATGCATGGGTATCACCGAGCCACACCTGTCACAGTCATGTAGCAAAATGGTAGCCATAGGAGGTAGCAGATACTGATGCATGCCAGAGGTTGACCATGTAGGGGCTTACTCTCAGAAGCTGAAGAAGGTCTCTGAGGAGAGCTACACAGACAACCCCCAAGGGGGGACATTATGGGAAGTGGAGGTACCACTCCAGGTGGGTATGCAACCTGCAGGATGTGTGCTGCATGCATTCCATGTGAGGTGTGTGCCATGCATCTAACTGTTTTTCTTCAATTATGTCTCCCACACAAACAAGGTGTCAGACCAGATAAGGTGGCCCTGGTGAGGAGGGATCAGCCAGATGGTACCAGGTGCCATGGGGTGCACGCCGGCAGCAGTCACTGCCATTCCTTTTTACCCTCAGAGTTGGCAGCCAGGACATCTTTTATAAAGATGAGGTGGGGGAGATGTGGAACGTGGCCGAGCCTTCATAGGCAGGTGCTGGGGATGGTGGGTTAACTGTGCATGCCACATGTACATGCTGGGCCCTGCATGTGTATCCCACCCATGCCTTTCCCCCCTCTGTGTTCATCTCATTGCAGGGCTACAGAAGACTGTTGCTCCAGCTGGCACTAATGCAGAGAGGCTGGATCTGGACTACACCATCAGGGTTCAGTGAGGACCTGCAGGAGGAGTGAGAGTCATAGCTTGGGCCTGCCGCACCCCACCATTCGCTGCCATGCACTTGTGAACTGCTGGCTACAGACCAACATGTTGAACTGTGCATACCCCTTTTCTGATGTCTGCCTTGATCATGGGCATTTGTCAGTGTCAGTGGCTCAGGAGGCAGCAGACTCGCCTCTGAGGCCAGGAGATCAGAGGGCCATGGGTTCAGTTCCCACACCTGGCACTTGGGTTAATATCCCAGTACTGACACTGTAGTGTAGCATGAGAGGGGTGCTGCACTTCTGAGGTGCCGTCTTTCAGATGAGACGTTAAACTGAGGTCCCATCTTCCTGGATTGGTGGTACTTCAGGTAGATGTTAAAGATCCTGTGGCACTTATCGAAAAGAGTAGGGGAATTTTTTTATTGATATCACATTATCACAAATCATAACACATTGTACAAAAAATAAAGAGGAAAGAAAAAAACAAACATACAGAAAGAAAGAACAACAGGTATTCACTTCACACACTTGATGCAGTATGTTAAAGACCACACAATAATCACTCCTTAACCCCAAAGAAACCTTCCCCCTCCCCCTTATTATCTTTCCCCATACCATTGTGGCAGGGGAACTTTGCTAGTTGTAGCTCTCAAACCTAATTACTTCTGAGTGTGTTAAGTCACATGAAAGAATACAATTTTAATCCCAAATAAACAAGTATTTCATTCATACTCTGGGTAAAAGTGATTGTTCAAAAATAATTTTCCAATTACTGAGTAGCCAATAAACTATTAGGGCAAAAATCAGTAGTACTTTTTAAACACGTTTTGTTTAGAAATAGGTTTTTAGTCTACCTCCTTACTTGTATTTGATAAATCCAAACAACCCTTTCCATTTCCTTAAAACATAGCTCTTAGGATTAGCCTGCAGATCTTTCTTAAACACTGCCTCCATAGCTTGTTCTACCAGTGTCTTATAGGTGGTATATGACATCAGTCTCTGTTGGAGTAGTGTTCATTGACAGCGAGCCTGCCAAAGGTAAAACTTTAAACAGCAAAACAACACTATTAAAGTATCATAATCATACATTATCTTGAGGTTGGGACAATGCCCAAGGACCAAAGACTCATAGGTTAAACTGTCTGACCACCTTAGATTCCATTCTGTCTTTAAATATCCCCATAAGGCTTTTGCATAGGAACAGGTGAAAAGGAAATGATCCATTGTCTCTTAAATATTTATACAACCATTATATGGACACTTCCTTTCTTCTTGGGCCTTGTGTTTTGCATTGCCTCTTACATTCAGTCTCCCGTAAGCTGAAAGCCATAATACCTCCCACATGTGCATTGGAATTCTGTTGTTATTTAATTGTTTTAACATCCCTACCTTTAGATCTGGTGGGCAATTTTTTAATTCAGGTTGTTCCGGATGGATTTGACTCACCATGTCCGAGTACAATTGTCGTCCTGAGAGTCTGGAGATATCCGCCTTAGTGATCTCCCATTTGCAAAGCTTTTTGAGCACTGGTTTAATGTATTCTGGTATTTTGATATGGATGGGCAATTTTGGGAAGGTTACCATTCCAAATTTCCAAATATGCACTACAAGTTTTACAAAACAAATGATATGTCACACCGGTTGGTTCCCCTAGCCCAATTTTAAGATTGTGAAACAGGAAAAGGCTATGGAAAAAGATTATAGGGTCCACCATACCCAGACCCCCTTGTTGTTTAGACAAGTATGTAAAACACCTTTTTATTGGGTTCAATCTGGATCCCCAAACCATCTGAAAAAAAGCATGCATATAACCTGGTTTCTAAGATCACTGGGGGTGGGAAAATCATGGCTATATACAACACAGTGGGTATAATGAACCTTTTAATTATGTGTACCCTTTTTATTTTAGACAACCTCCATGACTTCCATCTCTGGACTTTATTTTCAGCCCCTGAAGAGCCCTTTCCCAGTTCTCCAGTAGATTATGTTGTCCAAACGTTATTCCCAAGATTTTTGTGGCTCTGAGGAGAAATAAATATGGTTTACTGTTACAGGTGCCCTCTCTGTATTTCCTAAGTACAACCTTTACATTTATTTAGATTGAGGGTGGCATTAGATACTCTAGAATATTCCTGCAGTTGTTTTATTACTGTTGGTAATTGCCCCAGGTTTGCTATAAACAGGCATATATCATCCGCATAGGCTTGGATTTTCAGTTCCATTTGGCCTGGGATCCCCCCAAACCTTCCCATTCTTGAGTATTGCTCAAAACTCTAATCAGAGGGTCCAGGGAAAAGTTATATAGGAGTGGGCTGAGGGGGCAGCCCTGTTGAACTCCTGTATTTATGGTGATACCTTTCATTACCAACCCTCTAATAATAGGTTGCACATGGACTCTGGAATATAGAAGTTGGATTTTATGCACAAATTCCTTTGGAATACCATAATGTAATAAGGTCTGAAAGAGGAAAGGAAGACATACTCTATCAAAAGCCTTGCTTTGATCTAAAGTAAAGTAATGATACAACCGGATGTTTGTGCAGCTCCACACATCTCTATTACATCTCTGATAATCATTAAGGCATGTTGTAGCTTCCTTTCAGGGATCCCACAAAACTGGGCTGGATGTATTAATGAAAGAGCTATTTGCCTTAGCCTATTGTTAAGAACCTGAGACAATATTTTAAAATCAGCATTCAGGAGAGTTATAGGTCTCCAGTTTGAGATGTCTACCTTTCGCCCTCCCTTATATATAAAAATTAAGAGACCTGCTGTGAATTGAGGGGGACCACCCCTTTGTCAAAAAATACTGAAAACAGTTCTATTAAACACCTTGCCATTATTTTGGAAAATGATCTGTAAAACTCATATGGCAGTCCGTCAGGTCCGGGTGAAGATCCATTTTTTAGTTTCATAATTACATTTTCTATTTCCTGTAATTTCAAAGGAGAGATTAAACATTCCTGATCCTCCCGGGCCAAGGTTACCTGGCTTTTCTCCAAATAAGAATTAATCAAAGTTGTAGAAGGAGGAGGGGAACTCTCGTGTGATGCCAAAGGCACACAGATTATTTCATGGATCCCCATCTCATCTTCCACTATGTTTCCTTTATCATCTACTAATTGAAACATATCTAAAGTCTCTTTCTTCTTTTTACAGGCTTCAAAGGGGTCTCCAATTGGGGTTTCTTGTGTTCCAAATTGCAATTCTGTATTTAAAGTTTTTGCCCTGTCATAGTGAAATTTCCTCATTTCATCCTGGATCTGTTCAATGTCAGGGCCATAATCTTGTCTAGACATAGCAGACTGTGAAAGCATGTTCTGAGTTTGATCTTAGTTTTAAATAGCTAAAAATTGTTTTGTGCCCTATGCTGCCATAGTTTTGGAACCATATTGCTATCTCTTTTTTGTGTCCATCCACCATACCCCAAAATCTTCATAGAGATCACTCACTGAGGTCCTAGCCCAGAGTAATGATGACATTTTCTTTAACAAAAGGGTCTGTGAGCATTGAAACATTTAATTCCATCTTTTCTCCTCCTTATTTTCGGGGCTGTTTGAAACGTTATTTGTAAGAGAAGGTGGTCTGAAAATTCTATAGGGATAGTATGAAAGTTTGGTCAGTGAGATTCCTAGAAACAAAAATATGGTCTATATTTGATGTCAGGTGTCCCCTTTTGTATGTATATTTGGGCCCTTGGGATTGGTAGTGCGCACAATTCTTCAGCTGGCCAATATCGACACATTTTTGCAAGGCATTTGAATTGCAGTATGTTTTCACTCTCCCCCCAAGTCCCCCTTTGGGTAAGTCGCAATTAAAATCCTCCCCAAGGATTACATAAGTGGATGCATGTAAGTAAGGTTGAAGTTTGGAAATTAGAGCTACTCTATCTGCTTTTGTTTGTGGGCTGTATATATTTATTAATCTATATGGGACCTTATCCCAATATCCATCTAGGATGAACAGCCTCCATGGAATCAAATCCACCATCTTGGTCATTTGAAAGGAAAAGGTACTAAATACGATACCTATTCCATCGGCTCTGTCTGGCCCAAAGGACCAATAGGATGGCCCCCATCTCCATTCGGCCTGGAACAGCCTAAGTTGGTCCGATGTGAGCATCCATGTTTCTTGCAAAAAACAGATATCCAGTTTTAGATCTATCAATAGGTGAAACAACGCCGTTCTCCTAAGGGAATGTAAGAGGCTATGACAGTTACATGACCCCAGGGATAACCTAACCATTCAATTTAAGAGGTCAAGACCTTTTCTTCCTCCTTTCCTTTTTCTTCCCTTTGTACTCAAGCATATTATCCTTCCCTCCTTCAGCTTGTGTGGGTGTAAGAGCTACATCCATCTGTTCTGTGTCTGATTCTACCTCAGTGGGAGCCAAAACCTCAAAGGGATTAGGTTCCGCTAGGCCTGCTTGCTCACTTGTGGGGTGGGGGCAGGTTTGGTTTTGTATTCCTAGTTGTCCTTCTTGGAGGGTGGGTTTTTTGGGGGGTGGAAGAGGGATCACCTGCACATCAGTGGATTGCTTATCTGTGTAGCAAACAGGTAATAGGTCCCCCCCCCCCACTGGATGGGCTTATCAGGATTGGGACAGAGTGGATGATTCTCCTCATCTATTCTTATCTCTTTAGTCTCGACTTCCTCCTTTCTGCCTGGAATAGGGTCTGGAGCCTTATCTGGGGGGTTGCGTTCTGCAGGAGGGGCTTCAACCTCTACCACCTTTTTGGCTGCTTCCTCTTGAGCTTGTTGGATAAGAAGCTCAGGGCTAATGACTATTGCCTTATTTCTTGCAGCCCACAGACACTCCAGAAATGTGTGACCTGTGTCCTCACATAACTCACATCATGTCAGGTTTGCGCATTGCATACTTAAGTGCCCCACCTCCCCACAGTTGTCACAGTGGGGGCGATCACATACACTAGAGATGTGGGTCCTAGCCCCACACTTGTAGCATGCTCGTGGCTGCCCTGAATAAAAACACACTCCTCTATCTCTACCCAGCATGAAGGAGTTTGGTATATGCTCTGTGTCACTCTCCAGTTGCCTCAATTTAACCTTATATTTCCATCCCCCAGTCCAAAACATTTCAGAATCCAGTTGTGCTTCTGGTGCACTCAATACTTCACATTTTTGTTGAAGCCAGTATGTAATGTGATCAACGTGTACCCCTTCATTCCGAAACATCACTGTCACATATTTAATGAGGGGTTTTGTCAAGGGGATCACCATAAAGGGGGACCACAGAGGTGAAAATTTAACTTGATTGAAGCGTTGCCAGAACAAATCCAGGGTGTATGCAGATCTGAAACTAATGTCATAGTTGTCCTCTCCTGAGATGTTTATAAAAGCATAAACATCTTTTGGTGAAAAGTGTAGTGAGTCCTTCAGGAGCTTTCTCCCCACATATTGCTGATCTGGCCTGATTTCCAGACCCTTTGTACTGAATCCTAACTGCATTCCTTCTAGGAGCAGCCTCTTTTTTTGATTTAGCAAAGAGTTCTGACAATAGTGGGCGCTGGGGAGGGGGGTCAGTTTGTTTTTCTTCACCTTCAGGTGCCGCTCCTCTTCTGAGATCTGGGGTCCCTGCAAAGGTTGTTTCATTCTACCTGTCCTGTGTTGGATCCCCCGGGGTTCCCATATGTTTTTCTCTAAAGGCTCTTTTTCCAGTATAATCAGTTCAGTTATATTCTCCTGAAGCTGTCCCATATTTTCATCCCCCATATCTTGGGCAGAGTCTGGATTTGTACTCTCCTTTTCCCTAACAGAGATTTGAGGCAAACCCCTGGGACACCATTCTGGGGTGTTTGCAGGCCACGGCGGGTCTGGCAACCACTGGCCTGAAGGCAATTTCTTCCATCCTGCCTCCTGTAGGGCTTTTCCCGGTGACCAACTGCAGAAGGGTTCAAGTCCCTGATTTAGATTACTGTGTAGGGAAAATGCTTTGCCAATTGCCTCTGTTGTTGTTGTTGTTGTTGTTGGACAGGATTGCATAGATATAGTTTGTCCCTTGTGTTCTACAGGCTCTTTATGAGTATTAGGCCCATCTAGATTGCGTTTTGCCAACATAATAGCCTCTCTCCTGTTTTTCCCTTCCTTTGATCCTGGTTTAGCAGATCGTGCTAAGAAAGAAAAAATGGTAGCATCAGTCTGTTCAAAGGGATTATTTTGGAAAATGACTTCCACAGTTTTCTTTTCCTGTGTATTTTGGCCTTTTTGAATCTCTGTGTTGAACCGGGGGACTGTATTACCAGACTTAGGATTGTTTTCCAGTCCTGAAACTACATTAGGCATTTCTTTATCTTGTACAGCAGTTTTTAAATCTTCGTTCCACTTCTCACTCCTTTGCTCAGTTTTAGAGCTAGTTTCAGTAGGAACTTCTGCCTTAATATCACTGCCCTCTACCTCCCGCAGGTTATTCAAAACATTCACCTCTTGGGGCTCTAGGCACTCAAATCTCTCAGTTTTCCTGCCAGCCCTGTTCACATTTGCATCAGTGGTTGAAATAATAGGGTGAAGATTTACCTGCAGGAGTGTCTGTCAGCTTGCTCCTTCCTCGTCCATTGATGTTGATGCATCATATTCAGAGCTGTCAGCTGGGCCATACCCAATGTCAATTTCTTCACTGTGATCCAGTAACTTTAATTCAGCTTGTTTTCTTGCCATAAAAGCTGTATATTTCTCCTTGGCTTTCTCTAATGCCTGCAGAAGTTCTTCTTTACTTTTGCCCTTAATTCCTTCCATTGGAGTTCTCTCACAGTCCTTATTTCCATCAATATTACTCAAGTCCTCGATCGAAAAAAACATCTCTTCTTGTTTATTTTGAACTAATTCTTGGTTTATTTCCAGGAAAGTAGCCTCTTGCAATATGAGGTCATGGGAGGAGGCCATCTCCCCTGCCACATCAGCACTTCCTCCTCGGTCTGGCTCCCAACTGGGCTCCTCCATCCCTGCTCACAGGAAGTCAAGCCCCCTGCTGGCAGGAGAGTAGGGGAGTTTCCCCCGGTGTCCTGGCCATATTTCCCTCATTCACTAAAAATATCACCAACAGCTTAATCTGGTTCAAGGTCAGTTGGCATTCATCTGTATCAGCCTTCCCAAGGTCGCCCCTGAAAATAGGCAGGATTTGTCTAGTGCACTTACCCGGTCAACAAAAACTAAATAAATTGTTGTTTGTTGTGTGCTGTTGTGCTTGGATACGAATTTTAAAGTAGTTTTTGGTACCTATCCCCTGTGCCTGGTCCTTCTTTCGGGGCGGCACTCTTGTGCTGTGGTGGGGGACTGCAGATCTGTGGGATGGAGGGCTGGGGCCAAGGATGTCATCTAGGTATGGCCAGCAGTGCAGTCAGGACACCTGCAACATTATTTCACCACTCAGCTGTCCATTGCAACCCCTTGCCACACCTGGGACATGGTGTCTCTGGCATATGTATGTAGCAGGTGGCCGTGCTTTGCTGTACCTGTGCTGCTTCTGACATGACACCATTACCTATTGCCCGTGTAAGGGGAGGTGCTGTTCCCTGTTGTGGATTGGGGGGCCCTAGGGGATTCATGGCAGTGCCACAGGCAATGTGTGCTGCACCATTGTGCACATGTGTACCACTGTAGTGGCCATGGTGGTTGCTGGTATGTCAGTGGCACATCTGGTATCCACCCTCCAGTGCATGGCAGATCCATCATTAGCTGGAGCATCTTGTTGTGGCAGCCAGGGGTTGTGACTGGCATTTACCCCCCTTGCAGTGACATTTTGACTGCGAGGTCCCCCACAGTGACTACAGCACCTAGCCACAGTTGGAGACCCACTGGAACCCATCACTGTCTGTAGGAGGTCCTGCACCCCCCCAATAATATCAGACTGGAGTTGAGAATCCTTCAATGGGGGAGTAGCCCCCCACGTGGGGGGTTGGGGCAAAGCCCCCCAAAGAGAACAAAGAATGCAGTAGCGAACCAGCAGCCGACTGCAGAATGTGGTCAACCTGCTGGTGTCACTGACAGGGCGTTTGACAATTTCTGTTGGACTCCTGTCATGGATCTGTGACTGGGACCCTGCCATGTGTTTTGCATGATCTGTTGTGCCCTGCATCCCCTGGACACATCTGCCCTGGGGGTGTCCCTACATGCCCCCTGTGTTACATGTTTTGTGTGGGGTGCTTGCATTCCCTGTGCTTGGGGGCCACCACTGCTATGTGGCAGTGTGCTGCAATGCCCATGCCTGTTCCCTTGGCAACTACACAACATGTCATGCATTCTGTAGTTATGCTGCATGGTTGCTTACGGTAGCCTTCCTCCTGCCATAGGGCTCCACATGCCAAACTGCCTTACATGCCATCATGCATGCACATGTGGAGGTTGTGCACATGCTGTTATGCAGCCACAGACCCCGCCCCTGCGTAGCACAACTGCAGTGCAGCTCCACACATGTTGCCTATGCATGCAGTTGCATGCACTTCGTGTTGCTCAGACTTACTGTGAATGCCTACTATGTTTATGTCTATACGTATGTATGTTGCACACCTTGCACATGCTGAGTAACGGTCGTGCATAGGACCCAGTATTAGAGTTCCATTTTGGAGGAATGGCAGATTGGTTCAGGGATAGTAGGTTTGTCTTAAATAAAAAGAAAACAAAGTCTATTTTGTTCTCAGTAGCTAAGAAGTACAGAACTAACACATATAGCTTTAAATCAATATAAATACCCAGGAAAACCTGGATGTAGTGGGAGATTTCAAGTGTCTTGGAGTTTATTTGAACTCCAGCCTAACATATGAATCTCACATCAATTATGTAACAGTTCAGCTGAATAAAAAGCTTGGGGCATTATATGCTATGGGAGATTTCCTTAGTGATGAGATAAGGAAGGTCATTGCACAAAGCAGTTTGCTTCTGCTAATAGAGTATGGGAGTACTGTTTGGGCAGGGATATCACAAAAAATACAAGCAAAATGAAAGATCTTGTGTAACTCTGTATGTTGTTTTGCTCAAAGGGCAAAAAGATCAGAATATGTATTGCAGATTGCTGCCAAGTCCTTTGCCAAACTTGGCACCCTGTACAAAGTAACAGCTGCCTCCAGCCAAACAGCCAGAGACAGGTAGTAGAGCAAGCAATCCACCCATTTCTGGACTACGGGGATGTAGTCTACTCTGGAGCCAGCATCTCTTCCCTTGCCAAGATGAACATGCTGTTCAGGGCATTGTGTAGATTTGTACTGGTCCGCCCTCTCCAAAGTCACCAATGCACAATGTAATATGTTCTGGGCTGGAACCCTCCCCCCATGAGACAGTCAATGCACACTGTCCTCGAGGGTGTTAAGTATTGAGCAGGCAGAGTGCTGAGATACCTTTCTGGCCTTTTCTTTTTCTCTGTGAACCCAACTTATTCACTCATGTCAGAAGCAGGCCACCATCTCCAAACACTACGCTGCAGGCACAACCTAGGGCAAGCCTCCATCAGCTACCGGCTTCCTAATATCTGGAACTACCCCCAAAGTCATTGTCCCACTGAACTTCTACTTATGCAAGAGGTTGATCAAGACCCATTACTATTCCCCAGCAACCTGCCCACACTGCCAGGAATGCCCCCCCCCCCAGACTAACTACAAGTACCTCCCAGACTCTGGATCTCCCCCTGGCCAGGTGACTTGGAAAACTGATGTGCCACAGAATCATATAGAGCATGTACAGAAAGTCTGTATGATCTACTTGTCTCAGATCAGGAAGATCAGGTGCTTAAAGGGCATAGAGGCAGTAACTAAGTAGGGAGAAAAAATAAATAAATAAACAGAGGAAAAGAGTAAGTACTCCAAACAACAGTGAAGGGGCCAGAAATAAGACATGATGGGAGTGGTGCAGTGCAGTGGCTGTGGAATAGTAGTCTTCCGGGAGACGTTCTGGAGGTTGCGGTGTTGTCCCATCTGCAGGCACCTCTCTGGGCTGAGGGAGAAGGTTGCTCATCTCCAGGCTAAGTTGGCCAGGATTTGTGGGACTTCCTGTCCTATCCAGGGACCACCAGGGCCACTGCCATTGCCTCAGAGGTTGCCAAGAAAGAGGAGTGGTTGAACCACAGTGGGCTCAGGGAGGGTGAGGGTGGTGGAGCAGTGGCGCATCCCTCCAGTTGTACCTCTCCATAATTCATATGCCATTCTGGCAAAGTGTGGTTCCTCTATGGAGGCGCACACAGTGGAGACCAAGGAGGATGCTGGGAACCTCCACAAAGGAGACCCACAGGAGGGTGGCATGGGACCCCACAGGGGAAGGAAGCAACTCCTGGTGGGGGACTTCATTGTTAGGAAGGTAGAACTGGGGGAGAAAGGGGAGAGGGAGGTAAGGTGTCTGCCTGGCACCATGGCTTGGAGGGACAGGGAGCGAATCTTCAGGATTGCCGAAGCAGCTGCACAGAGGAGGGAGCTGGATGTCATTGTTCACCCAGAGACAAATGACCTGGCTAAGAAAGAGATCAGAGCAGTGCAGGAAGAGTTTGTGGAGTTGGGGAGGGGCCTTAGACAAGTAGCATGCATGGTAACCTTCTCGAGGTGCTGCCTGTCTATGGCGAGGAGGCTAGGGTGCTCCACACCATGGGATTCAATCAGTGGTTGAAAAACTGGTGCAGAGCTCAGGGATTTGGATTCATTGGGGACTGGGGGTCCACCTGGAGTGATGCAGGCCTATACTGGAGTGATGGTTTGCATCTGTCCAGGAAGGGACCCAGGATCCTAGGTGATGGGTTTAAATGCTTCATTGGCAAGCATTTAAACTAGCCAAGGGGGGGAGGCACTGGAAAGGAGCAGGGAAATCCTTGCCCCCCCCCAAAAAAAGTCAAGGTAGTAAGTGAGGTAAACACCAAGTTAGAGATGCCGATGGGGAGAAGGGCAGGGGTAAATGGAGAAAGTAACAAAGGCAATGAGGACAGGAATGGGGCAAAAAGGGGTAAGGCCATCAGGAAATGGAAGGTAATGAGTAGCAATGCCCATAGTCTGGGCAACAAGTTCCCTGAACTGGAGGCCTTGATGGAAGAGGGACGCCTGGATATCCTAGCAGTCACAGAAACATGATGCACAGAGAACCATGACTGGGATGTTAACATACCAGGGTACACAACCTACAGAAGAGACAGGGAGGGGAGAAGAGGGGGAAGAGAAGCTCTCTATGTAAAGGAAGGGATAAAAGCAACTGAACAAAAGAGTAAACAGGGAAGAGAGGAGGCACTGTGGGTCACCTTAGAGACTCGAAATGGCACCACAATCCGCACAGGGGCTGTATACAGACCCCCATGTCAGGGGTAGGGAATGGACAAGGATATGGTAGAAGGCATTCTTAGGATGGCAGAGAAAGGGGAGATACTGTTGATGGGAGACCTGAATATGCCAGATGTTAACTGGAGCACATTTGCTGCAGCCACATCCAAGAGTAGGGCCATTCTTGATGCCCTACAGGTGGCATGCCTCAGACAGCTAGTTTTGGAACCCACTCATGAGGAAGCAATCTTAGACCTCGTACTCTCAAATGGGGGCAGTGAGAGGATCTCAGATCTGGAAGTGGGTAGCCATCTGGGAACAAGTGACCACCAAACAGTGTGGTTCACGATAAACTCAGCTACAGAGTCAAGACATACAAAAGTGAGGGTACTGGACATTAGGAGGGCTGACTTTGGCAAGATGGGAGAGTGCCTTAGAAAAGCACTAGCAAACAGGCTAGAAGGAGGGGTGGATCAACAATGGGGAAACATCAAAACTGCCATCACAGAGGCAACAAGCCTTTGTGTAAAGCAAATAAACTAATCAAACTGAAAGAAAAAGCCACTATGGTTCTCAAAAGAGATGGCGGGGAAGGTCAGGGAGAAAAAGATAGCATTCAGGAAGTATAAAGAAACACAGAAGGAGCAGGACAGAGAAATGTACCAGTTAAGGCAGAAGGAAGCAGGGAGGGAAGTCAGAATAGCAAAGGCCCAAACTGAGGAAAAGATAGTCAACTTGGTTAAGAAGGGGGATAAAACCTTTTATAGGTACATCAGGGAGCATAGCAAGACAAAGGGAGGGATAGTGAGGCTGAATAGAAGAGACGGTGGGTGGTCAGAGAGGGACAGTGAAAAAGCAGGGATACTGAACGAATATTTCTGCTCAGTATTCACAAAAGAGGAGGAGGAGGAGGTGCCTAATCCAATTAACAGAAGCACTCTGGATAGGGGGGGTCGATCCCAGTCTTTAGACAGAAGAAAGGGTTCTGAAAGAACTCCTAAAACTGAAGGTGGACAAAGCAATGGGGCCTGATGGAATTCACCCCAGAATTCTAAAAGAATTAAGGGGAGAACTAGTGAAACCACTGACTACCCTTTTTAACAAATCATGGGAGGATGGTGTGGTACCTGAGGACTGGAGGAAGGTGAATGTGATTCCCCTTCACAAAAGTGGGAGCAGGACAGAGACAGGAAACTACAGACCTGCCAATTTGACCTCTGTGATAGGGAAAGTGATGGAATCACTTCTGAAAGAAAGAATTGTTGAGTACCTAGAGGCCAGTGGGGCACAGGACCCAAGGCATCATGGGTTCATAGCAGGACGGTCATGTCAGACGAATCTAACCGATTTCTTTGACTGGGTGACAAAAGCAGTAGACCAAGGAGCGGCTGTGGACATGGCCTACCTAGACTTTAGCAAGGCATTTGACACAGTCCCACACAAAAGATTAATAGTCAAATTAACCAGCCTGGGAGTGGGTCCCAGGGTGGTAGCCTGGGTAAAACATTGGCTGGACGACAGGACACAGAAGGTAATTGTAAATGGAGTCCACTCTGAAGAAAGAGGTGTTACTAGTGGGGTACCACAGGGTTCAGTACTGGGTCCAGTCCTTTTTAATGTCTTTATAAGTGACATTGCAGAGGGACTGGGAGGAAAAGTATACCTTTTTGCAGATGACACAAAGATATGCAACAGGGTTGATACACAAGGAGGTGTGGAAAGGATGAGAAGGACTTGGCAAGGTTGGAGGAATGGTCAAGTATGGCAGCTTGATTCAATGCAAAAGTGCAAAATAATGCACCTGAGAAACAAAAACCCAGGGGAAGATTACACAATGGGGGGGAGGAGGTAGTAACAAAAACAAAAATGGAAAGGGACCTGGGGGTAATCATATCACATGACCTTAAGGTTAGCAAGCAATGTGAGAAGGCAGTAGGGAGGGCTGGGGGGTTACTAGGATGCATAGGGAGAGGCATCAGCAGCAGAAAACAGGAAGTTGTTATCCCTCTGTACAGACTGTTGGTGAGACCCCATCTGAAGTACTGCGTCCGGTTCTGGAGACCCTATCTCTATAAGGACACAGGATAGAGGCAGTCCAGAGGAGGGCAACTAAAATGGTGCAGGATCTGCAAGAGAAGCCATATGAGAAGAGACTAAAGGAGCTTAATATGTATACCCTTGAGGAAAGGAGGGAGGCGGGGGACATGATAGAAACTTTTAAGTACCTCAGTGGAATCAACAAAGTCCAAGAGGATAGCATCTTTCAGAAAAAGAGATGTGCAAGAACAAGGGGACACAATTTGAAGATGGGGGGGGGGTTCAGGGGCAATGTGAGGAAGTATTTTTTCACTGAGAGGTTGGTGGACACAAGGAACAGCCTTCCTGAGGAGGTTGTGGGGTCTAAAACTGTGGGAGAATTCAAGAATGCATGGACAAACATAAGGCATTTTTTTGTGGGGGGGAGGTAGGAAGAAATAGGCTGTTGGTTAACTAGGATCTGCAGCTTATCCTGTAGGTAGGGAAATGGGCAGACTAGGTGAGCCAAGCGGTCCTTATCTGCTGTCAAAGTCTATGTTTCTAGTAAAGATAATTCTATCTATCTAAAACACTCTTACAAACCCAAACTATATGCACCGTACACCTACATATTCCCCTTCAGGAGGAACATCATGTTTCTAGGTTCATATTTGCACCTTCTGGCACATGTATTTTCAACTACTGGCACCTTGTATGTTGTACAGTATTTGCACAATGGTAATGTGTATTACGATAATATTTGTGCACTATGCTAATGTATATACGTTTTTTACTATCCCAGATTCTATGTCCATATTTGCACATTCTGGCACACGTATTAGCTACTACTGGCATCTTGTATATTGAATTTGTACTATGTTTGATATGTATACTCTATATTACTATCCACAGGCTCCCAGTCCCTACCCTCCTCCAGGTCGCAACTGGAAACAAGCTTTGGGCCCTGTGTGCTTACCTGGTGAAGTATGTTGTAATAAATAAAAACGAAATAAACATCACTGTGAAATTTATAAACAAGCATTTGTCAATGCCAAATATGCTTGCTTGCATACCGTGACAAATTAGGTCCTGAGACTATGGACAGACTTTTCTTACCCCAGTAGGTATAGGCCCCCTTATTCATAGCCGGCCATGTGCGCTGTGCAGTTGGGTCATTGGCAATATTCAGACTATTAGCCCACCCCAAATGGAGTGCGCTGTCTACATATGGGGATATGTCAGCACAGTGCATAGTGAATGTATGCTATACTAAAACAACCCCAGACTGAATGTGGGCTATATTCAGTTCTAACATGCTGTTGAGTCCAGTTCAGCATGCAAAGCACCATGGGCAGTTTGCATGCCCATAATGGGTTAATTAACATGCACACACCCTCCCGAGCGCTCATCCTGTTGCTGTCTTGAATACTCCTAGTGGTCCAGTGGAAGCCCACCCCTGGTCACCCATCCTATATTTGTCTTGAATATTCCTGGTGATCTAGTGCCCCCCCCCCATATAAGGGTATTTGACCTGCTCCCAGTCCACCTGCTCAGGACACTTCTCCTCACTCCCCCTACACTTTGCCCCGGACATCTTATTTTTTCCAACTTTGTTTATCCCTCAGCCACAGGTAGGACCTCCTTCCACCTTCCATCAATTGCCCTGATCCCATTCTACTGAGACTACACCAGTCAGCCTCCCTGGACCCCCAATCCACCCTCAACTCACTGCTCATCTCTGTATTCCCCTTGCCCCAGTCATCTTTTTTTCTTTTTCCCAGCTTTGTTTATCCCAGCGGCCACAGGCAGGATCTTTTTCCACCTTCCATCAATTGCCCTGATCCCAACCTAGTAAGACTCCATCAGCCAACCTCCATGAACCCCCAATCCACCTTCAATTCACCACTGTGCTACCCATGGCTTCCCTCCCAAGGCCAGGTACGCCATCAGCTCCCTTGATATTTCTTTCCTGCAGACATCTAGCCACCCACTGTGGAGGTGAGGACTGGTAGTGTCACTGGAATGTGGTGGCTTGAGTCTGATGTGGAGCATGGTGGGCTTTTGGAGGTTTCATCCTCCCAATCCTGTGCTGTTTTTCCCCTTTAGCCCCATCCACCCTCCAGGAGTGCGCTGATGTCACTGCGTGCCAGCACTCCTGATGCACCCAGATGATAGAGCATGCTCCAAGTGCTGCTTTCACTCTTCATATTCTCCTGCACCACTGCTTCCTGTAGTCCTACCCAGTGGCAATATAGCAGCTGGCTGCAGACCCCCCCCCTTCCTGGAGTGACTAGAGTGTCTGATGGGACACTCAGTCCTCCTGTCAGCTAACCTTCTGATGGTCTGGGCTAGTTCCTGAACCCAAGTCACTGGCATCACGAGTGGTGGTGTTACTGCTGCACTGGCAGGCCAGGTCCACTGCCCCAGTCATCTAAGGTGAACTACAGCAATAATGAGGGTGACCAACCAGCCTGCCAGATGTAGTGGCAGTGCTACACTTGCAACGCTGATGACCCAGGTTTGGGAACAAACCCAGGGCTGTTGGTGGACCATCTGGGGGGGGGGGAAGGCTGAGCACCCATTGAACCACTCACCATCTCTGGGAAGGAACAGGATGTGGTACCCAGCAATACATCAACCCCTAGCCACAGCTAGGTGTGGGTGAGCCTGGGACCAGTAGTGATACTGGATTGGCAGAGGTGGCAGCTGTTTGTACATCAGGGGTGGGCACGCACCTAGCCTTAAGCTGCGGTCATTGCACTTCTACCTCTGTCGAGAGGGGGCCACAGAGGAAACCACACACAGAAAAAAAACTCTTGGATGAGCAAGCATGAAGACTGGGATCCTTGCGGGGACCCAGCACACTGATGGCGGGCATATCCCCTAGTCGACTAAAGAGAATAAAAACAGTGACATAGTGAGGGGACCAGCACTACTCTCCACTCACCTCCTCTTCTAGTCGCCATCGGACTGTCAGTGAGTGATCGAGAGTACTCATAGAAACAGCTGTTTGTACAATACTATTGATTGTTCAGTTGCTGGAGGCAGTGGGGCAAGACGGTGAGCTGAGGGCTGTGCTGGTCATTCTTATTATTCCTGTAGTTTGGCGTATATGACAGGGGTGTGTGGGGAGGAAAGTCCTGAGCAGGCAGGTCAGGAGGGGTCAGATGCCCTTACAAGGAGAGGGACCACTAGACCACCAGGAGTATTCTACACAGCTACAGGATGAGCAATCAGTGTATTTTTACAATGTATTTTTCCAGGACAGAGCAGCTTAGATGAAACATCTACTTTTTAGTGGGGTTCTGCTGTATGGTCCTGTTTTTACACAGTTTTACATTATTTTTAAACCCACAATAGCCCAGCAGAGATGGGATATCTTGTTTGCATTGTGGTCCTGCTTTGACCTACGTTTACACTGCATTTACCCAGAATAGCACAGTGGAGATGCAATATCTAGTTTTCAAAGGGGCCCTTTTTTTACTCATTTTTATAATGTATTTACCCAAGATAGCCCCACTGAGAGTTAATTTTCTCTTTCAGTGGGGTCTAGCCATTACAATGTATTTTTCTGGCTACAGCAGCATAGCTACTCATCTTTCAGTGCAGTTCTACTGTACTACGGCCTGGCCTTTACACATATTTATTGTATATTTACACAGGATAGACCACATGATATAATTTATCTCATTTTCAAAGGATCTTGCTTTTACATATTTTTAGACTGTATTTATCCGGGATAGCACAGGGAGATGCAATATCTTGTTTTCATTCAAGGTCCTGCTTTTACCAATTCTTACAATGTATTTAGACAGGATAGGCAGACTGAGAGGCAATATCTCATTTTCAGTGGGGTCCTACTTTTACAATCAGGTTTTTCAGGATAGACCAGCTTAGATGCATACTTTCATTGGGGATTTTCTGTACTGGGGTCCTACTTTTACTCATTTTACTCTATAATTACCTGAGTCAGACCAGATGAAATGCAATGTCTCATTTTCAATGGGGTCCTGCTTTTACATTTTGCATAGTATTTACCCAGGATAGAACAATTAAAATCATAAGCTGCAATATCTCATTTTCATTGAGGTCATGTTTTTACTCATTTTTAGACTGCATTTACCCAGAATAGCTCAGCAGAGATGCAACTTCGTGTTTTCGATGGGGCCCTGCTTTTACCTACTGTAAAACTATTTATATCCAGGTAAACTTTATATTACGGATCAGCCCTCAGTTTCAGAACTGCGCCAAACATCAATTGAGCTCCACTACTGGTGTACGGCTGACCGCTGTCAGCCTGTCCTTTGACAAAAATAAGGTGTGGCTCTTATGCTCTGTTTAGTTTGTAACTACTCTCTGAATGACAATGTCGTTGGTGCGTTGGCTTAGCACACTACCCAAAAAGCCAGTGAAGTGTGACTTTTCAGGACTTCAAACTGAGGATATCGATGCAGAAGTGCTTGTTGTTACTGCTGGTGTTTCCCGATTAATGGCTGAAAATGTCACCAAACAACTTAAAACTGCTTCTCCACCTCCCAAAAAAAGGCAAGTAACACATACAGTCTAAGCAACTGAGATATGATTTGAAATAGGTGAATATTCTTGCCAACACAGTGTTATGATTGCTGTTCATTTTTATGAGGGGAGATACAAAACTAAGATTAATGAAAGTACAGTCCATACTTTCAAAAGAAACTATTTTCTAAAGTTGAAAGACAACCCCAACCCTCAAACCCTGAGCAAAGAACTGCCTATTAAACTTCGAGGGAGACCACCACTTTTAATGGTTGATGTGGAGTCTGAGCTGAAAACCACAATCTGATCATTACCGTCGGAGGGCGCTGTTGTTAATGGCAGGGTACTGGCAGCAATAGCAACAGGCATTGTAAAGACCACCAACTCACACCTGCTAGAAGAGACCGGGGGGGGGTCACTATCCTTTTCACAGCAGTGGTCATGGCTATTTCTATATAGGATGGGCTATAGCACATGGAAAGGAACGAAGGCTGCACGAAAAACCCCTGTAGATCTCTCAGATTTAAAGCAGCAGTTCCTAAGTCACATAAAAGTTGCAGCAATACAAGAATTAGTCCCTCCTGAACTAGTACTAAACCCCATTCACTGACCCTTTCCCCAACAGACCCTGTTGTTGAGAACCATGAGACTGGGGAGGATCAAGAGCCAGCTACCCTCATGAGAAACTGACTTGCTGACGGTAAACAGTTCTCCACAATAAGTCCTTAGTAACCTTTTTAAATGTACCATACAGTATAGTAGTTTAAAACGTGTTTTTGTTTTTTCAGACCCCCGTACCTGCTACCAACGGTAAACATCCACTTCAAAGTCAGCACAGGGGACAACTGAGCATTCTCATACAATGATGCTGACAACAGCATCGATGGAATCGAGAATTGATGATTTCACGAATGTTAACTTGCACTACTAGGGATACATGGGTTTTTTTGGGTGCTGCATTAAAAAATAACATTAAAAAACAATAAACAAGCAGTAGCATCCATGTTTTTAATGAATCAAGTGCTCGTTGCCGAGTTACGGAAGCACCATGTGGTTGTAGCATGTAATCAATGAATAAATGCTGTCAAAGTAATATCGCACCTTAAAGGCACAGCGCGATGATAGCGATATTATTTTTATAGTTCTACAGTATTTTTATGTATTTACCCAAGATAGTCCAGCTGAGAGCCAATTTCTCAATTACAGTGGGGCCCAACTTTTATGACGTATTTTTACCTGGATAGAACAGCATATATGCACATTCCAGTGGGGTTCTGCTGTACTCAGGCCCTGCTTTTATACATTTTTACTATATACTTAACTGGAACATACAGGATGAGCTGCAATATCTCATTTTTGGTTGGGCCCTGTTTTTACATGTTTGCAATAAATGTACCCAGTACAGCCCAGCAGAGATTCAGTAGCTAATTTTCTGTGGTGCCCTGCTTTTACACATTTTAGACTATACAGTATTTACCCAGGATAGCACAGCAGAGATGCAATGTCTAATTTTCAGTTGTGGTTCTGCATTTACACATTTTTCCAATGTACTTATCCAGTATAGGCCAGCTGAGAGGTAATATCTCATTTTCAGTGGTCTCCAATATTTTAACCCTAAATTACCAACATAGTCTTGTTATAACCTGACCTTATGATCAAGACAGGTGGACATTTTTATATCTTGTCCATAAAGTGATTTTGCCAAGCTATTGCAAAAATATGTTTTGGAAGGGATTTATACAAGTTCTGGTCAGGGCCAAAATGGCTGCTAATGCAATAGGCTGATAAGAAATACAGGATTAAAGGGGTTTTTTTCCTGGTGACCTGGGAATGGCAGGGAGGCATGAGGGATTGTGACCGCTGGGAGGGACAAAGGAGAAAGGAGGGAACAGAGCAAGAAAAGTGGCATCAGTGCGATTCATGACCACAATTTTGCCAAACATTTGGTGTAGCCGCATCAGGATTACATGTAGTGTACTCGGGTCTGCATTGCAACGTGTGTGTAAATGAGGACCAGAGTGACATCATTCTTAAATGTCAACAATGTATTGATTGATAGAGCAGGTATTCCTTCGCCAAGTACTAAACAGAGGAGCAGCAGCAGCAGGCACTGCAGTGCAGTAACAGAGTGAAATTCAAATCCCCCTCACCGCCACGGCAGTGGCAATGGGAAGGGACAACAGGAACAAAGGATCATGTCGCTAAGAGAATGGAAGCTAATAACAAGCAGTACAACTGGCCATGTGATGCCTGTCGCTTGGTGAAACCACTCTTGATGAGGCTGGGTTGTTGCACAGAAAGGAGGGAAACAAAAGTTGCCTGGTGAGCCCCTTAACATAGAAACATAGACTTTGATGACAGATAAGGACCGCTTGGCCCACCTAGTCTGCTCATTTCCCTACCTACAGGATAAGCTGCAGATCCTAGTTAACCAACAGCCTATTTCTTCCTACCCCCCCAACAAAAAATGCCTTATGTTTTTCCCATGCATTCTTGAATTCTCCCACAGTTTTAGACCCCACAGCCTCCTCAGGAAGGCTGTTCCTTGTCCACCACCCTCTCTGTGAAAAAATACTTCCTCACATTGCCCCTGAACCCCCCCATCTTCAAATTGTGTCTCCTTGTTCTTGCACATCTCTTTTTCTGAAAGATGCTACCCTCTTGGACTTTGTTGATTCCACTGAGGTACTTAAAAGTTTCTATCATGTCCCCCCTCTCCCTCCTTTCCTCAAGGGTATACATATTAAGCTCCTTTAATCTCTCCTTGAATGGTTTCTCTTGCAGACCCTACACCATTTTAGTTGCCCTCCTCTGGACTGCCTCTATCCTGTCTATGTCCTTGCGGAGATAGGGTCTCCAGAACTAGACACAGTACTCCAGATGGGGTCTCACCAACTGTCTGTACAGAGGGATAACAACTTCCTGTTTTCTGCTGCTGATGCCTCTCCCTATACATCCCAGTATCCCCCCAGCCTCCCTACTGCTCTGTGTTTCAGTCCTGAGGTGAGGTTACTTTGCTAAAAGCTGTGAGATAGCAGCTGCATGAGATAATGTGCAAAGAGAGCCCCAGGGTGGGGGGTTGCTTGTATATTTTGTTGCTGCCTATTGCAAGTTGGGTTGTAGCCTGGGATTGCAGTTGCTGGGATGATAGCTGCTCAGGAATGGCTGGCCTTGTTTGGGTGATTTGTTTTCATAATGATTAGCTGGTCAGTAGTGAGCTTTGAGTGGGGATTTGCTGCTACTGTTTGGTAGGGGAGAAAGGCACACAAGACAGTGTCCAAGAGTGAGAACTCAGGGTTGGGGTGTGTGTGTGTGTGTAGTTGTTATGCTCTATGCTCATTGTGGCTGCCTCCTCACCCTCTTTTCATTGTTCATCTTCTCCCTCTCTGCTTCATTTCTGCAACATAAAATTAAACACTGCAAGACTGACAACAGTTGTGATTATTTTTCAAGGGATATCCAATTTCATAACCATATCATTATATAGAGTGGCCATGGCTATCCTACGAATTATAGCTGAAGTTATAAACTTTGATGGCTGAAGGAAACCAAAGGCCCACCGAGTCTGTGCTACTGTATACTAGTCATCCCACTTATCTACTGTCTTGACAGTCAGAGCTGTGGCGTGCAAACATCCCTTAAATAATATAATATCACTTTCTGGCTTGATAACCTGAAAGCAACAAAAATGACAATCCAGGTAAAGTAACATTCTTTTCATCATGGCATACATACATACGAACATATGAAGAAGCCAGCAGAAGAAGGTCATTTGATCTATCAAGGCTGCTCGTATTGCAGGGTCCACAGCTTGAGCTAATGTCCCTGCCCTCCCTCCCCAAGCCTCCCATCCTCCCTACCCATGATCTTTACCCTCCCCCTATGCCTATCCCAGTCTCTCTTAAAGCTGCCCACTGTCTTCAATGAGATGACCTCTTCCGGCAGCGCATTCAAAGTGTCCACCACCCTCTCTGAGAAGAAGTGCTTCCTGACCTCCCTCCTAAACCTCCCACCCTCCAGCTTAAGACTGTGCCCCCTCGTGTGATGGTTGCCACTCAGCTTAAAGAGACTCTCCTTATCAATCTTATTTATCCCTTTCAAGTACTTGAAGGTCCCAATCATGTTCTCTCTCCCTCTCTCTCTCTCTCTCTCTCTCCGGTCTTCCAGGGAGTACATGTTCAGTGCCCTCAATCTCTCCTTGTATGCCTTACCCTGCTGACCAGCTATCATCTTTGTAGCCCTCCTCTGGGCTCTCTCCAGCAGGTTAATCATGTAGCATTAGTCAGTAGAAAGTCGGTTTAACTGATACACACACTTTTTCATGTGCATTGCCTGACACTTTAAGCAGCTTTTATAGAGACGCAATGGCCGTACAGAAATGTGTGTGCTTTACCATTTTAAGTTGAATTGATGAGGTTTGTTTTGGTTCACAGAATAAATCTGCAGATGTCCTCCAGCCCCACCACTCCCAGTGAGCCCTGTGTGCAGTGCAGTGCAGTACACTGCAGGACTTGTGAACACGCAGAAATCAACGCTGTACCCACCCACTGTAGGAGGAGTCGCTGTACCCACCCACTGTAGGAGGAGTGATCTTTGTGGGACATGAGTTACCATAGTTCAGAAATGTAGAAAAAACTTGGGACAGAAAGCTTTGAAGCATCGCATCATCAGCACATTAATTTCTGTACTGCCATTGCATCTACATAAAAGCTGCTTGAAGTGTCAGGCAACACAGACAAAAAAGAGCGCACAGAAGTCAAACTGATTTGCTATTGACTACTGCCATAATGAAAACAATGTTATTTTATCCAGATTGTGTTTGCAGCTGTGGCTCAGGGCTGCTACTCCTAACTAGTACCTCACCCACACTAGCTGTCCTTTCAGCTGCTGAGGGGAGGCATGAGCACAGGTTGTGTTGCCTCCTCCTCACCCCCAGAAGCTTGCCACTTTGCCTGGCTATGGGTAGTAATACATACTAGGTTCTCCCTGTAGTCAAAATCATTCCCCATGATCACATCCACAGGGAGATCAGGTACAACTCTCACCTCCCATACCCCATGACCACTCTCCTAGCTCAGGAAGACCCAAGCCATTGGCACTTGGACCACTGGACCCGTGACTCCCCAAATCTTTGAAAACTGCCCTGGCAGAATCTGCTCCACCTGCATCAGATCCTACCTTACCATGGAGATGGAGGTGCCAGTGTCCCCTCAATCTCTGTGTTACTGTCCCTTTGAATAGACTAGGGTGCATATGCTTGGTAGAGTTTGGTGGCACTACAGTGTGTGTGCAGCCTACCAACTGCTGAGTACTGTCGTGGTCACCTCTTCTCCAGGCTTCTGCCCTTTGCTCCTGTGTTTTTATAGCAGTCAAATGACAGATGCCCCACTTTCTGGAAAATCTAGCATTTCCTTGCCTCTGGCTCCTTGTTCCTCTTAGAACTGGTAGGTTCTGCTTTGGGCTCAGGTGCAGGCTGGTTTCCCTTAGGCTGCCCTCCCTGGGTCCCCTTAAAACCATGTGCCACCCAACCCCCAATATTCTCACACTGTGAGTGTGGTCTACTGGCCACATAAAAATCAACACTTTCTGCTGCCTCCCTCGCGGAGTTGCATGTATGGTCCAGTAGCCATATGCGCAGGTCATCAGGTAAAATTTTAAGAAATTGTTCCCTTACAATTAAATCTTTAATTTGCTCTACAGTCCTAACTTTAGCCCCATCCACCCAGCGGTCTAGATAGGTGCACATTTGGACATGCAGTTCTACATAGCTGTCTCCTGGGCCCATTCTTAGTTCTCTGAATTTTCACCTGTAAGCCTCAGGAGTTAGTTCAAAGCATTTTAATAACACCCTTTTTACTTTCTCATAGTCCATATAATCAGTATCGTTCATTCTAGCAAATGCATGCAAAGCACAGCCAGTAAGCAGTGGCGTGAGGTGAGTCATTCACAAAGCCCTGTCCAATTTAAACTGCACACACACACCATCTCAAATGATTATAAAAACAAATCCAGATCATCTCCCTCCCAGTATTGTGGGAACATTTCTGAATTAATTGTGGCTTTGTGGGTTGGACTCCCTTCACCATTACTTACGGTTTGCCACGGTGTTTACTGGTACTGTTTCACCATCTCTTTCTCATGCTGTAGGGCCTTCTCTCTTTCTGCCTGTTCCTTCTCTCTTTCCTCCAACTCCAGCGTTACTTTCTCCCTTTCAGCCTCAAGCCTTGCGCTCTGTAGGTCAGCCCCCTTCAGTGCGTGCTCCAGCCTCAGTATCTCAAGCCAAGTTTAAGCCCCTGCTGCATCAGCTCTCAACTCATGTTTGGGCTGTACTGCTTCACTAGCTCATGGCCCATGTTGCCCCTCTGACATAGTCACTGTGACCACAGTCTCACTACCTTGGTCACCTTCCTCAGCAATTGCCTGCTGCACCGGTATTTGGTCAGGTGCCCCAAGACCGTCTGTCCCCTTGCATTCAGTCATGCACCAATAGGTCTTCCATGAGTCCATTCTTTGTCAGGCCCACATAGACAATCCCTCTGTCTGTGTACAGCTCACAAAGCTGCTGTACATTAAATCTGCTATAGGTAGAGGTGCTCATCTTTTCAATACTGCACTAAGCTGTCTTGAAATAAAAAAAACAGTACTAAACAGTGTAATCTTTTGTATATCTTTATTCATGACTGTTAAGGTATATTTCTGCTGGCTCTCTTTCACCCTGTGTGCTAGGTAAGGCTTTTACCTCTCTCTCCCAGAGTTTCTGCCTCACAAGAAAGCACACTGTGCAAAAATTCTAGCTTTAAATCTGTGCACTGATCCACACTGCACTGCCCCCAGTTGCAGCAACAGTCCCACCACTCTTCCACCAGCTGCGATGGAAACTGCCCCATGGCCCCCTCGCTTACAGGGCAGTTCCTCTGTCGGAGACTTCTAATCCTTTGCCACCACTTGATTCTTACCAGGAAACAGGAATCCTGTCTTCACCTCCTGCTCAAGGTCAGGGTGCTAACCACACTAGCTATTGGTAGAGTGCCCTTTGGAGACAGACTGCAAACAAAGCCCAGCAGAAATAGTAAAATTACCTTTTTGAATAAAACAATCAGTTACGGAGTCTATAAAAATGGATTCTTTACTAGAACAGCTACAAGTATTTACAAACATGATATGTTTACAGTAAAACAAAAGGATTACCAGTTTACTAAGAAATAGTAAATAGAAAGAGTGCCACTACAGGTCTCAAACCATGTACCCTTGCCTCTAGAGTCAGCAACTCAACCAGTAACCCAACAAATCCAGCTAAATTAATCACAGTTTTTAAGGCTCTCAAAGCCTCTTACCCCATAGTCTGCTACAATAAATTTCCTTCAGTCCCACTGCAGGCCTCAAACACTTAGCCTCTGCCACCAGTGTCAGCAGTTCTACCCCTTTAGGATTTGAATCTGGTGCCTCCTGCACCAAAGTCCATCACCCTACCGCTGCACTACTGAAACCACCACAATGATGGGTGTCAGTCTGCTCCCTTTAAACTGGAACTGGCATAGCATTACCCACTGCCCAGCCTCTTATTCCCCAGCAGACTACCCTATCTTCTACCAATTACACTTATACTCCTTGCTAGGTTAGATAGCCATCCCCCCACCCACACACTCACTTCACCCTTACCTTCTCTACCTATTACCATCATCCACCCACCCTGTCAATGCCTGACAAACATCCACCCCCCGGCTTAACCTGCCACCTACTCTCACACCCCCAACCCCCCTACCAACTCATCTGCCTTACCTTTCCTGCCCTCCTCAACTTACCCATTCCTTGTGCTACTCTCTCTAAACATGTGCCTCACCTGCGCCCAACCATCAAATGGCGGTCCCTCACTCTCCTCAGGGTCCTAGCCCTACTACTTCTCATATCCAGAAATATACACCCCAACCCAGGCCCCGCCGCCAATAGTCAACAGAAACTACATCAAGGGCTGTACATAGCTGCCATGAATATCTGCAGCCTTTCCAAAAAGACAGCATCTCTCCAAAGCTGGCTAGCGCAACATCAGCTGGATGTCCTTGCTCTCACTGAAACATGGCTCTCAAAAAAAAAAAAAGATTCATTCGTCAGCTTCCCAGGCTTTGCTCTACACAGAGCTGACAGAGTGGGAAAATGGGGTGGGGGTTGTGCCTTCTATGTTCAAGACTCCCTACTAAACCAGGCTCTCCCGATCCCCTCTCTAGGTCATGGCGCCCAAGCCTTATCCATAAAACTTACCTTGGACCCTGCTAGGGCTCCCCTAACCATCACACCCCATGCAACCAAGCCATGGCCATACAATCCCTCACAAACTATATTTTCAACCTCCCTCCAAAAATAGAGCATATCCTGGTTGGTGACCTAAATGTAAACTGGCTCACCAATTCAGCAGCTGCCATCAAGGACGCCTTTGCGGCACTGGATCATACCCAGCTGGTCCACCTACCCAACAGGGTAAATGCCGCAAATGGCTCCCAGACCCTACTAGACATACTATTAACTAACCGACCACATAGAATCTCTGACCTAATGGTCCTCCCAGACTCTCTGAGTGACCACTCCCCTATTCTCTGCTCCGGGCCATGTCACCTGCCCAAACTCCAACCTAGTGTATCCACTCACAGGCGCTTACGACCAGGTGGCCTTCGCAAAATCAAACACTATCTGGCACATTGGGACTGGGCCCCTATAACACAAGCCCCTAACATTGACCTGGCACTTGATTACTTCACATGCTCCTTCAACAAAGCATGTGATATTTTGGCCCCCCTGACTAAAATGAAAACTGTAAAATCTAATGTCCCTTGGATCACGCCTTAATTACGGCAGTAACTAAAACAAAGGGATGACCTCTGGCACTGAGCTGTTGAATCTGGCTCCCAAGCAGACAGACTATCCTACAGAGCAGAGTGCAATAGGTGGACCTGGCCCATATGCAAGACCAAGGCTGAATACTATAAAGACACCCTGGCTTCTTCCTGGGGGAGTGCATGAAAGTTTTGGGACAACATTAAAGAACTTAATGGCAAATCCTGCCTCCCCCCACCCTCACAGCTCTGCATCAACAATGCCACCTCAACCGACCCTCAGGCTATCGCTAACTGCCTTAACTCAACCTTTTCTGATCTTAGTACAGTCCTCCCGCATGACTTTTTCAACCCTATCCCAGCCTCCTCTGAACCTCCAGTGCCCCCCTTTCTACCTTAGGGTCATTACAAAGCAGGAAGCCAAATCCTACCTCTCCAAAGCTCTCGGTGGCTCCAACTAAGGCAAAGACTCCTTTGACATGAAAACCCTCTACCTGGTCCTTGACACTGTCTTTCCCCCCTGACTGACAACCTTAACTGGTCTCTATGCTTAGGGAAGTTCCCAACAGCCTGGAAAACTGCTACAATTACCCCAATACTAAAAAGTAGAGATAATACCAATCCCAACAACTATCAGCCCATATCCATCCTTCCCTCTCTCAAAAGCCCTTGAAAAAATAATTTCCGACCAACTCACTGAGTATCTGAGGGCCCACAATTTATTATGTAGTGAACAACATGGCTTCAGATCAGGCCATAGCACAACCACTGCCCTCATCGAATTCTCCAATTTCATTCACTCTGCGCTTGACCGTAAACATCTGGCCAGTGCCTTCTTTGTGGACCTCTCTAAGGCCTTTGATACAGTCTCCAACCCCCTCCTCCTGGACACACTCCACCACACTGGTCTATCATGCGGATCACTCTCTTGGTTCAATAGCTATCTTAGTTCCAGATCCCAATGTGTTAAGATAAATGATGCCCTATCTTCCACCCTGCCTGTCCACACGGGGATCCCCAAGGGATCCATATTGGGCCCTCTACTCTTCAGTATCTACTTAAATGCACTACCCAAATCCTGCTCCAATAACCTACTGCTATATGCTGATGATGCAGTTCTCTGCATCGCGCACCCTTGCCCTAATGACCTACAGTCCTCCCTCCAAGACTCGTTCAATCAGATCGAAAATTGGTTCACCAGTCACAGACTTGTTGTCAACATCAAAAAAACAAAAGCCATGCTATTTGCCCACCAGCAGAGTAAGGCCAAAGACACTGAACTAAAAATCCTGTCCCACGCTCACCTCCCCCTGGAACAAGTACTCACTTGTAAATACCTCGGTCTTACCTTTGACACCTCCCTATCCTTGCATGCCCACATTAACATCCTGACCTCAGCCATCAATACCAGCATTGGCCTCCTATACCGGCACAAAGACTGCCTGACACCAGAGGCTCTCAATCTGGCTGTCACCTCTTCTTTCCTCTCTCTCTCTCATCGACTATGGGCTCCCCATCTACTCTGCCATGGACAACACCACCCTAAACAAAATACACATAGCCATTAATAAAGTATGCCAACTCCTCCTAGGCACAGATAAACGCTCCCATACTTGCATCCTCTACATTCTAACGAAATTCTCACCCTGGAGGAAAGACTACAATATCAATCCTGTCTCATCACCAAAAAAATTCACCTAAAGTTAACTCCACTGGGGGTCTCGGCCTCACTGCTATCATGTTTCTGCACTGTGTCCACTCGTTCTGCTAACAAACATCTGTGGACCGTGTCCAGGGTCAGTACCTCCCTAGCTCAGAGATCATTCCCCTATAGAGCTCCTGCCTGGTACAGTGAGCTTCCCCCAGCCATAAGCTCCATTCCCAAGCTAGGATCCTTCAAGACCACCCTAAAAAAACACATCCTCTCCCTGCACCAATGCCAGTGCAACTGCTAATCCTCCTAACTGATCTGCACGGAGCTGCACTAGGCCGCTCCACATTGACATTGCCACCAACTGTGTAGGTCTAACTGACATTGCCACCAATTGTGTAGGTCTAACTGTACAGGACATCTTTGCTGCTTATCTCTGTCTCCACTATATGACAATGCCCTAGAGGCTACTCCCACACTGCAACTATATCTCATGTACTAATACTAATACCCTAGCTACAAAATGTATAGGTCAACAGTCACCCAGGCTATTACGTTGCCTAAACTGTGTTGTCTCACTAATGTACTGATCACTGTTCCTATTATATGACAGTGCCCCAGAGGCTGCACTTGCTCTATAATTGTACCACTGTAATAATATCAATACCCTAGCTACTAAATGTATAGATTTTCAGCCACCTTGGCTATTGCATGTAAATACTTGTAATGTGATGTCCCACCTCTGAATGTATAACTATGCTGCCACGGAGCCTTTGTAAATGAGTCTATGACTCAAAGGGTTGTAATTCCTATGATTAACTAAATAAATAAATAGAAAATAAAACAAGTTACACAGACAGTTTGTGTACAGAAAAACTCCGAGCTTTAAACTCTATGCCTGCCCGCTAGTTACAGAAACACTGTCCCTAACTGTGCTGTTTTACCCTTTATCTAGTCCTGGTAGGGGCTTCTTGCCTTCAGATGCTGAGCGTTTCAAAGAGAGAGGACATGCTACCTACCAGCATCCCAACATATACCCTTCTCACTGTGGGGAGTGGCTTCCTTCCTTTGAGTGACAGTTTCTCACTTCCCTCCAAAGTGTGTGTATGTGTGTGTGTGTGACATCATCCAAGCCAACAGGCCTCCTTCAAACTTAGACATCCTCTGTCCAGTTTTAAGATCTTGTTTTGCAGGATGTCTGAGGTGTTAAAAATCACACCCTCACATCTGCCAGGACGTGCCGCTTAGATGAGCTTGTGGAAAACCCACACTATGCAGGAGCCAATATTTCCCTTAAGACCTTCCTGGACATGTGACTTGGAAGCCATGTTTTCATCCACTTTCAAACAGAACCTATAAATGGAAAATATTTACACTAAGAAAAGAAATGGCAGACAGACAGCCAGCACTAGGATTCAGTACAAAATTATTCCGTTCATTTAAATACAGTACTTTACACCTCAGTGTTGGAAAAAAACAGGAACTCTCCTGGAGTTGGGAGATGGGGCGGCAGTGGTTCTGTTGTGATAACAAAAGAAATGAACAGATCAATCTGGTCATATGCCCGTCACAGAAACATAGAATTTGCTGGCAGATAAGGACTGTTTGGCCCACGTAGTTTGCTCATTTTTCTGCCTGCTTGGTCTCCAGCCCATTCTCCCACCCTCCATTTTCTTTCCCCTAAGATTTCCTTACGCATATCCCATCCATTCTTGAACCCCACTACTGTTTTCCCCCCACAACCAATGCTGGAAGGCTGTTTCAAGAATCCACCACTCTTTCTGTGAAGAGGTACTTCCTCACATTTCTCTTGAGTATACCCCTACCTTTTCTCAATGTGTATGCATAACTTTGTGATTATTTTGTAGATTTTGACTCCAAATGTGTATATAGCCCTTTTGATACCCCACCAGATGAACATGACAGGTGTCATTTTTCAGGTCCCCTTCAAAACATGTTTTTGCAGGCCCTCTGTGACACCACTTTTCCAAAAGGATTTAAAAAAATCCACCTGTCTTAGTCATAACATGGAGTCATAAAAGGACTGATCTTAAAATTTGGGGTCAAAATGTTAAAAAAAACAACTAAGTTATGAAGAAACAGTGAATTGTTCCAATGTTTACTCATAACTTTCTTTTTGTAGATTTTTGCTCCTAGTGTTGTAGATGTTTGCCCCTAATGTGTTACCCCACCTCAAGAAGATGACAGGTGTCAATTTTTAAAATCCTCTCCAAAACAAAATATAAGGCTCTTTTACTAAACAGCAATTATTATTAGCAAGTATCTCTCTATTCAAGACTGTAAGCTTTCTGGAGACAAGACTGTTCAATTTAAAATGTTCAACGGGGCTTATCTCTCTCTGTGCAGACTGCTCAAAATGAATTTAATTTCCAAATCAGACAGTTGGCATTGTGGGTGCCCAAACGCAGATGTTTTCCATCTATTCTGGGAATGTTCTCTATACAAGAAACTGTGGTTTAAAACTTTCAACCTGTTAAAAAATATCAATTTTGATTTTCCCCAGTGGCAAGATCCTACTTTCACATTAATAGAAATGTTTAAACAAAAAAGCAAGGAATGCAAAAGCAGAATTATTCTTAAAGCAAACATTATGGCAGTCAAAAGACTAATTTTAAAGTACTGGAAACACCCAGACACTACACTACTACTTCCAATATTTGAATGGGAACAGTTATTTTAGAGTTTCCTTTACAATGCAAATGTTTTCAATGATATTGAAATTGTTTGGAAACTTTATAATCAAGATCCAGAGAGCTGGAGAAATGAAGATTTTGTAACATAAAAGATAGAAACCATACAATTTACTTACAATCTATCCTTCTATAGTACAATTTGTGCAGGGTACGGAAAATTATATTACTTGGCATATTGTCAAGATTCAAGGCAGAGTACTCTTTTCTTAGAAAAACAATATCTACACTATTTATACTGACCAGTCTATGTATGAAATGTCTAGTGTATTACATGTATCCATATTCATGTACTATTTTTTGCTTTTTGCTATCAAAACCATTAAAACTGTACTTGCAAAAAAAAATCCCCTCCAAAATATATTTTTGCAGTCACGTTGCAAAATCACCTTTCAGATGGGATTTGACATTTTTTTTTTCAAATTGTTTAAACAGGAGTGCCACACTAAGCTGAAAGCTTGCTTACAGGTGCAACCTGGGAGCATTGGGAAGTTAAGTGACTTGTTCAGGGTCACACAGTATGCAAGCAGGGGCTGTGGGATTCAAACCCTGGTCTCTAGATTTGCAGCTCAGAGCCTTAAACCACTGCGCTATACTGCCTCCCTAATTCCATCTGTCTTGATCATAACATCGGGTCATGTAAAGAGTATGTTGGAAATGTGAGATACCACTGAAAATTAGGTATTGCCTCTCAGCTGACCTATCCTGGGTAAATACAATCTAAAAATGTGTAAAAGCAGGACACCACTGATAATGAGGTATGGCATCTCATCTAGTTTATCCTGGGTAAATATATATGTAAGCACCCTCTGAGTACTTACTAGTTACATTTCTGAGAGCAGTGTAGTTAGGAAGAAATTGGGAACTGTGGTGCCTGTGAGTCTGGGAGGTAGCGCTTGCATGCTGCCAGCAGGGGCCCTTCCCTGGGATTATAAAAGAGAGGCTTTTGGCACCATTGGTGGTGAAGCCTGGGGGAAGGCCAAAGGAGAGAAGTCGGGGGGGGTTCGGCCTACAAGTTCAGCCAGAAGGCCGTAGCGGGGCCGGGTGGGCTGTCTGCCACCCTGGCCTCCCACCCTTGAAGACCCATGATGTGGAAAGTGATGGTTTGGGTGTGAAGCACAGGGAAGCAATGAAGCAAATAGAGGGGCCCGTCAGTGCATTTGGGAGCCATAGCCCAGGGAGAAGAAAGAAAATGTAGGCCCTCCAAGTGAACTTTGACACCTTGGTTGGGAAAGCACCGATGGGGCCTGTACCCAAGAAATGTATGCCCGAGGGTGAGTTCAGCAGTAGGTCAGAAGGTATCCTGTGAGTGGGCCCGCTATGGCAATGGGACCTGGGGCATGGCTCAGATGTGGCAGCCCAAGCAGTTGAGGGTGTGGTGGTGGTAGCTCTACCCCTAATCCCCAGGTTAGTGGCCGCTGCAGAGTTGGGACTCCCTAGCTGAGTGGTCTGTTGAGGCAGGGAAAGTCCATTGGGGAGTGAAGTTTGGGACCCCGGCAGGGTGGTAGCCCATTGGGTGATCTGTGATGGCACTGGCAGAAGTCCCCTTGAGGAGTCAGTTCAGAGGTTGGAATTGCTGTATGAGCAGAAAATGCAGGAGTTACTGGGATCAAGGCCAAGGATTTCTACAACCACCTGGAGTAAGGCCCAGCTGCCATGCATTGGCATAAGCGATTGGATGTCCAAAAAGGTTCTGGTGGTTCAGTTCTAGCTATAGGAACATAGTATAAAGCTAACGAATTAGACCTATTAGAGATAAGGGTATGGTTCGTATCTTATTTGCCCCAGTGGAGAAGTTATGTGAGCAGGCAGATGGGAAGAAAACGAAAGAGACTGAAGGGGTTCAGGCCAGTAGAAATGTCTCATACTGTCGTGAGCCCTTTGTGTAGTACAGGAATGGAACTGCAAGAAGAGAGCTTGATTGGGAAATTGTAATTGCTGAGGAAGTGAAGTTAAGGAATAAGCTATGGGATGATAGACTGGATTAGTATCAAGCTACTTTGTAGAGTATCCTATTTTGGCCCCAGAAGTGCTGCCAGGAATTTAGCCCTCATGACTTAAGGGAGATCAGCATGAAATGAATCGGTCCGTTAGCCCAAGAGACTGTTGCAGTAGATTTTCCAGTTGTGTCTGTGAAGGAAACCCACTGAATGAACTACCCCCACACTCCATGGAGGGGTTGTTATTGTTCAAAGTTAATTAAGTAGTTTTGAACTTTTGATTCTGGAGTGGACAATGAACTTAATAAATGAAATGTGCATGCTTGCCTGGTAACGAACATTGTCCCTTCAGGTGTGTAAGATCAACATTAAGATGATGATGCCTGCTTCCCTATTTTTGTGACTCCTAGTCACTGTCATTAATGAACCAGGTAATGAGCTATTTCTGTTTCTAATTCCTTGGACTATGTTGCTTGGGGTGTACAGTGCTCCCCTCCCACAATTTACTATTCAGATACCCCTAGACACTGGAGGGGGGGCTTACATATAGTAAAAATGTGTAAAAGCAAGACCCAGTACAGCAAAGTACTGAACTATGCATCTATGCTGCTCTATTCTGATAAAAATACACTGTAACAGCACCCACTGAACTGTACATTTATGCTGCCCTATTCTGGAAAAATATACTGTAAAAGCTGAACCTCTCTGAAAACGTAATTTGTCTTTCAGCTGGGCTATCCTGAGTAAGTACATTATAAAAATGCATAAAAGCAGGGCCCCACTGAAAATGAAAAATTGCATTTCGGCTGTGCTATCCTGGGTAAATACAGTTTAAAAACTGGGAAAAGCAGAATCCCACTGAAAACAAGGTAGCAGCTGAGCCATGCTATCCTGGTGAATACAGTACAAAAACGTGTCAAAATAGCACCCACTGAAAATATGTTGCATCTCAACTGCGTTATCCTTGGTAAATACATTGCAAAACTGTGTAAAACCAGAACCCCACTAAAAAGGAAATGTTGCATCACGATGATCTGTACAGAGAAGAAGTGGCAGCGCATTCTGGAAAAATCTGAGCTGGTACTCCCATGTGGCCAGACCAGATAATGTAAAGAAACAAAAGGATGCACTCCAGAGACTGACAAGGATCAGCAAAGATATGAAATAAAATCTCATACATTGAGTGACTGTGTGAGCCATAAAGGATGTCAAGTGCCTGCTTTGGTGCTTCAACCAAAGTGTCTTTGCCAGGAGGCATGATCAGATGTCTGAAACACCTTCACCTTTACAGGCATAAACACCAATTATGTGAACATGAAAAGGCATCTGAGTAAGGCATAGCACTTCAATTCACTTGATTAAATATCAAAAACACGTAATACTTTAAATATATCATAATATAGTATTACAGCTTTTTATTTGAATTTTTCAAACAAAATACATTGGAAAATGGATATATAGAGAATACTGTATGGAAAACTATGCACAACCAGTGTGTTCTGCCACAGATGAGTTCTGATTCGTTTTGACCTTGAGAGCGAAGCTCGAGAGGTCCATGGGAATCAGAACCCCAAGGTGGCAGAACACACTGACTGTGCATAAAGTTGCTCATACCGTATTTTTTATAGTGTATAGTATTATGTGAAATGTGTGCACTGTGGTTCTTTTGCTTTCAGAATGAAACTGTGCAGTCTCTAGAGATTTTACAATGCTATTGTACCAGAGAAGGGTACATCGCATTGTGTGACCTTTGAACGGCAGTACAACAGCATTATGATAGGGGTGGAATTCTATACAGAACATAAAGGATAGTGGATGGGCAACAGTGAATAACAACACTGTTGTTCACTTCAAGAGGTTGTCATGATAACCAAGAAAACCTCGAGAGTGAAGCTCGAGAGGTTTCCGGTTGACATGAAAACATCGAGAAGTGAACCAGTGTTGTTCACTTTTGCCCATCCACTGTCTTTTATAGTGTATAAGCAACAGTGAAAAAAAAAACCTTGCAACTTCTTTCCCGGTCATGCTGTGATTAAGGGAACCCCCGCCCCGCCCGTGTCCTTGACAACACTCAGCTCGGGTCCACATTTTAAATATGTTCCTGGGGTCCTGCTGTGTGCCGGCTAATATTTAAAGAAAGAGCCATTTACTGCTCAATAAGAACTTCCTCTGGTGTCTTTCTGTGCCTTCGCTGAACTACTGTGGCCATTTTATGGACAAGGAGAAACCCCGACTTGTGCATGCACAAACGTGATCTGGGCTGTTGTACCATCGATGTGACATACGATGGTACAACAACATCATGATGTCACATCGATGGTACAAGAACATTAGGGAAATATGAATTTTGAGAGAATACAATGTTCTAACATGCACTATATATTTTATTTATTTATTTATTTGCTTTTGGTAACCGGGTGGGTGCACTAGGCAAAAGAATGCATATTTTCAGGCACGACCTGGGAGAGAACAGTTTGAAAAATACATAAGTGTACATGTGACGCAGCGCATGCGGTAATAGAGCACAACAAAGTACACAAGTCTACAAGTGATGCAGCTACAATACAGTTTGTACTGGTAAATGCAATTTAAAAACAATGTGAGAAAACAGGCATTGCAAGTGATAGCATACATAAAACAAAACAATACAAAACAAATTAAGTGCCAGGCTGTGGTTGATGAAGAACGAGGAGAAGAAGGAAGAGTGGTGGGAAGCACAGAGAAAAGGGTTGGAAAAAGGAGGGAGAGAGAGGACATGTAAGGAGGGAGTTTAAGAGAGGTGGGAAGGAGGTGTCAGAGGAGTGGAGTGGATTAACTAGGAAGAGGGCAGAGAATGGATGGTCTAAGGTGGATTAAAGCAGGTGCAGGGGCTGGTAGCACGCAGATGCTCATGGTGAAGTTTCTTAAAACTGGCATGGGAGGTCGCTTGACGAATTGTGTGAGGTAAGGAGTTCCAATATTTTGGAGCCGTGTATGAGAAAGCACGTGCACACATGTTAGTTCTGCATCTAAGGATGTGAAGAGGTGCTTGGCCTGTAGATCGCAACCCATAGGAGAGAGGTTGCGAGTGTAGCAGAGAGGATGTGCAACAGTGAACAACAACACTGTTGTTCACTTCGAGAGGTTGTCGTGACAACCAAGAAAACCTCGAGAGTAAAGATTAAGAGGTTTTCGGTTGGCATGAAAACCTCAAGAAATGAACCAGTGTTGTTGTTCACTGTTGCCCATCCACTGCCTTTTATAGTGTATGGGAAACAGTAAAAAAAAAAAAAAAACTTGCAACTTCTTTCCCGGTCGCGCCATGATGTAGGGAACCCCCACCCCGCCTGTGTCCTTGACAACACTCAGCTCTACTGTATGCTATATTTTGTTCAAAAAATGTCAAGCAAGCAAGCAAGTCTTTATTTTTAAAACGCAGTTCCAAATTGTTCAAAGCACTGTACAATATATAAAATCACTAATCATAAAATCACTAAACGGTAACCAGTACTAAACATAATATAAAATACTTCATTAAAATTAGCTGATCTAATGGGGAATGCCTGGTTAAATAAGAATGTTTTTAACTCTATTTTAAAACCATCAGTTTTAAAACTATTGGCAGTCTGGCACTCTCTAATCCGATGAGGTAGAGTGTTCCACAGGGTGGGGGCAGCAAAGCAAAAGTGTGGACCCCAGATGTCTTTAAACAAACCCTGAGAACCTCTAGCAATCTCTCGTAGGTGGAGTGGAGTGGACGAAGGGGGCTGTAAGGGTGAAGAAGATCTTGCAAGTAGCTGGGACCCTGTCCATGTAGGGCTTTGTAGGTCAGCAAACTGACCTTAAAGGTGATCCGCCAATGTACTGGCAGCCAGTACAGATAGTGGAGCACAGGCGTGATGTGATCTTGATAAGCCTGTCAAAAGCAATAGTTTGTACAACACTGTCTATATACAAAATGCATGTACAGTATTTGCAAATAATACAGTGTATACAGGCACAGAAGTAGTAACTTACAAATATATACAAGGTGCAAGGGCAGAATTGTACAATGACTACAGTCATTTTACAGATAATACATTGGATACAGGCACAGAGGTGGTATTTTCAAATTGACTGGATCAGAAAAAACACTGAAACAAGGGTAGCTCAGAATCAAACCACAACAGAGCAGGTATAGCACTTCTGGGCAGATCATGGACAGGAACAGGAAGGGACAAGGGAGGGGTAGGTGTGAAGGGAGTGAGCTAGATGCGATAGGTGGGATAACTTAGGCACAGGTGCAGAGGTGAGGGGAGGGGAGGCAAAGTGAGATTAAAGAGAACTCTCGAAGGAGTAGATAGAAGGGCAGGTCAGAACAGCAGCTGGTAGTGAGTTCCAAAGAGAGGGCCCGGAAAAGGCGAAAGCACGTCGACCCACTGCAAGACGAGGTTTTGGGATGGAGAGAAGAGGTAGATTGGATGACCTTAAGGACCTTGTCATGGTTTTTCATTGGACAATGTCCATGAGGCAGGGAGGAGTGAATGTATGAACTAGCTTGTAGGTCAGGCAGTATATTACATCTTATCTGGTTTATCTTGGGTAAATACATAGTTAAAATGTGTACAGGCAGAACCCAGTACAGCAGCACACAAGTAAATCTTTGGCATTGACAAATGCTTTTTTTATGTTGTTATTCTTAATTTTTCTTAGCAGGCCTCACTGTTTTACCAGTCTCACCATTATAATTGTATAAAACAGTGCTACACACCAGGGCTCAATCCATATGCATTGTTTTGTATGTCTGGACCTTAATAAAGTAATACTGTATATGGACTGAGCCCCGGTGTGTAGCCCTGTTTTTTACAGTTTTGTCACGGTTCTTTTTGGAAGCAGCACCTTCGGGGGAGTCTGGCAGTGCCCTGTTTCTCTTTTCTTTTTTCACTATTATAATTGCAGTTATATGTGGGCCACATTCAATGTCAGTTTTACAGATTGTTTGCATTCAGTGCCTACAAAGAGAGCTTTAACATGATGGCACTGCTTTTCAGCAGTGCTCCCTAAATGTACACAGTTGTTCAAGATGACCCAGCACCAGGCAGTTAGTTTCATCTCCACATCATCAAACTCACTTATCATCCCCCCCTCCATATCACCATGTTTATTTTTAATTCTGTGTTGGTCCAGGTTGGACACTGGACCAGTCAGCTGGGGAGAGAGGACCATATATTTTTTTAATTCCCTGATGAACAGGTTGGGCACCGTACCTGTCAGGTAGTTCGGGGGAGGGAGACTGATTTTATTTTTTGCCCCGACATGCCTGGTTGGGCTTGAGATTTATCAGGTTGTTGAGGGAGGGGGACATATTTTTTTTATTTCGTGATAGTCTGGGTTTGGCATTGGACTCATCAGGTAGTTGGGTGAAGGAACAGGGACAGATTTTTTTTTTATTCTCTAATTTATTCTCTAACAGATTGTGTTGGGCACTGGACCCATTAGGCAGTTGTGGGGGTGGATTTTTTTATTCCATGATCAGCTGAGTTGGGCACTGGACCCAAAGGTAGGTTGTAGGAGGGGGACAGATTTTGTTTTATTCCTTGTTGGGCTAGGTTGGCTAGGACCATTCTGCTGCCCAGAAGATGGGTTGGAGCATGCATGGCAGTGGTAGAAGCAACAGTGTGGCAGCAGCCCCAAGCTTCCCCTGCAGTGTTTCAGTCCCTCACTCTGACCTGAATGGATGCGCATGGGACGCAGTGTTTTATTATCCCGCCTACTCCATGTTTCCATGCACTGCTTTGCTACTGCTCCTTCTTATCTCCATTTGGCTTAATACATGGGCCAGGTTGGGCATGGAACCCATCAGGTAGTTGGGGGGAGAGAGGGGCAGATTTGTTTAATTCATTGACAGGCCAGGTTGGGCACCAGACCTGTCAGGTTGTTGGGAGAGGGGGACAGTTTTTCTTCTCTTGATGGGCTGGGTTGGGCACTGGATACGTCAGGTTATAGAAGGGAGGCAGGTGACATATTGTTTTATTTGCTGACTGGTTGGGTTACATACTGGACCAATCAGCAGGGGCACTGGAGATTAGTGGGCATGAGTGTAGTGCTATTTTCACAATTTTGGGGCTCCCCCATGACCCAAGTGCGATATTGTCTCCACATGTATTTAGTGACATGCACTGATGGAAAAAAAACAACTTTCTTTGTTGCTTGCCATGTGGTTTCTGCGTCCTACTGCTTCTGTTGCTTCCCTCCTGCTGGTGAGGCCATTCCACCCACGAATGATGTCACAAAAGGGGCGGAAAGTCTCAAATCTCCAACTGCGGGCTCCATTTTATAAAAAAAAAAAAAAATGTTCTTGTTTTCACCTTGTAGTTTCAGCATTCATGCTCCCCCGGTGAGGTAATTCTGCCCCATCACACAGCGAAGTGATGTCACAAAAGGAGCGAATGCCTGAAGTCTCCAACTGTGGGCTCTATTATTTAAAAAAAACAAGTCAAACTTTCACGCTGTTTGTTTGCTTTATGTCCCCCCTCAGGTCCACCTAAGCCCTTTAAATACGGTGGGTTTTGAGGGGGAACAGGTACATTACCTGGATATCTGGAACGAAGACACTGGACCGAGCTACCAGCGCGAGTGATGACAATGAGCCCTGAGCCCCGAGACCTGAGATCCAAGAGAAGCCGCAGCTGGATCTTGCACAAAAGAGGAAGTAATTCTGTCTTTGCAGCAAAAAGAGGTGACATAATTCACTTTACAATTCAAGTGCTTGGCAGGAGGACTTGCTTCACTTTTCTCTGCAGCAATTCAAGCACTTGGCAGGAGGACTTGCTTCACAGAGCTTTAAATTCATTGTTGCATTGATTGGCAGCCCTGATCTGTCCTGCCTGCTTGCCCTGCTTGCCCACCCTGCTCAGTGCGCTGTCTGCTGCCCCTGCCTGCTTGCTTCCTTGTGCCTGCTGGATCCTGCCATCTGCTGTCTTGCCCTGCCTGTATCCTGCCACCTGAGAACAACTGAAGCACTGCCCAGATTTCCTGAGTGCCTTCCCAAGTCTGGTAAGATAAGTCTGTTTTGCAGGCTAGTTTGGAAAGGGAAAGTGAGGGAAGAGGGTGCATGAAGGGGTGGAGGGAGGGCACGAGCTGGCATGTAGAAAAAAAGGTATATGGTGCCTTTGTTGAGTACACTGTACTTCCTGTTGTATTTTTTAGTTCTGCAAGGGATGGAGGGGTGGCCAAGTGTACTGGCATAGAACACTTTTGTTACACATGTATACCAGTCCACTAGGTCTGTCCCTTGCTCCTGTGGTTTGTTGTTGATAGAGGGTGGAGGAACTGGCTTGGCAGACTGGTACACATGTTGCAAAAAATTGTTCTGGCCTCTGATTGATGGTGGGCAGTGGGGCAGAAGCAGACTGGCACAGAACAATATTTTTACACATCTATACCAGCCCTCTAGGTCCATCCCTTGCTCCTGTGCTTTGTCGTTGATGGTCAGTGGAGAGACGGACTTAGCAGGCTGGTACAAGTTCTGAAAAAAAATTGTTCTGGCCTCTGGTGATGGAGTAGGGAGGTGCGGGCAAGCAGATTAGCACAGAGCAATTTTTTGCTACATATATAAGTCCATTTGGTCCATGCCATGCTCCTGTGGTTTGTCGTTGATGGTCAGTGGAGGGACAGGCTTAGCAGACTGGTACATGTGCTGAAAAAAATTGTTCTGATGCCAGCCCGGTGGCGTGGAGGGTTGAGGCAGCGATGCCTTACCTCTTGCTCCGCCGGCGACCCATGTTCATGGTGTGAGTGGGTCATCGGGGACCAGCTGGGGTGGGAGAGGGTTGAGCGTCCAGAAGACAGCTCTCCTCTTCTGGGAAGGGTGGGGAACAGAGGCCGGCATTTGCCTGACACCTAGCAGAGGCTGGGTGTTGGCAGTTGGCACTCCTGGCCCAGTACAGTGGGGCATGGAGGTGGAGCAGCTGGAGGGTGCACTGTGTGTGGACATGCACATGCACACCCATTGTTGGCATTGCATGCTCCACCACTGAAAGAAACGTGGGAAATGGCAGTCCAGGTCGAGCGGCTTGACGGCCATCTGACACAACACACCATCTCCAGAGGGCATCACCTGGACTGGATCCGGTCCTGGTGGGTGAATTAGGGGGCTCCCCACCACCCCACCACAGCGGGGTAAGCCATGAAGGTAGTAAGGTGATGGCCCAAGTTGGAGGACATTGCAGGTGCGGGATGGACAGTGGCTGGATGAAAGGATGCCAGGAAGAAGGAGCCGACCAGGGGGCCAAGTGTAGAAAAAGTATGCTAAAAAAAAAAAAATTGTTCTGGCCTCTGGTGATGGAGGAGGGAGGGGTGGCCAAGCAGACTGATGCAGAACAATTTTTTTACACATGTATACCAGCCTGCTAGGTTCATGCCATGCTGCTGTGGTTTGTCGTTGATGGGCGGTGGAGGGAAGGGCTTAGCAGACTGGTACACGTGCTGAAAAAATTTTTTCTGGCCTCTGGTGATGGAGGAGGGAGGGGTGACCAGGCAGACTGACACAGAACAATTTTTTTGTCACATGTATATCAGTCCACTTGGTCCATGCCATGCTCCTGTGGTTTGTCATTGATGGTCGGTGGAGGGATGGACTTAGCAGACTCATACACATGCTAAAAAGAATAGTTCTGGCCTCTGGTGATGGAGGAGGCGGGGGCAGCTGGGCAGACTGGCACAGAATAATTTTTTTTACACATGATTACCAGCCCGCTAGGACCGTACCATGCTCCTGTGGTTTGTCCTTGATGGTTGGTGGAGGAATGGGATTAACAGAATGGTACACATGCTGAAAAAAGTGTTCTGGCCTCTGGTGACGGAGGAAGGAGATGGGGATGAGCAGACTGGCACAGAACAAATTTTTCCCACATGTATATCAGTCCACTTGGTCCATGCCATGCTCCTGTGGTTTGTTGTTGATGATTGATGGAGGGATGGGATTAGCAGACTGGTACACGTGCTAAAAAATGTTTTCTGGCCTTTGATGGGGGAGGGGCGATGAACAGTATGGCACAGAACAATTTTTTTTAAGTATGTATACCAGTCAGCTAGGTCCGTCCCTGGCTCCTGTGGTCAGTTGTTGATATGTTGATGTAGGGGTAATCCATACAGACTGGTAGACATGCTTAAAAATAAAATTGTTCTGGCCACTGGTTGATACAAGGGAGGGATGGATCAACAGAGTGGCACAGAACAATTTTTTTAAGCATGTAGACCAGTCGGTTGGGCCCATCCCTGTCTCCTATGGTCAGTTGTCGATACAATATGTCGATGGATGGGCAGTCTGGGCTGACTGGCAGACATGTCTTAAAAATATAATTGTTCTGGCCTCTGATATGGAAGGGGGAGGGGATGAACAGAGTGGCACAGATCAATGGCATACTAACTTTGGAGAACTCCAAAAAGCTGTATGTCCTCTTCGTATGTCTTCCACCAGTCACAAGCCATAATGGGCTTCCCTCCTTCATTGACACAGTTGACCCAATGGTTACAAAAAATGACACCGTAATCCTAGGTGATTTCAACATCAACTGGGCCAGTCAAACTATAACATCGGCTGAACTTGCACTAAATAAATCACTACTTAATCAAACCATCTCCCAACCCACCAGACTGTCTAATAATGCCACAACAGCTACTCTTATCAACTGGATTATTGTCCCTGACACCAAGAAAATAAATTACTCTGGTGTACTACCCAATGCCATAAGTAACCACTTGCCAGTGTTCTGCGTCTAGCGCAACAAATTACTTAGCGCACCACCTCACACAATCCACTTTCGTAACTTTTCACATTTTGACCTTACACCATTCAAAGCTGAACTGGCCAACCAAGACTGGACAGCCCTTTGGTCCACCTCCAACATCAACGTAGCTATCTCCAACTTTAACACAAGCTTCCTAAAGCTGCAGGACAAGCAAGCTCCTCTTACCTCCAGGAGAGTTTGGGGAAAAAAGACTAAATGGCTCACTCATCCCCCTCCTATCACTCATGAAAGAAGGAGATAAATGCTGGGCCAGCTTTAAAGCCTCCAACTCCCTCAACGATTGGACCAGTTACAGAGCTTTAAGAAATAAGTATAAACAAGTCATCCAATAGAGCAAAAGCAATTTTTTAGGGCTAACCTGGCCTCCTCACATAAAAACCCATACAACATTGGAACTACCTCAAACAAGCCCTTGGATACTCTAACCCCTCTCTCACGCCCAACTTCCAAATTGATGGGGTCAACTGCAACAGCCCCCTTACATAGAAACACAGAATTTGACAGCAGATAAGGACTGCTTGGCCCACCCAGTCTGCCCATTTCTCTACCTAGTGGATAAGCTGCAGATCCTAGTTAACCAACAGCCTGCTTCTTTCTACCCCAACCCCCTAGAATTGCCTTATGACTGACCCATGCATGCTTGAATTCCACCACTGTTTTTGACTCCACAACCTCCTCCGGAAGGCCGTTCCATGCATCCACAACCATCTCTGTGAAAAATACTCTTACATTACCTCTGAGCCACCCCCCCTCTATTTTCAAATTGTGCCCCCTTGTTCTTGCACACCTCTTTTTCTGAAAGATGCTACCCTCATGGACTTTGTTGATTCCCTTGAGGTACTTGAAAGTTTCTATCACGTCCCACCTCTCCCTCCTTTCCTCGAGGCTATACATATTAAGCTCCTTAAGTCTCTCTTCATATGTCTTCCGGTGCAGATCCTGCACCATTTTAGTTGCCCTCTTCTGGACTGCCTCCATCCTGTTTATGTCTTTGCGGAGATTGGGTCTCCAGAACAGCATGCAGTACTCCAGATGGGGTCTCACCAGTTGTCTGTACAGATGAATAACAAATTCCTGTTTCTACTGGTGATGCCTCTCCCTGTGCATCCCAGCATCCCCCCAGCCCTCCTTGTTGCCCTCTCACATTGCTTGCCCACCTTTAGGTCATCTGATATGACTACCCCCAGGTCCCTTTCTATTTTTGTTGTTGTTAGTATCTCTCCCAGCATTGTGTACTCTTCCCCTGGGTTTTTGTTTCCCAGGTACATTACCTTGCACTTCTTAGCATTGAATCTAAGCTGCCATACATTTGACCATTCCTCCAACCTTGACAAGTCCCTTCACATCCTTTCCACCCCACCTTGTGTATCAACTCTGTTGCAGATCTTTGTGTCATCTGCAAAGATACATACTTTTCCTTCCTATCCCTCTGCAATGTCACTTATAAAGACATTGAAGAGGACCAGTCCTAGTACTGAACCCTGCGGAACCCCACTAGTAACCCCGCTTTCTTCAGAGTGGACTCCATTTACTGTTACCCTCTGTGTCCTGTTTTCCAGCCAATTCTTTACCCAGGCTACCATCTTGGGACCCACTCTCAGGCTGGCTAACTTGTATATTAATCTTTTGTGTGGGACTGTGTCAAATGCCTTGCTAAAGTCTAGGTAGGCCATGTCCACAGCCTCTCCCTGATCTACTACTTTGGTCACCCAGTCAAAGAAATCGATTTTGTCTGACATGACCTTCCCGCTGTGAACCCATGCTGCCTTGGGTCCTGTGCCCCTCTGGCCTCTAGGTACTCGACAATTCTTTCCTTCAGAAGTGATTCCATCATTTTCCTTATCACTGAGGTTAAACTAACAGGTCTGTAGTTGCCTGCTTCTGCCCTGCTCCCACTTTTGTGAAGTGGAATCACATCTGCCCATCTCCAGTCCTCAGGTAACACGCCAGTCTCCCATGATTTGTTAAAGAGGGTAGTCAGTGGTGTCACTAGTTCTACCCTTAGTTCTTTTAGAATTCTGGGATGAATCCCATCAGGCCCCATTGCTTTGTCCACCTTCAGTTTTGAGTTCTTTCAGAACCCTTTCTTCTATAAATGGGCTGGTATCAACTTCTGTATCCAGAGTGTTTCTATTGTTTGGTTTAGGTACCTCCCCCTCTTCATTTGTGAATACTGAGCAAAAATATTTGTTTAGTATCTCTTCCTTTTCATAGTCACCCTCTGCCCCACCCCTCCCTTTATTAAGCTTCACTATCCCTTCCCTTGGTCTTCCTTCGCTCCCTGATGTACCTATAAAAAGTTTTAACCCCCTTCTTAACTGTGTTGGCTATCTTTTCCTCGGATTCCATTTTGAATGCTTTCAATAAACTGTTCACTTATCTCTCCCCAACCCTAGAGGCTCTAAACAAGCACATGGGAGGTACATCACCTCCTACAGCACACACACCCCTTCCTCTTCAAATAGGTTACCTACACGGAAGTGCTTAAACTACTCAGGAATATCCCAGAATCCAAATCAGCTGGCCCTGATGGTCTAGAATCCAAACTACTTAAACTTGTAGCCCATAAACTAGCTGCCACTCTAACCAGAATCAACCTCTCCCTCTCCACTGCCACTGTCCGCACAGTTTGGAAACAAGCAAACACAGTACCAGTATTCAAACAAGCATTTGTCAATGTCGAACATTTGCTTGCAGGTATGTGCATTGGTGTTTGGCATTTATGCAGCCCTCCCCCCGAGTTGTATCCATGTCCCTTTAGCATCCATATCCCAGCAGAGTACCTCTCTGCAACTCCTTTTGCATCTGATTAACATTTCACCATCATACTTCTTAAGTGTCTGTCTTAGGAACCGTAACGCCCTGGTTGTGCTCAAGGGTACAAGCCTGTGAGAAAACTGCTCAACCCGCGCATGTAACACAGTTATTCAGTGGAAGTATTTCACCATAGTTTCAACACAGGCATTTTCTCACCTCTGGTCATGAACAGTGTCACTATGATTTTCTTACTGTGCACCGAACACTGATTTCCCACAGTGACCGCGCTATTCTGCGCCAGAAAAATAAAAACGCATTTTGTCCAGGATGTGAAAAATGACAGCTGTACTGTTCATAAGGAGGTGCGAGGAAATGCAAATGTTGAAAATCTGGAGTGAAAAATATTCCAAAGGTAGTGGATTAGCAGAAAAAAAAGGGGGGGGGTTATAGGTGGAGACAATCAAGGGACTGGGTTAGGTGGAGATGTAGTGGGTAGGTAAGCAGTAGGCACCCTAGCACGCTAAGCATGCTGGAAACAGCTGCATAGCTCCTTAACAGCCTTGGCATACAACGTCTTGAAGGTGGTAAGACTAACAGGGAGGCTCAGTTTCATAGATTTCTGTAGTTTGTTCCAGAGTGAGGGCAACACAAAGCCTATGGCCGCTCTCCCAAAGCGTGTATTGGCCCTAGGTACCTTCAGTAGAAGCAGAGAATAGCTTCTCAGTGCGTAGTTGCCTACCACGTATAAAGGCAAACAGTTGGAAATGTATTGGGGTAATTTGTTGGTAATAGTTCTGTAAGTCCAGAGAGCCGCATTTCTATTCCTTCTGTACTGAAGGGAGGTCTACCCCACAGCTGCATATAAGGAGCATTGGTGGGTGGTGATAGGTAGGCCAGTTATAAATCTCAAGGCTCTGTGGTATAAGGTGTGCAGTTTAGTAAGACAGGAGGCATTACACTGACTATAAGTGAAATCGGCATAATCAATTAGGAATAGAAACATGGATTGAACTAACTGCGTCTTGACATCTTTGGTCAGGAGGTGGTTTATTCTAAAGAAGAGACCAAGCCTCTGCCTCAACTTTTTCAGCAGATCCTCTTCATGATCCATGAAGGAGAGTCTATGGTCTAGCCAGAACCCTAGGTACTTGAATTTCGTAACAAATTCCAACCTCTCTCCTAGTAAAGTGTTTATGGGAGGTAAGGAGCCAGAGATAGCAGGGTTCACTGAATGAATAGCCAGAGAGAACAGCATAGCTTTTGTTTATTTGGCATTGAGTAAGAGTTTTTTATTCAGGAGCTGATTCTGCAACAAGTTGAATTCTGTTTGTAAATTTCCACAGGTGGCTTCCGGAGTTGGGCGTCTTAGGTACAACACCGTATCATCAGCAAAAAGGTGAATATTGGCCTCCTTGATGCCAATATCAATATTGTTTATATAAATGGCAAACAATAGAGGCCCCAGGATAAATTCCTGTGGACTGCCTCTTTTTAGTGGTTTAAGTGGAGAGAGCTCCGCTTCGGCCTTGACCTGCTGAAGCGTATCTGTAATTGAGAAATCAATGCAAAAATAGGATCGGTGGTGCTAAACGGGCCTATTACTGTTCTCTCCAAACAGATAATCTAAGCAACCCCAAGGCTTTCTGGAATCAGATAAATTCATTGATCAAAGGGAAATCAACACAATGTCCTAGCTCGATATTGTCTTGGGTGAACTATTACAAGATCCACCCACCATTGCAGAAGGAATCCACCAGTTCTTCACTGACCTCGATAAGTATACTGCTCATCTTAAACCCACCCCTGAATTCTCCATCCCTAACCAGCCCCATAACGCCCTGGGCTCCCGCCCTGCATTCCATTTAAAATTTGCCACACAAAGCGAAATTCGAAAGGTATTACTTAAACTCAAGGAAGACAGCTCACCAGGATATGATTCTATTGAACCTAAGTTCCTCAATCAAGGGTCTGTGGCACTTGCTGCTCTTGTTTGTAATCTCTTAAATAGGTCCTTCCTTTCCGGCACTGTGCCTCGTCAATGGAAAGTGGCTGTTGTAGTCCCCCTCCACAAGGGTGGCTCACTTGCCATCGAAACCTTCAGACCTATCTCAATTTTATGTCCCCTGGCAAAGACCCAAGAGAGGATCCTGTATAACCAGTTGCAATCTAATTTAGACACTTATCAGTTTCTCATGGACTGCCAGCATGGCTTTAGGAAAGGCCATAGCACTACCACTGCCCTGGTCAAGGTCTCGGCCGACATCCTTAAAGCTAGTGATGCAGGCCTAGTTACTGGTGCAGTGTTTGATGAGAACAAAGGCCTTCATTAGATCAACAATCATCACCTTCTGCTTGATAAATTGCTCCATATAGGTCTCGACAGCCTTGCGCTAATATGGTTCAAGGGCTATCTTACGGGAAAATCACAAAAGGTAAGTTGGTCTGGATCGCTCTCATCCCTCAGGTCTATTAGGCACAGTGTACTTTAGGGCTCAATTCTTGGTCCATTGCTGTTCTCATTCTTTATTAACGAGCTTTCAAACTTCTGTGGGGGGTGCATCAGTGTAACTCTGTGCAGATGACGCAATCCTTTACCGTTCTTCCAGAAACATGGGCTGGCTTAACCAAAGTCTTAACTCTGATTTCAGTATGCTTGACATCTGGTTCTCAGCTAATCATCTAATACTGAATGCAATGAAAGCAAAGGCCATGATATTCCATAATCCCTCCCCTAAACTATCCAACTCTGTCTCTCTGCCTCTCTGCATTCTCTCCAAATCTGTGTGCAGTCAGGTGATACCATAGAGGTAGTCAAAACTTTTAAATATCTAGGATTGCATCTTGACACCTCCTTCTCACTAGAGTCACATGTTGCCCATCTAACTAAAACCTTAAACCAGAAGCTAGGTCTCCTATACCGACTCTGCCACCTCTTATCGTCCTCCATGTGCCAAAAAATTGCCTCCGTGTTCCTCCTACCTGTTTTATTCTATGGTGCTCTATTCCTGCTATCTGCTCAGTCATCTCCTCTCACTAAGCTGCGACAAATGTATTTTAGGATTGGGCATTTTGCTTTAGGGAATGACTCTAGAACACACCATTGTGAGATCCTGGCTTCTCTAAATTGGCCAGATTACGACTCTAAGCTACAGTACCTCACACTTTGCTTTGTTTATAAACTAGTGAATCTCTTTAATACCCCATGCCTAAGGGAAATTGTATACCACAAAACAAGTGCTCATCCACTCAGATCAACTTTCTTTCCATTATTGGCAATTCTGAAACCGCACTGACTCATGGGTAAGTGTTCATTTATGTACTCTGCGACCTCGGCCTGGAACTCCCTCCCATCGGTTATACTCTCCTGCCCTACCCTGTCTCTCTTCAAACAAGAACTTACCTCTTTCCTCCTGAAACCCCCGCTTTACTCCTGCTTTCAGTAATCTCTATTACACTGTACTACTCTGCTGCTATAATGTATTATTCATGAAGCTATTATGGTGTTAATGTTTGTAAATATGCCCATTTCTGGACCTGCAAATATGTACATTTCTTATATGTATCAATATTCTCCTTCACTTATTGTAGTTGTTTTCTAGTTCAATTAACTGCAGAAGACTGTTTTACCATGTTATTTCTGTTCTAACCATGGCACTTTATTATTCCATATGTTTGTTTCAGTTTGTATTTGCTGTATGTGTCTCCCGGGTTGTCACTGAAAAAGGGACTGCTTGGTCTCAGTGGGCCTACCCGGTTACCAAAATTCAAATAAATAAATATGCAGCTACAGCTAGTATGTGTACATGAATGCATGAGTCTAAATTATTTCATTTAATTAATTTAATTTATTAGTGTTTGCAAGAATTGAAAGCATGTCTCAGCCAAATGGCAAGCATCCGCATCTGTCCTGTGAGGAGGCCAAACAGCTCCACCTTTTATATATTGTGCGTGCCATCGACAGCATCAGACTGTATCCTGAAGATCTGTATGAGGATGGGGGTCAGATGTTTTGCAAGTTCTGCTGTCAAGCTGTGGACTATCTGTGCAAACATACCATCGATCTACACATGAAAACGCAGAAACATATTGATCGGAAAGCTGCAGCAATGAAGAAAAAACAAGAAGATATGGATAAAGTATTTCTGCAGAAGTCTCAAATGCTTCAATGTGGGTTTTTTTTTGGGGGGGGTTCTTTACAGAATACTGATTATTTTTTTTTCTGTTCCCACTATACAGGCAGTACCATGCAATGACAGCAGTCCTTGACATTGTGTTTTGTAAGGGCAACATCGGCTGCTGAGGAACACAAGGGACTTGGACTTTGTAAGATGCCTGACACATGATGACAACATCCCTCTCAAAAAGGCTCCAGCTTTCAAAGAGTTCCTCTGCAAATGCACAAAACATGGTGGAAGTCTTCCGGTGCCTACACATCTGCATACTACCTACCTGTAGGAACTTCACCCCAAGCATGAGGACTACATTACAAGGCAAGTTGAAGACATTGACATCTACTCGATCTGGGATGAGACAACAGATGCCTGTGGACACAGTGTTTTGGGAGTTCTGGCACAGTCTCTGACGTACTTGGATTTCATACTTGGAATGAATGGATGTACAGAAGGCTATAGCCCATGTTAGTACATCTCCAGCATGCTGATATTTAATCCCATTTACCTACTAAGTAAGAATCTAAGTTGTTTTTAAAGGATTCAAAATTTCTAGCATTTACAATATGATTTGCTAACGAATTCCATTGAGGGATGACACTTTGTGTATAAAAGAAATGTCTAAGGTCTCTTTTGGGAAAGGGCAGTTGGAGCTGGTATATATCGCTTCTCAAGTTACAGCTTCTGTTGTTAAAAGTCATGTCCATATCTGTCATTAGATTTGTATCTTTATGAATTTTATACATAAGTAAAAGATCGCCCCATACTCTTCTTAATTCCAATGGATACATATTCAGTTCAAGTAATCTCTGATCATAACTCTTATTATTCATACCATCAATCATTTTTGTTACCCTTTTCTGAACCCTCTCTAATCTATCTACATCTCTCCTTAAATATGGACACCACAGGGGTGAAAAGTAGTCCAGGTGTGGTGTGATATAAGATCTATACAAAGGAACAATAGAATCTCTATTCCTTGAAAAACAAAAGCCCTCCTTATACATTCAATCAGATTATTTGCTTTATTTACAAGTTGTCCGCAGTGGGTTCCAAAAGATAAGTCTGATGTTATAATTATTCCAAGATCTTTTTCGGTAGTAACAGATTTTAATATTTTACCATCTAAAATATATTGATGTTTAGTGTTATGTTCTCCCAAGTGCATAACAACATATTTGTCTGTATTATAAGTAGTATTGTTTTCTTTTGCCCATTTTTCTAGAAGTACCAGATCATTTTCAAAGTTCTTTATGTTTTTCCAAGTTGTACTGGCTGCTATCTTGGTATCATCCACAAATTTTATTGCAAAATTTTTTAAATTGGATGTCATATCCGAAATAAAAATAGAAAACAACACAGGACCCAGCACTGACCCCTGGGGCAGTCTGCTAGTAATCTGACCTATATCTGAGTAGTGACCCCAATACAGACCGTTTGGGTATGGCAACATAACCATTGGGCAACCCAGTTTACCAGGGTATCATTTATCCCTATTTTATACATCTTATCTACCAAGGTCGAGTGTGGTACCTTATCAAAGGCTTTGCAGAAGTCTAAGTAAATGATGTCAACAGGTATTTTGTCATCCAAAATTTTGCTGACTTTTTCATAAAAAAACAAATTACCCATAAAACAAGATCTTTGTTTTTTAAACCCATGTTGTGTATTGTCTACTAATTTTTGTGATTACCATATCCTCTTCTAATTTAGTTTTGAGTAATCATTCAAAAAGTTTACCCCAAATGCTTGTTAGGCTTATTGGTCTATAGTTTTCTAGTAAGATCTGATTTCCTTTTTTAAAAAGTGGAGTGACCATTGCTATTTTCTAGTCCTTTGGAATATCTCTTCAGTATAAGGAAAGATCGAATACTTTGTACAATGGTTCAACCAGCCATTTAGACAGTTCTTTAATTAGTTTAGGACGAAGCTCATCTGGTCCCAGTGACTTATTTATATTTATGTTGTCTAACTGTTTTTTAATATCCAGTTTAGATATTTCAGTCAATGGCTCAGACTTTTTTGAACTATTTAAAATATTGAAAGTCGGGGAACTTGTTTTATTGAAAACTGAACAGAAATATTAGTTTAGTTCATTTGCCATTTCATGTGCTTTGTTAATTGTTTTTGTACCTATATTCAGAGGACCACCGATACATTTTGATGTGTTTTTTTTTGTTTTGTTTATATGAGCATAAAAGCTTTTTCCTCCATCTTTTATATAGGGTAATTTAAATTAAATTTTCTATTTTTCTGACCTTATTTTGTATTTACACTCCTTAAGTCCAGGAACAGCTTATATTAATAGAACTTGAGTTTCAGGTCAACCATACCATTGTCTCCCAAGCTTTGCTGTGCATTCTTAATGATAATGGTGTAAATTTTGACTGGGTGTTTGTGATTGCCACAGACAGTGCCAGCTATATGCATAAAGCTTTCAAAGCCATTCTTTCGGGCATATTCTCCAATACTGTGCATGCAACTTGCATTGCACATTATCTGGTCTTAGAACTCTGGTCCAGAAAACTAGAAGAGCTTAATACTAAGGTCAGCTTGATAAAAAAATCTTTTGTCGGAGCTCCGTGTGATGACATCAATATTTAGAATTTATGGAGGCAATGAATGGGATTACACCAAGGATGTCAGTTTACGCAGTATTGACCTGCTGGTGCTCCTAGGTGAAGGCAATTGTATACCTTGCTGACTACCTGCCTGCCATTGCAGAATTCATTAAGAATACTGCATCTGATGTAGCTACTTTTAAAAAACTTAAAATGTTGTTGGCAAGCAGACTTAATGTACTAGTAGCACAAGCCACATTTGTGGCTGAACACTCCACTGAGCTTGTCCAACTCATTGAAGAGCTGCAGGCAACCACAGTACCCCAAGGGCACAACACTTTCAGTAGATTAAATGATCTCCATGTGTTTCTGGATTTTTTTGTGCCACAGCTGGAGTACAAGGATACAGGCCTAAGACAGTGGAAAAGTTGTCAAATTGCCATGAGGATAAGAGATCTGCTTGTGTCCAACTATTACAACATGTAATGTTGTCCAGAAATGAAAAACTGGGCAGTGTGATTAAAGAACACCATCTATGCACACGTTTAAAGCAGCTCATGTCTTTGATATATAAATGCTGATTCTGATTATTCTTCTTCTTCTTCTTGATCCACTGCAACTTCCAGTGCTTGACTAGCAAAAAGACAGCTATGTCAGTGACATGCCAGGGCTTGTAGACATTTCGCCATTTGAGTGGCACGTTTATATTAATGCAACTAAGTCGGTCCCATCTGACTTTTAAATTGTGGCACGGTGGGGAGTCTTAGTCCCAATCACAAACCAAACTGATAGCACTGGCAAAATACCATATTTGGATACCTGTCAGTACTGCGGACATAGAACAGACATTTTCCGTGTACACAGACCTCCTAAAGGACAATAGGAGAAGTGTAAAGGAAGACAATGTTAAATTTCTGCTAATGCTAAAATACAATAAACAATTTGAATAAATTGGTTTCAGTGCCTACCCATAAATACTGTGGAGATTAAGTGACTTGCTCAGGGTCACACAGTATGTAAGCGGAGTCTGTGGGACTCAGATCCAGGTATGTGGATCTACTATCCTCTAGGATATGCTGCCAGCCGAATTTGCTGTTACTGTTTTCTGATGGTTTGAGATGGGGGGGGGGGTGAGTGACCAAATGTAGAGAAATATGTGTAAATAATTTTGTATGTGTGCATGCATGCATGCATGTGTGTATGTGTGAACATATAAACAGTTAAACTAGAAAAAGGGGGGCTGAGGGGTGGAAATGTATATATGCATAAAGATATGAAAATTAAAATGGAAAATAGGAAAGAGTCCAATTGGAAATGTTTAAACATTAATGCAAGAAGCATTGTTCAAAAGTTTGATGAACTGGTACACACACTTATAGAGGAAAAGATGCAGATATGTGCCATCACAGAGACGTGGTGGGATACGGAAGACCGATAGGACAGACAGTTTGCAGGGTACCAGTTGTACTACACAGATAGACCTGGGAAAGGGGTGGTGGGGTTGGCATCTATATTGCCAATAATATAATAACCAAGGAATTGGAAGTACAGGCACTGGAGGGCATTGATCAATTATGGATTAGGGTCTCCCCAGTTGATAGAGCTAAAATTATTATAGGAGTGATATATATAGACTCCCTGCTACTCCACTAAGTATAGATACTCAGTTAATAGACAAAATAGAACAAATGGAGGTACCTGATAACCTAATAATACTAGGAGACTTTAATCTACCAGGTATAGATTGGAACAACCATACGGCAGGGACTATGATTGAAACTAGATACCTAGATGCCCTTAGCCTTATTGGCATGGAACAATATGTGCAGAAAACAACCAGGCAATCAAATATACTAGACCTTGTTTTAAGTAATATGGGGGAACAGATACAGCAATGTAGGGTTACTACCCCACTAGGCTCCATGCCATGGTAGAATTTATCATAGGAGAGCAAACTATCAAGGCACCAAGTGAATCTCTAGTTAGAAATGATCATGTAGCTGACTATAATAGGATGAAAAAGGACTTTAGTAGTTGGGATTGGAAGGCTAACTTACAACACAAACCTGTTTCCTTACTGTGGGATGCTCTAACAGAGAAATTAAATCAGATAGTTGACAAACATATCCCAGCCAAAATGAAATATAACAGATCCAGGAAGATTCCTGTCTGGATGACGGGTAGAATTAAAAATCTGATAAACCAAAAAAAAGGGCTTATGCCAAAGCCAAGAGAAATGGCCATGAGATATATTGGGACAATTATAAATATCTGCTAAAGAAGACAAAAAAATGCATTTTAAGAGCCAAGAGGGATTGTGAATTCAAACTGGTAAACAAAGTTAAAGATAACTATAAAACCTTTTATAACTATATTGGCTGTATAAAAGGAGGACCACAAGGGATAGGCCCACATAAACATATTGATGGAAGCCTGATACAGGATAACGCACTTATGGCTGAAAGGTTTAATGGATATTTTTCTTCAGTGTATAACTTAAAGACCAGGGTCACCAAGCAGCATCTTGAAACAAATAGCATGTTTAAAATAAATAAAGAAGATATCAAAAAAAGGTTGCTCAGTTTAAATACTAGCAAATCCATGAGACCAGATGGGATCCATCCTAAAGTAATCAAGGAACTGGCAGAATTATTGGCCGAACCCCTAACCTATCTATTCCAAACTTCTTTGGATCGGGGAGAAGTAGCAGATGCATGGAAGGAGACAAATGTTACTCCCATTTTCAAGAAGAGCTCCAGACTAGATGTTGGAAACTATCGCCCAATAAGCCTTGCCTCAATACTTGGGAAGGTGTTAGAAGGAGTTATAAAGGAGCACATAGAATTGGATATGCAGAAGAGGGGGGATATTGATGTGATGCAGCATGGTTTTAAGCATGGTAGATCTTGTCAGACCAACCTCCTGGGATTCTATCAGAATGTTAGCAAAGCCCTGGATGAGGGGTATCCAGTGGATGTTATTTTTCTGGACTTCTCCAAGGCCTTTGATAGAGTGCCTCATGGTGAACTGGTGGACTCTCTAATAGAACATAGCATCCATGGTAATATAACTTGATGGATTAGTTCTTGGCTATCTGATAGAAAGCAGAAAGTGACAAGTAGGGGATGTAACTCTGGATGGTCGGGAGGGAAGAGTGGGTTCCCACAGGGGTCTGTTTTGGGCCCTTGCCTCTTTAATAGATATATACATTCTATGACAGCTGGAGGGGATGTATGGGAAGCAAAATGTGCCGATGACACTAGGATAGGCTTTACGGCAAACAGCAGCCTGGAAACTGATAGATTGCAGGAAACTCTGATCAAACCGTAGAACTGGGCACAAGTTTGAAGACTAACCTTTAATGTGGACAAGTGCACGGTCATGCAGTTTGGCAGAAATAATGCAGGGACCACTTATAGGTTAATTGGTCAAGTTCTAAGAGAGGTAAATGATGAAAGGGATCTGGGAGTAAGGGTATCAAATGATCTGAAGTTCAATCAGCATTGTAGCTTGGTAGTGAAGAAAGCAGGAACTATATTGAGCTGCATAGGTAGACACATTAAGAGCAGGAGGAGTGAGGTCATGCTGCCCCTGTATGGGTCACTGGTGCGGCTGTATATGGAATACTGCATGAGATTTGGTCCCCAGGCTACAAGGAGGAGGAGACTGTGGCATTGGAGAGGGTCCAGAAAAGGGCCACAGCATGATCGATGGAGTGCAAGGGTGTGATTATCAGAATCGTTTGAGTAAATATGAGGGCCCAGATATTCAAAAGGGTTGTGCATGGCGCAACAGTGTTGAGCCATGCGCAACCCACTGATGTGCCCTGGCGCGATATTTAAATGGAAATTGTGCCTGCCACAAATCCCGATGCGCTGGAGCGCATCAGTAATGTATGCGGTGCAGGTGGGGGGGTCATGCCCATGCAGACTCTGCACATTGCGATATTCAGCCCGGAATGTGCTGAGTCCATGCATGTGCAACCTCTACTTGGCGCCGCATACAGTTGATCCAAAAAAGGAACAACGGCTGGCTACTCACAGGTGAGCTGCTGTTTGCAGGGCGCATGGCGCCACTGTGGTGGCCATTCACCGGGTTGCACCTCTGTGGCGGCGCCCCTATGCCCGATCATGGGCATCTGTTCAAAAATATCACGCCCTATCTCCCTGGTGGTCCAGTGGACCGCTGTCAGCCCAATCGTGGCATTAGTAAAGATAAACAACATCCTATCTCCCTAGTGGTCCAGTGGGATCGTTGTCAGCCTCAATCGCGGGCATTAGTAAAGATAAACAATGTCTTAGTTTTCGGTGGTCTAGTGATTTGCCTGAACGCGGGCATTTGTAATAAAATAAAGACGCCCAACAGCTCTGGTGGTTCAGCTTTCACCACCACCAAGCTCCCCACCACTGCCTCGGCCAGACCGCAGCATTTCACCCGCCTGCCGCCCGCCGCCGCCTGACCGACACCATAGGTAGGCGTCATGCCCATTGGTCCACAGCGTGAGCTAATGGTATGCAGCTCATACCACACTACACAGTCCATTCACAGATCTGGACCGTGGTACAGTATGGGCCTACCTACGGTGTCAGTCGGCAGGCGGCAGTGTGGCAGGCAGGTGGGGTGCTGCCGCCCGCCGCTGACCGGGGGGGGAGCGGGGCGATGGTGCTCAGTGGGCGGATGGGGAGGGGGGTACCACTGGACCACCAGGGCTATTGGACGTCATTATTTTTATTACAAATGCCCACGATCGGGCTGCGAGCGGTCCACTGGACCACCAGGGCTATTGGGCTTCTTTATTTTTATTACAAATGCCTGTGATCGGGCAGAGGGGTGCATTGCCACATGGTGCAGGGGCGCCGGTCCCCGACGGCTGCTGCCTGGCAGGGCACCAGGCGCAAGTCGCTGGGGATCGGCGCACCTGCATGCAAATGGCCCCATTTGTGCCTTGCATACATTATGGCCCCATTTCCATGTGCACTTTTGAATATTGCAGTTGCTGCGCATAGCGCAATGGAACTTGCGCTAGCGCATCCCCCTGCTCCACTCTGGCCACTTGCGCTGGCACAGTGCCACTGCGCCATGTACACTGCGGGTGGCCAGGGTGCGATATTCAATGATGCTGTGCCATGGCACAGCTCCATTGAATATCACCCAGTCAACACCCCTGCGCAGCTAAGTTGCACTGCGCCCAGGCTTGCACCACAGCCTGGCGCAGTTTGAATATCCGGGCCAGGATGTATATGCTGGAATGTAGGAGGATGCGGGGAGATATGTGCATGGTCTATAAGGCCTCTGATGATACCAAATTAAGGGAACAGCTGGGGTTTAAGTTAAGAGAACAGCCACATCAGACCAGAACACATCCATTTCAGCTAAAAATGGAAAAGTATAGGACTACAAAGAGAAAGCACTGGTTTAGTATAAGGGTTGTGTCAATCTGGGATAGATTGCCACTGGAGGTGGTATCTGGTAGTAATATGCAGGCCTTTAAAACATATCTAGATAGATATCTGATAGAAAATAATATTCTGGGATATCAGTAATTCTTAGTGGTGAGCTGTATGGACTGCAAAGTCTTCTGAGCTCTGAAATAACCTATGAACCTATGTGTGCACGTGTAAATTGTCAATATGTGCTGGGTGGGGTGGTGCATTAGGAATAGAGCTGGGGTGGGAGCTAAAGAGCAGGGAAAATATTTTAAAAAGTTTGTCACTTACACGGGTCTTCTGAGACCACCATTTATTTGTCATTTTCATTTTATGTTGCTGTTTTAATGAATAAAAAGGTTTTTCATTTTGAAAACATGGTGTGGCTTTGTTGTACATATAAAAAATAAACTACTGACCATCATAAAGGACCCTGCGCATTCCCCGCAAATTTCCACAATTTTGGAAGAAAAAGTTCTGCAAGATTGACCAAATGTCTCCACAGTTTCCCATTGGCCCTGCCCATGAGGTAGTTTGAAAGAGAGGGACATATTTTGTTTTATTCCATGATGGTCTGCAGTGGGTATCAGATCAGTCAGGTAGTTGAAGGGGCCAGATTTTTTTTTCTTTTCCCTGATGGCTCAGGTTGGGCACTGGATCTGTCAGGTGGTTGGGAGAGGAGGACAGATTTGTCTTATTCCCTGATGGGCTGGGCACTGGACCCATCAGGTAGTTGGGCACTGGATCTGTCATGTTATTAGGGGAAAGGGCCAATTTTTATTCCCTGACCATCAGGGTTGCAGGCTGGACCCATCAGGTAGTACGGAAAAGAGAGACATATTATTTTTATTCACTGATAGGCTGGGTTGGGTATTGGACTAATCAGGTACTGGGGGGAGAGGGCTAGATTTATTTATTTATTTTTGATATTCCCTGTGGGTCAGGTTGGGCACTGGATCTGTCCAGTTGTTGAGGAAGGAGGACAGATTTGTTTATTTACTGATAGGTTCAGCTGGGCACATGACTTATCAGTTAGTTGCGGGAGGGGTCAGATTTTTTATTCCCTGACTGGCCAGGTTGCTCACTGGCCCGTCAGGTAGTTGGGAGAAGGAAACAGATTTTATTTGTGCACCAGAAATTCTATTCTACATTCCCCACTTTACCAGTATGGAACTCCTGTGCCTTGTAAAACACCTCATAATACAGTGTGTATGAAAGTCATGTTGGCTAAGTGTTGTTTAACAAATTGTCTCACCCTGGCCCCCTCTTGCCTCAGTAACTGATCCCCCCCAGCTTTGTTTCCCAGCCCCCAGCCATGGTACTCGAGCTGACTGGAAACTCAGCTGCTTTTTTTCTTTAAGAGGCTGAGAAAGATACTTCCCAGTTCCTACAAGCCTCAAATGATGCCACGACTACGTTATTCTTTGTCCTTTTCCTCTGCACTAATTTAGTAGCACAAAAGCTCTGTTTTATAGGCAATTACATTTTTTTGTGAAAAAAAAGTTAGGTTTCCTTCCATTTACAAAGTTGTGCAGACTGAGGGCTGGATTTTCAAAGCCCAACAAATGACGCAAGGTGCTTGAGTCAGAGAGTTCTGCCACAACTTGCATCTTACGTCAAATGATGTGGCAGTCCCAATTCAGAAATGCAGTCTGCATCTCAATTAGGACCCGCTGCAGCAAACAGGCACTGCACCCATCTTGTGACACAACTGAGGGTGCGCCATGTCACAAGGGGCCTTGTGCCATGGTAGGGCTGCAACATCCCCTTTTCTGGGATTCAGGAAGCCCCGCTGTGGCTGCAACAAGGGGCTTGAGATAAACCAGTAATGAGCTGTGACAACTTTGATTGGGGGGGGCCCTGACAGATGTGTATGGGGGTGGCATGGGCACTAGGTGCCATAGTGGTGGTTGGGGATGGGATGGCCAAGCATATTAGTGATGTTGCACCTGAAGGGGGGTGCCAAATATTGAGCAACACTGTCAGTGATGCTGAATGGTGATGGGGGCTGGTACAGAGATACATAGTGGCATGGCCCTGGGGGCTGCTGTCAGGGCTGTGCCTATGTGGGATCATGGCACTGTGTGCCTCTGTACCCCCTCCCCATTCCATGTCACTATGTCACTGAGAGTATTGCTCACAAATTGGCACCCCATCGGGTGCAACATCATGAATATGCCTGCCCACCCCCTCCCCAACCACTACTATGGTACCCCATACCCATGCCATCTCCCTGCCCTGCATGCCTGCCAAGTGTGTGCTCCCAACCATCTGGGCACCTCTGCTGTTGCACCGGGCAGGGGGGAAGTTGGATCCCTGTGGCATTTCTCGCAGGTGTGCCAATTGCTTTGGTGCATGCCTACAGATGCAGCAACTCCCCAATTTATGGTGCAGGGACCCTGTTCTTTCTGAATACAGTACAGGGTTCCTGATGCAGTCAGGGTGTGCTGCAGCCCTAGATCACCGCAAACTTGTGGCGATCTAGGGGCTCTTTGAAAATCCTTCCCTGAGAGTTAATTATACTTCCTCTCTGAGCTCATTCACAGTCATTCTTGTCATCACAGTGGGGGTTTAGGCTAAACAACCCAAGGACGACTTCAGTTATATTTTTATTTCATTTATTTATTTCTCAGATTACAATACCTTTTAGCCAGAAGCTCTTTTACAAAGGTTCCATGTCAGTAGGAAGTGTATACCAATAACAACAAACCCCCACAGTGACACAACCTGTTTGACACCCACAGTGTTGAATGGGTTGTCAGAGCGATGAACAGATTCATTGACTCCAAAGTCTGGCTGCTCAACCCATGAATCTGCCCCCCCACCGGAGTTAGATACTTGGAGATCCAGGAGTGTGGGGGTCAAAGCCCCCACGCAAAGAATACAATGATGCTCCGATGCTTGGGGTGCTGCAGCCATCCATCAATGGATTTGCCAGGTGACGTGGTGGCCATCAGCAAAATCCTGTCACTGTGCCTGACTTCAACAACTTTCTTGTCGAACTGGCTTAGTGGAACCAGTAGGAAGAACAGGGAACACAAACAAAGCAAACAGCAGTATACACAACATTCTGGCAATAATATACACAATAATAACTATAATAAGTGTTACAATCTGATAAAGTTACAATAGCATAGGCAGTAGTAATTTTGAAATAACTGGACATTTAAATTGGAAAAACAAGAACAGCCGAATCAGGTCATGTCGATAGAATAGAAGGGTGGGGGTCCAAGGGTAAGAAGGGCAGCTGGAGGGGTGGGAGTGGGTGGGGTATGTAGGCTAAGATCATACAGGGGTAGATTAGGTAGGGACTGGGGTGGGGGAAGGAGGCTCGGGGAAGGTGGAGGCGCTACTGGGTGTCAGCGTAGCTCAGTTGGTAGCACATCTTCCTCTGGACCAGATGGTTGTGGGTTCTCGTCCCACACCGGGATTGGACTTGCACCTAAAAATCACTGGCATCCGAGTGCAGTATTGGGGGGTGCTGTACTGCTGGGGTGTGCTGTCCTTTGGATGAGATGTTAAACCGAGGTCCCTTCTGCCCATCCTGGTGTTGCCCTGGTGGGTGTCCAGGTGGAAGTAAAAGAACCCAGGGCACTCTTTGCAAAGAGTAGGGAACATTCCCGGTGTCCTGGCCAACATTCCCATTCCCATAAAACCGGTTCATGCAATTATCCAGGCTGTGTGTGGGTGATAATGTGTGATATGGCCGCCATCACACATTCATTTACTTCACTAGCAGTCTAGCATTGCTTGTAAAGCACTTTGCGATACACTGTGTATGAAAAGCGCTATACAAATGCTGATGATGATTCTTCTTCTACTGGGAGTTTTAGGAGGGGTATGGACTAAGGGTTGGAGGCAGCCTTAGCCATTAGTGGCACTGGAGTGAGAGTGATTTAAGAAAGAACAGTCACAGCTGCTAAGTGCGGTGAGGTGTCGACATAGTTCACACTTGAAAGGGCCCAATTTAGGCACTGCCAGGACTGCAGCAGAGAGATCATTCAGCCAGGGTGGGCACCATGCAAATGATCACTGTGCCTGTGATGTGCCGCAGAGAGGGACTTGAAGACTCTGTCGTGCCATTCCTCATGCTAAATATGGGTCGATGCTAGTTTAAGGAAATTCTGTATGATTGGGGGGTTTTGGCCAAGGCAGGTTTTTTTTGCTAAAAGGCAAGTCTGGTACTTCACCCTACCCATGAGATTCAACTGGTTTGCTTGCACGTGAAAGCAGATTTACTGTGTGTTGTTATTTTTTTTTTGTACTCACATGGATTGTTACTGTTTGTAGCTAACATTTTATTGTTTTATTTTTCTCTGATTCAAATTGTTGTTGCTGGGTATACTTTCTGCTGCATTATTACAGGGTGTGAATACAGGTGTGTGTGTGTACAGATTACTGCTGTAATCTTCTGATTCAAATTGTCTTTAGCAAGGTATATGTTCTGTTACTGCTTTATTTTTCTCTGTGGCAAAGTGTTTCTCACAAGGTATATCTTCTGTGAAATTATTACAGGTGGTGCTTTACAGGTTTTACAGTTTAATCTATCATTAGGATAAGCTTTCAGGGCTACTGTATTTGTTGCTGGATAATTGTTTCTGCTCTTACCTCCTTGTTTATTTAATCTGTGGTGGTTCTTTTTTGGCAGGGGAAGGGTCCAGCCACCCACCCCATCCTCAACCACCCCACACTACACTCCTTTTATAGGGTAGCACTGTTGTGACATTTCCTGTAGCAAAGCAGGAAGGGGTGGATCAGAGGGGTATGCACACAGTGACCTCATTTACAGGGGCACTAGTAATTTAACTTGTTATAACAAGTTATACAAAAACAAACAAAACAAAACACAAAACCAAACTTTTGCTTTCATTTTCTTCCTTGTAATTACTCTGACCAGGTTATAAACCCAGCAACTTATCTGGAATGGATATCATTAACTGCAGGTACTGCAGAAGGCTTTTCAGATGGGCAGTTTTACAGGATTTAGGACACTGTTCTACATGCTAGGCCATTGGAGATCTAAGGGCTCAGCTCCAGGCAGCATGAGCAGAGATTGCGCACCTCAAATTGCATATTCAAGAGGAAATATATTATAAGAACCGCCCACCATTTCCCCAACATCTAACAGAAGCACCTTGACCGCAGAGGGTAGTTGGTCCGGGAGGTTGGCAGGTGATTAGGAGGGGCAAATCGGGTGCCCTATCACTCAGTGCTCTCCAACATATCATCTCCACAAACCATATAAAAACTACAAACAGGTATCTGCCTCTATCTCCGAAATCAAACAAAGGGGTAGAGGACAATGCAGAGCAGGACACTGCAGCACAGTAGCTAGCACAACAAAACTCGCCCAAAACAGGAACCAAAACAAAAAAGGCAAAAAGGAAATCCAAAAAACTTCTGATCATCGGAGACTCCATGATTCGGGGAGCTGATACGTATCTCCAGCCAGGGGTAATGGTCAGATGTCTCCCAGGTACATTGGCATGGAGAGACACTGACCATATTGCTAAAATTGTTCAGGAAGCAGGAGAAAACAGTGATGTCCTGGTACACATAGGGACTAACTATCTCACCAGCCGGTCAGTTGTGGAGACCAAGGAACACCTGACAAGGTTGGGTAACAAACTATCATTCATTTTGTCTGGCATCTCCTTCTCTGAGATCCTGTCAGTCTTGGAGAGGGGGGCAGATGGACAGAAGGTCAGAGAAGGGAAGATAGGGGAGCTAAACATGTGGCTCAAGGGCTGGTGCCAGGAAAAAGGACACCAATTTGTAGGGAGCTTGCAACAGTTTTGGGAGTGAAAGTTCTTTAAATTTGATGGACTGCATCTGACTAAGGAGGGAGTCAGTGCATTGGGGTGGAAGTTTGACGTCTTTGCAGAATATTTAAACTAGCAAATGGGGAGAGGGGTGCAGCACCCCATACATCGAATGGGAAGAACACCACTCCCCCCACAGCTAGTGGTCAAACAGGAGTTCAGCATGTTTGTAGTTCATTTGCATCACCAGGTAAGGAAAAAGGTCTGGCTCCCCCTACGACGCACAGGGAAAATGCTAGACCTCACCCAACAACTAACAGACCGAAATCTGGCCAATGGAAAATCACTACACAAATGCTCACAGTCTGGGAAACAAGATCCCAGACCTGCAAACAATAATGACAGAGGCTAAACTGGACATAGTAGCCTTTAGCGAGACATGGTTTACCAGTAACCACACTTAGGAGACTTCAGTACCTCACTATGTACTATTCAGAAGAGATGGAGTGCAAAAAGGGTGGGGGGTGGAGTGGCCCTTCATGTCAATGAAAATATCAAAGCTACAGAAATTTAGACTACACATAAGGAGCCAGAAGAACTGTGGGTCACCCTGGAAACAGGAAATGGGACAGCCACAAGAACTGGGGTTGTCTACAGGCCTCCAGACCAGGGGGAGGACATAGACACATTACTGTTAGAAGATATACAAAACATGACAACTAAAGGGAAGGTTCTGATAATGGGAGACTTCAACATGCCAGATACAGATTGGTCAATACCAGCAGGAACATCTGCCAGAACTAGACACATGGTGGTTTCCCTGCAGGGGGAGGACCTCAAACAACTGTTACAACAACCCACAAGAGACAGGGCTATCCTAGATCTAGTACTGACTAACAGGGAAAGGATCACAGATCTCCAGGTAGAAGGTTACCTGGAGGCCAGTGACCATCACATGGTATGGTACAATTTGACCGCTAGAACTAAATCATCCCATTCCAAGGCAAAAATATGAGACTTCAGAGGAGCTGACTTTGATAAGATGGCCAACAGAGTTATGCTAGCCCTGGCAAAAAGAAATACAGGTGAGGGGGTACAGGCAAAGTGGGAAAGCATTAAAGATGCAATACTTGAAGCAACATCCCATTGTATTAGAAAGAAAAGTAAGTGCAAAAGAAGAAGGAAACCACTTTGGTTCTCAAAAACAGTAGCAGAAAAGGTCAGAGCCAAAATGCTGACCTTCAGGAAATATAACGGAACGCAGCAGGATGAACATAGGGAGGCATACCAAACTTCCCTAAGGGAAGCAGGGAAGGCAGTAAGGCAGGCAAAGGCCCAAACTGAGGAAACACTAGCACAAACGGTAAAAGAAGGTGACAAGACTTTCTATAGATACATTAGTGAAAGGAGAAAGTCCAGAGGGGGTATTGCTAAGATCAAAGGTGATAAGGGGGCATGTGAGGAGGAGGACCATGTAAAAGCATCTGTCCTAAATAAATACTTCTGCTCAGTATTTTCTGAAGAGAAGGTAGGGTAGGGCCCACAGCTCAGCACCATGGACACAGGGGAAGGGAGGGAGGTGTACTCAATTCCCTTCACAAAAGAAAGGGTCCTACAAGAGCTCAATAAGCTCAGGGTGGACAAGGCAATGGGACCTGATGGCATACATCCCAGGGTACTGAAGGAGCTAAGGGTGGAATTAGCAGAACCATTATCAGAACTGTTTAGTGAGTCTCTGAACACAGAAGAGGTCCCAGAAGACTGAAGAAGGGCTCATGTGATCCTGCTCCACAAGAGTGGTAGCAGGGGGCAGGCAGAGAACTACAGACCAGTCAGTCTTACCTCAGTAGTGGGCAAGATTATGGAAGCACTCCTTAAGGAAAGGATAGTGAAACACCTGGAATTCATAGGAGCACAGGATCCAAGACAGCATGGGTTTACAAAAGAAAGACCCTGTCAAACTAATCTCATAGATTTCTTTGACTGGGTAACCAGAGTGGTGGACCAAGGGGGAGCAGTTGATGTCGCCTACCTTGACTTCAGCAAAAGCTTTCAATACTGTTCCACATAGAAGATTGATTAATAAGCTGGGTAGGCTCGAGGTGGGTCAGAAGTTGGTCAACTGGGTGGCAAACTGGTTGATGGGCAGAAAATAGAGAGGGGTGGCAAACGGTATACAGTCAGAAGAGATGCAAGTCACGAGTGGGGTACCTCAGGGATCAGTCCTGGGGCCAGTCCTCTTCAATATCTTCATCAGTGACATTGCAGATGGACTGAGGGTAAGGTTTGTCTGTTTGCAGATGACACCAAGATCTGCAACAGAGTAGATGATCCAGATGGGGTGGGTAGAATGAGAAGCGATCTGGATAAACTAGCAAAATGGTTGGAAGAGTGGCAACTGGAGTTTAAAGCAAAGAAGTGCAAGATCATGCACATAGGGGAGAGAAACCCTGAAGCTACCTATAGGCTGGGAGGGGAGTTGCTGGCAGGCACAAGGGAAGAAAGAGACTTGGGCGTCATCATCACCGATGACCTAAAATCGTCCAAGCAGAACACTAAAGCAGTAGGTAAGGCTAGAGAGATTTTGGGGTGTATTAGCAGGGCTATCACAAGTCAGAAGAGGGAGGTAATAATCCCTCTTTACAAGACACTGGTTAGGCCCCATCTGGAGTACTGTGTGCAGTACTGGAGGCCACACCTTCACAAGGACATTAACCAAATTGAGGCAGTCCAGAGAAGGGCAACCAAAATGGTGCAGGGACTGCATCAGAAAACATTTGAGGACAGATTAACAGAGCTCAATATGTATACCCTAGAGCAAAGGCGGTGATATGATCGAAACATTCAAACACCTTAAGGGCATTAACAAGGTGAAAGAGTCTAACATGTTTCAATATAAGAAAAATAGCATGACAAGAGGACACAGCATAAGATTAGAGGAAGGCCAATTAAGGGGTAATGTGAGGAAGTTCTTTTTTACAGAAAGGGTGGTGGACGCATGGAAAGGCCTACCTCAGAAGTGGTGGATATGAATACAGTGCAGGGCTTCAAACAGGCATGGAACAGGCATAAGGGAGCAATATAGATGAGTATGAATAGATAGGCCATTGACAGAGCAAAGGCCAATGGCACATTCATAAGGTAGAAAAAGAAATGGGCAGAATGGATGGGCCTTACGGACCTTATCTGCTGTCAACTTCTATGTTTCTATGTTATATCGCCTAGGTTAGCTGCAGGTTCACCAGAGAGCTGCTACTAGCTCAGCAGGTTCTTCTGCACTCCTCCCTGCAGTCAGCAAAAAGTTACCAGAGCATTACAGACAGCTGCAGGGAACAATAGCAAGGCACAGCTCACTCACTGACCACCATAAAAAGACTTGTCCCAGTCTCTCAATGCATTTCAATAGGACAGCTGCAAAACACTTCCTGACTTTGATCACTAGAGAGCACATCACTGTGATCTCTATCACGCCCTGTCCCTTCCCCCACTGGCAAGCAGGCGCTTCTCCCACTTCGCCAAACTGTCCTCTAAATTCTGGCCTGGGGAACTCATTCCCTACCTCACCTCTTCTCTCTCTCTCTAGCCCTACCATGCCCTCCCACTCCCTCAGATCCTATCACATGCACACCTTGGTGATCCCCAGTCACCCTGCACTCATTGGTCAGTCTGTTTTTTCCCACCGCTTCCCTAAAATCTGGAACTCCCCCCTTCCTCAAATACATAACTCCTCCTCCACATACTCCATCAGCACTGCCCTACATAACTATCTCTCCTCTAACTGTTCCTGTTACAACCCTCCTTAACTTCCTTCTTTAATTCCAGTTCATGTTACTACCCTCCCTAACTTCCATCTATAATCCAGTTCCTGTTTCAATTACCACCTCGATCGTTTCCCTAAAATCTGAAATACCCTCCTCCTCCATTACTTCACTCCCCCTCCAACTCCCCCTGCATGGCCCTCATTACTGTCTCTCCTCTAACTGTTCCTGTTATAACTTCCTCCCTAACTTCCTTCCTAAATCCTGTCCCTATTTTAATTGCATCTCGGCAATCTCACCCTTCTCTCACCACCCCCCTTTCTCCCTTTCCTTCCAGTCCTACTGCCTTCCTTCTAAATATGCCTTCTGCCCCTTCCTGCTACCCCTCCCCCTTCCTTCCTCTCGCTCCACTAACTGGCTAGCCCCTAGTCCCCTTGCAGGGTTCACAGCATCCTGAGGAGGAACAGGTTTTGGCTGTCTACTTTTCCCTTTCCCTCTCCCTCTCCACCAAGCGGTTTGCTCCTGTTCCTCTTGCAGGGTTCACAGCATCCTGAGAGGGAACAGGTTTTGGCTGCCTATTTTTTCCTCCCTCTGAACTCCCAACTGTCTTCTGTAATCCTATTCTGATTTTAAATTTCCTTCTATGCAATTTCACCTTTCCCTCACTACTTCACATTTCCCCCCTTCATGCTGCCCACCTTCTAGTTCGCCTGTTGCCCCTTCCTTCTTTCTCTCTCCCTCACTTCCTCTCTCTCCTCTAATCTGGCCTACTCCTGTGTCCCCTTGTAGGGATTACAACATCCTGTAGAGTATAGACTGATCGCCTCTTCCCCCCTCCAACTGGCCAGCTCCGCACCTCCTTTGTAGGGTTCACAACATCCCCAGTTTTTCTCAGCAATTTATAGCACTTGCCTACCATTCCCCCTCCCTTGCAATTAGATTTACCTTTGAGCCATTTAGCACTTGTAACCTTTTTGAACTAATTGCACCCTGTTGTACTGTACTTCATCGTCCTGTCTGTACTATTTATGCAATAAGGCACAACAGGGTGTGGGTTATTGGGGGTATACCCACGCCTTGTGTGGTGTGTCATGAGGTGCAGCCAAGTGACTTAACCACACAAGAAGTGGATAAATCCCCAATAACTCACACCCTGGAGTGCCTTATTGTGAGTATACAATGGACCCATGCATATAATGTGTTTAATTATGTTATTTTATAAATGCCTTTTCTCAGCCGTGGGTAATGCAGGATTTACCCACGGTCCTGTGACATGTTTTGACCAATGAGGTTACAAGATTTTCACACACCATTGTATAATTGCATTTAGTCTGACTGTCCAGTTACTCTTAGCTGCTGTATTGCATCTTACTTCCTTAACTAGAATGCCTTGTCCTCGTCCCCTTCTTCCCTTCCCCCTGCATACTGACTAATTTCTAATAATTATGCTATCTACCTGCTAACTGTCTGTTTACCAAATACAACAGTCAGTTTCTGTATTATTGTATGTAACTGTTTACTACTGCTCACTATTTGTATACCAAATGTAATCAGTTTTCCATCTTCTTTGTACCCCCCCCCCCAGGTCGTACCATGAGATGAGCAACTTGTTGCTCAGCATGCCTTCCTGGTGAAACATTTCAATAAATAAATAAATAAACAATAAGAAATGGTCAACTATGCAGGCCAGCCCGGTAAACAGTAAGTGCCCTGCCCCTCCCCACTCCTCTCCACCCCCACAGGCCCAGGCAATCCTCGGACCCCCACAAGTACAAAATTCGCATTTTCAGGATGATTTCCCCCATTGCATACCTAAGCATGCTGCATGCTTTTAACATAAAAGCTGATTCTGGGAAAGGAGGTGGGTTTTACATAAGAACATCCAGTGCCATTGCTACAGTCCGTCATGCTGTCAACTGTTTCAGACATGGGGCCGGGGACTCTCCATCGAAAATACTTTATGCTGATTGGATCAACTCAGATTAAGAACATGGATAATGACTGACAAACAATTTGACATCAGAACCTTGAAAATTAATTTTTAAACCTTAACATATGGTTATATAATTTAACGTTTTCAGGTCAGCAGATCATTGGCAATTATCCTGAGACTGAATTTTGCAACACCCATTTGTATCCCTGGACTTTGCTTCAAGCATATCTTTATTTTATTATGGGTTGTGTAACATGCTCAGAATCTCCTGCTTTGTGGATGGTCTCTAGCACCACAGATGGTTTTTGTTTCCCTTCCTTTTAGCAGCTATATAGTGTGCCTGGTGTTACTTGCCACATATTGTGCTGATGCAGCACAGTTTCAGCCTGCAGAGTTAGAGACCATGGCACCAGCATCTGAAACAATATTGAATCCTTGAGCATGCTGTACTTACATGGGAGGGTTAATTTGGGGTAAAAACATAGTTCACAACCAGTACCTTCAGCATGTGTTCTACCTTATATACAGTAAGTACAATGTACTACAGGCCTACATACATTTATTGAAGATACCAAATATCAGCATATGTTTTATGTATGTTTATATCTGCGGTTCTGGCATCTTTTGTAGATAGAAGTGCTTTTTCAAGTTATTTGGGTGAGAGTTCTGGCACACAAAGGACTTGAGAAGGCACTCTTCTAACCACAAGTGATGTTGTCTATATATAAATGTATTATAAGCCATAATAATAAATGTATTATAAACCATAATAATAAATGTTTTATAAACCATAATAACGATTTGGATTTCTTAAAAATGGAACTGAAATTTAAAATCAAAATGTTTTACTTCACAGAAAATAAGAGATGCACCTTTGTGGGAAAGGGACTATGCCAAATGAGCTTAGAACTTCAGAACTTTGGAACTGTTTGCATGAGGGATCCTCCTCTGATAATAAGTGTGCCTAGAATGTTTAGTAATAAACTATCCTGATTGGCTAATAATGAAGTCATAATTTATAATGCACATCTTTGACCATTAGCACTAGGGTTGTGAGGATGACATCTGTTCCATTTTTTTCCATATAGATTTTTTCTCCCGTGCATCTCGGCAGGCTGCTTCCGCCCTGTCCCTGTCTCTTCTATCTGGCTACCAGCACTCTAGTCTGCCAAGCCCCATTCCCACATGGATTGCCCCCATAACAGAACAGGGAAGGGGAAGGGGAAGGTCATCCTCACCCCACCTGGAGATCCTGCGTCCAGTTTGGGGGTCCAGCGAACCAGTAGTAGAGCAGGATGGAGGCAGACAGGCAAGGCTTCATAAGGCCTGAGACTGGCATTTTCCTCTGATTTTTTTCCCCTGCTGTGGTGGTCATAAGCCTGTGTGCATGGAGGTGTACGTGCACTACACAACTGCAGCCCTGCTCCTGCACTGCTCTAGACTATGGTACTGCCACTCGACTTCCACCAGCTGGCAGCCAAGGAGCTCTACAGTGTGTCCCCACTACCCGGGGGGAGGAGAGAAGTCCAATGGATGCTTGATCACCTCCCTTCATGCTGACTCCCGGCAACCTGTGCTCATTCCTGAACATGGGTTGCTGGTATGGCAGGAGGCAAGACATTGAATGCCTCAGCCCTCCATGTCACCTGGCTTATCTGTTCCATTTTTGATCCTTTGGATACTGTTAAAAATCCACAGATCCTGAGTGGATAATCCATTATCCAGCCTGAATGGATTGCATTCATTCAGATGGGGCACTATCCAAGTTTTGGGATAACCTGGCTGATCAGATAATGTGCTGGTAGCACAGCCCTAATTAGAGCTCTGGTGGAAGCTGATATGAGGGCACCCACCAGTGCCTCAGGGCCTTCTATGGAAAAGGCAGTGTTCCTGCAAAAATAATGACATATGGGTAGGTCTACAAATACCTGACCTACAGTATCTTGTATGACTGACCAGGGTCAATGGATGAAAACAGGTCTGTTCCAGGAAAAAGAAACAGGAGACTTGGCATTCAAGACAATCAAACCAAGGACCTACAAGAGGAAGTCAGGAAAGTAATTTTTCCTGCAGAAGCTACAGTATTTTAAATATCGGTTCCTAATTTGTTTGTTTGTTTTTTATTTAAACTGGTGAGTCCATGAGCCAATTGCCCGTTTTCATGGTTGACCAGTATACATAAAAAAAATACATGTACATAAAATATTACAACAAACTTATGACATGGGATTACAAAACAAGCACACACAGTACATTTAGTTTAGGCATTTACACTTACTTACATCCAATAAATACTTTTTTAACTTCATCCTAAAAGTCAATAATGAATTATTTAAACAGTCAAAAAAAGTTGGTAAAGAATTGAAAAAATGAGGTAGTGTATACAAAAGTGACTTGTGGCCCATTATTGTCTTCATCCATGGAATGACAAAAAATGCCTTCTCAGATAACCTAGTCGAGATAGAAGTAAGATGCCTACAAAATAGTGTGGATAAACTGGTGGGAAACTTATTCATGAGTCACTTTCTTGGCAAGGAGTCCTATCTGAAATTTGTATCGATAATCAAGGGGCAGAAACCCAGCTGTACTTAACAAACTGCAATCGTGCATCCTAACTGACATCTGCATGGAAAATCTAGCTATTTGATTCAGAAGTACACTAACTTTTGATAGAAGCCCCACCCCAGCTGAGTAATAAAAAAGCAAATCATAGTCAATAAGTGGCAATAGGAAGCTTTGAGCAAGGAGCTTCCTAATGGTAGGAACCAAGAGTGGATTTAATCTAAAAAGAGCCCATAATCTTTGATGAATAACTTTAGTCACATTGGAAATGTGAAGCTCAAAAGTAAAGCCTTCCTCTATTACTAATCTAAGATATTTAAATTGTTGTACCTGCTCGATTTCTGCTCCCATTTCTGTATGTAAGGATAGTGTAATATCATCCTTGGCTCTTCTTCTAGTACAGTATTATGAATAACCATGGATTTTCTTTTCATTTAGTACTAGCCTGTTCCTTATAAACCAATCATGGGCAGCTAAAAACTCACGGGATAGATTTTCCTGTACTATATTAAGGTCCGATCTGCTCATGAGGATCACGGCATCATCTGCATAAAGTCAAATCTGTGAATTAATAGAAACCAAGGGAAGAGTATTCAAATAGAGACTAAAGAGGAAAGGGTCCAGAATAGACTCTTCAGGAACACCGAGTGTAATAGAGGCAGGGGGAGAATATTGACCATTCATTTTTGTTACCTGTGAACAGAGGCCCAGATAACTCCTTAACCATCCCTAAAACTGCCTTCCTTCCTCAGAGAGGGGGTTGCTGTGGGTCACTACCTGACTGCCACCTGGAGGTGTCTGGCTGGTAACACAAGCAAACCACACATGCAGGGAAGGAACCCCACATTCAGGGTGCCGGGCAGGTCTCCATGGAGACAGAGCACACAAATTGTGCCCATTGCACGTCCTGTGGACCAGGGTAGAAATTCAGAGGAAAAACACCCCTGGCTGAAAAATGATGACTGACCCTTCACAGGCCCTGCACCAGTGACGAGGCACAACCCACCCCACCCCCACAATTCTGTGCCAGAGGACTATGGAGAAAGGTAAACCCTGAAGAAGCCGGGTGACCGGGCTGGTGGGGTGCATCAAGAGTGGGTCAGCCAGGGGCTCCTAGGAGTATACAACCTCTACAGAAAAAAAAAATTAATGTTCTACACCATTGTTTGCAGACTTAATCAATAGGCATGGAGGTGGTGCTGCAGGGATGACACATAAAGTTGCATGTGTATCAATGTTCTGCTGGATTTATCCTTTAAGTCAATTTAAATGTACTTAACTTTAATTTTAACTATGTCCTCCAAAATGTCCTTAATAGGCCAGAAAGCTACAAAAAGCAAAACTGGAAAGAAAAAAAACAGGAACACTAAATACAATCAACAAATTCCTCTGCATTCTCACAGCAGAGCAGTGCCTTACTTTTGAGCCAGAGGGTGAGTCCTTTTTCGGGCTGCAGTGGGTAGAGCCCTGCAGTCCTATTGCTTTCAGAACAAACTCTAGCCAGAGCCAATACAGCTATGGCAAGCTTGCAGAAGCTCTCAATTATGAGCACCATAAACACCTCCGAATGCCATCTCTAAGATGGCATTTGCAATGGCACTGCGCATACGTGGCACTCGCACATGAGCTGCTGTGTGGAATAGTGTAATGCCATTCCTAAGATGGCGGTGCCAGTGGAACTGCACATGCGCACAGTTCTTTTGATGGCATGCAGACAAAGTGGCTGAAATAGTGCTGCTACAGCTTTGAAAGTGGGCGACCGTGGTGGATTGTTTTCAACTTTGTTGGAGTTTCAGAAGGATACTTTAGAAACTCCAACAAGAAGTGTTCCACGATCACATGTTTTCAGAGTGAGCAATTGCAACATGGCAGCAGGCTCCAACAACAGCCGTAAAAAGGGGACTCTGCATTCTTTCCTTCCTAACAACAGTTGCATTGCAGATCCCTACACAGTCTGTGAAACCCTCCACTGTGTCAATGCAGTCTTTTCATAGGCACTGTTTTTTGTTATATGGGATGGGGTTGGGGGCCAGTGTAGTTTGATATTACACTGACTCACATTACTAAGATTCCTGGCTTTCTTTCATCCTTAGATGTCTGCATCAGCGGGTGGTAGTGGGGTGGGGCCTGGGCTGCTTTATTGTGAAATTACTCACCTTACAGACATTCCCAGCTTTCTTACATCTTTGATGTCAAGTGTGTGCGTGTGTGTGTGTGTGTGTGTGTTTGGGGGGGGTAATAACTATCTGATTTCAGTTTGGAAGGGTGAAGAAGTCTGGTGCTATTATTATTTGTACTTGTAATATGATATATGGTTGCACTGTCTCAATACTTTGCATTTATATATAAGTAAAAACTTATACATGAAAGGTTTTAAAAAAAGAGCCGTTCCAAACATTGACTTGGTGCTAGATTCTATCACTGCTAAAAACTCTCATACTGTAGAGAAGCAGAAGTATGCATTTTCTTTATCCTTTTTATCCTGGAGCATAACATGTTTATTAAATAGTTCCTACATCTGGAAGAATGGGAATGGTCCTAGTTAGCTTTAGCTTACAAACATTCAACACCAGATGCCATGGACCTGAATTATTTTAGAATTCTTGCATCATTTATAAAGACAAAAGTAAAATCTGTTTCACAAAATCAAGTTTATTTTTGAAGTTTTATTGCAATTGTTGTTACTTATTTTCCTATTTTCAGTAGGAGTAAGGATTATTTTTAATGTTAATTACATTTGGCAGAACTTTAAAGATACTTTAGAACACAGCAGGTGGTATTTTCAGAAGTTAAAAAAATGATAGTCGTGTCAAGACACCTACATTTGCATCATGCAGATGCAGCATAGAATTGCACCATTTTTTCATAGCTGCATCAAAACAACACTTATACTTGCATCATAATTGTAGCATATTTGCAATATATTTGTGGGATGCATCACTATTGCATCACGTCTGTGTCACTTTTTGCATCACTAATCTATAGTAGATGCAAGTGCAGGGGCAGCAGATTGTGGTGCATCCATCTTCTGATACTAGTGCCCCCTTCAGATGCAGACACAGCTGTGATCTGTGATACAAAAGTGATGCAACTTGCTGCTGTGTCTGCAGCAAATCTTTGAAAATACATGCCTGTATATTTACATCCCTCCATCTCTCATAAACTCAAAACAGTCAACTACAGATAACGAGTCCAGAATGCAGCACATACCTTGCAATACAGATTTGCAACAGATAGAGGAAAATAAGATAAGGGCCCATGTCTTGCAGCATCTTCTTTTTCCTCCTGATATTCAAGATTAGGAGAATTACAGCACAGAAGATGCTCCGCTCATATCCAGTTCCACCTGTTAACTGAAAACCACTGACTGCTGCCCATATATACACATGTGTGTGTGCTATTAATCTCGCCTTTTCTGAAAAATTATACCTTTACCAGCTGCCTTACAATGAGGAGGAAAGGAAGGAAGCAAGGAAATTCATGCTGCTGACTCCATTTTTTTGAAACATTACACCTGTACTATCTGCCTTAAGATGTTTAAACAAATTTCCTAATAATTTTAAAGATGAAGCACCTTAGTATCTAAACTGGAAAATTAGGTGTTTCTTTACAGATGCCCCTTCTATGAAAGACATTCCCATCATGACAATAACAGTTTAAAATTTCCTCTCTGGATAAAATATGCATCTTGCCAGGGCTGTGAAGATGATTGTGTGGCAGCAGGGTAAATCATATGAGGAGAGACTGAGGGTCCTAAATATCTATTCCCTGGAGGACAGAAGGGAGAGGTGAGATATGATTGAGATCAAGTACTTGAAAGAAATTAATAAAGTGAACAGGGAGGGTATATTCATGCTCAGCTGCAGCAAACCCCCAAAGGGCACAGCCTAAAGCTGCGGGGTGGGGGGTTAATAGAGAGGTTAGCAGACAGTTCTTCAGAGAAAGGGTGGTGAGCAAATGGAATTTGCTGCCAGAAGAGGTGATCTCAGTGAGGACAGTGGACAGCTTCAAGAGAGACTACAGATAGATACAGGGGGAAGATAAAGATAACGGAAGAAGGGGAGGAAGGTAGTGGAAAGGTAGGGAAGGGGGAGAAGGAACACCAGCCTGAGCTAAGAACCCTGGGCAACAAGAAGACTAGATAGACCAAAAAGCCTAATTCTGTTGGCTTCTTCTTATGAGATTGCAGCCTTAAGTAAAAATGTTAATTCTTTCAGAAAACAGCCTACTATTCTGTGTGATAATCTATTCTTTTAACTATATAATATGAATAGATAAGAGATTATACCTTATAGCTGCTGTTTCAAATATTTTCTTGGTTGCTAATCAATACAAACCATAATCCTGTATGACCCTACAAGGGGCACAATAAATGCTTTTGTTTATTGCACTGTCATATTTATTCTGATTCTTTTTGAACTAGTTAAATTTTTAAAGTAAACAATCAATCAATCAAACTTTATTTAACCAGGCGTAAACACTGTTGAGCAAGCTAATTTTCAAGGTGGTCCTGGACATTACTACAGATCACAGGCAACAATAGATTGACAAAGGAGAGACAAAGTACATATGGAGGAATATTGAGGCCTATACATATACCTATAAATACATAGCTAACTTAGGTATTGCAGTTGCAGGGTCATTATTAGTAGGCCCATATATACATGGCTAACATAGGTAAGACAGTTACAAGGTCAAAACTAATAGACTCGAGAGGTAGAGATTTAATACTTAGGTGGTCATCAAAGATAAGGCGGTTATTATCTTATAAGAGGGAATATGTAGGGAAAAGGAGGAGAATGCATATGAGGTGAGGGGCGGAGGGAAGGGAAGGGGGAAGGGGAGAGAGACTAATAAGTGCTGGCTGCTCCCTGATAGGGATGAGAAATTGAATGGATTGCAGTAATTTCAGCTATGTTGATGAAACTAGGGGCTAGAGTTACAAGGTCACTTGAAGCAGCTGCAGGTTTCCTTAAGGTATTCAGCTATTAGTGCTTTGAACATGAACGGTCCTGGAAGGGATACGAGTTTAAGTGAGTTTTGCATAGTGTTCCATAAGGTCAGGAAGGAGAAGTTGATTACAGCCACGCCATAGGTTGTTTTAACTCTGGGTCTCTGGAAGCAGAGTAGGGAGAAGCGTCTCAACCCATAAGAACCCTTGGCACATTCAAAGAAGCTTAAAATGTAAGCAGGGAGTTTGCCAGACCAGGCTCTGAAGAACCGAAGAAGAGCATTCCTTTTCCTCCTTGTTGAGAGAGAGGACCACCCCATCTCTTGGTACAGTATGCAATGGTGGGTATGAGAGGGCAGGTTTAGGATGAACCTTATGGCCTGGTGGTAGAATGTGTTGAGTTTGCTGAGCACAGTTGAGGGGCAATGGTTGTAGAGAAAGTTTGCATGATCCAGTAAAGGTAGGAAGGTAGATTGCACAAGTCTCTTTCTAACTTCTTTGGTAAGTAGGTACTTAATGCAGTAGAACACGTCCAACCACTGCCTTAGTTTTTTCGAGACCTCATTTAGATGGCACAGGAAGTTAAGCTTGTTGTCCAATCAGAATCCTAGATATTTGAAAGTATTTGCTATTTCAAGCGGTTCACCCATTAGTGTTAGCATCATGTGCTTGTGTGTTGCTCCTGGGGCTGCCTTAGGTGAGAGGATCATGGCTTTGTTTTTTTTATTTGCATTGAGTAGGAGCTTATATTTGATAAGGTTATGTTGGAGGGAGATGAAATCTTGTTGTAGGTCCTGATGGGCTGAGTCCAAGGATGAGTTTGAGGTGTGGAGGACAGTGTCATCTGCAACATTAGCTGTATGCAGCTGTGCATCAAGGTTGTTGATATAAATTGCAAATAAGATAGGACCCAAGATGAAGCCTTGGGGGACACCTCATGGGAGTGATTTTAATGGGGATAATTTACCTGAAGCTTTAACTTGTTGTAATCTGTTGGGAAGATAGCGGGTGAACCATTTAATGGCAGTCTTATCGAGGCCGATAGTGCACAGTGCGTTAAGCATAATATTGTGGTCCACAGTATCGAATGCCTTACTAAGGTCAAGAAAAAGGGCACACACACATTTTTTGGAATCCAGGGCAATTTGCCAGTTAGTGGTTACTTTTGCAATGGCAGATACTGTGCTATGTTTGGCTCTAAAGCCGGAATGTGCAGGATTTAGCAGTTTCTGTGACTCCAGGTACTCTCTAATTTGGGTGTTGGTGATTTTTTCCAGTAGTTTTGATAGGGTAGATAGTACGGAAATAGGTCTGTAATTGTTCAGGTCACTCTGATCCCCAGATCTGAACAAGGGAATGCTATGTGCAGTTTTCCTAAGCATAGGTAGCTCACCCAACTTCAGGGAGGAGTTGAATAAGTGGGTGATGGGGGCCGTAAGGTAGCAATGGCCCAATTTTAGGAAGTAGAGTTCAATATTGTCAGCCTCAGCACTCTTTTTAGTATCCAATGACAATAGGAGGTCTTCTACTTGTTTAAACATGACTGTATGGAAGCTAAAGCAGGGGAGATGAGATTGGTTGAGATTGAAGTTAGCATTGGAGACAGCAGAGGGTTCCCATGGCACGCTGATTTTGTTGATAGGCGAGGCATCAAAGACCAACCCAGCTGGTGCAAAGTGGTCATTCAGTCGGTCTAATATTGCAGACCTGTCTGTGATTGTAGACCCATTGGACACAATTTTGTGTGGAAGGGAGGCGTCAGTAGTATGTCCTTCAGCTTCTTTGAGAATGCTCCAAAATTTAGCGGCATCATTTTTGTTGTCTTCCAGTGCAACCTGGAAGTATTTAGATTTTTCAGATCTAATTAATTTAGTGCAGGCATTCCTAGAGGTACGGAATGCTATCCAGTCGGCCTCCAGTTGGAATTTCCTCTCCCTTTTCCACTAACAGTCTCTATCCTTAAGAGCTTTCTTCAGGATAGGAGAGAACCAGCCAGGAGGTTGTTTTTTTAGTCTTGATCAACTTTAGGGGGGCATGTTTGTCTATTAGGTCCTTTGAAAGGCTGTGGAAGATATTAAATGCCTCAGTGAATGAGGGGGCTAGGTGAAAGTCCTGCCATTTGATGTTACCCAGGTCTCTCAGGAAGGCATTATGGCAAAACCTTTTCAGACATCTTTTCAGATTGAATTTGGTGGCAGACTTTAATTGGGGCAAATGTCTGATGCAGGCAGTGGCACAGTGATCATTTAGATCATTAAAGAAGACTCCAGTGTGCGAGAAATTATGGGATTTGTTGACTAACGTGAGATCTAGTAGGGTGCATCGCTCAGGGTTTTTCTATTAGGTCTGGTGACTTCAGGTGTTATTTGTGTCAGCCCACTTGTATCACAGAAGTCCTTGAGTTTCTTAGAGCTCTCGTCATTTCAGTTTTGGTTGCAGTCCCCCATTATGATACATTCGGTGTTGGATAAGTCGATTAGGCTATGGAGATGCGGTAGGAGGGCAAAGCCACCAGATGGCGGGTAGTAGCATGCAGCAATAAGGAGAGCCTTTTCATTGGAGAGGGCTAACTTTAGTGCCAGGCATTCAAATTATTTTGCCTGAGAGGTGTAGTCAACAATTGTGACAGAGAATTTACTCTTGACATATATTACGCACCCTCCCCCTGGTTGGTTTGTCGCATCAGTTGGTGCTGTAACTCGGTAGATTGATAACTTTGTGAGGGGTTGATGGCATTAGCCAAGATTCCGATATCATAAAGAAATCAGGAGATGCATGTAGAGTCCAGGTCTGAATCAGGTCAAATTTCTTGAGGAGACTACAAACATTCATATGGAGGAAGCGGATACCTTTGTATTGTGGGAGGTTTGCAGGGGTGCTTAGAGAAGCAGGTGGCCCTGGGTTAAGTTCTACATTTCCAGAGCAGAGTAAGAGAAGCAGTAATAGCTTCTTGAGATAGTGTCTTAGCCTGCTGAGTAGCCGCTTGTTTCTTTGGCTGGTCCGGCTACGCTTGGTGGAGGGTGCTTAAGGGCTAACAGCATACTTGATTAGGGATACTGCGTAGATAATAGTTCTAGCCGACAGTTTCAGGGGCACTCTCACGTATTCTCTGGTCAGTGCTTGATGTGAGGATAGGCGCGGCCATAAGGAAGTCGTCCCCTCTGTGTATTGCCATCGTTTATTAGAAGTGGGCAGAACTTGGTGATCATCAGGGGATGCACTTTGGCCAGGGTGCAAGTTGGTGACCGGGATTCTGACTGGTGCATAGGTTAGAAGGAGGGGGCAGCTCAGCAGAATAGTTCCCATGCGTGGCTTTATTATTAGTGAATTAACAGCTAGTAGCAGTAGCATTGTGCCGGGACAGGTAAGACCAGAGAGATGGTGACTGTTTTAAGGGGCAGAGTTAGCTGGTGATGGAGGCTAGGAGATGGGTGTGGTTGGGTGTGGTTAACAGTATTCAGTGCAATAGGAATAGGAGGGGTTAGTCTAGCTCCCAGGGGAAGAGCATTTAATAGAGGCTGGGGTCGGGGCGGGTGGTGTGGGAAGAAAATTCAGGGACAAATGAGCAGACAGCACAGCAAGAGACAGATTAAAGCAGATAAAGGAAGCAGTTGGTTTGGATGCCAAGTCTGGTTCCCGAGACAGAAACGTTTCACAAGAGGCTGTAATCACTTTCAATAGTAGGTAAATAAACAATAGATACTCTCAGAACTCAATTCCATTCTCATGTCCATAAGTTTGTTTAATAGAGATTTTCCTTTGTGAGTGCTCAGGACTTGTGTCTGAAGGGAAAGCCCAGAGGCCTAGTGCTAATCATGTGAGCCCATAGCATAGTGGTTAGAGCAGAGGCCAGGGGCATGGGTTCAAGTCCCAGTAGGTCACACTTTTCCTTTCCCTTTTCCATCATGATTTAAAATTGCCTCGCAGTGGTTTACTCTATTGAGAAAGTTATCCGGTTATCTCTTTGTCAAGGAAGGTATTGAACAAAGTAAACAAAAAGTCCTGAGGGTCCCAATCAGGGGTACCAGGTCAAAACAGTTCACCAGAAAGAGTGCTGCAACAATCGCACTATACAATGCATGAAAGGATTTAGAGTGACTGGGGTATAACAACGGTAGGGAATTACCACTACCCCTGCCGCACTATGGAGAAACAAGGCAATTTCAAGATACCATGTGCTGGGAAGCCTGGCCGAGCCACTCCTGTGGTGGCATGACTAGGGCACCAGCACACGGCCCACCAGGAGACCTAGAATCGTGGTTTGATTCCAATTAGGTCCCCTGCTACAAGATTTTTTTTTTTTTTAAATAGCAACTTTATCCCCTCCTGATTTTCTCTCCATCATCGAAGTCCAGGACTCCCCAGAGTTGATTGATTTAAGTCTGGAGGTGTGGGGGGTGATGAAGCCTCCCACAGAAACAAAGATCTCCCATAGTTTTCTATGGGGATGCACTCTTGCTGTCATGTGCTGTTGTACCGAAGCTGCTGTTTTGCTTGCAGCGTTTATTGCCGCGCAGTTTTTGCTTGCAGCATTGTAACCCCGTCCCCAATTAGGCACAGAAAAATCCTTGCAGCAAACCCTGGCTGCAGTGATTTTTGTGATGAGGACAATCAAAGATGAAGACTGTATATTAAGACATATAAAATGGGTAGAGAATTTTCTGCACACTGATTGGCCAAAAAGATTTCAAAGTCATACAGTTTAGGAAAAGAAAAACATGGCTTTGCATATCTTCTGACAACCAGGATACAGCATGCTCATGTATCAATACCTGCCAGAAACATTTTGAAAACAAATAGTGGCAACCATCTTAGTTATTTATTGCCCTCCACACCCCAAATGGGGGTTTACCTTGTCTCCCCTTCTTCCGTCTGCCTTCTGGTGCTTCTGTATCCCCCTTGCTGTCCCCCAATATTGCCCCATTCTTCACCGCCTTGTACCGAGGACCCATGTGCCCAGAGGGGCCTCCAGACAGCCTTTATTCAATTTTGCTCTCTAAAGGGCTTTTGGAGCTTAGCAGAGCCACCGGCTTTATTCTATACTCTTCTCAGCCGGGCGTGCAAACTCGCCAGCATGCATGTAAGTGTGTGTTCCATGTTCCACCACAATTGTAGTCAATGAATGGCTTCTGGTGGTCCCACGGGCTGGCTGGCTGGGTGGTACCAGTGACCCAAGCGAGGCCAAGAGAGCCCACAATATATTTTAAGTAAGGAGCGCCATGAAGTGCTAGAAACCAAGGTTCATATATATTAAAAAGGAGCCCTCCTGAATATTAATGACAAGCCTGCCTGCTGCCTAGGGGTACTGTGTTTTGGCAGCTGCAACAGGTTGTGGACTGAAAATAATTATAAAATAAGGGCAGCAATCGACAAACTGCATAAGGGGCTATTAAACAAGGGGGTGTTCATAAATAAAAAGTAAGGATACTGGCTGCTCCAGACTGCCAAAATGGGGATTCTGAAGAGCTGCCTGTCTTCTGCCTAGGGACACTCTGTTATGGCAGCAGTGACAGGCTAAGGACTGCAAGCACACATTAATGAGCAGCAACCTTAGTGAGGGCACAGTAACAGCAATGGAACAGTGGGGCACAAATTAAATAAATGTGTTTTTCTGGCTGCACCAGAACTTTGTTGTGGGACTGGGTTAAAACTGCAAGGGGACTGTGTGTTTGAACTGCAATACTTTGCAGTCAGCAGCCAATTGGAAAGCCAGGATTTCAGAGCAAGGACTGTTGGGACAATGCCAGAGGCTTATGAGACTTTACAAAAGGCTTGTGGGAAAGCGTAGGGACTAAATTTAGGCAACAAAACAGGGAGTATCAAAGGAGGCTATTGAATATTCATTTTGGGGATTGAAAAGGGGATTTAGCCTGTCACTTTCGGACACACAAGTGGACTCAGCCAATCGGGAGCCCAAGAAGGACTCCATAAAACTCAGGGATTTTTAAACTGAGCTGAGTTCCAGTGTGAGACCCTCCACGGGGGGCCCAGTTAGAAAAAATGGGCCTAGTTCAATTTAATGTGAGCTCCTCCACAGGGGGGAGGGCTTCTATCACTGCCACAGAGAAAGAGTGGAAGCCAACAGCAAAAGTCATCAACCTGTGGGTTGTCAGAAATTGTCCTCCAGGACTGAAATCTGCCTTTCCACGTTTAGGGGAAAATGTGGACAAAATCTGAACTTTCAGCTATGAGAGAACTGCACGCATATTCTGCCTCAGCAGTGAGAGTACTAAAGAAACGTGTATTTTCCAGAAAAGGAAAGCGTCGAATTGAGTGAGTAACCATCTGCTTTCATTGCCATGACATTTTCCAGTAAACCATGGTACACCTCTGAGAAACTGAGATCCTGCTTGGAGCCAAGAAGCCCAGGAAGCCCAGAAGTGCTCATCATTTGTCTGTACCCTGTGTTAACTAAAGCTCAAGAGAGGGTGGTCTTCTGCTAAAAAGTGACCAAGAAAGGGTCCAGTATTTGTATGTGCTGAATGAGACTGTTAATAGTACCTACAGGACTGGGGGGAGGTTCCCTAGCCACATGGAACTGTCCTAACAGTGCCTGGGAGGCCAGTGAAAGCCTTGAATGTCCAAGTTGGAGTGGTTAATGTCAGCAAAGCTACAAGGGACTGGGATGACTGTGTATTAAGCTTAAGAGAAGCTGCATGAGACCAGTTGTATTATAAAGTAAAGCTATCAAGTGGTAGAGAGCCAAGCCTTAAGCTCTGTCTGATGATGTTAATGATTCAAGTTACATTGCATGGACTGTGAGAGTCTGGGTCATCCTAGCCTTAGGGAAGAACTACCCTTCAGTTAAAACTTGTCTGCAAACCTGAGAGGACCATGGTGGCCACGCTGGCACATGGTTGAAGTGACTGGGACCATTTAAAGTAAATATAAATGTGCTAACATAAATGTGCTGAATGCAATGAATGTGCTTTAGACTGGCCTGGGAGACACCATGGTAGTGTGCCACCACTCAAGTCACTGCCATACGTGCTTCCCCTGAGGGGTATAGCCCAGACATGGGGTCTGAAGCGTGCCGGCCCTGGTCCAAACCTGGTCTGTACCAGAAGATGATTTCTGCCTATGAAGATGGGCACTCCAAAAGAAGCTTGAGACACTTTCCACCTGCAAAAAGCTGTATGATCCTGCAGTCAGTAAGGAGGTTCCTGGCTGTAAGCCTTTGTCCAGCTTCTCGGCATCCAGAGGCAGAGACCACATTCTGCAACTACCTTGTATAGCCTCATTTCAACTATGCTAATGAGGACTTCAAAACAGTGAGTATGCAGAGACACCTCTGCCACCCTGTGAGAAACTGTAAATAGTTTAAACCAAGTTTTTCTATGTGTGTCAGGAGAAAATATCCAAGTTTAAAGTCTATTTTCCACAATCAGCTAAGATCAGATAAAGATAATCAAAAGAAATCATGCTTACTTGATTTTTTCCTCCAAGGGCCCCAATCAGCCAGCCATCACAGCTGCACCGCATAACAAGCCTGCACCTTAAAACTCTAGTACTGGGTAACAAGATAAAAGGTTTTTAGTGCTGCAGGGTCCTAAGGCAATTTGGTGAATGGTATTGTGTGTGCATCTAATATAATATTTTCTGCCATCAAATGCAACTAGCTAGATAGTCAGATCAGATATGCTAACTACCTCAGAAGGTTGATGGGTGGCCACTGCAATTGTTTGCCTTTAAATGCAAAATGATCATCTTGATTCTAATTAAAGACAGGGGTAGTGTAGCCCTCGGATACACGGAGCAAGGATTACAGTTAAGTAAAAAATAAACCCAAGTAGGCTTTCATGTGAAGATTTTAGCATGAGGCAGACTCAGAGGGAGTCACGTCCTCCGGGTTTGAATGATCTCTGTGGGTGACCATGATGCCTGATATGTTGATAGCTGGGAAGGATTAAAAGGAGGATCAGATGAGTTTGAGTGGAGCTCGGGGTGCTGAGCCTGTCCTGAGGAGGTAACCACCAAGGCTGCATGACCTCTGGCATCCTGAGTGATGCTCTGGGGGTGGGACCCAGTTTTAAGTATAGGCTAGGCCAGACACATGACTGCACAAGTACACTTCTGCAGGCCATTACCCGACCACTACATAGCTTATCACAGGAGTAATAGGAACTAATGAGAGGACTCCGAATTCAACACCCACTAGAGTGTGTCATAGGAGATCCAGAGGGAGAGCAAGTCCATTGAAATACCTGAGCAAAGTGAACAAAAAGAGACTGGAACCAACCAAGAGCAGCAGGGGAGATAAATGAAGGCTGCAAGACAGACATTCAAATGCAGCAGCTGAGGGCAAGAAGGCTGTAGCCCCACATGGCTGGATCTCCCAGGGAAAGGAGACAATTGACCAGCTGGGGAAAGCAGGAAGCTGGTAACTAGAATGGGAGAGGAGAACTGAAGGAAACACCAGCAGTTGGACCCCTAAAGCACATGAGAAACTGGATGAAAGGTGACAGCAAGCCACAGACAAGTAGTATTGGGCACAGGAAGCAGAACAGGAAAGGAAACAGAAGGAAAAGAAATGCACAAAGAATGATGGGGGAAGAGCAGCTACCACACTAACAAAGCACCAGAGAGAGAGAGAGGGAGAGCAGAACAGCAGCACAGAAATTAAAAGGAAATAAAAACAGTAAATTGAGCCTGGAATGAAAACAAAAATGGAAATAAAAAACAGGGATGGGAGCAGAAGTAGTGGAAACATACAGGCAACAGAACTCACAACAGCAGTAAGAGTAGAAAAAAACAGCAGAGCAAGCAACAAACAGCCGACTGAGGCAAAATGGACAGAAGCAAGAAGACATATGGACAGAAACAACAGGGAATGGCAGATGAAGGACAAAATCGGAAGGTAGCACTGAAGTAGGACCATTCATTAAAAAGAATAGGCAAGGAAAATGTGTGAGTGTATGGCTTGTGTAGTGCACAGCGTGGAGTCTGACAGTCCCCCATTGACCCACAAGTGAAACCTCTTAATTCATATGTTCCTCCTGAGTGTGAATGGGAACATCCTCCCCACTCTGGCCATTTTCCAGGAAAACCTAGTCCTTTCTCAACTCTCACCCTTCCTCAGCTCATCCTTTGTCACATGTGATCCCCAAGTCACCACATTTCCCTCCTTTTGCTGGTGTAATCTGCACCCTAACTGCTGCATTAATGAAGTTTTTGTAAAGAATTTCCTTACTTTTTGAAACAGTATAATGATATTGTCATTCTTGCAGTTTCCTCGGGGACGTGCATGAACATATCCATTTGCCAGTAGAAGCTCAAGGTCCTTTTGAAAGCATGTATTCTTGTACAGGGTCCCTTGATCAGACAATATTGGTGACATTTGGTTCAGTGGGGTTTTGTGGGCTAAAGATGGGTAAACAAATTTGAAAAAAAATAACTGTTTTCAAAAAATAAAGGGCAAGCCATGTGCCACTGCCTCTAGTGTGTGTGCAGAGCAGTCAGAGGCACATCTACTGCACTTCGCAGGTCTCTGAAGCCAACAGTGAAGATGCCATTGCTTTACTCACATGGCCCATGGTCAGGAATACATCTCCACTCAGGTACTGTCTCTCTCCCTCCCAACACCCCTAAAGGTGCATGTCCACTCATTGTTTGCTCCTGCATGTCTTGCTGGCAGTCAGGAGCTCATCCCCACCACTGATATCATCATTGCTGCTGTTCTGGAGTCCCCCCCCCCGCCACTAGTACATAAAACCCCATCCAGCCACACCTGGTATTCCCTCCTCCCATTTCACTCACCTTTCAAAAAAGGATGTTTGGTCCCCCAGCAGGTGCCTGACACAGGCCTTGCTCCACCTTGAAGGTAGCTACAGGCACTGGTACTATCTATCTCAAAAAAAATATTTATTGTAAAACAATGGACCCACTGTATTATCTGGCCAGCTTTGCCGTCTGTTTTGGTAACTTAGCCATGAAAAATGTATATAAAACCTCACCAAAATGTTCTGGCAGACTGTGTTAACATACAGTAAACGACAGCAATGAGGTCAATTAGGGACAGTCAACTAGTTTTGAAACAGTGAAATAAATACTTGTCACTGTGGAATATTTAAAAAGACTGACAGTCAAAGCCAAAAAATAAATAAAAACCACAACAGTTAAATGCAATTTCCATACTGTTTACACCATGATTTAAACATGTTATCTTATTTGGCACATCTTTAAATCAAGATTGAAAACTGGTCACTTTTCTGCCTGAGGAAATTTTTTTCTTCATTATTGTGATGGTCCTGATTGCTACTAAAATGGGTCCTAAAATCAGAAAACAAATGTTCATAAATTATGCAATGCTGACTTGATGCTGTTGTACCAATGTATTTAACATCTATACAAAAAAGAAAAGCAGTCAGAAGGGAAGAAAGCAGGAAGGCAGGAACTGCTCATCTCTGTCTCCCTGGTAATACATTATGTGACTTTGTAGTAATTAAGAAAGTGATTCACAAAATCTGATCAAAAATAAAGGCGTTCCTGCTATCCATGTTACAGACAGCTAAAGTACCTACTCGGAGAAAAAGTATCCAATGTTTTAATAATAATATAACCCCTAGGTGGTGCTATCCTAAGGGCTACTACCTCTGCCTGCGTGGCTAGCTGCAGGTTAAGGGTACTGAAACAGGTGCCTCCACCCGGAGGACAGGGTTGTTAGTAACAAGGCTAACCTGGGTACAACCCTCCGGGACACTGTAACCCCCCTCTAGTGTCCTAGACAACATGCAACAAACACTTTCACAGAAGCCCCTATTCAGCATACAAATCCCCACACTGTTTGCACTTACCACCAGGGCTGGTTCCAATAGCTCGCCCCTTGAGACCCCTGTAAAACAAGGTTAGGCACAGCAAATAACAACAGTACAGTGCTTTTGGTACAAACTGGAACCACAGTCAGATTAAATGCAAAAAGAGTTAGATCTGATTTATTCAGGGGAATTGAACAAGGGAGGGGCATAATCAGATTGATTGATTTGAAAACGGATCTAGTCAGGCAATTATGCATGCACTTTTAGTCCCTACACAGTTACATGCTCTGTGTACCCAGTTGGAAGTAAGGTGGGCTAGCCTGGAACGTTGCCAGGGGTAGACCAGCGTTGCAGCTGGTTGGAGCCCTGTGATGAAAAGAAAAGGCACAAAGCACACACACCATTTGTAATCCAAAGCCTGAGGGGCTCAGTTTGTGAAAGAAAAACAACAATGCAATGGGATGTCAACACTTGAGATTTAGCTGTTGTTGCAGGGAGCTACCCTGATTGTTACTCACGCTACCCAATATCAGACACAGGCTAGATAAAATGGAGACTGCAGGTTGACAACTGGTTTGCCAGGAGAAGCAGGACCCACATGAATCACCGAGGTGTTGTTCCTGTTCGAGATGGTTGAGCAGGGGGCTGATCCCCGAGCGAGTCTTTCGTCGATGATGGTTTCTGTGCCTGAAGCAGCTTGCTAGGCCAGGTGGCAAGGCCCAGTCTGAGTAGAACATTTCGGATTTCAAGTCAGATAGTGCTGGATGCAGCTTCCAGCAAGCATGGCACATTTATACAGTGGGGAACCAAATCACAATCCACTAACAGCACACAGTACATTTATAGTAAAGCAACCACCATACCACAATGCTGAAGGCAGTCTGGCCACAATATAAGTGTCTCTGAGCAAAACCAGGAATTCTGTGGTAAATGGATGTCCTGACAGGCTGATCGCATACAGCAAATCTTCGGTCTTCTTCAGGTTTATATCTGGTCACTTTTCAGTGGCTTTGTTGCACTCCAGTTCGGATACAGTCCGATTGCTAAGCCTTTCAAAGTATTCCCTCTCGAAGAACAGCAGGCAAACATATTTGCTGTCTGTGACATCACAGTCTGCCGCCATGGTGAGCACTTTGACATTATAAATAAAGGCTCTGTGAGGTTAAGAGGGGAGAAGCAAACATTTTCAAATGTTTTCTCTACAGACTTTTTAGATGGACTACAAAGATATGCTGCAGACCATGGAAAGGAACACTGAAAATGTAAAAAGGTACTCTCTAGTAAATTGTAACATCTTATTTACGAAAGACATGCTGAAGTGCAGAGTTGCTCTTCAAAAGAGCAGAAATGCAGCGGCAGACCTCAGTTGTAAGGACCTTATCACTACTATAAATAACCTCCTTTTCATTTGGTATAATTTAAAAAGTTCTTAAGTATCAAAATATTTTTCTTACCTTTTTATGTGCCACATTTTTTCTATTATTTCTGTTTCTTAAAAGGTCTCTTGTGGTTAAAAAAAACATAGGAGAATGTTATGTCACAAATGTATAAGGATTCCAGTTTGCAGTTTTCTACCATGAGCTACAGGGAGGTAGTCTTGTGACTATTTCTAGTGTTATCATTCTTAAAATATTGGCAAATGTACATCACACTTATATATATTACTTGTTAGTGTATTACAAAAACACACTGCATGCTAAATCATCACGTGTGTCTACAGGGTTCTCCTACTTTAATAAATTACTATTCTGAGGCCAGCAGCCCAGTAGCATGGAAGGCTGAGGCACTGGGTGCCTCACCTCCTGCCATACCAGGAACCAGGGCATAGAAATGGCAAGACTTGCTCAATGGATGACCAGGGAGGAAGACTGTGCATCCCTAAAACTGCCCTCCTTCCTCAGAGAGGGGGTTGCTGTGGGTCACTACCTGACTGCCACCTGGAGGTGTCTGGCTGGCAACACAAGCAAATCATACATGCAGGGAAGGAACCCCACATTCAGGGTGCCGGGAAGGTCTCCACGGAGACATTGCACACAAATTGTGCCCATTGCAAGGCCTGTGGGCCAGGGGAGAGAATCAGAGGAGGAACACCTCTGTCTGCAAAATGACAATTGACCCTTCACAGGCCCTGCACCAGTGACAAGGCAAAACCCACTCAACCCCCACAATCCTGATGAAGAGGACTATGGAGGAAGGTAAGCCCTGAAGAAGCCGGGTGACCAGGCTGGGGGGGGGTCATCCAGAGTGGGTCAGCCAGGGGCTGCATTGGAGTATACAACCTCTATAGAAAAAAAATAAATGTTCTACACCATTGTTTGCACACTTAATCAATAGGTATGGAGGCGGTGCTTTGGGGATGACATATAAAGATGCATGCGTATCAATTTTCTGCTGGATTTATCCTTTAAGTAAATTTAAATTTATTTAACTTTAATTTCAGCTGTGTTCTCCAAAATGTCCTTAATAGGCCAGAAAGCTACAAAAACCAAAACTGTGAAGAAAAAAACAGGAACACTAAATACAATCAACAAATTCCTCTGCATTCTCACAGCAGAGCAGTGCCTTACTTTTGAGCCGGAGGGCGAGTCCTTTTTCGGGCTGCAGTGGGCGGAGCCCTGCTGTCCTATTGCTTTCAGAACAAGTTCTATCCAGAGCCAATATAGCTGTGGCGAGCTTGCAGAAGCTCTGAAGTATGAGCATCATAAACACCGCCAAATGCCATCTCTAAGATGGCATTTGCAATGACACTGTGCATGCATGGCACTCGCACATGAGCTGCTGTGTGGAATAGTGTAATGCCATTCCTAAGATGGCGGTGCCAGTGGAACTGCACATGCAGCAGTTCTCTTTGATGGCATGCAGACAAAGTGGCTGAAATAGTGCTGCTACAGCTTTGAAAGTGGGCCAAGCGTGGATTGTTTCAACTTTGTTGGAGTTTCAGAAGGATACTTTAGAAACTCCAACAAGAAGTGTCTCCACGATCACATGTTTTCAGAGTGAGCAATTGCAACACAGCTGCAGGCTCTGCCAACAGCCGTAAAAAGGGGACTCTGCATTCTTTCCTTCCTAACAACCGTTGCATTGCAGATCCCTAGGCAGTCTGTGAAACCCTCCACTGTGTCAATGCAGTCGTCTCATAGGCACTGTTTTTTGTTATATGGGATGGGGGTGGGGGGCAGTTTAGTTTGATATTACGCTGACTCACATCACATTACTAAGATTCTTGGCTTTCTTTCATGCTTAGATGTCAGCATCAGCGGGGGTGGGGCCTGCGCTGCTTTAGTGTGACATTACTCACCTTACAGACATTTCCAGTTTTCTTACATCTTTGATGTCAAGTGTGTGTGTGTGTGTGTGTGTGTGTGTGTGTGTGTGTGTGTGTGTGTGTATATAATAACTATCTGATTTCAGTTTGAAAGGGTAGAGAAGTCTGGTGCTATTGTTATTTGTACTTGTAATATGATCTATGGTTGCACTGTCTCAATACTTTGCATTTATATACTGTAGAAGTACAAACTTATACATGAAAGGTTTTAAAAAAGAGCCATTCCAAATATTGACTTGGTGCTAGACTGTATCACTGCTAGAAACTCTCATACTGTAGAGAAGCAGAAGTATGCATTTTCTGTATCCTTTTTATCCTGGAGCATAAACCGACAACAGCCTTCCTGCCTGCGTACCCCCCCCCTCACCAGCTGCACTTTTCTATGTTTGCCCTTGGATGGTATGTCGTTCTAGTTAACTTTGGCACATTTTGAGGCACTGTAATTACCCAAGCCTCAGTATCTTGCTTCATTTTATTGTGTAACTATGTATAATTTTGCTGACCTTTGTTTGTATGTTTACCATCCATCTTCTCGATGTGGAACCTTTGTAAATGAGCAGTTCCTGCTCAAAGGTATTTGTAATCCTAGATTTCAATAAAATTAAAAAAAATAAAAGATAAAGTGTTTTTTAAATAGTTCCTATATCTGGAAGAATGGGAATGATCCTAGTTAGCTTTAGCTTACAAACATTCAACACCAGATCCCATGGACCCGAATTATTTTAAAATTCTTGCATCATTTATAAAGATAAACATAAAACCTGTTTCACAAAATCAAGTTTATTTTTGAAGTTTTATTGCAATTGTTGTTACTTATTTTTCTATATTCAGTAAGAGTGAGGATTATTTTTAATGTTAATTGCATTTGGCAGAACTTTAAAGATACTTTAGAATACAGCAGGTGGTATTTTCAAAAGTTAAAAAAGTGATACAGTTGTGTCAAGACACTTACATTTGCATCATGCAGATGCAGCTTACAATTGCACCATATTTTCATTGCTGCATCAAAACAACACTTATACTTGCATCATAATTGTATTATATTTGCAATATATTTGTGGGATGCATCACAACTGTATCACGTCTGTGTCACTTTTTGCATCACTAATCTACAATAGATGCAAGTGCAGGGGCAGCAGATTGTGGTGCATCCATCTTCTGATGGTAGTGCACCCTTCTGATGCAGACACAGCTGTGATCTGTGATACAAAAGTGATGCCATTTGCTGCTGTGTCTGCAGCAAATATTTGAAAATACAGGCCTGTATATTTACCACCCCCCATCTCTCATAAACTCCAAACAGTCAACTACAGAGGTACAGAGGCGGCTCAGAGGTAACTTAAGGAAGTATTTTTTCACAGAGCGGGTTGTGGATGCATGGAATGGCCTTCCGGAGGAGGTTGTGGAGTCAAAAACAGTGGTGGAATTCAAGCATGCATGGGATAGTCATAAGGCAAATCTAGGGCGTGGAGGTAGGAAGAAGTAGGCTGCTGGTTAACTAGGATCTGCAGCTTATCCATTAGGTAGGGAAATGGGCAGACTGGGTGGGCCAAGCGGTCCTTATCTGCCGTCAAATTCTATGTTTCTATATTACAGATAACGAGTCCAGAATGCAGCACATACCTTGCAATACAGATTTGCAACAGCTAGAGGAAAATAAGATGAGGGCCCATGTCTTGCAGCATCTTCTTTTTCCTCCTCATATTCAAGATCAAGAGAATTGCAGCACAGAAGATGCTCTGCTCATAGCCAGTTCCACCTGTTAACTGAAAACCATTGACTGCTGCCCATATATACACGTGTGTGTGCTATTAATCTCACCTTTTCTGAAAAATTGTACCTTTACCAGCTGCCCTACAATGAGGAGGAAAGGAAGGAAGCAAGGAAATTCATGTGCTGACTCCACCATTTTTTGAAATATTACACCTGTACTATCTGTCTTAAGATATTTAAACTAATTTCCTAATAATTTTAAAGATAAAGCACCTTAGTATCTAAACTGGAAAATGAGATGTTTCTTCACAGATGCCCCTTCTATGAAAGAAATTCCCATCATCATGACAATAACAGTTTAAAATTTCCTCTCTGGATAAAAAGTGCATCTAGTCAGGGCTATGAAGATGATTGCACGGCAGCAGGGTAAATCATACGAGGAGAGACTGAGGGTCCTAAATATCTACTCCCTGGAAGACAGAAGGGAGAGGTAAGATATGATTGAGAACTTTAAGTACTTGAAAGAGATTAATAAGGTGAACAGGGAGGGTATCTTCAGGCTAAGCTGCAGCAAATCCCCGAAGGGACACAGCCTAAAGTTGTGGGGTGGGTGTTTAAGAGAGAGAGGTTAGAAGATAGTTCTTTAGAGAAAGGGTGGTGAGCAAATGGAATGTGCTGCCAGAAGAGGTGATCTCATTGAGGACAGCGGACAGCTTCAAGAGAGGCTGGAATAGATACAGGGGGAAGATAAAGGTAACAGAAGGAGGGGAGGAAAGTAGTGGAAAGGTAGGGGAGGGGGAGAAGGAACACCAGCCTGAGCTAAGAACCCTGGGCAACAAGCAGACTAGATAGACCAAAAAGCCTAATTCTGTTGGCTTCTTCATATGTTCGTATGAGATTGCAGCCTTAAGTAAAAATGTTAATTCTTTCAGAAAACAGCCTACTATTCTGCGTGATAATCTGTTCCTTTAACTATATATATATATTTTTATTTTTTTCTAGTCTTTTGGTAACCGGTTAAGGCCCAGTAGGCACAAGTGCCTATTTTCAGGGGCGACATGGGAGCACTGGGCGGTTAAGTGACTTGCTCAGAGTCACACAGTAAGCAAGTGGAGGTTGTGAGAATCAAACTCAGGTCTGGTCTGCTGGATGTAGCAAGCTCATTCACACCTCATTCCTCTAACCTCTAGGCTATACTGCCAGCCCAAACAGCCAGCCCAATATAATATGAATAAATAATAGAGGATTATACCTTATAGCTGTTGTTTCATATATTTTCTTGGTTGCTAATCAATACAAACCATAATCCTGTATGACCCTACAAGGGGCACAATAAATGCTATTGTTTATTGCACTGTCATATTTATTCTGAGTCTTTTCAAGCTAGTTAAATTCTTAAACTAACCAATATATACTCGCAGAACTCATTTCCATTCTCATGTCCATATGTTTGTTTAATAGAGATTTTCCTTTGTGAGTGCTCAGGAGTTGTGTCTGAAGGGAAAGCCCAGAGGCCTTGTGCTAATCATGTGAGCCCATAGCATAGTGGTTAGAGCAAAGGCCAGGGGCCTGGGTTCAACTCCAAAACAAAGCAAAACAAGGTAAAGACCGCGCAAACTGCATGAGCGGGTGCTCACTGCGTGAGGTGCATAGCCTCTTGAAGGCATGAGCTGAAGCACAGGGGTTTTGCATTTGCCTTTTTGGATTAAATGAGCATATATATCCCGTTTCCGAATGCTCATTTCATTTGTGTGGCCTGGGTTCAAGTCCCAGTGGGTCACACTTTTCCTTTCACATTTCCAACATGATTTAAAATTGCCTCGCAGTGGATTTACTGTACTGAGGAAATTATCTGGTCACCTCTTTGTCAAGGAAGGTATTGAACAAAGTAAACAAAAAGTCCTGAGGGTCCCAATCAGGGGTACCAGGTCAAAACAGTGCACCAGAAAGAGCGCTGCAACAACTGCACTGTAGAAAGCATGAAAGGATTTAAAGTGACAGGGCTATAATGGCAGTAGGGAATTACCACTATCCCTGTCGCACTATGGTGAAACAAGGCAATTTCAAGATGCTGTGTGCTGGGAAGCCTGGCCGAGCCACTCTTGTGGTGGTGTGACTAGGGCACCAGCATACGGCACAGCAGGAGACCTAGAATTGTGGTTCGATTCCAATTAGGTCTGCTGCTGCAAGTTTTATTTTATTTTTTTTTTAAACAACTTCCTCCCCCTCCCAATTTTCTCTCCATCCCCGAAGTCCACGACTCCCACCAGAGTTGATTAATTTAAGTCTGGGGGTGTTGGGTGTAAAGCCCCCCAACATAGGGGGTGATGAAGCCTCCTGCAAAAACAAAGACCTCCCATAGTTTTCTATGACGATGCACTCTTCCTGTCGGGCGCTGTTGTACCCAACGCTGTGGGAGAAGCCACTGTTTTGCTTGCGGCGTTTATTGCCGCGCAGTTTTTGCTTGCAGCATTATGACCCCGTGTCCCAATTAGGCACAGAGAAATCTTTGCAGCAAGCCCTGGCTGTAGTGATTTTTGTCATGAGGATGAGTAAAGATTAAGACTGTATCTTAAGACATATAAAATGGGTACAGAATTTCCTGCATACTGATTGACCAAGATGATTTCAAAGTCATACAGTTTAGGAAAAGAAACCCATGGCTTTGCATGTCTTCTGACAACTAGGGCACAGCATGATCATGTATCAATACCTGCCAGAAACTTTTTGAAAACAAATAGTGGCGGCCATCTTAGTTATGTAATGCTCTCCCCACCCTAAATGGGGGTTTACCTTGCCTCCCGTTCTCCCATCTGCCTTCAGATGCTTCTGCATCCCTCTTGTTGTCCTCCAATATTGTCCCATTCTTCACCACCTTGTACCCAGGCCCAGTGTGCCCAGAGGGGCCTCCAAACAGCCCTTTATTTAATTTTGCCTTCTAAAGGGCTTTTGGAGCTTAGCAGAGCCACCGGCTTTATTCCCATACTCTTCTCAGCCGGCGTGCAAACTCGCGCATGCATGTAAGTGTGTGTTCCATGTTCCGACCACAATTGTAGTCAATGAATGGCTTCTTGGTGGTCCCACGGGCTGGCTGGGTGGGGACCGGTGACCTAAGTGAGGGCCAAGAGAGCCCACAGTATATTTTAAATGAGGAGCACCATGAAGTGCTAGAAACGGGGGCTCATACATATTAAAAGGAGCCCTCCTGAATATTAATGACAAGCCTGCCTGCTGCCTAGGGGGGGCTGTTTTTTGGCAGCTGCAACAGGTTGTGGACTGAAAATAATTATAAAATAAGGGCAGCATTCAACAGAACACATAAGGGGCTATTAAACAAGGGGGTGTTCATAAATGAAAAGTAAGGATACTGGCTGCTCCGGACTGCCAAAATGGGGATTCTGATCAGCTGCCTGTCTGCTGCCTAGGGACACTCTGTTACAGCAGCAGTGACAGGCTAAGGACTGCAAACACACATTAATGAGCAGCAGCCTTAGTGAGGGCACAGTAACAGCAATGCAACAGTGGGGCACAAATTAAATAAATACAGTATGTGTTTTCTGGCTGCATCAGAACTTTGTTGTGGGACTGTGTGTTTGAACAGCCATACTTTGCAGTCAGCAGCCAATTGGAAAGCCAGGATTTCAGAGCAAGGATTGTTGGGACAATGACAGAGGCTTATGATACTTTACAAAAGGCTTGTGGGAAAGCACAGGGACTAAATTCAGGCACCAAAACAGGGAGCCTATTGAGTATCAAAGGAGGCTATTGAATATTCATTTTGGGGATTGATAAGGGGATTTAGCCAATCACTTTTGGACACACAAGTGGATTCTGCCAATTGGGAGCCCCAGAAGGACTCCATAAAACTCTGGGATTTTTAAGCTGAGCTCAGTTCCAGCATGAGACCCTCCATGGGGGTCAGGCCCCCAGTTAGAAAAAATGGGCCTAGTTCAGTTCAATGTAAGCCCATCCACAGGGGAGGGGGGGCTTCTATCACTGCCACAGAGAAAGAGTGGAAGCCAACAGTAAAAGTCTTCAGCCTGGGGGTTGCCAGAAATTGTCCTCCAGGACTAACATCTGCCTTTCCACATTTTGGGAAAATGTGGGCAAAATCTGAACTTTCAGCTGTGAGAGAACTACACACATATTCTGCCTCAGAAGTAAGAGTTCTGAAGAAACGTGTATTTTCCAGAAAAGAAAAGCGTTGAATTTGAGTGAGTAACCATCTGCTTGCATTGTCATGACATTTTCCAGTAAACCATGGTACACCTCTGAGAAACTGAGATCCTGCTTGGAGCCAAGAAGCCCAGGAAGCCCAGAAGTGCTCATCATTTGTCTGTACCCTGTGTTAACTAAAGCTCAAGAGAGGGTGGTCTTCTGATAAAATGTGACCAAGGAAGGGTCCAGTATTTGTATGTGCTGAATGAGACTGTTACTAGTACCTACAGGACTGGAGGGAGGTTTCCTAGCCACATGGCACTGTCCTAACAGTGCCTGGGAAGCCAGTGAAAGCCTTGAATGTCCAAGTTGGAGCTGTAAATGTCAGCATAGGTACAAGGGACTGGAATGACTGTGTATTAAGCTTAAGAGAAGCTGCATGAGACCAGTTGTATTGTAAAGTAAAGTTATCAAGTGGTAGAGAGCCAAGCCTTAAACTCTGTCTGATGATGTTAATGATTCAAGTTACATTGCATGGACTGTGAGAGTCTGGGTCTCCCTAGTCTTAGGGAAGAAGTACCCTTCAGTTAAAACTCGTGTCTGCAAACCTGAGAGGACCATGGTGGCCACACTGGCACATGGTTGAAGTGACTGGGACCATTTAAAGTAAATATAAATGTGCTAACATAAATGTGCTGAATGCAACAAAAGTGCTTTAGACTGGCCTGGGAGACAGCATGGTAGTGTGCCACCACTCAAGCCACTGCCATACTTGCTTCCCCTGAGGGGTATAGCCCAGACATGGGGTCTGAAGCGTGCCGGCCCTGGTCAGAACCTGGTCTGTACCAGAAGATGATTTCCGCCTATGAAGATGGGCACTCCAAAAGAAGCTTGAGACACTTTCCACCTGCAAAAAGCTGTATGATCCTGCAGTCAGTAAGAAGGTTCCTGGCTGTAAGGATTTGTCCAGCATCTCACTTTCTGTCTCCTTGCTGCTTGAATTTTTGTGCCAACCCTCCCATCCCCCACCTCCAGCCTTTATTAAATACTCTCCCTTCCCCCTCGGCACCACCCCTAGCAATGTTCATCCTCCCCTCTCACTAATATTGCAACTCCTCTTAAAGATACAGAGTGCAGCTATTAGGCCTAACGCTTGTCCTGTCTTCCCTTTAAAGACATCTTCCTGTTTTCAGCAACTGCTTGCCTATCAGCTTTGCTTAGCACCTGCTCTGCTATCTACTGTGCAGTTCCATACCTGGGCTTACTCCCTTGCCACCCCAAGTAATTTTCAAGTTGCCTTGGTACCCCCTGCCCTAGCTAATAACAGCCTATCTTAACCTACATTTTATATCTTAAAACAGATCCACTGCGCCAGATCGTACTCCCAGGGAGCAGTGCGGCTAATCCTGCCAGTTGCCCGTATCTCCATCCTCCTGATGAACAGGACACCTTCAACCGTTAAGTGTCCGACTGCTCTGGGGTAGCACTGTGCGGGTTTGATAGGTGGCCACCTGCTGCCACCTCCTCTAATTGGACTGCTGCTCTCTGTTCAGCCACTGTTTGACCCTGCCTTTTCTCTGTCGGATTATCAGTCTCTGGACTTCGGCGCCCTCTGCTTTGCATTGACTTTCGCTGAACATCACTGCTATCTATCTAGTCTCCTATTGGTCGTTTATAAAATTCCGCCACTAGGGGTGCCTTCTAACATATCTTGAATAGGTCTTCATTTCCTCACTGTAATCTTTACCACAAGTACAGCCTCCGGCTGGTCTGCTTTCCTAAATAACCTTTGTGGGGCTTTACTTTCTGCTTCTGTGATCCACTTCTTCTAAATAATTGCTACGCTAGCAGGAAACACTTTGTTGTTTTTGCTCTATCTCTAATTTTGGCCAAGGGTTAAAATGGTGTAACACAGTCACCCTTGGCAGTCTTAATTTTACACACACTATCTCTTTATCCCTAAGAGCTAATCCTCTGTCTCAGTATATCACTAGCCTTCTTACCCAAGTCAAATAGTAACACTTTGGTGAAGTATAGTCTGCTATGGGCACTCTTGTCATTTGTCCTTTTACTTAGCCTGGACACTGCCACATGGGCTCTCCCATGTAGCCAAATGGCAAAAGACTCCTCAGAGGCTTACCGCAACTATAGCTTCTCTAACTTGATTGCAGAGACAAAGCCTGATCTCCAACCTAACCCTATCCTCCTTGTTAGAGGCAGCATCTATTACCCTCTACATGCCAGGAGGAAGCTGACATGGAGGTGTGCTTTCACCCTAACCTGCCACTGTGCAAGGCTTTGGTTCCTAGCCATGATCACTATTCTGCTATCTGGGGACGTCAAACTAAATCCAGGTCCACCTACCTGTTTCTTTTCCCCAAATGAGTTTTCTGGCATGTCCAAGAAAGGATTATTAATTGCCCATATCAGTATCAGAAGTCTTACCTGTCACCATGAGAAACTCGAGGCCTGGGTGAAATGCTACAATCCGGATGTACTCTATCTCAGAGAAACTTGGCTAAAACACGGTATACCTGATGACGTATGCTCCTTGCCTAACTATTCCCTGTTCTGGCGGGATAGATCCTCATCCAAGCATGGAGGTGGAGTTGCCCTATTCTTCAAAAACCACCTTATTATCTCTATTGTCCCGGCATCTGCCTCTCCTGCAATGTGCAAATTCATGCAGGCAACTATTGTATTGGGGGGAAAAGAAGCTTCATATTATCTGTGCCTATAATCCCCCTGCTAGGGGAATAGTAGGTCTTCAAGAACTCCTTGACATCACCTCCCAGACTGTAAATCATAATGAGGCTGTCATCCTAGGTGATCTTAACCTCAGTTGGTTAGGGTCAGCTCAAATATCCTTGCAATCACTCACACTTAGTTATAATTTTCACCAGTTGATCTCTGAAGCAACTAGAGCCACATCATCCCATCAAACGGGTACACTCCTAGACTGGGTGATGGTTAACCGTATGGAACATGTGTTGAAAGCAGAAATCCTTGCAGATGCACTAACAGACCACTCACCCACTTTTTGTATCCTATCTATGGTTGCGCCTCCATCTCCTCCATCAAGACTAATCATGTTTACAAATCTAGCTCATATTGACCAGGATGCATTTCTCTATGATGTCTCCAGTATCGACTGGGCATGTATCTATCAAACAAAGGATGTGGAGGTTGCTCTACAGATATTCATAAATGAATTTCTTACCATTCAATATAAACATGCCCCCAAGACTACTAGGAGGGTCAGAGGAAAACAGACAAGGTGGCTGCATAAAGATCTCCTTGCTAATCTGCACCAGAGGGACAAGCTCTGGATTCGCTCCAAACAAACTAGCCTACAGTCAGATCTTATTGTCTATCGTGAACTAAAGAACAGATGTAAGAGACAAGTTAGAGCTGCTAAAAGCAAATACTGCAAGGACCTTCTACAAAGCTGAGCCTGTGACCCGAGGAAATTCTGGGCCCATGTCAAAACATTTCTGGGTACCTCGCAGTCGGTCACTCCTGATGAAATGATCATAAATGGGGCACATTGTAATGACCCTAGGACCATCTCAAACAGTTTTAACAAGCTTTTCTCTGATCTGTCACGCTATACCTTGGCTTTGCAACCTAGTGGATCGCACTTCAATCTACCTACCACACTACCATCAGACAACCATACTGCCCTATCGTATGATGCTCCTCCAGCGCCACCATTCTATTTCAAGGCTATATCAAGAGGTGAAGTTCTGAAATTACTGGGATCCATATCTGCCAATATCGACTCTGGTTCTCACTCACTGGAACCTTGTCTTCTTAAGTTGGCTGCTCCACTCATTGCCTCTCCGATTGCCAGAAGCTTCACTTTACCCTTATCCATAACACTGTGCCGGACTTATGGAAATCTGCAAGAGTAATGCCTGTCTTTAAAAAAAGGTGACCCAAAGGACATGGCCATTTACAGACCTATAGCAATTCTCTCTGTCCTTAGCAAGATCCTAGAGAAAATAGTTGCATCACAGACCATTGACTACCTTACATGCACCAGTCTCCTCTCAGACACCCAGCATGGTTTCAGAAAAGGTCATAGCACCACCACGGCTCTTCTTCAACTAACTACTGATATTCTGTCCAACATGGATTCTGGAAAACTCACAGGTGCCATCTTCATTGACCTCACTAAGGCTTTCGACCTTGTAGACCATCCCCTGCTTCTCTCCACTCTCCATAAATTCCATTTCTCTACCCCTGTTGTGGACTGGTTCTGTAGCTACCTGTCAAACAGATTGCAAGCTGTCAAATTTAACTCCTCCCTGTCCAACACGTCTACTATCACCCTTGGGGTCCCCCAGGGCTCTATCCTTGGGCCCCTTCTGTTCTCAATTTTTATCAACAATGCAGCTGAGGTCCTGGAATCCTGCTCAGCTATTCTCTACACTGATGACCTGATCATCTATACTAGTTCTTCTAGTATTGCCTGCATAAACACATCACTTACTTCAGACTTTAATAAGGTCTTAGACTGGCTACTAGACCATAAGCTTGTACTAATTGAAAAGAAAACGAAAGCCATGATCCTAGGTTCTGCACCGAAGATTAAGGCCTGTTCTAGTTTGCTGGAGGTTCTTCACCCAGGAGGATTTTCACTTGAAAATGTTACTTCCTTCAAGCACCTTGGGATCCTGCTGGACCAGTCCCTGGATTTTAATCTTCACATTCAGTCCTCATGCAAAGCTGTAAACTCGAAACTGGGAGTAGCTTACAAAACGAGCTACATGCTTACACCCTCGGCCAAATTAGCAATTGCCCGAGGTATTCTGCTCCCAACCCTTACTTATGGTGCCTCTATTCTTACCTCTGCCCATAAAACCTCCCTACTAAAATGGAACGTAACTTATAACAATATATGCTGATTTGCCTCTTCGTCGCCTCAACGCAATCATCACTGCCTTCTTTATAAGGATCTGAATTGACTCTCACCCTCTTCCAGTAGACAATACTACCTTGGATCACTAATGGACTCGATCATCCGGGAAAAAAAAAACATCCCAGCTGGCGGCATTACTGGTCCCTCAACCATCCTCCCATGGCCTGCGATCAGCTGACCAATCCTTGCTCTATGTTCCGAGATGTCAGACGACTAAAGGCACAGGGGCCTTCCAATTCTCTGCTCCCAGGCTATGGAATGCTCTTCCACTCAACCTCCGGCTGTCTCAGTCTCACTTTGGATTTAGAAGTAAATATCGTCGTTATCTATCCTTAGCTGATGCTTGTACATGCTTTGACCCAACCTGAAGCTCCTGAGACTTACCAGTAATGTCACCCCTGCTCTAATCCAGCTCCAAGACTGTCTCCTCTTTCCCTCCCCATATTTTTCCTTCTCTTTGTAAATAACTTCTTGACTACTAGCTTTCTTCCTTCTCGAACTTTGTTGCTGACCATCCACTGTTGTTTTGGCAGTTACCACCCCTGACCTTCCTTCTGTCAGTCTTTCTTGTTATGTTTGAACATTCCTCACATTTCTCTCTATATAACCTTGCTGTCTTATTAACCCTTTCACTCCACAGGTCGGGTCCGTGGTTTCTGCACTTATTATATATCTTACTGCCATTATCTGTATAATGCTTGCCATTATTTTTTGTTGTTTCTACCCATTGTATTTTTGTAGCACTGCTGTCCTGTTCTGCTCTTTGTATTATTGTACCCATGTTGCTGTTGTTCAGCTGTTCTCTTTTTGTTGTACTCTCTCAGGTCATGCCTGAAAATAGTCATTTTATGGCTAGTGCACCTACCCGGTTAACAAAAACTAACTAAATAAATAAATAAATCTCGGCATCCAGAAGCAGAGCTCAGATTCTACAACTACCTGAAGTGCCTTGTATAGCCTGAGTTCAACTTTGCCAATGAGGACTTCAAAACTGTGAGTATGAAGACACACCTCTGCCACCCTGTGTGAAACTATAAATAGTTTAAACCAAGTTTTTCTATGTGTGTCAGGCCAGAATATCTAAGTTTAAAGTCTATTTTCCATGATCAGCTAAGATCAGATAAAGATAATCAAAAGAAATCATGCTAACTTGATTTTTTCCTCCAAGGGCCCCAACCAGCCAGCCATCACAGTTGCAGCGTGTAACAGGCCTGCACCTTAAAACTCTAGTACTGGTTATCCAGATAAAAGGTTTTTAGGGCTGCAGGGTCCTAAGGCAATTTGGTGACTGGTATTGTGAGTGCATCTAATATAATGTCTTCTGCCATCAAATGCAGTTAGGTAGATAGCCAGATCAGATATGCTAACTACCTCAGAAGGTAGGTGGGTGGCCACTGCGATTAATGTTTGTCTTTAAATGCAAAATGATCATCTTGACTCTAATTACAATACCAGTCTAAACCAATGTCAATCAAATGTAAATATTTAACCTCTGCATCCAGTTCCATCTTTCCTAACCCTCACCCCATGTAAATAAATTGTTGTTTGCTGTATTTGCATATCCCTGTTATGAGCATATTGTTAGAGAGAGTCAATAATTACAAAATGTTTGAAATGTGGGGATTTGTTTATTGGGTCAAGTTTGGGGTGGTACTATGGTAATGTGGGTGGGTACAGCATCCCAGTGTGTTGTACCAGGTATTATTATAGCATAATTAAAGTGTACTCTTGGTGGGGGAACTGTGCATTTATGTTATCTTGGGAAAGAACCAGTTTTAAAGTCAAAAAGGAACCCCAGCCCCTTAACCTTGTTATGAGCCCACAAGGCATGGATAGTGTAGCCCTCAGATACCCGGCACAAGGGTTACATAAATGGAGGCACCACTGGGATCTCTTGTATTCTATGTCATGCCCAGCATGGGCCACCCCCCAGCTCCTAAGCATTGGGACCCTTAAAATGGCTGCCTCCCATGTAATGTAGTGGAAGAGTGTTTTGGTGCCAATTCTTGGTCTATGTTCTGTTTACTACTGGCCAATAAATGATAGTGGTGAGTACACATCCCCTAGTGGCCAAACGTGGAGATGCACCACATTTTTATCCCATTGTACAATCTATTACTGCTAAGGGTCCCTAGAGAAAAATGAAACATCTGCTACTGCTCACTGTTATTTTTGCAAATGTTTTTTGCTGCTTAGGTAGAATGTATTTGTCTAGATAGGATATTGTGGTGACCAATGCTAGCTAGAAAGTCATGTGTCTAGTTAGACCTATTTAAATGTTAAAAAGTTATTAAGTGCCACTTATTGGGTGCCAGCTTTGGCACAGGCTTGGATACCAAGCTTTCTCAGGCAGGGGAGGGTGTAACAACCCCAACAAATGGGGGCTTATCTTGACTCACGTTCTCCCATCTGCCTTCTGGTGCTTCTGCATCCCTCTTGCTGTCCCTCGATATTGTCCCATTATTCATCGCATTGGGAGTGGTTCCCATGTGGACAGAGGGGCCCCCAAACTGCCCTTTATTCAATTTTGCCCTCTAAAGGGCTTTTGGAGATTAGCGGAGCCGGCCATATTTTCTTACTCTTCACAGCCATCTGGCAAGCTTGTGCATGTGTGTAGGTGCACGCTCCATGTTCTGACCTCAATCATGATCAAAAAATGACTTCTCAGTGGTCCCAGCCCCACGGGCAAGCTGGGTGGGGACCGGTTACTTAATTGAGGGCCAAGAGAACCCACAATATATTTTAAATAAGGAGCACCATGAAGCGCTAGAAACGGGAGCTCATGCATATTTAAAGGGAGCCCTACTGAACATTAATGAGAAACCTGCCTGCTGCCTGAGGGGACTGTGTTATGGCAGCAGTGAGAGGCTGTGGATTGAAAATAACTGTTAAATAAGGGCAGCATTTGACAGAATAGATAAGGGGTTATTGAACAAGGGGTGTTTGTGTAATGCCCAGTGGCATGCTGTTTGAATCTGACAGCAATACCAGGTGGGCTGGGTTCGGGGAGGAATAGGTCACTCGGCACAAAGGCTAGGTTTGGCTACTCTGCCCAGGGGCACCCAAGTAATTCCAAACACAGGAAGCAATAACTCTAATGTCCAGTACCAGAAGTGGGATTCTAAAGTGTGGCTTTTTATTCACATCCAAACAGAATAAACAAAGCATAGATGGACCCCCATGGGGCTGCACTCCTGGTAATGCAGATTAAAAGAACCAAGAACACTTCCTCAACACTTTAGCCCTCAGGCTCTGAACCCATCGGGCACACAGCCCGGACTTGCATGCTGCTTTGGGTACACAGCCCGAACTTGTACACTGTTCTGGGATTTCCCAGGCTTGGCTCCCTTGCCAGCCACTCGGACACCTTCCATATGTCATGGAAACATTTTCTGGTGGCTCCCTAAACCACCTAAGAACACCTCAGCTCTATCAGAATTCTCCTTTAATCCGTCTGGGTACTTTCCTCAGGCACTGGCCAAGTACCTGAGAGAAGTAAAAAGTGCCTCAGAGAAAATCTGTAGAGGTGAATTTGGTTACTACTGATGGGGGGGGTCTCCCACCTCGCTCCAATTCATACCCGCCATTTCTCTGGACAATAAACACCTCATACTGTAAAGCTTGGCAATGTAGATTCTTACTAAATGTATGTCACATTCCATCTACTTGTCTTGCTTTCCTTTGTGCTGGACTTGAAATATACTTTTAATTGGTATAGCCCATTGCTCTAGGCCCTCACTGATTAAGCAGTCCAATCCCACTTTACAACTGTACTTGGCTGTCTTTTCCTGACCCCACAGTAACAGTCCCTTTAGTTTCCTTCTGTTAAGGTGAAAAAACACTTGGCCCTCTTTCAGAGCAAACTCACCCTTTGGTTGCAGGTGCCCCACAGGCGATTCCTCCACCGGAATTTCTCTCTCAGAGCTTTTGGTGCAGCAGCACAACTTGAGTAGGCAGCTTCTTCCCTTAGCTGGAACCAGGAGGGTTGCCCCCTGGAAAACAGGCAAACCTCCCCCCCATCCCCTCAGAGATGGGGCACTTGGACCAGTAATAGCGGTCTCCACCACTTCAACTACCAGTTTCTGTGTTCCTCTTATAGAGGAAACGCACACCTTCCTAATCAGTAGCTCTAAAACAGAGCTTAAAGCTCTGAGAGCCTGCACACAGACAGCTGTACTACTGTCTCTCACCAAGACTGCACACAGACTGAATTCAAAATCCCCAACGTTCTATGCTAACCTCCAACTGCAAGATTCCAATGTGGCTTATGCAGCTGCGAAAGTTCTATGGTAATGTCATCCCTCAGTCTCAGCTGAGACTGAGAACAGAGTGAGACAGTGTGAAATCCATTTAACTGGAGTTTCACAAGCTGCCTTCCCTGCCTACCACTAGGTCTTACTGGGATTCTAGTAACCCCGGGTAACGGGGGGGTTACATTTGTAAATAAAAAGTAAGGATACTGGCTGCTCCAGACTGTCAAAATGGGTATTCTGATGAGCCACCTGTCTGCTGCCTAGGTGCAATATGTTATGGCAGCAGTGATAGGTTAAGGACTGCAAAGACAAGTTAATGAGCAGCAGCCTTACTGAGGGCACAGTAACAGCTATTGAACAGTGAGGCACAAATTAAATAAGTATGTGTTTTCTGGCTGCACCAGAACTTTATTCTGGGACTGTGTTAACCCTTGCTGTGCCGCGGACTGATAGATCCGTTCGGAATTCCTATACATTTTAATTCTGTCGGCAGCCTAAGGACTAAAACTGCAAGGGGACTGTGTGTTTGAACAGCTGTATTTTGCAGCCAGCAGTCAATCGGAAAGCCAGGATTTCAGAGCAGTGATTGTTGAGGTAATGTCAGAGGCTTATGAGACTTTGCAAAAGGCTTGTGGGGAAAGTGCATGGCTAAAATTCAGGCACCAAAACAGGGAGCCTATTGAGCATCAAAGAAGGCTGTTGAATATTCATTTTGGGGATTGACAAGGGGACTTAGCCAATTGCTTTTGGACACACAAGTGGACTCAGCCAATTGGGAGCCCCAGAAGGACTCCATAAAACTCAAGGATTTTCAGTCTGAGCTCAGTTAGGGATCAGGCCCCTAGCTAGACAACATGGGCCTAGTTCAGTTCAGTGTGAGCCCCTCCACAGGAAGGGGGCTTCTACCTCTGCCAGAAAGAAAGAGTGGTGGCCAGCAGCAAAAGTCATTAGCCTGGGGTGTTGCCAGAAATTGTCCTCCAGGGCCAGCATCTGCCTTTCCACATTTTAGGAAAATGTGGGCAAAATCTGAACTTTCAGCTGTGAGAGAACCACACGCATATTCTGCCTCAGCAGTGAGAATGCTGAAGAAATGTGTAGTTTCCAGAAAAGGACAGCATTGAATTTCTTTCAATGAGTAATCATCTGCATGCATTGTCATGACATTTTGCAGTACACCATGGTACACCTTTGAGAAATTGAGATCCTGCCTGGGACCAAGAAGTCCAGGAAGCCCAGAAGTGCTCATCATTTGTCTGTACCCTGTGTTAACTAACATTAAGAGAGGGTTGACCTCTGTTGAAAAGTGACCAAGAAAGGGTCCAGTATTTGTATGTGCTGAATGTGACTGTTAATAGTACCTACAGGACTGGAGAGAGGTTCCCTAGTCATGCGGAACTGTCCTAACAGTGCCTGGGAGGCCAGTGAAACCCTTGAATGTTCAAGATGGAGCTGTTAACACCAGCGAAGATACAAGGGGATGGGGATGATTATGCATCAAGCTTAAGAGAAGCTGCATGAGACCAGTTGTATTGTCAAGTAAAGCTATCAAGTGGTAGAAAGCCAAGCCTTAAGCTCTGTCTGATGATATTAATGATTCAAGTTACATTGCATAGACTGTGAGAGTCTAGGTCACCCTAGCCTTAGAGAAGAAGTACCCTTCAGTAAAAACTTGTATCTGCAGACCTGAGAGGATCATGGTAGCCATGCTGGTACATGGTTGAAGTGACTGGGACCATTTAAAGTAAATATAAATGTGCTAACATAAATGTGTTGAAGCAATGAAAGTGCTTTAGACTGGCCTGGGAGACAGCATGGTATTGTGCTAACATTCAAGGCACTGTCATATGTGCTTCCCCCTGAGGGGTATAGCCCAGACATGGGGTCTGAAGTATGCTGGCCCCAGTCCCGGCCTGGTCTGTACCAGAAGATGATTTCCGCCTATGAAGAGGGGCACTCCAGAAGAAGCTTGAGACACTTTCCACCTGCAAAAAGCTGTATGATCCTGCAGTCAGTAAGGAGGTTCCTGGCTGTAAGCCTTTGTCCAGCATCTTGGCATCCAGAGGTAGAGCCTACATTCTGCAACTACCTTAAGTGTCTTGTATAGCCTGATTTCAACTTTGTCAATGAGGACTTCAAAACTGTGAGTAGGCAGAGACACCTCTGCCACCCTGTGAGAAACTGTAAATAGTTTAAACCAAGTTTTTTTATGTGTGTCAGGCCAGAATATTCATGTTTAAAGTCTATTTTCCATGATCCGCTAAGATCAGATAAAGATAATCAAAAGAAATCATGCTAACTTGATTTTTTCCTCCTAGGGCCCCCACCAGCCAGCCATCACAGCTGCACCGCATAACAGGCCTGCACCTTAAAACTCTAGTACTGGGTACCCAGATAAAAGGTTTTTAGTGCTGCAGGGTCCTAAGGCAATCTGGGGACTGGTATTGTGTGTAGACATCTAATATAAAGTTTTCTGCCATCAAATGCAGCTAGCTAGATAGCCAGATCAGATATGCTAACTACCTCAGAAGGTTCATTTGTGGCCACTACGATTGTTTGCCTTTAAATGCAAAATGATTATCTTGATTCTAATTAGAGTACCAATCTAAACGAATGCCAATCAAATGTTAATATTTACCCTCTGCATCCAATTCCCTCTTTCCCAACCCTCACCCCATGTAAATAAATTGTTGTTTGTTGTTTTTGCATAGTCCTGTTGTCATGAGCATATTATTAGAGAGAGTCAATAATTACAAAATGTTTGAAATGTAGGGATTTGTTTATCGGGTCATGCTTGGGATGGCACTGTGGTAATGTGGGTGGGTACAGGTTCATACTATGGTTCACTCTAAGGTTAATGAAGAGCAAGGAGGCCAATGGCACTTGTACCTCTTATGCTATTATAAAGTGTAATAGGAGAGGACATGCCCTGAATTAATTAAATTATCAAGACAGGATCTGAATAAGCTTTTAGTTTAGCTTATGATTACCTCAGGGGGCAGTCTGTTCCAGGGTCCGACAAATCAAAGAGTAAAGAAGAATTTTCTGTTTATGTAATGAAATTATTTCCCTGCAAGCTGTACGGAGCTCCCCCTAGTACTGTGAGTATCATTCTTAAATTCAAGACCAAGCTTTGTCATGAGATGTGGGTCCTGGATTAAGTCAAACAAGAACAGCATCCCAGTGGGTTGTACCAGGTATTATTCTAGCGCCCTTAAAGTATACTCTGGGTGGGGGCACTGTGCATTTATGTTATCTTGGGGAAAAAAACAGTTTTAAAGTCAAACAGGAACCCAGGCCCCTTAACCTTGTTATAGGCCCACAAGGCAGGGGTAGTGTAGCCCTCAGATACCTGGCACCAGGGTTAAAGTTATGTAAAAAATAAACCCAAGTAGGCTTTCATGTGAAGATTTTAGCATGAGACAGACTGGCAGGGAGTCATGTCCTCCGGGTTTGAATGATCTCAGTGGGTGACCATGATGCCTGATATGTTGATAGCTGGGAAGGATTAAAAGGAGTATCAGATGAGTTTGAGTGAAACTCAGGGTGCTGAGCCTGTCCTGAGGAGGTAACCACCAAGGCAACATGACTCTGGCATCCTGAGTGATGCTCTGGGGGTGGGACCCAGTTCTAAGTATAGGCTAGGCTAGAGACATGACTGCACAAGTACGCTTCTGCAAGCCATTACACTGCCACTACATAGCTTATCACAGGAGTAATAGGAATTAATAAGAGGTCTCCAAATCTGACACCCACTAGAGTGTGTCATAGGAGATCCAGAGGGAGAGCAAGTCCATTGGAATACCTGAGCAAAGTGAACAAAAAGAGATTGGAACCAACCAAGAGCAGCAGGGGAGATAAATGAAGGCTGCAAGACAGACATTCAAATGTAGCAGCTGAGGCGAGAAGGCTGTAGCCCCACATGGCTGGATCTCCCAGGGAAAGGAGACAATTGACCAGCTGGGGAAAGCAGGAAGCTGGTAACTAGAATGGGAGAGGAGAATTGAAGGAAACACCAACAGTTGGACCCCTAAAGCACATGAGAAAGAGGATGACAGGTGACAGCAAGCCACAGACAAGCAGCATTGGGTGCAGGAAGCAGAACAGGCCAGGAAACAGAAGGAAAAGAAATGCACAAAGAATGATAGGGAAAGAGGAGCTACAGCACAAACTAAGCACCAGAGGAAGAGAGCAGAACAGCAGCATAGAAATAGAAAGCAAAAAAAAAAACAGTAAATCGAGCCTGGAATGAAAACAAAAATGGAAATAAAAAACAGGGATGGGGCAGAAGTAGTGGAAACATACAGGCAACAGAACTCACAACAGCAGCAAGAGTAGAAAACAATCTCTGGCAGAGCCACTATGACTGTGAATGAATTAACAAGATTAGGGTGTTTCATGGGCTTAAACTTAAACAGTTACTTATTTATTTAAAAAATATCAGATTTATAAACCTTTGAGTCAGAGACTCATTTACAAAGGCGCCTCGTTGAAACTAATACAAAGACAGCACAGTTAACAAGTCAAAAAACAATGACTCGGAGAGCAGACAGTTATAACAGTCATTCACTGGAGATACATGGGTAGCAGCAGATAAATAGATTACATAGTTTAGGTACACAGGTACCACATCAAGAAGACCAAAGCAGTTCAAACAATATACAATAGCTAAAGCAAATAGACAGTCAAAGAGAAGTCCAGAGTGTTCACATGAAGGCTGTTGCATATACACTAACTGAATCAAAGTACAGTACATTGAGAAAGGGCATATTTAAGTAATAAGGCATGACAGGGTGTGTGTTGTCATATAATAATATCACTCCTGGGATGGGTTGAAGCATGAGGCAAAGCTGAGTGCTTCCACCACCCCAGGAGTGACATTATTACAAGATAACACACACCCTGGAGTGCCTTATTGCAATTATACAATGACTTGTTATATACAGAATAAAAAATACATTTTAAATGATGTTTTTATTAGTGTGGAAAAATATTTCTTAAGAGAAAATGCAAGGAATGATCCAAATCCAAAGCTACAGTGATGTTGTTGTGTAATAACATCACTGTTTCAATGGGTCAGCAGCCAATCAGCTTCTTACATTTTTCCTTGTCGTTGTATAATTAAAAAATAATGCTACCTTCTGTATTACAGTTACCTATATGTTTTGTATTTTATTATATGCACTGTTATAGCAATCAACTCAACAGTATCAGGCCATCATATACATGAAGGTACTGTACCCTAACTGAAAACACTGCTGAGACAGCTGTATGTTGTGACAAGGTGGAAGATAAACACTATGTTAAGGCAAGTTTTTGAAGACATTTGATGTGTTTTTTTTTAGAGACTGATATACAGTCCACACACAAAATTCATATAATATAAAAGTCCATATGCCCAAATGTCAATGTAAATTCGATATATTTCATTACAAGCTGTTCTCTTGAAGGAAGATATTACTATATAAGGCCTAAAAATGGGCATCAGGTAAAGGGTTTTATTTAACTCCAAAAAGTGATTAGTGTTTTGCTCATAAAAGTGCTAAAACTTTGTGAAAATTAATAGCGTTTGCCTCACTGTGTTTAACAAACACAGCACTTCTAGAAAATCTATATAAATACTTTCTGTACAGTTAGTATCATCTCAAGAGAAAAACTGCTAATCAATTATTTAAAACCCTGCAAGATGCTTCTTTTTTTCTGCTGCTGTGAGTTCCCTCATCTGTGAAATCCCATTCTGCTTGTGGCAGCTCCCCCCAAACCAGATAATTTATTTAAAAACATTTTGTTGAGAAATTTTTTGTTTTAGTATATCCATGGTCAGGAAGAATGAATTTGTAAAAGAAACCAAAATCCCCATTTATCAGTTCATTGAATCACAATACAGCATGTTATGAATTTTTCAGATTCTATGTGTAACCTACTGTAAGTCAGACAGAAATTAGACACACAAATGCCTGGCTATTTGCAAGAGAAGCAAATGTGATAATTATCATTCAGTTATAAACACTTATAGTCACAAACTGCAAGTTAAAGGAAAACTACACCCAAAACCTGAAAAAAATATATGTTGTGCAGAATGTTTTAATTTGTATGTGAAGTTCTAGTGTTTTCTTCCCTCTGACTGGTATTAGGAGTTTTTCCCAAATTAGCCTGCTAGCTTTATGCTAGTTTTACGACCCCTGGGGATCTCCATACCTGATGGTGTAATTGTATTTCTGGTTCCCACAGTGCATTTTGTCTCATGTGACTGTGATGTAAGAGAGACCCAACATTCAGCACACGCATGCCAAACAAACTAAATATCTTGGAAGCTTTACAAGCTGCACAAAAATTACCAGCAGCAAAGTTTTTCAGGACAGTAAAACCTTTAGAATGAGGGTGGTCACCAAGCTGAATTCTACAGATTTTAAAATATAGCCATCTCTGTTGTTGTGAACTGATTGTAATGCAATGCTTTCTGCTGAATTTATGGGCTCTGCTACATCACCATTACATGAAACAAGGTGCACTGTAGGACAAAGAAATGCAATAAAACTATTTGATATGGTGATCTCCAGGGGTCATAAAACTACCCTAAAGCTAGCAGGCTAATTTAAGAAAAACTCCTAATACCAGTCAGAAGGAAGGAAACACTAGAACTTCACATACAAATTAAAACACTCTGCACAACATATATTTTTTCAAGTTTTGGGTGTAGTTTTCCTTTAAGAAAAGTCAGTAGAATATTAACACTAGCCCAGAACTGCCTGCCTGAGAGGCAAACAAATTGGGTCTCTTGCTACAGTGTGCAATGTCCTGCAAGATAGTAGTGTCACATGGCTTAATGAGGTGCTGTGAGGTGCCTAAGGGAACTTGTCATGCAGAATGTTCCAGGAGCACAGTTGTAAAAACTAGAGTAACAGGTTCCAAGTAATAATTAACTCAAAAGGAATATTAAAAAAACCTGCTCCATTCATTCAGAGGTGTCAATGAATATATTTACTAACCATGCTGGTTTATATTGCTTCCCTTATGGTAAAAATATGAAACCACATTTATGTTATTTTAAATGTAAAATGAATGATAAATAGCTTGTCCAGTTGGATGGCAGCTCTTCACTGATATAAACTGAGCCAGTAAAAAATGTAAATAGAAAAAAAAAACAGCATTTTGTTTCTACAACTACAGTAGTTGCTGATTGCAGCTGGTATTTTTAACATATGCAAGTCAACTCCACTTCTGAAACTTAAAAAGAAAAATACACTTCATCACAGATGTGTTTAGCAAGTACTGTGCCCATTTTAGTATATAAATGTTTAAGAAATACCTGACAGTTGTCTATTTTCCTTGAAGTTGAATCCTTAAGCTGTAGTTTCAGACATTTCTTAGTGTTTCCTTTCTAGACACCAGGTGACTCTGATAATCATTTGTTCCAAGGGTTTCCATGAAGTTGAATCCTTTAGCTGTAGTTTCAGACATTTCTTAGTGTTTCCTTTTGAGACACCAGGTGACTCTGATAATCATTTGTTCCAAGGGTTTTTAAGTCAGTTTGAAGGCAATTTAAGTAACTTCTGTTCTCTTAGTCCTTAACAAAATGCAGGGACTCCACAGATGTGTTGTTCCTTGGTCCGCAACCCAAACTCTAGTGAGACTTCTTTCAGTATGATAGATCCACCTTCTGCCCCTCCCACATGAATAAAAAAAAAAGTGGGATGGACCTTTTGGAGCTTCTTGGGTGGAGGTGGGGTGGACCTTACTTCCCCCCAAAAAACAATGCTGCCTCCAACTACTTAGGTTCCAGTTCTTGTACCACCCATTTAAGAAAGAAAGTAGTACCCTGCAACCATTGACTAACATGAAAGCATATTTATTTGAGGGCGGAAAACATTTCTTGGAGGAGGGTGAGGCGGAGGAGACTATTTACACCTTCAGTCAGTTCCACAGACCGAAAACATGGCATCACTCCTTTTGTACATACAATACTCCTGTAGGCTCTGCCTACAGTCGCAAAAACAGCAGAGCAAGCAACAAACAGTTGACCGAGGCAAAATGGACAGGAGCAAGAAGACATATGGAGAGAACCAACAGGGAATGGCAGATGAAGCCCAGAAATGGAAGGCAACAATGAAGTAGGACCATTCATTAAAAACAATGGGCAAGGAAAGTGTGTGGCTTATGTAGGGCACAGGGTGGAGTCTGACAGCACTCTATCAACCCACAAGTGAAACCTTTTCATTCATATGCCCTTCCTGAGTGTGAATGGGAATATTCTCCCCACTCTGGACATTTTTCAGGAAAACCTAGTCCTATTCCAACTCTCACCCTTCCTCAACTCATCCTTTGTCACATGTGACCCCCAAATCGCCATGTCCACTTTCAGAACCTTGCCTGATGACTGTACAGGTCTCACCTGGTTGAGCAAGTTGGATCCATTCTTTCTTCTGCAGTAATGGGGTTCATCCCAGAACTAATAAGAAATAACACTGTGCCTCGATCCAGCCAGAGAGAATAAGTGTGCCAGATGTTGTGTGCAGTAACACCCCTTGGGGTGCAGTACCTACCCACCTCCTTACACTGGACTGGATCCACCCCTGGGGACCAAAAAGATAGTTCTTACCTTCACCAGTAAGCATTTCAATCAGGTTATACAAACTGGGTATGCACACAGAAGTGAAATTCAACAAATTAACAGTGATTTTATTAAAGAACTCAGTCCTAGAAGCTGGAGGAAAAGAGGGGTCAGACAGTTGAAAGTCATCTTGAGGACTTCCACCCTGTAGCAATGCCCCTGGGATGGGGTGGGACAAATCACTTTTTGACCTGGTGGCCAGTTTGGCCACCATACCTCAAAATCTGATGGCCAAAAATATTTTTAGGTGGACAATTTTTTTACGGCCACTAGCCTATAAAATATGGTAGCCATTTTTTTAACCTGCCTTTCAGATGAGGAATTGTCTATTAACCTACATTTGGGAACATGTTTACCAGAGATTCTGATGAGAATTAGCCTGCCAGAACAGCATCAAGTATACTCATGAGGGAGAATTTATAAAGTACAAATTGAAAGTCCTGCCTGTCTAACTGACTGACCAGAACCTGCTGATTTACAAGTGAAAACAAGTCCTCTCCTAGTGCTAAGTGTACACTGTGTTTTTTTTTTTTTGTTGACTTGTTAAATAAACCAATAAAACCTTTCAGATGTTGTGATTCTCTTATTGTTTTGTGTGTTCTTTTTTTTTGGGGGGGGTACTTTTTTTGTGACTTTTTTTTTTCATTACATGGCCAGACATGTGCTGCTGCCTGCTGCTATGCTGTTACCATCCCCAATCCACCACTGTAGGGTCATCATCACTAAAATTAGATTTTGAGGGCAAGGGCAGAAAATAAGTAAATGCTTCCTAAAACTATGGCTGACAGATTTACAGTATTTATATTGCTGTTACTGTCTTCTTCAAAATCGGTCCACCTCCCACATCCCACTCCAATGCAACCACTGTCTGTGTCCTTCGAACTCAACTCCTCAAGTCCGATTCAGACTCCTCATCTATTTCTGCTTCCAAGTCCATTACATCTGATTCTGGATGTGTGACTTTATGCCCAGAAAGATGCCGCTATCCTGGTGTTGATGAGTACCAGTGATCAATTGATGGGTCTGGATTAAAGTCTGCTATTGTTGGTCCATTTAAACTGATCATCAGCAAATCGTCCATAGTGCTATCAATAAGATTGCTACAAGATATTGTTTTAATCCTATTATGAGCACTAAATCCCCTTTCGCAAGCAGCTGTACTCACTGGCATTACCTGAAAAATTGTGATCAACAACCGTAACAGACCAAATATCTCTAAATTTTGGTGAACCTTTCTTAATACATGCTCTGTATTTTGATTTTTACAGCATTTTTGAAATCTTACCACTCTTCCAAAACTTTTTGTGTAATTTCTCTTTCAAGTTCAGCGTCCTCCGGCTCTGGATCAGATAAAAGTTGCCCTGAACCGTATTGCTTTTTCAGGAATGGCATGTACATCTAGCAAAGCCCTGTGATGGATTCATGACCAAAATTTAGAAAGAGAGGGTCATCAGGAGAAGTCCAAACAGTTGTGTCAAATACTGAAAATCGTTTGTAGTCTTCCGACTGCCACATGGGCTCAAATCTGTCACATAAGAATCCAACCACACTGTTGCATATTTTCTCCTTGATCAGTGTGCGGCATTTTCACTGAAACAATCTCCTTGGCTGCTTGGTCTGAAGCAGTGGCCTGCCTGGTTCTTTTTTGCCTTTTATTCCTATTTTTCTGTACTACATGATGTTCACTAGCATTTTGAGTCATGCCTGGTGGAGGAGCTTGAGGAGTGCTGCTGCCATCCATACCACCAGTAAGGAGACTGCCCTCCAAACTGGCATACTCTAAAAACTGTGCCTCAGCAGGGCCGCATTGGTCTTCAACTTCATGAGCTCCAAATGCAGCTCTCCACCCGTGGCTGTACCTGAGAAGAAGAAGACCCTCTTTGAAATTTTGAGAAAGCCTTCCAAGAATAGATAGATAATCTTGTTGAAAGGCCAAGAACCACATTTTTATTTTTTGTTTTACAAAGTTCAAATGTCCTTTAGGCTGTCTGCATCAGGAGTCCCACTGTGCTGTGTTGCAGTATTCTCTAAGTGTGCAATTATTGCCGGCAGGTTGCGGAGAAGAGCTGACACAGCACTGTGGTGCGAACTGACCCAGTGCACTGTGAAAATGCTGACCAGTTTTTTCAATTCAATGAAAAGGGTGTTAGCAGCCTCCTCCAAGGCTCTCATTCTTCGGTGAGAAGAATGATAAAATGAATACAGGGCCTGCAAGCCATTTTAATTTTCGTGAACTTCTGGCATATGTTTTTGGGCATCCAGAATGGCCAGTTGTAAAAGATGTGTGATGCAGTGTGTAGCAATTAACCAAGGCAGGCCACTGTTTTGTAACTTTGCCGTGACTCCACCACGTTGACCTCGCATGACTGATGCACCATCAGTCGCCATCCAGGAAATCCATGGAAGAGTTTTCCACAAGGGGATGTTAAGTTTGTTAAAGAGTGAATCTAATGCTGCAATGTATCTATCGGCATCTGCTTTCCCTAGTAGCTCGGTACCAATAAAGGAGATATTTGGAGTACCATCTTCACCAACATAACTGATGAACATATTCACAAATTTCCTCACACTTCTGTCAGTGCTTCCGTCTATTAACAGTCCAACAGCAGGAGATTTTTTTATCTCTTCAGTTGTATTTGTGCGTATTACTGCTGCAATATGATGCACAAACTCGCTGCACCTCTTGTGATTTGTGTATTGTTCAATCACTTTTATATTATATTACATTTGCGTAACAGTGAGGTATGAAATGGAAAGTCCCGAAATGGCCTATTCCTTGATGCCAGAAAGTAGGCAACATTAAAAAGACACCCCATGGATTCTCTCATTGTAACATTCATCTTTTGAAAACAAAAAGCCATAAGTGTGGATTCTGGTGCCCTTTGAGCCCTTTCAGCCAGAATGCATTTTACATGGGAACTGCTTGCATCATGAATTTTTATAGACTCCATTTTAAAAGTACTGCTACCAACAAAAAACACAGATGTATGATCTGCCAGATGGGGTTGCTTCCTACACACCTTGCAGCTCATAGTGTTGCTTTGTTTCTCATACTGAAGCCAGTCAAATTCCCGTGACCATTCAACCCTGAATTTGCGTTTCACTGAATTTTTCTTCCTGTTGGTAGGATTTATTCTGGGCAGAGAGCTTGAGGAAGATGAACTATCTGCAATGGAAACACTACTAGAAGTAGCAGAAACACTAGGAACCTGAACAATATCAGTAACCATTACTGATGGTCTGTCAATATAGTCGCGGCTGTCACCCTGGCTGCCCCTTCCTCCAGAAATAGAAGAACAAACAGCAACAGCAGCATTACCAACTGGAGGATTTAATTTCACATGTTCCTCCTCAGCAGCAACATCGACAATGTTACTGTCAGTGTCACTGATGACTTGAATGGTTTTGTTACGTAATTCTTCCACAGCACATACTTTGGGTTTAATAAAACCAAAGGAAAACAAATTAGGTTGTTGTTTTTGTTTCTTTTTTCCAGACATTTTTATTACTCCAATCCCAAAACAGTATGAAAAACAATGAGTGGTTGCCGGTGATGGCAGCAGCACAGCAGCAGACAGTTTTTGGATGCCTGCCTGAGCCTGACACAACCAGGACTGACTGTAGCCGTGACTGTGAGTGAGACTGATGGACTGATATTTGTAGTACACAACCAGAGGCTGTCACTAATATGCTTGCACACAGGTTATAATAGCTATGCCTTTTTCATTAATTGTGGCAAGTTCTAATTTGTTTTTCTTTTAAATTGGTCCCCTCAAAAAAGCCTGACACAACCTCAAGAGGACTGGACGAGACAAGTGGATAGCCAAACAACAAAAGACGCAGTCAATAATATGCACACAGGTAGCAGCAGCACTAGTATGGACTGTTCATTAATTGTGGCAAGCTCCAATTTTTTTCCTTTTAAATTGGTCCTCTCAAAAAAGCCTGACACAACCTCAAGAGGACTGGATGAGACAGGTAGATAGCCAAACAACAAAAGACGCAGTCAATAATATGTAGTATGCACATAGGTAGCACTACTGTGGGCGTTTCATTAATTGTGGCAAGTTCTAATTTTTTTTCTTTTAAATTGGTCCCCTCAAAAAAGCCTGACACAACCTCAAGAGGACTGGATGAGACAGGTGGATAGCCAAACAACAAAAGACGCAGTCAATAATATGCAGTATGCACACAGGTAGCACTACTATGGGTGTTTCATTAGTTGTGGCAAGCTCTAATTTTTTTTGTTTGGCCCCCCCAAAAAACCTGACACAAACAACCACTAATATGCACACAACAGTGGTAGTCCGGACTAGTCTGGACTTTAAATTATTGTAGCTTGCATTTTTTTTTCAGTTTTGGGCCCAAGAGCCCCAATCCCACCCAAAAAAGACTGAACAGCAAAATCAGATACAGATTACAGCTCACAGCTCCCCCTGTACCACCAAACGTCCACAAAGCAGGGTCTCTGTCATCCCCCTCCCTTCCCCCAGTCGTCAGACTCACTCAGCAGTCAGCACAGAGCTGCAGCAATTGCAAATTAAGAAAATATTAATTTACCACCCAATTTCAGGGCTTCCTCACCAAACCCACAACAGGACCACCAAGCACTGACCCTCCCCAGTCAGCACCAGCACGTCGTCCCCAAACCCAAACTGAGAAAAGTAAGCTGCTGTTTTTTTATACAGGATGGAGAACACACAGGCTCCTAAAAAACAGTACTTGTCTGGTACTTTTTATTTTTGAGCCCTTAAAAGGGCTGTTGAACAACTTCAATCACGGCACAGTTATGCTCTGACAAAGCTCACAGTAAGTCTCTCTCACCCGCTCACCACCTGAAATGAATGGCGAAGGAGCGAGCGAATCCTTTCCCCTCCTCCCGACTCCCCCATCCACGTGAGCACCCAACAGTCCTAACTGCTCACCTCGTGACTGACTGTGCTGCACAGACTCGCTGAACTGAAGCCCTGACTCGAGTTCCAATTCTGACTCCTTCTCTGGCTCCCTCCCACCCAGACATGTCCCTCCTGCTCTCTCTTGGCCAGAAAAGATGATCCCGTGCATGCGCAATGACGGCAGCTCAGCTGAGGGGATGCTGAGCTACCGTGCATGCGCGACAGTGATGCGGCTTAGTACTCGCCAGAATGGCGAGTTTTTACACACATCTGGTGGCCAAAATGTTTATCCAGGTCGCATTTGGTGACCTGGCGACCCTATTGGCCCCACCCTGCCCTGGGAGTCACTGTACTGTGGGTCACTACCGTCTCTCAGATCCCACACAGGCTATAAAGTACCCACCCAATCAAAGGGCACAGAAGGATGAATTACATATAAATATTCTTTGCAAAAACTTTGTTAATGCAGCGGTTAGGGTTCAGATTACACTGACAAAAGAAGGGAAATGTGGTGTTGGGGTTCCCAACCCTAACACCCCTCCCGAACCCTACAGGCAGCAAAAGGAAAAAAAATGTTACAGTTTCCCCTCTCCTGAGTCTTCACAAATCAGGCCTGGGGTGTTCCTTGGGGTTGTCACCCCTCATGCTTACCCTATTCCGTCAGTAAAGAAGCTGAGATGTGCAGACTAGGAGGATGGGGGTGAACATTAGGGTTGACAACCCCAAGGAACACCCCAGGCCTGATTTGCAAAGATTCAGGAGAGGGGGAAACCGTAATGGGTTCTCCTTTTGTTGCCTGCAGGGTGAGGTGTTAGGGTTAGGAACCATAATGATGCAAGCAAAAATTGCACAGCAATAAATGCTGGAAGCAAAACAGTGGCTTCTCTCACAGCGTTGGGTACAACAGCACTCGACAGCAAGAGTGCATCTCCATAGAAAACTATGGGAGATCTTTGTTTTTATGGGAGGCTTCATCCCCCACACCCTCAAACTTAAATTAATCAACTCTGGAGAGTTGTGAACTTCGGGGATGGAGAGAAAATTGGGAGGGGGAAGCTGTTTTTAAACAAAAAATAAAACTTGCAACAGGGGACCTAACTGGAATCAAACCACGATTCTAGGTCTCCTTCTGTGCTGTGTGCTGGTGCCCTAGTCACACCACCACAGGAGTGGCTCGGCCAGGCTTCCCAGCACACGGCGAAATTGCCTTGTTTCACCATAGTGCGACAGGTGTAATGGTAATTCCCTACTGCTATTACACCCCTGTCACTCTAAATCCTCTTGTGCTTTGTACAGTGCGGTTGTTGCAACGCTCTTTCTGGTGCACTGTTTTGACCCGGTACCCCTGATTGGGACCCTCAGGACTTTTTGTTTACTTTGTTCAATACCTTCCTTGACAAAGAGATAACCAGATAACTTTCTCAGTACAGTAAATCCACTGCGAGGCAATTTTAAATCATGATGGAAATGTGAAAGGAAAAGTGTGACCCACTGGGACTTGAACCCAGGCTCCTGGTGTACCGTGCCTTTTCTCTAACCACTATGCTATGGGCTCACATGATTAGCATTAGGCCTCTGGGCTTTCCCTTCAGACACAAGTCGTGAGCACTCACAAAGGAAAATCTCTATTAAACAAACATATGGACATGAGAATGGAAGTGAGTTCTGAGAGTATATATTATTTAAGTTAAGAATTTAACTAGTTCGAAAAGAATCAGAATAAATATGAAAGTGCAATAAACAAAAATATTTATTGTGCCCCTTGTAGGGTCATACAGGATTATGGTTTGTATTAATTGGCAACCAAGAAAATATATGAAACAGCAGCTATAAGGTATAGTCTCTTATTTATTCATATTATATAGTTAAAAGAACAGATTATCAGACAGAATAGTAGGCTGTTTTCTGAAAGAATTAACATTTTTACTTAAGGCTGCAATCTCATATGAACATATGAAGAAGCCAAAAGAATTAGGCTTCTTGGTCTATCTAGTCTGCTTGATGCCCAGGGTTCTTAGCTCAGGCTGGTGTTCCTGCTCCCCCTTCCCTACCTTTCCACTAGTCTTCCTCCCCTTCTTCCTTTACCTTTATCTTCCCCCTGTATCTATCCCAGCCTCTCTTGAAGCTGCCCACTGTCTGCAATGAGATCACCTCTTCTGGCAGCACTTTCCATTTGCTCACCACCCTTTCTCTGTAGAATTGTCTTCTAACCTCTCTCTTAAACACCAACCCCACAACGTTAGGCTGTGCCTCTTCGGGGGTTTGCTACAACTTAGCCTGAAGATACCCTCCCTGTTCACCTTATTAATCTCTTTCAAGTACTTGAAGATCTCAATCATATCTTACCTCTACCTTCTGTCCTCTAGGGAGTAGCTATTTAGGACCCTCAGTCTTTTCATCATATGATTTACCCTGCTGCCCTGCAATCATCTTCATAGCCCTGGCTAGATACATCTTTTATCCAGAGAGGAAATTTTAAACTGTTATTGTCATGATGATGGGAATTTCTTTCATAGAAGGGGCATCTGTGAAGAAACACCTCATTTTCCAGTTTAGATACTAAGGTGCTTCATCTTTAAAATGATTAGGAAATTAGTTTAAATATCTTAAGACAGATAGTACAGGTGTAATGTTTAAAAAAATTGTGGAGTCAGCAGCATGAATTTCCTTGCTTCTTTCCTCCCTCGGGGACCTGCATGAACATATCCATTTGCCAGTGGAAGCTCAAGGTCCTTTTGAAAGCATGTATTCTTCTACAGGATCCCTTGATCGGACAATGTTGGTGACATTTGGTTGAGTGGGGTTTTGTGAGCTTAGATGGGTAAACAAATTTGAAAATAAATAACTTTTTTCAACAATGAAGGGCAAGCCATGTGCCACTGCCTCTAGTGCATGCAGTGCAGTCAGAGGCACATCAACTGCACTTGCCAGTTCTCTGAAGCCAACAGTGAAGGTGCCATTGCTTTACTCACATGGCCCACGATCAGGAACACATTTTCATTTGGGTACTGTCTCTCTTCCTCCCAACACCCTCTAAAGGTGCATGTCCACTCATTGTTTGCTCCTGCCTGTTTTTCTGGCAGTCAGGAGCTCATCCCCACCACTAATATCATCATTGATGCTGTTCTGGAGTCTCTCTTTCCCCCGCTGCTAGTACATAAAACCCCATCCAGCCACACTCTGGTATTCCCCCCTCCTCCCATTCCACTCACCTTTCAGAAAAGGATGTTTGGTCCCCCAGGAAGCGACGGACACAGCCCTCCCTCCACCTTGAAGGTACCTGCAGGCATGGGGTACTATCTATCTCAAAAAATAATTTATTGTAAAGCAATGGACCCACTGTATTATCTGGCCAGTTTTGCCATCTGTTTTTGGTAACTTAACCATGAAAAATGTATACAAAACCTCACCAAAATGTTCTGGCAGACTGTGTTAACATACAGTAAATGACAGCAATGAGGTCAGTTAGGGGCAGTCAACTGGTTTTGAAACAATGAAATAAATACTTGTCACTGTGGAATATTTAAAAAAGACTGACAGTCAAAGCCAAAAAAATAAATAAAAACCACGACAGTTCAATGCAATTTCCATACTGTATACACCATGATCTAAACATTTTATCTTATTTGGTACATCTTTAAATCAAGACTGAAAACTGGTCACTTCTCTGCCTGAGGCAGTTTTTTTTTCTTTATTATTATAACGGTCCTGATTGCTACTAATATGGGTCCTAATTTCAGAAAACAAATGTTCATAAATTATGCATTACTGACTTGATGCTGTTGTACCAATCTATTTAACTTCTATACAAAAAAAGGAAGGAAGGCATAAGGGAAGAAGGCAGGAAGGCAAGAAGGCAGGATAAGCAGGAACTGCTCATCTCTGTCTCCCTGGTAATAAATTATGTGACTTTCTAGTAGCTAAGAAAATGATTCACAAAATCTGATCAAAAATAAAGGTGTTCCTGCTATTCATATTCCAGACAGCTAAAGTGTCTTCTCGGAGAAAAAGGATCCAATGTTCTAATAATAATGTAACCCCTAGGTGGTGCTATCCCAAGGGCTACTACCCCTGCCTGCAAGGCTATCTGCAGGATAAGGGGCCTGGGTACTGAAATGGGTGCCTCCACCCGGACAGGGTTATTAGTGAAAAGGCTAACCTGGGTACAGCCCTCCGGGACACTGTAACCCCCCTCTAGTGGCCTAGATATGCAACACACACTTTCACACTAGCCCCTATTCAGCATTCAAATCCCCACACTGTTTGCCCTTACCACCAGAGCTGGTTCCAACAGTTCAACCCTGGAGACCCCATGTAAAACAAAGTTAGGCACAGCAAATAACAACAGTACAGTGCTTTTGGTACAAACTGGAACCACAGTCATTAAATGCAAAAACAGTTAGATCTGATTTATTCAGGGGAATTGAACAAGGGAGGGGCATAATCAGATTGATATGAAAACTGATATAGTCTGGCAATAATGCATGCAATTTTAGTCCCTACACAGTTACATGCTCTGGGTACCCAGTTGGAAGTAAGGTGGGCTAGCCTGGAACATTACCCAGGGTAGGCCAGCGTCGCAGCTGGTTGGGGCCCTGTGATGAAAAGAAAAGGCATGCACAGACACACACCATTTGTAATCCAAAGCCTGAGGGCTCAGTTTGTGAAAGAAAAAACAACAATGCAATCAGATAACAATAATTGAGATTTAGCTGTTGCTGCAGGGAGCTACCCTGATTGGTACTCATGCTACCCAATACGAGACACAGGCTAGATGAAATGGAGACTGCAGGTTGATGACTGGTTTGCCAGGAGAAGCCAGGCCCACATGAATCACTGAGGTGTCGTTCCTGTTCCAGATGGTTGAGCAGGGGGCTGATCCCCAGGTGAGTCTCTCATCGATGATGGTTTCTGTGCCTGAAGTAGCTGGCTGGGCCAGGTGGCAAGGCTCAGGCCAGGTGGAACAGTTCAGATTTAGAGTCAGATAGTGCTGGATGCAGCTTCCAGCAAGCGTGGCACATTTACACAGTGGGGAACCAAATCGCGACATACTAACAGTACACAGCACATTTATAGGAAAGCAATCACCATACCACAATGCCGATGGCAGTCCAGCTGCAATGTCAGTGTCTCTGAGCAAAACCGAGAATTCTGTGGTAAATAGATATCCTGACAGGTCAATCGTGTACAGCAAGTCTTCAGTCTTCTTCAAGTTTAAATCTGATCACTCTGCAGTGGCTTTGTCACACTTCAATTCAGATACTGTTTGATTGCTAAGCCTTTCAAAGGATTCCCTCTCAAGGGACAGCAGGCAAACAGGCCAAACTCAGCCTTTCCACCAATCTCCCACGCGAACTACGCAGAAACTGCTGCTCGAATCACTCGAGATGTTCGCTCTCCAAACTCTACCTCCAGACTGACTGACTGCAGAAGGCAGCTTGGGAATTTCCCTTTGGCCCAAAAGGTTCTGGTTGGTTGATCCTTCAGTCTGTCAAAGCAAGGGCTTCCTCCAGGTGCATTTATGCGCCAAAGTCTAAAAACTACAATTCCTACAGAAATTCACTCCCACAAGACCCCTGGGGACAGACTCCATTTTAGGGTCCCCAAAGGTACTGATTGGTCCATTCTGGCAGTCCAGGACCAAGATGGTGGTGATAAACAGAACTGTCCATACTGCGAAGAAGGCAGGTTAGACAAACTACAACATCTTTACTATAGTAATAGATAATCAGCAAATAAGTACAGCTTCTAACAGAGCTCCCTCTGCACAACTAGCAATGGCAGAACAGAGTGATTATCTGGAAGCCCAGGCAGGACTCAAGCATAGAAACACTCAGTCCCCTCCCAGGTTAAATAAACACCACATTATAGGCAGTTCTTAAAGAAACAGAGCACAGAGGCAGTAAAGCACTCTTATGCAAACACTTTTAACCTGCTAAGACACAGGATACCAGCCTAGCAGTGGACATTAATACACACCCAAGGAAGACTTTCAGGAACCCCCATTTGTAGGGGGGTTATACCCTTCCCTGCCTGGAAAAATGTGGTGTCCGCATCAAGTCTACACCATCACAATATTGAAGAAGCAATATATATGAGAAATACATGACATTAGCATATTATGGAAATAATATCTGATGCATCAGTTGATGTAAACTTATCACATTACTATATATTTCATTATATTTCACTATACCATATCTTCATTGACAATACTTACAGTATGCATGTTTCATACATTCTATACTGATTCTTTTATGATTAACATGCTATGAACAGTTACCTATGACTTCATGTTATATCATCTTGTACAGTAAATAATGTAGAAGGGGGTTCTTCCCTATCAGCTAACTTGGGGCTAGATGGGACAGGGACACCATGTTCAAAGGGAAGAACAATTAATCGGGAGGTGGCAGTCAAGCTCAGTTTGGGTAGTGAACTCTTGGAAACGTAAACTCTTTTATGGACCACACTGAGAGGCAAGTCCACAGGCCTCCCAGGGAAATCATAACTGAAACGTAGCACTAGCTTAACAGGTTGCCCGGATTTTCTGGGGGAACAGACACAGGCTCTGGGCAACACTGGCATTGATTTCTTCTCCTGTAGTGGGGGATGCCTCTGCACTGGTTGAAATGTCTAGATTGGGAACACTATCAGCTCCTTGCTCTGCGACTCTGTTTCCACAATACTATGCTCATTATTATCTTCTGAAGAAGGCCCAGGTTGCTCATTCTGAGGAGATTCTGGCACAATTAGGCTTTTTGGCACTGAAGGGGTGCTGTTAATACTTTCATATTGTTCTTCAAGTTCTGATATGTCACCAGGGAGACTCAGACCATCAGCCCCTTCTTTGGGCAAGTCAAACAGTTCTGCAAGACACAGAGAGTCCGCAACCTCAGACGTGATACTTTGCACCTCACTTTCAGTGGGCATTGGGTCCAGGGAAGAAGCTGGGGGGTTAGGCAGTTCTGAAGGCCCAGCTTCATCCCCACGATTCTGCAGAGGATTACCTCAAAACAACTGACTCAGTTCATATGAGGGATAATAGGCATTATCACAGTCACTCTCATCAGAGACAGATGAACAGTCATCACTATCACTCTGGGCCTGCTGAGGGGAAGGCCTCAGTTCTGGAACAACATGGACAGGTTGTCTCTGTTTCCTCTTTGCAGCAGCATGAGTCACTGGCCCAGAAGAAGTGTCAGGGGTTGGTTCAGCACCAATAATAACTTGGCTGATGGGCAGTAAGTGATTACGGTGCATGGTCTTAACAGCTTTGGAATTATTTTCTGGGTGCACCTTGTACACCAGCAGATCATCCAATTTACCAACTACTACATGGGGAAGATGATGCCATCTATCAGCAATTTTGTGTTTCCCATGCAGTCCCAAATTGCATAGTAGCACCCTATCTCCCGGCAACAACTCCTGGGATTTTACTCATCGATCATGTCTTTCTTTGTTGGCAAGATTTTGCTTAGCAGCCATAGTTTGAGCTAGTTGATAGGCATGATTCAACTGATCTTTCAATTTCTCTACATACTGCAAGTAGTTTTTTGTTTGGACCCCATTTGGAGAGAGACCCAAAGCAGACATCATCTGTCAGTTGGGCCTCCCTACCGAACATGAGACAGTAGGGGGAGAACCCAGTAGCCTCACTTTTGGTGCAATCGTGCGTGTGTACCAAGGTGCTAATCTGCTGGCTCACTTATGCTTGTCTTTTGGATGGAGGGTGCCCAGCATGTCCAGAAGGGTGAGGTCAAAATGTTCTGGTTGAGGGTCCCCCTGAGGGTGATAGGGGTGGTTCTTGACTTCTGCACCCCCAACAGAGAGAGCATTTCTTTGACTAACCTACTTTCAAAGTCTCTGCCTTGGTTAGAATGGATCTGCTGAGGGGCACTATAGTGGACAAATAATTTTTCCACCAGCACCTTGGCCATGGTAGAAGCCTTTCATCTTTAGTTGGGAAGGTTTGTGTGTACTGTGTAAAATGATCAGTAACTACCAACACACTGCCAATGTTCTTTTGGTCAGGTTCTAAGCACAAGAAGTCTATACAGACCAATTCTAGAGGGGCACTGGTAGTGATATTGACAAGGGGGGCAGCCTTCTGAGGCAAGACTTTTCTTTGGAGGCAATGGCTGCAGGTCTTTACATGGTGCTCGACATTCTGCCACCATCTTTGGCCAGTAGAATTGGGATCATACCAAGTCGAGAGTTCTGCAAATACCGAGGTGCCCCATGTGATTGTGGAGGGACCTCAGTACCAGCTGTTTAAAGGCCATGGGTAGAACCAACTGTTGTTTGTCTACTTGACCACGACAATCCACTGTCTCTCTCTATAACAACTGATCATGCAACTTTAACCTGGGGCCTTCCTTGAACAATAGAACAGTTTGCAAGTCAGGGGAATGCAACTTGGACACATTTTTCTCCGCACGCAGGGCGTCAAGTGCTGGTTGAATCATGAGATCTTGGGATTGAGCCCTCTGAATACTGTCATTATTGAACTGAGGTAGTGCACTAATATCTAGAGCAGAGAAATGGCAATAGGCAGCCGGTATGCAGGTATCAGGAGGGTCCAAGCAATCTACTAGGCAGTTCACTGTGTCTGCAGACATTTGTTCATCTTTATCAAACTTTTGGCATAATGCTTTGATGTCAGGTTCAGACAATCTGACCCAATTATTCTTAGAAGCTGGCCTTTGTGACAGGGCATCAGCATCAATGTGGTTTAGTCCCAGTCATTATTCAACAGCATAATCATAAGTCGATAAGGCAGACAGCCAACAGTGCCCAATGGCTTCCAATTTAGCTGAAGTCTGCACATAGGTCAATGAGTTATTGTCAGTCTTCACTAATATCTTTGCCACACAGAGGTACTCATGAAACTGGTCAACTATGGCCCATTTTAGGGTGAGGAATTCCAACTTGTGGACCAGATAGTTCCGCTCTGATGGGGTCAAGCTCCTGCTGACGAAAGCTACAGGTCTCAAGCCATCTTCATAGTCTTGATTCAACACAGCCTCAAGGCCCTGCAAACTAGCGTCAGTATGTAAAACATAGGGCTTGATAGGATCAGCATAGGCAAGGACTGGGGTGTAGGTGAGCTGGTATATAACTTCAAAGAAAGCTGCTTCACATTCGGGTGTCCACTGAGTCCCAAAAGGCTCACCTGTTCAAAAATACACTTTCTTTTGGTCTTTAATAGCCCCCTTTTTGTATTTGCGGTTGGTAGGAGGGTAGCCTTGGGTAAGGTTAAGGAGAAGTCAAATCACCTTCGAATAGTCTTTGATGAACCTGTGGTAGTAGCTTCAGAACCCCAGGAAACGCTGTAGCTCTTTTAGGTTATTGGGCTGGGGCCAAGTGGTCAAAGATTCAACTTTACTGGGATCTGTCTGGATCCTTCTGCAGACATTATGTGCCCCACATATTTCAAATATGTTTGAAAAAATGCCACTTGTCTATGGATAACTTGAGGCTGAATTCTTCCAAACGATCGAGGACTTTGAACAGTCTGAGCTCATATTCCTCCAGCATGTGTCCAAAAACAATGACATCATCCAAGTACACTAAACATTCCAGCAAGTTCATATCTCCCACTGCACATTCCATCAATCTCTGGAAGGTGGCAGAGGCACCCGAAATCCCCTGTGGCATCCTCAGGAATTCGTAGAATCCCAAAGGACAGATGAAGACTCTTTTCTCATGGTCCTCCGGGGCTGTTGGAATCTGATAATATCTGCTGTGGAGATCCACTACTGAGAACCACTGACCCCGTTCAGGCAATCCAGGGCATCCTGTATACATGGCATGGTGTATTGATCTGGGATAGTCCATCGGTTGAGGGTCCGATAGTCCACACACATCCTCATGGATCCGTTCTTTTTATGCACCACTATGATGGGCATGCATATGGGCTTCTTGATTCTTGAATAATGCCAGCAGCAAGTATTTCCTGTAGGTGCATTCTAACATCGTCTATGTCCATTGAGGCAAGGCGTCAGGACCTCTCTCTGAATGGTCGGTCATCATGCTGGCGTATGTTATGCTTGGCCCCATGGACACACTCCACGTCCACTCTTTTAGTGGAAACACTTGGTCTCTCTGAGCAAGTTTCCTACTAATTCGGGTCTTCCATTCAGCTGTCACCGAAGTCAAATAAGTCTAGGGTTACTTTCTCCCTTTCACTAGAGTACTTGTTACTGAGTAATACTACAGTGTCTGCACAGTGTACTGTAGCCAGCATGCATCCCCGGTTCACATGAACTTCCGTGTCCGACATGTTTCTCACTTGTACCATCACTCAGCGAGCATAGGCATGGGCACGTGCAGGTAGTATACTGAGCTTAACCATCAACCCCTCTGGCAGCTTCCCTTCACCAGGGGCATCTATCATCAATATTTTGCTCTTTACGTCTCTCCTTAGGTGGACTTCTCCATGGATCGTACACTGGGCATTGGGGGCCGAAACCAAAGAGTCAAGATCCTTTTTCCACACTATTCCCACTGGCTCATCTCGGTCCATTTATTGGGTTTCTGTTGCAAGTCATAAGCCCTTTTGATTAATAATGGAATTCTTAGGGTCTGTCCAGTCTGTTGCCCTTGTTTCTCATGGCAGAGTTGTGCTAGTCTCCCAAACATGTGGACGTGTATATCAATTAACAAGGGAACCCCATCATACAGTCCAGTGGAGGGACACACTAGGGCAAGTGTCTCAACTTGTTCATCTACCCCAGCCACGGCGGTAGGGAATGACAGCCAGATCCGGATGTACTCCAAGTACGGATAGGACTTCTCACTCAACTCCCACATCTTGTCTTTTACAGCAAATCTCTGATGTTAAAGAATCTTTCTGTGTTATCACCTATTGGAAATAGTGACCACAACTCAATTAGCTTTGTCTTGGTGCATACAGTCTCCTTGGTGTCTGGTACTTCAAAGATTTACTTGTATGATAAGGCTAACAGTTTGTCCATGCCTTTGAAATTATTATATGAACATTGTTTAAATTATAATTATGTTCCAGAATCTTGGAAAACTGCATATATAATTCCCATTTTAAAAAAGGTCCCAGGAATCAGTGGGAAAAGTATAGACCAATAAGCCTTACCTCTCCATGGGTAAAATATTGGAAAGCTTAATTAAAGATCTGATTACCTCGTCTCTTGTCAATATCGACACTGAACAACATGGTTTCAAAAAGGGCAGAAGTTGTCTGACTAACTTGCTATGTTTTTACAAAGATCTAGCTTTACAATTGGACAATAGACTTCCTTATGATGTAATTTACATCAATTTCAGTAACACAGAAACATAGACTTTGACGGCAGATAAGGACCGCTTGGCCCACCTAGTCTGCCCATTTCCCTACCTACAGGATAAGCCTTAGATCCTAGTTAACCAACAGCCTAATTCTTCCTAGCCCCTCAGTAAGGCCTTTGACCTTCTCTCACATTGGGCATTATTACAAAAACTTTATTGTTTTAACATCAATCCTAATCTTGTAAAATGGATAGCAAACTGGTTAGATAAACGATCACAACAAGTTCTGATTAATGGTCAGCTTTCTAGTATGGGGTCAGTCACAAGTGGTGTACCCCAGGGTTCTGTTCTGGGACCCTGCCTTTTTCAGCTTTTCATAGCTGACATAACAAAAAATTTTTACTCAAATACAGTTAAATATGCCAATGATATAAAAATCAGTGGACTATGTGCTAACTTAGATCAAATAGTATTGATTCAAAATGACCTGGATAAACTGTCTCAATGGGTTACCACCTGGGAGATGAAATTAAATCTTACTAAGAGTAGAATCATGCACTTTGAGGCAAGAAATCCTATGCATGTATATACCTTAGATAGCAAAATGTTAGTACAGACACTGAGAAGGATTTGGGAGTCTTGATATCTGACGATTTCCTCCCTAATTTACAGATAAATTAGGTTATCCATAGAGCCAACTGGGTCATTTGGTCCATCAAATGAAATATTAAATCCAGGGACAGTAGAGTATTGATGCCACTTTATAGAGCCTATGTTCTCCCTCATTTGGATTTCTCATCACAACTGTGGTGTCCTTTCAAGAAACAGAACATCGCACAATTAGAAAAGGTGCAAAGGGGATACACCAAAATAGTGAGAGGCTTAAGAGATGTCCCATATGAAACTAGACTAACCTTACTAAATATGATGCCTCTATCTATCTGATGATTAAGAGGCAATTTTCTCCTTATGTATGATGTTATAAATGATCTGTATCTAATAACCAATTTAGGATTGTACTTCAAGGAAGAAACCTACAGTCTCAGAGGTTATCCACTACAGTTGCAATTTAGGAGATTTAATTATATCCCCCGGAAATTTTTTTACACATTACGTATTATTAAGCCCTGGAATGCTCTGCCTATTGAAGTGATTGTCAGTAGCTCTAAATTAATATTTAAAACATGGCTAGACAAGTTTATTCTTTCTGGCTCCCTTTCTAGTTATTATTAGTACATAGGAGCAATGTATAGGCCTCATGGTTCTCTAGCTCCTAACAAATCCTAGTATGAATTCTAGTTCGTGCAAACCTTCCAAGGGTTGTAGGGGCACATCAGGCAGATGCTTCTGGTACCAATCTTGAAATACTATGGTTACTTGAGATCCACTGTCAAGCACAGCCTGGGCAGACACACCGTGTTCACCATCACTGTAGTTTCCATTGAAGGACCCACCACCTCAGACCACTCAAGTGACTTGGACTTGGACGTCAGCTTTACAGCTGCCTTGGACAAATAGCTTTTCCGGGCAGCCCCACCTTGCGGCCATATGTTGCTCTGTCGAATCAATGCCAGCAACCTAGTAGTAATTTTTCTCAGATTCTCAGGTGAATGGCAGGTGAACTGGGTGTGCTCATCTTCTCCGCAGTGGTGACAGAAAACAGGTTCTTTAGAGTCTCTAGGAGAAGAGGAACTGTTCCCCTGCTTGAACATAGTGGGGGAGTTTTGGGGTCTCTCTGTGGTCGGAGGTTTCCTCTCTTGGCTTTCTGAGCTTCTTCAAGGGTCAGCATCTCGGGTAGCTTAGAGTTGGAGTAGGTCTTCCGCCACAGCTCTCAGTTCTCGTACCTCTTCCTGTAGGCTGTCTTCAGGCTGGATTTCAGAGGAAATGAAGTGTACACCCACCCCTCCCAGCAGGACTTCCTTCTTTGTCTCGGTGGAGGGCTGGACAGGAATTAGCATCTTTGGCTGTCTCGGCAGCTTGCTGACTGACTCTCAACTCAGTTAACTCCATGATCAGTTCTCTCATCTGTTGCAGTTCAGCCTCCTTGCCTCTCTCAGGGGCATGGCAGGTGCGGGCAACCTCAGCATAGGGCTCTCATCACTCTTCATCATCTTCAGTCTCACGGATCTCTTTCATTAGGTCACAATATTGGGGGGGGATTGCCCTTTCTGTCTTGCAGTTTAAGCTTCAACAACATCACACTAGAGTACCTTGCTGGCTTTAAGATGTGATCTAGCCTGACCCTGTTCAATTCGTTGGCTGGCACCCCTCCTTTCCGGAGGGCCCGCTGCAAAGCTCGTTCAATTCAAGTAATAAACACTGACAATTTTTCATTCTTCCACTGTTTTGCGGATTTAAACTTCCACATTAGGTCATCCCCCGATTCGGTGCTACCAAATACCCCCTACAGGGCAGAGAGGTACTCAGCAGCTGTGGCCTCTGGGCCGGTGGATCACAGGAAGTGAATGGCCTCCAGTGCAGGGCTCCTCAAGCTTTCCATGAGCCTCTTCCTCTTTTGCCCCTCAGCACACTGCCAATCCTGGACCAATAGGGTGGCATAGTCCATCCATGTTTAGAGATCATCCTCCCCCGTGAGCACCGGGACCGTGCCCTAGAAGAGCCTAAGCCTGCGATAGGAGTCCAGGTGCACAGAAGGGATCACTATGGGGGAAACAACTGTTAGGGTGGTGGGAGAGGCTATGGGGGACTGCACGGGAGTGACCTCCTCAGAAAGCTTTAACATTTGTACTAGCTCTGTAGCACAGCACCCCCTCAGAGGCTAATAGTTTAGACAGCTTATCTTTAAACTCCTCTACATATGGCTGGCCCGGTGGCACTGAGGACTGAGGTGCTAGACACCTTACTTCGCACCACACTGGCAACCCATGTTTAGGAATGAGCATGGGCCACTGGAGGTCAGCAGGGGAGCAGAAGGATTGAGCATCTGCTGGACTATATTCCTTCTCTGGGGAGGGGGGACTCCGCAGTCGATGCACACCTGGCCCCTAACGGAGGCTGGGGGTTGGTGCACTGATGCAACTAAGGAGACAGAGCTAAGACAGACACCTGGAGGAGCATGCATGGATGTGTGTGCACTCCCTCCATGTGGCGTCATTGCATGCCTTAGCCCTGGGACAAAAACCAGGAGGAAAATGTGTGGTCTGGGTGCGCCTACATGACTGCCGTGCCTCACAGGTGTGCCTCCGTGATGGGCAGTAACCCCTCTTCAGCTCCGGATTCATGTGTGAGGTGGGTTGAAGGATCCCCATTGCCCCACCATGGGGGGCAAACATGGGGTCGCTGGATAGAGGATAAGCTACGACCGGGGGATGGGGCTGGGGGCTTGGGCAAGAGGAACTGCGCTGGGCCAAGAAGAAAATAGAGTATATATTATACATATATATATATATATATATATATATATATATATATATATATATATATATATATATATATATGTATATAAAAACCTCTACATGGGGGCCCCCTCCAGGAGTAGCCGTGTCGCTATGTAAGTGAATAACCCTCCACCCCTTTTGGGACCCTTCAGGCAAAATGACAGGGGGTACCTTCTCTGGTTCAATGGGCAGGCTGCAGGAGAGTAGGGCCACCATAGTTTGATCAAGCAGGTCGGAATCCCTTCCCCTTACTTCAACCTTCCCCAAACACTTAATTCATTCAACCACTTCCACAATAGTGGCATTATTGGTCCCCAATGGGACATCCATTAATAGCAGAGCTTGCTGGGGGGCCACCCCCTCTGCCTCACTGCACCCCATCATACAGTGCACTAGCAGCTTGTGGGGAGAAAGTTTAAACTTGGGCATAGTGAGTGCCTCCAATTTACCACAATTTTTAAGCGTGGGGTTATAGTACCCACTTTTGACCACTAGAAGGTGCAAATCCAAGCTTTGGTGCCTCCAAGATGTAACCCCTAGGTGGCGCTATCCCAAGGGCTACTACCCCTGCCTGCGTGGCTAGTTACAGGTTAAGGGGCCTGGGTACTGAAACGGTTGCCTCCACAGGGTTGTTAGTAACAAGCCTAACCTGGGTACAGCCCTCCAGGACACTGTAACCCCCCTCTTTCCCCTCTAGTGGCCTAGACAATATGCAACAAACACTTTCACAGTAGCCCCTATTCAGTATACAAATCCCCACACTGTTTGCACTTACCACCAGGGCTGGTTCCAACAGTTCAACCCTGGAGATCCCTTGTAAAACAAGGTTAGGCACAGCAAATAACAGTACAGTGCTTTTTGTACAAACTGGAACCACAGTCAGATTAAATGCAAAAAGAGTTAGATCCGATTTATTCAGGGAAATTGAACAAGGGAGGGGCATAATCAGATTGACTGATTCGAAAACTGATCTAGTCAGGCAACTATGCATGCACTTTTAGTCCCTACACAGTTACATGCTCTGAGTTCCCAGTTGGAAGTAAGGTGGGCTAGCCTTGAACATTGCCGGGATAGGCTGGCGTAGCAGCTGGTTGGGGCCCTATGATGAAAAAGAAAAGGCATGCACAACCACATACAATTTGTAAACCTGAGCCTGAAGGCTCAGTTCATGAAATGAAAAATAACAATGCAATCAGATGATAATACTTAAGATTTAGCTGTTGTTGCATGGAGCTACCCTGATTGTTACTCACGCTACCCAATACAAAACACAGGCTAGAAGAAATGGAGACTACAGGTTGATGACTGGTTTGCCAGGAGAAGCAGGGCCCACATGAATCACTGAGGTGTCATTCCTGTTTGAGATGGTTGAGCAGGGGGCTGATCCATGAGCGAGTCTCTCGTCGATGATGGTTTCTTTTTTTTTTTTTTGAAATTCAAGTTTATTCATTTTCTTTTTAACACCAAGCACAGAGCAAGGAACATACAGATAAAATCTAAATAAATGTCACACACACTTGTATACATGAGAATTGATTTACAGGATTAGGACCAAAACCATCTGTCCCTTGCCCCTCTCCCATCCACATCCCTTCCCCCCAACCTCTCCACTACCCCCCCATGCAGGTAACACACATTACTGATTACACTCTTCTAACAGTACATTCCTATCAGTCTTTCCATCTGTAGAATGAACACCGGATTGGAGCAAATATAATACATGCATTTTTTCCCAGAGCAATTCGTATTTTGATAAGCAATTCTTCCTGATCGTCGCAAATTTTTTCATATTCAAATTAAATAACTTCTGTAGCCACTCAATATAAGTGACTGGGGCTTCATCTACCCAATGTTTCAAGATCACCTTTTTGAGAGAGGATGAAATCATGGCCATATAATACCTTCTACATTTAACAGTAACCAATCTGTAATCACCCAGTAAACAAACTTCTGGATTGAAAAGACCTTCAGCCCCCAATAAGGGGTCTGCCTTATCCCGAATCTGTTCCCATAACACTTTAATTCCTGGACATTCCAAAAAAATATGAAATAAAGTACCCTCTGCTTGATGAGTCAATGATGGTTTCTGTGCCTGAAGTAGCTGGCTGGGCCAAGTGGCAAAGCCAAGGCCAAGTGGAACAGTTTGGATTTCGAGTCCGATAGTGCTGGATGCAGCTTCCAGCAAGCGTGGCACATTTACACAGTGGGAAACCAGATTTCAACCCAACAGCACATAGCACATTTACAGTAAAGCAATCACCATACCACAATGCTGATGGCAGTCCGGCCACAAGCAGTGTCAGTGGCTCAGCAGGTAGCACACTCGCCTCTGAGGCCAGGAGATCAGAAGGATGTGGGTTCTAGCCCCACACCAGGCACTTGGATTAATATCCCAATACTGACACTGCAGTGCAGCACGAGAGGGGTGCTGCACTCTTGAGGTGCCGTCTTTCGAGGTCCCATCTGCCTGTTCTGGTGGTAGTTCAGGTGGATGTTAAAGATCCCATGGCACTTCTCGAAAAGAGTAGGGGAAATTTTTATTCATCTTCAAAAACAGTCCATCAAAAATACATATAATGAAATCTCATCACAGGAAACCTATCCACAGATCAAAAAATAAATCTAAACAAAAAGAAATAATAAACAAAGGTTACCACGTAAAAACTGAAAAACCTAATCCTTCACCCTGCTTAGCAGGTTATCCAACCCAATCAAAATTTTTCCATAATTTTACCACCACATCTATTTCAAGTGTGCGTTTTTCATATGTATATATGCTATCCAGTTCCCTCTGAATATTAAATAAAACATCTTGTTGCAAAATTACCTTACCTTGCAAAGATCTTTGGCATCTCGCCTGCCATATGGACCATTTAATACATACCAGCATAACATGAATTGTACTGTGTGCCCATTTTGCCCAGGTGGCCGGAATTTGCCCTAAAACCAAGACATTGTAATTTATTAATAAAATTAGTTTTTCACCCCACATTTCTGATAATAATTTCCAAAATCCCTGCATATGAACACATTCAAAAAAAAGGTGCTGCATTGTCTCTACAACCCCAGCACATGATTTTTCCCCACATTCCCTGTCCTGTGATTGCTTATGCTTCTGATTATGTTTCACCTGCAGTTTCTAGTGACCACAAAGCCATGCAAAATCTTGCATTTTCCAAGGTATCCTGGCCTCTAACATGTTATCCAATAATAGACTAACATTAATGCTATTAGGCACCTGAAAGACAGGATTTTCATGATACCATGTATCCAAAATTGTTTTACAAAAGACTTTCCTCCCATTCCCCACACACCATGCTAAGTCTAATTTCCAAGTCCTAATATATTTAAGTGTACTTTGAATATATCCAGGTAATTTACGCTCCGCTGGAGTCCACTTCCCTTTACCCCATGCCGTAAAAAAAAAACTTGCCCCATAACTGCATACAGGTCTGCCCGATCCCCGGTGTCAGCTTTATTAAAGGGAGTATAGACCTAAAGAAAAAATTACTGAACAAGTATACTATGGGTTGTAACATATTTAAACCTCTTTCCTTTCTTGGTCTATACGTATGATTCCTTTTGACAGGGTTAAACCTGCTTCCCCATAAGAACCAAAAAAATAAGCCCAGAATTTTAGTGTGCATACAATATGGCAAAGGGAATATATGTGAAATATACAAAAAGATAGGCGCTATATAGGCCCTAAGAAGATAAACTTTCTTCCTTTTAGACATTTTCCAAGACAACCAAGCTTGAACTTTGCTATGAGCTTTATCATAAACCTCATTCCAGTTTTGAATCTCTGAGTCTTTTGTGCCAAAATACACACCTAGAATTTTAACTTGATCTTTTGTCATCAGGATTGGAAAATTTTCTATGTCCTCACTAGCTCCTAAAATTAGGATTTTACTTTTGTTCATATTAATTTTAATGCCTGTGGCCTGATACACATTTTGTATTATACTTAAGACCTTGTGACTTGAAGCTCCATCTGCTACTGCAAAAACACAATCGTCCGCATAAGCTGTGAATTTAGAAAAAACATGCCCATCTTTGTTGCTTATTGCTTTAATTTCAGAACATTGACCTATGTTCCGCAATACAGGATCCAGACCAAAGACATACAATAAAGGGCTCATTGGACAACCCTGTTTGACATCATTCTTTAGAAAAATCGAAATTCCTAAAAAAACATTTACCAAAGGTATGGCTTGGGCCTCTTTATATAGGACTTTCACTATATCTATGAACTTTGAAGGAACCCCACAGTAACCTAGAACTTCCCAAAGATATTCTTGGTATACTGAGTCAAAAGCAGTTTCCTGATCCATAGTCATTAAGTATCCTCCTAATTATTTCCCTAAACTTTGCTCCAGAATCTCTCTGATCAATACTAAGTTCTGTATTATATTCCGTCCCGGTATCGCACAGGTCTGTTCCTGTACAATCACTGTTTGTGCTACCTTTGCTAGTCGTTTCGTGAGGATTTTTGCTAATATTTTATAATCAGAGTTTAATAGTGTTAATGGTCTCCAATTCTTAATCTCAAGGGGATCCCCCTTCTTAAAGAGAAAAAACAGTATTCCTTTCTGCATTGAGGGGGCCAATCTTCCTTCTTCCCAAATAGCATTAAAAAGAACCTCTAGACATGGAACCAAAACTTCACTATACTGTTTGTAAAAATCATTCGGTATCCTGTCTTGCCCTGGTGTTGTTTTATTAGATAACTGAGAAATGGCTTCCAAAATATCTAACTCTGAAATAGGGGCAACTAAACTTTTCTGATCCTGTGTATTTAAAGCTGGTATCTCAAAATCCATTTTCCAGTTTAATGCACCAGCTCTAGTTTTCTGAAAAATCTCTACCATGTATTGTTGTACTATAAGCAGCATGTCTTGGTTCTGGGTTTTTATGCAGCCCTGTTTATCACGAAGACTAACAAAAATTCTCTTTCCCGCCCCTGTAATTCCTCCTCATAGGGATTTACATCTGCTCTAGTACCTTTAGTGTTATATTTCTGATAAAATGCAATTTTCTTAACTGATTTTTCTAAGTATGGTTTCATTTGATTCTTTATGTGTAACATCCTTTTCCTGTCATCCTCCTTAAGGCCTCCTTTAGCGAAGGAACGTAAATATTGTGCCCGTAGGCCAAGATATTGAATATATTCATTCCTTGCTTTTGTTTTAGTAAACATCCCATACCAATCCTGCAAATCTCTTTTCAGATCTTCCCACCATTCTATTGGACTAGGATACAGAAAACATAAATCTTTCCTAGCTTGAATAACTCGTTTAACCTCCTTTTCTATAGTAGCATCCTGCAAAAGAGAAATGTTCATTTTCCAGTATCCTCTCCCTATAAGTAGTCGTTGCCTTTCACCTAATGTTAAAATTACCATAAGGTGATCCGAAGTTTCCAGAGGCCTAACTCCCACTGTCCGACAGGTGAGTCTGGCAGATACTAACCACAAGTCAATCCGCGTAGATAAAGTCCCTTTAAAGAAAGTATGACTAGGCTCTTTTTTGTAAGATGTCATGTATGTCTTTTATATCATTCCTGTGCATTATTAATTTTAGTGCATTGGTGTCACTATAAATTTTATTTGTATGTCTCCCCCAATCTCTATGCAACAGTCCACAGTTAAAATCCCCCCCCCCCACAAAACCAACTTTGAGGTGTGTAGATAAGGGTCAATACATCTAAACATCTCTGATTGTTCTGCCTTAGTTTGTGGTGCATAAATGTTAATGAGCCAGAAAACTTCATATTTCAAGACTACATCCATAATCAATACTCGTCCAGGCACCAAACCATAGACATGTAATATTTGGACTGTGTCTTTAAAAAGTATCCCAACTCCTGAACACCGCTCTTCTCCTATTGACCAAAAAGAGACCTCCCCACCTCCAATCTTGTTGTGCTATTTGGATTTCATATAATGAGTGAAGCCTAGTATCTTGCAATAAGAAGATTGTTTCGCTACCTAGACTAAGGCTTAAAAAAGTACTTTGCCTTTTCCATGCGCCTTTATACTATTTACATTAATAGTGCAAATAGAGATAGCCATTACCACAAGGAGTATCATAGACAGCATGAAGAAAGAAAAACTACCAAAAATCCTATCATCTTTTTTTTCCCTTTTCCTAGTTTTTTGTTTCTCTGGGAAAATAGTTTCAGAGGTACCATCAGCCTGAGAGGAAGTTACAGAGGACATATCAGAATCACCACCCTCCTCTTCCTGGCCTTCTTCAAATAATAGTGCATAAGAATTGTGCACCACCACTTCTTCTGCAGGTTTTACTTGTTTTGCTGTAGAATCAGTCAGTTTTCCAGCCTTGGACCTAGTAACTCTTTGGAAAACTGTCTCACCTTGGACAGTGGGGGGCATTGAAATTCCTTCATTCCCTTCTGTCCCTACCTGACCTGGCTCTTGTGAGTTATCCATTCCCAATATTCCCTCTTTCTCCATACCATCCACTCCCGCTTTTTGTCTATGTTGCACTACCCCCTCCTGTTCCTGCCCTTCAACATTCTCAAATGCAACAGTTACCCCTACTGCCCTCGAGTCTCCCTGAGGTAATGGAGTAGGTAAGGGCCCTTCCGAAAGTAGTTCCACCAGTCTCATTTTCTCCCTTTGTGCAGAAGCTACATATACATCCTGTTCTGCCCATACTGAAACGTCCACATTATTATGGGAGGCCCAAGAGCAAGTACGGAAAGAGTGACCTTTCTCCTAACACAAGGTACATCTTAAAGGTTGCCTACAATGAGCCCCTATGTGACCAAAATCCCTACACAAGCCACATTTTTGTTTGTCACATACATTACTTAAGTGACCCACATCTCCACATTTATAACATGCCCTAGGTTGGCCAGGATAGAATACTACCCCCCTATCCCTGCCTAAAAAAATACAATTTGGTAGATGCTTAGTTTGGCCATTTACCAATTTCAAAACTATTTGATATTTCTATCCCCTGTCCACAACTGTTCTTCATCTAGAATTGGTTCAGGAGGACCTTGAACCATACAGTGCTGTCTTAACCAATAAGTAATGTCAGCTACGTTTACCCACTCATTCCTAAATAGCTCTGTAATTTTCTTTGTTAGGGGCTTAGTGAGTGGAATGGCCAGAAAAGGTTTCCGTAAAGGTGAAAGCTTCATTAAAAGATATTGCTTCCAAAATCGTTCAAGACCAGCTGGATGCTTAAAACTAATATCAAAAATAACATCCCCCGGTACATGTATTAAAGCATAAATTTCATCAGCATAAAATTTCATGCTTTCTTTCAACAGAACCCGCCCCACAAACTTCCTAACTGGAAGGTCCTCCATAGCACCCCTAAATTTTAGACAAACTGCATTTCTTCTTTCTGCTGGTTCTAATAGCCGGCTTTCCTCAGATGGGAATAAATGTTCAGTTACTTTCCCATGCCATGGTTTATTTGTAATTCCCTTCCCAGAAGAGTTCGCCTGCAAGTTGTTGGAAACATTAACCTGATGTAAAGTTTCCCTCTTTCTCTCTCCGGATACCAAATCCATGGAAACATCACCTTCCTGTTCTCTTATATGTTGTAATAGGGGATGAGAGTCATCATGCTGCAAAATGGCTGTGTCAAGTACAGGAGTAATTTGCCCTGGGGGTAAGGAAGGATTGCATTCCCCCCCCCAGAAACGAAATAGGACTCCCTGATAATGAAAAAAGCTTATCTTTACTAACATCAGCATCCCAGCCATGTCCCATAGGAATTTTCACCCATCCCGCAGCTGTTAGTGCCGTAGCTACCCAGTCACCTTCAGACAATCTTACTTGCAACTGCGTTTGTTGTTGCTTTTGCCCCTCCATAACCTTATCCTGTAAGTCCTTTGTTACCTCTTCAGAAAAATGTCGGCTACACATTTTTTCTACAGAAGACTGTAACAAAATGGAGTCTGTAAGTAACACAACAGTTTCTGGTGCAACAGTACCTGAGTTTGTTAATTCACTCTGATTTTCTTGGGGTTGCAAAGCACCAATTCCTGTAACCTCGTTCTGTACATCTGTAGCCTCCTCTTCTTTCCTTGGAAAAAAAACCTCATCAGCATTCACAGGGACTCCTGTTCTCTCCACAATTTCGCGATACTCTCCTTCATTTCTCTCGGCATCTTCCGTCTCCATGTTTTTGTCCTCAAAATGAAAAATCACTTCTGCTTCCTGTACCTGCGTAGGAAAGGTCCTACTCTCTTGTCTGTCCTGAAAATTCCTCCTCCTCTCCTGCTGCTGACGTTCTGCTTCCTGCAATGAAGATGTTGAAATAAAATCAAATCTTTCTATTTTCCATCAATATTTGGTCCCACAGCCAGCTCCTGGTTTATCGCGGGTTGCAAGACATTTTCTGTGGTATGTAAAACATTTCCTATCTCCGATACCTGTTGTAGCTCCTCTTCCATCGGAGCGTCCATTCCAAATGAAACAAAGGGAGCCAAGGAAGAGACTCACTCCTTAGCATCCCACACAACCTCCACGTTCAGCACTTCACACACTACTGAGCAGGTCCGTCTCACAGTAGCACAGCACCCTCTGCCTCCAACAGAGTAGGGGAATTTCCCCGGTGCACTGGCCAAATTTCCCCCCATTCACTAAAATACCACCAACAGCTTAATCTGGTTCAAAGTCAGTTGGCATTCATCTGTATCCCCTTCCCCCAGGTCATGCCTGAAAACAGGAAGAATTTGTCTAGTGCACTTACCCAGTCAACAAAAACTACATAAAATAAAAATATCAGTGTCTCTGAGCAAAACTGGGAATTCTGTGGTAAATGGATGTCCTGACAGGCCGATCGTGTACAGCAAATCTTCGGTCTTCTTCAGGTTTAAATCTGGTCACTCTTCAGTGGCTTTGTCACACTCCAATTCAGATACAGTCCTATTGCTAAGCCTTTCAAAGGATTCCCTCTTGAGGGACAGCAGGCAGACAGGCCAAACTCAGCCTTTCCACCAATCTCCTGCATGAACTACGCAGGAGCTGCTGCTCGAACCACTCGAGCTGTTCACTCTCCAAACTCTACCTCCAGACTGACTGACTGACTGCAGAAGGCAGCTTGGGAATTTCCCTTCTGTCCAAAAGGTTCTGGTTGGTTGATCCATCAGTCTGTCAAAGCAAGGGCTCCCCCTCCAGGTGCATTTAGGTGCCAAAGTCTAAAAACTACAATTTCTACAGAAATTCACCCCCACAAGACCCCTGGGGACAGACTCCATTTTAAGGTCCCCAAAGGTACTGATTGGCCCATTCTGGCAGTCCAGGACCAAGATGGTGGTGATAAACAGAACTGTCCATACTACAAAGAAGACAAATTAGACAAACTACAACATCGTTGCTATTGTAATAGATAATCAACAAATAAGTACAGCTTCTAACAGAGCTCCCTCTGCACAACTAACGATGGCAGAACGGAGTGATTATCTGGAAGCCCTGGCAGGACTTGAGCATAGAAACACTCAGCCCCCTCTCAGATTAAATAAGTACCATGTTATAGGCAGCTCTTAAAGAAACAGAGCACAGAGGCAGTAAGGCACTCTTATACAAACACTTTTAACCTGCTAAGACACAGAATACCAGCCTGGCAGTGGGCATTTAGTCACACCCAAGGAAGACTTTCGGGAACCCCATTTGTAGGGGTGTTACACCAAGCACAACTGCCCAAGCATGATATAGAGCTGAACATTGTAAGCTGACCATTTTTACCTCATGAATTAAAAGGTTCAGCGTGAAAGTCGGATGTTGCAAAAATCCACAACCCCTGTCACTTATTGATATCATAATGTACAACACTTGAACTACCAAATTAGTGCTGAAACCACGATGCAGCAGTCAATGGGTCAAAATTAGTAGATTTTGTATCAGGCAAGTAAAGTTTTCATTTAACTAGTTCTATTGGTTTGCACTGGAGGAGGTAACATTTCAGTACATACACAAGCTGGGCCATTATAATGACTGTGGGATCTAGCCACAAGTGACTTCAAAACTCATCCTGATAGCCTTGCTAAGACTAAAATCTCATACAGTATGTGTCAATGTCCCCTTTTTTGCCTCTTTTTTGTGCCTCTGGCACCTCACTCATTTGGGCCTGCCAATTTTAGTCCCCTCTTACACAAATGCATGCTATCCTCCAGGATCCACCTCCAGACACCCTAAGCTGCTCTGCTGTCAGAGGCTTCTGATCGGTCCCACAGCAGGGTGAGGTTTCTTGTGTAAGCATGAAAGTGGCTACAGAGTGACACTGAAGCATCAAGGGTCTACTGAATGGAGGAGGGGGGTTTTATCTGTCATCCGACATCCCAGGCTGGCATTCTGTCTGTTCACCCAGAGTTTCCACCCTCCTCCCCGATAGGAGGCACCTGTCAAACCATCATCCTACAAGTGCTGCCTGCTCAACAACGTTTGGCCACCCAGGCACTGGCCATAGAAGGCAGTGCTCTCCATCTGCCCCCCCAATCCCAGAGTCTGAAAGTGTGGTCTGCTCAGTATGTCCCAGATTCTACTAACCTGTTATGTGATTCTGGGCATGTGTTCAAGCCTAGGCAATATACATGGCAGTATACGGAGCTACCGGAAGTAACTCTGGACAGGGCCACTTTTCCATATATAGATACAGATATAGCTATATGTGTATATGTGTATGTGAATATATATATATGTGTGTGTGTGTGTGTGTGTGTATATATATATATATATATATATATATATATATATATATATATATATATATATATACATTATACCTACATGGTAGTGCAGGTATAGTTAGGGTTGGAGGGCCACTTTAATGTTTAACCCCAAAGTTTGCAATTTGATAACTTTGCAAATGTTTGTCTGATTTGCCTGAAATTTTGCATGTGCAGCATCCTCTCTGGATCTGTAAAGTTTCATTCCGGTTGGACGTACAGTTGTGGAACCATGGAGTGTCCAAAACGTGAAAATTAGACAACTTTTGCACATTTCTTTGGTTGGACATAATGGACTGAAGAATGCATCTGAATGGATTCAGATTTGCATGTCTATATGTGGCCTGGGTTAAACTGGTGCCTTTTGAAAATTTGGTGAAAAAATATTAATCCATTCAAATGTTATGCAAGTTTTTCATGTCCCATTGTAGCCTATGGGAAAATTTACATGTGCATTGTGAAAATGTTCGAGAAAACTTTTGCGAAAACACATTTTGTGTGTGACATTTTTTTGTGCACGAAAACATTCCATTATAATAAGGTATAGGAATATTATGAAAACATATTTGTTGTCATGAAAACAATACTCCACAACAATGTCCCATGTGTTGTTTTCTTTGTCACTTCATTGTACCAGGGTGAATTGTGCTTTTGGGCTGAAATTTGTAGGGTGGTAAGCCCTGGTCCCACAGATGTGCCTTTTGGTGGTTTGGTCCCAAACCATTCAACGGGCCCATAGTTACAGCGTTCCAAAGTTGAGAAAGCTCCCATAGGATAACAGTGTGGTGCCCGCGGTGCCTTCCGATGCCAGTATCTCAAAAACTATATGGATTTTTCACTACCTGCAGCTTAGTCCTGTGAGGAAGTTTTGAAGTCACAGATTACACCTGCAATGGAATTTTTTTCATACCTGCTATAGTTACTGAGATATTACCAAATAAGTGTTACAAGGGTTACTTTACAGTATCATGGAGCTGCTGTATGACTCTGTATTTAAGTGTAAGTGGGAGAGCAGGGCCCAGAGGCCTATGCTCCCCACACACATACCACTATGCAAAAAATGGGCAACGTGCAAACTGCCACCCCCCCAATACTCTGGACTCACTCCCCCTCACAAACTCCTTGCATCCTTAATCACAATATCTAGTCACCTTGCTTTTCTTCACCTCCTGTTTAACCACTCACCTAGCTCCCACTCCACCCAAACTCCTCCCAAACACTCGGCCCACCACAAATGTCCCAAACTTCACTTCCTCATAGATGTCCAGATATCCTAATTTTAACCGAAATATGGTTAAATGCTAAAATACCAGACACCTCCATTGACATCCCAGGCTACTCCATAATCAGGCAGGACAGGGCTGGCAGGGGAGGTGGTGTAGCTTTCTATATCTTATCCTCACTCTAGTATACTACCATCCTCTCATACTCCTTACCCTCCACTTATGAAGCCCTAGCTGTACATATTACCCTGCCCTTCTCCTCCTCTATCTTTATTGCTGGTATCTATTGTTGCTCTGGCATCAAGCCCTCTGACATAACAGACCTCATTACCTCTATAACACCCCTCTCTCACAAAGGTGAGTTATACATATTAGGTGATGTAAACCTAAACTGGTTATCAACAACTACCTCCAAGACATGAAATGACATGTCTGCCCTCAATCTCTCCCAGCTCATCCAGGAACCCACCTAACTAAATCATAAGACCCATAACCACACACTGTTAGACTGGACTCTCACTTCCCACCCACACAGAGTCAGTAAGTCAGACATCCTTCCGGATGCCCTCAGTGATCATCATCCAATATTCATAGTCAGGAAGGTCCACAGACCAAAACTGCCACACAGAATCCTGCTTCTTCATCCTTTCAACTCCCTAAACCTCAACCCCCTCCTCAATGAATTAACCAACTCTGACTGGTCCCCAATTGCCTCTGCCCCATCCATTGACCAAGCCCTCAATTACTTCAAGGATAAAATTCTGGCTACCTGGAACTCCTATGCTCCTCTCAAATGCACTAGAATTCATGGTAACCATCATCCCTGGATCACTCCTGAGTTAATGACTTGCCTCAGGGAGCGTGATAAAGCTTGGAGGAAACACAAGGCCTCTCAACTCCCATCAGACTATACTAAATATCACAGGCTAAGAAATGCCTGTACAAAAGCTACCAGGTTAGCCAAGTCTGAATATTTTAAATCCTCTTTCCTAGATAACATTAATTCCCCCTCTAAATTCTGGAAAGTGGTCCATTCCCTATTCTCTCCCTTTACACCCCCCTACTCCTTGTGCTTAACATAAACAACACATTAGTGTCCAAACCATACTTAGTGGCACAGAAGTTTAACTCCTACTACACCTCCTGTGCCTCAAACCTTCTAAAGTCCCTCCCCTCAGTCCTCCCTTCCTCTCATCCTCCCTCCTCTATCACTCAACTCTCCTGTGCCCACCCTTCCTTCTGTTTCTCTCCTGTCTGTCCTGAGGAGACACTAATGGCCCTTCTCTGTCAACTATCACCCAATCTCCCTTCTCCCTGCCCTTGCCAAGCTCCAAGAACACCTGGTCCTCGCTCAACTAACCTTCTTTCTTGCTGACTTTTCTTTCTTCATTCCATTCCAATCTGGTTTTTGGAAAAACCACTCCACTACCACATCCCTCCTTGGCTCACTGACTCCATCCTTACTGGGGGGCCCATCACCTCTGCTGTTTTTGTTGACCTAGCCAAGGCTTTCGACACAGTCTCCCATGCCCTGCTTCTTGACTCCCTTATGACTGCTGGTCTGTCTGCTCTTGCTCATAACTGGTTCTCAGCCTACGTCACAGGCAGAATGCAACCAATCAAGATTCAATATGCAATCTCCCCCCCAATCTCAACAGGAGTCCCTCAGGGTTCTGTGCTCAGTCCCATTCTCTTCTCTATCTTTTTCAACAACCTTCCTACAGCCTGCTCCCTTTCATCTTCTATCCATATGTATGCTGATGACATTGTCCTGTTCACCTCTGGCAAATGTCCCACTGATGTAGCAACCACCCTTCAGCATGACTTTCACCAGTCTTAGTTCTGGTTTGCCTCACATCAGCTATTCCTAAACACCAAAAAGACTGTCTCCATGACCTTCAGCACTAGGCAGAGACTCTCTAGGCTCCACCCCTTACCCGCTTTCCATACCCTTGATGGAACAATCCTTGAGGACACCTCCTCTTTCAGATACCTTGGGGTCTGACTCGACCAACACCTCAGCTTCTCTGACCACATTGACCCCATTCTGAAAAAAACTTTGCCCAAAGCTTGGTGCCTTATTTAGAAACCATAGCTGCGTCCCTCCTATGGCACGATGTGAACTTGTTCAGAAGATGATCCTCTCCATTTTTGTCTATTGTGATGTAGTCTGTGGTGCAGCTCCCAAATCCTCTTTAACTAGATTGGACTCTCTCTTTAACTCCTTCTGTCACTTTGTCCTTGATGCTCCACCTCACACTCATCATTGTGACCTATACCATGCCCTTGTCTTTTCCCCTACTTGCTACCAGATGACTCGCTTATTGTGCCAAACTCACTTCTAAATTCTGGCTAGGAGAACTTCCTCCCCACCTCTCATGCTCCCTCTCTTCTCCCCCTCCCCCTCCCACAGATCCACTGACACTCGTACTCTGCTGATCCCCCGCCATACCACCCTTATTGGTCAATCAGACTTTTCCCACCATTTCCCTAAAATCTGGAACTCCCCTCCCCCGATACGACATTCCTCCTCCCCTCACTCCCTAGCCTCTGCCTTACATAACTTCCTTTCTGTTAACTGCTCCTGTTTTAACCCTCCCTAACTAAGTTCCCCTATATGCCTGCTCGGCTACTCACTCAACATGCTCATGTTAAATCCTCTCTCCCCCCTAGAGCCTTTCTACCCAGTGCTTCCACTTTCTACTTTCTCCTCCCCCTTTATTTCTACCTCTGCCCTCCTACCCCCATTCCCATATCGCCTGTGCTAGCCTTGTCCCCTGGCATGGTTCTCAGCATCCTAGAGGCATCTAGTACTAGGCTGTTGCCTCTCCCCCTCACTCCTCCATCCCATACTCTGCTCCTTACCCAATTCTTGCCCTCCCTTAACTTGACCTCTGGCAAGGTTCTCAGCATCCTGGAGAGGCCAGTACTAGGCAAGATTCTTTCCTTCCCCCAACGTTACCCCCATCCTCCTATTCTATACTACCCTTACCAAATCTATTTTCCCCTTTCTTTCTCCGCCACTCTCCCTCACCCCTTTTTTTTTACCTCCACACACTTTAGCCCCGTCAGGGTTCTCTGCATCCTGGATAGGCTAGCTCTAGGCTGTTCCTGACCCTCCCTGTCCACTTCCTTCATCCCCACTTCCCCCTGACTCCTTTCTTCTCAGCACTTAAACCGATATTAGTTCACTCATACCTGAACAACTGCACTTCCTGGGCAGAGTATATTACTGTATGTATAATTCTCAGTGATGTTAAATACTAATTCTGTAAGCCACCCTACTATTGTATAATGTATGTGTTATTTTAAATGCTAATGTATGTGCTTTTCCACAGTACTGATATATGTTAATTGTATGTCTAAATTTACACATCCTACTGTACCACCACCCCCTTCCCCCCCAGTCACACTGGGAACTTGTTGTTCAGTCTGCCTTCCTGGTGAAATATTGCAATAAAGGAGCCCAGACCCCAGGAGTGACCCCCTCAGTCCAACTCCCCTCTGGATTGAGAGTACCCTCATACTCAGGGCACATGCCCCATGACTCCCTGTTCCCCAATCCACACCCCTAGATAAGGGATGGCAGACCCCTTTCTTGTCTCTGAAGCATTCTGGTTAAGATATAGGTCTCTGTCTTTGCTTTGTACAGCTCAGCAGTTTTGGTCTGCAGCAGTGCCCCACAGGCACAGAATCTCAATGGTTTCTTTCATAGCCTTCACTAAACAGGTGCTTTCTCTGGCACAGTCTCAGAGCAACATAAGCCCAGGATAAGGCTCACAGTGATTTTGCAGTATTAACCTTGGTGAGGACTCACAGGATGTTTGTCCTGGTTAGGCCTCTAACATGATCTCACCAGCAGCAGTTCCAAACAACTCAGTGTCATCATTGGGGAGGGTCCTGTTGCATCATTCTCCCCACAGTCTTCTAGGGTGCACTCCAGGGCTTTTTAGACCACTGATTGGCTGAGCTACAGAATCAAGGTGCTCAAGATGGCTATGCCCATGTGGTTGTAGGAGCCCTGTGCTCTAAAGTCTTTCAATTTTATTTCAATCTGCTGCCTCACATGTGCTAGTCCCCAATATTTGCTTCAGCCTCCTTGGTCTGTTGTTCAATGTGGGCATTGGGATTTGTCTGCATAGTCCAGTGGCAGATGGGGTTGACAGCAGGGAGTGCTCTGGAGGGGCCCCATCTGCATGCACTCACTCTTGTGAAATGGCAGCAGTTCATGTGCTGGCGCTCATGACACCACAATGAAGAGGCATCCTGAAGTCTTTTGTCCCCTCTACCAAAATTGGGGAACAGGAGCAGAACCAGCATAGCCAAAGTCACAGAAGAAAAAGTGCAGGAGACGCCAGAGGATCTTCCAAACCACAGCTCTTTCCCACTGTGACACACACATGGGGATGAGCAGCAGAGCCATATCAGTGTTTGGACAGTAGGCAAGTGTCCAGATAAGCCACTCCTGAACCAGGAGTGTCTACCAAGACCAATGCTTCCTAGCTAGGCCATTCACGGGGTCCAGAGAAACATAATAGTGTCAACAGGTTTAGAATTAACAAAAATTTCACAGACATTTCTATATAAACATTTGGTTCATATCTGACCAACATTTCCAGTACTCTATATCCTAACATTATAATAATATATGGTATGGAAGAGGGTGTGATATAGATTCCATAGTGCACTACATACAGGGTCAGGTCAGTGGAAGCACCAGTAGTGTCATAACTGAGCTTCAAAATGGGCCTTCCCGGTCTTTCTGAATGCTGCAATGGGACTTTTTCCTGTTCCTTGACAACTGAGGATGCATGTCCCACTTGTCTGGCCAGGGAATGAGGTTCCTCAAAATGAGCTGGTTCAGTTACAATATCTGGCTGTTTGTTGGGTTCTGTGTGATCTTACACATGCTCTGGTTCAGGAGTAGCTGGTCTAATTGGGGATTCAAAAAGGCTCTGCATCTGGATTTAACTGTGTGGGTGGAGTAGTTTGTGTCAACCATCTGAAGCAGTTAACCAATGGAGAATGTCCACAGTAGGATGGTAACAAGCAAGGTCATCTTCTTCACCAGACAAATCTGCTGCATGTTATACTAATTCAGGCAAAGGCCTCTCTGGAGACCTGAATGGATGAGTATCCAGGTTGGGGGTAGACTGACTAGGTTTGCTTCTGTGTTTACAGGAACCTCTGGTTTCCATTCTCTGGAAGTGTACTAGGACATTTTTCAAATTTGGCATGTCCAACTGTCCGATGAGGAGAAAATGATTGTGGTGCAAAGTTTTAATTCTTCTGGGATCCCCCTCTGGCAAACTCTGTACACTTGTAAGCCCACAAGTGTTTCTGTGACCACATAGGGGAAGTTGCCCCATTGATTGGTGATGTTTAGCTTTGCTGGTAACCCTATGTTCTGGAGCAAGACTCTATCTCCAGGGAGTAACTCTTGAGCTCTAACATGTTAAGTTTCCCTTTGTAGACAATTCTTCAGCCAGCCAACAGACATCATCCAATTGCTGTTTTAGTCTTTGAACATTTTCAGTGTAAATCTCTAGATTGTCTCCTAGAGAAGACACTCCAAATGCAAAGTCCACTGGGAGACTGGTCTCCCTTCCAAACATGAGCAGATATGAGGATTAACCTGTGGTGCTGTTGCGAGTGCAATTGCATGCACGGACAAGCATGCTCACTTGTTGACTCCAATTTGATTTTTTATGAGGGTCTAATGTGCCCAACATATTCAACAAGGTTCTGGTTAATCTTTCTGGTTGTGGATCACCTTGATGGTGATAGGGAGTAGTCCATGACTTCCTGATTACCCAGAGAGACAACAACTCCTTGATCAGCCAACTTTTAAAGTCCTTACCCTGGATGAAATTAATTCTCTTTGGAAGTCCAGAATAAACAAAATACTCTTCAGCCAGAATCTTGACAGTGGTTGTGGCCCTTTGGTCTTTTGCAAGAAACAACTGGGCATACCTGGAGTAATGGTCTGTCACCACCAGTATGTTGGCAATGTTCTTTTTGTGTGGCTCCACACTCAAAATGTCAGTGGAAACCAAGTCCATGGGGCACTTGTGGTAATGTTTACCAAATGGACTGCTCAGGTGAGCAGTGTTTTCCACTGGATGCATCTCAGACTTTGTTTACATTAGTTCTCAGACAGCATTTTCAGCTGGATGGATCTCATATGTTGTTTACAATAGTTCTCAGACAGTGTTTTCAGCTGGATGCATCTCAAACTTTGTTTACAATAGTTCTCAGACAGCATTTCAGCTGGATGCATCTCATACTTTGTTTACAATAGTTATCAGACAGCGTTTTCAGCTGGATGCATCTTGTACTTTGTTTACAATAATTTTCCACCTCCTTACTTATCTGAGGTCAGCAGAACCTTCCTCTAATGTGGTCCAACATTCTGTAAATGCCTAAGTGTTCCAACTCATCATGCAGGGCTCTGGCAGCCAATTTTCGGAACCTGGCAGTAACAACTGTTTTGAGCCTGGCCCATCACTGCTCTGTGACTGTCTGTAAATCATGCCTTCATGTGCTTTTAATTTTCTCCACTCTCTCAGTAGCAGGGAGGCATCAGGATGATTCACTTTGACAAATTCTGGGCTTCCCCCTCATTGGAGGGTTTTAACAATGTCTCTGATTGCAGAATCCTCCATTTGTTCTTTTCTCCAGTCTTAAGGACTCATTTATGGCAAAGTGGGTTTATTGAGGGACATGACATTGCAGTAGGCCACAGGTGTTCAGCCTAATGAGGGGCCCAAGGTAAGGTGGTTCCCTGTAGTTTGTCAATTCTTCAGGGTCATATTTGTTGCACAAAACTTAATGGCAGTCTCTGGGATTTGGATCCATTCTGGCCCTGGCACTCTTGTGGGCGGCATCTTCTGAATAGCACATCAGCATCAGTGTTGCTTTATCAGGGGTGATATTCCACACAGTAACCATATGTTGAGAAAGCTGACAACCAACAGTGGGCTGCAGGGTACAACTTTTCTGTCATCTGCACATAGGTGAGGGGGTTGTTATCAATGCAGACTGTGGTGTGGGCCCCATACGGATGCTCATAGAATTGACTGACAATTGCCCATTTGAGTGCTAAAAACTCCAGCTTGTGGACAGGATTATTTCTTTCTGATGGTGACAAAGTGCAACTGGCATAAACTATTGGCCAGAGTCTATGTGGATGTTCCTTATATACAGTAGCACTGCTCTTAAACCAGTGAGACTGGCATCTGCGTGCAACACATATGGCTTCCAGGGGTCTGCATAGGCCAACACGAGGGGAGTAGTCTTTAATGAATTTGTGGTAATAGCTGAAGAATTCCAATAAACTCTGACATTCTCTCAGTCGGGTGGGTTTTGGCATGGTTGTTACAGCCTTGACATAGTTGGGATTGGTATAGATGCCATCTTGGGACATGATGAGACCCACATACTTGACCAAAGTCCTGAAGAACTGATACTTGTCAATAGACAGCTTAAGACCATACTCTTCCAGTCTATTGAGTACTTTGAACAGCCAGGGTTCATGTTCTTACAGGGTCTTTCTGAATACAATAATGTCATCCAAGTACACAAGGCATTGCAACAGGTTAATGTCACCCACTGCTCTCTCCATCAGCCATTGAAATGTGGCAAGCACACCTAAGATCCTTTGTGGCATTCAGAGGAACTTGTAGAACCCCAGAGGGCAGATGAGTGCTGTCTTTTCTCAATTTTGCTTGGCCATGGGGATTTGATAGTACTCGGATCTTAAATCCATCACACTGAACCATTGACTTCTGTCCAGCAATCTAGGGCATCATGGATTAGTGGCATAGTGTATTTGGTCAGGTACAGTTCTTTTGCTTGGAATCTGATAGATCACACACATTCTCACAGCGCTGCTCTTCTTTCTGACTACTACAATTAGTGATGCATAGAGGCTCCTTGATTCCAGAATGATGCCTGCAGCCAGCATCTCCTGCAAATGACTCTGGACATCATCTATGTTGGTAAGGGACAGTCATTTCGACCGCTCCCAAAAAGGTCTTTCATCAGTGACCCAGATGTGATGCTATACACCCTTGGTGCACCCAATGTTCCATTCCTTCAGGGAGAAAACTTCTGCTTGCTGTGCCAACTTTTTTTGAATTCTGTTTCACCACTCTTTGGGGAAAGAGGAGTCTCCAAACTCATACAATGAAAGATCCAATTGACCTGGAGTTGAGTTATCTCTCTTTTGTACCTGCATTGTCAGATCAGTACAATAGACCCAGGTAAAGATCTGTCCCTTTGGATGGTTACTAGTCAGTCTGTTACATTTGTCACATGAACTGTTACTTGTTGGACATATACATGAGGTTTAGCTGGCAGTAAGCTAGGTTTGACTGTGAACCACTCTAGGAAACCAGTTTCCTCTAGGCCATCCAACATTAACAGTTGACTGCATCAAAATCCGTCAAGTTGCACTATTCCCTTGATGGCACACTGTATTTTGGGGGTTAACACCCTAGCCTGGTTCAACAGCTATCTTGCTAATCAGTCTCAGTCTGTCTCTTTCTGTAAAGTCCTCTCTTTCCTGGCCCCTATTTTCTGCAGTGTCCTCCAAGACTCTGTAATCTTTTCCCTATTTGTAAATGACCTTCCTACCCTTCACACTCACTGCCACAACATTATATATGCTGATGACTTGGTCCTCTTTGATGCCTCAAGATCCACTGACAACATCAATAACCACCTCTCCCTTGCTCTTCAACAGATCCAGTCCTGGCTCACCTCAACTTATCAAATTCTTAGTATCTCCAAAACTCAGGTCATGCTCTTTGGGTCCCTTAGAAAGTCCCATGCTGAGTCCCCTAAGCTACAGGTCCTATGCCTTGATGGGTCCGCAGTCACTGTAACTAACTCCTTAAAGTACCTTGGGGTCACACTTGACCCTGCCCTTGACTTTTCTTCCCACATCAGCAAGATTTGTAGATCTGTTCATTCTAATATTGGGGAGGCCTACCATGTTCGTCACCCCCTTACCCCTGTAGCCAGGATCTCTGTTGCTAGAGGTGTTCTTCTCCCTGGACTCAGCTACTCTCTCCTGGTCTTTGCCCAAGCTAAAGCGGGTGTACTCCGTAAGTGGGATACCACCTATAACAATATTTGCAGGTTTGTCCTGTCAGACCCTCACGTTACCCACCACTGCTTGCTATATACCATTCTGCAGTGGCTATCCCCCTCAGATCTGTGTTCCTATACCCCAGGGTGCTTCATTGACTCCATTACCCATCACCCACTTCCTGACTCCCTAAGTGCTATGCTCAACCCTGTGGTACACTCTCAACCCCTGAGGTCTGCAACCTCTGCACTGCTCTCAGTCCCGCTCTGCTTGACTAAGATGGGGAAGCAATCATTCTCCCTCTTTGCCCTCAAATTCTGGAATTCCCTACCTCTCCAGATCAAGAATTCCAATTATCACCCTATATTTAAGAAAGCCCTATTCTCTCATTTAAATGCTCTTGGTGTCTGTAAATGCACTTGATGCTTTTTAGTATTACCTCTTGCTTTCTGACTGTTATCTTCTGGTACTAATGTTTTTAATGTTAAGTGTCCTGTGACTTATCCATGCACTAATCACACATCTCTGTGTGGATGTTATCAATCTCTGATCTGTAATGTACTGTCTATACCTGCGTGCATACCTGCTTTCTTCCTTTGTACATTGTTCAAATATGTGATTGTATTTTTATTTTTTGCTGTTAGCTGTACTTTTACTGTTGTTATCTTTACTCTTCCAGGTCATGCCCGAAAATAGAAAGGTCCTTGCCTAGTGCACTTACCTGGTTACCAAAAGCAAATAAATAAAGACCATTTTAGATCAGGCTTGGTGCCAAACAATTCTCACAGTTTCATCTTCAGAGAGGATAGGGACTTTATGAGTGTAAGCTGCTTGTTAATGGGCTTCACATTTTGCACAACTGATCCAGGCTGTGGAACATATGGACATTGATTCCTACAAATAGGAATCTCTTTGTGCATTCTCATGATGTTCAGACCCCCCAAAGGGGTGGGCTGGTCATACTAGGCTGTGCTATCCCACTTTTCACTTCTTGAACAGTCTCTGTAGTCCTGGGACAACAAGGGGGCCCCCACTTTCCTAAACAGAGGCACTGGTGGTAGAAGCAGGCAGAGGTCTCCACTGTTCATCTTGTTCTTCTGTTCCTCTAACTTCCTGCAACAGGACTTGGTGGGAGGGTGGATTAGCCAGTCTGTCTTTTAAGCATAACTTTAATAGCAGTAACTCTGAAAATTGGGCAACCTTCAGCACTTGTTCTAACTGCACCTTATTCTGGTCCTTGGACTACATTCCATCTTTGAAGTACATTTTTTGCAATGCCCTCTCAAATTGGTGTAGCTAGGCTAGGCGGTAAGGAACTCCCTCTGGCAATGTTTGGTGGTCTTACACTTCCAGTACAAGTTATCACAGAATACCATACTTTAAAACACACTGTCTAAGGTGGCGATGTACTCATTTGCATGGGCTTCTGGGTCTGTGGCACACAAGGACCAGATGGCATCCAGTGCTGGTCCCGTCAAACTCTCTGCCAGTCTCTTGCATTTGTGTGGGATGGCATGACAGCATGGCTTTTTGGGTTTGGGGGTTCTAATTGAGCAAGCTGCTCAACATATTTCATTTGAAATGAAACACCACAACCAACTCATACAGAGCAACATCAATGGGCCTGCACTGATTCAGGCTTAGGTACCCAGGAACTTTTATAAAGAAGCTCTAATAAGGCTGCAAGGGATACACTGGTACCAGGTGGGAAAGAGGAGTGCCTCCAATAAAGGCAAATCACATAATTTGAAATATACTATGACTTGAGGAATAAGGGCAGGCAGGGTGCTGAGCTTTGCCTTGCAGGGCATTTGCAGTGGCAGTCTGAGGGAAACTGTTTGTGTGGACAACAAAGAGAGAAGCCAAAAAAGCAATGCTTCACAACACTAGAGAACTGCCAGTGTAGTCAAGAATAGTCAATCAGAATTAGTCCATATGACTCCAAAAAATCTGGCTAAACTTGAGGTAGTTTTGAAATAGATCACATCCAAGCTGCAGTTAATGCAAAAAGTAACAAGGCTTTATTGGTGAGCAATAGACAGACAAGAAGTGCAGAACTCAGAAGAGCCTGGGTGCTTTGACTACTGTGGGTCTTTGTCAGGGGCACCCCTGCTCAACGCACCTAAGTGTGGTCAATATTCAAGGTTGAGTATTCATATGGCACCAGAGTACCAGTCAGCGTACAAGTAGTTTTTCAGTTGCACTAGCCCTTTTCCCTTTTAGGGTGCATTCCCTAAATAAAGTTGTTTTAATATTTGAGAGAAATCTCATTGCTGTCTCTGAAGGATACAGTGTAAACAAATTTGGGGGAACTATTTACATTTGCATGGGGTCTGCAAGAGGAATGACTTCAGCAGGGAGCTGGGCAACTACAGCATCCCAGGGGTTGAACTTGAGCAATCACTGGACCCACTTAAATTTTCCTCTAGGTAGAGGCACCACACTGTTTCTTTTATCTGGCTACAAATCCCCCTCACTAGTGAATGAAAAATGAATCCAAGAGCCACTGCAAACATCTACAGCATTGTCCAACTGGTGGTGGCTGGGGGGGGGGTAACATAGTGGAGCCCTTACTCATACTGAAACTGGAGAGGACTTCCAGCCATCCAATCAATCAATCAATTAATCAATCAAAATCTTTATTTTGCCAGTCGGAACATCATTGAGACAAGCTCATTTACAAGATGGACCTGGGATCCTATAGGGTACTTACATTATGTTGCTTATATTATAGGGAGGCAGTAGCACCCCTATTGTCAAGGTTGAGTGAGATGTTCTACAGTATGTTAAACCTCTAAATTTACACATTAAGAACTTTGGCAGCATTTGATGAAATCAGCTGAAATTTTGCATGTGATGTCTAGGAGGCAATGACTAAATCTGTGAAAAGTTTTCTGATGGCAGCTTGTGCAGTTTCTGGGATCCGCATATATAATTTTCTTGTAGTCATCTAATTGTTTTCCCCTTTACTTAACTTGGGATTTGAGTTTGCTCTCATGTACAGCCTACATGGAAAGGAATTTTTTCTGAAACTTTCAGAGTAGAAGCATGCCATGTCGAGGTAGTGCCTTTGGAAGGTTTCATAAAAAAAATATTAAACGGTTCGAGTTATAAAGATTTAAAGTTTTGTTTTGTTTTCTGTTCTGAACTTGCTCAGCAGGGTTTTTGGGATAATGTTCTGATATGACACCAAACATTCTGTGTCGCAAGACCATTTTTGGTTTCTTACCACTTGCTTCTCACAGCATGAAAATGTTCTTTTGTGCTGTGATAGCCATCATCTTGTTCTTCCCCTCAAACTAAAAAATGTGAAAAATACATAAAAATGGTATAATTTTAAAAAACAAACACATGAACCTAGCTAAAATGGATCTGTTTAGTTAGTTTCTTATGTTTGCTTTTTAAAATAATGGCCAGAACTACCTTTTCTGGGCATCCCAAAATCCAGGGTGCCCGGCTTAGTGAGAGGAGCCATTCACCCATGTTCTCTGTACAGTATGAAAACAGTGAGACTTTATTGAATTCTGAAGACACAGATGGAAGATATGCTGCCAGTTTCAGCTGAAGCAGTGAGGCAGTAATCCCCTATTCCCTATCTCTTTGTGCGTGTCTCTGTCTATCTGTGTATCTATCTCTCTCTTTTTACAGTATTTGTTAAGCGGACCAGGTCCCCACCCCCAGTAACACTTCTTTCTCCCCTTCCCCCCTAGGCCATACAGCCACCCTTCTCAATACTTCTTTATTTTATAAATAAGCAGATCGGGGTGCTTGCCCCTGGGTACCACTTTTTTCTCCCCACTCCCCTCCAGGTTGCCCAACCGCCCTTCCCAGTGTTTACTTTATTTTGCAAAAAACTATGTTAATGCATCAGTTAAGGTTGAAGATAAAGTGAAAAATGCAGGGAACTATGACGTTAGGGTTTCCAACCCTAAAACACCTGCCACACCCCTGAAGTGAATGAGGGGTGGAGTCTTCATTGGGGTTATCAACCATATCACTCACCTCACTGCAGTAACAGAAAAGCTAAGATGTGATGGAGACAGGTGTGTATGTTTCATGAGTGCATACAATGGGGTGAGCATTAGGGTTGACAACCCCAAGGAAGACTCCACCAGTCATTCACTTCAAGGGTGGGGTAGGTGTTTTAGGGTTAGAAACCCTAACATCATATTTCCCTACATTTGTCACTTTATTTTCAACCCTAACTGATGCATTAATGTAGTTTTTTTTTGCCAAGAATTTCCTTACTTTTTGAGATAGTGTAATTGCAGCCTTATTTGCCTGTGGGATCACTGGGCCCTCCAGGCCCTGCGCTCCCACGCATCTATAGTTTTTGAGGTAATTGTATCCTTATTTGCCTGTGGGAGTGCAGGGCCTTCCATAGATGCATATATATGTATGTAGCTGTGGAAGGGCCCTGCGCTTCTACTGATAGAACAACAGTGACCAAATTGTCAGCATAGCCATTTTATTACCACTACCTCATGTACCCAGTACAGAAAATGTTCAAATGCCTGCCAAAGCACAATTCCACCCAACTGCAATGCCATTCCACACCACAGGTGTGAAAACACATTTTGGAGTTGAAAAGTGATAGCTGTGACATACATGAGGTAGGATAATAAGATGGCTATGATGAAATTGTGGGGTCAAAATATGTAAAATTTCCAAAGTTACAAGCGTGTGTAGCAACATTGCAATGAATGGGCATAACTATGGTATTTTTATGTATTTTGACCCCAGATGTTCCACATAACCTTCTGATGGCCCCACCTCATGAGCAAGGGCAGGAAAACTGTTTAAATCCTGCCTGAAAGGTGAATTCACCAACTGACTGCAAAATCACCTTTGGTCAGGAGTTGTGTAATGTCAGTCATATTGTTCATAAGGTGGGGTTCCCAAAAGGCCGTGTTGAAAATTTGGTGTCAAAATTTAAAAAAAATGGCTGAGTTATGCATAAAAGTTGAAATCCCCCACTGAAATACATTGAAACACATTTACCTTAGCTTCTCATATTGCAGTTGCCAATTCCAGCAGCAAGACGTGTCTTCCGCGGAGAGTGGATCTTGAACCTGGAACCTGTTCAGGTGAGTGGGGGTGTGTGGAGGTGTACTGGGGGTGTGGGGTGGTGGGTGCTGAGTGGGAGGTGGGGGTGGGGGGCTGATCGGTGAGGGACTGTTTTCTATTTTGCAGGTAAGAAAACATCAAGGGACAGTTTTTTTTATTATAGGGATGGACACTCATGGGGGAGGGGTGCCAGAAGACACTAGGGACATAAATAGTAACATGGGAATGACAACTGGAGAAAGGGGGAGGGGAGAGGGATCACTGGACTACCAATGAAAGATTGTAAAATACAGAGACGGTGAGCAGAGAACAGGGGAGGGACCACTGGACTACAAGGGAATTTTTTTTTTGCTATGGGGACAGTGGTGAGAGAACAGGGAAGGGGGAAGGGGAGGGACCACTGGACTACTAGAACTGCAAATGGGAATTTTCTGTTCAAACAGTAAAGTTTGAACTTGTAATGTGCGAATGGTTAATTACTGATCGAACACTGAAGTTCCAGCTGCTAACAATTTGAATCGTAATTACTTAGCAAGTGATGTGGAACATGATTTTCAGTAAAAAAAAAAAAAAAACATATTTGTTGTGTACATATACTAATTTTAAGACAAACGTCATACTAAGCAACCTAAATACAAGTGTTATGCTTGCCTTAACACGCAGTGGTTGTGCACAACACTATTTTCAAATTGTTAGAAAAACAAGATGACTGACATCTCGAACAGTACAGTATTTCTCTGAGCATGACCAGTAAATCCTTAAAGGAAAACTGTACAAAACAGTGCTGGCAATTACCAGGGCTGCAAAAATGCCCGATTAGCACAACTTTTATATTTTAACATGACTGCAGCTAACTTTTGCTGAATTATTTCTTGTGTTTCTTGCCTGAATGGTGGTTTGTCGAACTGTCCTGGATGTGCCATTTCAAAAGTGCCACCCCACCAGAAGACAGAGCGTGACCTTGGTACCTCCTGGATCATCCTGTTGTGTGCCAGAATGCTCATTCATGACAAGTGAGGCACATTTTCACAGAGTAAAAATAAATAGTGTGCCATGTAGAGGTCCTTGACCTGTACCCCTAGAAACAATGGGAGGGCTTTAAGCCTGAGGTTCGATGGGCAGAGCAACAACATCACTCCCCCATCAACCTTAAAAGGTCACAACATCCTGGGCCTCACCAGAATTTTTTTCATTGCAGCCGGAGGCATTGCTTTCCTGACCCTCGCTAGCTTTCTGCTCCTTCTACCCTTGTCTGTGCTGCACCTCCGGCTGCTCGTTTGTACATCCTTTTCTCTGTTGGTGAGTTTTTATTGTCTCTCTCTTTCTGCAGCTCCTGATGCTTTCTTTTTTCTGGCCCCTTCTTAGTCGGCACTTTCGAGCGCTTCTTTCACCCTGCCCACCGCCCCCTCTGCAGCTCTTACTGAGTGGCTACTGTTCCTATCCTGTCCTCGCTTTTGCCGTTTACCCTCCCCGCTCCACGTACGTTGCTGACAGGAGCGGGGAGCTGCTGGCGATCTGCGGTTCTCTGCCAGCCAGCCACTTCCCTCCTCACCTCCTGCAGCATTTCTTGGCATTTCCTCGCCCCTGTCCCCAGCTCTCTTGTTCTTGCTTCCTCCCTTAATTTACCATGGCTGCTTTGGCACTGCGCTTCACCTGCTCGTCTTCCTGATTCTGCTGCACTTGGTCAGAATGACCCTTCATCTACTCAGTTGGCTTTGCCGAAATCATGCTTCGCCGTATTGATTTTGTATGTGTGTATATTTGCTGTTGTTTTAGCTTTCTCTCCAGTTCACATCTGCCTAGCTTGGACTGCTGTTCTCTGTCATGGTGTCCTATGAAATGTTTTCTCATCAGTAGCAATAACATGGGACTCTGGCTGCTATTATTCTATATTGGGATTCTGCCTTGTAATACGAGATGAATTCTCTGGTCTCTGCTTGAATCTAATATCTTGGCTGCCTCAGTAGGTACTGCTGTCATTTCCCTACTTGATCATGTTGTCTCCACCCTTTCCTTTGCTAATCATGCTTGCACAGCCCTGTCTGGCTCATCTGCCTACCAGTCTGGCATGATTCACTCACTGTTTCCTCCTAGGGGATGACTGCTCTATCTCTGGTTAGTTCTCTTCCTGACTAGCAGGTGGCGCCGTACACCATATCTGATCTGCTTTCGACATTTTCTACTCTGCACATGCCTTCCTGTCCATTGCCCTTTGCTATGGGCTACCTGGAGGCTCTCCACTTTTGTTCCAATTCCGTTTGCATTCCGAATCTCTGATCGCTCACTTGAACGTCCCTATTATGTTTCATATGCCACCTCGCTCGCCTACTGATATTTTCCCTACCATCTTCTCGCCAGTTCTCCTGGCTTCCCTCCAAGGCCTGCTCTCTGGCATTCCCTCCCATTGTGGCCTGCATTCACTGAGTCTTTTGGGCATCCCTATCATGACTCCTATGCCGCTTCATCGAACTGTAGCCCTTCTGCTGTGCCAGCCTCCAGGGCTTCCCTCTTTCGTCATACCTAGTACTCTCCATTGCACTCGACCTGCTCATTCAATTCAATCCCTACTGTCCTACATACTTTCCTATCTCGCTTTCCAGTATCAGCCTTCATGGCGTCCATCCATCATTGTACCTCATTCGTTCCTGTTACCTTCCTCAGCCTAGCGCCTGTTCTTGTTCTGGCCGTCATGGAGTCTTTCCATTCATGACTTCCCTCCTCATCGTACATCACCTGGGTTTGGCTCCTCTTGATCTCCTGTCCTGAGCTCATACCCTCTGGTTCCTGACACGCCTTCTTGACTTTGGAGCCTGCCTTCTTTTGAGGAGCCTCATTGTTCGCATCGCTCTATAGAGTATGATACATTCCTTCCAGTTCATTTTCAAGTTCATTCCTGTCTCCTCTTATTCACATTCCGTATCGACCATTCAGGATTCCCTCCAATTGAGGCCTGCAATCGATATATTTGTGGGCATAACCATCCTGACTCATCGACCCGCGGCCATCCTGCCACATGTATCAGGTTCATCACTCCGGTCCTCATTCACTCATTCTTACCTCAATGGTTCTCTATTCTGAGCAGTCCGTCCTTCTCACGATTTGTATGCCAACTCGTTGAACTGCACCAGCTTTGACTACTTCGCTATGACTTGTACCAGCTGGGTCCTATGCTACCCATTCACCTTCCTCTCATCTTTCACAGCCTTACCTCAAGGTTCATCTATTTACATCACTAACTAGAACATTCCTATGGTTGAATCCTATGCTACCTCACCCACTTGTTCATATCGCATAATCAGACATGCCCCTTCAACCTCAGTGTCAGCTCACTTGCATCGCTCATTCAAGCCAGTCTTCATTGTCCTCGGTCTTCTCCTCAACACATCTGGAATCTCCTTGTGCATACATCTGGATACCTCTTGCTCCCCTGACTTCTACATGGATTTATTCCCTCTCATCATCAAGGAAAGTATTCATTGTCGCCACTTGTTCCTTCTGCGATCTGCAATCAGACTCGTGTTCCCTCTTTGATCTGTGCTCTTTTGGGGGATTTCCCTATTTCATAATCATCTTTCCTACTAATATTCCTCTTGTTACCGAACTCTTCTTTTAACAACATACTTCCTCAAATCAAACATCGTCATCAGCCTGGAGGGAAGGCAACCTAGACCTTGGATCCCCAGAGGTTTCCTCCTAAAAAGGGGTGTTTTCCTCTCCTCCATGCCAACGGTCATAATATTAGAGTTAGTGCTTTCTTTGGTTAGTTAGTTAGGTTCCGTTGTTGGATGGAGATGGATGGTGGCTCCAGCTTTCCTCTCTCTCATTAGGAAGTCAGCCCTTATCATTGTCTCAGAATTCATTCATTCATTATCTTCACCTTTTTGATACGGGACACCTTTAGGTATTCTTTTTGGGCTTCTTCCTAGCCTACCTTTAGCCAATACAATCATTCCTGGCACCTGTGGGGGGGTCCTCCTCTAGGGTTCCTTGTGTCATACCCCTACAGGGTGGTATATCCCATGGATAGAGAGGCAGAACGCCACAAAGCAAATCAAGTTACACAAGCATCATCTCATTATCTGATCCAGTTGCGTAAGCACATCGAATGGGAGAGCTTTGATCCCGAGGTTTGATGGGCGGAGCAACAACGTCACTCCCCCATCGACTTTAAAAGGTTGCAACATCCTAGGCCTCACCAAGATTCTTTTTAATTGCCCACCATCCACCCCATCTTCTCCAGTGGCTCATCTCTCACCCGTGGGCTTCTTCCTAGCCTACCTTTAGCTGATGCAATCATTGCCGGCACCTGTAGGGGGGAACCCTCCTCTAGGGTTCCTTGCATCGTACCCCTACAGGGTGATATATCCCATGGATAGAGAGGTGGAAAGCCACAAAGCAAATCAAGCTACACAAGCATCATCTCATTATCTTATCCAGTTGTGTAAGCACATTGAATCCCTGTTAAAAATGGAGCGGTGTAAGGTAGTTACATTCTTAATTGAAGTTCCAGCTCTGAGTTCGGGCATGTGCAGTAGCACCTGAGCTCTGAGTTCAGGCATGCACAGTAGTGTTAGGTGCTACTGCACATGCCCGAACTCAGAGCTGGAACTTTAATTAAAAATTTAACCACCTTACACTGCTCCGTTTTTAACGGGGATTGTTTCTAGAGGTAAAGCTCAAGGACCTCTACATGGCACACTATTTTGTTTTACTCTGTGAAAATGTGCCTCACTTATCCTGAACTAGTGTTCTGGCACACAACAGGAAGATCAGAGTGTAATTTGCTTAGTAGTTGTGGCTTTGGCGCTACTCTCTTTGAGATGGCACTACTCACTCTGGAATATAAAAAAAAGTATTACTAATTAATTACATGCCCTACAACAGAAATGCCAGTCTCTCACTGCAAGCTGGCAAGTGAGTACACACTGGGAGGAAAATGGGGATTATGACAGTTTTTCTTTAGGTATTAACAGTTTGAATGGTTCTCAATTACCTGCCTGTCTTGTGACTATCCAAAGCAGTGTTATTACTCTAAAATTAAATAATATTACTTCACAAAACTATCGAAAGGCACACCCTTGACACAGACCCCATCATCCCTGAAAATTTCAGAAAACAATTTCATTCTGTCTGGTCTGTAGATGACAGCAAAATATCCCATGTTAACCAATGGGGAAAAAAAGTGTTTTTTTTTCTGTTTTGTGCCACGTTATATCTCAGAAACCACACAAGATGCCATCACAAACTTTTTATGTCTTGAGACTCTGGCAACATTTTGGGCTATTTTGTCGAACTATACCAAAGTTATTATGGTGCAAAATGTTGGGTTTAACATTGAAGTGCTGTACCAACCTTAACTAAAGTGGTTATACTGCACTATATATATATATATATATATATATATATATATATGTAACCTACAAATGGGGGTTCCCGAAAAGTCTTCCTCGAGTTTGCCTAAATGCTCACTACCAGGCTGCTGTCCTCTATTTTAACAGTTTAAATGTGATTGCCAGAGAGTGCCTGTGTAGCCTCTGTGTACTATCCCTTTAAGAGCTGCCTAGATTGCAGTCATAAGTAATATGAGAGGAAGCTCTGTTGAAAGGTGTAGCTATTTGCCGAAAATCATTAAGAGTGATAATGATAATGCAATTTATCTAACCTGCCTTCTTTGCAGCAAGGACTACTTTGTTTCTCTCCACTATCTTGATCCTGGACTGCAAATTGGACCAATCAGTTCTGGTGGGACCTAAAATGAAGCCAGACTACTGGAGCTGTCTGGAGTCAAAATCTGTAGGAATTGCGGGTTTGGGTTTTTGGAACCTTTTTGCACCTGAAGGGGGAGTCTTTGTTGTGACTGACAGACAGATCAGCCAACCGAAACTTTTGGATTCTGGGGAAAGTCCCCAGCTTGCTGGCACTTGAGTAAGATCTAAGTTGGGAGCTGAAGAAGCAACAGCTCGAGACAGTCTCTGTGGAAAGGCTTGAGTTTTGGCCTGCTGCCCCTAAGAGGGAGAAGAGAATCAGTTCGGACTGAATCTAAGTTTGTGAGAACGAAGTAAGCCACTGAGTTGTGACCAGGATCAACCTGATGAAGACCAAAGATTTGCTGAATGTATCGGCCTGTCAGGATTTCCAGCTACCTCTTTACTCCCAGTGTGTGCAGAGACTTTGTGATCATGACCGAAGAATGGTTTGCCTGGTACAGTAGAATTTCCTTACATGTAAATGTGCTCTGAGTTGTTGGTGGGTTGTGATTTGGTTCCCCACTGTGTGAACTGTGTTCTGCTTACTGGAGGCTGTATCCAGCCCAAAATGGACTGCATCCGAATTTGTCTCCATTTGGCCTGGGCCTTGACACACTGGCCCAGCCAGACTATCCGCTGCACAGAGAAGGCCATCAATGAGAGACTTGCCTGGGGATCAGCCCCATGCTCCACGCTTGAACAGGAACTACACCTCGGCGAATCGTGTGGGCCCTGCTTCTCCTGACACTCCAGATCAACCACCTGCAGTCTCAATTTTCATCCCTCCTGTGTCCAGTCTTGGATATCGTGAGTAATAGAAACATAGAAACATAGAATTTGACGGAAGATAAGGACCACTTGGCCCACCTAGTCTGCCAATTTTCCTACCTAACAGATAAGCTGCAGATCCTAGTTAACTAAAAGCTTACTTCCTCCTACCCCCCACTAGGACTGCTTTATGTCTGTCCCATGCATTCTTGAATTCCCCCACTGTTCTTGACTCCACAACCTCCTCAGAGAGGCTGTTCCATGCATCTACAACCCTCTCTGTGAAAAAATACTTCCTCACATTACCTCTGAGCCGTCCACCCTCTATCTTCAAATTGTGCCTCCTTGTTCTTGCACATCTCTTTTCTGAAAGATGCCACCCTCTTGGACTTTGTTGATTCCCTTGAGGTACTTAAAAGTTTCATCATGTCCCCTCCCTCCCTCCCTCCTTTCCTCGGGGTATACATATTAAGCTCCTTTAGTCTTTCTTCATATGTCTTCTGGTGCAGACCCTGCACCATTTTGGTTGCCCTCCTCTGGACAGCCTCCATTCTGTCTATGTCTTTGTGGAGATGGGGTCTCCAGAACTGCACACAGTACTCCAGATGGGGTCTCACCAACGGTCTGTACAGAGGGATAACAACTTCCTGTTTTCTATTATTAATGCCTCTCCCTATGCATCCCAAAATCCCCCCAGCCTTCCTTACTGCCTTCTCACATTGCTTGCCCACCTTAAGGTCATCTGATATAATTACCCCCCAGGTCCCTTTCCATTTTTACTGTTGTCAGTATCTCACTCCCCATTGTGTACTCTTCCCCTGGGTTTTTGTTTCCCATGTGCATTACCTTGCACTTCTTTGCATTGAATCTGAGCTGCCATACATTTGACCATTCCTCCAACCTTGCCAAGTCCCTTCTCATCCTTTCCACTCCATCTTGTGTATCAATCCTGTTGCAGATCTTTGTGTCGTCTGCAAAGAGACATACTTTTCCTTCCAGTTCCTCTGCAATGTCACTTATAAAGGACCAGTCCCAGTACTGAACCCTGCGGTACCCCACTAGTAACCCTCCTTTCTTCACTGTGGACTCCATTTACCACTATACTTTGTGTCCTGTTGTCTAGCCAATTTTTTATCCAGGTTACCACCTTGGGACCCACTCCTAAGCTGGCTAACTTGTGTATTAATCTTTTGTGTGGGATTGTATCAAATGCCTTGCTAAAATCTAGGTAGACCATGTCCACAGCCCTTCCCTGGTCTACTACTTTGGTCACCCAGTCAAAGAAATCTATTAGATTCATCTGACACGGCCTTCCCAACATGAATCTATGCTGCCTTGGGTCCTGTGCCCCACTGGCCTCTAGGTACTCAACAATTCTTTCCTTCAGAAGTGATTCCATCATTTTCCCTACCACTGAGGTCAAATTAACTGGTCTGTAGTTTTCTGCCTCTGTCCTGCTCCCACTTTTGTGAAAAGGAATCACATCCGCCCTCCTCTAGTCCTCAGGGTAATCATCAGGGTAGCTCCCTGCAACAACAGCCTAATCTAAAAGTGTGTCATCTGATTGTCTTTTTGTTTTCTTTTTACAAACTGAGCCCTCTGGCTCTGGATTACAATTACTGTGTGTGGTGCATGTTGTTTTCTTCCGTCACTGGGCCCCAACCAGCTGAAACATTCCTGGCTAGCCCACCATTCTCCATCTGGGTACCCAGAGTGTGTGACTGTTTATGGACCCTGAAGTACATGCATAACTCCTTGATTGATTCAGCCTTTAAGCAAATTAACCTGATTATGCCCCTCCCTTGTTTAAGTCCCTTAAATAAATCAGATCTAAATCTTTTTTGCATTTGCCATGACTGTGGTTCCAGTTTGTGCAAGAGTACTGTACAGCTGTTATTTGCTGTGTATAACCTTGTTTTACAAGGGGACCCCAGGGTGGAGCCAGAGGAAAGCGCTGGTGGTAAGTGCAAACAGTGTGGGTACTTGTGTGGTGTATCAGGGTATTGTGAAAGTGATTATTGTGTATTGTTCCAGCCACTATTAAGGAAAGAGGGGGATTACAGTGTCCCAGAGGGCTGTGCCCAGGTTAGCTTGACCACTACCAACTCTGACTGGGTGGAGGCACCCGTTTCAGAACTCAGGCCCCTTAACCTGCTACTAGCCAAGCAGGCAGGGGTAGTAGCCCTCAGGATAGCACCACTTAGGGGTTGCATATATATATATATATATATATATATATATATATATTTATTTATTTATACCATGGGGGTGAGACCAATTCCAGTGAAATAAGCCATGTTATTTTCACTGGAGTGAAATAAATCCCGATGACATCAGCAGACTTAAAATACATACCATTTGCACCTACTCTGCTGACTTCACTAAGGCCCTGGCCACACTACACTGCTCGCACCCAGTAACGGATGCAATCCATTACGGCCGGGGAGTGGTGCAGTGCGTCCACACCTTGGTGGTGTCCGTTACTGGACCAGCACTGCCAGTCCACACATTGGGGCGGGCGGCCGTTACGGCGGTGTCCGATCCCACAATGCAGCTTCAGCGCTGCGTAACTTCATGCCCTGCAGAGACCCGTTACCGGCAGTCCACACTACTGCTGGTAACGCTATCATAGGGCGGAATTGGCTTCATAACCATTGTTGAAACCACCTCACATGTGGTTTCAACAATGGTTACGAAAACGCCTCCTGTAACATTACAGGCATAAACGCGACCTGTTACGGTAACGTTTTACACCCTCTATAACGTTACAGAGGCGTAGTGTGGACAGGGCCTAACCTGCATCTGAAAACACTAAGAAACACCCCTGTAACTTGCTGAGTTCTAAAACAGGCCCTACATTGAAATTAACACAATTAAGATAGAGAATGACAGTCAGCTGCAGCACACCTTCTAAATGTAACAATCTCCAAATCTCTTGTGCTGTATTTTAAAACCCAAGTTTAGTACATTACTGAATCAAACAGATGATGCCTGAAATGTTTAAATAAATCTTAAACATCCAAACATGAAGACACAAATCTGCCAAAAGAAATCATTACCATCTTCCTCATTGTCACAGAATAGAACCTCCCTCAGGCAACCAATTACCAAAACGCAGCACACCTAATCAAGACTCACACACACACCAACCAACAACAGCTCACTACAACAACCCATTCATAAAAGTTCACACACACACACACACACACACACACACACACACACACACACACTACCACAGCACCAGCATCATTTTAAGTGACATGATCCTCATAACAACACACATACCTCTCTCACTGAAATTGGTCTCACTTCCATGGTATACATAGCACACATGGTGGGCAGATTATGGAATATGGAAAATATTCTCACTCCTTCATCGTGAGCACTGTATATTTCACCGTGCCTTCGGCACTTTGTGAAATATCCAGAGCTTCACTCTGCAGGAGTGAGAATATTTTCCATATCCCACTCCTGCCCATCATGTATGCCCGATTTATATATATATATATATATATATATATATATATATATATATATATATATATATATATATATATATATATATACATATATATATATATTTATAAAATGGGTAGGGAAACTGTTGTTCTTTTATTGGATGATGAGCATCACGTGACCATGCGTATATCAAAGCACGACCGCACGCCTGCACTTTTACCCCCCTCCAAAACAATTTTAACATTTTATATGATAGATAAACCACTCTGAGGTGTGCTGTCGCACTCTGATATACGCACGCCTTGGGCAGTTGATGCACAAGGCCACAGGCCTCATGCTTATATCAGAGCATGACCACACATCTCAGAGTGGTATATCGATTACATATATATATATATATATATATGATACATGATGTGCAGGAGTGGGATATGGAAAATATCCTCACTCCTGCAGAGTGAGAATGCACAGCTCACTCTGCAGGACTGAGAATATTCTCCATATCCCATGATCTGCCCATCATGTGTGCGATTTAAACCACAGTGGTGAGAGCTTTAGGAACATTTTTTTCTGTTTTCGTGTGTTTTCTGCTCATTCTGTGTGTGCTGTCTGTGTGTGTGTGTGTGGTGTGTGTGTGTGTGTGCATTCTGAATGGACTGGGAGTCAGAAACACAGGTGAGTGTGTTTTTCAAAGCTAATTGAGTGAGTCAGAGGCTCAGTGAGAAAGACAAATTGCTGCAGGTAGTACTGAGAGAGAGAAACTGCTTAGTAAAAGAGTTTAATTTAGAATTCAGGTTGTTTTGAAGTTGAGATCAGCACAGTAATGGACTAGGAGTGTTAGAAACACAATGGGACACGTGAGTGTTTTGCAAACTAATTGAGTAAGTTGTAGCTTCAGTGAGAACGAGAAACTATTTTCTGAAGCAGTTACCTTGGAATGCAAGCTACAGTGCAGATATTCTCACTTTGGTGACATCAGCAGAGTGTGGATAAATGTCAGTAGCCTCACTCTGCTGATGTCATCAGGATTTATCCTCACTCCAGTGGAAATAACACAGGCTATCCTACTGAGAAAGCTCTCACCCCATGGTATAAATATATATCGATATGTAGATATGTAGATGTAATATATATCAGGATGCCCACCCCCAGTATCACTTCCTTGCTGCTGGAACTGCCAATTACAATATGAGTTCAATGTGCTTACGCTACTAGGTGTGGTGCTGTGCTTATGCAGCTTGCTGAATAAATTTTGTTGTGGCCATTTTCCTCTCTTTGCCTCAGGAATACCACCCTGTAGGGATGCTGAAGGCAAGGAACCCTGGAGGAGCGTTCCACCCCTAGAGATACTGTGGGAAGGATTCCCTTAGGCTAAAGATAGTTTAGGAAAGCCCTGGATTAGAGAGGCTAGCCACTGGAGGAAGAGGGGAGGATGGTGGGGAAAGGAAAAAATGCTTCTGAATGAAGCAGAAAGGAAGAGTTTAAATAAGTCAGGTGGGGGTGTGTGGCTGTTGCTTTAGCCATTGAACTACAGGCTTAATCCTTTCAATTCAATGTGCTTATGCAACTTCGTATGGTGTTGTTCTTATGCAACTTGCTGAAGAAAACTTTGTTGAGGCATGTGCCTCAGGAATACCACTCTGTGCCTCAGGAATACCACCCTGTAGGGATGCCAAAGGAATGGAACCCTGGAGTAGGGTTCCACTCCTACAGGTGACATGGAAAGGATTCCCTTAGGCTAAAGGTAGCTTAGGAAAGCCCCAAAAGAGAGTAAATTAGAAAGCATTACAGAGGTAATGAGTTGGTATTGAGATTTGAACTTGCACATAGGTCAGTGGAGATAGGGGTAATGGTAAGAGATAACTGAAATGAGTAATGACTTAAACATAGGTCAAATTAATTATAATGAGAGGGCATGACTTCCCAAGGAGAGAGGGAACAGCAAAGGAGGGCCACCATCCATCTCCATCCAACAGTGAAAACCTACCTAAATAACTGTGGAAACCTGCCTAAGTAACTTAGGGAATTATAACTAAAGTAACTAGATATTATGACCTTTGGTACTGATGAGAGGAAAATCTCCTTTGAGAGGAAACCTCTGGGGATCCAAGGCCTACATAGATACGTACATACATAAAAGTTGTCAATGGATAAGGGTCTCTAGGCCCATCCAGTCTGCCCTGTTTTATTGTTTTTAGCTCTGTTGCAGGCCCTAATCAGCCTACAGTCTTTCTCCCCCTCCCTTGATTTCTAAAATCCCTTTGTGTCTATCCCATGTGTTCTTGAATCCTGTGACTATTTCTTCCCCAATCACCCCCACTGGCAAGCTGTTCCACTTGTCCACCTCCCTCTCTGTGAAGAAGTATTTCTTCACATTTCCTTTAAACTCCACCCCCACATTTCATATTGAGCCCCCTTGTCCTTGAATACCTTTTTCTTTGGAAAATGCTACCCTCCTGTACTTTGTTCCTCCCCATGAGGTATTTGAATGTCTTAATCATATTTCCCCTTTCCCTCTTCTGCTCCGGGAGTACATATTTAATTCTCTCAGCTTTTCTTCATATGGTTTTTGATTTAGACCCCATACCATCTTGGTTGCTCTCCATTGAACCACCTCCACCCTGTATATGTCCTTTTGAAGATGAGGACTCCAAAACAGGACACTGTATTCGAGGTATGGCCTCACTGAAGATGTATATAGTGGGATTATTACCTCTTTCTTTCTTTCTGCTGGAGATTTCCCTTCCTTTGCATACCAGCATCCTGTTAGCCTTTCCTGCTGCCTTGTCACACTGCTTGGTTACTTTTAGGTCATCAGAGATGATAACCCCCAGGTCCCTTTCCTGTTTTGATCTTGTTATTGCCTCCCCTCCCAAGTGGTAAGTTGACTATTTGTTTCTGTTCTCCATGTGCATTATTTTAAACTTTTTAGCTTTGAACCTCAGCTGCCAATACCTTGACTATTTCTCCAGCTTTTCTAGATCTTTTCTCATTCAATTCCACCCCCCCGGTGTGTCCACTCTGCTAAAGAGTCTTGTGTCATCATTGAACAGGCATACTATCCCTTCCAGACCCTCTGCAATGTCACTGATGAAGACATTGATGAGGACTGGGCCTAACACTGATCCAAGTGGCACCCAGCTGGTCACTTTGCCTAATCCAGAGTGTATGCCATTTACCACAACCCTTTGAGTTCTATTGCCCAGCCAATTTTCCACCTATTTCACCACTTTATAACCTACTCCCAGGTTCCTCAACTTTTTTAGCAGCCTTCTATGTGGAACAATGTCAAAGACCTTGCTAAAATCCAAGTATGCCACATCCACTGCCCCCCCAATCCACTTCTCTGGTTACACAGTCAAACAACCCAATGAGATTTGTCTGACATAACCTTCCCTGTGTGAAACCATGTTGCCTTGGGTCTTGCAGGCTATTGATAGCCAGGTGTTCCGCTATCCTTTCCTTCAAGAGTGTTTCCATAATCTTGCACACCACTGAGGTTAGGCTAACTGACCTGTAGTTTCCTGCATCCTCCCTATTTCCTCTTTTGAATAGTGGAACTACATCTGCCCATCTCCAGTCCTTTGGTACCTCCTCTGTTTCCAAAGACTTGTTCAATAAGAGGTGTTGCAACACTTAATTTAGTTTCCTCAGTATCCAGGGGTGCACCCTATCTGGTCCCATTGCCTTATCCACCCTTAGTGTTACTAGCACTCTATAGACCCTTCCAACTGAGAAAGGACTTATGTTCACTTCCTGCCCCTTTATGCCTTTGTTCCTTATTATTGGCCCATCCCCCACCTCCTCCTCCTCCATGAATACTGAACAAAAGTAGTTGTCCAATATGTCCACCTTTTGATGGTTTTCCTCCACACAATTCCTTTCCTTATCTTTCAACCTTACTATCCCCCCCTTGCATTTCTCCTATCACTTATGTATCTGTAAAAGGTTTTATCCCCTTTCTTCACTGGGTTCCAGGCTAGGGATGTTTTATTTAGTGATGGCTCTGCTGCTGCAATTTAGAAATCTAATGCAAGAAGAGGAAAATATTCCAATTTGGTGGAAATCTCTCATGATCCTTGCAATGAGAATGCTGTGAAGGGTTGCGAGAGCCCTCTGCAACAATGGATACTCTGAAGCAAGAGCAGGACCCTGAGGTGGGAGGAGAAGGGCAACAACCACTGAGGCACTAAGCCAGCCTACCAACTAAAAAACAGACCAGATAAGTAGAAAGGAAGGAGAAGGGAAAGAAGGGAGGGAGGATGGGATAGGCAGAGGGGAGGAGGGTTGAGGGAGGTTGGGAGGAGGTGGAGGATAGGGATGAGGCAGGGAGGAATGGGGACAGATCAGGGGTGGTTGGGAGGGAGCATTATGGGAAAGGGCAGAGAAACAAAGTGGTGGACTCAAGATCGGTGCCATGGTAGTAAGGTGGGGGTGGGAATTAGGAATGATGAGGGGATACTAGTGCTGGGGATTCCATACTAAAAAGGAATAAAATGGGGCAGTATGGGGGAAAGACACAGTTGTATATGGGTGGAGTCCATACCTGGGTAAACTGTGGGCAGGGCGGGGCAGTCAATTCTGAACTGGGTAGGAGGAAACCGCATCTTGTGGTGCACATAGGTACAAATGACTTGGTGGGGGAGATGGTGGAAGTTGTGAGAGAGAGAGAGGTTCGAGGAATTGGGTAGGGTGTGTGAGGAACTGGGGGAATCAGTGGCTTTCTTGGAAGTGCTTCCACTGCCATGCATGAGTACAGTGAGGAAAGGGAGGATTAGAGAGTTCAATACATGGCTGGGGGAATAGTGTTGATCCAAGGGATATGAGTTAGTTGGGGGCTGGGGATGAACTGGGACAACACCGATCAATATGCAGGAGATAGGCTACACTTGATCAGGGAGGGAAGATGATTATTAAAACAGGGGATAGAAGGATACATAGCAGCAAAGGTGAGTTTAAACTAGGTGGGAGGGTGGCGAGTGGACAGCTGGTAGGTAGGGAACCCAGAGAGGGGAGCCCAACGAGCTTACCCCCTAGACAACATGGGAGGAGTCGGGGTGGAGGCATGGGGGAACCCAGGGTAAGGCAAGGATGGATACGGGGTGAAGGGTGGTCACACTTGAATGTAAGGATTCTAGGTACTAAGTTAGCTGAGTTACAGGCTCTCTTGGCAATGAGGAGGGTGGACATTTATTTATTTATTTAGTTTTTGTTGACCGGGTAAGTGCACTAGACAAATCCTGCCTATTTTCAGGCACAACCTGGGGGAGGGGGATACAGATGAATGCCAACTGACCTTGAACCAGATTAAGCTGTTGGTGGTATTTTTTAGTGAATGAGGGAAATTTGGCCAGGACACTGGGGAAATTCTCCTACTCTTTTTTCAATAATGCCATGGGGTCTTTAACATCCACCTGAACTACCATCAGTCCAGGCAGATGGGACCTTGGTTTAACGTCTCATCTGAAAGACGGCACCTCAGAAGTGCAGCACCCCTCTCATGCTGCACTACAGTGTCAGTACTAGGATATTAACCCAAGTGCCAGATGTGGGAACTGAACCCACAGCGCTCTGACCTCCCAGCCTCAGAGGTGAGTGTGCTACCTACTGAGCCACTGACACCGTTATGGACATCGCAGCCATGACAGAAACATGGGCTCTCCAGAACTAGGACTGGGATATGATGATCCCAGGGTACAAAATATTCAGGAAGGATAGGGCTAAAGGGAAGGGGCATGGCAATCTAGGTACAAAAAAGGATAAGGTGTACAAGGGAGGAGGGGGGAGGATGTAGAACAGAGGCCCTATGGATGCAGCTTCAGGACTCGAGAGGTAGGTCACTGAGGATGTGGATAGTATACAGACCTCCAGCACAAGAGAAGGACCTGGACAGAAAGCTAGCTGAGCAAATCAGAAGGGTCTGTAGGAAGGGGAGCACAGTGGCGGTGGGGGACTTCAACCTACCAGGGATGAAGTGGAGCACTCCAGCCACCATGAGTGTGAGGCAGCAGGTCATACTAGAGGCATTTCAGGACAGCTTCCTAGAGCAGTTGGTTCATGAGCCTACTAGATTGGATAGGACTCTGGACCTGGTACTTTTAAATGGGGAGGCTATAAGAGATCTGGTGGTGGAGGACCCTCTGGCTGGGAGTGATCACCACTCAGTGTGGTTCATGCTTAGTATGAGTAGGGAAACAGAAGGTATAGAAACCAGGGTGATTGATTTTAAAGGGGCAGACTTTAGTAGGATGGGGGAAATTTTGAGTAAGTATCTGACAGGCATTCGTTGGGACATGAATGCCAGTCAAAAGTGGGATATTATTAAAAGAGGTCTGACAGAGGCCTCTGGGGTATGTACAAAGGCACAGAGTAAGAAGGGAAGGGCAAAGAAGCCCAGTTGGTTGACTTGGGAGGTTATGGAGGGGGTAAGGGCCAAGAGAAAGGTATTTCAGAAACTCAAGAAATCAGTGGAAGGGGGTTGAGAAGGAAGAGTATATGAAGAAATCCAGGGAGGTTACCGGGCTAGTCAGAGTGGCCAAGGTCTAAAGGGAATTGAGACTGGTACAGTGTATTAGGAAATGAGTAAAGGACTACTTCAGATACATTAGAGAAAGAAGAAAGAACAATGACCAGATTGTGAGGATTAGAAAGGATGGAGGGTGGGTGGAGAAGGGAGGAACAGACAGAGGCATTAAATAAATACTTCTGTTCTGTGTTTGTGAAGGAGAAAGGGAGCAGATACCCTAAGGGGGTAGAGTGGGTAGTGGAGGGAAGGGGGTGATTGATATAGGGATTGTGGAGGACAGGGTTCTGGAAGCATTGAGGGTGTTAAGGGTGGACAAGGCACCGGGACCAGATGGCATTCGTCCTAGGGTACTCAGAGAGCTGGCAGAGATCCTGGTGGGGCCATTGACTGACCTGTTCAATACCTCCCTGGACACAGGATGCATACCATAGGACTGGAGGATGGCCCATTTGGTGCCCATTAACAAAAGTGACCCCAGAGATGAGCCAGGCAACTACAGACCAGTCAGCCCTACATCAATTGTGGGGAAGCTCATGGAGACAATTCTAAAGGAGCAGCTGGTGACCTTCTTGGAGGACAATTGTCTCCAGGATAGCAATCAACATGGGTTTGTCTCTGGCAGATCCTGCCAGACAAATCTAATTGAGTATTATGACTTGATGACCAGGAAACCAGACAGGGGCCACATGGTGGATGTCTTGTATTTGGAATTCAGCAAGGTATTTGCTTCTGTGCTGCATAGGAGGCTGGGGGGGAAGCTGGAATACATAGGAGTGGTTAATTGGAATGTCAACTGGCTGAATGGATGGCAGCAGAGGGTGGTGGTGGGGGAGCTCTCATCACCAAGGGATGTAATGATTGGGGTTCCACAGAGACTGGTGCTGGGACCAGTTTTGTTTGGGATATTCATAGCTGATATCTCACACAGAGTCTGGAGTAGGATCAGTCTGTTCGTGGATGATACAAAGATGGGAGCTATGGTATATGACATTGAAGGCTGGAAGGGGCTGCAGGAAGACCTGAACAAATTACAGGAGTGGTCAGTTACATGGCAGCTGGGGCTCAACGTCAAGCAGTGGAAGGTACTGCACTTTGGAGGTAGAAACCAGGGGAGGAGCTATCAGCTAAGAGGGGTACAACTGGAAAGTAATGATGAAGAAAGGGATCTGGGGATGATTATAATGGGCAGCATGTACAACTCGGCTCAGTGCAGGAAGGCGGCAGCAAGGGCCAATAGGATGCTAGGGTGTATAGTGAGGAAATCTCATCCAGGAATAGAGAGGTGACCCTTCCCCTGTACAGGTCTTGATAAGGCCTCACCTGGGGCACTGTGTGCAGTACTGGTGCCCATTCCTGAAGGACATCAAGTTGCTAGACAGGGTGCAGTGTAGGGTGACAAAAATGATCCAAGGACTTGAGGGAAAGTCCTATGAGGAGAGATTAGAAGAGCTCAACATGTACTCCTTGGAAGAGAGGAGGGATGGGGGATATGATCAAAACATTTAAATACCTCAAGGGGATAAATAAGGTTAATATGGAAGAGATTTGCCAGCTTAGAAGAGGGAGGGATAAGAGAGGGCATCAGTTGAGGTTGGAGGGGGGAAGATTCAGGAGGGAAATCAGGAGGCATTTTTTCACAGAAAGGGTGGTGGACAGCTGGAATACTCTGCCCAAGAGGTACTGTCCTGTAGAATGATGGGTGTCTTTAAGAGGGGTTGGGACAGGGTGCGGGTGTTAATGATGAAAAGGAGTGGAAAGGGTGGGGCAGCTGCAAGTTGAGAGGCTAGCTGTGCAATCAAGCAGACTCAGTAGACAATAAGGCCTGTGTCTGCTGGTGTTTTTGGATGTTCATATGTAAAATAGCTTAGAAGGCACCGCCAAACCTGATTTAGCTAGCTAAAGGAGTGCTCTTGGACTTGAGGGCCCTATCCCTCATAGCTGAAGTCTTTAAATTCTACATCGAGAGGTGCTGTCAATAGGGCTGCATGGCTAAAGCTCTGCCGAGAGCAAGGACATTCCCACTATGGGCCATATGAGAAGGACCCCGCCCTGAGTTTTACATGCTCAAGATGTGGACTTCAGCGCAGAGCGAGACTGTCGGCTGTAGGGCAGGCCCTGAGCCATAGAAAGTAATAGTCATGGTTAGCATGCCTCTGATTTATAAATGAGATCATACAGTCAGCTATGAAGCATTACATATGAGGAGGCCAGGCAAAGCCAGTGGCCGTTGATTAGGTATTGGTATGCTGGGTGATATGATTGACTGAGATGACTGACTGATACAACTGACTGATGAGATTGACTGATAGGAATGGTTAATATGATTGACTGATATGATCAAAGCCAGAAAAAACAAGCCAACCAATTCCATTAAGGAAGCCAAATTAATGGTAACATAGAAGGTAGGTGATTAAGTAGTGAGAGGCTGTAATACCAGTAATTGAATGAATGAGGTTTAGCATAATCGAATCAATGAGGTTTAGCAGTGATTGCTATGGTTGCAGCATGAATAGACAATTGATATGATTGATATGAATACCTTAAATGCCATTAAAGCAGAGTTAGGTTATTCCAGTAAGGAGTATTTGCAATACAGCAATGGAATGGAATGAATATCTTGAAAGCCATGAAGGCTGTGGGGCTAATGTATTTATGCATGGATAACTGAAAACCCATGTAGACAAAAGAGCAGGACAAAATCACATAGCATACATAAAAGCATGCTCCTGCTACATGGAGCCATGATGCCCTGCTGTGTTATCACAGTCTCCCACCGTGGGAATAACAGGGAAGCCACAAGCTAAGCAACATGAGACCAAACATCAACTATAATGTTGGTATGGTAGAACCCCCACCAAAAAAAATAGAGCTAATTTAATGGCTAAAGTTAAAAATTACTACTTTGAGCTAGAACTGTTACTTGGGCTGTGATATTGTAACTTTTGAAGCTTGGGAACACTTGTTTGGCAGTGATAATTAGAGTGAAATTTAAATGTGATGTTTGCCTGGTGTTGGGGAAGGGGAGTTAACAGCAATCACTTTGTCTTTCATTGTTCACTTGGGAACATAAGGAGGAGGCTGGTAAGAACAGAGGTCTGGGGTTATATTCTGTTTTAACTAAAATATTTGAATAGTTTTGCACGTGAAATTAGTTCTATGTGTGAAAAAATTACTACTTTGAGCTAGAACTGTTACTTGGGCTCTGATATTGTAACTTTTGAGGCTTGGGAACACTTGTTTGGCAGTGATAATTAGAGGGAAATTTAAATGTGATGTTTTGCCTGGTGTTGGTAAGAGCCCTCCCTGTTTTATAGGCTTTCTTAAATACTGAAAAGCCACTGGGGGTTGGGATTGAAGGGCTGTGTATTTCTGTTTGGGACTGAAATTTGAAGCAACAGGAACTAGTGGGCCTGTGACATCATACGGTACCTGATGTCTGTATACAAACACTGTTAGTGGGACTGGACACACACTGGACTGTATGTGTTTGTGAGACTTGGGAACTTTATTGGTGGGGTTGAAATTAGGTTTGTAAATAACTGCAGTCAGTATAGAGAGAAACTGTATTCCAGGGGAAAGGGACTGAGAAAAGGGGGTGTGCCATTATAAACAGAGGGGGACAAACAGGGTGGCCATATTCCACCATGGCAGGCATCTTTGGAAGGGTTGTAGGCTGCATAGGCTGTGGGATGGCAATAATTCTCAATTGGGCCTGGAGAGAGAGGGAGGCTGCCCACTCTGTAGACAGCTGTCTTGTATCAGGAGTGAGGTATATTGGTTAAGGAGTAGGCTGGGATGGGTGTCCAAGGATAAGGGGTGTGGATATGGGCAGCAGAAGGGTGGGGCTGAGGGGAGGCTAGGGCAATGCTCTGAAATTACAGGACGTTATGTTACAGTAAGCAGGAGGGGGGATATTAGGGACAGAGGACCCTTAGATAGGGATGTTGATGCTAAGGGGAAAGCATACGGGGTGAACATTCTGAATACAAAGAGAGTGGAGGGGGAAGAGTCAGGAGGGGCTGTTGTGGGGAAGCCTAGTAGAGCAGACATTGAGAAGGGAGGGGCTGTTGTGGGGAAGCCTAAAACAGCAGACTGTGGGAAGGGAGCTCCTAAGGAGAACAGAGCAAGAGGGAAGAAGAGGGGCAGTTTAGAGGTGCAGTCAGGGGAAACTCGGGTTACTTGATGGAGGCTGACATAGAGTGTCACAATAAATTTGAGCTACTAAGCAACCTAGAGGGGGAGGAAGAGGTTGGTGGAAATGAGGAAGCTGATACAGATGCCGGGGGGAGGGAGTCGGATAGCCATAGGGCATCACAGACCGGCAATGGAAAGAATAGAAATAGTCCCAGAGGGAGAAGGGGAAACATAAATGTTAACCAGATGGGGGAGATGCAACATATTGCAGACATGAGGGAGAAGAGCATGACTGGAGAGAAACTGGGAGACAAGGAGGTGGGAGAGGAGCCCCCCCTTCAGCAGAGGGGTCAGTACCAAGGATGGGGTCCTAGCTAAAGGGGATCCACAGAGAGCCTCTGGAGGCAGGGGTACGATTACAAGGGGGGAGGATGGTGGTGTGGGGGAAGGGGAAACCATCAGGGCCAGGATAAATGGTTTGGATAAGAGAGGGTTAAAGGGGACACCTATTCAGAGGGGGTCTGAGTTAAGTGGGCAAAATAACGAGGGAGGCAGAAAGGGAAGGGTGACAAAGGGGTCTCTAATAAGGCAGGAAGACTCCCATGGAATTGAGATCACGAATAAAGGGGGGTGGGGGGTTGAGAGGGCATAGTGGAGGTAACCATAAGGATGATGGCGGTGTTAAGGTTCTGTTATTGAGAGACTCAATGATTAGGGGTATCCAGTGGGAGGGACAGGGGGGTGGATGCCATAGCCAGGTGAAGGTAGTGAATATCTCTGGGGTGACAGTGCACAGAGCAAAGTTCATGGTGTATGAACCGGTTAGGGATTGTGGAGGGAAACCGGATCTCCTGGTGTATTTGGGAACTAATGATCTAGAGGGAAATAGCATTTAGGAAATCCAAGCAAGGTTCCAAGAACTTGCCAGAGTCTGTCGGGATAATGGATGCAACATTTCCTTTTCGGAGATATTGCCAGTACCAAAGGCCTCAGTGGAGAAAAAAATGAAGATCACAGAGGTTAATGGAAGTGGGGTGAAAAGAGTGGGTTGGGGGTGTAAGGGAACTGGAAAGGAGTTTGGGAGGATAAGGGACTGTATGCCAAGGACAGGCTTCATCTTGCCCCATTAGGGAAGGAAGTCCTTAAACAGGGGATGGCTGACTACATTCAAGAAAGGTGGGATTTAAACTTGTGAGGGGGGAAGGGATAAGAGAGGGGCTGACCAGAAGCCCTCTCCTCCAGATGAGGGGAGTAGCCTTCAAACCCAAGGGGGGGAGGGGGAAACAAACCCAGGGGGTGGAGGTTTCAGGAGGAGCAGAGGGAGGATGGAAGTATAAGGAACCTGGGTGGGGTTCGACTAAGGGGATCAGGGATAAGGGGTGGGGGTTGGTGTTAGTAAATGCCAGGAGCTTGGGAAACAAGTTGCCAGAGTTCCAGGCCATGCTGTTTGAAAGGGGTGGATGTGAGGCGTGGTCAGGAGACGTACCAACAAAACCATGACTGGGACCTAAACGCAAGGAGGGGAACACTATGCTTAGGAAGGATAGAAAGGAGGGCAGAGGGAGTGGAGTGGCTATGTTCATTAGAGATGACATAGAAATTGCTAGGGTAGAAGAGGCAGAGGGAAACGGGAGCCCTTATGGGTCACCCTCCGATCCCAGTAGGAGATAAGGTCAAGCTGGGTGTAGTATATAGGCCCCGGGATGAGTGATGTTCTAGAGGATGGTTTGCTGGACAACATCATTGCCCAGTGTGGACCAAAAGGGAAGGAGTGGTGTTGATGGGGGACCTTAATATGCCAGGTACAAACTGGGGAACCATGTCCTCTAAGGTGGCCAAGGAGCAGAGGCTGCTGGAAGCTTCCAGGATGTGTTCTTAACACAGCATGTGATGAAGCCCACAAGGGAGAGGCATGTCCTGGACGTGGTTCTGGCAGATGGGGATCTGGTAAGGACCTGTTTTAGAGGACTCCTGACTGGGAGTGACCACAATACTGTCTGGTTTCAAATAAGCATGGGGAGGGGAGATCTAGGACACTGGCAGTGGACTCAGGGGGCAGACCTTGTGGGCATGGGAAATATTCTCAAGGATCACTTGAAAGGGATTACATCAATGACAAGTGTGGAAAGGAGATGGGAGGTCATCAAACGGGGACTTCATGAGGCAGTCAGGACTCGTTAGTTGAAATGTAAGGAGCAAGGTCACATAAACCATGCTGGTGGTCCAGTGAGGTACAAGTAGCAGTCAGAGAAAAGAAGGGGCCTATAAAAATATAAAACAACAAGAGGGATAGGGATAAGGAAATGTACCATCTTTCATCTAGAAAAGTCACCCAGATGGTGAGGGGAGCAAAGTCCAGTAAAAGAGCAGCGCACAGGGGATACATGGAGGAAAAGGGTTCTTCCGGACATTGGGGAGTGGAAAAACTAAGGGCCATCTCAGCAGATTGAGATCAGAAGGAGGGTGGGTGGAAGAGGCGAGGACCAGGCAGAGGTATTTAACGTCCTTTGCCTCTGTGTTCACTAGGGAGTGGGATGGGATATCTACAAAGCAAGGCATTATGGGGATAGAAGCGGCAGTGAGTGGGATCAGGGGAGCAACAGAAATGGAGCAAGAGGGAGGGAGAGGTACCCAAGGGGTGTCACATCTGGATAAGGATAAAAAGGCCAGTAAGGTGGAGGGGATGGATGATGCTATCTCCGCCAAAAGGGTGTGGTTAGCCCTCAAGGACCTAAAGAAAGACAAATATCCTGGGCCGGATGGCATTCATCCGAGAGTACTATGGGAATTGGTGGACATACTGGCTGCACCCCTGGCGGAGCTCTTCAACAGGTCACTTGAGACAGGGAGGGTACCTAGGGATTGGCGAGAGGCACATGTGGTGCCAACCCATAAAGGGGGGTCGAGGGAAATACCAGGTAACTATAGACCCATCAGTTTGACCTCAGTGGTGGGAAAATTATTGGAGAGTATACTAAAGGAAAGATTGGGGTGTACTTGGAGGAGGTGGGAGGTCTGGATAGTCGGCAACATGGGTTTGTGCCAGGTAGATCATGTCAAACCAATCTTATGGAGTTCTACGAATGGGTAACATCAGAACTGGATGGGGGAAAGCCTGTGGATGTATTATTCTTGGACTTCAGCAAGGCGTTTGACTCTGTCCACCACAATGGTCTGGTGGAGAAACTGATGGGGTTAGGAGTAGGCCCTTTGATGGTCAGATGGATTGAAAACTGGCTAGCTGGATGCACCCAGAGAGTAGTGGTCTGTGGGGCACTCTCGAACCCTAGAGAGGTTGGTAGTGGGGTACCGCAGGGCTCGATCCTGGGTCTGATCCTGTTTAATGCATACATATCGGACATCAGGGAGGATATAGGGTGTGAAATGAGTCTCTTCGCTGATGACTTCAAGATGAGAGCAGTAATTGAGTGAGAAGAGGGGAGATTGGCCCTGCAAGGGGATCTGGACACCCTGGAAAGCTGGGCTCACACATGGAAACTAAATTTCAATATCACCAAGTGCAAGGTGTTGCATCTTGGGCGGGGAAACCTTAAACACAGGTACACCCTGGGAGGGGAGGCGCTAGAGGTGTCAATAGGGGAAAAAGACCTAGGGGTCATGGTGGATGCATGTATGAATAACTCTGAGCAGTGCAGAAGAGCGGCTAGCAAGGCAAACAGGATGTTGGGATGCATGGTAAGGGGGATCACCTCTAGAAGCAAGGAAGTGATTCTGCCGCTGTACAATGGACTGGTTAGACCACACCTTGAGTACTGTGTACAGTACTGGAGACCACACTTGAAGAGGGACATACAGCTCCTGGAGAGGGTACAGAGGAGGGCAACTAAGATGATACGGGGCTAGGATTTGTGACGATGAGGACAGACTTGAGGAGCTCTGCCTGTTTTCATTGGAGGAGAGGAGAAATGGGGACATGATTGAGGTCTTCAAGTACCTCAAGGGAATAAATAGGGTAAACATGGAGGGGATCTTTAGACTAAAGCAGGGAGGTATCACCAGAGGGCATGGTTTGAAGCTGGAAGGTGGAAGGGTGAGGGGGGAAGAGGAGGAGGTTTTTCACTGAGAGGGTGGTGGACCCTTGGAATGCACTGCCTGGCGAGCTGGTTCAGAGATCCACAGTGGAGGGCTTCAAGAGAGGGTGGGACAGACACAGAAAGTGGATGTATCAGGTGATGGCCTGTCCCAGAGGGGTGGGATGGATGATAGGGGTTTCTGGAACACAAGGGAGGGGAAGGCCTCAGCACCCAACTGGGATCTGAGGTTCGAGCAGACTCGATAGACCATAAGGCCTAATCTGCTGGCAAATAGTACGTTAGTAAGTTTCAGTATGGGTAGAAGGGAGAAATGGACTGCTATGGTTTTGGTAAAAGTATGGTTCAGTAAAAGTGTGAAAAAGCAACAAAAGAGCCAGAATAACACAAACATAGCAGTGAGGAGTAAAGCAGTAGGGCATGACACCCCTAGAGCAGCCAGAGGAATGAAAGACAGAGTTATAGCTACAAGGGGGAGCCAGTACTGAGTGAGGCAGTGTAAACAATTAGGGTGATGAGCACAGGGACTGCTACATCAAGGAAACAGCAACAGGAACTGAAAGCACATAGGTAACAAGTACAGATAAACGCGATATTGCTGAAAGTATGCTAAAATGAAATGAGAGTCTGATTAGCAATGCATCTGAATATAATAATGCAAACAAGGGGCACTAGAACTAGACCCCCCCCAAAAGAAGAAGCAAACACAAGTACCAGAGCAGAAGGGAGAAACAAATAACTGAGATAGAAGCACAGACAGACTGCAACCAGAGGCAAAATACTGACCCAGAAGCAGGAGAAGCACAAACCTGGCAGAGTCCAGCACAACCAGCAGATTCCAAATGCATGGGGAGGTAGCAGACAAACACTGCAGAAAGGAGGGGGGACAGGGCCCAAGGACAGGCTGGGCCCAGAGAGAGGATGGATAGAACCTCCAGCTGCAAAGAAAAAGTGCTTCTGAATGAAGCAGGAAGAGTTTAAATAGGTCAGGTGAGGGGGGAGGGCATGGCTGTTGCTTCAGCCATTAAATCACAGGCTTAAGCCTTTCTAAGTGTGGTACAATGTATTTCAATGGGGGGGGGGAGATTGAACTTTGCTTCATAACTTTGTCATTATTGAATATTTTTACACCAAATTTTCAACAATGACCTTTTTGGGATCCCATCTAATGACCAGTGATGGTGTAATTATGCAAATCTGTCCCAAAAGGAGATTTTGTGGTTGCCTTGTGAAATCACATTTCAGACAAGATTCAAAAATGTCACCACCCTTGTTCATGAGGTGGGATCCTAAGAAGCAGAAACATGGAAATTGCTGGCATGTCAGCACAGTGGAGCCACTGCTTGTGGCACCAGTGACCCAGGTTCGGGAACGAGCCTAGGAGGCTGAAGGGTTGGTCAGGGGGAGATGGATTGAGCGGCAGTTCCACGCTCTCCATCTCTTGGGGAGGGGGGGAGGCTGCACCTCCTGGAGTAGTGCCCCTGAGTGACCATGGGGGCAGCTTCCCAAGGAGCCAAGGTTGAGGTTGGGAGGTGTGTGGATGCTAAGCGGGGCTCCGCCATTGCATCATTGCATGCCATGCCTCCCACTCCCAGAAACAGAAAAGAAAAATCAGCATAGCCCTGACTGGTCTCCTTGCCACCAACACTTAAGGCCTACCTGATGACTGGATGAGTTGGGGGGCATAGCCAGCAGCCCCTTGCCCCTACCCAGAGGGTAAACCACAGCTCTGTGGGGGTGGGTTGGCAGCGGTGGGCAGGAAAGGCTGGCCAGAGACGCAAGGGGGCTTGTGCAGCAAAAAATATATATAAAAAAAAACAAACATAGAAACTGTCAGCAGATAAGGACAGTCTGCCTGAAAGTCCTACACCAGTTAATGGCCTCTGATCCTGCCTGGTCAATGGCTTTTCACCCCTCTTTCCCACTTCTAAGGTACCCTTATTCCTGTCCCATGCACAATTAAAACCCTCCACTGTGCTCACCCCCACCACCTCCTGTGGCTGTCTATTCCATGTGTCCACTACCCTCTCTGCGAAGAAAAACTTTCTCACATTTCCACTCAGCCTGCCACCTTCCAATTTCATATCATCCCTCCTCATTCTTGTACATCTCTTATATTGGAAGATATATCCCCACTGCATCTTGTTAATGCCCTTAAGATACTTGACTGTTTCTATCATGTCCCCCCAATTGCCGATAAGAAGGCTATATTGAAAACTGGGGGTCAAAATATTCAAATTTGACAAAGCTATGAGTGTACATTGAAATTTTTCTACATTTGCTCACAACTTTGGTAATTTAAAATGTTTTCACCCCAAATTTTCAACTTTGCCATTTTTTCACACCACCTTATGAACATGAAAATTGTCATTTTTCAAATCCTAGCCAAAATGTGTTCTTACACCTGTGCCGCAGAGTGATGTTACAGTGGTGTGGAATGATGTTTTATTGAGGATTTAAAAATGTTCACCTACTGGGTTCATGAGGTGAGGTAACAAAAAGGTTATGCTAAAAATTTGGTATAAAAACATTGTAAAATGCACAGGTTATGGGTGAATGTTGCGGTATTTTAATGTTTATTCATAACTTCGCTAATTTTCAATATTTTGACTCCAAACTTTCAACATAGCCATTTTTCCACACCACCTCATAAACATGACAGGTGTCATTTTTTAAATTCTGGATGAGATGTGTTTCCTCACTTCTGATGCAAAAAGAAATTTTGGCCAGTATACTATAACTGCTTCATGTCATGTTTATAAGGGGAGTCATTAAATGGCTATCTTGAAAATTTGGGGTCAAAATTAAAAAGAATATACAGTTGTTAAGAAACTTTGTGTGAGGTGCCAGTCTTGACCCCAATGGGTATGCTTTGTGATCCCATACTGGTGAGCTGAGTTCAGGGACAAGCTCAGTAGACCAGCTGCATGGGTTGAGGGTGGGAGGATGGTACTGTTATACAACTTCCCCTTCCCCAGCCAGGGAATGAAAGCTGCAGGGTTGTCCACACTGGCATGGATACCATATAGTGAAGACAACTATCCTCTTGGCATAGGGACATACACCTCTGCACCTGTGGGTGGTGGAGGACCCTGTGCATTGGCTGACAGATTAACTTTTTGCCCAGTGTGCTTATATCTGCTGTCACATAGAAATGCAGGGACCAGAGGGCCTTGTGCTTCTGCAGCTCACCAGACAGCCCTCTGAATTCTTGGCATCCATCGCTGCAATTCTGTAGGCGAATGGAGTCTTCCCCGGTGCAGGATCCAAAGGGACCTACAAATCTGCGTCTTTTCATGTAGGGCCCAAAGGAACCTGCATGAATGAGTATATGATTCCAGTACTTCAAAAAGAAAGGACATTCTTTGCTAAAAACTTAATTACTGCACCTGTTAGAGTTCAATTTAACACCACAAAAGTAAGGAAATGTGGTGTTAAAGCTTCTAACCCTAACTACCCACCTCAAGTAGCAAAGGAAAAAAAATAGGGTTTTTGGTCGCTAGAGTCTTGGTGAATCAGTGGTGGGGTCTTCCTTGGGGTTGTCAACTCAAATGCCTACCCTGTTCCCTGAGCAAATAATGTCAGATGTGATCTCCTTTCTGGGCCCCTGCATGAAGAAAGCTACAACAGACTGTGTTGGCAACATGTGGCAAGACATTGTTCTCTGCATTTGAAAAGTGTACAAGGCAATGGCTTGCAGCTGTACCTTGTGCTTCAAACAGAAGACTATTGGCTGGGGTGAGGAATGAGCATTAGGGTTGACAACCCCAAAGAAGACCCCACCACAGATTTGCTGAGACTCTGGATACCCAAAACCCTAATGTTTTTTCTTTTGCTGCTTGGGAAGTGGGAGTGGGGTGTTAGGGTTGAAAACCCTAATGCCACATTTCCCTACTTTTGTGGCATTAAATTGAACCGTAACTGGAGCACAAATGAACTTTTTTTGCAAAGATTTTTTATAAATAGGTATATTGTATAAGCATGATTGATTACTGAATATGTAAGCCTGATATTCAAGCTTGCTGTAAGATAGGGGGTTTAGGTAGCTGGGGTTGCACCGGGCTACAATGAGCCCTTTAAACCCAAGTCATTGAGCATATACATGAGAATAGATAGTTCAATTTTTGCTTTTCAAATTAGATGTATAAGCTCAACTGCAAAGTAATCAGAAAACAAAATATGCCATATTTATTTTTGTCAGCCAGTGGTGGGATTTAAACTTTATTCATGGATGGAGACATTTAGCAAAGTGTTTGCTCACAGAATTGAGACTTGCTACAACAATTGTGCACATGTGAGCAATTGGGAATATAGAGCTGGAAACCTTAGGGCTGCAGTAGATGTTGGCCAAGCTACAGGATGATCTGGTGACGCTATAAACTAAGCAATAAGATTCTGTGCAGTAGGGTAAGGAAAATGGTGTCAATGTGAGAAGAAAACAAAAAGAAAAGCAATGCCAGATCAAATTGGAGAGAATGCGAGAGGGAAGAACAAGACAGCATCAGACTAAGACAGAGTGCATTCAGTTTGAGGTATAAAATATGCTCCACAAGGGGAGAAGGAAGAAAGAAAGAAAGAAAGAAAGAAAGAAAGAAAGAAAGAAAGAAAGAAAGAAAGAAAGAAAGAAAGAAAGAAAGAAAATACTAGCATTAACTGGAACTCTAGAGACTGAAACACCAGAATGATTCTGGGTTGGTATTTGATTGGGAATATGGGTGCATGCAGGTAGGGGGTAAATTTAAACAAATTCTGAGGCTCAGATAAGCTAAGGAGGAAGCTATATATTCATATCTGAGATTTTTTTTAATTATTTAGAAATGTATAATTACAGAACAAGGTCTATATCAGATACAAGTCTTGTTTACAGAACATCCCGTGTCAGGTGATACAATACAAAGACATACAACACAGCACAATGAATCATGAAAAACATACACTCAACTAGCAAAAACATTGCAATGAAGTTGAGAATTTAACATATCATAGATGACAAGCTGGTGCAACTTCTAAGTTCCGATGCTAAGCTATTCCAAGCATAGGGAGCTCCAGCAGAAAATTTGCTCCATCATAAGCAAATGAATATTTAGGTAACCAGTAACAATAATGTTAAACATATTGCAAGGCATACCTGTGGCATCTCCAATCGGTCAGATAAATACAGTATGAAGCAGTTTGGTTATTTAAGGCCTTGTAGACCAAAGAAAGCCAGTATAATTCTCTCCTAGAGGAGGTGGACAACAACTTTACTCTCTGAAGTAATGAACTATGATATGCATCCCATTTTTCTTTCAGAATAAACCATAGCAGTTGGTAATCAGTTGCATTTAAGGGAGCCGGAGCAGACTCTGAGGCATGATGGTAAACTGAATGCTCGTAGTCTGATATCGGGAGAATTGCTTGTGCAACTAGATATTTTCTGTTAGCTACAGTTAGGCAATGCCTAGTTCATCTTAGTTGACCCAGGCAGGACCTAATTTTGGAATTAGTTTTTTCTGTTTTTTTTTTTTTTTGTAACAGAGAGGGAGGGATCGAAAATAAAGCCCCACATACTTGATTTCAGTAACCCTTTCCAAATGAGAATTATTTAAAGTAACAGTGAAAGAGCAGTCAAGGTTAACTAAAGAGTGTTGTGAGCCAAATAACATACTTTGATGTTTTTTGCCATTTAAAATCAGTAAAGTATTTGAAAACCAATTTACCAAGTTATGAAAATCAAGTTGTAGTGTTTTGGATAAAAAAGCAAAAGATCTGTGGTGAGCTAAAAAGAGTACAGTATCATGTGAATAAAGATGCATTGAACAATTGTAACTAACAGAAGGTAAAGGCTTAACAAATAAGCTGAATAACTTTAGGGCCAGGATTGGAACCTTGAGGAACCCCAGCGATGACAGGAAGAGAAAAACAAAGCCACCCATCCCAAGAAACAGACTGAAATATTCCCAGTAAGTAAGAAAAAAAAACAGTTAACAGCATTTAGAGAAAAATCATAATAAGAAAGACGAGAAAGAAGTAAAGAATGATTAATCAAATGAAAAGCTTTGGAAAGCTCTATAAACACAGAACCCACAAAGCAACCAGTATCTAAGGCACCCAACACAGGATCCCCTAGATAGCACTGGAGATTATGTAAAATATATAAATTGAAGGACAGCACCTGGGCTACCTGTCTGGCTTTATTACTACAGTATGCAGTAAGGTGTTGGAAGCTTATGCTAGACTTTCTGATGAGGACTCAAATGCGAATAATATGTTGAAATATGCTACTTTGATTAGATATGACCTGACTCCAAAGAACCCGATAGTAAAAATGTGCACTGTAAGGAAACAACATGACATTTGCTGAATTTGCAACTGAGCAATTGCCAAAACCTGTTTCAAGAGTGGTTAGAATGTGTGAATGCAAAAACATATAACTGGTTCAGAGCAGCTATATGCATGAGTATGGTTGTAATATCATAACCCAGAGAACCTTGACAAGTCAGAACAGGGGACTGATCAATACATGGCAAGCTGCACCAAAATTAAAAAGAAATTCAGGGTGCAGGAAATTTGAATAATGAACCCACATAGGTGAGAAACCAGACACCAGGGGTAACTCACCATGTAATGGCACCAACAGCTCTGAGTTTGATTCCTCCACTATGAAAGTAAATCTGGCAATTTTGCTATAAGTGCAGGAAATAAAAAAATTAAAACTGGAGAAGGGGTGAAGTTCAAGGCACTGGCATGTGTAAGTATCTCATTGTGTTATGGGGAATATACCTATAAATTCAGAACAGTTTTTGCATGAAGTCACATTAAATAGGAAAGATGTCACAGGTCTTTGTGATACTGGGGCTAGTTTTTCCTCATCAGGAAGGAGTTTGGTATTCCTAGATCAATGTCTGGCTGGATACACAGCTAGGATATGCATAGCAAATGGGCAGGTTCTGACAAAGTTCACTTGCAGTGACTGGCACCACTGGCCAGTTGAAATGAGGGTATTAAATGTGTATATATTCAGCATGCTACTGGAAAATGAGCCCATGCCAAGAACAGACACTGCATGTGTAGGCACCTGGGGCATAGCAAAACAATTACAGCAAAATGGGGATGATACTGGGAGATAGCACTGTGCCTACAGATGAACATAACACAGAGCAGATGCACAGTGGGCATGCCAGGGCAACAGGGATGATCACAAAAGCACAGCAGGGTCAGGAAGGAGACCTGCAGGTTTCTCCATCACTGCCAACAACACAGACAGCATGGAACAAGAGCTGTCAGAGCAGCTAGAGGTTTCTATGGGCCAAAAGATAACTGTCACACAAGAAATGGAAGTTCATGTGCTTGCACCAAAGTTGTAGACTGGGACACAAGAGGTATGCACAGATGTTTATAATACTGAACTAGTGGAGGAGGTGAGAATGGAATTTGAGGGGGATGCCACCACAAATAGTGAGGAACAGGGACAGTGTGATGGGAGGACAGCCACAGAGGTCTGCAAACTCACCAAATCTGGAGGCAAAAGACTGCAGGGAATATTCTGTTGTACGCAGAGAAGCTTGTTATACTTGGGGAAACTATCCAATGCACAGGTTGTACGTGCAGAGCAGGATGACCCAACTCTGAAAAACTAAGTGAGGTGGCAAAGAATAGCAGTAACACAGAGAAGTCCTTTTATGGAGATAGCCAGTACTTCAAGGATGGGATGGGCTGTTACAGAGACAGAGAGAGAAAGAGAGAAATGCAACAAATGCAATACAGGGAAAAATGATGTCCTATCACCAGTCTGAAGTCTCATGTGTGAGTACCAGAATCAGCTACTGAACTGTGTCTAGTTCACTATATTTTAGTTATTATATTTATTTACTTAAATATTTAGCAACTGGGAAAGGCACAATGAGCCGAGGCTTATTTCCAGGTGTGACCCAGGGCAGAGGGTGAGGATACAGGTACAATTATAGATTCTTTATACATTCATACATATATACAACAATAAACAATGTAACCATAAGATACACGGGCGTTGCAATAAATAAGCAATGGGAAGAGCTTGTGCCTGAGGATATGACTAGCATAGGGTTATTAGAGGGCTAAAGCTACCTGAGTTAACATAACAAGGCTAGCTACACTGATACAGCAGGGAGGGCAGGAGTGTTGAGCTGCCATCAATGTATATGCTGTAGTAGATTAAGGGAACACTGCAGTGGAGGAAAAGCTGAAGGAGAACAAGAGTTGGGATAGGTCAGTAGAAGAAGGTTAAGGGCCAACATAGTTGGCAGGACTGGCATCTAAGGGTGTTGAACACATTGGTAAGGAGGGGGTAGGAGGTGCTTGAAGTGCTTTTTGACGGACAGCACGGTAGGCAAGATGCGTACGTTGATGGGGAGTGTGTTCCAGAGTGCAGGGAGCCAATGGGCGAAGACTCAGTGACCAGAGAGAGAGAGAGCTGGCATGGCCAGGCTGAGGTGGACATGGGGGGGCTACAGGGCTGAAGCCCCCTCTTGACACCAAGGATTGGACTTCCTCAGTTGGTTATTGCAGCCAGTACCACACTGCAGAACAACCTGGCAGTGGCAATGAAATTCCAACTCCCAGACTAACATCGCGATCAGGACAAGACTAAAAGCAAAATTGTCCCAGGCGGGAATCAAACTGTCTGACTCCTGCCTGGGAAAATTTTGCTTTTACTCCCGATCGTGACATTAGGACTGGGACTACTTGGGAGGTCCCTAAGATGGATTCATCTTTCATCTCTCTCACTCTTCTTAGCCAGTCACTTGCTGCATTTAAATCACCCAGACTGGCTGTACCGCCCTGCGTAAAGCTGAGGGAAGGTGCTGGGTAGGTCAGCTGAAGCTCAGGTTCAACAGGGTCTGACTCTGATCCGATGACAGTCACACAGGGACAGGGTGACAGCCAGGGACACTCGGTCAGGTCAGGAGCTCCAAGGGCAATGCAGTCAAGCTGTGCATGGCTTCTTACTTGCCTGGTTTGATCAGTGCTGCTGCTGCTGCCGTTAGACTGTGCTATGGGGAAGACTCCATCAGAGAGCAACCTACCTTGTGTCCGGTGTCCTTCTGTGTATTTGCTGTGCAGCAGCATGACCTCCAGGTGGCGGTTTCCCTCCTCCCACACATGAGCCAAGCCAAGCCAGAGCAGGATGTCTAGGACAGCCTGGGCTTTAAAGAAAGAGTACATAGCTCACTTTTAAGCAGGTCATCCAGCTGCTCCAAAACAAACACAAGCAACTCTCGATGTATCTCGCTGATTGCTGAAGCAAGCCTGAAGGTAGGACAACAATGATGAGTGAGGAGGAGTGGTGGACAGTCGGCAGTGACCAGCCAGCACTGTACTGTAGTCAAGGAGCTTGGATCTAATTGAGAGCTGAAATATATCAGCATACTAGCAGCATCATGCATATTACGCTTGATGCTGATATATTGCAGCTCTTGGTTAGCTAGCAACTAGTCTGCAAAATAATTTATGCTTGCTGCAGTCATGCTAAACTAATAATTAGTAAATAAATAACTAATTCTTTTCTTCTGCTGATCAGAAAGCAGCCAGCTGACTGCCAAGTGTGATGTGGTGAGTCGGTAACAGTCACTGCCTGCCAGAAATAATGGATGGATGGATTCTCACTCTGGGACAGTCAGTCACTAGATGTCTCTCTCAGGGCTGTTGTGACATGTGCCAGTGCATGGATGGAGATGTACTCTGGGGCCCAGGCGAGCATGCACAAGGCACTGTATCACATGTGTTGTTGTTCTGTTATACACGTGATACAGTTGTCAGTGCACTTTTCTCGTGTGCTCTCACACAGTGGCTCATTATTTCTTCAGGAGGATTCAGGAGAGCCAGTCTTCTGTCTCTCTCATTTCTGTCATCGGAAGGAAGGCACCATAGTGCTTTCAGTACTAGTTTTTCTGCACCAAACAAATTCAAATGTAAACAAAATATAAGACTACTGAGTGAAAACATATGGAAGGATTTTTTTAGACTAATCTGAGGGAGTGAAGGACACGCTAGGGAGTGATTGGGGAAGGGGAAGGAAGAAGGCTCCTAATGGGGCGAGGGCTGAGATGACCTGCCTGCTGAGTGATTGTGGCTGTGGCCAACTAGCTACTACTGCATGCTGGGGAATGGATGTTGTTGAACTTAGGGGAGTGAAAAGCTGAAGCTCTGTAGTCAGTATGTCAGAAGTTGAACTGAGTGAGTTTATATAAAAAGCAAACATAAGAAAAAATGCCCACTCAGTGCTTGACTGATAATTTTTCAGGCCTGGGGTGGGGTGCTCTGATACTTAGGATTTTCCACAAGTGTAGAACGATAGGATAGGAGGACTCAGTCTACATTACATACAGAGTGCAGCAGAGTATAGACTATTTTTCTCATCTGTGTGCTGCTGAGTTTTATTATTGCCATTCCAAAAAGAAGACATAAAATCACACTCTGACTGAAGTGTGACAGACTTTTGAGCCTGTACACGGGGTTGTGCCACCCATTTAGTCTGCTACAGCCTGTCATTCTTCTCCCTCATATAATCTTTCAGTCAGACTAAGGTGCGATGGACTTTTGATCCTGCGCATGAGGTTGTGCCACCCATTTAGCTTGCTGCAGTCTGTCATTCTCCCTCATATAAGCTTTCAGTCTAAGGTATGACGGACTTTTGAGCCTGCACACAAGGTTGTGCCTCCCATTTAGCTTGCTACAGCCTGTCATTCTTCTCCCTCATATAAGCTTTCAGTCTGACTAAGGTGTGATGGACTTTGATCCTGTACACGGGGTTGTGCCACCCATTTAGCTTGCTACTGCCTGCCAAATGTTTCTCTCATTCTGATTCTCAGCCAATAGTGGGATAAGGCAAAGGGATTCTTATTTCTGCTGTGTGCTGACCTGAGCATGATTGTTTTTTTGACATTTCAACAAAGATATATAAACTTTGTAAACCATTATGCCTAAAATAAAAGATGAAAGGTTACGTGTCTGGAATGTGGTTCAGTATTTGACAATGACTACAGAAACAAGCATAATTTAACAAGCATTTGTCAATGCCGAATGTTTGCTTGCTGGCATTGGCATTGGTAGTGTAGGAGTTACAGAGCTGCATAATAGGAATGGCAGTGAAGTATTAAACTGAAGCCAACCCCGCCACCACCCTGCAGAGACTGACAGGCATTGGGCTGTGCCTTTGCGTCGTCAGGCATAACGGCCACGCCATTTCACCACACCCTACCCTGCAGTCACCGAAAAGTGTCACGGTGTGCCTTGGGGTCTTTGGCCCTTATGCTCACCCCATTCTATCAGGAAATACGGTGAGATGGGTTTTGTATTTGAGAATGGGGTGAACTTTGGGGCTGAAGAGTCCAAGGCACATCTCGATGCCTCTCACTGGCTACAGGGTGTGGAATGGTATGAACATTACAGGCGAGAATCCCAAGTCACACCCCTGATGCCTGTCAATCTCTACAGGGTGGGGCTTTATGGTCGGAAACCCTAATGTCTCAGGCATTCATTGGCATTTTCACTCTGAATTTTCAGCATGGATTTTTTGTGACCTCCACCTTATGAACAGTGGCAATATCAGTTCATTAACCGAAAGCTGATTTTGCACAGCGACTACGCAATTTGGCACCACAGGTGCCAAAACACATTTCGAACAGGATGTGAAAAATGACAGCTGTACTGTTTATGGGGAGGTGGAAAAAATGGCAATGTTGAAAATCTGCAGTGAAAATATTAAAAAAACTGGTGAAGTAAAGAGCGTGTGTAGAAACTGGGCAACGCACACACATAATGCAATTAGTTTGGGGATGTTTTACAGCAGATTGTCAACACAGGCATTTTGGAACCTCCGCTCATGAACAGTGTCACTGTGATTTTCTTAATCTGTTCCAAACAGTGATTTCCCACAGCGACCACGCATTTCTGCACTGGAAGTGCGAAAACACATTTTGGCCATGGTGTGAAAAATGACAGCTGTACTGTTCATAAGGAAGTGTGGAAAAAATGCCAGTGGTGAAAATCTGGACTGAAAATATTAGAAATCCATGAACGTACGAGGGTGCGTGGAAACTGCTCAATGGTCGCTCATAACACAGTCATTTTATGGACTTTTTTCACCAAATTTTTAACATAGCCATTGTAACACCTCTGAGCATGACCAGTGTCACTGTGATTTTCTTAATCTGTCCCGAACATTGATTTCGCACACCAACTGCGAAATGGCGCTACATGTGCAGAAACACGTTTTGGGTGAGATGTGAAAAATGACAACTGCATTGCTCATAAGAAGGTGTGGTTAAATGGCAATGTTGAAAATCTGGAGTGAAAATAGTGAAAATTCATGAATGTACCAACGTGCGAAGGAACAGCGCAACGCATGCTTGTAAAACAGTCATTTTGGGGAATTTTTTCACCAAACTTTTAACATAGCCATTTTAACCCTTCTGCTCATGAACAGTGTTACTGTGATTTTCTTAATGTGTCCCAAACATTGATTTCGAGCAATGACTGCACCATTGTGCGCTACATGCGCAGAAACACATTTTGGGCAAAATGTGAAAAATGACAGCTGTACTGCTCATAAGGAGGTGTGGTAAAATGGCAATGTTGAAAATCTGGAGTGAAAATATTGAAAATTCGAGAACTTACGAGCGTGCGTAGGAACAGCGCAACGCATGCTCATAACACATTCATTTTATGGAGTATCGTCACCAAATTTTCAACATTGGCATTTTAGGACATATGCTCTTGAACAGTGCCACTGTCAGTTTCTTAATCTGTGCAGAACACTGATTTCCCACACCGATCATGCTATTCTGTGCTGCAAGTGCGAAAACACATTTCATCCAGGGTGTGAAAAATGACAGCTATACTGTTCACAAGGAGGTCTGAAAAAATGCCAGTGTTGAAAATCTGGGGTGAAAATATTGCAAATTCGCAATGTTATGAGCGTGCCTAGCAACTGCGCAACGGACACTCGTAAAACAGTCATTTTTGATTTTCCCACCAAATTTGCAACATAGGCTTTTTGAGAGCCCACCTCATGAACACTGGCACTGCCATCTCATTAATCAGTCCTGAAAGGTGATTCCGTGCAGTGACCGCAAAATCACCTTTCGGGGCCGATTAACGCCATGACAGTGAAAGAATTCATGAGGAGGGGTCCCAAAAACCCCATGTTGAAAATTTAGTGGCAAAATTCCAAACAATGCCTGAGATATGCATTAAAGTTGAAAAAACCCTATTTATTAAATTACAGTATACAGCTTACCGGCATTTTCTCAGTTCACGGTCGGCTTTGAAGAGTGCAGACGTGTTCCCAGTCCACCGAAGATCATCGCACCGAACTCTGGTGGTAATTATGGGGTGAGGGGGGTGTGGGGAGGCAGGGTGCACACTGGGTGGGTGCGGAGTATGAGAGAGGGGGCCAGGGAGACTGCCGGGGAACCGTTTCCTTCGTTACAGGTAAAAAAAAAAAAAAGACATCGCAGGATGGCTTTTTACTCAGGATATGTGGCATGCTGGGGTGGGCCCAGCATGCCAACTGATCTTTGTTTTAGGGGCTGCTGTAGCGATGGGGATTAGGCACTCCCTGTCGCGGCACACACAAGGGGTTACGTTATGCCAACGGGGATTGAGCACCGGCTGGCACAACAAAAGGGGGACATTATGCCGACAGGGATTGGGCACCCTGTCAGCAGACAAGAAAAGTGGAGGGGGCATTACATACTGCCGACGAGGAGTGGGCTCCCCCGTTGGCAACATACATCTGGGGCACTGCAGCCAACGGGGATTGGGGCCCCCGTCGGCAAACAAACGTGTTGGGGGATCACATGCTGCCAGGGGGATTGGGCACCCTCTCGGCAGGGGAGGGGGTTAATATTGTTTGTGAACAGGCAGCAAGCCACTGCCATGTTCGCAAACAATATCAGTGCTGCAAGATCCCACCCTGCAATGACGGGTCGGTCCCTCATTGCAGTGAATGGCTGATGCTGCAATGACGAGGCGGCCCTTGATTGCAGCAGCTAAATTGTCACAAGTTGCTGTCAAGGTTCCAAACTGCTGTCACCGGCTGTGTCCCCTATTATTGGTGGACACCACACATGCCCCAAAATGCAGTGCCAGTATTGGCCTCAACAGTGCCGCACCTCCGGAACCTGCTTCAGCACCAAGCTGCTGCAATATGTTTCTTGCGCTATGCGCAAGCAAACATAAAAATGCATAGTGAATTCCTGAAAGCAAGGAGAGATATTCATTACAAACTATATACATCTCATCCAGCTATTGCTAGTTTTTTCGGTGGTACAAGTGGGACTACATCAATAACACAAGCATGTAGTGATAATAACCAGAGCATAAATTCAAAGGAATCGTCAGATTCTGAGACACCTTACTGTGGTGAAGGTGAAGATGAACTACCTTGTCCATCAGTGGATGTGTCAACAATACTAGCTACAGATACATCTGCAGCTGCTTGTTCTGAAGGTAGTACTGGTAGCAACACAATAATTGATCATAGCTGTGCTGAAAAAAATGAAAATATTGTAAACTCCCAGGCTGAGGATGTCACTGAAATAGAGGACCAGGAACTTGGCAGTGCCAACTCTTCATTTGTTGTTAATATCACACGATTCCATTTCTGAATATTTTGACACTGACATGAACATAGACACTAGTGAGATAAATATGAATGATGTTGGTAGTCCAGATGAGCTACCAGTGCCACTGTCCATTGACACCGATAACGAAAATGAAGATGATGATGATATTGAAACAGTTTGTCATGGTATTCCAAGTGCAAGTGGTCATGCCAGTTCAAAGATGGTAACTGATCCTGCTGATCGACCACTGGTAATTCTGCCTTCCCTCAGATCAGAATTTGTAAAGGCAGGGCCCACGCAACCTGAACTAAGTAAATACCCCATGAAATGTGATGTTTCTGGTAAAAAATTTAGAACTTTTCACAATGATTGGCACTATACCATCAATGAAACAACAGGCAAATGTGTTAAGCGAGACTGGTTAGAATACAGTATTGCCAAAAGTTCTATGTTCTGTTTTCCATGCATGGTTTTTGGGAAGAAAAAATCACAGTGCATTCAAGGGAGTGTTACAAATTTTTGTAATGCTCTTGAGTTAATCGTTACACTTGAAAAGTCAAGTCAGCATAGAGAAAATGTACTAGAACGATGATTGTTTCAAAATGAGAGTACACATGTGGATAAGTTATTGTGTAAGCAAGCAGAACAAGAAAAGGAGAAGAGCAGAAAGATTCACCGACCAATAATAAAGGCTGTTTGGTATCTTGCATCTCATGAGAATGCTTTGAGGGTCCATAGAGAAAGTATTGATGAAGATTTTGGTCAGAAGTTTTTGGACTTAGTTAAGCTCATTGCTGAATATGAGCCTTCACTCCAGTCACATTTGCACACAGTTTCTGAGTTAAGACACAAAGGTATAAAGACAAGAAAGCAATATCTATCACCTACAATACAGAATGATATATTGTGTGCAACTAGCGATCCAATAACAGATAAGATCATGCATGATGCAAGACGGTCGGTCACCAGTTTACTCTATTATAGTTGATGAAATGAGTGATATCTCTCTGCAAGAGCAGTTATCTCTTGTTCTCAGATACTTCCTGCCAGATTTCTCAGTTGAAGAACGCTTCCTAGGCTTCTACCCATTAACAAGCACCACTGGGGAAGGAATCTTTGAAAAATGTTACTCTATTTTGCATAATTATTGCAAACTTGATTTAAAGAAACTGTATGGTCAAGGGTACGATGGGGCAGCAAATATGTCAGGCCAATTCAGGGGAGAGCAGATTCAATTTAGAGAGATTTCACCAACTGCTTTGTATGTTCACTGCTTGGCCCATGAGCTGTCACTCAGTTTAACTGTCAGAGCAGCAAACTGCAGAATAACTAGTGACATGTTTGCACAACTTCGTATTTTGTATTCAACATTTGCAGATAGTCCAAAAAGAACTGAGCATCTAAAAGAAGTGAGATGAGCGATGAACATGGAGGCTGGTGTTAGTGGTCATCAGCACCTCATCTCTTCATGCACAGCTCGTTGGTATGCACAAGCATATAGCCTAGATGCATTAAAAAACTCATACGCTCCCATTTTGCAAACCCTGGAGGAAATGAAACAATGTCCTGCTGCTTCATCAGCTGCCTTGAACCCACAGGTAAAAACTATGATTCTGAAAATGAAAAAGATAGATTTTATCATTTGCCTTTTTGCACTTCATAACATATTTTCCAAAATAAATAGTCTCCATGTGCCTACAGCTCCCTCTATCCATATGGCTGATGCACTAGATCAGGTACAAATATTTCAGAAATGAGGTCAGACGAACACTATGAAGATATCTATACTTCTTCAGTGAAATGTGCAGAAACACTTAACAGTGACTTCAACCTAGACATTAACCTAAGCATGTCTTATTGTAGGCGACACATGCAAAGGAATGTAGTAGACAGTCAAAGCAATAAAGAGCCATTGGAAAGTGACTTTTACTACAACACAGTTGACACCATTGTCAGTGCCCTGAATGATCGGTTTGCTGAAGTGCCCATCATTAAATCTCTATCTGTTTTTACAACAAAACGCTTCAATAATTCCACCACAGAGGAAATAAAAGCTGCTGTCATGGTCATTTCACATACTTACCCTGACATTAATCCAGAGCTTCTCACTTCAGAATCACAACTGGTATGTAAAGTACAAAAGCTTCAAAGTCTTGCATCACATCAGATCTGCAATTTCCTTCATGAAAGTGGCTTAACTCAAGCTTATTCAAATTTTATAATATGCAGCATGTACTTAAATATCCTTCCTGTGACAGTGGCATCTTGTGAGCATTCATTCAGTAAAATGAAGATAATCAAAACTCAACTGAGAACCACAATGGCAAGTGAAAGGCTGAGGCACCTCTCTGTCATTAATATTGAGCTCAGTCATCTGAAAAAGCATTCCAGTTGATGCTGTCATTGACCGGTTCAAGGGCATGAAACAAAGAAGAATGTTGCTGTAATCTAGCATCAGTTGAACAAAATTGTCCTTTTTTTACATACTGTGTGTGTGTGTGAGTGTGAGCACTGAGCAGCAGCACAGACTGCAGGTGCAATGAAAGATATTGTTACTTTCTTGTCTTTATACCTTTCCATTTTCCAACCTCCATTGCAACAACCTGACTCAATTTCTATAGGACAGACATTTGTCCTGAATAATACCTGATTCACTTTTGTTAAACTTTAATTTGGGCATGTAACATGGATTGCAAAAATTAGGATTGATGGCAAATTGGGAACTAACTATTACCAATGCTATTTTTTTTTTGTTGTTGTCTATACGCTGCAAGAGAGTTCCATCCTTCTGTGTTTGGGAAGGTGTGTGCAATGCATGAATCATCAAACCCATGATAATGTAAACACCTCCTAGTAGTTATAAATAAAAAAAAATATATGAAGTACTTTGTTAGACCTGGCCTGTTCATGGTAGTAGTCTACCACACACATGTATGGTCTAAGTACTGTTTCATAGTCTGGTCTGGTGCTGTCTACTATTCATTTTAGGCCATATCCATGCCATTGCCTATGTGATGCACGGGCATGGCCTTAAAATACCTAATTTTGGGGGGTACTTGTGCATTTGTCTTGCCAAACATAAGGATTAGTGGCAACCTGCTACTCAGTACTCATGATGATATTTTGCTAGACAAAAGGCTCAGATTGCATCTCAGAGCATCAAAAATCTGAAATTTTTCTGGGGGCCACCTCCCGGCCTATTGAGTTAGGTATTTCACAATCTCAAGCCCCCTTAGTTATGTACCCAAATGTCAACCACTGTGACCAGGGCAAAGGAGCTGTGGTTGTGGGAGCACAGGGAGTAACAAGTACTAGGGGATGATGCAAGTAATTAGCAAAGCTAGGAGGGAAGGGTGTCAAACCAGAACTTAGTGATAAAGGTAGCACAATGGGCTAGACAGTGATTAGCAATGAAGGCAAGGAGATAGAGTGGTATAAGAGGCAGTGATGGATGCAGTATGGGGGGTTAGAGGCAAATCTGTAGAAAGCATGAAACAAGGGGTCGAGCTTAGTTAGGGATGATTGCGGTGCTGAGCTACAGACCACGTCCTTGTAATCAAAAGGGGGGAGGATAAGTTTTGTAATTATCTCCCTCCTAATGGGGGAAAAGAGATAGTCCTTGTGTCTGTAAAGCATACCATGTTAGGGATGAAGCTTGTTGTGAATAGAGTCCAGGTGAAGAGAGAAGTCCAGTTTTGGATCAAGCCAGACTCCCAGGTACTTGTATGATTCTATGACTGAGCTTTCGGATCCATTGAGGGTGTGAATTGAGGAGGGGGGAAGATAGCATTTTAGCTAGTTTTTGAGCTGTACCAAAAACCATAGTGACTGTTTTCTTGATGTTGCATTTCACTGATTTGTCATTGAGCCACCTTAAGGTGTTCAAGAAATCAGATTGGAGAATGGGTTCGACCTGGGCCAGGGAGGGGCCAGAAGTGAAGATGATGATGTCATCGGTGTACATTTGAGTTTGACAGACTAAGCAGAGAGAAGGGACATTGTTTACGAATATGGAGAAAAGGATAGGCCCAAGGATTGACCCCTGAGGTATGCCAGCGAGAATGGGAAGAGTAGCAGAACTGGTATCCCCCAGCTGGACAAACTGATACCTGTCTGATAGGTAGGCCTTAAACCATTTGGTGGTAGTTGGAGCTAATCCAATAGCAGAAAGGTTGTCAAGAAGTATTTTGTGAGCTACCGAGTCGAAGGCTTTGGCTAAGTCGATAAATATGGCAAGTGGTCAGTGACCCTTGTCCATGGCCGAATGAATGTAATGGTAAGGTGAAGAAGGGAGGAGGAGGAGGAGGAGGGTAGAGTGGTGGCGACAGAAGCCAGATTGGATGGGGGTCAGGATGTCCCTGGAGGTGAGGAAGGAATTTAGTCTTTTAGAGATGAAAGATTCCAAGATTTTGGAGAGGGAAGGGAGATGAGAGATAGGCCTGTAGTTACCTGGTATGGAGATGTCTCCACCTTTGTGTAGGGGGATAACTTGAGTTAGTTTCGAGGCCTTAGGCAAGCAGCAGGTGAAATGAGAGAGATTGAAGAGGTGAGTGATTGGGGTGACTATGGTGGGGCAGATATTTTCAAGAGAATAGGGTTGATGCCATCGGGGCTTTGTTTGGAGGAGTTCAGGGATTTGAGAGCTCAGAGTACTTCAGAAGGGATGATGGGGGGGGAGTGTGTGACTGGGCAGTGGGAGAGAAGAGTAAGCAAGTGTGCGGGAGGGACTAGAATGTGGTGAGATGGGGTTAGGAACCTGACTAGACTGAGTAGTCATGTGCTGGGGAGAGAGGGGCTGGAGGTTGACCATGTGGTATGGTGCAGGTAGTGAAAAATGTGATTTATGGAAGTGGCGATGGCTATATAACTTTTGCTGGTCAACTGAATGCAGCCAGAATGAAGACAAGATTGCTGCAGATGTTTTACTGGCCAAATATAGAATCATAGAATGTGTCAGCAGAAAAGGACCAGTAGATCCATTTAGTCTGCCCTATTGTCCCTGACTAACACTACAACTTGGACTCTATTAGGTCACAGGAGTCCCTTCCTCCACCCTTGCTTCTATCTATTACACCATGTGACCATCCTACACATGCTTGAAGCTCCCCACTGTCATCATCCCCACCACCTCTTCTGGCATGCTGCTTCAGGCATCCACCACCCACCACCCATTCTATGAAGAAGTATTTCCTCACATTCCTCTTAAATTCCCACGCTGCAAGCTTCATGGCATGCTCCCATGTTCTGGTGCTCTTCCTTCTGTGAAAGACTCCCTCCTGTACTTTGTTCACCCTGGTGAGGTACTTATAGAGCTCAATCATGTTCCCTGTGGCTATCCTCTTCTACAAGGAGTACATGTTGAGCTACCACAGCCTTTCATCATATGGTTTCAGGTGCAACCCTTGCACCATTTTTGTAGCCTTCCTCTGGACCACTTCTACCCAGTGGATATCCTTGTGGAGGTGCAGCCTCCAGAACTGGACACAGTACTCCACGTGGAGTCTCACAAATGAGCAATATAGAGCAAACACCACTTCCTCTTCCTGCTATAGAGCCCCTCGCTGTGCACCCCAACATCCATCTCAAACTGCCTACTGCCCTGTTACACTGTCCTGCCACCTTGTAATCATCATAAATGATCACCCCAATGTCCCTCTCTTGCTTGCTAACTGTATGTAACCCCCCCTTCTTATACACAGCCCTGAGTTTCCCCACCCTAGGTGCATGACTTTATAGTTTTTGCCATTGAAATCCAGATGCCCTTCCCTAGACCACTTCTTTAGTTTCCCCAGATCCCGTTTGCATTCCCTCCACCCCTTCTGGGTGTCCACCCAGTTGCAGATTTTTGTGTCATCTCCGAAGAGACACACCTTCCCCTCCAGTTCCTCAGCTATGTCACTTATGAAGATGTTGAAGAGGACAGAGCCCAGTACTGATCCCTGGCTGTGGTACTCCACTGGTCACTCTCCTATCCTCTGAGTGGGTGTACCCAGTTAATATAAGACTTTGTGCATATGGTGCCAGAGAAAGGGGAAAACAGGAAACAGAACTAAACACAACAAATGCTTTTTGCTCTAACTTGAACCAGTATAAAAGCTAATTACATGCACTACTTCTCAAACAAGCCTGCTGTAATTGTAGATATGTGATCTGTACTTCATTTTGTATTATCTACTGTTGTATATGAGGTTCTATTTTAAATGCTCTGTCCTTAATCAATCCTGTCGTGGAACCTTTAAAAAAGGGCACCTGTTGCTTTAATGTATTTCCTAATAACAATAATGTAAAAAAGTAAAAGTAAAATGCCATTACTTGCCATAGAGTATCCTTTTGATAGGATCACAATAGACATGGTAGGTCTTTTGGCTAAGCAAGAGAAGGAACTCGATAAGTTCCTTACGTGTAAATCTGCCTTGCCCGGACGATACTCTCTCTTACCGCCCTACAAATGTTTAAGTGTTCTATATTGGTCCTATTGATATGCTCTGTAATGCAATCCATTTGTGAATGCTTGTAAGCCTGCTCTGGGTCAGGTTGTATCCTCCTGTTTACCATTCTAGTCTTGCTATATTATTCCAGGCTGTGATTTGTGTCTTCTTGTTTTTGACCCTCTTAGCTGTCCATACTGCTGCTGCACTACAGTTAAATTACTCTGTTTCTATAATGTATTGCTATTGCTTTGCTGTACCTTAACTAAATGACTTGCTCTGTAACGTGTTCTGAGGTCATGTACTACTATATCAACCGCTTAAGCTCTGCTCTGTAAAGTATTGTCGCCATGTGTCTCATGTTCATTATGTCGGTAACCTCCCAGGTCGTGCCTAAAAACATACAATTTTATTGTCTAGCACACCTACCCAGGTAACAATAAATAAATAAAAGGTTTGTGTTAGTGGTAGTATATTTTGCTGCATGGATCCAGAGGTAGTTGCTATATCCTCTGTGGAGATGGAGAAAGAGGATGAAGCACTGATGGAGACCTTTAGTTGGGTGGAGTTCCCACATAATATTTTGCCAGACAGTGGTACACACCTCATGTCCTCTCTTATGGCTGGTTTGTGGGAGAAAGAAGGAGTGAAACAGCTCAGAACCTCTACATACCACACATGAATGGTCTATGGAAAGGTTTAATTGCACCTATAAAAGGTATGCTGCAAACACACCAGAAACATAGGACTATGGCATTTTTTGACAGTAAAGGACCGCTTGACTCATCTAGTTTGCCCAGATGGTTCTGCCTAGTCTCCCTCCACAGACTTTACAAAAGTGGTAGCAGAGAGGAGGCTGGCAATTATAGGCCAGTTCACCTGACATCGGTGGTAGAAAAGTTAATGGAATCACTGCTAAAGGAAAAGATAGCAAAATATCTTGAATCCAGTGGGTTACAAGACCTGAGGCAGCAGGATTTATGGGGGGGAGGGGAGGTCATGTCAAACAAATATGATAGATTTATTTGACTGGGTGGCCAAGGAATTAGATCAGGGTAGAGAAGTGCACGTGGCCTACCTAGATTTCAGTAAGGTTTTTTGACACCATTTCACATAGAAGACTAGTAAGCAAGATGGGTAACTTAGGAGTGGCTTCAAAAGTGGTAAACTGGGTAAGAAATTGGTTAGGGGATTGGCAGCAGAGGGTGGTGATGGTAACCAACAGGGTGCCTCAGAGATCAGTGCTGGAACCGGTCCTCTTTAATGTCTTTATAAGTGACATTGCAAAGGAGACGGAGGGGATGGTCTGCTTCATTGTGAATGACACCAAAATCTACAACAGGGTGGACACTCCGGGGAGGGGGATGGGTGAGCAGAAACCTGAGAAAACTCAGGGCGTGATCTATAGTATAACAGCTGGGTTTCAATGTGAAAAAATGCAAAATAATGCACTCAGGCGCAGGTACAGAAACCCAAGGGCAGAGTACAAAATGGATGGAGTGGCATTGACGACCACCAAGCAGAAAAGGGACTTGGGGTAATCATATCTGAGGGCCTAAAGGTGGCCATGCAGTGCAACAAGGCAGTTGGGAGGGTTAGTGGGATGCTGGGGTGCATAGGGAGTGCTATCACCAACAAAAAGAAGGAGGTGGTGTTGCCTCTGTATAGATCACTGGTAAGACCCCACCTAGAGTATTATGTCGATTTCTGAAGACCACATCTCCGGAACAACATATACAGATTGGAGGTGCACCAGAGAAGGACAACTAAAATGGTGCAGGATTTGCATTAGAAAACCTACAATGAGAGATTAAAGGACCTCAATATGTACAGCTTGGAAAAGAAGAGGGAGAGGGGGGGATATGAAAGAGACCTTTAAATACCTCATGGGGTCAAAAAGATATAGGAGGGAAGTACTTTTCATAAAAAAGGTGCTCAAGAACAAGGGGACATGCTACTGTATAATAGTCTTGTGTACCTGTTTCTTTTCATTACTGTTCTCATGCAAGACTTTGTTGCCTTGAGAATGGCCCCCTTGACTGCCCCCTATCTTTCCTCCACATCCCTGATGCTGTCCACTTAAACTTATTTGCCCCAGATCAGCGCTCTCATCCAGTTGAAGTCTGCCCTTCTGAAATCTAGGACTTCAGTCTTTGATGAGGGCTTACTTGCCCAAGGGCCAGGTCAAACCATACAGAGTTATGGTTGCTGGACCTTAGTGGCTGCCCTACCCTCACTCCTACCATTTTCGAATTGGCAAACACCACATCGAGAATGGCAACCTGCCTAGTGGGTTCCTTCACTAGGTGCACCAGCAAGCAGTCCTGCAATGTATCCAGCAGGGCCTGAATTCTGGTTCTGCTGGCTGCTGGAATGACCCAACCAGTATCTGGCAGGTTTAGATCTCCCACCACCACATCCTCTTTGCCACCCCCTTTCTAGTTCTGCCCATAGCTCCTTATCTCTCTCTTGCCCTTCTCCTGGAGGTCTATAGATCACCCCCATTCATAGTTCCATGCCTGATGATGCCATGAGCTGAATTCACAGTGATTCTGTTTCCCCATTACCTTCCCTGCTGTTTCCATCCTTCACTGCCTCCATGCCCTCTTTGACATATAGGGTTATGTCTCCTCCTTTACCTTTTTCTCTATCCTAAGTAAGATGTAGCCTGGAGCTGTCCTGTCCCAGTCATTATTGGCTCAAGTTTCTGTGATGGATACTAGAGCCATCTCAGTGTCTGCCAACATTGCCTGTAGCTCACTAGTTTTATTTCCCAGACTCCTGGCATTAAGGCAGACCCCTTTCCATCTTTCTCCTAATCCCCGCTTGCTTTTTCCTATTCGTTCTCCTTATTCATCTCTATTCTTAATTTTTTTTTCATGCTGAATGTAGGCTTTGTCAGCTCTCCTTCATTAGCCTGTTTCCCTAACCTAATCTGAACTTCAACCTTACTGTTATCCACCTTGCTGCTAGTAGCCCTTTCCTTCCCCTCCCTTACAGATAGACGCCTCTCACACTGCACTGAATTCACTGCTAAACACTGACTGGGTGTCCCTTCCTACCTCTCCCCCTCATTTATAACACCCCCCCTCCTTCCCACTCTCTCAGATCTACCAACACTCGCACACTAACTGTCCCCTGCCGCTCACCCTCAACAGCCAATCTAGGTACTCTCACCGTTTCCCTAAAATATGGAACTCTCTGCTTCTCCAAATCCGACACTCCTCCTCCTCCCTCTATTACAACAACACTGCCCTCTCCAACTATCTTGCACCCAACTGTTCCTATGACCAGCCTTAATTTCCTTTGTCTTGCTCCTTACAGTTCGGCCCCCTTCAGAATTTACCCAATGCCTCTGTCGACTCTGCCTCTACTGACCTAGCCCCTCCTAGGTGCTAGTTCTCATATCTTTCTCCCTTCCCCTACTCTCTTCCCCTTTTCCCTAGCCTTCACACTCCTGTTGCAGGGTTCTTAGCATCCTGAAGGAGTCCTATAGTGCCTAGGTGTGCCACCTTTTCTTCCCCCATCTACCTATCCTTGGCCTTCCAGGTCCCCTTGCAGGGTCCACAGCGGCCTGGTGGTTCCTTGGATCAGGCCTCATCCCCTCCCAGGCATTATATATCATTCCCTCCCTCTCTGCTGGCAGTATAGCCTAGAGGTTAGAATAATGAGCAGTGAACAAGCTTGGTACATCCAGCAGACCAGATCTTGGTTTGATCCTCACAACCTCCACCTGAATACTGTGTGACTCTGAGCAAGTCACTTAACCTTCCAGTGCTCACAGGTCACCCCTGAAAACAGGCACTTGTGCCTAGTGAATCTTACCTGGTTACCAAAACTAAAATAAAAAAAAAAAAAAAATTATCCCTCCATAATTACAATGCCTAACCGTAGGAGGGTTTACAATCGCCTAAACTTCCCTGCCTGAAGGGTTCTCTTTTTGGGTCAGGCCTTATTTCCCCTCCTAGGTATTGAGCACATTTACTCCCTCTCTCTCTCTCCCTCTCTAATCCTTACTCCAGTCCCTTGACCCCTTGCAGGGTTCTCCGCATCCTGATGGGGTCTCTCTGGGACACAACTCTGCACTATCTGTCATCTCATCCTCTCTCTCCTCCACCCATTATTTCACAATAGCACTTGTTCACTTATTACCATTGAATTTATTAATTGTTCTCACAAATTACATATGTATGCAACACTGTTTACAACAACTGCCTTAATTAATTGTATGCTATGTCGATCTTTGTAACTTGTATGTAAAATGTCTCATCCCTATTGTACCCCTTCCCTCCAGGTCGCACCAGGAGATGAGCAACCTGTTGCTCAGTATGCCTTCCTGGCGTAACATTTCAATAAATAAGTAAATAAAATAAAGTCCACTGTTCAGAGGAATCCCTAGCTGCTGTAGGTTACCCACCTGCTCTCCCTTCTCAGTGATTCCCCTAGCTTCCATCTCCCCTGCAGTCAGTTTAAATGCCCAATATGAACATCAGACTTCTGCCCCAGAGCACTGGCCCCCTCTCTCATCAGGTGAAGGCCATCATCCTTGAAGAGCCTCCTGTCCCAAAAGCCCCTGTCCCCCTCAAAGTGGTACCCCTCCTGACACCATCCCTTCAACTACCCATTAAACTCCTAAGCCACTTCCTTCCTTATTCTATCGCACCCATTCCCTTATTCCACACAGGGAGGACCTCAGAAAAAGCCAGGGAAGCAGAGTGTGCCTTCAGTCTGTTCCCCAGCCTCATAAAGTTTCACTTCACTGGCTCCAAAGGCTGGTTCACCAGATTGTTGGTACCCAAGTGTGCCAGCACCCCCAGCTCCCCCTCCTCCTACTCCACCATCCTCCCTATCCTATCTTTATCCCTGATGGCTGATACACCAGGAAGGCATCTGACTATTTCACTCTCTTTCCCATCCCCCACAACCATCTCTACTTTTCTAATTATTGAGGCCCCAATCATTAACACTTCTTGCTGACTTCCTCCTGTTCACCCTCTCAGGTACCACCAACTTTTCCTGCCCATTTTCCCCAACAGACTTACCTGAGCCTCCTCCAGGACTGCAAAGAGATTTGCTTTTTGAATGGTATGAGATTAGTTGAACCCCTTGTGGCTACCCCATCACCCTTCCACCTGTCCTTTCCCACCACCACCATCCAGCCCCTTGAGCCAGTAGGCCTCTGGCGGAGTCGGGGGGGTGGACCCCAGCTAAGCTGGTGCCACAAATGAGATATCTTGTCTCTTGCTGCTAGCAGCTGAGCATGGAGCTCCACAAAGAGCCTGCAGATGGGGCAGTGTCCTCTCCTCCAGAGCGTAATCCTGGAGAAGAGTGCCAGACAGTCCCCACAACTGACTGCCTCCCCACAGTACCTCATCTCCATACTGATCCTACCACTTTTAATTGAAATAATAATCCTCTTGATACCTCTCCCAATGCATCCCAGCATTGTATTGGCCCTACTCACTGCTTTGTCAACTGTCCTGACATTTGAGGTCATCAGATATAGATTTTATCTATTTGATAATAACCCCAAGGTCCCTTTCCTGCTTAGTGACTAATAGTACCTCACCCCATCATATACTTATTTCCTGGGTTCCTATGCCCTAGGTGCATAGTTTTGCACTTTTTGTCATTAAACCCCAATGGCCATGTTTTTGACCATTCCTCGAGTTTCCCAAGATACCTACACCTTCTTTCCACCTCCTCCTGATTGTCCACCCTATTAAACCCTTTTAAAAGTGTTGATATAATCTGCAAAATGACATACCTTTCCTTCCAGTTAATTTGTAATGTCACTTATGAAGACACTGAAGATGACCAATCCCAGTTCTGAGCCCTGTGACACCCCACTGGGCTATCTTCCATCCTTAGAGCGAGTGCCATTAACCACCACCCTCTGTCTCCTATCCATTAACCAATATTTAACCTGATTCACCACTTTGGATCCCACCCCTATGCCATTCAATTTCTTAATCAGTCTCCTGCGTGGCACAGTGTTGAAAGCCTTGCTAAAGTCCAGATTGGCCATGTCCATGTCCCTCCCCTAAACTATATCCCTGGTCACCCAGTCAAAGAAATCAATCAGGTTTGTCTGGTGTAAATCCATGCTGCCTTCATTCTTGTAGCCCATTTGATTCAAGATACTCAACCAACCTTTCCTTTAACAGTGTTTCCATTAATTTTCCCAATACTGAGGTGAGGTTCACCAACCTATAGTTGCTAGCCTCTTCCCTACTGATGTTTGTATGTATGTAGACGGACCATGTCCACTCTTCTCCAGTCCTCCAGAACCTTGCCTAATTCCAGTAAGCTGTTGAATAAGACCATGAGCAGAGCAGCCAGCGCCTCCCTGAGTTCTTTTGGTACCCTTGGATGTATCCTGTCTGGTCCAATAACCTTGTCCACTTTAGTTAGTTAGTTAGTTACTGAATTTTGTTAACCAGGTGGACTCACTGAGATAGACATCCCTTTTTCAAGAGTGACCCAGAGTTAGTTACATTAAACTTAAAAATCAGTATACTATTACAAGGAAGACAATGTTCAAGCTACAACAGGGATATACAAGAGGACAGTTACAGTTAATTGACTTACATTAGAGTTGTATAGTACATCACAGTATAAAGGTAGTTATAGGACTCTATCGGTAATGATATACACTAAAGGTGGGAACATATGGGTTGTCCACCTCCACATTTAACTCACCTAATATAAAAGTGCAGATTGTTACGGGAGAAGTTCTCTTTGATGAGATTTTTAAATTATCCTAGTGAAGTGTAGGCTTGTAGAGGGACTGGGAGCTCATTCCAAAGCTGTGTGGCTTTATTCAGGAAGGATTGTTGGCCAGTTGAGGTCTTGGCTTTGGGAACTTCCAGAAGAGGCTGGGTGGAGGTTTCTTTTTAGAATTTCTTTTTTTACCACAATACCAATGAGATTAAGGAGGGAGTCACTTAGGATTTTATATGTAAGGTAGAGCATATTGTAGTTTAACCTCTCTTCTGGGGTTGGCCAATTAAGGGAGGCAAGTACAGCACAGTGGTGTTCCTTACCATCAGTTCCTGCAGTGGACCTGCCTATTATATGGTAGAATTGTTTGACTTTGTTTAACTCAGTTTCTCTTAGCATGTTGAGAATGGGAGCTTCATGTAGTAGCACTGGAAGAAGTAGTGAGCAGGCTGTTGAGAGGGCTCAGGCTCAGGGCTTACCTCACAAGAAAATTACAAGTCCCTTCAATACTTTTTTCTTTGAAAATGGACTTGAATCTTCCTCCCCCTGCCCCCCACTTGTTCCCGCTGTTCTCTGGTGGTCCACACCCCCATTGTAAAGGCTGAGTAAAAGTACCAGTTTAGGATGTCTGCTTTTTCTTGTTCCCTTCTGTCCAGTCTACCTCTGCCATCCTCCTTATCCTCACTATCCTTGGGATGAGTGTTTAGCCTACCTGCTATCTGCATACAGGGAAGTGCCACAATAATCCACTAGGTACTCAATATTTCAGCTGCTGTTTGGGTGCAGAATGAAGGTGTTGCCCTGATTTAATTAAGAAGAAGTGGAATAGGAAGTCCCCTACAGCCAAGGATAATGTTGTGGAATATGTGCTGAGATATAGGCAGAGGTTCAATGTGCTTATGCAACTTGATATGATGTATGCTTATGTGACTTAGATACATTGTTTCTGTTTGCCTTTCTATCCATGGGGTATACCACCCTATAGGGGTACGATGGTGAGGAGCCCTAGAGAAGGGTTCCGCCTCTATAGGTACTGCGGGAATGATTCCCTTGGCTAAAGGTAGCATAGAAAGAAGCCCACAGAAATCAGAGACATGCTGCTGGAGGAGGAAGGGAGGATTGTGGGGCAACAAAGAAATGAATCCTGCAACAGTCCAGGAGGAGTGGCCTTTTAAGGCCTGATGGGGGAGTGACGTTGTTGCTCCACCCACTGAACCACAGGCATAGCCTTTACAATTCAATGTGCTTATGCAACTTGATATGATGTATGCTTGTGTGACTTAGATACATTGTGGCTGTTTGCCTCTCTGTCCGTGGGATATACCACCCTATAGGGGTATGATGGCGAGGAACCCTAGAGGAGGGTTTCACCCCTATAGGTACCGCAGGAATGATTCCCTTGGCTAAAGGTAGCTTAGGAAGAAGCCCAAAAAGAATACGCAAAAGGGTGTTAAGCATCAAAGAAGCAAGAAGTCAGAATATATCGAGACCGGAAATTAAGGTGGTAGATGTAGATGGGAGACAGGAGAAGAACGAGATATGATGAGGATGATGAATGAAAGGAAATCTGACAAGATGTAGAAGGGTGGACTTCCCAAGGAGAGAAGGAACAGCTGGGGCCACCATCCAACTCCATCCAACAGCTGAACCAAACTACGGAACTTATGAAAGCACTAGCCATGTCTAATATTATGACGATCGGCATGGAAGAGAGGTAAAAAAACCTTTGAGGAGGAATCCTCTGGGGATCCAAGGCCTAGGTCACCTTCCCTTCAGGCTGAAGGACGTTTTGGTTAGTGATAGCTCAGCAAGTGCAATTTAGAGTTGGTACTGAGAGAAGAGGAAAAGACTGCAATTTAGATGAAGCTCTCACTTTGGTCTTCTAACAGAAATGCTGTTGAGGGTTGTGAGCGATGTTTAACTACGAATTCGGAATGGACGAGTGGAGGATCGAGATGAATATATGAAGTTTGCTGACAAAAGGAAGCTTAGGTCAGCATGAACTGACGAATGGGAACAAGGTTGCAAAGGGGAGAGATGAGGACGGCCGGGCGAAGCCCGCAGCCTACGATGAGAGTAGAAGTCGATGCTGGAGAATAGAATGTTTGAGAATGGATGAACGATAAATGATGGTGTATTGAAAGCCTTAAAGTCCTGAATGGTTTAAAGTGAGGAATGAAATGGACAATATACAGTACGAATATGAAATGAGGCCTAGAAGACCGGTACGGTTAAGGTGAAATATGAAATGGACGATGTACAATGATGGAGGGAGGCCTTGAAGGCCAGAACGGTTAAGGTGAGGTATGAAATGGACAATGTATAATACTGGAGAGAAGCCTTGAAGGCCTGAATGGTGTAACTTGAGAAATTAAATGGACAATGTATGATTATGAAAGAGGCCTAGAAGGCTGGTACGGTTAAGGTGAAATATGAAATGGGCAATGTATGATGATGGAGAGAAGCCTTGAAGGCTGGAACTTTAATGCGAGGTATAAAATGGATGATGCATTATATTGGAGAGAGGCCCTGAAGGCCTGAATGGTTTAAGATGAGGAATGAAATGGATGATGTACGATTATGAAATGAAGCCCAGAAGGCCAGCACGGTTAAAGTAAAATATGAAAAGGATGATGTATGATGATGGAGAGAAGCCTTGAAGGCCTGAACAGTGTAAAGTGATGAATGAAATGGATGATGTATGATTATGAAAGAGGCTAAAAGGCTGGTATGGTTAAGGTGAAATATGAAATGGCAATGTACGATGATGGAAAGAAGCCTTGAAGGCTGGAATGGTTAAGGTGAGATATGAAATGGATGATGTATGATGATGGAGTGAAGCCTTGGAGGCTGGTTCAGTGAAGAAAAGGTATGAAAGGACAAAATATGATAATGGAGTGAATGTCTTGAAGGCTGGTATGGGAAGGGTATGTAAGAGGACAAGTAGGATATAGGAAGGATGAGGTTCAGCAAAGATAGAGGTTTGACGCGGAGTGGAAGATAAACAAGACGAGTGGTCCAGAACGTAGGACTAGGGTAAGAGGAGGATATGAATTGGAATGGTGATAGCAGGAAAGGGAAACATCCCAAAAAGAAAGAACAGGATGAGGAAGGAGAAGAGGCAAAGGACATGAGTCGGAGATGGGAACAACAGGGTGAAGCCCACAGCCAATGGTCAGAGTACGAGTATAAGGAAGCACTAGGTATCATGGCAGATAAAGTACGGGAAGGACGAGGTTCAGAAATGATGGAGGTTCGATAACGATGGAGGTTGTATGGGGAAAAGTGAGGAAAATGAGCCAAATGATTCGGGGAAGGTTCAGGCACAGATTAGTACGTCAAAGGGGTGGCAGGCTGAGATGGAAGCCCATAAAGAAAAAGGGGTAACAGCAAGGTGGAAGAAGCAGAGATAAGCCAGCAGACCACAGAGTCAGGGAGACAGAGGAGGTAGGAGAAGGAATGAAGCCAGCATTAAAAGCATAGCACTGGGCTTCGAAAATCATAGTGGATGGTCAGAAAATGAAGCCTATACACAGGCATTATATAAGATGACAGCAACGAGAGGGCCCCAAAGAGGTAGCGCTAAGAAAGGATTCAAGGAACATAGTGCAATGAAGTAACATCTCAAGTGTCCAGAAAAGCACAAACAGTATAAATAAATCAGGACACCAATGCGGAGCAAGGATAATTTAAGTGAGAAAATCATAGTGCAATGCGAAAGTCAGAGCAGTGGAGAGGCAAGCCCAAAGGCAAGCAGCAGGATGCACAGCAAAATGGAAGGCAGTCACCAGCTGCAAGGAAAGCCCCCAGCCCAGAGTGAAGGGAGGCAGTGCCTCCAGCCGAAATGAAGAAATGAATCCTGAAATAGTTCAGGAGGCATGGCCTTTTAAGGCCTGATGGGGGAGTGACGTTATTGTTCCACCCATTGAACCACAGACATAGCCTTTACAATTAAAAAGAGTACTGAGATTTGCCTAGGAGAACCTCTTGCAAGTACAGCAGAAGCATACAACTTGCCATAAGTATGAGGCATATACAGTCCTGACATACAACATGTCTGATTCTGAAGAGTGCCAGCTTCCAGTAAATCACGGTATGCTATTGAAAGGCACAATTATGCTTCCATCCATGAAATTAATCCCAGATCGCTCCTGAAAAAGGGACTCTTAGTCTCCATGGGCCTACCCAGTCAACAAAATTCAATAAACAAATAAATAATAACTAAAACAATTAGAAAAAAAGGTTCTTTTGTTTTCCTTTTGTTCTGTTATTTGATTGCTGCAGCACTTGTGCCAGTGCTACTGTGAAGCCAAATGGCAGAACTTGAAATGCTGCATGTCAGGACTGTACATGAGAGTACCAGTTGGTTTAAAAACTTATGGCTATAATACCAGTATGGCATAACAAGTTGCAGGCCTTTTAAAGGGGAACTAACAGCCGGCCTGGTGGCGCAGAGGGTTGAGGTGCTGGCACCTTACCTCAGCCCACGCTGGTGAAACGGGTTCGGAAACAGACTTAGGATGTCGGGGGCTGGCAGGGGCAGGAGAGGATTGAGCATCCATAGGACTGCTCCCATCTCCAGGGGTGGGTAGTGGGTTGCCGCCACGCTGCAGCGGCCTCTGGTGGAGACCAGGAACACTGCAGATGCACGCAGGATGGACCAACTGGAAAAGTGAAAATACCACTCCACGTCAGCCAGATGATAGCTGCCTGGCTCTCTGAGGCCATCTAGGTCCTACCGCGCTCTCTGCCTCAGCAGCACCCCTGGGGCCAAGTGTTGTACTGGTCTTCCCCACCTTGGCTGGTGCTTCCCCCTCGGGAAGGGGGATCCATCCAGCGAAGGGTTACACCGGGTTACCCTGGGGGCTGGTTGTGATTTGAGAGCGGATGCTTGGAGGATGGATGGGTCAAAGGTCAGCCTTGGCAAGCCTGAAGGAGTGGCTGCCGTGGAGCACATAGGGGTAATAAAGAAATAGCACAAAAAAATATAAAGGGGAACTAACATCAACATTTACAAAAATAAATTTATGTTGTGCAGTGTTTTGATGTGCAGATGTAGCCCTAGTGTCTCCCCATCTCTAGGGTTCCCTTATGCCTATCCTATGCATGTTTAAATCCCCCCTATGTGCTTGCTCCCACCACCTCCTGGGGCAGGCTATGCCATGCACCCACCATCATTTCAGAGAAAAAAACTTCCTCACATTTCCCCTTATCCTGCCCCCTCCAATCTCATATCATACCCTCTCGTTCTTTTACCCCTCCTATACTGAAAGAATATTGCCTGCTTGCACCTTGTTTATGCTCTTAAGATACTTGAAGGTTTCTATCATGTCTCCCCATTCCCTTCTCTCTTCCAGTGTATACATATTGAGGCATTTTAATCTCTCTTCATATGTCTTCTGGTGCAAGCCCTGCACCATCTCAGTCGCCCTTCTCTGAACTGCCTCCAGCCTGTCTATGTCCTTATGAAGATGTGGCTTCTAGAACTGTACACAGTATTCCAAATGAGGCCTCACCAGTGTTTTGTATAGTGGTATCACCACCTCCCTCCTTCCGCTAGTGGTACCCCTTCCTGTGCACCCCAACATGCCACTGACCCTCTCTACAGCCTTTGTACTCTGCTTGGCCACCTTTAGGTCATCTGAGATGATAACTTCAGATCCCTTTCTTCCCTGGTGACCATCAGTGACTCCCCCCACCTCATCCTGTAGCTCTCTCCAGGGTTTCTGCACCCCAGGTGCAAGATTTTGCACTTCTTCACACTGAATCTCAGTTGCCACACTTCAGACCATTTTTCCAGCTTTTCTAGGTCCCTCCTAATTTTCTTCACCTCATCTGGAGTGTCAACCCTGTTGCAGATCTTGGTGTCATCTGCAAACAGGCAAACCTTCCCTTCCAGCCTTCTGCAATGTCATTAATGAAGACATTAAAAAGGACTGGCCCCAAGACTGATCCTTGAGGTACCCCACTGGTCACCCCTTTCTCCTTGGATGGGATCCCATTTACCACCTCCCTCTGCTTCCTGTATGCTAACCAGTTTCTAAACCAGTTCACCACCTTGTGGCCCATGCACAGGCTACCCAACTTGTTAACTAATCTTTTACATGGAACAGCTTTGAAGGCCTTGCTAAAATCAAGGTAGGTGACATCTACTGCTCCCCCGATCCATCTCCTTCATCATCCAGTCAAAATAATCTATCAGATTTTTTTGACATGACCTTCCTGCTTTGAATCCATGCTGCCTCAGATTCTGAGCTCCATTGGATTCCAAGTATTCCACAATCCTTTCCTTAAGCAGTGCCTCCATCATTTTCCCCACTATTGAGGTGAGGCTGACTACCTATAGTTTCCTGCCTCCTCCCTGCTACCATTTTTTATGGCTGCGTGGGTGGAGCCCTGCAGGCGTCTTTTGAGCGAGGACTTGAGGAACATCCAATCCTGGTTATTGTCACATTAGTTGGTTCTAAATCTCAGGAAAACCCAGGTCATGGTCTTCGGGTCTCAGGCCAAGATTAAGGCCGCCCCTACTCCACTATGTGTTTCTGATGTTGACGGGGTCAAGATCCCAGTTACTGACAACTTTAAATACCTTGGGGTGATGCTGGACCCGTAGCTTGACCTTGGCCATCACATTCAGAATACTTGCAAGACTGTAAACTGTAAACTGGGTCTGGCATACAGAGCAAAAAGTAATCTTACTCTGGCAGCTCGGATTGCCCTTGCCAGAGGGGTGCTCCTACCCTCGCACTGCTATGGGCTCCTCTTGTTTTCCCGCTCATCCAAAGTCCACCTCACTAGGTGGTCCACTGCCTACAATAATGTCTGCCGCTTCGCACTGGCTGACCCCCATCTCACTCACCATTGCAACCTCTATAGCAGGCTAAATTGTCTCTCACCCACTAACCACATAGACTTCATCTTAGGGTGCTTCACTGGAAAGGTCCATGGCGCTGGCACCCCTCCAGGGCTTGTGAAATTTCATGGCCCGTCCATCTCCTCCTTCTACTCCCTCAGGTCCCAGGGAGAGGCCCTCCTCAAGACACCAGCTACATGGACTCAAATGGGTGGGCGGGACTTTGCTGCATTCACTCCCAGACTGTGGAACTCCTTCCCTGCCTCGCACTCACAGATGCGTCTTTGTTTCTCCCTATGGAACCATCTCAAACTTGCCTCAGCCTGTGGCTGCCCCAAACCCCCCGTGAATTGATCCATCACAGCAATCCTCTGCTCTGGAGCTACTCCTGGACAAAAGACCAGACTCCAAGAGGTTGCTAAGCTGTATATAGTGTCACATCTGAAGGATTTCGATACTGTGCCCCTGGAACTGCTCTTGGCTTCCATAAGGTGTTTATGTTGTTATGTTAATACTGTATAACCTATGCCTCACCACGCTGGTACACTGTGTTGAATCTGTAACATTACTGCTCTTATCTCCCACAAGGTGCTTCTGAAGAAGGACTGGTTGGTCCAAAAGCTAGAGCAATTTGTTCTTGTTGTTACATCTATGTTGGTCCATTAAAAGGTATCAAATCATTTGCTTCTGGATCTATTCTTGCAAGGACCAAAACGGCAACTACTAAATCTATCTTTGTTATGTTAATACTGTATAATCTATGCCTTACCATGTTTCGTATGCTGTATTGAATCTGTATCCTCACATGAATTGTAACATGTCTAATTTGTACAATGTCATTGTATGTACCTAAATCTATTATTCCTGTACTCTCCCGGGTCATACCTGAAATTAGGCAATTGTCTTGTCTAGTGTACCTACCTGGTTAACAAAAGCTAAATAAATAAATAATAAATAAAATTGCTATTACCTGGGGAAAAAGGGCACTTCAGACTCCTTCTGACACACATGTTGGACATAATATATGATCCTTCCACTACCTGAAATCACTATGCTGTGGGGGGGGAGAGTTCCTTTCCTACATGTAGCATTCGCATACTAGCTCAAATTACAATCAGTGGATACGGTCAGTGTAAATAGCACTTAAAAAGCACAGACAGTTTGTTTTACTCTTAAAGGACACCTAAGCCCTTTTTTTACATATGTTTTATCTAAGCAATGCCCTGTTGGCAATGGCTCATACTTTTTTAAGTAGTTCTCAAGGCAACAGTGTTAAATCAGCAGCTTAACAGTCTTTGAAGCCGAGGTGTAAAGGAGCTTTGTTTTATGTCTTCTTTGCTGATTTGTTTCACTGACTTTACTGGAGCACAAGATGTCCTGTTTCAGCTTGTGGCAGTGGGATCACTGGACTGGAACAGGCAGACAGAGACTGTGATTATTCTCCAATTAAGTAAAACAGGCAGTTTCATTTTTTTAGTAAATCTGTTTACTAAGTTAAAGTTACTTTCCCTACTATGGTAAGTAAAGATCATGTAACCCTCTGTCCAGTTTTTGTACTGACAATCCTGCTGAAACAATTTGGGTGGTTATACTTTATTTGCATTCTTAAGGAGTTTATCTGGAAATGCTGCTTGACTGATTATAAAGTGAACATTTTATTGGTGCCTGAGTCTAATGGCTATCTTCCCTCTTTGATATGCACAGATTGAAAAGAATCTTCAGTGCTGCACTCACCACAGCAAAAAGGACAAAGACAAATATTCAGTCCAAAGTGACTTTTTTATTCGCCCATCTTAAACAAAGCCCCAGAGAAAATGGAAGTTCTTACGTATCGCCCTAAGGCTGAATATTCGTCTTTGTTCTTTTTTGCTGAGGTGAGTGAAGCACTGAAGATTCTTTACAAGTATGTTAAATGTGTGCTTCAGCACCTCCACCCTAGTGCAGACACTAATTTGTGTGATGCACAGATTGACTTGACTGGTCAAGTGACAGAGTGATGAATAGCACACAGTACAACTCAGAAACAAAGTGTTTACTGAAAAGAAAAGTTTTGACAAAAAAGCACCACCAGGTTATAACTAATTCAACATTTTTAGGTATGGATGAGCATCAAAGTCCTGGCTAGGGGGGGCACTAATGAGCAGCTAAGGAACAGAAACATCTTTCACCAACTCCATCTCCATGTGTCACTTAAGTACCAGAAAAGTGGTAATAAATATAAAATTTGTTGGATCACTTGATATTAATTGGTGGAGGAAGATAGGATGGATGATTATCTGGTTCCAACTGTGGGGAAACCCTCACATAATGTGGCCAAAACAGCCAAGAAAGCCATGGCTTCCAGTGTGGCACAGGGCCAGAAATTCATCATGCTTTCCGCTCTTGAGATGGAAATGCGGGCGGACACTTACAGCCCAGGTACTGGCAGCTATGAACCCCAAGTTAGATGTGATCACCACCAACATACAGTATGTGAACTATCGGAACAACTTACCTGACAGGCAGCCAAGATATCGGAAGCTGAAACCCGTATTTCAAGTTTGGAGGATCGGATGGTGCAGCTCCCAGAATCTGTACAGGACCTCCGGAGGGAGTTGGGGGAGCTCCGGGGTCACCTCAACTACCAAGAGAATTACCAACACAGAAATAATCACAGGATCTGAGGTCTCCTGAAGGGTAGAGAGGGGAATTCCCCCAAGGAGTTCTGCAGCATAGTGAGACCACAGTTGCTGGGTTTGGAGCCGAAGGGAGGTTGATTTAAAATTGAGAGGGTGCACAGGGCCTTGGGGCTGAAACCTCTGATGGGGGAGCCGCCAAGACAGCTCAACTTTCGGCTATACCAATTTGGAGACCAGCAGGCCATTTGGTTTGCTTTTATGAAATGAAAGGAGGTAATCTACCAGGGAGCTCGCCTGTTTTTACACCAAGATTTCTCACAGCTGCTGCAGAGGAAAAAGAGAATGTTCAACCCGGTCCTAGATGCCCTAAGAGCCACAAAGGTGGATTTCCAATTTCTCTACCCAACTATAGTCAAAGTGTGTAGACAGGGAGTGACCTATACATTTAATGAGGTGGAGAGGGAGCAGCAATTCCTACAGGACCTGGAGGAAGTTAGCAGGCAAGGGCCAGCCCCGGGGACCTCAGCACAATCAGATAAGTGAAGCCTCTTACTGCAATGCTGTGTGTAAATTTTCCTTGGGCGGAGGTGATGCACACAGTGGCCTACCCAATGCTGGACGGGGTAGAGTGTGTGCAATGGAGGTAATGCTTTTTGGACAAGGCTAAAAAAAAGGTTTGAAGAAGGAGACAACATCCGAATACACTGCCGATTGGATATATTATTTGGTTTTGAAACTTGGGAGGGGGGGGTACTGCCATGTGGCTGAGTGAATTCCTGCCTGATTGCTGGGTGTGACTGGTAATGGAGAGAGAGAGAGAGAAAATAATAGATATGCATTAAAATGAATAGAAACGTAGAAATTGATGGCAGATAAGGACCGCAAGGCCCATCCAGTCTGCCCATTTCTTTTTCTACATTATAAATGTGCCATCAGCCTTTGCTATGTGAATGACTGGATTAAACCTGGCTGTGGGAGCCTGAAAAGGGGGGGGGGGTCTGCCATATGCCCATTAAGAGGTGTGTAAGCCGTGAAGGATGGTGCCCTAAAGGTTTATTGAGGTGGAAGGCTTGATCATGTGCCAGGGGCTTCCGGCAGCGCTCTGAACTACCTGCGCAGATCAAGTTTAGGCCTGTGAGTCACCACCAGGAAATACAAGGAACGCACTGCAATTCAGCCTTCAAGTACTGGAAGGGTGTGCTGCACAAGTGTCCAATGTTTAATGGAGGGGGAAGTGAGATTGGGAGGGAGGCTGGTGGTGCCGCACACCCAGGAGAACAGTTTGGGACTGCCTACATTCTGACCATGAGGGAATCAACGGAGCCCACGAGGAGGGTGTTAAAATGGCTACTCCATCAGTACCAACTGCCAACATGCGAAGAGGTGGGCAGAAAGACTCCGAATGGGGGGAATCAAAAATGGGGGGGAACACCATCAAAGGTTGATAAGAAAAAATTACTCACCTTAGTAATGTTGTTTCTTCTAATGGAGTCTTGCCATATTCTAACTATAACCTGTCGGTTCAGTCTCTGTCTGGGGTACCGTGAGTACTAGATAGGTTTATTATTGTTTGCTTCTGTGTGAAACTTGTAAACATTGAATCGGTTTGGTTTGAACCAATCAGGTTTGTTTAAAAAAGTGTTTTTCTACTTTTAGAGTGTGGTAACCGGTCCTTATCAGTTCTAAAAAAAACGGATTTCATTACGTTTTTTTCCACGACCCGTAATCCAGATTTCCACCTTAACCAGTCTATGTCTCTTCTTGTTTTCTTCACTGACCATTCCTGCTCTGGGGAGAGGAGGTTGCACAGCTTGGATGTGAAAAGGGCCCTTAGTTACTACATAGAGCGCACCAAGGGTCACAGGTTTGACTCCCCCCAACTGTTCCTCACTTATGGTCAGGTTGGTAGGGGAAAACCTACCACTAAGAGATCTATTATCAGGTGGATTGTCTCTTGTATACAATTCTACTATGAAAAATTAGGTAAGATCCCACCCTCAGGCCTGAGGGCTCACTCTACCAGAGGTACAGCTGCTTCCCTGGCTGCTGCCAGGGATATTCCTATCTTAGAGATTTGTCAAGCAGCCACCTGGAAAACGGTACATACTTTCACCAAGCATTACTCTCTGGATATCCAGGCTAGGAGTGATGCTCGGTTCGGCACAGCAGTGCTCCAGAGCCTATTCCCAAAGTAGGTTCTGTCCCTCCTCAAGGAGGTACTGCTTGGTAGTCTGCAATAGTCAGAATGCAGCAAGACTTCATGTTGCTTGAAGAAAAAAATTACTCATAATAATGTTGTTTCTTCTAATGGAGTCTTGCTTATTGCTTGACCTCCCCCGCCTCCCTCTCAGAACCTGAGTTTTGGGATGTGGGTGGCAGGAACAGTGTTGGCACCCTAGAGGTGCCTCCTGCCTCAATTTTGGGTATGTGTTGTGTTTTGTTTTTTGGGTTTCCTGACTTGAGTCTTTGCCTTGGAACCAAAAAACCTTTTTATTAGATTTAGTTGCCAGTTGGCTAGTGTAAGTTTACAATTTCCACACAGGATGCCCAGTGAGTTTAGCTTGTAAAGATCTGCTGGTTTGGGTTCAAACAACAGCAGACAGAGTCTCAACCGGGGTTAGCGATTGAACAATCCTTATTGCTTTGGCTATTTCATCAGCGGTCGGAGAAAGAACTTGTGGATCTGAACCGGCTGACTTATCCCTTCTTTTTCTTTTAACCAGAACTGACTCCTCAGAGTCGGTTCTCCTTTTGCCCAAAGAAGTTTCGTCCTGGTCAGAGGGCACTCCTTCTGGTTCGATTGGCCATCCGGGTCAGCGGACTTTTTGGCCTTCCTTTCCCTCAGCCTACCTACTCTCTTTTCCAGGGTAGCTGAGGGAAAATTTTTGCAAATCTGGCAGTCTGAATCGAGGTGGTCAAACCCCAGACAATAAACACAGGTGGTGTGGGGGTCAGCCTTAGCAAAGGCTTCCCCACACACACTACAGTGTTGAAACCCGGTGGGCCCATTTTTTTTCTTGGGTTTCTCAGACATGGCCAGTCCTAATCAAACTTACCCTTTTTTCGGCAATCAGCCAGGCAAGACACCCTTATCAGTTCCTGACCGTGTTACGGGTCATGGAAAAAACTGCAATGAAATCTGTTTTTTTTAGAACCGATAAGGACTGGTTACCACACTCTAAAAGTAGAAAAAACCTTTTTAAAACAAATCTGATCGGTTCAAACCGAACCGATTCAACGTTTTCAAGTTCCACACAGAAGCAAACAATAATAAACCTATCTAGTACTCACGGTACGACAGACAGAGACTGAACCGATAGGTTATAGTCAGAATACAGCAAGACTTCATGTTGTTTGAAGGACAGATTGCACAGGTAAGAAACAATAGGGTGCTTCAGGTATGGGGGGGTGTATGGCTGATGCCCACTGGGAGGGGGTAATGATGCTGTTGGAGGAAGAAGAATAATACAATTGAAGGGGGCCTGCAGGGAGGGGGGACTGGAAATGATATTGAAGGCTGGGACAAGTAATAAATGACAGAAGAGGTAATGTGCAGATTTGTGGAAAAACGGTTTAAAGCTGGTAAATGTTTTTTTATATTTTCCTTCCAGGTTACGATCATGGATCAGCTGGAGTCAATAGACTAACACTGTGAAAGCTCAGGGGTTGGGGGGGAGATCTGAACTAGCTCCTACAGGACACCGGTTCAGGGGGAAGTAGAGACTCCATTAGTGGGGCCCGGAGTATGGGGGCAAAACAGGAGTAGGTGCAATGGCTGATAAAAGAGGGGAGAGGTGGAGGATGATCTGGAGTACCCCACTGACTGGGTCAGTGGGAGGATTCGGGAAATAGACCACTTGCATGTTAGCATATAAAACTTAGTGGTGGCGTGGCGGGGTGAGACAGAACCTACACTTGAGTTTGCTAAATATGATGGGGCTGATGGGGGGGGGGTAGATGAATGGTATTTTGTCCTCTGAGTCCAAGTAGGGTGCACGGGACATAGGAGAATAATGCTGAGTATGGTGGAAAGGGTAAAGGAACATGAGATAACAATGTGTATTGTACATAAAATTGAAAGTTATGTTCATGAGTGTCATGTGATGTGGGTTAAAATCCTGCCTGTTGCAGGAGTTGTTAGGACTGGGGCGGAGAAAGATGATATGTGGAACAAAAGGGATAGTGATACTGTATATGCTCATTGTGGTGTGCGTGAAGAGAAGGATAATATGGATTCTATGGAGGATAGGGGAGACCAACTGGGATAGAAATGGAACATGAAACTGTGATTGTGTCATGGAATAGCCATGGCTTCCATAACCCCATTAAATGGAAAAAGGTGCAATAGGCCCTGAAGAACCACCAAGCTCAGGTAGCTCTGCTGCAAGAGACCCACCTTACTGTGGAAGAGCAGAGGAAGTTGGTGGGAGGTTGGGTGGGGACATGCCATGCTGTGGTATATAACTCCCATAAACACGGAGTGGCGGTGCTGTTCCATAAGAACTACCCAGTAACAGTGGAAAGGGTGGTGGCAGACCCAGATGGTGGCTGTTATATCTTTGTGCAAGGCAAGGTGAGGGAGGAGCTGATAACATATGCCAGCATATACGCCTCATCAGTGCTGATGCTGAATTCTATAAAATGCTATTGGATGTGCTGGTCAGAGAACAATTCCCCAACCTATGCTCGGGAGGGGATCTAAGTTGTGTGATACAGCCCAGCCTGGACTACTCAGAGGGAACAGGTAGACATGAGAGGGCAATTCGCCAAAAGAAACAGGGGATGATGGATTTGGATATGGTCGATGTGTGGAGGATGGCTAACCCCAGGGCCCGGGAATATACATTCTACTCCAACCCACATGGTACGTGGTCCAGGCTGGACTACATATATGTCACAAGTGAGGGGTATGGGGGTGTGTGAGATGTAATTCATGGACCCATTCACATATCAGATCGTGCCGTGGTAGTGATGAGGATGTTTCCTGGAGTGGGAGCTCATCCTAGTTCTGGCTGGCGTTTTCCCACATACCTGATGACATCATTGAAATTTAGAAATTCCTGAAGGAACAGTGGGATCAATACAAGGAGGTGAATGAAGCCACCACTCCTACGAATGTTGTGTACTGGGACGCAGGGAAAGCATATATGCAGGGGGTGATCATAAGTTATTTGCGTAGGTATAAGAAACAGAGAAGGTTTAGACAACAGACTCTGGAGCAACAACTGAAGGACAGAGAGAAGAATGATTGACTGGCCTACACAGCAGCTTAGGGGGGAAATGCTAGTGCTCAGGGGGGCTCTTAATTTACTGCTAACAGGAGAGGCTAGTAGATCCCTATTCTATGCCAGGCAGTGGTTGAATGAGTGGGGGAACAAACCTGCGGCCACACTGGCACAACTTGCAAGGGATAGAAGAGGAACTGTGGTGGTAACCAGGGTGAGAGACAGGAGATGGCAGCTACAAACATAGAGCAAGAAAATAAGAGGGGCCTTTGCAGCCTTTTATGAATACGAACATAGGAAGAAGCCAGCAGAAGAAGGCCATTTGGTCTATCAAGTCTGCTCGTGTTGCAGGGTCCACAGCTTGAGCTACTGTCCCTGCCCCCTCTCCCCACTCGTCCCATCCTCCCTACCCATGACCTTTACCCTCCCCTATACCTGTCCCAGCCTCTCTTAAAGTTGCCCCCTGTCTTCAATGAGATTATCTCTTCTGGCAGCGCATTCCAAGTGTCCACCACCCTCTCCATGAAGAAGTGCTTCCTGACCTCCCTCCTAAACCTCCCATCCTCCAGCTTAAAACTGTGCCCCCTCGTGTTATAGTTGCCACTAAGTTAAATAGACTCTCCTTATCAACCTTATGTATCCCTTTCAAGTACTTGAAGGTCCCAATCATGTCCCCTCTCTCTCTCTCCTGTCTTCCAGGGAGTACATGTTCAATGCCCTCAACCTCTCCTCGTATGCCTTACCCTGCTGACATGCTATCATCTTTGTAGCCCTCCTCTGGACCTTCTCCAGCAGGTTAATGTCCTTTTTGAGGTATGGGCAACAGTACTGAACTTCATACTCTAGATGCGGCCTTACCAGTGACCTGTACAAAGGCAGTATAACCTCTTCTCTCCGACTACTGATCCCACTAGCTATACATCCCAGCATCTTGTTTGCCTTTGCTGCTGCTTTCTTGCACTGCACAGAGTGCTTCAGGTCACTAGTGATCATCACTCTCAGGTCCTTCTCCCCCTCTGATGCAGATACTTGGACTACACAGAAGTAGTACTCTGTCTTAGGATTCTGGGCTCCAATATGCATAACTTTGCATTTCTTGGCACTGAAGCCAAGCTGCCAGATCCTGGACCACCTTCCTAGCTTTTCCAGATCTTCTTGTAGGTCCTGTATGCCTTCAGCTGTGTTCACTCTCCCACAAAGCTTGGTGTCATCTGCGAATAGGCACATTTTGCCCTTAATGCTATCGCCAATGTCATTGATGAAGACATTGAACAACACTGGCCCCAGCACTGTGCCCTGAGGGACCCCACAGGTTACCTGTCTTGTGCCAGATAACTCTCCCCCAACAACCACCCTCTGGATTCTGTTCTTCAGCCAGTTTTGCACCGATCTAGCCATCTTTTCACCACCTCTGAGAGCCACCAACTTCCTGATCAACCTTTGTGGGGCACAGAGTCAAAGACCTTGCTGAAATCAAGATAGATGATGTCTACCACTTGGCCTCTGTCTACTGTCCTAGTGACACAGGTCAAAGAAGTCAATCAGATTTGTTTGATACGATACCCCCACCCACTCTCAATTAACCCATGCTGCCTCGCACCCTGGAGACCATGCTCCTCTAGATATTTCACCAACTTTTTCTTTAGTATGGTCTCCATGAGCTGGCCCACAATGGAGGTCAGACTGACTGGTCTGTAATTCCCTGGGTCACCCTTGGGACTGCTTATGTTTAACAGTACTACATTTGCTGTTCTCCAGTCCTGCGGTACTACGCCTGTCTATGTTTTTAGAATTGCCTCTCTGTCTCTTTTTTGAAATGTCCTATGTATTGTTTACCTGTTCCTCATGCATTCACTCTGTGTTACATTGACTTGCCTCTCTGTTTCATTGCTGAACTGCCTGTTTATTGTTTACCTGTGCATGGTATTACTTGACTGTTACTTGCATCATTTTATCCTTGTAACCTCCCAGGTCGTACCTGAAAATAGGTATCTGTTTTTGTCTAGTGTACGTATCTGGTTAACAAAAGCTAAATAAATAAATAAAATAGGTCTGCCAGTGGCCCTGCTAGCTCTTTAGCCAGTTCCTTTAGTACCATTGGATGTACTCCATCCGGGCCTGGTGATTTGTCCACCTTCAATGACAGCAGCCAGTCCCTCACTCTATTCTCCTTTATCGCTACATCTGTGTTCCCTTCCCCCTCTGCTTCTCTTCCCTCCTGAAGGCACTAGTCCATCCTTCTCCCTGGTGAAGATAGAACAGAAGTATTCAGTTAGTATCTCTGCTTTTCCCCCATTATCCTCCACCCACTCCGCCCCTTTCTTAAGCTTAAAAATCCCTTCCTTCTTGCCCTTTTTCTCACTTATACAGTGAAAGAAAGCCTTCTCCCCTTTTTTAATTCCTTCAGGTATCTGCAGCTATTTCTGTGCCTTTGCTCACCTGACTTTCTTACTTGCCTTACTGGTCTTCCTGAATTTTCTATAGGTCAACCTCTTTTCCCTTACTGCCTGGGCAACCCCAGAACTGAACCAGCTGGGCGCTTTGGCCCTTGTTTTCCTATCCCTGAGCCTAACACACTAATCTGTGGCAACCAGTATTTCTTCTTTAATGATGGACCACCTTTGGCCCACCCCCATATCTGCTCTAACACACATGAGATGGCTCCTTAGCACTTTGCCCATTTTCCTGAAGTCCACCCTCCTGAAATCCAAGAGTTTGATCTTAGTCAGGATGCTTTCCCTGCCCATATCCAACTGGAACCACACTGCAATGGTCACTTCCTCCCAGTGGCTCCCTGACCATTATTTCCTGTACATGCTTCCCATTTGTGAGCACCAGATCAAGAATTGTCTCAGCTCTTGTTGGTTCAGTGACACCCTGAGTCAGGAACCCACTCTGCAATCCTTCCAGGATCACCTGACTCCTAGAACATGTCATGGATGATACGCTCCAGTACACCTTGGGCAGGTTGAAGTCCCCCACAATTACCACCTCTCCTTTCCCTGTAGCTTCTGATATTTGTGAGCTCAGTTCCCTGTCCCTCTCCTCATCTTGACTGGGTGGTCTATAAACCATCCCCAACCTCAACTTTCTCCCTCTATTGGACCTTAACTGAACCTATAATGCCTCCACATCCCCTTCCTCCGACTCCTCCCTCGTTCAAGTTATTCCCTCCCTGATATAAACTGCCAACCCCCTCCCCCCTTCCTGACTACCCTGTCCCTCCTGTATAGTTTATATCCACAGATTGCAAGGTCCCAGTCATGGTGTGATGTTGGCCTAGTTGCAGTTACTGCAGCCATGTCCACCCTCCTGTCCACTAATAGTGCCTGTGGGTCTTCTATTTTGTTTCCAAGACTCCATGCTCCGTGCATTCAGAGACACCACCCTCCACCTAGAATCTGACCTTCTGTCTCTTTCCCTCTATTCTTCTGTTTACATTTTTCCCCTCTATGTGCACCCCTCCATGTACCCTTGTTATGTGTTCCTCATCCCCTCCACCCTTTGCTAACTGTGTTCTTGCCCCTTCCACCTTCACCCTCCAGACCTTATTCATCACTGTGGGGGGGGGGAGGTTCACTGCCTGCACATCCACTGTCCCCCCCATAGTTTAAATTGAGTGTAGTGGTTATGTATTCCTCCAGTTTGCCCCCTGGTACCCTCAAACCCTCCCTACTGTCTCATAAAAATAGTGCTTTGTTTGACCAGGTCTCCTCCCAGTCCCCAATGCAGATGAACATCTCCTCCCCGCAGCATTTCCTCAGCCAGTCATTGAAATCCTCTATTCTTCTTCTTTACCTGGCTATGCTGGCCCTTGGTACTGGTATCACCTCTGATAAGGCCAGTGAACTTCCCTCTTCCCTGCAGATCTTCCCTAACTCCATGAACCTACTTTGCACTACCTCCACCTCCTCCCCAGCTAGGTCATTGGTTCCCAAATGTACAACTAAATTAGGTTTTCCTCCAACCTCCCTTACTATTTCTCTTATTCTTTGGCCCACCTTCCCCGCTGTCATCCCTGGCATACAAACCACTCTCCTGCTTGCATTTGGGTCCCCTTTCCTTCCCAAGTGAATACCCCTAATTATGGAGTCCCCTATGATTGACACCCTTCCATCCCCTGCATCCGTGCGCCCCGTCCTTCCTTTCTTACCTTCGGTACTAGCTGCTTCCCCACCTAACTGCTCCCTCTACAGCCTGGTACACTTATCTCAACATCCATAATTTATCCCTTTAACTGTTTTTCCATCTCCCAATCTGCCCCTCCCCTTTTGACTATCTGTATCTGCTTTCAGTTTTCCTTCCCCTCTTCCGTTCCTCTCCCGCCCCCTTCCTCCACTCCATTTTGCCTGCCTCCTCTTTCCTGCCCACCCTGATTAGTTTCCCCCCTCCCGTATACTCGTACTCTCAACCCTGTCTCAACCTGACTTCCTACCTCACCTCCTGCTGCCCCCTCCCTCCTTCCAGACAGTGGTACAAATCTATTCAATAAAGGCACCCTTTAGAATTTCCCACCCCTGATGCTACTCTGACATTCCCACCCCTTCCCTCACCACTTGCCACCCTGGGATCCCTATTCCTCTGAGGAAGAGATACTCCTGTATACTGGGTGCTCCTCCCCACTCCCATCCCCTGCCTGATTCCATCACTCCCCTGAGCATCATCCCTTTGCCTTTCCCTCCACTGTTTTCTCCTCTGACTTCCCACATCATCCTCCCCAGTTCCCATCTGTGCAGCCTTATTTCAGCCCTTAGCAGCTCCAGGCTCTTACACACAAGACATCCCCCTCTACTCCACAGCACCCTCAGAAAGACTGCTGCCACACAGCTATTGCGGTTTTTGGAATCTATATGTAAAGCAGAATGCAGGAATACAGAACCCCTGGCAGCACAGTTCTTGGAAGGTATTGGACTGCCAGAGCTCCCGGTGGAGGAGCAAAGGAAGAAACTAGGAGTGAGGGCAACAGCAGGAGAGACTGGGAGGGCACTGGTTTCAATGAAAAATGGGAAAATGGGAGGTCCTGATGGGTTTGTAATGGAATACTATAAAGAATTGCAGGGGGAGTTGGCAGGGGCTATGGCTGGGATGTTGGAGGAGGCAGGGGAGGAGGAAGAGCTATCAGCAACTTGCCTACAGGCAATGATTTGTGTGCTTCCCAAGCCTGGTAAGGACCCAGAAGAGTGCTTGTTGTACTGCCCCATATCCTTCCAGAACTGTGACATCAACATTATTGCAAAAGTGTTGGCCCGAATATTAGAAGCAGTAATACCCCAATTGGTGCATGCAGACAAAACAGGATTTGTGCAGGGCCATCAGTCATATCATAATATGAGAAGATTACTCAGAGTGATCCAATGGGGTAACTGGTGCCCAGGGCAAGTGGTGGTGCTGTCCTTGGACACTGAAAAGGCATTCGATTGCATAGAATGGCCTTATTTATTTGGGATCTAAGGAAATTTGGATTGGGGGATGCATACTTAGACATGATCAAAATGCTATATAGGAGGTCAAGAGCCCAGGTATTGGTTAATGGGATCACTCAGAAATGTTTGAGTTTGAGGAACACAACACAGGTCCCCCCTTTCTCCCCTCCTCTTTGCTTTGGCTATTATACCCCTAGCTATCTACATCCGGGAATACACCAGAATTAAAGGGGTGCTAGGAGAGTCGGGAATACATCATAAACTGACCCTACATGCAGGAAGACACTACTATCCCGGCCTTGTTAGAGGGGTACAGGGGTTCGTGTTTTTTCAGGATATAAGATTAATCTGTCCAAGTCTGATCTCTTTCGGATGGCTAAACCGGGGGAAGATGGGGTGACAATATATGGGGATTCAAAGCTGTGAAGGACAGCTTCACTTACCCGGGGATCAAGGTAGCTAGCTGTCTGGCGGGGTTGTATGGGCTCAACTATGGGCCCCTGTTACAGATGCTTAAAGAGGATATGGAAAGGTGGAGGGTGCTACTGATTTCATTGCTGTGATGCATTAACCTCTTAAAAATGAACATGCTTTGCAGGATCCTATATATAATGCAGATGCTACCAATGGGACTGACTAATGGGGACATGAAGGCTATAGAAAAATAATTTGATAGGTTCATCTGGCAGAATAAGAGGCCCAGGATGAGTTTAGTATGGTTGAAGGGCAAGACAGAAAGGGGGGTTTAACTTCTCAGATCTTAAGGGATATGCACTAGCAATGCAGAACAGATATATCCAGGACTAGGTACACTGGGGGCAGAAGCAGGATGGGTTGAGCTAGAGGGAGAAGGCACAAAAGTCCACCTGGTGGCATATCTAGATCCAGGAGGCAAGAAGGCATATCACAGATTGTAGAACATAAATCCCCTGGTGGAATGGACATTAGAGGTGTGGGAATGGGTTAGGAAGAGGAGGGGGCTGGGAGGGAAGTTACAAGACTGGTACCAGTGGTAGGGAACCTGACTTTGTTACCAGGGCTAGAAGGTGGAGGATTTGAGTTATGGTAACGGGAGGGAGTATGGTGCCTATGAGACTTATGGGGGAGAGGAGGTCTGTGAGCCTTTGAGGATCTGAGGGAGAGTATAGTATCCAGCCACACACAAGTATCAGTACTTCCAGATGCTGGCCTTTAGCACAGCCAGATGTGGGCTAGACAGACAGACCTCCACTTTAGAGCCCTTAAAGGAAGTGTTGTGGACTGCGCAGGTTAACCCAAAAAGACTGATTGCACATGTAGGAAGGAAGGAAGGACAGGAAGCTATTCCCATACTCATCCCTAAAGGTTAAGGAACTGTGGGAAAGGGACTTAGGAACCCAAATAACAGAGGATAACTAGACCATGCTCCCACAGTCACATATGGGGTTACTAATGTGCAACAAATTCAAAGAGTCACAGTTCAGATTTCTACATAGGTTGTACTGCCCGCCAGTGGTGGTCAGTAAATTCCACCACATGATTGCACCAATGTGTGGCAGATGCAATGAGACAAGGAGAACATATATCCACTACTTCTGGGAGTGCAGAGAGTTATGGCCCTTTTGCTCAGAGATAGCACATCAGTGACAGATGCCATGCACATGCTGGTGGTGGACACGATTGTCTCCTTAATGTATGTGATGGAAGATTTGGGGTGGAGGGATGTGAGGCATATCCCAGAACAATAAGGGTACTACTGGGCATGGCTAGACAATGTATTCAAAACACATGGGTTTCACATGCCAAGCCATCACTGGGGCAATGGAAAAACTTGGTAATAAATAATCTGGCACTAGAAAGGTTGACATATCAAAGATATTGTAGGGAGCAGTTGTTCCTGAAAAATTGGGGATGTACATTGATTCACTGCCTGTGGGGGAAGCCATGACATTACGACAAGTTGTAACCTGAATGCCTGGGTGCTGTGCGTTCTTCTAGGGACAAGAGACAAGAGGATGGATACCTCGGATCTGCAGTGGAGGTCTTGTCCGATACCTGTGAGATGAGGAGGAGACCAGAGGCATGGGCGAGATCTCTGTGGAGGCTCACAGGTAAGTACATACACAGAAGGGGAGTAGGGAAGGTGGCACACTCAGTGGAACCACTGGGGGAGTGAAGACCTGGTATATATAAGGGTTTGATGGTAGCAGTTGCCTCAGGAGGATCAGAGCAACCCCCCTATTTGCCTTTTGGCAGGCAGCGGTTGAGCAAGGCAGGGACCTCTGTGGAATACCACAAACGCAACAATGCAATGAAGCATAGCTTAATGATTGTTGTGATATTTGTGTATCCATAATGAAATGTAGACTGTAAATAGTTTGTGGGAATTTAAAGTTAAAAATGAGTTGCTATAAAGGCAACAGAAGGACATACAATGTTCAAGTCTTCACAAGAATGTAATAGAATGAAGTGATTGAGCAGTAACCTCAGAAGTTGGAAGAGGAGCTGTCTGTTGCTATAATGTCACACTAAGTGTTATACTTACCTGAATAAAAGATTTAAAACAAAACAAAAAAAGTCCTGACCTTGTAGGGACTGGGTATAAAGAAGTCCTGCAAGAGCTGTGCCTTATATAAAAAACAACCATACAAACATACGAAATTGCCAGCAGAAAAAGGCCCACGGGTCTATCAAGTCTGCCCAATTGTGCAGCTCTTAGTTTCATATCACTACAGCTGCCCCACCCACACCCAAACCCCTCCCTTCCACCTCTTTCCCTGTCCTTCCCCCCTTTGTGTTCTTGTCTGTACTAACCCTGCCCTTGACTCGATCCCAGCCCTGCTTAAGGCTATCCACTGTCCTTTGAGTGATTAACTCCTCCAGCAGTGCATTCCAACCCGCTACCACTCTCTCTCTGTGAAGTAGTGCCTCCTCATCTCCCTCCTAAATCTTCCCCCTTCCAACTTCAGACTGTGCCCCCTAGTGACCTTCCCCCCTTTAAGTGGAACACTCCTCCCTCCCTGACTTTGTTTATGCCTTTCAAGTACTTAAAGGTCTCTATCATGTCCCCTCTTTCCCTTCTCTCTTCCAGTAAGTACATGTTGAGCTCCTTCAACCTTTCCTCATATGGCAACTCCCCTAATCCCATGATCATTTTTGTAGCCCTGCACTGCACCCTCTACAGTAATCTCTCATCCTTTTTGAGGTATGGGCACCAGTACTGTACACAGTACTCCAAGTGTGGCCTCACCAGTGATTTATACAATGGCAGGATGACCTCCCCTTTTCTAGAGGTGATCCCTCTGGCAATACACCCCAGCATCCTATTTGCCCTTGCTGCCACCCTTCTACACTGTGCTGATACCTTCATGTCCCCTGAAACTATTACCCCCAGGTCCCTTTCCTCCTCTGAAGCTGTTACCTGCACTCCTCCAGCCAGTAGCTGTTCCTGGGATTTATGGCTCTGAGGTGCATGACCTTGTACTTCTTAGCATTAAACCCCAATTGCAACATTTAAACCTGTAACATTGTCAAGGCCAAGACAAAACAGAAATTAAAAAAAACATGAAAGCTGAATTAGCATTTATCCTGCAGTGCTATATTGCTTAATGCTTTACGTACAGAAACAGTGTGACAGGCAGACTTCATACACTCTCGATTTCTTTCTGCCTCTTTCAGTGAGCCACAGTGAAGTGGAACAGTGCAATTTGAAGCAGTTGTCATCCTTTATGCATTGATGTCACAACCTGGATCAGTTTTGAGCAAGTGACCTAGAGATGAAACACTACTGCTATCCATTTTTATCCAGTTGTGTGAATAGGGAAAAAATCCCCACAGGGCCCTGAACTTTTGTGCAGAAAATAAAATTTAGAGCACAGGTTTTAGAACAAGATCACAATTCAAATTGTACCAGAACTATTTACTTGCTGTGTGACCCTGAGCAAGTCACTTAACCTCTCAGTACTTCAGTTCTCCAAACTATAACAATGGACACATCTAGGGCCCCACTGAAAATGAGATACTGTATCTCAGCTTGGCTATCCTAACTAAATAATCTCAGCTTGGCTATCCTAACTAAACAAATTACATTTAAAAATCAGTAGCTAGTATGAGGTCATGCTAATAATAGTTTGCCTTTTTACATCGATGGAAATGTGCGATATACTGTAGTTGTTTCTCACACTACTTCTGTAAATATCTCATGTTGTCATTAATATCAGTACAGATATAAACTGTATAGTATAATTGTGGTTACTTTAAATTGCAGGATGGTAATTCTATCACATAATTTTTTTCTCTGAATCACATGAACATATCAGTCCCCCTCTGACCTCTGTGACCTCCCAGTGTGAGGAGACTGTGACATTGTGGATTATGCAGCTCATATTAACACACAGCACTACAAGCTGTAGTGGTAGAGATTAGAGAGAATGAAATGCTGGACTATGTCAGCCCATGGTAGGAAAGCAAGGCTAAAACACAGTAGTGTGCGTGTGTGTGTGTGTGTGTGTGTGTGTGTGTGTGTGTGTGTGCGTGTGCATGAAATTTAAAACCTAGGAGGAAACAACATGGCAATGATTGATTGAGTGGAGCACTGTTAACCCTTACTGCCTACAGACAGAACGGGGATATTATGTAAAGGAATTTCTGGCTGCAGTTCTTTATGCTCTCATTAAAGGACTCATAAAGAAACCTGGAGACATGGGTTTGAATTCCACAGCCACCATTTGTATAGTGTGGGCCCCATATTCAAAAGCCCCAGATTGCATCACGCAAGTGCCTGCGCCACGCATTGGAGCTGCACCAGCACAAAATAATGGTATATTCAGAAGATGCGCTGTAAGATGCAATCATGCATGTCCAGCTGAATATCCCAAACATGTGCAATCGCACAGTGGGAAATGCGTAGTGTGGCAGGTGACCTGGGCCCTATGCAGAGCATAGGGAAATGCAAGATAGGTGGCCACATGCGTGGTGTGCAAAACTTCAATATTCAGCCGGTATATGCAAATGGCCTCATTGTACATTTCGAGCCCATCCCCCACATGCGCAGCTCATTACTGGAATGTATTCAGGCCATTTGCATACCCCAGGCAAGTGCAGTTCTAGCTTTGCAGGGCTGCCCCACCACCCCACAAAGGTGAACAGGAGGTACTGCAGCCTAGCAGGAAGGTGTAATGGAATGTTTGTGGGTGGGTGGACTGCATTGACCTGGAAACAGTGCTATTATCCATAGCCATGTACAGGGTTGGACTGGGGTGCAGCGGGCCCACCTGGACAAGCAACAGGGGAGGGCACAGGGTGACACAGTATGATTGGTATACCACACGCATGTGATACACCAGCTCTGTATGCACCATACAGTCACCTGCAGTGCCCCACACAACCCCATATGAGAGGAACATGGTGATAACTGCAAGGAATGGCAGTGTGCAGAGAGTGATCAGGTATCCATGTGGTGGGTCCCACCTGTATGCACCTATGATGTACCACCGTGGGTGTGTGCCACAGGTCAGTCCCTGGCCCATGCCAGGCTACCACTCGTACCACCAGGCTACCTGGGCACTGTTGCCCCAGACATCACCTTGGCTGCATGCCACCATGGGGGTGGTGCCCTGCAAGCGACATGGGTGCAGCCCATGGCCCCTGGTACATGTGTTGCAGTGTGGCCATCTTCTCTGCTGGTGTACTGGGGGGCATGCAACAGCACTGGCATGTGGCAACTGGATGTCTATGTCCTGGTGCAATGTGTGGTATGGATCTCTGGGCGGTGCCCATGGTGTGCCGGCACCAGTGACTTTGGATAGTTCCATCCTGGCATGACTGCTGTGTATGGGTACCTGAAGCACATCCTGGTGCACCTCCAAGGGCTGTCTCAGGATGGTCTGTCTGCAGTTCTGCAGCCTTCCTGTGGGTGGCTGGCCGATTTAGGCTATCCTTTTGTCTGCCTAACTTTGCATGGCACACTTCTAGGATGCACGGCAAATGCACCACACATTTTGGCTGAATATATGGATGCACAGCATATTCCTGTGCCGGCCCCCTATATTTGCACCACATACATTATTTCTGCGTGATCATGCATTCGGAAATGCTCAACGCATCTCTTCCATTTACACATTTCCATTTTGAGAAGTGCATCTCCTTTGAATATGTGGCCTGTGTGACCCTGAGCAAGTCAATTAACTGCAGAGTGCTCCCAGGATGGCCTGAAAATGAGTTTCAGCTCAATGTGTCATTCAAAAGCTAAAATAAATAAATAAGGACTTGGAACCTGACTCCTGCAGTGGAGTCCTTATTTATCTGAGTTCTGGAGTGAGGGCTGCATCTGGGGGGGAGGGGGTCTGATTTAAATAAGAACTATCTGCATACCCCTACTCAGGTTCTTGCACCCTCAATCGACCATCCTTAGTTCTCTTGACTATTCCTGGTAGTCTAGTGGCCCCCCCCCCGTAAGGACATCTGATCCTCTGTTAACCTGCCTACTCAGGACCTTCCTCCCCACAACCCCTCCTCCAGGTCACCTAAGCCAAAGTACAGAAATAGTGACAGTGACCTGCACAGCCCTCTGCTCACCACCTTAGCCTGCCACCATCTGATTGTCAGTGAGTGATCGTGAGTACAGTATAAGCAGGTGTTTATACAATACTTGCGATTGCTCAGAGACCATCAGATGGAAACCAGTTGAGGTGGTGAGCAGAGGGCTGTGCCAGTTATCGCTATTGCTGTAGTTTGCATTATGTGACCAGGGATGGCGAGGTGCCTGAGAGAGTGAGTCGAGAGAGGGTCAGATGCCCCTATTGGAGGGACCACTAGAGCACCAAGAACATACCAGACTGATGAAAGATGGGTGATCTGGATGCTTTTACAATGTATTTTTCCTGGAGAGATCAGTTTACATGCAACATCTGCTTTTCAGTAGGGTTCTGCTGTAGGGCTCTGCTTTTACAGTTTTACCATGTTTTTATGCTGGATAGCCCAGCTGAGTTGTGATATCTTGTTTGCAGTGGGGTTCTGTTTGATCAAGTTTTTACACTGTATTTGCCCAGGACAGTGCAGCGGAGATGCAAGATCTTTTTTTTTCAGTGCAGTCCTCCTTTTACCCATTTTTATAATGCATTTACTCAGGATAGATCAAATGAGAGGCAATTTCTCATTTTCAGTGAGGTCCTGCTTTTACCATGTATTTTTCCATGATGGAGAAGAACAGTGGACTTATTTATTTAATTAACATTTAATGTGGCAAAGCAGTAGTGTATGTTTAAACGTCTTCCCCATGAAGGATTAGTAACTTAATAACCTGTCAGTGATAGCTTTGTTCTCATCCTGAAGTTCATACTTTTTTTTCATATGAAAGATAGATCTGCAGTCTATGGAATGTCCTGCAGAAATCCTCTAACGCAGCGAGCTGCTAGCTGTACCTGTGTGACTGGAGGTACTGCTGGTACTATGCGGAGTGCAAATGGGGAGCAGCCAACTAGTCACACCATGTGAGCCTGTGAGGGATTAATTGTCACAAGTTGGGAGTCAGGACTTGGCCGGTACCAAGTGAGTTAGATGGTCAGTGCCAACAAAACAATATGAATTAATAACCAGCCTGGCTTTATCATAAAAGGAGCAGTGAAGTAAGTGTGCTGTTTTGAATTAATAATTTTGTTTGCATTGGATGGCCTTAACAGATGGTGAGGGTCTGGGCTGGGCTGTCTCCAGTGACTCAAGTGATCTCTCTTTCCCCCCAGCTTGCCTCTTGCTGCCAGCCTTCTATGTCCCTGCAGTGAGCGAGCATGGAGCCCATGAAGTGAAGTCCACATGCAGCTGATGGTGGATGGCAGTTCTTCAGCATTAAAGCTGGTGCAGCATTTGGATGAAGCATTAGGTAATTGTTTTTTGGCTTTGGTGTCTAGGATGACTTCTGGGTGGGTGTTTAGGGTGCGATGAGCCTACCACCAGCATTGCCCCTGCCCTTGCCATGTGACTGGGCTGTCTATATGCCACAGGATGTGCTTGGCATTAAGTTATCATCTGTTGCAGTTGACTGTGCACCCCTGCAGGTTAGTTGCCATGTGTGGGTTGTGCTGGAGTGCTTGATGGTGTTGTGGTTCTAAAGTATGACATATTGGGGACTTGGGGGTTGGCTGCCATGTACTGGATATGAATGGGAATCGTCATCCTGCTGTAGAGCAGTGACAGTTATGGTCATGCCACTGTCTGAAGTTTTACACAGGTTGAGGAACCTTTGCTGTATGTTAAGTCTGTGGGCTATAATGTGACTGTATATTTCCTGTTTTTCATGCAGCAGTCCCTGCTGAGCTTTACCCTCCCTGCTCCAACTGTCTAAGTTCAGGGTACATGCAGATAAAGCATTCATGACCTAGTGTACATCCTGAGTCAATGCTGGGCCTTGAAGAACCCTCCAGTGGGTCCTGTGTATCAATTCCATTCTCTGGCATGGATTGCCTGTGTACGTTTCTGCTGTGTGACAGACACCTGCACATCTAGGCTGGTGTTTTGTGTACCTTTCTCACTGCCTTGTATGTCTGAGTGTGTGGTGCACTGTTGGGGGGGGGCAGAGTCTTCTGTTCAGGTTGCAAGGTAACAAGCGCAGTGCCTGCTGCAGTGATAGCCGCCTGTACTCAAGAGCATACCTCTCAACCTCCTGCCTCATAAATCACAGACACGGCTTAAAAAAAATCAGGGACAAAGGACCAAAATCAGGGACACATCTTTATAATTAAAGATATCCACCCAGAAAGCTGGTAGAATATGAGGCTTAGTGTAACATGCATTTTCTAAAGAAAAACACATCTGTAACTTTAATGATTGACACTGTTTTGTGCTTAAAATCCCCACTGTTTAGCCACAGAAACACAAATTTTAGGAGGGTCGGAGTAAAATTTTGAGGCAAAATCAGGGACATCCCTGAAAATCAGGGACAGTTGAGAGGTATGCTCAAGAGAAGTCGTATATAGTTTGGTGTTTTAAGGGTGGCCGTAGTGGGATCTTTTGCTTTAGTTTTGACAATTTTTTTTTCTTAGAAAATAAAAAGAGGTTATTTTGATACATAGATACATAGACAGTGTCGGCAGATAAGGGCCTATGGCCCACCCAGTCTGCCCATTTGAGCTTGTAAGTTCAGTTTATGTTTTCCTAGAAGTCTGTTGCCCCTTACCCCTGACCTCCAGAATTTCTTTATGTCTGTCCCATGCATTCTTAAATCCCGTGATTGTTTCAGCCCCCCCACCACTTCCTCTGGCAGGCTGTTCCACTTGTCCACCACCAGTTCTGTGAAGAAATTCTTCCTCAGGTTTCCTGTGAATCGTCCTCCCTCCAACTTCATCCCATGCCCTCTAGTCCTGGAACATCTTTTTCACTTAAAAATAGTGTATTCCTGCACCCTGTTCCTCCCTGTAAGATACTTGTATGTCTCTATCATATCCCTCTCCTCCTCTCCTCCAGGGAGTACATGTTCAGTTCCTTCAACCTGTCCTCATAGGACTTGTGATGCAATCCATGCACCATCTTTGTTGCCCTCCTCTGAACCTTCTCTACCCTGTCTATGTCCTTACATAGGTAAGGTCTCCAGAACTGTACACTGTACTCCAGGTGGGGCCTCACTAGTATCTTGTATAGTGGAATTATGACCTCCCTTTTCCTGCTGGTGAGTCCCCTGCCTATGCATCCCAGCGTCCTATTTGCTTTACCTGCTGCCTTGTCACACTGTTTCCTCACCTTAAGGTCATCAGAGATGATAACCCCAAGATTCCTTTCCTTCTAGATGCATGCTATATCCTCACCCCCCAACTGATATTTTGTGCCAGGGTTTTTGTGCCCCATATGCATTATCTTGCAGTTCTTTGCATAGAATTTCAACTGCCAAACCCCTGACCATTCTTCAAGTTTCTGCAGGTCCCTTCTCATTCTGTCTACACCTTCTGGTGTGTCTACTCAGTTACAGAGATTTGTGTCATCAGCGAACAGTGAAATTCTGCCTTCTAGGTCCTGAGCAATGTCACTGATGAAGATGTTGAATAGGACCGGTCCCAGCACTGATCCCTGTGGTACCCCACTGGTCACTCTTTCCTATGTGGAGTGACAGCCATTTACCACCACCCTCTGTGTCCTGCCACCCAGCCAGTCACCTACCCACCACACTACAGTCCTGCCCACACCCATATTCCCGAGTTTGTGTAATAGTGTTCTATGTGGCAGTGTCAAAGGCCTTGCTGAAGTCCAGATAGGCCATGTCCACTGCCCTCCCCTGATCCACCTCCCTAGTCACCCAGTCAAAACATTCAACAAGGTTGGTCTGACATGACCTCCCCCTGGTGAAACCATGCTGCCTTGGGTCCTGTAGTCCACTTGACAACCAGATGTTCCACCAATCTCTCCTTCAGTAGTGCTTCCATGATCTTCCCCACTACTGAGGTGAGGCTGACTGGTCTGTAGTTCCCCACTTCCTCTTTGTTCCCACTTTTGCATAAGGGGACTACATCTGCTGTCCTCCAGTCTTTGGGTACCTCCCCTGTTTCCAGTGATCGGCTAAACAGGATAGCCAGAGGTTCAGCCACCACCTCTCTTAGTTCTTTAAGGACCCTGGGGTGCCCCCCCATCTGGCCCCATCTTTATCAACTCTTATTACTTCCAGTTCCTTCAGGACCCTTTCTCGTGTAAAGAGACTTGTGTCCATTTCTGCACCATTCTCACCCCTTGTACCCCCTTCAGACCCATTACCCTCCTCTTCCTCAGTAAAGACTGAGCAGAAATACCTGTTCAATATGTCAGCTTTACTGTTGTCATCCTCCATGGCCCCCATCCTCCCTCTTCAGTCTCACTATCCCTCCTTTGCCTTTCTTTTTCACTTACGTATCTTGTAAAGGTTTTGTCCTCTAGCAACTGATTTTGCAATGCGTCTCTTCTGTCTGAGCTTTGGCTTCCTTACTGACCTACTTGCCTCCCTTTGCTTCTCCTGGAACTTCTCCCTATCCCCTCCTGCCTGTGTCTTTTTGTATTGCCTGAATGCAATCTTTTTGGCATTCACTTTCTTTGCTACCTCTTTGGAAAACCATAATGGTCTCCTCTTCCTTTTCCTCTTGCTAACCTGCTTAATGCATAATTCTGTTGCTCTTGTAATCCCCATTTTAAATACTGCCCACTGTTCCTTAACCCCTGATTCCTGCCCCATTCCCCTTAATGCCACTTTCAAGTATTTCCCCATTTTCCCAAAGTCTGCCCCCCTAAAATCCAGGATACATGTTTTTGTGTGGTTTGGTTCTGTTCTTTCTGTGATTTCAAACCACAGTGACTGGTGGTCACTGTTCCCCAGGTGCTCCCCCACTGTTACCCCATCACACTGTCCCTGTTTGTGAGCACAAGGTCCAGTATTGCCTTCTGCTGAGTTGGTTCTATGACCAGTTGCTTGAGGAAGGCACCCTGAAGGGAGTCTAGGATAAATCTGCTCCTAGATGATGCTGCTGCTGGGATGCTCCAGTCCATGTCTGCAATATTGAAGTCTCCAACCAGTACTACCTCACCCTTGTCTGCCATCCTTTGGATTGCTAGCATCAGCTCCCTATCTGTTTCTCCCTCCTGGGCTGGTGGTCGATAGACCACACCTGTACGGATGGCTGGCCCCATTTTCCTTTCCAGCTTAACCCACAGTATCTCTCCCCCATTTTGTTCCTCCTGGATCTCTGTGGCCCTTATGTCATTTTTCACATACAGTGCCACTCCTCCTCCCTTCCTGCCTGTCCTGTCTCTTCTGAATATGTTGTAGCCAAGTATGGCCATCTCCCAGTCATGGTTATCATTAAACCAGATTTCAGTGATGGCCACAATGTCCAGGTCTGACTGCACCATGACAGCCTCCAGATCTTCCATCTTGTTGCTAAAGCTCCTGGCATTTGCACACATGGCTTTCCATGATTTGACCTCCCTAGACTGTTTCACTGTTCTACTCCAGCCCCTTCCTTGGTTGTTCTTTATCCCTGGTTCTCCTTGCTGTCTGCCCTTCTGCTGAATTTTGCTCCTTTTCTGCCTATCCACCTCTTGGGCGCTAATCTCCATCTTTTGCACACTGCTTTGTAGAGATAGCCACTCCTCTGGTTCACTGGTTCCAGTGCTAGCGGTGGGGGGTGAGCAAGTAGGTACCCTCCTTGCTGGCCTGTCACTCCCCTTTGCTAGTTTAAATGCTTGTAAATGTAGCACTTAAACTTATCATTGAGTGCTTGGATTCCCCTCCAGGATGGATGCAGGCTGTCAGGCTTGAACAAACCTCCATCCCTCCAGGTTGGTCCCCAGTCACCAATGAATCCAAACCCTTCCTCACAGCACCAGTTCTTCAACCATGAGTTAAAGTTCCTGGTGTAGGCACCCCTATGCTCTCCCTTGCCTCTCGCAGGTAGTACTTCTGAGAAAGTGACGGAAGTAGCTACTAGCTTGAGACCCTTCCCCAATTTCCTAAACTCTTCCTGAACTTCCTTTGGCTCCCCATTTGCCAGGTCATTAGTACCTAGGTGGATAATGACATCCAGCTCACTCTCCCATCTTACCTTCCCAGTGATCCCCAGGATCTTCCTTCCATCCCTCCATGCCATGGCACCTGGTAGGCACCTCACCTCCCTGTCCTCCCCCTCCTGTGTTCCTAGCTGGATCCCTCTTATGATGGAGTACACCACCAGGATTCGCTTCCTCCTCCTCTGGGGTCCACTGCTTTCCCCGCTGAAGTCACCTCCTTGACTAACCTCCACATCCTTTCCTTCCACTTCTCTGGGTACCTCTATTTGGTTGTCCCCATTTTCCAGTGTGGCATATGAGTTCTTGAGTGGAATAGGATCTGGGATGTGCCTCTGCCTGACCGCTCTAACCCTCCCTGAGCCCACTGTCATCCAAGTGCTCCTCGTTCTCGGCATCCTTTGAGGCAGTTGCATTGGACTGGGTGGTCTCTAGATAGGGATGATGGTACTCCTCATCCAGTTTACTTCCGCTCTGAGTCTGGCTACCTCATCCCACAGTCCAGAGAGATGCACTCAGATAGGGCAGCACCTCAGTGTCCAGAAGGTCTGCCTGAATATGGCTACCCCACAGCCACTGCATTGCACCACTCCCCACATTATACTGCAATTATACTGCTATTCCACTACTTATCTGCTACTGAAGCTCTCCTAGTCCCCTTTTTATTAATTTACTGTCCTAAAAATCCTGCCACTGATCCTCAGATACTTTTCTTTTAAAAAAAAAAGAAAATAAACCAATAAATAAATAAATAAGCCAAAACACTTGTCGTGCTGAGGGTGGGCTTCTTCCCCCTTATGCCCCTCCTGCTCCACACCCCTTACTATACCCTGTGTTCAGCTCATGTCAATCAGATTTAACAGGGCACATAATTAAGAGTTGGGGAAGGGGAGGAGGGAGGGCGAAAATTTGCAGCAATTAAAGACAGCAAAGAAATACACCACCACTATGTTTTAAATTTTCAACAGCCCAAAAACAATTCTAAGTAAAGACAACAAAGAAAGTACAGTGTCACTAAAAGCCCACAATCTAAGTTTAAAAGAAAAATAGCAATTACCAATTACTGTAAAGGACTGAATTGAATATGTTTTCTTCCCCTTCTGGCTTCTTCTGAGAAAATTAAAATGATGATTAGTGTGATATTGGTATTGGTTGATTATAATAGGTCAAAGAAGGCCTTGAAAGCAGCCAGATAGAGTCAAAATGACCCTCAAAATGCACCAGAATGCATCTAAAACCTGATATAGCTTTTGGGGGCCTAGGTGGCACCTGAACCCCAGCCTGTGGGTGGTTAGAGAAATCATAGTACATGAAGACCTCACACTTCTAAATTTAGCACTACACCACTGCCTGTTCATCAAAACTGAGTTTTAATGAGAGACTTCCAGTTCCGGTTTGGTAAATGGTGGAAGCATAGTTTCTGAGATCTGCAATCCCTCGCTAGCAATCCTAACTAATCCTCAAAGTTAACTTTTGAATTTATGACTGTTTCTCCCCTCAACAGCAAACTGGAATGTCTACTAAAGCAACAAAAGCCAAAGGGCCAAAATCGGCCCCCAACCAAATGAAACTGAAGCAGCTCACCTTGGATGAGGACTTAGAGAGTCAGGGGGCTCAGCCGTGAGGCACCCGGTAGAACTCTGAATCATCATAGGATTCAGATGGTGAGGATTCACTTATGTCTCATAAATCTGGTAGAACCCTGAACAAAATACTTCACTCAGTTCAAAAAATTGAGTTGTCTCTGGCAGACCTGAGACATGATGTCCGGAACATGGATAAAAAAGTCTCTGACAATATCGCCAAATTGTCTGAAGTAACCAAAGCCCAAAACTCAAGTGATCGCTTTCTTTTAAAGCTGCTTAAAAGAGATCAGAAAATCCAAGACTGCCTAGAAGATGTAAAACATCGTGCCTGATGAAACAATTTCTGGATCCACGGCACCTCCGAAGAAGCAGAAGCAGGATTTGCCACCCTGATAGATTTTGTCCTGCATCTGCTCTGCTCTGCTATGGAAATTCTGTCAGATCTCGATATAACGATGGACAAGGCCCACTGCTCACTTGTACCCAAACCCTCCAACCCAACAGCGAGGCCTAGATCCTGGGTAATAAGAATGGCCCTCTATCAGAGCAAGGAATGGGTGCTCTGGGAAGCCTGGAGACTGCGAAACCTCAAATACAAAAATAACCCTACAGTATCTATTCTGAGTAGAACTTTTCGACAGCCCTGCAAGCTGAAAGGCAGAAAACAAGGGCTATTCTGAAGGAGATTCGGGAAAAGAAGAATTTGCGTGCACAGCTTCTCTACCCTGCTCGGATCAAACTCTACTTTGAGGAGAGCCCTAAAATCTTTAATGGCCTGCTGGAGCTGTTACCAATATTGAGAGAGTGGCAAATTTCCCCTCTTGATATGGAGATCGCTCAATTGGAACATTGCATTGCAACCAGCGCTTGGACTGTGATCGCGAAGGATGCCACACAGTCATTACCGGAAGCCATACTAAAATCCCTTGCACAGGATGTCTCGGGGCTCATTTGGCATGCAGACAAGAGGAAGAAGGCTGACCTAGGATTACTTCATCCAACCTCCCAAAACATTGAAAGGCACAGACATACACGTACTTTAAGGGTCACACTGGTAAGTGCGAGTACAAATAAGCCTTGCCTTGAGCTGATCACCATGAAATCCATCTTCCCTCTGTTTTCTAGGCAGTATTTTTCCTTAATCTGATCATTGAAACTGTAAACAAGCCTAACTAAGAGAAAGAAGGTAGAAACAGGTGAAGGGGAAGGGGTGGGATTCGGTTAATTAGAAAAATGATCCTAATGATGCATACTGTTTCACCATTGGTTAAATTATCAGGCCTTCCCTACCAAGTCAAAATAAGTAGGTGGACATTGAATAAGGTGAGGTGGGAACTAGCTGCTGGAGCTACGGCTTTGGATCTTTTAGCTACCCTCGCTATATGTTAAGTTAAAGCGGGTGCATCTGTCCTTCTGGGCGGCTGAAGGCCTAAAGAGAGATACAAGACCTAGAATTGGGGTCTAAACAAATAAATAATCATCTCTTCATCAGGACGCTCATTATGTTGTGAAAGGTGGAAGGGGGTAACTAAAGAATTTGGCCCGATCAAACCTGTGCTTCTGCTGATATTATGGCTAGAGCTTATCGCTAATGCCACATCCCTTGTGCATAGCTCCCCATTAACACCGGCTTTGATATACAGCCCAAACATCCGTCTGGGACTTGACATTTCCATAGTCCAGGAGAATCGGGTCTGATATATGGCTCCTTTATCTCCTCCCCAGGTAGAGCACCACCTGTGTCTGCTCACCTGGACTAATAGAGTACCTCTTGAATGGTGCCCCTACCTTGGACATCATTTTGTAAATAGTTCTTCCCCCAAGGATGGCCCTCATGTTTGGAGTGCCATCACAGGGGGAACCCAGTTACAAATGTTAATGTCTGTTGTTATTGTTAAATGTTATTGGGAGGTTTTCTGTCTTAGTGCCATAATAGTTGAAGGGAAGATTATTGAAGACAAGGGAAATTTGGAGAACTGAGAGACCTGCTCCCCAACATGGGGGGTGAGAGGGCATTTGTTTAAATGTAAAAGCTTTGAAAGGGAAAACCTGACAGGATTTAAGGTCCAATGATCATTTGTGTTTTGCTCTACACAGGAAAATGGGTAATAGACAAGGTATTACAATAGTGTCCCTAAATGTAAACGGATTAAATAATCCGGTGAAAAGGCTGAAAGTTCTCTCGGCCCTCAAAAAACAGACTCCCTTTGCCATGCTCCTACTGAAGACCCATCTTAGCAAATTAGAACATGCTAAGCTGGGGAAATTTGTTTTTTCTCAAGTAGTGGCCTTGTCATATGGGAAGGGGAAGAGATGAGGTACCACTATACTAATTACCCGTGGCTCTCAGTTAAAGGTTTCCTCCACTTATACAGACCCAGAGGGTCACCTAACAATCCTGGTTGGAATGCTAGAGGGCACTCCAATTACTCTCGCCTCACTCTACATTCCCCCAGGCTCCACTGTTGTTGTAATAAGGGCCCTGCTGCAAAAAATTACTGAACTGCATACAGGAACCTTAATAGTAGGTGGAAATTTGAACGAAACAATGGACCAGATAAACTCCTCCAACCCTAGACATCTTAAAAAAAAAACAGCTAGTAAAACTATAAAAGAATACATGCGGACAGCCATGTGGTTGGATGCCTGGAGATCCTTATTCCCCGGGAGAAGAGAATATGCACATTGGTCTCCCCCCCATGGTTCCTATGCTCGACTTAACCATGTCTTGCTTTCAGGGGAACATCAGTTCAAGGTGGTGAGCTGCAATCATACCCCCTCAACCTTATCAGATCACTCCCAGCTTATTGTAAAATTGGACTGGGGCTCTGACCCAAGACAGTCCCTATGGAAATTTAATAATTATCTAATAAACCTGAAAGACTTTACAGAATTCATTAAGACACGTATATCCCAAATTATTTTTAGGGTAATGACTCCCAGCAGACTACTAGAGCCACATTCTGGGATACTATAAAAGTTGTATTGAGGGGGGATGTGATTAAATATGCAGCACATCACAAAAAACAATAAAATTAGTGATTGGAGCATCTCCAACAGCAGTTGAGAGATCTTCAGATAGCACATGCAGGTGGAGACCAAGTCGCCTGGCCCTTATTACTATTCACCAAGCAACAGATCCAAAAAATAATTGATATTAAAACACAGCAAGCCTTACAATGCCTCAGACAAAAATATTATGAGCCCAGCCTGAGGGCAACCCACCTACTGGCCCACCGCCTGCAACAGCAGACCTCCCAAACCACGATAGCCCAACTCAGAGATCCCAAAACAGGACAGCTAGGGAAACAACCAAAGCAGATTCTGGACTCCTTTAGGGACTGCTAGCACACCCATAACACCCCAGAGCAAACAGCGGATGACTCACAAATCCAGAGTTACCTATTTAAGTTGAGACTGCCAAAGCTTACCCCCGAACTTAGGTCGCAAATTGATAAACCCTTCTCCCTGGGGGAGCTGACTGGGGCAATAAATTCATTAAAAATGTGTACGGCACCAGGCCCTGATGGGTACACGCCAGAATGTTTAACATTTTTTAAAATGGAATTGGAGGTGCCTCTCCTGGCAGTCTGCAGAGCCTCTCAGGAAGGGGAGGAGCTGCCTCGGACCTGGAATTACGTGGTCATCACTAGTATCCCAAAACCGGCCAAAGACATAACTCAGTGCAAGTCATATAGACCTATATCTATATTGAACATAGACTATTAACTCTATACAACAGTACTAGCAAAACGTCTAGAGGAGGTCCTCCCCAGGCTTATAGACTATAATCAGATGGGCTTTGTCCCGGGCCGACAGATGCATGACAACATCAAGAGGACCTTGTCCCTCCTTCACCACACCGCCCAGTCGGGGTCTCCCTTCCTACTACTATGTTTGGATGTGGAGAAAGCCTTCAACTGGGTGGCGTGGAATTTCCTGGGTCAGACACTTGGAACATTTGATTTTTCTGCAGCCTTCATTAAAATTATTGATAAAATGTATATGAACCCAAACCATATATTAAAATAAATTGGAAGGTTTCTACTCTGATATCCTTGCTTCGGGGTACCAGACAGGGATGTACCCTTTCCCCACTTCTATTTGTCTTATACTTAGATCCATTTGCTCAAGACCTGAGGCAAAGGGAAGAAACAGAGGGTGTACATCTGAGGCGGGAGACTCATAAACTAGCCCTGTATGCAGATGATCTTCCGATCTACCTTAACAACCCAGAGCAGAGTCTAATCACACTATGGGACACTTTAAAGGAATTTAGTTTACTAGCGGGATATAAGGTGAACACTGCCAAAACCGAGGTTCTAGAGGTCTCCTACTCCCCCTCAGAAAAAAATCAAAGACACTTTCCATTTTAAATGGAATAGGGAACATCTTAAATACCTCAGAGTCCATATATCACTGGATAGCACCCAGATTTTCAAACTCAGCTTTATTCCTATATTACAAAAGTTACAAGCAGACTTGGAGAGATGGACACATGTATCTGTCCCCCTGGTACAGGGGGTAGAAACGGTTAAAATGGTTCTGCTCCCTAAGCTTTTGTACTTCTCACAGACCCTACCAATGCAAATCCCAATCCCATATTTTATTAGAATGAACAGGGGAATCTCTCGATTTATCTGGGGCCAGCAAAGGCCTAGAGTTCACTTCTCTGTGCTCCAGATACCAAAGAAGGAGGGAGGGCTTTCCGTCCTAATTTAAAGTTATACCATCAGGCTACCCATCTTCACACAGTTTTTTATTGATTAAGTGGGGGGTATATTGCCAAATGGAAGGTCTTGGAATTTGGGGAACTCCACAACCTGAATAACCTCCTTCTCACTTGGGGAGGAGGCCTATCCACTCTATGTAATAGGAATCCATACATGGCACATACTCTAGCTAAATGGCATGAGATCTTAGATGATAAATCCCTATGACCATAGAGACTCTCTTAAAACCAATCACACATGAGTAGACCTTTGTTCCCACTAAATGGGACTCGGGGATTTCATGGATGGGAGGCAAAGGGCCTTTTTTTAGTTTGGCAGTTCCTAGGAGAGGAAGGAGTATTATCATTCCAGGAATTAGTAGCCCAATTTGGAATTTCATGGCAGGATAGATCTAGATATTTCCAGTCTAGGGATTGTATCCATTCTCTCCACCTCCCCTCATGGGAGGAGATTTCCCACCCACAGATTATCTTCCTTATTAAATCTGCATTAGAGAACTGGGTACCACAAGAAAAGATTGTCTCATACTTATATAGAGCTGTCCTCCAGTGGAAGGGGTACACATCAAAAACAACCAGAAAGGCATGGACACAAGATTTGGGTGTGCCAATACCAGAGATAGTTTGGTCTAAAGTCTTGGAGAGAATACACTGGGGAGTGGCCACAGTGAGTTGGAGGGAGTTCTCCTGGAAAGTGCTCTCTAGATATTTTCGAACCCCAGCAATAACAGGGAAATACAAGGGGGAAACGCTTTGGCCTGTTGGAGAGGCTGTGGCCAGCTTCCAGCAGCTCTTGTCCATATATTATGGAGCTATTCCTCCTTGGCCTCCTTTTTTTAGGAACTGCAACAAGCCATACATTCTGTTTTTGACCTGAGCCTTGTTTTAACCCCCACACTTTATTTTTTTCTAGACCTTCTGCCTGGACACAGAAGCATGGGAACAGCCAAATTACTAAGAATAATACTTTTGACAGCTCAAAAAAACAATCACTAGGAATTGGCTCACTAATTAGATTATTTCTAAAGACCAATGGCAAGACCTGATGATTTCTGTTTACAGGATGGAAAGTCTCACAGCCTCTGTCAACAAAAGGCAGTCACAATTTGAACTGCTTTGAAGAAGATGGGTCATATACATTATGGCACAGAAACCTAATTTTGTGCCATGATTGGAGGCTATCGGGGAGATTGAGGCTCCTTACCACTGATATATCTGATACAACATACCCCTATTCCCAATAGAATCCAGATTCACATCGGTATAGGTGCTGGGTACTTACAATATGAATTTTATAAGTAATTCCTTTTATATCTGCTAGTTCTAATGGATTAAGTGTACCCACTATGTAATAGTCTATTTTTTTCTTCCATAATTGCTTCATTTGCACCTAAGTATAGCCAGGTTCTCACCTAGAAAGTTGTCCTGAATTATGGAGTTCTAGATAAACACCTTTTCTTCATGTTTCCTGTTCTGGAAACCCCACTCATGGAAATGGTATTTAATTTACTTACAAAAATGGCACTAAGTGTATTATTTATGATTATGGTTTATTATATGTGTATATGTGTTTTGTTTTGTTATACCTGAAAAGGTCAATAAAAAAACAAAGTTTAAAAAAAAAACAGTGAGTTTTAATGAGATTGCATTGGTCCAGCAGAGATTCAAATTACACGTCCCTCTGTCTGTCTCCCAAGTGTGTGTGTGTGTGTGTGTGACTGTACTGTTCATAGAGAATACTGGATGAGCAACCATGATCCACCATTCCTCTTCTCTCTCTCTCTCTCTCTCTCTCTCAGAACCATACTTATACAGGGAAATGCTGAAAAGTGAGGCTTACCAAATGCGATAACTTACTTGACTTTTTTGTCAACTTAAACTTTTAAATTATTTCCCAACCTTTTACAAATAAAGCTTAATATGTGCATTGAATGGAGGCTAATGGCTAGGATAACAAAATATGTATTTCTGAAATCACTGACTGTAACCTACGGAACATGTATATAATGTTCATCACTGCTGAGCTTGACGGAGTGCATAGTATCATATGGCCCAGGTATTTCATTTTTTTTTGTGTTTTGTTTTGTTTGATCCTCAGGCCCACATCTCCTTAACCCTTTCCCCAACCATCACCACACACATTTATATCTAAACTTGCTCTGTAAACCAAAAGCGTGAGTGCACAGCTAGAACAGATGTATGCCTTATCCATTTGAAACACATAACCTGTCATACATAGAAATGTAACCTTCCCTCTCCATGTCTAGGGGTATGGATGGAATATGTCTGTGAGAAGGGGGCACCCACAGCAGGAGAAACACTTCCAGTGTCCATGTTACCCATACCCAGATGTCATACATAAGGTCCCTTTTCCTCACTGGTGCTGGATGAAAACAACAGATTAATGCATATTAAACAGTTCCTTTCAACAGTTTCACATGGAACTTGAAGAAACAACAGGGATCCCAAATTGATTAAACATATTCACACATAGCTGTGTGTGGGGGGGGGGCATCAGTTAATTAGTGGGAAACACATTCAGCTTTCATATGGCTGGTATGGCCATAATAGCAGTTTTTACCTGGACTGAGGAGGTCACAGTCTTTAGGGCAGCATTAACTCGGGACAACTATGGTCACAAAAGTTTGAAAGCAGCACAAGTCCCAGAACAGTTCACAGTGCCTAACAATCCATTAGTCTTCACAGGCACCCAAAGTCTCAATGATCCCCACTCTCTCTCTCTCTCTCTCTCTCTCTCTGTATTGACTCAGTGGGTCCCCCCTCGGACCATGCAGTCCTTGCAGCTTTGGGATTTGTGGGTTCCCTCATGACCCCTGCATCCTTTCCCAGGACTGACAGCAATGGTCCCTGAATTAAGAAAAGGGACATGTCCCATGGAGCTCCAAATCAGCTCGCTGTCTGGACACTACACTCCCTGCCACATTCTTGTCCACAGGATCCCTACATGAATCAGCGCAGGCTGCTAGGGCATTCTGTGACTTGCGGCTGTTTGCTCCCTTTTCAACTTTAGCTGCCCTCCAAGATACAATGTGACTTGTGGCTATTGGATCAAAATTCTTCCTCTGTGTCCCCACAAGTGCCACTGGCCAGGGGCCAGAACGGATAGTCGACTCACCCAGTCCTGACTTACTCTCACTTCCTCACCATTCACTCGTCCAACTGGAACTCCCTTTCCCACCTAAACTGATGGGCTTTATCCCCCCACACACCCATGGTGGCCTCTTGACCTGTGGGAGGCTCCACCCAAGTGCTGAGTAGAATTAATCCTTTTTTCTACTGGGCAGAATTAGGCCACAAAAACCCAGGGTGGACTGAATAGAAGTAGTACTCTCCCAAGGGGGGGTACATAAACATAGAAACTGACGGCAGATAATGACCGCTGGACCCATCTAGTCTTCCAATTTTTAATTATGATCACTTTTGCTGCAGACTCAACTTGCCCAACAGCAGTGTCTCTTCCACCTGACTCCTTCCTCCTAGGATTCCTTTGTGCCTCTCCCAGGCATTTTTGAAACCCATCACTGGTCTCATCCCCACTGCCTCCCATGGAAGGCTGTTCCAGGAATTCACCACCCTTACTGTAAAGAACTTCCTCACATCTCCCCTGAATCTTCCTCCTTCCAGCTTCATATCAAGTCCCCTTGTTCTACGGCACCTTTTTCTCTGAAACATGTCTCCCTCCCGTACCTTATTAACCCCCAAGAGGTATTCTGAAGGTCTCCATAATAGCCCCACTCTCCCTCCTCTCCTATAGGGTGTACATATTGAACTCTTTCAGTCTCTCCTTATAGGGCTTCTGATGCAGACACTGCACCATTTTGACAGCCCTCACCTCTCTTCTTGCTGCTTTCTCCTTTTTCCAACTGTTCCCCCCTTCCACACCTTTCTCCTCTAGCTGCTCTTTTCTCCCTTCTTTCTTTGCTAACCCCCTGCTTCCTTGAATAACTTGCATCCTGGTGGGACTCTCTCCCTTTGGGATCTCCCTACTCTACTGTATATCTCAGCTTGTGGTGGCCCACTTTCTGTCGCCCATATTTCTTCCATCACTCCCATCCCCCTTCTCTACATTAAATGTCCATAGAAGTAACATTTGAATCATCCACTGAGGACTGTGGTTGCCTACTGGATGAAAGCAGGCCATCAACTCAGTATAGGTTCTTGTCCTTCCAGGTTGGCCCACAGTCCCCAGTGTAGACATACCTCTCCTTCCTGCACTATTCCTTCTACCATTACTCAAAGGCCTTGGTGCCGAGCTCCCGCTCCTTCCACATATAGTATAACACCCACTCACCACTCACATTGTAAACACATGGGAAACACAGGATCAACCAGATAAATGATCTACCTTTCATAAACATTATATTTACACACAGTGATGACTATGGCAATTCATTTTTACATTTGAGGCCATGAAACACCCTTATCAAGTTAAAGTATTAACAGCTGTAGTGACTCTGACCAGAACCTGTTATGAAGATGGACTACATGTGCCCTTCTCCAGTCCTCTGGAACCACTCCTGTGTTGACCAACACACTGAACATGGCTGCCAGTGGTGCAACTAGCTCAATTTGTAGTTCCATTAATATCCTGGGATGTATGCCATCTGGTCTCATTGCCTTGTCCACCTTCAGTTTTGTGAACTCCTCTAGGACTCGCTCTTCTGTAATGGACTGCTGTTCACCTCCCTCCCCCCTTGGTATCTGATGCCCAGCTGTGGTCCCTGTCCCTCCTCTTCTTCAGTGAATATAGAGCAGAAATATTTATTTAGTATTGCTGCCTTTCCAGGTATCCCTCCACACATTCCCCTTCATTTCCTCTGAGCCTTACAATCCCACCCCTGGACTTCCTTCATTCACTGATGTACATATAGAATATCTTGTCCCCTTTCTTCACTGGGTGTGCTAATCTTTCCTCTGTTTGGACCTTTGTACTCCTAAGGTATCCCTGCTTCCTTCAGACAATTTAGGTACTGTACAACATCCTATCCTCTTCTTTCTGTATCTCCTTATATTTTTTGAAACTCAACCTTTTGGCCCTCACTTTCTCTGTTACATCTTTTGAGAACCATAGTGGTTTCTTTCTTCTCTTGCCTGTTTCTCAGCCTAACGCATTGGTTTGTCACCTCCACTATGGCTCCTTTTAGGTGTTTCCACTGCTCCTCAACCCCCACTTGCCTTCCTCCTTGCCAGGGTTTCTTTGATACATATCCCTATCCTAGCAAAGTCTGTCCTCCTGAAATCCAAGATCATGCCTTTGTGTGGCTTGACTGCAACCCTGTACCCATGGTAAACCACACTGTGTGGTGGTCGCTGGACCCCAGGTGACCTTCCACCCAGAATTCTGTGATTCTGTCTCCACTGGTTAGTACTAGGTCCAGAATCACCCTGTCTCCAGTGGGTTCTAGCACTAGCTGCCTGAGGCCTGCCCCCTGCAGGGAGTCCAAGATGTCTCAGCTCCTGGCTGAGGCTGCCACCGCAGTGGTCCAATCCTCATCTGGCATACTGAAATCACCCAGCAGCAGTACCTCCCTTTTTGCGGTAGTAAGTAAGGATTTTTTTCTAAATTTGCTTGCTAGTTTTATGACCTCTGGATATGTCCATGTTTGCATTTTTTATTGCTCTTCTTTTTCCTACAGTGCTTCCTGTCCCACGTGACAGTGATGCATTCAGGATCATTAAAGCAGCAGTATTTGTTAGTCGGCAAAACATTTCATCATACAGTTTTTTTGCAAAAATATATTTCCAAAATCCTTAGATTCATCCTTGGTGTATTTTTAATTTTCACTGCTGATTTGGAGATACGGCTCAACTCACCAATAAGTGAAATACGTTTATATTTTAATTGCATTCACATGGTGCTAGCACTGCATATAGCCAACATTTTGAAGAATGAAATCCTCTTCAACAGGGCAAGCAGGTACTGTACCAAGTGTAGTCACAAGTAATCATCCACAACTACAGTATTCATGTAATTCTATATTCTTTGCTTTGTCAAGTCTTGCTGGCATTATCTGTGGATACTCAGTCCTCATCATTATCCTTTCCATACTTTGGTGCGAGGATAGCACAACATCCTGTCTGCCACCTGCCAGTTCATTGCCAACAGGTCTTGACAAGGCAAAGATTATAGCATTACGTGAATAATTTAGTCATGGATGATTACCTGTGACAACACTTGGTACAGTACCTGCTTGGCCTGAGGAAGCTGATTTCATTCTTCGAAACATTGGCTATATGGAAGTGCTGGCACCATGTGAATGTAAATAAAATATAAACATATTTCACTTATTGGTGAGTCGAGCCATATGTCCAGATTACCGGCATTTATAGGGGATTTATTTGGAGCAAATTCCCCTCAGGTTTTTTGACATTTCAGGCAAGGCCACGCTGGATACCTGCTATCTGTACTTTTAGTTTTATCAGATGTTTTTAAAACAGCTATTATAGCTACTTCTGTAATTAATGACTCATATCATTAAAGATGGCCACCATTCACAGTTTTAAAGCATTTCATCTTTGAGGTTACCTGTTGAACATCTAGATTCATACTGAGGATGTATCAGGATGGTGTTACCACATGTTTCTGATGTTAAAGTACACAGTACTGTACCAAGGTATTTACATTTTTCATGGCAAGCAGGGTACAGGAATGGAAGCTTTTAAAACACTTTAAAGAGGAAGTTTGGCCAAAAACTTCTAGCAACAATAAATTCAGAATTTGGATCAGATCAGCATATCCACAATGAACATCATGCTAAAAATCAGATCTCTAAGTTACTTTGTTTAAAAGTGCCAAGTCATTTTGTAACCCTTAATTCACTGCCTGTTCAAAAAAAAAAAAACGTTTCAGAGAAGAGCTACTGATGATGTTATAACTTGAACTCGCAGCCTAATCCTCCCTTGCAAGCTACCTTTTATATAACTTATTTCTCCCATGTTACATAAAATTGCAGTTGTAAACATCTGAAAAAGGAAAACTAACACTGGTTGGGTCAATGCATGTACTTCCATAATGTGCAGATGCAAGGTACGGTACTTCAGAATGTGATGGGGGTTGGAATGTAGCAGCAAACATGGCTTTAGAATGACAAAGTTGTGTGCAATTTTTAGAATATTGTAGGTACAAGATTTTGCAATGCCACCAGGTTGCAACTGTGGAATGCAGCAATTGCACAATCTCAGAAAGTAGCTGGGATACATAATTTTGGAATGTGGCAGGGACACTACAGTTCATAATGTAGTAGTGTCATATATTTTTAAACTGCTGCAGACATACATAAGTTTGAGATGTGGGCGACACATAGTTGCAGAAGGTGACAGGAATATCTAATTTCATAATGTGTCATGAAAGCATAAATTTGGCATGTGGTGGTGACACACAATTTCAAAATGTGGTTGGGATGCTTGATTTCAGACTGTGGTGGCAACATGCAATTTCACAATGTGGCGTGGAAACCAAATCCCAGAATGTGGTGGTGACGCAGTTTCAGAATGTGGTAGTCACATGCAATTTCAGAGTGAAGCCGGGATGCGTAACTGCAGAATGTGACTTGGACATGCAATATCAGAATGTGGCAGTGACACTCACTTTCAGAATGTGCTGAGGATGTACAATGATGGAATGTGTTGGGGATGCACATTTTCAGAATTTGACAATAACAGGTAACGTTAGAATGTGGAAGTTTACACACAAATTTGGAATGTGGCAGGAAAGAACAATTTTGGACTGTGGCAGTGATGCACAGTTTTCGGAATATGGTGGTGATGCACAGTTTTGTAATGTGGCAGTGATGCATAGTTTTAGAATGGAGAGGTGATGCACAGTTTCAGAATATGGCAGTGATGCACAGTTTCAGAATGTTGTGATGATGCTCAATTTTGGTATTTGGCAGTGAAGCACAATTTCAGAATGTGGCGGTGACACTCTATTTCGGAATGTGGTGGTGATGCACAATTTGGGAATGAGGCAGTGGCAATTTTGGAATGTGACTGTGACACAATATGAGAATGTGGCATTGAAACACAAGGAATGTGGCAGGGATATGCAAGTTTGGAATCTGGCTGGGATGCGCAATTTTAGAATATGGCTGGTACGCACACTATTGAAATGTGGTGGGTGTGTGATGCACAATTTTGAAATGTGGCGGGTGCATAAAATTCTGGAATGTAGTGGGGACAAGCAATTTCACAATAAATGGTGTGTCCTGTCGCATTCCGACAGTGTGTATCCCCACTATATTCCCAAACGATCAGTTCCTGCCCAATTCCTCAGTGTGTATTCCTGTTGCATTCTGAAATTCAGTGTCTCACCACATTTTGAGATGACATATCCCTGCCACATTCCAAGATTGCATGTCCCTGCCCTCCAAAATGTTAAATTTGTGCACCACCTTGACATTCTATGCCTTGGTTCAGCACTGCATTCCAAAACCACCTCCTGACATGTTTTAAAGTGCAGTACCATGCATCTGAACATTCTGGATGCACAAGCACTGCAGTCAACCCTATGTCAGTTCCTTTTTGTTTAAAGAGCCACTGACATCTTGAGAAGAACTTTGGAAAACATAATATTTGGACACAAAGCAGCTTATATCTCTCATCAGTTCTGTATTTCTTAGTCTCATTATTTATTACTGAGGCCATATACATGAAAACTGGATAGTTATTCCTTGAGAGTTCATCAACTCCTATTGCTTCTTCCCAAATTGATTTCATAATACTCTGACTGTAACAACAGTTATTTTCATGGCAGCAAACTGATGTCAGAACAGAGCTTTATAATTTTAAGTGGGGAATAAGCTATAGAGGCAAAGGAACTCTAAGGGATAAAGACATTGATTTTATGGGAATTTATTCAGTAATACATAATGGAGAGGAGAAATATATAGAAGATGTATAAAATGCAAGCTGAGTTGTGTTTAAATATTGTGTTTAACAAAGTGTTTCCAAAGGCGTCAGCTGCTTTTTAAATGATTACTGTGACGCTCTGCCCCTTACTTATGATCATTGTATGATATTGGTATTATAAATACATGGTCTGTGTATGACGTTTCAGTGTGTGAGGAATTTGGCCTGTAACTTTAAAAGTCAGTAGCTGGAACTACAGGATGTAATTAAACTGACCAGGGAACCATTTAATTGACTTCCTTGCAAAATGGCATCTTATTACCTTTTTATGACCTGCCTAGGCTTTTGAAGTTGAAACTAAATATAAAGTTTATGACATCAGGAAACGACATCATTTAGCTGATTCCTGTTGGCTGTCTCACACCTGGGTGACAGACTGCAGAGTTGTAAACCTCAAAGGAACTGGTTGATCAAAGGCTGTCATATTTAGGAAATGATTTTTTTCTGATGTTACCATTAATGAAAAATACCTCCTGGTAGAAATTACGCTAGAATTAATTCTAAAAGGAGGAGATAGCAGACTCATCCAGGGGGTGGGGAGATAGAGTTAAAATGTAACATTGTATCTGGGTATTGTGAGACATATAATCTTGGGCTCTGAAAGAAAACAGTAACATCTTTCTAACTTGAAAGCACTTCCAGAGATAATGCATTAGATAGCAAAGATCTAAATGTACTGTGGTAGAAGTTTTGGTTCTATAATTTTCCCTTTTTCTTTTATAGATTGTAAACTGTATGATATATGGTTCTGTGTTTAATTGTTCATATTTTTAGTAAAATCACATTTTCTTAAAATACTGCCTGTGTCTTCCCAGTTCTTTATGCACGTGAAGTGCCTGTATTTTTAGTCTGACAACTGTTTAAAAGGCTTGATGGTGTTATTGAGCTTGGAAAAGGTAAGAATATACCTAAGGTCTCTTACAGAGTTTTAAGGGTTCATTTTGGATATCTGGTTAGGTGCCCTTTGGCAAAAGATATATTGCATCCCCCCAAAGGTAATATTATCTGAGCCTGTACATTTGGGTGTGCTAGCATAAGGTTCACATTTTGAATCCTCCCAGAACTTGAGGCTAAAGGTGATTCAGACCCAAAAGCAGACAGGAGGGTTATCCTGTCTGTTACCTGTTCACACTATTGCGCTCTGAGGTTGGCACTGTGGGAGCATAGGGCCTGACCTTCGGAGTGCATTTGTGACAGATTTGGTTGGCAGCAGTGTGATAAAATATTGATAACACAAGATTTAATAGGTTGGTGTGTCAGCTTAATACTGTACAGCTCACTTGCAATAAAAAGGCAGTGACTTAATGTTAAAAAGTAAACAGAACTATATAATTTTGAGTACAGTCAAAGTTCCTCCCTGTTTTTGTTTTTTTAAAGTGCAAGTTAGAGTAGCCATAGTTAGGGAAGAAGGTGGCTTCCAGCTACAGTGGGTACACTGCAGACTACCTGAGGCAATTGTGCTAGGACAGAGGAGTCCAGTATAAGGGGAAAGTCAACAAGCAGACCCTCATAGATTCTCTGATAGCCGCCAATGGCCAGAGCATTGAGTCACAGTCTGTGACTGGAAAGGACCAAACCTTGGGCATGGCGGGGCCAGCAGCCAGTGCAGTGTCTAGATCCAGTGAGGAGGACAGCAGGGCCGGTGCAAGCCAAGGGCCACAGCAGCAGGGGAAGGTCACCAGCATACTGGAACCAGAAGCAATCAGGCTACAGGTGGAATTGTGGAAGATGGAGCTGGAGTTTGAACAGAAAAGGTTCAAAGCCCAGCAACAAAGGGAGCTTGAACAAAGGAAGCTGGAGATGGGAAGAGAGGAGAAGAGGGAGTGAGAACAGTGAGAAGCAGACCATGAAGAGTGTGAACACCTGCGAGATGCAGAGGAGAAGAGGGAGCGAGAACAGCGAGATGCTGACTGTGAAGAGCGTGAGCACCAGAGGCAACATGAACTAGAGAAGTTACAACTCCAACCACCAGCACCAGAGCAGGTAAGCGGCCTGGGTTTAACTGGAACTACAGGACTGGGTTACAAATTAAATTCCAAATTGATAGCTGAATTTACAGAGGGAGAGGATATTTATGCCTTTTTAAATTCCTTTGAAAAAGTTTATATTCAGGCAAATATTCCTAGAGGGTCCTGGAGTTTCCAGCTATCCCCGCTACTTACCGGGAAAGCTTGAGATGCATTGGGTCAAATGGACAATGAGGACAGTAATGATTACAGCAAACTTAAAGCTGCACTTTTAAAACAATTTGATTTAACTGCAGAAGCATACAGAGCTAAATTCTGTAAGCTCAGGAGGAGCCCTGGCAAGAGCTATGAGGAGCAAGCCATGAAACAATGTTGGTTTTTAAAATGTTGGTGGGAAGGAATTGAAGCAAACTCTGTAGATAAAATTGAAATGCTACATTGTTAGGGCAGCTTTTTGGGCATGCCCAGCAGAGCTGAAAACCTGGCTGGAGGACCGAGATCCCAAAACAGTGCATGAGGCTTTTGAACTCTCAGACTACTATGCCAAGAGCAGACCTGCTCTGAGAGCAAATGGGGCAGGGGTAGCAGTGCAGAAAGGGAAAAGCATACCTTCGGGGTAGCTAAAACCCTCATTGCCTCCACTGAAACCAGTTAGCCCCAGGTTTCAAAGAAAAGATTTTTCTGAGAAAAGAAACGAATGTTGCGTTTGCAAAGAAACTGGACATATTGTCAGTCAGTGTCCCAAAAGGATGAATAGTGCACAAAGTAGTGCTAGGAAAAAAATGTGTTGTTTGTGTGTCCCTGAACGCATGCCTGTAAACATGAGGGAACACATGCGCCCAATTACTGTTAATAGTGTGCAGACACAAGGGTTAAGAGACACAGGGGCATTCCTGACATTGGTAAAAGGGGATCTGATACAGCCTGGTCAGCTTATACCCAATACATTTGTAACTGTACAAGGCTTCACTGGGGAGGAGAAAATATTGCCACTCACTAGTGTTCTCCTAGACTGGGGTGAAACAGGGGGAAACTGTGCAACAGTTTGCTGTAGCTGAAACTTTATCAGTTGATGTCATCCTCTGCAACAATCTCAAACAGGGGATGGTGTGTGCAGTTCCCATAGCCAAGCAGCAAGGGAAAATTGTGGTGCCCTGGACTCCATAGAAGCCACTGTGGAAACCACTGGAAGGCTGGTTTCCCAGCCTGTGTCTCCTGATATGGAGACTAATGAAAGGGGGGTAGAAATTTCCCCAGTAGCAGTTAACCAAATAGCTACAGAGGGTTACTCTGAAGAAGGAGGGTGACCCATTGTCAGAGAGTTAGGGATGGCAGTGATCCTGTGTGCTCTGCCACTAGAGCTAGGGACCCTAGTTTAGATACTGAAGGGGACCTGTCCCATGCTGTGGGAATGTGTAAGGAGTCTGCAGCTGCTCAGAAAAATGACCCTAGTCTAGAGAAGCTGAGGGCTTGTACAGACTCTGCTGGAGCACAGGAAGGTGATGGTAAACATGAAGTTTATTGGGCAATGGACTGCTGTAAATGTAGGATGCTAAGACAGAGGGAGGGGTGGTAGGCAGGCAGCTTGTCATTCCCCAGGGATACCGTAAGCAGTTGTTCAAGATTGCACATGATATTCCCTTGTCCGGTCATCTGGGATTCACATGAACTATGCAGCGGTTGGCCCAGAATTTCTATTGGCCCAACTTCACCCAACAGGTGAAGGAGTATTGTAGTTCTTGTCACCGATGCCAAGAAATAGGGAAGGCGGGTAAGAAAACCCAAGCCACCCTAATTCCATTGCCCATAGTGGAGGAGCCATTCCAGAGGGTGGGAATGGATATTGTGGTGCCTTTAAATACCTCCAGCTCCTCCAGGAAGAGTTTCATCCTGACTGTGGTGGATTATACCACCCGGTATGCATAGGCAGTCGCCCTATCCTCATGGAGGACAGACAAAGTGGCAGATGCCTTATTAGGGATTTTCTCCCATGTTGGGTTTCCGCAGGAGGTTATCACCGATCAAGGGGGTTCCTTCATGTCAGACCTAATGAAATGTTTGTGGGAAAAGTGGGGTGTGGTGCAGAGACACACAACACCTTATCACCCACAAGCCAATGGGCTTGTGGAAAGATTTAATGGTACCCTGAAGTCAATGCTCCAAGCGTTTGCTGAACAGCATGGGAGGGACTGGGAGAAATACCTTCCCTAACTGTTGTTCGTATACAGGGAGGTGCCCCAAGAGTTGACCAGGTTTTTCCCCTTTCAGCTCTTATATGGACACCGGGAATGTGGGCCTCTAGACCTGATCCAGGAGGACTGGAAGGGCAAGCATGCCACCCAGGGAACTCCCATAGTGGATTATGTCCTTAGGTTTAGGGAAAGGCTGAAGGAGCTTATGGGGACAGCCCAGAGCAACCTGGCAGCTGCCAAACAGAAACAAAAAGTGTGGTACGACCGCAGAGCCAGAGCTCACTCATACACGGTGGGTCAGGAAGTCATGGTCCTTATTCCGGTCTGGAAGGACAAGCTGCAGGCTGAGTGGGCAGGACCGTACAAAGCAGTCAGAAAGGTAAATGATGTGAACTATATCATAGAGTTACCTGACAGAAGATATACAAAAGAATGTACCATGTCAACATGATGAAGCCATATGCTAATATGGCTGACACCATGTTTGCTGGAAGAAAGCAAGTGGGAGTCCTCTGTGAAGGCAGTTAGATTGTCACCCCAGCTGGCCCCGGACAAGATCCAGGAAGTAAGGGAGATTTTAGCAGACTTTGCCCCACTGTTTAGCGCCAAGCCTGGACTAACCCCCTTAGTGACACACGATGTGGAGACAGGGATGCAGGCACCCATACGGTGGACAGCATATTGGGTATCAGATGCTGTCCAAAAGGACATTAGGAGAAAGGTGGAGGAAATGTTGGATTTAGGGGTAATTCAGAAATCCCACAGCCCCTGGGCCTCACCTATAGTCCTTGTGCCCAAGCCTCATGGCTCTACTCATATTTGTGTAGACTACCGTGGACTGAATGCAGTCATGAAGTCCGATGCCCACCCGATGTCCCGGATGGATGAACTCCTGGACAAGTTGGGAGGGGTGACCTACCTTACAACGATTGACCTGGCAAAGGGGTATTGACAGGTAGAGTTAACTGACTGAGCTAGAGAGAGGTCGTCCTTCAACACTCCGATAGGGTTATTTGAATTTACAGTAATGCCTTTCAGAATGAAGAATGCCTCGGCCACTTTCCAAAGGTTGGTGAACCAGGTGTTAAATGGTGCTGAGAAGTATGCCATGGCATACCTGAATGACACTGCCATCTTTAGTACCAGCTGGGAGGAACACCTGTCCCACCTTAGGGAAATGCTGGGCAGGATACAGAGGGCCAGGTGCACTGTCAAAGCTGAGAAGTGCCAGATGGCCATGGCTGAAGTAACATACTTCAGGAATGTTGAAGGCCTGGGACAGCTCCGTCCTAACCAAGCAAAAATAGAGGTGATCAAGGCATGGCCCAGACCCGAAACGCAGAGGTAGGTCAGGAGTTTTCTAGGGACAGCAGAGTACTATAGGAAATTTGTACCCAATTACAGTGCCCTGGCTGCTCCCCTATCTGACCTGGTAAAGAAAAGGATGCCTAAGAAAATTACCTGGGAACCAGCCAGTGAAAAAGCCTTTACCAGACTGAAGGAGGCACTGTGCAGTGCTCCTGTGTTGACAAGTCCTGACTATAGCAGACCCTTTACAATCCAGACTGATGCCTCAGATGTGGGTATTGGGGCAATGCTGAGTCAGACATCCAACCAAGGGAAAGATCACCCCATCGTGTACCTAAGTAAAACGTTACTTCACAGGGAGCAGGCATACTCTGCTGTGGAAAAAGAGTGTCTTGCCATGGTGTGGGTCCTAAAGAAGTTAGAGCCATACTTGTATGGGCAGCGGTTTGAGGTACAAACTGACTACAACCCCCTGGTTTGGCTGACAAAAATGGGTAAAACGAATGATAGACTATTAAGATAGAGTCTTGCCTTGCAAGGGTATGACCTGACAATCTCACATAGGGCTGGAACAACCAATCAGAACACAGATGGCTTGTTGCGTCTTTATGAGGAATGCAGGGGAAGGAGCCCCCAAATTCAGTCTAGGTGGGGAGGAGTGTGACGCTCTGCCCCTTGCTTATGATTATTGTATGATATTGGTATTATAAATACATGGTCTGTGTATGACATTTCAGTGTGTGAGAAATTTGGCCTGCAACTTTAAAAGTCAGTAGCTGGAACTACAGGATGTAATTAAACTGACCAGGGGTACCATTTAATTGACTTCCTTGCAAAATGGCATTTTATTACTTTTTATGACCTGCCTAGGCTTTTGAAGTCGAAACTAAATATAAAGTTTATGACATCAGGAAAGGACGTCATTTAGCTGATTCCTGTTGGCTATCTCACACCTGGGTGATGGACTGCAGGGTTGTAAACCTCAAAGGAACTGGTTGATCAAAGGCTGTCATATTTAGGAAATGATTTTTTCTGATGTTACCATTAATTAAAAATACCTCCTAGTAGAAATGATGCTAGAATTAATTCTAAAAGGAGGAGCTAGCTGACTCATCCAGGGGTGGGGAGATAGAGTTAAAATGTAACATTGAACCTGGGTATTGTGAGACATATCATCTTGGGCTCTGAAAGAAAACAGTAACATCTTTCTAACTTGAAAGCACTTCCAGTGGTAATGCATTAGATAGTAAAGATCAAAATGTATTGTGGTAGGAGTTTTGGTTCTATAATTTTCCCTTTTTCTTTTATAGATTGTAAGCTGTATGATATATGGTTCTGTGTTTAATTTTTCATATTTTTATTAAAATTACATTTTCTTGAAATACTGCCTGTGCCTTCCCAGTTCTTTTTGCATGTGAAGTGCCTGTATTTTAAGTCTGACAACTGTTTAAAAGGCTTGATGGTGTTACTGAGCTTGGAAAAAGGTAAGAATATACCTAAGGTCTCTTACAGAGTTTTAAGGGTTCATTTTGGATACCTGGTTAGGTGCCCTTAAGCAAATAATATATTGTATCCCACCGAAGAGAATATTATCTGAGCCTGTACATTTGTATATGCTAGCATAAGATTCACAGTTTGAATCCACCCCCCCCCCCAGAACTTGAGGCTAAAGGTGATTTGGACCCAAAAGCAGACAGGAGGGTTACCCTGTCTGTTACCTGTTCACACTATTGCGCTCTGAGGTTGGCACTGTGGGAGCAGAGGGCCAGACCTGCGGAGTGCGTTTGTGACAATTACTACAGCTACAGTTTCTTAAACTTTGGAGAAACAGGTCCTATAAGGTTACTGACAGGGAGGACTAGACTGTGAGGTCAGGTTATAACATCATCAGTTGTTTTCACTGAAACTGGCTTTTTTATTTGGTTATTTTTTCATTTGTTAACCGGGTTAGTGCACTGATCCAAAGTCCTTTTTCTGGCACAGCTTGGACCAGATACTGACACATACAATGGTAAGAATACAGTGTGAACAACAGATGGGAATCATACAAGGATCATAAACAGGAAGTCCAGTGCAAGTCAGGCTAACAATACAGAGGTGTTGAAAATAAATACAGGTAAACAGCCAAGTACATCAACAAGGTGGGTGTAATAAGATATATGTAAACAGTAAACAGGGCTATGTAGCAGCACCATCTAACAATAGGATGGCTTTATAGGAGGCATAGTAGTGCTATTGGCCTGTACAAATGCAGGTCCAGGAAGACAGGAAGTTGGTTTTTGATAGGGTATTTAGATTTAGAGGGGGATCGGGGAACGCAGCGAAGGGAGTAGGTCATTCCATAATGAGGGTCCAGCTGCAGAGAAGGCTCTTTGGCCCACCCATGTGGTAATGTTAAGACAGTGAGTTGGAGGTCGGATGACTGATGAAGAATGCAGCTGTAAGTTCTGGGCTGGATCAGGAGGGATAGTGAAGAGTAAGTAGGATTGTGTAAGGCATCTCCGACTGTCCGGGCCAGCAGGTAGTATCATTGTGCTTGAGTTAAGGGACTGGTAAACAGCAGTGGTGAGTAAAGAGAGGGGCATGAAGGGCAAAGCAGCATATTCAATTATAGTTAGTGCCTAGCTGGTTCAGGTTGGCAGTGGAGGTAAAGGAGTACACTGGGCACCCATAATCAAGGAAGGGGAGGATGTTGTCAAAGGCTACAGCACTGCAAGCTTCAGGCATGAGGTGATCGATTAGGTGATGGAAAAGCCCCATCTTCTGATTAATGCACCGGATCAGTGAGGCAATGTGGTTAGAGTAGATAAGGGATGGGTCCAGTGTTACCCCCAGATACTTGAAGTTGGAAACAGTGTGGAGGGGAGATCCATCTGGGGACTGGACAGTGAGAAGAGAGCCAGAGTGGCAAAGGGTGGAGAGTTTTGGTTTGGAGCCAAACAGCATGGCCTTCATTTTGGAAGCACTGACCAATAGTTTGTTGGAGCAGAACCAATGATGGGCCTTACAGAAATTGGCAGTAAGGTTGGCAGACAGTGAGGAGGGGAAGGGGTCAGTCTGGAATAGTATCAGGTCATCAGCATAAAGGAGTGATTTACAGGAGAGGCCCTCTGACGGGAGAGAATTAATGAAGAGGGAAAAGAGGAGGGGTTCAAGTACAGAGCTCTGAGACAGGCAAAAGGGGGAGATGGCACCAACAAGGCAGATCATTTAGGTTCTACCAGAGAGATAGTTTGCAAGCCAGGTGATAGAGGCAGGGGAGAAACCAAGGGCATCAAGTTTTGATATCAGGATGTTGTGGTTGACAAGATCAAAATGCCTTGGACAAATCAACAAACACTGCTCCAGTTAACCTCCTTTCATCCATATACCTCAGTACATGATCTGTGAAGAAGGTGAGGGCAGTGGTTGTGCTATGCCCCTTCCTAAAACCATGTTGCTCAGGGCATAGGAGACTGTATTTGGTGATGTGCTTGGTAATTTGGTAGTTCATTGCCTCCTCAAGGAGCTTTCCAAGATGGGGGATTATGGAGCTGGGGCTGCTGGAAGTGGAATATGGGGGTGCGGGCAAGGGGGTGGAGGGGGGAGTTTAGCTGGATAGTTGCTAAGATTAGAGAAATGGGCATTGAGTTGGTCAGGGAGCCTTGTTGTGTAATTGGGGGGAAGGGGACTGCTTAGTAGAGGGGAAGAGCATGGCATTAATGGAGGACCAGAAACAACTGGTGTCTCCTAGGTGCTTGGATTGGAGTGACTGAAGGTAGACTGACTTCTTTGAGTGGATGTGGTGCTTGCAGAGACTTTACAAGTGATGGTAGTCATTCCAAAGGGTAGGGGATGGAGCGGCTTTATAGGTAGCCCACTTGGCATCCTGCTCCTTCATCAGCTTGAGGAGGTCCAATGACAGCCAGTGAGTGTTACCTCCGTGCACTCTACAGGTAGTGAGTGGGAAATACTTGTCTTGGATTAGTGAGAAGACAGAGACAAACGTGTCTAGTGCTAGGTCAGTGTTGGTGACATTGTAGAGTGAGATCCAGTCTAGTGCTCTGAGGTCATCCTGGAGCCTGAGGAAGTCATAATTAGAAAAATTGTGGAAAGTCAGAGAGGTGGGTGGAGAGCGGGAGAGTTTGGTATGCCAGACACAGTAGATGGGGGAGTGGTCACTAATGGTGTTAGACAATGTGCCAGCAAGGACAACTTTGTTAGCTCACATCATCAGGATCCAGTCAAGTGTTGTATGCTTGTTAGTACAGTTGTTGAGGTGAGTGTGGGAGGTAATTAGCTTTGTGAGGTTATGTTGTTGAATAATGAAGTTGCATTCAGAAAGGGGGTTGGTGTTCCAGTCAGCATTAAAGTCATGTAATAGTATGGTGTCTCCAGTGAGGGAGAGATGGGCAAGGATGTCCAGATGTGCTGCAAGCCTAGGGACACCAGTCCTTGGGGGGCTATCACAGCACCCAACAAGCAGCTTTTTATTGGTGGCTACTGTTAATTCTGCTGCAAGCCATTCAGTAGGGAGGTCACTAGTGAACTGGCCGAGAAGGGTGGCAGTATAGGAGTTGTGGTAGTACAGGAGTACACCTCCACCATAGTGGGAGGTAGTACGATCTCGGCGAAAGAAGGTGTAACCAGGTAGGGAGCAGCTGTGGTCAAGGGTGGAGCTTTTTAGCCAGGTCTCAGAGATGCCCAGTATGTCAAGTTTGTACAGAGAGACCCAGGCTTCCAGCTCAGCAATTTTAGACAGTAGGCTCCTCACATTCAGCTGTACAATTTTTAGGCCATACTTAATATCCCATAGTGGATGACTATGAGATAAATGTGTTTGGGGGGGGGGTGTAGGAGCAGGGCCAGGGTTACTTTCAATGTCTCCAGAAACTAGGAGGTGGGCAGAGTGGAAGTGGGATGCAAGGAGGGTGGAGGGAGATGGGACACAGAGGGAGAGGGACAAGAGGTGTGAGAAAAGACAGTGCTGGTCTCAGGAGCTGATGAAAGCCAGAGTGACAGACTGGCAGCAGAGAAGCCAGCCACGTTCTGGACTAGGCAGTAAAGGAGCTGGGCAAAAGGTTGGTCAGGCATGCTTCAGAGCGAGTTGTTCTGAGGCTAGAGCCAATGTGCCAAAATCAAAGACAAGACTGAGGTCAAGAAGTGTGCAGAAAGAGCTACAGTACTGTAGGCAGGGGCTTCTTGGGGGTGGGGTGGGTTGGTGGTAGTAGGAATGAATACTATTGAGGGTGCAGAGAGTTAAGGGGTATTGGCAATTGAGCGGGGACCAGAGGAAAGTAGCCAGTGTGTGATGTGAAGCACCACCTGGTGGGTAGGATTTAATATAGAGAAGCCAAGAGACCAGGAGCAGGAGAGAAAGAAAAAAGTAGAGCAGAACAGTGGGAGGAGACCAAGAATAGTGTGTGTGTGGGGGGGGGAAAACTAGTAGATTATAGTGGCAGAGCCAGTTACTACTAGTGAGACAATTACTAGTAGTGGGATAGCCAACTGTGTCAGTTTACCAACAAATAATGAAATTAAACTTAAGGCCCATCAAGCTAAATGGTGCCTAAAACAGAATCCTTCCCTCTAAATAGAACCCAGGGTACACCCACAGTAACATATCCCAACAGATCTTACAGTACCTACAATGACAGACTGGCAGATCCCAAGAGCCCTTCCACAGCAACAATACATACCAAAACCTTTTATATCTAAGGTTCTTGAACTAGAGCAGTTCTAAAGCTTAGAGATTCAAAGTCCTACTAAGGAGGTGTTAATACACCCTTTATGAGGGGGTGCCCAGAACGGGGGTAGGGAGGATTGAGGTACAAGTGAGGCACTATAGCTAAAAACAATTACAGGCAATATGGCCTAGTGGGTAAAGCAACAGGCTATGAATGAGCCAGGCTACTGCTACTGCTGCTGAGGATCGAATCCTACTACCGGAGGTTCTGCTGGAGTAATAGCTAAATAGCTAGGATAGAAGAATGAGAATAGGAGGTTGATTACTAGAGTAATGTGGGGGGTGGTAAATCCTGTGTCCTGAGGGGTGCCTGAGGCTAAGGCAAATAATTTCTATTAGGACCTTAAGAGGTTGAATGAATGTGCAGCAGCTCCCTCAAGTGGTCTACCTGTATAAACTGATACTGGGATGTTGGAGATGATAGAGTCATGTCACTCAAAGACACTATAAAACAAATGCCCTAAGGAGGTGGGGGTGGGTGAGGCAGCCGCTGCACTACAGAGGCAGGATCAGCTGGCTGTATACCTGCTGTGTCCTGCAGGCTTGCTGCTGCTCCATCGGCCTGGGGGTGGGTGAGACAGCATCTCAACACTGGGCTTCTGCACAACAGCCTAAAAGAGGGGGACACGTAATTACCTTCTGAGCCGTAGGCTTGAAACAAAAGGAGCTGCTATCCCAGGGCAGGACCTGTGGGGGGGATGGGATGAAACAACCACAAAGACCCTCAATACAAACCAAACCCCTAACTTAAGGTAATACAGAAATAAAGACATCCTAACCTCTAGACACTCTAGCCAGCTAGCCAACATTGATATATAAATAATTAATGAACTCTAGACACTAGACTTTCATAGATACATTAGGGAGTGCAGAAAGACCAGGGGAGGGATAGTGAGGCTTAATAAAGGAGAGGAGAGGGGAGGGGAGGTGGGCAGAGAGCGACAGTGAAAAGGCAGAGATACTAAATGAATACTTTTGCTCAGTATTCACAAAAGAAGAAGAGAGGGAGGTACTTAAATCAAACAACAGAAGCACTCTGGGCAGAGGGGTTGATACTAGTCCATTCATAGAAGAAAGGGCCCTGAAAGAACTCTTAAAACTCAAGGTGGACAAAGCAATGGGACCTGACTGGATTCACCCCAGAATTCTAAAAGAACTAAGGGGAGACCTAGTGGCACCACTGACTACCCTTTTTAACAAATCATGGGAGGATGGTGTGGCACCTCAGGGCTGGAGGAAGGCGAATGCGATCCCCCTTCACAAGAATGGGAGCAAGGCAGAGACAGGAAACTACAGATCTGTTTGACCTCAGTGGTAGGAAAAATGATGGAATCACTTCTGAAAGAAAGAAAGAACTGTCGAGTACCTAGGGGCCAGCAGGACACGTGACCCAAGGCAGCATGGATTCGCAGTGGGAAGGTCATGTCAGTCAAATCTAATAGATTTCTTTGACTGGGTGATCAAAGTAGTAGACCAGGAAGGGGCTGTAGTTATGGCCTACTTAGACTTTAGCAAGGCATTTGACATGGTAGGGAAACAGGCAGACTAGCTGGGCCAAGCGGTCCTTATCTGCCATCAAAATCTGTGTTTCTATGTAGACAGTCCCACACATGCAGCAGTATGCTGTGCTTAAAGCTCCAATAGAAATCCACCCTTTACAAGACAAAGTCACTGAAATGTCCAACTGCTGAAATCAGTCAGTTCCATCCCTCCTACATTTAATATTGATGCCCTGGCTGTGTACCTGCTGTGTCCTGCAGGATTGCTGCTGCTGCTCCATTGGCCTGGGGATGGATGAGAGAGCTTCTCAACACTGGCCCTCTGCACAACAGCCTGTTCTGTCCTGCAGGCTTGCTGCTGCTCTGTCAGCTTTGGGATGGATGAGAGAGCCTCTCAACACTGGCCCTCTGCACAACAGCCTGCTCTGTCCTGCAGGCTTGCTGCTGCTCCGTCGGCCAGGGGGTGGGTGAGAGAGCCTCTCAACACTGACCTTCTGCACAACAGCTGAAAAGAGAGACCAGGTAGTGAACAGGTAGTGAAATCAGGGTTACAAATAGCTCATAACTTTAAAATGAAGTAATGTAGAAACCTGATTTTTCGTATGGGATTCATTAGGGGTATGCTTATTCTAATTCTGCAATGTACTGTAGCACTTTTGGCCAGACTCCTTCTTTAAAATCCTGTGTCTGAGTTCAGGAATGAAAGAAAGTAAAAGGAAAAATGGATATATTGATGTTTTTTGCCTGAGAAACACTGTTGAAAAAAAGCTATATGGTGACTAACAAATACTGCTGCTTTAATTCAACAATAGCTTTTTTTTGTCAAGTTTACAGCACTAGAGCTGTGATTTTAAGTACGTCTCATTGTCCAGGGAGCTCTAATGAAGGCTATATTTACAGATGGCAAACACCAGAGTAATAATTCGGTTGGTTATTCTCTAAGGAAATGGTCAGAGTCTTCACCAACTATAGCACTGGTAATCTTGGGTGATTAGTGTACTTTTTTAGTGGTTATGTGTAGTCTGATGAAATGAAAAGTTTTAAAAACAAAACATTCACTCTTACTGACTAGACCTAGACACATACCTAGAAAACAAAAACTTTGGATTATATAGAGAATAATGGATAGGTAAGTGTGTGTTATGGATTTTTTTCACACCCGAGGTGTATGATGATCCATAAACCCTCAAGAGAAAAGCCAGAGAGGCTTATGTGGTCATCACACACCAAGGGTGTGTGAAAAAAATCCATAACATCAAACTTACCTATCCTTTATTTTTTATAATTGTTGGTGTGGAGGTTTAGACTTTATTTCTAGCAGCTTGAAACAAAAATACTTTTTTTAGATAGAGTACAGTTTTATTTTTGAAGACATTGAACTGTACATGAATAAAAATACAGTTGAAAATACTGCAGTTGAAATACTTTTTGTAAAACAATGGCATGCAATAGTTTTAAAGTCTTTTCTTTGGAGAATGTCATATCAACCAGATTTCAGGTTATTATGAAGCGTCATATCAACCATATTTCAGGTTGTTATTGCCTTTGGAGCATAATAATCTGAAATCCAGTTGATATGCATTTTTATCAAAACAGTAATCTGGTTGATATTTATGGTCACCAGTAATTATATATAGGATAGTGTATGACAGCCCATACACAATAAAGCTATTCTTATACAGAGTAGTTTTCATGCTGATGAGGACCTTGAGAGTGAAGCTCAAGAGGTCCCTCTGTTGTCATGGAAACCACAAGGTATAAGCATAGGGATATAGTCTATAATAGAATGTTATTCTAGGTAGAAATCAATACCTAGAATAACACTGTTGTGCTGCAGTAGCTACATAATTTTATTTGTTGTGCTGCATTTGATACGCAGCTATTGTAGTACAACCACATGGAACATCATTGAGCCTGCACATTCCGCAAACCTCTGCTCTTTCTGAAAAGGCAGCGGTGGTGAGAGCTGACCCCAGAAGAGAGTGGTTCTGAAAAAAATGAGTGGCATTTTAAATCACACAGACTCATATCTCTTGTGTATAGTGGACCGTACACTATAAAAGACAATGTATGATCCACTATCCAAAACAAGTGTAAGTAGCCATTTTGAGGTTGTCATGGTGACCATAACTTCTTGAGCTTCACTCTCGAGGTTTAAACAGTCACCATTGTGACCTCTCGATGGCTACACATGCTTGTTGTGGATAATGGATCATACATTATCTTCTATGTTGTGTATTTGGGCTCTCATACACTTTTTTACATAGTGTATGGTTCAAAAAAGACATAATTGCTTACTTTTGACTGTTAGAACAATCATGTTATCCCATCTGCCACTTCTCCTCCATCCACCCACCAGCCACCTCATGTGCCCAGCGCTTGAATGGCCAACTGACCAATGAACAATGCTGCTGGGGACTCCTGTATTGTGACGTAGCTACTAAAGCAGAATGAAAAGTCATTCTGCTTTAGTAGCTATGTCACTACTGCAGCAGAATTACTTTTTCCAGTGTATGGATCTCCACACACAATGCATACAATGACATTCCACCATATACTATAAAGAGTTATTTAGTTGAAGCCAGAATATCAGGCTCCTAACTGCAGATTGCTGCTGAAGCAGTTATTATTCTCTGAATCAATGGTCCTAGATACAGCACCATCACATAGATACATAGATGCTGTCAACAGATAAGGGCCATGAACACTAGTTACTGTGCTTCTTCAAGCTTCCCAGGATTTAATTTGTCCCCTTCCCCTGACTACCAGGATCCCCTTATGCCTATCCCATGTATTCTTAAATCCTGTGATCATTTCAGCCCGCTACACCTCTTCTAGCAGGCTGTTCGATTTGTCCACCACCCTCTCTGTGAAGAAGTACTTCCTCACATTCCCTCTGAACCTCCCTCCCTCCAGTTTCATTCTATATCCCTTTGTCCTCTTTGAAAAATAGAATTTTCTTGCATCTTGTTCTTCCTCGTTAGGTACTTAAATGTCTCAATCATATTCCCCCTCTCCCTCCTCCAGGGAGTACATATTTAAGTCCTTCAGACCGTCCTCATAGGGTTTGTGATATAATTCCTGCACCATCTTGGTTGCCCTCCTCTGAAGAGCCTCTACCCTATCCTATAGGTAAGGCCTCCAGAACTGGACCCTATACTCGAGGTGTGACCTCAGTAATGTCCTGTATAGTGGAATTATTACCTCTCTTTTCCTGCTGGTGACATCCCTGCCTAAGCATCCCAACATCCTGTTTGCTTTTCCTGCTGCCTTGTCACACTGACTTCCTACATCCTTGAGGTCTCAGAAATGATAACCCCTAGGTCTCTTTCCTGCTTGGAGCATTCTATACACCCCCCCCAGCTGGTATAATGTTCTTAGGTTTTTGTGCCCCTAGTGCATTATCTTACACTTCTTTGCATTAAATCTCAATTGCCAATCCCTTGACCAGTCCTCCAGCTTCTGCAGAGCTTTCCTCATTCTTTCCACCCCATAAAGTGTGCCCACCCTGTTGCAGAGCTTTGTGACATGAGTGAACAGGCATATTTTCCCTTCCAGGTCCTCTGTGAAGTTGCTGATAAAGATATTGATGAGGACTGGACCCAACACTGATCCCTGTGGTACCCCACTGGTCACTTTTCCCTCTGCGGAGTGGCTGCCATTTACCAGCACCCTCCTGTCCTGTTTTCTAGCCAATTCCCCACCCACTTAACCACCACCCTCTTTATCATAGGACAGGAGGCATTGTAGGACAAAGAAGAACAATAAACCATGCTAAGATTTGAAACATTTGAAATATTTGCCTAATTACATTTCCCTAGCACGTATCCCCTATTTTTGCATAATGGTTGTTATTTGCTGTGTTTCTTGAGCCTTCATTTTCTATGCCACTGTACAGTTTTGCTGCTGCTTTACATTTGATGCCTTACTCCTGACCTCAGTTTGTTTGTTACCTGACTATACGTTTTGAGTTATTGTCATCACCTGTCGTCACCTGTTTTATCCCTTGTATCTCACTGTTGTATCCCCCCCCCCATTTATATTGTAACTTCCTGGGTCATGCCTGAAAATAGGCAGCTTTGCTGTCTAGTGCACCAACCTGGTCAACAAAAACTAAATAAATAAATAAGAAGGAGATCTCCAGGGGCCATAAAACTAGTAGGCACATTCAGAAAAAACTCATAATAGCAAACAAAGGGAAGAATACTCTAAGACTACACACACATCAAAACACTCTCTACAACATATATATTTGCACATTTTGTCTGCAGCTCTCCTTTAAAGATTTTTTTTGTTATCTCACAGTGAGTCAGTGAGTGAGTCAGTAAGTGAGTGAGTGAGTAGGTGGGTGGCTAGATGAGTGGATGGCTGGGTGGGTGGGTGAGTGAGTGAGTGAGTGCTATGACCTATGTTTTGAATAGTTTACTTATTTTATTTAGTTATTTAGTGTGCGTTTACCAAGTTAGTTACACTTGACAAGTAAATGCCCATTTTTCAAGTACGACCCAGAAGAGTACATCAGGGTACTGTACAATAACACAAGAGGAATAGATTATATAGATAGCAGCTCAGTCTGCAGTAATAGTTTAGGTAGGGAGAAATGGGCAGACTGCATGGGCTGTGGAGTTCTTTTCTGTTTCAGCCAGGGTCAGCTAACAAATGATAAAAAATGAAATCATGGAACGTACTAGAACATGATCAGGGATTCTCACAAACATGAAAAGTATCATGTGAACATGTTACAACCATGCAATGGCCAACATGATTTGGCTCCAGGGGGCGTATGTTCCCAGGGGGGTGAAGTGAACACTGTACCTGATTTGCTGGCTGAAAGCAAGGTAGGTTCCTCTGTAGAGTCAGTTATCCTATCCACACAGATTAGTGCAGAGCAAGGGGCAAAGATGAAACGTGTACTCTACTTCTCTCCATGACTCACATCACCTATTAAACCTTCCACCCCTCCCCTCAGCACGCTCTCCTCTCCCTTCACCACTATGTGCTATGTTCCTCAGATATGCCACTTGTAATTAAATGTATATTCCACAGGTATGATATATTTAATTGTATGTTATGTCACAAATGCGATTGTATGATTATTTATGATATTTTTTTAACTGTACAGTATGTCTTGTTACAAATGTAATTGAATGTTTAATTTCCTGGATATGTTAAATGTTAAACTGTATGTCTAATTCTTCATCCAATTGTACCCCCCCCCCCAACCAGGTTGCACTGGGAGACAAGCAACTTGTTGTTCAGTGTGCCTTCCTGGTGAAACATTTTAATAAATAAAACAAGCATTTGTCAATGCCAAATGTTTGCTTGCTGGCATTAGCAGTGGAAGTGCAAGAGTTAGATAGATGCAGTATAGGAATGGCAGTGAAGTATTGAACTGACACCAACTCCACCCCCACCCTGCAGAGTTGGACAGGCATTGGGGTGTGCCTTTGGGTCATCGCCCATGACGGTCATGGCATTTCACCTCACCCTACCCTGCAGACACTGACAAGTGTCGAGATGTGCCTTGGAGTGTTTGGGGCTTTATGTTCACCTCATTCCATAAGGAAACATACTGAAATGGGTGCAGCATAGGAGAATGGGGTGAACTGTGGGGCCAAGGAGTCCAAGGCACACCTCAATGCCTGTAACTGGCTGTAGGGTGGGGGTGGGGGTGGAATGGCATGAGCATTACTGTCGACAATCCCAAGTCACATCCCTGATGCCTATCACTCCCTACAGGGTAGGGCATTATGGTCAAAAACCCTAATGCCCTGGGCATTTCTTGGTATTTTTACTCCAATTTTTCAACATGGGATTTTTGTGACCCCTCCGCATGAACAGTGACAGTATCAGTTCGTTAGCGGAAAGGTGATTTTGTACAGTGACTGCGCCAATTGGCGCCACAGGTACGAAAACTCATTTCAAACAGGATGTGAAAAATGACAGCTGTACTGTTCATGAGGAGGTGTAAAAAATGTTAATGTTGAAAACTTGGAGCGAAAATTAAAAAAAAACTGGTGAACTCACAAGTATGTGTGTAGAAACTGCGGCAATGCACAACTGTAATGTAATTAGTTTAGGGCTTTTTTACAGCAAATTTTCAACACAGGCATTTTGGGAGCTCCACTCATGAACAGTGTCACTGTGATTTTCTTAATCTGTCCCGAACATTGATTTCCCACAGCGACCGCGCTGTTCTGCACCAGAAGTGCGAAAACACCTTTCAGACAGGGTAAGGAAAATGACAGCTCTACTGTTCATAAGGAGGTGTGGAAAAATGCCAATGTTGAAAATCTAGACTGAAAATATTACAAATTCCTGAAGTTACGAGGGTACGTGGAAGCTGCTCAATGCGCGCTCATAACACAGTCATTTTATGGGCTTTTGTCACCAAATTTTCAACATAGCCATTTTAAAACCTCTGCTCATGAACAGTGTCACTGTACTGTTCTTAATCTGTCCCAAACATTGATTATGCACACCGACCGTGCCAGTATGCGCTACATGTGCAAAAAAAAAAAAGAATTGGGGTTGGGAAGTGAAAAATGACAGCTGTACTGTTCATAAAGAGGTGTGGTAAAATGGCAATGTAGAAAATCTGGCATGAAAATTGTAAAAATTCTCGAAGTTACGAGCGTGCATAGGAACTGCGCATCGCACACTTGCAACAGTCATTTTTGGGGAATTTTCACCAAATTTGCAACATAGGCTTTTTTAGAGCCCACCTCATGAACAGTGACACTGTCTTTTTGTTAATCGGTCCTGAAAGGTGATTCCACTCATGGACTGCGAAATCACCTTTTGGGAGCGAATAACCAAATGACAGTCACTGAATTCATGAGATGGGGTCCCAAGAACCCCATGTTGAAAATGTGGTGCAAAAATTTGAAAAAAATGACCAAGATGTGCACCAAAGTTGCAAATACCCTATTTATACCATTATACAGCTTACTGGCATTTCTTCAGTACACGGTCGGCTTTGAAGAGTACAGACATGTTCCCGCTCCACTGAAGATCATCACGCCAGTCTCCGGGAGGTGTGCATGGGTGAGGGGTGGGAGGTGAAGCAGAGGGTGGGGCGAGGTTGCAGGAGGGAGGCAAGAGAGTCAACCAGGGACCGCTTTTCTTTTACAGATTTTTTCTTTTAATTGTACGTGGATGACGTGGGACTTTGCCACGCTGGGGTGGCCTCCCAGGTGGCACCTGGAAGTTTTGGGCAGTGGAGCCAATGGGGATTGGGGCACCACCATTGGCCATACAGTGGGGAGGGGGACACATGAGGACGCTTGACTTCTGCCACACTGGGGTGGGCTCCCAGCATGGCACCTGGAAGTTTTTTGGGGAGGGGCATTGGAGCCGATGGGGATTGGGCACCCCGCTGGACATACAGTGTGCTTGGGGGAAGGGGGAGATTGTGCATGAGCTGAGGGGGATTGGCCACCCCCTCAGCATACAACAAAGGGGGAGCACGCATACAACCACCGCTACAATCAGCGGTGGTGACGTGGAGGCAATTTGCATACTGCTGACGGCAGGGCAGTATGCAAATTGCTTACACATTACCACCACTGATTATAGTGGTCATTTGCTTTCAACAGTATGCCACTGCAATCTGAACTGCTGTCATAGACAGCTGGGACATTCATTGGTGTGGTAAGCATATGCCCCGCCCCGCCGGCAAAAGCGCTGAGGGCATTGGAAGCGAAATTCATATGGTGGCACTATGTTTCTTGCACATGCATGCAAGTTAACATAGTAAATAAATAAAAATGTACTTCTGACCTTTTAGAATATGTTTACTTCCAAATTTGGGTATATTAATTTGCCTGAGCATTATGTAAATATTGTAACAGAAAACCTGCCTGCCTGAGGACCTACTGGGTTTACCAGTTGTCCACCAGTGGCTGAGACTTCCTGCAGCAAGAGCTGAATGAAATGCAGGCCTTGGGAGTCATCCAGGAGTCCAGCTACTTTTGTGAATCCATGGTGATTCTGATCCCTAAAAGGATGGGCTCACTTACTTCTGTTTGAATGTGAAAAAACACCAGTTAAGCTTTAGCAGATGGACTAATGTGACTCAGCTGTCAGCTAGTGAAAACATGAACTGTATTAGTCACTGGTAGGGGCTCAGCAAGACTGTTCCTAGGTAGTGATCATATAGACAGATGCTTTGGAAAACGGCATAGGGTCAGTGCTGAGTCAGTGCATATCAAGGGGGAAACAAGAACCAAAAGCTGGAAGCCAAGGAGATAGGGGTGCAGAATACTAAAGCAGATGCATTTTCTTGCCAGGTAGCTTAAACAGGAGAACTGATAAAAAAAGATATCTGTGCTAACACACATAGAGAGTCGCTCCTGAAAAAGGGTAAATTTGTCTCAGTGAGTACGCGGTTATCAAAATCCAATAAACACATTTTTTCCCAGGGGTAAGGAAGATTGTGACACAACTGAATATTTTACCATGACAGCAGAACAGACTCCTCTTCCCCTACTTGATCAATATTTTGAGAATCTGAGTTTCTTCGAGCTCAGCCAAGATGGCATGAATGCATTAAATCTGCCTTGCACTGAGACATGGCATCTTTCAGTGTCAGACAATCAGGGTTGCAGAGTTTGAAATGCCTTCCATAACCAAATGGTGGTGACATCCCATTGGTGGGAGGTGGGGGGTAGACAGAGAGATTGGATTTGAAAATACAGTACTCAAAGAATGTTAGTCAATAATAATCCTGTTTTTTATCACATGACTCAAGAGTGTTTGCTTTGCTGTTGGGAACTGACAGTACTCCAGATTAATAGCAAAAGTTGACACCCAGTGTATATGTAGATATATAGTGTTCTGTAACTAATAAATGCATGTATAAACTGAGTTTATTGTTATAAATGTAGCTCTTTCAAAAACCCAGAGTACATTCCTTTGTGCTTCTCTCATGGGAGTCAATGCTGGCAGCAGACTGCAGCACTAGGAGCTGCGCTAGACTTTCAGTGCTATGACCTTGAAGTGGGAAGATTGCTAAAGAGGCACAATCACCACAAGATTTCTTCATCCTGGTCCTGGTGTAGTTGAAATAAAGACAGTGCAGCAGTAAGTGAGCATTTCTTTGGAGCCCAGGCATCAGTGCTGTTTGCAGATATAACTGAGCCAGGAATGCCTGGAGCCATTGCCAGTGGGTGCCACCGTGAATGTGTCCTCTGACCCCATGCGCGCTGCTGTAGAGTTAGAGGAAGAGAAGGAAAAACTGTGAAGCCATGGATCAATCAGAGAGGCAAATTAGCCTCAGAAGACTCCCAGTGATGTCATCTAGGTAGGGGCATGCTAGAAGATTAATCCTGTGTCTTCAACCTGTAGGTTACTTTTTAAACAGGCTAATATCAAAATAAAGTTAAATAAATACATTAATTCCAAGAGGGTAACAAGTATATCAAGCTCAAAACCCTGGCCCAAAATGATGGATGTAAAGGAATTCAAGTATAGTCTGGAGCACAGGTGCTATGTGCCCCGAGTCAGCTCACTACGCGATGAATGGAGATGGGGACAACCTCAGCAGAACCAGATTTCAGGTAGGAGAAGAAGGATTAGCATTTATGTAGGACTTTTCATACATACTGTATCCCAAAGTGATTTACAGGCAATGAGAGACTATTAGTAAAGTGACTGTAAATGTGTAGTGGTAGCCATTTTGGACATCAATACTCATACACAGCCTTGGACAATTGCATGGACCAGTTTTATGGAAGGGAAAACTTGACTTGGGAAACATGGAAATTCCCCTACTCTTGTAGCAGGGGGCTCATCTTCCTGTGAGCAGGAATGGAGAAGCCCAGTTTGGAGCCGGACAGAGGAGGAGGAGGAGGAAGTGCTGATGTAGCAGGGGAGATGGCCTCTTCCCCCACCTTTGGATTGCCAGAGGCCCAGCCTGATTTGGAGATTTTGTTGCCCCTGAAACAGCAACAGGGTAAGAAAATCGAAAAAGAAGAAAATATCTTTCTTGGAAGACTAGACAATTGTGAGATGGAAATATTTGTATCGACAGAAGACCTAAGCATACCTTTCAACTGTCCCTGATTTTCAGGGACGTCCCTGATTTTGCCTCAAAATTTTACTCTGTCCCTCCTAAAAATTGTCTTTCCATGACCAAACTGTGGGGGTTATTAGCACAAAATAATGTTAAACATTTAAGTTACAGACTTCTTCTTCCTTACATAATGCATTTTACACCAAGCCCTTTATTCCTACCAGCTTCCTGAGTGGATATGTCCAACTTTGAAGAAGTGTCCCTGATTTTGGTCCTTTGTCCCTGATTTTTTTAAGCCTTGTCCCTGATTTATGAGGCAGAAGGCTGAGAGGTATGGACCTAAGTAATGTTGAAAAAAACAAAAGACAAAATAACTACAGATGCTGAAGATATGTTGTCTGTAGAACAAGAATTAAAGAAACAGTTGCAAGCAGAAAAAAACAGACATACTCACAAGACAGATCACTTAGCCGCAAAACTTGCTCTACCCCTGGCTGAAAATACACCCGTCAAAATCCAAGGCTTGCCTGTGAAGGCACATCCTCTAGTATGTGACGCAGTAGCATCAAAGGACACCGCAGAGCCAGGTGAGTCAGCGATAAAAATGTTACAGGATACTGTAGAAGCAAAAACTGTTTTACAAGCACAAGAGGCTGGCATTAAAAGCACTGTAGAAAGCGTGTGCCAAAAGCCTAAAGAAGAGAAAAATGTAACTGTGCATAGGCCTGTTTCTCCCGCGGTGGAGAATTTACACAAAAATGTCATGAATACGGAGATGTTGGAAATTAGCGATAAGCGTCAGGCTGTTAATATCCTATCCAAACTAGCTGGATTTGTCTTTCGAAAACATCCACCCGAAGAAATGTATACAAAAGAGCCAGAGACACATTACCAGCAGTCCAATCTTACACAAGAGGGCACAACCATTTTTTCATTTACTGCACGGAGGTCTGCAGCTAAATCGGGGGCTAGAGAAGAATACAAGGAAAAACGTACTGCTCTAACCTTAGCAAACGGAAACATTAGCAAACAAAACACCTTAAAGATGAAAAACAATATTACCCCCCCTCCCCCGGAATATGAGTTTAGAGAATTGAAATACTACGGCAGCAATAAAAACAGCCTTCTCTCTACAAGAAACACCAGCATTTTCAAATGACATTTGGTCCCCCAAAAAAGCATTCAGTGGAGCAGGGTGGAAACAACTTCCAAATGGAATCTGGCTTCCTGATCCAGAATGGAATCCGAAACTTAATTTCTCACAAAATACCCCAGAATGGCACCCAAATGAGGGCTTGCAAACACTAGCTCTCCTCCCTGGTATAATTGTACAGCTTGACATACCACCCAAAACACAAATTAACAGTGAAAATGGGTTAGCTGAACAGAATCCACTGTCTAGCTTGAAGGGAGGCTGGAAGGAACACAAGAATCTGTCTAAAGTCCCTGACATTTCACGGCATGAAGAGGAAAATCAGGGGCCTGCTGTACAACAGAAATCCCTTTTGTCAGAACTATTTTCAAAACCAAAAAGGAAGCTGCACCAAGGAGAAATGCAGTGAGGATCTGTTATAAAGGCGGACTAGAAAACAGACCGGACAGATATTATGTGGGGAAATTACTATTAAAAGATTCCTTACACTTCTCTCCTAGGGAAGTATTCACCTTTATAAACATATCCGGTGAAGACAACTATGATATTAGTTTCCGCTCTGCACATGCCTTAGATTTATTTTGGGAAAGATACAATCAGGTCAAGTTCTCCTCTATATGGACCCCTTTCCTGGTTATTCCCTTGACGAAACCCCTAATTAAATCAGTCACAGTCATGTATCGAAATGAAGGGGTCCATGTGGATGACATCACATATTGGCTATCCCAAAAATGTGAGGTTCTCAGCAGTCCAGAAGCAATACTAGATACAGAAATGTTTTGGATGGGGGTTGGAGATATAAGGTGAAATTATGGCAGTCTGACTCCGGAATAGACCACATACCTAACTCCCTTATGTTACGAAGAGATAGGGATGTGTGCTTCTATGCAGGGCAGCCCAGGGCATGCTACAAATGTGGAGCTAGAACCCATCTCTCTAGTTCGTGCGACAAACCCAGGTGCAATAACTGTGGGGAGGTGGGTCACAGCACCTTCCAGGAGTCGTCGGAGGTTGCTGGAGGTTGTGAGGGACTGCTGAAACTGCCTTCCCCTGCCCCCCGTATTCCCAAAGCACAATTACAGAATTACAAGGCTTCCAGGAGTCATCGGAGGTCTCCAGAGGTTGTGAGGGACTGCTGAAGCTGCCCTCCCCGGCCCCCCGTGTTCCCAAAGCGTAATTACAGAATTACAAGGCTTCCAGGAGTCGTTGGAGGTCGTAAGGGACTGCTGAAGCTGCCCTCCCCCACCCCCGTATTCCCAAAGTGCAATTACAGAATTACAAGGCTTCCAGGAGTTGTCGGAGGTCGCCGGAGGTCGTGATGGACTGTTGAAGCTGCCCTCCCCTGCCCCCTGTATTCCCAAACCACAGTTACAGAATTACAAGGCTTCCAGGAGTCATCAGAGGTCGCCGGAGGTTGTGAGGGACTGCTGAAGCTGCCCTCCTCCACCCCACCCCCGTATTCCCAAAGTGCAATTACAGGTAGACGCATTGCTCAGCGGCCCCTGAGGAGACTCGCTGTGCTTTTTGGCGCCATTTTTATTAAAAAAAAAGGGGGGGGTCTTCGGACAGAACTTTACCCTTAATGTCTATGGCATTACAATTACAATCCCCACACAAGTGGAGATAGTTTTGCTTACTGTGTTTCTCTAGTTCAACTAGAAGTTATACAGCAGTCTTTAAAGTACCTTAATTGTAATTTAGACATTTTACAGCAGATTTTGAAGTACCAAACTCATTGCAGTCTTTAAAGTACCCAACTTGAATTAGACAGTTACAGCAGTCTTTAAAGTTCCTTATCTTGCTTTCAGTAGAACTAAACAGTGAACCGAAAGAATCTCTCTCTTCCTCTTCTCTCTCCCATCGCGACAAGTACTAGACCCTTCCCCTCTATCCAGTTGTACTGCGAACATATAAATTAACTCACCAACTCCTTGGGCCAGATATTCAAAACTTTGCCCCGGGGCAAAATTAGCACTGCCCAGCGGGCAAACTTAGCCCAGAGCACAGAGCACGCTATATTCAAAAGGAATAGCCCAGGGCAAACAGCTTCCGAATATGGCATGGTAATGAGGCCATGCAAACTGGGTTGGGAGTGCAGGGCAAAAATAGCCCTGGAATAAGACAGCACTGAATAAGACAACCAGGAAGTGCAACCACAACAACAACACAGTACACAGCAACATGAGGGCAGGTACAGGCGAACTCACGTGGCCAATGTGTGTGCCAGCAAATGCATGGACTCCAGTACAGCTGCAGGAAGCAGCCAGATGTGAAAGAACAGTGATCAAACTGTATAATATTCCCGTACCCGTTAGCGCCCGGCGCTAACACATTAGCGCATTAGCGTGAGCTAAGCAGTTAGCCTGGAGCAAACACGCTTGCCTGGGCTAAATGTGCCATATTCAAAGTGCTATGCAAATGAGCCTACTTACGTAGTCTCTGGGCAACAACAAGATTAGTATCTCATTATACCCTGATTTGCATGCAGTTTGCCCAGCGTTACTGCAGAGTCCCACAGAGCCACCTGTAGGTCAGTCTGGAAGTACAGGGCTGACCAGGTCCAACCGCAGCTCCACCTGTAGGTCAGTCTGGCAGTGCATGATGATAGCTGCAGGCTACATGTAAACAGTACAGCATAGCATATTATACCCAGGGGACAGCACACCATAGGCACAGGTGGTGGTGGTGCTACATGCAACTGTCACATTGTAGGGCATGCTACAGTGCACAGCAGAAACTACAGTAGCAAGGGGCCAGTAGTGCGTGGACACAGCAATGCCTATGGTGTGTAGGGCAGTGATGATGACTGCACTATACACAGTGAGCGCCCAACCTGCGGATGTTTTTCTGACACTGGACATTACTGTTACGCTGTTGTGTGACCCACAGATGCTGCACCTGTGGCATGGATGCTCACAGTGACATGTACATTCCTGGCTTTGTGTGCTATGGCAGTTGTACAGCTGTGAGGTATGTGGCGGGGGGCATATATTATCCAAAAGGCACACTGGTGTTGGGGTATTCCCAATACTGACCCATGTACACTGCATGATGTGTCCCAGCCTTGTGGCCACACCTGATCTGCTAAGCCTCGCCACCCATATATGCTCCCTCAACATCCTCCATGCCCACAGTGCTGCATGTGTGTGCTGGCATCTGTTGGTGTCCGGAACTGTGGTCCACAGGTGTGTGCTGTATGGCCACACTGCCGTGCTGTTCACTGGTGGCAGGGTCACCACTTACTGCCTGGCATGGCTGGGACTGAGACAGATGATGGCATCATTGTGATGCCATCAGTTAACAGCATGCTTCCTCTATGTTTGGCTTTATCTATGTGTCATATTATTTATTTGTTAGGGTCGCTAAAACCCGCGTAAACCAGCGCAAACACCGAAAGCCATAATGTCGTCATAAGCTGATTGCCCAGGATTAAGACCAGCTTTTCCTGGGCGGTAGATGTACACCGCGTGCGTGTCGCCACGTCAAGCAAGAAAACCACTTAGCGCCGGGCGCTATCGCTGAATATAGCATTGCGCCTGTATTCATGTCAGTTTGCCTTTGCATACATTATACTTTTGCCCGGTGCTAATGCAGTTTGCCCGCGCTATTTGGCCTTTTGAATATGGTAGACCCGCGCTAATCCCGCGCTAAACCTGTGCAAATGGTTTTTGCCCAGCGCAAAGTTTTGAATATCTGGCCCCTTGTCTCTCTCCACAGAATTACAAGGCTTCCAGGAGTCGTCAGAGGTCACCGGAGGTTGTGAGGGACTGCTGAAGCTGCCCTCCCCTGCCCCCGTATTCCCAAAGCACAATTACAGGTAGACGCATTGCTCGGCTGCCCCTGAGGAGACTCACTGTACTAGTCCCTGCTGACACAGAGTGTCGGCTCCCCACTGCCCCCACCACCACCCTTGGTGGGATCTCTACTATATAGGTAGCTAAGTCCAGCCTAATCACGCGTTTTGACCAATCAGCCAACTTTCCCACCCGCAGGTTATACTTTCCCACCACCAGAGGTCCTTCCCTCTCCTATAAACTCTCCTGCTGTGCTTCAAATTACTACTCCACCTCTCTTGCTCTCTTTTTCGGAAAGGCTATCCTCAACTCTCCAGCCTATCATGCTCCTGCCCACTTTCCTCACTATCTCTCTACTACTCTCTCTACCTTCCCAAACGATGTGGAACATCATGCATGTAGTACTGCTGCCATGCTCTACCCTCTCCTGCCTACCCCTGAGCAGGGAGCTGCCTCAATGGCATGCAGTTACCCCTCTATCTGCACCCTCCCCCACCCCGAAGTATATTACCTTAAACATCCCTACCATCTTCCTCTATAACAGTATGCACCTGTCTGGGCATTGGACTCACTGCAGCCCTGCTCCCTCCTGCATACCCCCAGCTGCACTCCCACCACAGTACCCGTCCACCCTGCCCCACTTGCTCCTCCTCCTGGCCACCCCCCAAACCCAGATACTTCCAATGCCCATCTTCCATCCAACCAAAGGGTATATGCTGTGCAAGTGTCATCAACTACACACACAGACTAGAAACAACTGCCTCAGGTCCCTTATCCTACTACTACTTCTCACAGGAAATGTACACCCCAACCCTGGTCCACAGTCTGCCTCCCAGCCCATCCCCTTCCCTACCAGTAAGTTGCACATCACCTCACTTAACATTTGTAGCCTTCAAAAAAAATGGAGCCCCTTTCGGGTTGGGTACTACAACACCGCCCTGACATCATTGGACTGGGCAAAACCTGGCTCTCTCCCTCCCTCTGTTCCAGACTCTGCTGTTAACCTCCCCGGTTGCCTCCTCTATCGCTCTTATAGAGTGGGTAAATGAGGTGGTGGCTGCACCCTTTACCTTAAGGATTCGCTGTCAGGCCAACTGCTCCCTACGCCACAGCTAGCATCGAGGGCACAAGCTCTTACACTAAAATTAACTCTAGGCAGGTCAACATCCCCTCTCCTACTCACCTCTGTCTACATTCCTCCCAAGGAACACAAACTTGCCTTCCATGACCTTCTGAACTATCTCTCCACCCTGCCGCCTCCTTATGAAAAAATAGTCATGGGTGACTTCAACATAAATTGGTTAGCTAAGACAGCAGCCCCATATATTGATGATGCCACAGCGCTTAACCTCACCCAGGTTGTCACCTTCCCCACCCGAGTAAATGACCATACAAGCACATCCTTCCTCCTGGATCTGGTCTTCACAAACCACCCACACAGAATCACAAACACCCAAGTGCTCCCTAACGCTCTGAGTGATCACTCTCCTGTGCTCTGCACCTGGTCCGGCTGTGCCCCCAAACGCCCCCCAAACTTACCGTACAATGCAAGCTTGGTCCTGGCAAACTCTCCCAACTCAAGGATCACCTTAGAAAGTGGGACTGGACCCCCTCGTAAGCACCCCAGACCCAGATCATGCGCTTGATCTCTTTATCTCCACCTTCAATAGAATATGCGATAAATTCGGACCCCTTACCAAGAAGATGACCAGAGGTAACCAGGTCCCCTGGTTCTCTGATCATCTCCTGGGCCTATTGTGACAGCGTGATTCCCTTTGGCATATTGCCAATGAAACCAGACTACCAGCTGACAGGCAACGATATAAGGAGCTTCGCAACAAATGCACATGGGCCCTCCACACTGTCAAAGCGGACTACTACAAAGCGTCCTTAACATCCACCTGGGGAGATGGGCGAACATTTTGGAATAATATTAAGGAACTTTGTGGTAAAGCCTCAAACCAACCCTGGACCAATTAGAAATAGACAGCAGCATCTCCACGGACCCCCTTAGCATAGCCTCAGCTCTAAACACCACCTTCACAAATCTCAACCAGGTCCTCCCACCAAATTTCTATGACCCCCACAGGCCCGGGGCCACTCCCCCCCTCCCCTTGCTCCTCCCTTTCACCTATGAGTACTCGCGCCAGTGGCTGCCAAGCCCTACCTAGCCAAAGCTCTCAGCCATTCACTTAACTACAGCGATTCCCTAGACCTGAGACTTCTTCGCCTCACTCTCACTGAAGTCCTTTACCCTCTCACTCATATTCTAAATCGCTCCCTTTCTCAAGGGAAATTTCCCTCCCAATGGAAAATGGCCTCCACTACCCCCATCTATAAGAGTGGGGACCGCACATTCACCAATAACTACCGCCCTATATCCATTCTGCCACCCCTATCTAAAGCTTTAGAATGTATTGTCACTGACCAAATCACTGAACACCTCACAAAATACAATCTTCTCTGCAACCAACGACATGGCTTCCATAAAGGGCATAGCACCACCACCGCCCTCCTCGCCCTCACCTCACATACTCATTCTGCCATAGATCATGGCCACCTCACAGGAGCTATTTTTGTAGATCTCACTAAAGCTTTTGATACTGTCAACCCCGCCCTTCTGCTAAACACACTCTCCTCCGCTGGCTTCTCCAATGATACCTTAGCCTGGGCCACCAGCTATCTGATAGATAGAACACAACAGGTCAAGGTAGGCACGGTCCTGTCTCCTCCCTTCCCCTCCCTGTCCACTCTGGTGTCCCACAGGGCTCAATTCTTGGCACACTACTTTTCAGCCTATACCTAAACTCCCTCCCACCGGCCGTCTCCGAAAATCTGCTCCTCTATGCAGATGACGCCGTACTTTATGCCTCTGATCCTGACCCACTTAAACTACACCAAACACTCCAACATAGTTTCAATGAAGCTGAACGCTGGCTCATCACCCAGTGACTAATAATCAACTACAAGAAAACAAAACTCATGATTTTCTCACACCCACGGAACCCCCGAAAGAGCCTCCGTCCCCCACTTCTTACTATCAATAACACCCCTATTGAACAAGTTAGCAACTTTAAATACCATGGGGTCACTCTAGACCCAGCCCTCAACTATAAGCAACACATTCTCCACCTTACCTCTGCCCTAAACTTGAGATTAGGAGTTCTTTATCACCATAAACATTGCCTCACTCCTGAGGCACTATGGCTCACAGTCAATTCCTCTGTCCTCTCCATCCTAGATTACAGTATTACCATTTACAGTGCAGCACCACCTTCCACTCTAAACAGACTCCGCCGCGTGCTAAACAAAGCCTGCCATCTCATCCTCGGATGTGACTGACTTACACACACCTGTTCACTCTACAACTCTACCAAGTGGCTAAACCTAGACAGCAGAATCAGATATCATACCCGCCTAATAACAAAGAAGCTACTCTTAGGTCTCACCCCTCCCACTCTCTCCGCTATTATTCACCCAGCATCCCCAAACAGATCCACTCGGAACTTGAACAAGCCGCTACTATGGGTACCCTGCCCACATACCTCCCAATTTCAAAGATCTTTCAGCTACCAAGCTCCTTGTTGGACAAACTCTCTCCCTAACCTAATAGCCAATGAAACAAGGCTAGGTCCCTTTAAATCTAGACTAAGAGAGCACCTTCAGGACTCTAACGTATGTGATTGCCCCTGACACCTACCTGTAACATTTGTACTACTCTGCACCTTACTGTTTCAAGCCCAGCTCAAAATCCCCCTATAGCACTATCTGACTATCAGCCTGTTACAGTATTTTTGCAATTACGTGGCTGTGCTAAACTAGTATCAACTACTAGACTGTCTAATGTCTCCTACTGATAAATCCTTGACTGTCATGTGCTGTAATGTAATGTATTGTTTCCTACAGATCTTCCGGATTGTGATGTATTGTAATATATTGTACTGTATCTTAGAATGTACTGTCCTTAACCGTCACCTCTGTTAACAAATGTTACTCTGTACCTAAATGTATGATGTGGAACCTTTGTAAATGAGCCTTCAGCTCAAAGGTTTTCTGAATTTTCACAATAAACAATAAACAATGTGCGAATCACACAAAGTGTGACCTGTGTGAGGAAACTGGCCATACCTTTTCAGAATGCTCCGGGCAGCCAAAAATAAAGCCTCCTGTATGAGCCCAGAGCTTCTAATCCAAAAGGCTCAAGATTCTGTTATAGCCCAAAACCCTACCCCTTCAGAACCTGAACTCACAATCCCACGTCCTTCTTTCCAATCCCAAGTAAGAGGCCCTTGCCAATCCAATACAACAGACTCCTTCCCTGCAGCAAGAGCCTATGGCCACCCCAACCCCATTACCTTAGTACCTGTTTGTTATACTGACCCACATGAGGAGACTGAAAATCTACCCCCCTCTACACCCCTCCCCTCCCTACCAGTGAGAAGATCCTATTGGAACATCAAAACTATTGTTATCCCCCCCCCCCACCAAATCTCGAAACAGAAACTCCTTCGCTGTTTTAGCCACACAGTGGGGGGACTCAGAAATGGACATAGGAGCCTCTGACGTCGAATCCATTGCATCAGACCACATCACCCCCAATCCAAATCTGGTAGGTTACAAAGGGAAAAGAAAAAGAGAAGGAAGAAAGATCAATAGAACAGAAACTTTAAAATCTGACCTTCTTAAAGATAGGATCTTTAAAAGTTCACTGTATATTAAATGCTGATAAACACCATGTTGTTTTTAATTCTGTACATGAAGCTGCTTTTGATTTTTTTTTTCTTGCAGGAGATGTGGATGTTTGCAAGGGATCAAGCTAGATTTTTCCAGAGGGAATGGCTATGGGGACCTTCATACTGGTCTTTTGGCCCAGACAGTGCAGATAGGGTTGGCCTTTTATTTGGCTCCTTTAATTTTACCCTAACTAAACTACTTGATTTGATCTCAGGAAGGGCATAAATAGTGGATGGTTTGTGGAAGGGTTTAGACTGTAGATTAATAAATGTTTACAACCCACAAACAAAAGCAGATAGAGTGACCTTACTAGCTACCCTACAACCTTTTTTAATAACCACTTATAAAATCTTCCTATGTGGAGATTTTAATTGTGATATCAAACGTAAAACAAAGGTTTTGAAAGAAAAAGGGAACAAAATTTATTGCAATTCCAATGCATTTTGGAAACGGGTAGATTTGGCAAATTTGCATGGTTGCAGTAAAACTCAGAGATCAGGACCCAAGTTTACCTATAAAAGAAACCAATACACTTCCACCACTGACCATATATTTATCTCTAAAAATTTACCAAAATGCTCCTTTCAAATTAAACCGATAGAATTCTCAGACCATCTACTTTTGTAATGCATTTTCCATGAAGCTACGAGTAACCCATGAAAAAGACACAGATGGAAACTAAACTCCTCCATCTTGGCTGACCTTCAGGTCAAGGCCAAAATCCAGGAGTTAATAGAAGCTAGGATTTCTGTAAAGTTTTTATACACTAATTGGGGAGAGTGGTGGGCTGATTCTAAAGCGGATTTTAAATCCTGGTTTTTAAAGCATGGGAAAAACAAAGAGAATACAAAATTCCTCAAATACTTACAACTTAGGCAACAGCTACAAAATCTGTACTTCCTTTCCAGTACCTCTAGACAAAATTACTCAGCTCAAATTAACAAACTAAAAGAAGATATGAAACTGTACCAGTACGATAGAGCACATACAATAAAAGCATTACTACGAAATGGGACCCAAAAATCCCCCCATGAAGACCTCTTTGAGGCCTGTAAATAGTTTAAAGATTCTGGCCGAGATATTCAAAAGGGTTGCGCATGGCGCAACAGTATTGCACCATGCACAACCCACTGATGTGCCCGAGCGTGATATTCAAGGGGAAAAGTGCACCGCTGGAAATCGATGCGCCCGGAGTGCATCAATTGTATGCAGGCACAGGTAGGAGGGCATGCCCATGTATAACCTGCACAGTCCGGATATTCAGCTCGGATGTAGAGTCATGCATGCGCAACCCCTACCTGTGCCTGCACAAAGTTACGACAAAAAAAAAAAAGGAACAAGTGATGGCCACCCACAGGTGAGCTGCCGCATTGCAGGGAGCAACACAGCAGCTGCCACCTGTGGGTGGCCACTCGAGTTCCCGCCGCACCTGGCGGTGCCCCCCATGCCCCATCACGGGCATCCATGTAGTGAAATTCCCCCAAGTCCAATATCCCTGGTGGTCCAGTGGACCACACCGAGCCCGATCGCGGGCACCAGTAATAGAACCCCCCCAAGTCCAATATCCCTGGTGGTCCAGTGGACCAAATGCTGCCTGATCATGGGCATCTGTACCTCATCAAATACCCCTAAGACCCTGGTGGTCTGGGCTATCCCCACCCCATCCACCCACTGAGCCCCACTGCCTCCACTCCTCTCGTCAGCCGGCAGGCGGCAGCACCATCCACTTGCGCCTCACACTGGCTGACCGACAGCTTGGTAGGCTGTGATGTCACTGATTCACAACGGAGCTATCGGACATGCAGCTCATACTTGTACTACAGTCCAATATATGTGAATGAATTCATTCACATATCTGGACCGAGTAGTATGTATGGGTTGCACACCCATTGGCTCACGCTGGTGAACTATCGAGCGCAGCCCTACTGAGCTGTCAGTCAGTGGGTCAGGGCGGTAGGCGGTGGGTGTTGCCACCCACCGGCTGATGGGGTGGAGCGGGTGGTGGGCCCAGTGGGTGGGTGGGTGGGGGTACACTAGACCACCAGGGTCTTAGGGGTATTTGACGAGGTACAGATGCCCGCGATCAAGCAGCAATCGGTCCACTGGTTCACCAGGGATATTAGACTTGGGGGGTTCTATTACTGATGCCTGCGATTGGGCTCAGTGTGGTCCACTGGACCACCAGGGATATAGGAGGGTTTTTTTTTTACATGAATGCCCACGATCGAGCTGCAGGGGGCGTCGGTCCCTGACAGCTGCTGCCTGGCAGGGCGCCAGGCGCAAGTCCTCGGGGATCGGTGCACTTGCATGCTAATGGCATGCAAATGGGGCCATGATGAGATGCAAATGGCCCCCTGTGCGCCTTGCATAAATTATGACCCCATTTGCATGTCCCCTTTTGAATATCACAGGTGCTGTGCATGGCGCAATGGCACTTGCGCTAGCGCATCTCCATGCTCCACTCTGGCCACTTGCACTGGTGCAGTGCCACTGCGCCATGCACAGTGGGGGTGGCCAGGGTGCGATATTCAAAGCTGCTGCACCATAGCACAGCTCCGTTGAATATCGCCCAGGCCACTCCCCTGCGCAATGAAGTTGAGCTGCACCCAGGCTTGCGCCACAGCCTGGCGCAGTTTAAATATCTGGGCCTTTATGTCTATGACAGCCTTAAAGGACACAGATGGAATCATTACAGGCTCCACAGCAGGACTTCACAAAATTATCAAAGAATGTATACATTTCCATACTCCCTCAGATCCTCCCTCTGAGGCAGCAATAAAACATTTTTTACAAAATATCAATATTCATAACAACCCAAATATGGCTAAACAAATGACTTAGCCTATCACCGCTCTTGAAATAGAACAGGCAATTAAAACTCTAAAAAATGGAACATCCCCTGGTTCGGACAGGCTTCCTAATGAATTTTATAAAACGTTCTCAAAAGAATTATCTGTACGTTTAGAATCTGTGTTTCACTATTTCTTGGCTTTACACAGTATGCCGGCATGGTTTACTGAAGGACTATTAATCTTCTTATTTAAAGCAGGTGACAGGGATTCCTTAAATAATTGGAGGCATATCACTATTTTAAATTCAGATTATAAAATACTGGTTCATATCCTAAATAACAGATTAAGAAACTATGCCGGTACAGTGCTGTTCCCCCCTTCAATTCTGTGGGTTACCCAACAAGAAAATACAACATGCACTAATGATAATTAGAGACATAATTGATCATACATCCCTACAGGGTAAGGGAGGGTACATAATTTCAGTTGACCAGTACAAAGCCTTCAATAGGGTTTACCACCCCATTTTATTCCTCACGTTGAAAACATACGGGGTACCCCAGGAGGTTATCAGATGGGTGCAACTATTATACACCTCGGCAGTGGTCCATCCAATAATTAATCACCACGTCACTGAGGGGTTTCAACTTAAGACAGGGGTTAGACAAGGCTGCCTACTCAGTCCTCTCATATATTTTTATATTAGACCCTTTCCTTAGGAATTTAACAGACCACCCACTATGGGAGGGAATTTCGCGGACCTGGATGGATATGATTATGTATTTGCAGGCATACGTGGATGATATCTGCCTTTTTTTTCCCTAATTATCTTCAACTAGGGAAAATGATAGAATATATGAAAAAATATGCTTATGTGTCAAATTCTAGACTAAGCACACAAAAAAATAAAGGTCTGTTTATAGGCTCAGGCCACCATAATCCAATAAAACTAGAAGGGATAAACATCTCCTCGGAGCCTCTAAAGATATTGGGCATAGCCTTCGGGTCCCAAAACACACCACTGGAAAAGTGGGAAACCACTCTACAGAATGTAAATAGCAAAGTCCAAAGGTGGAAGCAGTGGAAAATCTTAAAACTTAAAAGGAAACAAATAATCAAGCAGTTCATCATTCCCACAATATTATACACGGCCATGACCACCCCCGCCACCGTTAAATTAGAAACCAAATTATACAGTCTCTTCTTTCAGATAATCTGGGGCAGTAGGCTCAACCCGATAAAAAGACAGTATACCTATTTAGGGAAAAAAAAGGGGGATTGGGTATGATAGACCCAGTGGTATTTTTCCACATTTTGTTTTTTTCTCAAACTATTAAATGTGGCCTAAACCCTTAAAACTCTTTACAGTATAGATGGACAGAATTAAATCTTACCAGATTTCTCTCAGCATGGACAATTTTCCCACCAAGGATATCTATATATTTACATATACCCAAGTACTTTAGACCCGCAGCCCAGAAACTATATAAATGGGGACTATCTAAGCAGCAAATAGCACAAGGAACGGGGCTCCAGTTATACCAGACAGTAATGACTTCTATTTATCCAGAGGTGCCTAGTTTTAAAAACTGCCCTAACACTCAAATCACAAGTGTACTTAAACAATTAAACAATAAAAGGATCCCCGCTCAGATGTGGGAACTCTTGTGGCTGTCTTTATATGGAAGGCTAAACGTAAGGGGGAACTCTAAACATAAGGCCAAAGAGGAAAGAAATTGCCCATATCTCTCTTGCATAAATCAAGAGGAAACAATTGGAACACTTTCTTTTTCACTGTTCCTATGCAAAATCCCTCTGGGAATTTCTAGCAGATAAGTGGAATATGGGGTGGTTGAAAAGCCTTTCATATGACAACCTAATACTGGGTCAGGTTTCAACGCTGTTGAATGCAGTATCATCAGGAAACGCTGATTGTTTTTAGTTGCTGCTAAAAATACTATCTATTGCACATTAGGTGCCAGTGGGTTCTGTACCAGAGGATGATGCCATAAGAGACTGTTAGTATTTTAATACAGCAAGCAATGGGGAAAGTGTATATTTCCAATAATGAGGTTCATACATCACAGAAAGTTTATAAATGGTAGAAAGGATTTTCAATGTTCGTTAAATGTAAGTAATAATTAAAAGAAGGTACAAAAAATAGGTAATGTTTGATACTCAGGAGAGGTTAAGGTTACATTTGAGTCATATTAACAGAATAGGAAGAGTAAAAAGAGATAGTACAAAAAGGTAATTATGATTTTCTTCCATAAATTTATATGTGAAGGCATGTTTATACTTTAATTTGAAGATGTATGAAGATGATACTTATTTTTGATTTCTTTGTATCTTATGATTTCTTTACTGTTTGTATATGTTAACGCTACTTGAATTTATTCTTTGTTTTGATGTTATAGCAAATAAAAAATTCCCCTACTCTTGCAAAATGTGAGTAGAGAAAGGCGAGGAATGGCAAAAAGTGAGAAAATCCAGAATGCACAAGATGGGAAGCAGGCAGCTGCCTCCTCAATGGCTGATGTTTGTTCACTTCTACAACAGTCCTGGAAGGTTATCAGAAACTAAAATAAAGAGGGCACCACCAGTACAGAATAAATTAGAGACATGGCCACATAAATTGCAGGAATGACTACCAAAACTGCTATTAACTTCCACACTTTCATTCATTTTGATTGTGTCTTGCTGTCCATCAATCCTGGGCTTGCTGTAACAGGAGGAACTGTGATTGGTGACTCGAGGTCATAAATGAAGAGAGGGAAGTCCCTGCAGACAAGCACACCTTGTATTTTTGACTAAAAGACGTGGATCAGTAACTGATGTGGCCTGGCAATGTCTTAAACTCACTGGCAATGATCAACGGAAATTCTCTGCTGGCACAGAAGTACAGTTTAAAAGGGGGAGGGCAGAAAACAACAACAGCAGCTGTGGTGGCAAGTAAACTGAAGATGGGATGGCCCCAGGGGACAACCAAAGTGGTCCTGACCTACTGCAAACAAACCTATCTGTGCAGGGAAGGGAAGGGCAGGCTGTGGGAGAATGATGGCTGTTCAAGCAGGCTCGAGGTGAGTGCCACAAAAGACTAGTTCACAGGGCTGGAACAGCTGGCCCCCCCATACCCAGAAGGCTGTTACCACAGACATGTGTAAAGTACATGCCAACAGTACACTATTAATTAATGAATTTATTTGAAGTTTTGGTATACGGGAGAGGCCCAGTCAGCCGAGGCTCATTTCCAGGTGCAACCCAGGGGAAGGGGGAAGAAGGGGAACAAAGTATTAGAAATAAATAACAGCATAAATATGTCTAATACAAATAACAGGGCAAAAATTAATAAGCAACAGGGAGTGATAACAATATGTGGTTGCAGTGCAAGACAAAAGAGTGATATCCAGGAGCTATGACATAGTGCATAGTGAACATAGGGATAAGTAACCAATGAGAAATAGGAATATAGTTGGGTCAGATATCCTGTTGTGAAGCTTAGAGATAACTAACAATAACATGGGGAAACTAGATAGGGGTGACTGGGATGGGGAGGGGGGAATGTTCAGGGGTAGAGAGGGAGGAGGTAGGGGTAGGCAGCAGGAGTCAGGGGGTGTGGGTGAGAAGAGAGGGGTGGAGGGGGAGAGAGGGCATGACGCAGCAGTCAGGATGGAGGGGTACAGGAGCAAAAAGTGGGAAGGAATTGGGAAACAGCATGTTTGATAGTGAGTGGTGAGGGGGAGAGAGAGAGGGACAGAGAGAGAGAGAGAGAGACTATTAAGAACAGTCACATATGCTTTGATATTGCAGCTAAAGGTCCATAGATGCAGAAGAGAGTTTGTGCAATGAACGCCTAAGCAGGGACTGTTGTAACTTGTTTAAATGTCTTTTCATCTTGGTATCTGAGTACCAGAGTGACAGCACTGGACTCTGGACAACATAATCACTTGACAGTACAAAAACTGTTCCCAGGAGTGTGAGTACATCCTATAAGGAAGCTGGATAGGACTAATAACAAAACTATACTGAGAAACTTAAATAATGGATAACAGTGGTATACTACTGTCTGCTCTTAAAAGGCTACATTTTGAAAATCCTGCCCTTGCTTTATTTATTTGCATATTCAGATACAACCTTTGACTTAGAACTGTTTTACAAAGGTTCCACATCATGGACATAAGACATTAATACAGACAAGTTTACATGTACCAGATAATGCAATACAGAATGTGAAAATCACAGTGGGTACACTATAATCTTCAAGAGGGATGACACTGTGACAAAAAATGCAGAAAATACAAACACAAATGTGAGCGTCCCAGGCGCATAATATTAAAGAGCAGCCCTGGAGGAGCCTTGTCAGATATTGCTCTCAAAGAGATGGGAAAACATATATTAGTTACCGGGGGGTGGGGAGAATGGGAGAGAGAGAGAGAGGAATGGAGGGGGAGAGCGAGAGGGAACTGTTAATGAGAATCGGAACGAGGTAGATAGGAGATCGGTTGAGTTGAAAAGTGAAGGAAAAGCGAGGAGAGGGCTAGGAGGAAGGTGGGTCAGGGGTTCATAGGGTCATAGGTAATTACGAGCTTGGTAGGCAGTTTAGACTTTAATAAGCTCACCACCAATTTCAATGGTAGAAATGGAATTTTTTATTATTCATGTAAATATCTAATCTACTTTTGAAAATATCAGTTGTTTTGCTCTTGACGATGTTTTTAGGTAGGTTATTCCATGTTGTTATGACCCTTTGTGTGAACCATTGATTTCTCTTGTTTGATTTGTTTAAAGTTCCCTTTAATGTCTTGTCATGTGATCTAGTATTAGTGTTTGATGTGTTTCTTAATAAACCAATGGTTTCAAATGTTGACTCCTCATTTATTGCTTTATATGTTGCACATAAATTGCCCATCATTCTTCTGTACTGCACCAAGTAGAGGGCCAATTTTTTTTAGCCTGGTGTTACAGTCAAAGCTCTGTACAGTTTTAATTGTTTTAGTGGCTTTACGTTGAATATTTTCTATTAATTTTTTGCATCTAGCAAATTGTGCTGAACATATTGCTGAACAATATTCCAAGTGTGGTCTGAAGAGACTTGAGAAAAGAGGGACTATGAGGGAGGCGTGGCCTGACCAGGCAGAAGATGGCAGCATAGTTCAGAATCTCTGCAGGAATGACTGCAATCTAACCTCATCCAGCCTTCACCATACCTTTCTTTGGTACCAACTCCTGTGACCGTCCTGTAATCTTACTGCCTGACACAGTTTGTAAGTCATTTTTGATCCATCATCTACTTATATTCAATTATTCTACACTGTTCTGCAGTATACTAAGCCTCATCCTTCAGTATTATGGCAGATCTCCAAGTACAGCAAAGCTCACTTGCTAGAGTGGAAGTAATGTTTTCTAAACTGATGGCTGAGATTAATGATCTAAAAACCTCCACCCAACAGAATGCGACCACTCTTGAAACTTTTCACCAGAAAATTGCATTTAATGAGAAAGCAACGGCCTGTAACACCACTGCTTTTCATGACCTCCAGGCTACTGTCCGCAATCAAGATCGAACTATTAAATCCCTACAAGCCAAAATTGAAGAGATTGAAAATCATAATCGTCGCAACAATTTACAATTTTTTGGGTTCCCTGAAGGTGTAGAATTAGGAGACACTACTGCGCTTTTATTACATGTACTACCTGCAATGCTTATACTGCCTCCTGACCTAACGTTAATCATTGAGTGGTCTCACTGCACTCTGGGTCCCAGGCCAACATCAGACCAGCGAACAAAGCCTATCATTGCTCGCTTCTTGAACTATTCCCACACAGAATTAATACTGAAATGAGCCAGAGAAATGGGGAAACTTCAGTGGCAAGAGTTTAATATTTCCATCTACAGAGACTTTTCAAAAGATTTAACCATCAGAAGGAAGGTCTACAATCCACTTAAACAAATCTTCCACCAAAGAAGCATTAAATGTGCTCTACATTACCCCGCAACACTATGCCTTTTCTCAGGCTCTTCCTTCAAGGATTTTGAAACCCCTGACTCCTTAACCAACTATCTGGAGGTCTCTCTCTGCAATCTTACCCTGGGAGGTTTAGCATCAATTGGCAACCCGAACACAGGTTTGGTATCTGCACGGAGGATGGACGACAAGGTACAGGAACCTGGGGAAAGTGTTGCAGAACTCGCAGCCCCAAGCAGCAACGTGGCAACTGTTTTGACCCCAAGGCAATCAACATGGCTGCAAGAGAAGCTCCTGTCGGGGCATTATTCTTCAAGACTTTCATGCTGTTCTAGCAAGGTTTTGCCCCAAACACCCCAAGCTGCAGCCTCTCACCTTCAAATCAACCCCTCTATTCCCTTGAGCAATAAGTTTGCTTTCTTGGAGGATGACATGCACTCCTCGCAGGAGGATCTTTCCCAGCAAATTTCAGACGAACATCCCTCTAATTTGGGCCCTGTGCCTCAGGGATGTATTTCTGCTGATACTTCATGGGCAGAAGTTGTTGCAAGTTCCCCACTCAAATCTTTAGAGCTGCCCAAAAAGAAACGTAGGGCAAAGGCCAAAAGCAAGAACATCAATAGTCACAATCCTGCTAATAATTCTATGGTGTCATGAGCTTATATGGTCAGTAATATGATCACAGTTGCTATATCTTGGTAGGTTTTGCTACCAGGATACCTAAAGGGAGTGCCAGTACACTTTTTCTGCCTAGTCGCCCGCTCTACAGTCTATGCTACCTGGTTGCTTTCACTCCCAGCGGATGCAGAAAGCAAAGGCTGTACATCGCGGTGCGATCAATTTACTTTTTTGTTGCAGTGTTTAAACGAGCAGCTTAAAGGTCTTCAGGGGAACTTTGGTATATCAGTAATGCTTTTCTAACCCATTATTTTAGTGTTAAATCTTATACATTACCTCACTAAACAGGCTCTCTGTATCTAGCCTTTTACTCTCCAATTTAGCAGTGTATCAGGTTTATAGTCTTTTGGCTGTTCAGTTGTATATCTTCAATCGGTATGCATCCTGATTATTGCCTTTTCTTTTTTCATATGTGAATTATTATATATTACAAGGCAACTTACCCCCTCCCTCTCCTGATGACAGGTTCTTAAGTATTATTGGCAACTACATTTAATCTATCTCCTTCCCTACACTCCATTATTCTTACTACCTCCTGTTTACAATATGGAACTATCATTAGCACTCAAAGAGGTGGGCTATGTTTGGTGTACTGTTGCAAAGGATTGTCAATCTACATCTTCCTTATGCTCCTTATTTTACTCAAAGCCTACAGATGTTATAGAAATCCACTGCTGTGTGGTCCCTCCTGTTTTGGGGCTCACTGGGCCTAGTCTTCTAGACCTAGTCACCCCATATAACACCTATTTAGGCAATTTTCGAGTAATCGAAGCTGATCTTTACTATGACTATCTCTTCTGTCTACAGTTATCACTGAAGCCCATACCTCTCCATATACTCCCGATTTGCGAAGGCGTAATGGGGTTAAATTGACCTCCCCTTTCTTCTTTCCCCCTCAATATTGTATTTATTATGTACTTATTCTGTTGCACTGCAAAGTATACTCAGAGTCATTCTAATGTGGTAATGATCTACTTTTCCTTTTATATTTGTTCATTTGCATTCCACCTGGCTCCCTGAATTCCTTGTTCTATGTCTGGGCTGTACTGGCATCTCGTATATGGTTCTTTAATTTACTGATATTTTGAGTTGGTATATCTTGTACTATTACTACTAATGTTCATAAATAAGTTCTGGTGTTTAGCTTTATCCTTATACCTTGTCCTGTTAGCTTAGAATTAAGATGAGGTTATTACAGTCCCCTGCCTTTCTTGGTATTATTCCCTTTAGTTTAGCATATCAGGAATACTTACTTTATTATATTACTGGGATCAGACTTAGGTTTGGGCCAATATTTATAACCGATCCTCCCTAGTCTCCTCCCTACATCGACGCCCCAGAGTGTGGTGAGAGTTTCTTAGCCAGTTGGCTGACTCATATCTCCTCACACCCAAAAAACGTTTTCTTTGTTATTTAGCTTACTAGTATTGTTGTTGTTGTTGTTAATGACTTTTCTCCTTCCCCATCTCTATTCTAACTTTAATAAGATATCTGTGCTACTCATGTATCATGCATCTCACTTTTTTTGGCTTGGATGTTCCTGCCACTCTCTGCATATACATAAGCTGTCTATGTTGTATTCTAATCATCCTCTGCCTCATTTATTTGTCCCTTCACACTCCAGCGATTGTTCCCTTTCTTTAACACTAACAATATGAGTGACATACTTTTATATACATGGAATGTGAAGGGACTTAATTCTCCTTGTATGCGGAAGCAAATTCTTTCACATCTCAAAAAACATAAAACACAAATTGCTTTCCTTCAAGAAATAAAATTATTAGCAGAGGATGTTCATAGACTTAAAAAATATTGGGTCGTCAGATATACGAATCATCCTATAACTCAAAAAAAAGAGAATTTGCTATTCTTATTCATAAGAGTCTCAAATGGTCCCTTGTCAGCTCTGTTTCCGATACTGACGGCAGATGGGTGATGGTCAAACTGAATACCAGCTCTGGTCCTCTTCTGCTTGTTAATGTCTATTCACCCAACTCTGATTCCCCGGAGTTTTTTCAGAATTTAGCTCAACAGATTCTGTCCTTTAACACTGATAATACACCAGTTATTCTTGGAGGGGATCTTAACTTAGCTTTATAAGCCAGCATTGACAAAAGTAGCCCCACTACAGAGGCCCACCCTAGAAGTATTAAAGCCCTCTCATTACTAATGAAAGATGTTGGATTAGCTGATGTATGGCGCCTCCTTCACCCCAGTGATCGAGAATTTACTTTTTACTCCTCTCTACATAAGAGATACAGTAGAATTGACTACTGGTTAGCCTCTCCTGTTATAATGGAAAAAACTATTGATTCATTCTCAAACAATACCTGCTTCTACAAGCGTGGCTACCCATCTACGAAGCAACAGATGTTAACTTGGCTCTTGATCACTTCATCTCAATTTTCAACAAAGCCTGCAACCTCTTTGCCCCTGTTAAAAGGTGCAAAACAAAATCTCTCTCTAGCCCATGGCTCACCACGGCTCTTCTCTCACAGCTGAAACAAAGGGACCACCTCTGGGCAATTGCCAGGGCCACTGGCAAACAACTGGACATCCAAAATTACAAACAAGCACAAAATGCCTACACAAAAGCCATCCGGCTCATGAAATCCACCTATTACAAAGACACTCTCACCAATACATGGGGAAATGGTCGTGCTTTCTGGCACAATATCAAGGATGTCACAGGGAAGCAGCCAAAAACCTCTCTGGCCATGTTAATGGTTGATGGATCCTCAACCCTTGACCCCAAGGTGATCGCAAACATCTTTAACACGGCTTTTTCAGACCTTAGTGCTGTCCTACCCCATGACTTTTTCGAAAACAGGGCTTACTCCCCAAATACCTCAGCCCCACAGTCTAACCATCCCCTCTTCTACTTCAGGGAGGTAAGGCTGAATGAAGCTTGCCGCTATATTACAGCAGCTATTTCTAAATCTAGATCTAGTAGAGACACCCTGGACCTTAAGCTTCTGTTGCTCACCCTCGATGAGGTAATTCATCTATTAACAAAAATCCTAAATCTCTCTCTCAGCTGTGGAAAATTCCCAGACTTATGGAAAACAGCCACTGTGACACCTGTCCATAAAAGTTGGGATAAGACGAATCACTCAAATTATCGCCCTATCTCCACACTGCCACCACTGTCTAAGGCACTCGAGCGCATCGTGGCTGATCAACTTACCGACCACTTGGATAAATACAATATACCTTGTCCACAACAACACAGTTTCCAGAAAGGTCACAGCACCACCACAGCCCTTCCTGAGTTCACTGGAGCTTTGCACAAATCCCTTGACAACGGCCTTCTCACAGGGGCTGTTTTCGTCAACCTCTCCAAGGCCTTCAATACAGTACACCATGGACTACTAGTTGACCAACTACTGAATGCCAGGCTATCACCTGACTCTTCTCTCTGGTTTTAAAGCTACTTAGAAAACCAGTCACAGAGAATAAAAATTGCTGATGCTCTTTCTGACACCCTGCCTGTTCGCTTGGGTGTCCAACATGGATCCATACTGGGCCCCCTCCTTTTTAGCCTTTTCTTAAACTCCCTCCCTCCCTTACCACTGCTCTGAGCAGATCACACTATATGCAATGATGCTGTTGTATTCTCCACTCACAAAGATCTTGTAACTCTTCAACACAACCTTCAGCTTGGTTTCAGTTCTGTAGAGACATGGTTTCTTACTCATAAACTGGTCCTCAATTACAAGAAAACCAAATCTATGCTCTTCTGCAGCTCTCATAACCCACACAAGCTACACCACTTGGCTGTCTCCACCACCCAGGGGAACACTCTAGATCAGGTGGGGTCCTTCAAATACTTAGGGATGCAGCTTGATTCTAATCTCTCCTATGGACCTCATGTTGATAATGTAGCTAGAGCTGCTAATACACGGCTTGGTCTCCTCTACAAACACAGACAACACCTCACGCCAGAAGCTTTGAAGGTTGCAGTCCTGAGCTCTGTGATCTCTGTAATAGACTATGGTTTCATCATTTATGGCTCAGCCACAACCACAACCCTTAGACGCCTCTCAACTGCCTTAAATAAGGCATGTTGGCTCATCACTGGTGCTCACCGTCTCACCCACACATGTGACCTGTGCACCCAGACCGGCTGGCTCCAACTATCAAACTGCACGAACTTTCTCAACTGCTCCATGGCAAAAAAATCTACCTTGGCCTTGCACCTTCTGGGGTCTCAACTCTGTTAAAACACCGAACCAACAAACTGTGCCTTCAGAGGTCCATGCTGTAGCTACTGAAAGTCCCCCACTGTCACACTTCACAGGGATAACGCCCTTTTGCTTATCGAGCACCACTGTGGTTCAATGGTCTCAACCCCACCATCTCCTCTGCCCCAACAATTGGTATGTTTAAAACTAGGCTCTGGGACTATCTCACTACCAACAGCTCCTGTGACTGCCCAACTTAACCTTGTTTCTCCACTTCCCTGCCTACTCTAGTGGTCTCCACTCCCCTCCCCTCCTCACTGTATTCTACCCTCACATCTTGATATACCTAGTGCTGCACTCTTCACCCTCTCCCCACCCTACCTACATTCCTTCTCCCCTCTTCCCTCTCCCTATGACTCTGGCACTTCTTATCTCTTGTCTGTTTTCTCTGACAAATTCCGCTGGCTGCCTTGCTTACAATGCTACCCTTGAATTGTATCAATCTGTAATCTGTTTGCAATGTCCACATTGTTGTAATGTCTGTCTTGATATTCCCCATAATTTGTATTTCTCTGACGTGGAACCTTTGCAAAAGAGCCTTGGCTCAAAGGTATTTGTAATCCTAGACTTGAAAAATAAATAAATAAAATAAAATCCATTTCTCCCATCATAATCTCGGACCAGTCCCCTGTCAAATTGCAACTTTTGTGGGGCCCATTAGCACCTAAATCTTCTTAATGGCAGCTGGACCCTCTCCTTCTCAAGGATCCCAATTTCTTACCCATGATCAAAGCACAAATTCAGGACTGCCTCTTTCACAATACCCCAACTGAATCTTCTATGTCCTTTGTATGGGAAGCTCTTAAAGCTACGATTCGAGGGAAAATTATCAGTTATGCTGCACATAGGAAAAGAGTAAGGGAACAACAGCTGGCTGACTTGGAAAAAACTCTTAAGGCTAAAGAGAATTTATACTTTTCTTCTAATAAGCACTGTCCGGATTCTCAACTTCTCAGATGAACAGCAGTGTAGATTATGTCCACGTAATAGATAAGTTACTCTTCTATTCTGCTTACCCAAATGCATTGCCTTACACTTATCCATATTAAAAGACATACCCCCCATTTGATGACCCAGTCAGTGACACTAAGTCCTGCTGAATGTATCTTTCCTCTTCCTGTGTGCTACAAGGCCCACCTATTTTTGTGTCGTCTGCATATTTTGTTACCCAGCCATTTAACTTGTTTGTTAAGTCAGAGATGAAAATCTGGAACAACGCAGGTCCCAGCACAGAGCTCTGTGGGACCCCACTTGACACCACCCCAATCTCTGACTGGTATCCATTTATCTGAACCCTCTGCTTCCTATCATTCAGCCACCCATATATCCAGTGCATTAGATACGGATTTGCCTTTAATAATTTTAGTTTGTCTATAATGGCACCGTGTGGTGTCAAATCAAAGGCTCTGCTGAAGTCCAAAAAGATTCTTCAAATTAGAGTTAAAATTAACAAATTAATTTCTCGTAAAACCGAACTGGCCTTATTTAAACTTAAATATAAGTTTTGGGAACACGGCGATAAAATTGGGAAACTCCTCTCTTACCAGCTCAAAGCACAACAAATGGAACGACACATCCTAAGCCTAAAAGATGAACAGGGTACGATTCACTCTGACAACCCCTCTATAAATCGTATCATGAAAGCCTTTTATCAAAAACTATACTCTAACACAAATCCTCCATCTAATTTACAAATTCAACAGTTCCTTAAATCGTTACATCTTCCTCATCTTTCTACTCTTGAAACAATTTCTTTAGATGAACCCTTCTTGCTTCATGAAATCCAGAAAGCTTTGTCTTCCTTGAAATCCGGCAAATCCCTTGGGGATGACGGATTCCCTGTCGATTTCTATAAAATGTTTTCCGACACCTTATGTCCCCTTCTTCTTAATGTTTATCAAGAAGCTTCAAGCTTCCCCCATCTTGCACCGAAGCAATCATAACCCTAATCCCTAAGAAAGAAAAAGACCCTTCTCACCCTGCAAGTTACAAGCCCAACTCTTTATTGGACATGGATGGGAAGATATTTGCTAAACTACTAACTTCTTGACTTGAATCCTTGATTTCCAAGCTAACTCATTGTTCTCAAGCTGGTTTTATTAAACATAGATCTGGTTCTGATCACCTACGTTCCTTATTCAATTTAATTCACAAAGCCAAATCCCTCAAGACACCAGCTGCAGCCATAGCTGTTGACTTCGAGAAGGCCTTTGATTCCTTAAACTGGGACTACCTTTATCAAGTTTTATCTTATTTCGGTCTTTCTCATACCTTTTGCTCCTGGATCAAGCTATTATATAACTTCCCAGTTGCTAAAGTACTTACTAATTTCACCATTTCCTCTTACTTTCATCTAGCAAGGGGAACTAGATAAAGCTGTCCTGCCACCTTCCCTGTTTATTTTAGCCTTGGAACCCCTGACTGCTTGTTTATGTCAATCTTCTGGCATTATGGGCATACCTGTGAGCAATTCAGGATATGTTTCTGTCTCCCACGTGGATGACCTCTTAATCTTACTTGAAAACCTGAATGAGGCTGGGCCCCTGTTGGTTGATTTGCTTGATAATTTTACTGAAATTTCTGGCCTTGCTTTGAATTATGGCAAATCACAAACTATGCCCCTTAACGACCACTGTAAAGCTTTTATGAACATACCTCTTGGATTCCGCTGGTCACCACAGGGTATAACATATCTACCAATCAAAATTACTAGTAACTTAGGGAAGATATGGGACATTAACTTTAGCCCCTTATTTGATAACATCAAAACAATTCTGGACAGATGGAAGCTTCTTAATCTCTCTTTCATGGGGAAAATTGCAGCCATTAAGATGTCCATTTCTCCCAAGATTCTTTACTTCTTTGCTAATATTCCTTTAGTCTTACCATCCTCCTTTTTTGCTAAAATTGGTAAATTAATAGGTAACTTTATCTGGGATGGGAAACCACCAAACTTTAACTGCAAAAAACTTCGATCACATTGGAAAAAAGGGGGATTCGGACTCCCCTGGTTCAAAGGCTACCTCTGGGCTTTCCGAATGGCCCAAACCATTAAATGGTTTTAGAAACCTTCCCCTCACTCACCACTATGGGTTGCAATGCAGTGTGTCCGGGAGGAGTTCCCACTTCCTTCATTTTTAATCCCATTTCCTCTGAACTAAAATCTCACATGACTATATCATCCTCTGTTCTTTATTGGAAACTAACCCACAAATTCCTGAAATCCAATCCAACACCCTGGTTTTATGCCCCCTTATGGGGCAATCCACTGCTCACTCTTGAAGATCACCCAATTTTCTGTCGTACATGGAGGAACAAAGGCATTTTCTTTCTCAGAGATATCTTCAACCAGAATTTGCTCACTCTTAGATCATTCTCAGACTTGCAGGTCACATGGAAACTTCCTAAACAGGACTTCTGGAAGTTTTTACAAATTCGGGCAGCTTATAACTCTCTCTCTCTCTCTAGTTTAGTGTATAGACATACTCTTCTAAACCCACACATCTCGCAATGGACTAATTTATCAGTAAAACTAAATAGCTACTAAATAGCTACATTTACAAAGACATTATTGATAATCTACCTGATCAGTCCATACAGGCCAAAAATAAATGGAGTAATCTTCTTAACTACAATATTTCAGATGCACAATCGAGTAATTGTTGGCGCATTGCACATAATACCTTTAAAGATGCCCATAGTCCTTTAATACAAGCTAAAATCCTACATCTTTGGTATAGAACCCCCTCTGTGCTTCAACAAATGGGCCTATTAAATAATAATAATTGCTGGTGCTGCAATTTGGTAAACGGGGATCTACTTCATATCTTGTAGTCTTGCACTCCCATTAATAAGCTCTGGCATAAAGTCTGTTTACTTGTCTCCAGAGTAACAGGACAAAAACTACCTTTTGACCCCAAGCTATTCCTTCTAGGCATCCTTATCCCAATAGCTCTCTCCTCTCACATGCACAGCTTAGATAGCTAAACATACTTTCTCTTCTGGTCAAACGTCCGATTCTTATGAAATGGAAATCAACTCTGGTGCCTTCTCTTTCAGATGTTCTTCAAAGCCTCTCTCAGTATGCCTCCCTAGACCGATTATCTCATGTTACTCATAACCGACTCACTGTATATGACAGATGTTGGCAGGATTACTTCAAGTACATGAACCTAGTTCTTCTAGACCCTAATTCTTAGGGATATTTAGCCCTCCTTATTTTGTTCTCAGATTAGGTTTTCTCAAAACTTTTGTGCACAGGTTTCTTCTCTTTTTTCCCTTCTTCCCTGTTTTCTCCCTCTCCCTCTCTCCTTCCCTTCTTACATAGAAACATAGAATTTGATGGCAGATAAGGACTGCTTGGCCCACCTAGTCTGCCCATTTTCCTACCTAACAGATAAGCTGCAGATACTAGTTAACCAACAGCTTATTTCCTCCTACCCCACTAGGACTGCCTTATGTCTGTCCATGCATTCTTAGATTCCCCCGCTGTTCTGACTCCACAACCTCCTCAGGGAGGCTGTTCCATGCATCCACAACCCTCTCTGTGAAAAAATATTTCTCACATTACCTCTGAGCCATCCCCCTCTGTCTTCAAATTGTGCCCCTTGTTCTTGCACATCTCTTTCTGAAAGATGCTACCCTCTTGGACTTTGTTGATTCCTTGAGGTCTTGAAAGTTTTCTATCATGTCCCTCTCTCCTTCTTTCCTCAAGGGTATACATACTAAGCTCCTTTAGTCTTTCTTCATATGTCTTCTGGTGCAGACCCTGCACCATTTTGGTTGCCTTCCTTGCTTTTTTCTCTCTTCTTTCTTTCCTTGCACACTTTTCTCTTATCTTCACCTCTCCATTACTGAACATTGTTCATATTACCACATTTATCACTTTTTGCAATTTACTGAATGCCTTGCCATAGCCTGCCCTAGCATGTATGTCATACATGGTTGCTATTTCTGATCCTATAATACCCTATTGATTGTAACCCTTCTGCTCTCCACTTACATCCTGTCTAGGTTTGTGTTTTATTATCAATACATGTATATAAGGCTTCTCCAATATGTTTACCCTAAATACTGTGTTTTGTTAAGTGATATTTTATACCTTATGTGGAGGATAGTCTTCTATTGAATTAGATGTGTGCTTTCTTATATACTCGAATTTTAATAAAAAGATAAAGTGGAAAAAAGAAAAGGGGGACTATGACTTGTTCACTCTTGCTTTTGATGTTTGATGGGGTAGAGGGTGAGATAAGGTCCTGAGACAGAGCAGTACTGTAAAATGAGAGGGATGTAGAGAGGGAGAGATAGAGACAGAGAGAGAGAGGGAGTAGGGCTAGGGAGAGAGAGGGAGTGGAAGCGAAAGTGAGGAAGTGGACAATAGAAGAGATGGAGTGAGTGATAGAAAGTGGTAATGAAGTACGTAGTAGTGGAGGTGAAACAACCCCAGGGAGTGAGATTGTAGAGAGGTGATAAGGTAGCACAAGGGGACAAGGTCTGTGAGTGATGTTTCATTATTGAGAGATAAAGAAGTTGATGGAATCGAATGCAAAAATGACACACCGGATACCAGCCCTGGAATAATGTGGGACACTATTAAAATAGTTATGCAGGTTTAATAGATTAAAATAGCAGTCACAAGAACAAGAGAATGCTATAAATGATGTTTGCATATTCAGTGTTGCTCAGTGGCCATTACCCTCTGCTGTTTAAAACTATTAATGAAAATCTTTATGGAAAAAAAACAGGTTAAAACAGAGGTTAAAATTTAGGGCTCAATCCACAGTAGGGCTGGGATACACTCAAATAAGAGTCATGGCTGCACATGGTGCACCCCAATACCAGTCCCTAAGAGATGGTATTCACAGGCTCTTCCCCTGATCCCCAGGTAAGACCTCCTCCCTGGTCTAGGGTTATTTAGCTGGTAACACTGTTTTCAGGGAGGAGGCTCACAAACCACCAATGCACTTACTTGACCTCCCAGGTTAAAGCTTGACCTCCAGGGCTTCTCAAGCACTCAGCAGGGCAATAAGAGCTGCAGAGTAATGGGGTCAGTAGAACTTGGCACAGAACAAATAGGAATGTCCAAATGGGGTTTAACAAACAAATCAAGATCCTTTTATTGTCCCACTAGTGAGCTCACAGATAAATGGCGATGGTCACATTTTTCTCAGTTCATTAGTCTCTCTCCTTGTTTCCACAAACCAACACTGTCTCTTGAGGTGATCACCAAGGGGTGAAAGGCCAGGCATTCCTGCCTGGGGGTTGTAGACAACCCTGGTGGGGCACAAACAGGCTATTAAACTGGCCCTTCTGGAGACACAACAGTCACCTTCTCAGGGATCCTCATCCCACGCAGCAAGGATGGGGACCTCCTAGGGCTACCAGCCCTTCTTCCCATGGCTCACTCCAAACAGTTGAAATAAGTTCAGAAGTGCTTCTTCGGTGCAACACTATTTGTATCTCAGACACATAAAATGCTGTGTGAATTTCTGGCTTTCCAGAACTGCTTTCACTCAAAAGGGTCCCCAAATATCCAGGGCTCTACCCCCCCATTTTCACTTCGGGGGGTACTTTATTACATGCCAAGCTGGGGCTTCCCACAGCCTCTGATTGCAGCTTACCCAATGAGTACTCCCTGGGAAATTTTCCTAGGCATAAAACAGATTCCCTTTCACTTGCAGCTCTAAAATATTTACCCTTTGTCCTCAAACTGAGAGGGTGGGCACCGCTGGATGCCAAACACAGTCACTTTATAGTTCAGAAATTAATAGAGTTCACCTCAGTCCCTTTGGTATAGCTCTTTCCATTGTTTCCTTCAGCAAGGCACTTTTCTTCCTGTCTCACTTATCTCCTGCTGAAAAGGGAGAGCACCATCTTTTTGTAGGTGTAGTACAAATGGCAGCCACCACAACTCAGTACTTATTAAATGCCAAACCCTACAGAGAAAACTTTAGCACATGGGAGTCAGGCACTATGTGCCTGTCATACACCTCCCACCAACTGACAATCACCAGCGTGTGCCCTAGAGCTAATCAGGCTACTGACTGCTCCCCCCTTGGAATACCAAGTCAGACCAACTGACCCAGTCCTCCAGGGGCATAGAGTATGGCATGCCTAGCGGTCAATAGATGCGCTTAAAAGTAAGTAGCTCCAGAGGGGAGCTACACCTGCATTAGTGGAGCCCTATGCAGAGGCATGGGGAGGCACAGGGTGTGGTTCTGTACAGAATGCCAGACATCTAACTGCATGCCTGACTCGGTAAGGAGCAGGGACCAATGGATATGGTAACCCATGGCAGTCCTCCTTAGACTGCTATATCCGCGTTGGGATAACAATCATCCACAAAGATGTGACTGGCTGGCACTTGCAGATCACACACCCCTCCCAGCCTATACAGAGGGCTGAGGACTGGTAAGGAGGGAATTGATCGAGTACCATAGAGAGTTCTGAAGCCAGGTGAAAGGTGGTTCATAGGCACTACGGAAGCCCCTCAGGCAGTGTAGTCTCTGCCCTTTCTACCGGTCATTAGTGGCACTGGTTACTGCACCAGGACTGGGAGCAGGCATTCACCACCCCCTTGCCTGCCCCTGACCAGGCCAGGCATGTAGCAGTGCATGGGACAGGTGATCTGGTGCAGAGAGGGTATACAACCAGGACTGGGGATGTATGGAGGTCTCCACATGTGCAGGGTGGGACATCTGTGCAGCCCCGTACTGCATAGGCACCCCTCATTGGGCACAGTTTACTTTGTGGTTAAAGACTTAAGGCAGTGTCAGAGCAACATAAACAGGAATGGGAACAAAGCAGGGAAGCAGAACTGAAATCACTCATTAAAGAATATAAGGAACTGCTTAACTGGTACACAGAGAGGAATTTAATGCTCACTTGGTAAACATACTATGAGAGAGTAGCCAAAGCTGCCAGAATCCTGTCTTACCACCTTAAAAAGCAAACATCTAGAGCAACAATTGCTAAAATTAGGACCAAGAGCACTGGGCAGTAGGTGGCACAAACAGAACAAATCACTGAAGCCATTTTGTCTGATATGAAGAATTATATCATAAACAGGAAGAACCCCCTCCAGAAATATTAGGTGCATTCTTAAATAAGCTACACCTTCCTCAGAGTCGAAAAACGAAAAGCTTGCTGAACATAAGCCTATCACAAAGGGAAACAGCAAAGACAATTAAAAGGTAGAATATGGAGAAGTGCTCAGCCTAGTGCCCAGGCACAAATGGAAACAGTGTGTCTGAGTTTTATAAACAGTATCGAGAACATATTATCCCACTGCCGCAGAGGGCCTTTTATTATGCTGTGAGAAGGGGGCACACTCGATCCCACGTGGAACATGTGGTTATCTGTCATATGAAAGGAAGGCAAGGATCCACAGCTTTGTGTTTCTTATAGGTTAATATATGTGTTTACCATAGACTACAAGCTACTATCTTCAATAGTAGTAAAAAGGATGGAAAAAAATTCTACCCCATGTCATACATTTTGACCAGACAGGTTTTATACCTGAGAAAAATAAATTCTCCAAGGACATACCAGGGCATCAGGGTGCCTTGCTCATGTGCATCATCAGAAAAAAATGAAGCTCATTGCAAGCAGAACACCAGGGCAGGGGGGGTCACTGTTTTTGTCCTGTAAACCTGGGTAAACCTTGCTAAAATAAAGATTAAGTTAGATCTTTAGCAGTTGTCTGTTACATTCCTGTGCCATTGCATCCTCATTTTTTTCTGGTGATATACCCGAGCCAGCAAGGTATCCTGGTAACAAGGTGAGTGCTCCAAGAAGTTGTTGACCTCAGTTGTGATCGGGTGTTGGGCATCCCCTCCCGGAGCACTGCTTCCACTCTTGTTTGTGCAGCTGAACACTTTTGCCACTAAGGTTTTATACCTGGCAAGCAAACCTCAGATAAAATTAGATGGTCAATTCATGGAATTGACCACGTGAGGGAAAACAACACCAGGCCAGAGCTTACGTAGTAGGCCAGCCACAGAGAAGACCTTCAATAAATGTAGGATGGGTCTTACAAAGTCCTGGCCAGGTTTGGAGTCTCAAAGAACTTCTGTTTTGTTCCACATTGTTGTTGTGATATTTGTTTGCTGCTGGGTCCATCATGCATCCTTAATAGGGGCTATCCCCCAAATGTGTGACATCATCAAAGAACCCAGACTCTTCCCGTCTTCCAGTGACAACTTTGGAAGGAAGCCTCAGTTGTTTTGTGTATGTCAAAGAGACAAGCAGCAAAGCCAGTGGGCTCTCCTGTTCAAAGTTTATTTAGTAACTTTTGTTTTTTTCGATTGTGGTAACTCATAGTAGAAGAATCCTGTACATTTCTAATGAGCAAAATTCTAAATTTAGACATGCCTGTTGTTTTCTGTTTTTACTAAATTGCCTCCTGTTTTTAACCCCAACTCCTGTTGAAGGTCTGTTATGCCATTCTGCCTATAAAAGTATAAGGATGCCTGGTAAGTATTTTCAATTTGCTGTTCTTGGTCTGCCTGTTAACCTGGTGCTTTTGCTGAGTTTTTACATTTTTCTCTTCAGGACAGCTCCTTCCCTCCCTCCCTCTCTTTTTTTTTCTCCAACGCCATAGATGGATTTAAGGAGAATTATCTTCAACCTTATTGTTTTTAGAGGTTTTTCTATAGGCTGGCAACCCTTTTTGTGGTTAGAACTATTTTTTGGCATTTTATAAATGTTGTCTGTCATCAAATTTTGACACAAATTGTGTCATTTTCTATAGTCTTTGCATCACTTTAAAAGGCACTTAAACGAAAACTCCTCATCCCCGCTTCTTTCTGCAGAGTGGTCCATTCCCTCATTGACCCACAGTCCAGTCATCTTCACCCATCCTAAAGCATAATGACTCAATTATTTCTGACCCAACCTCTGTAGCAGAAACTTTCAATAAGATTTTTACTACCTGTGCCCTCACCGCCCCCCATCTCTTTCCTTTCCCCATCTCTGGATGGCTTCCATTTTTTTTTACCAGTTTTCCCCTAAGAGGTCCTCCATGCACTCTACTCCCTAAACCCAAGCAAATCCAGCCCAGACAGTGTTCACCCAAAGCTTTTCCGCCTATCAGCCCTTGCTATTGCCTCTCCTCTGGCTTACCTACTAAATCTCTCCTTTTCCTCCAGCACGGTACCACATGTATGGAAGGTCACTAATGTGTTGTCCCTCTATAAAGGTGGACATCCTTCCATCCCAGGCAATTGCAGACCTATCTCCCTCATTCCTGCCCTTGCCAAATTGCAGGAGTCCCTTACGCACACTAGACTGTCCGAAGCTTATCCTCCACCGTGCTTCTCTCCCCTTTCCAATCCGGGTTTAGAAAACACCACTTAACCACATTGTCCTTACCATGGGTCATTGATCATATTTTAACAGCTATGGACCAGGGTCACATCACTGCTGCGATTTCTGTGGGCCTGACCAAAGCTTTTGATTCTGCTGATGACTAAGATCCTGGATCAGAGGGGAGTGGTGGATGTGGCCCACCTGGATTTCAGTAAGGCCTTTGATACCATTTCACATAGAAGACTTGTGAACAAGCTGGGCAGCCTGGGAGTGGGTCACAAGGTCCTTAGTCACCCAGTCAAAGAAATCAATTAGATTTGTTTGACAGGACCTTCCCATTGTGAATCCATGCTGTCTTGGATCCTGTGCTCTGCTGGATTCAAGGTGTTCCACATGGGTCAGAAAGTGTCCCATGATCCTTTGTTTAAGTTGTGATTCCATAATCTTCCCCACTATTGAGGTGAGGTGAGGCTTACTGGTCTGTAGTTTCCAGCCTCCTCCCTACTGCCACTTTTGTGAAGAGGGACTACATCTGCCCTCCTCCAGTCCGCTGGAACCACTCCCATATTGAGTGACTCATAGAAAAGGACTGCCAGTGGTGTCACCAGCATCTCCTGTAGTTTTCTTAATATTCTAGGATGTATCCCATCTAGTCCTATTGCCTTGTCCACTTTCAGTTTTGTGAATTCTTTTAGGACTCTCTCTTCCGTAAATGGATTGGTGTCCATCTCCCTCCCATATATGTTCATGTTGCCTAACTCTGGTCCCTCACCTTCTTCTTCTGTGAATACAGAACAAAAATATTTGTTCAGTAGCGATGATTTGTCCAGGTCCCCTTCCACACACTCTCCTTCTTCCCCTTTAACCCTTGGTTTTATCCTTTCACTAATGTACCTATAAAAAGTCTTGTCTCCTTTTTATGTTGGTTCCATGCATGTGCAAACCAATGTATTGTTGCAATACGGGATTTTGGGTGTGTGTCACTGCCGAGCCCATTAAAGTACACAAAACCAGGGGCTTGTAATGGGTTGGCCAGTTGGCACCAATGACCACTTGGTGTGGTCCTGATGCAACTCTCTGCTAGGAGGTCTGAACTCTCATGCACTTCAAAAGGCCGAAGCCGCTCCAATCAGAGAGGGTTTCGGTCATTTGATATGCATGATGCCATGTCAATAAACAGTGAAAGGGGAAGTGTTGCAACAATGGCTTCCAAAAAGAAAATCCTTCTCAGACCAACAGGCCCGACATCCTCCTCAGTTTGGGACACTGGGTAGCCCACTCCCAGTGTCCCCAGTTGTCCTTCAGCCCAGTACAGTCCCCCTTCCCCCCCAGCAGTGTGCCCTCTTCATCTAAGGTTTGCCAACAGTGGGGTGCCCAATCCCCATGTTGGCAGTAGCCCCCCTCCTCCCAACAGTGTGGAACACTGGGTAGCCCACTCTCAGTGTCCCCAGTTGTATACTAAATCCCCATATTATTGTTGTAGAACACTCCCAGTGTTCCCAGTATGTCCTCCCCAGCAGTGCTGCCATGATCCCCCCTTATGTTTGCCAACAGTGGGGTGCCCAATCCTTGTGCCAGCAATAGCCCCCCTCTCCCCCAACAGTGTGGGACACTGGGTAGCCCACTCTCAGCGTCCCCAAATGTATAATGTACTTGTAAAAAGAAAACAGTCCCCCAATGTCTTTTTTTTTAAACCTGAAAAAAGAAAAACGGTTCCTCGTCATCTCCCCACATCCTCCCTCCCCCATTCCAACCCTCCCTCATTGCACCCACTTCCCCGCACCCCTCCTTACCACATATTTACTTCTGGAGGACAGCAGCTGTGATCTTCTCTGGACTGGGACACATCTGCACTCTTCAAAGCTGAACCAGGAACTGAAGAATCAAAGGTAAGCACCGTATAATGGCAGTCAAGCGGGTCTTTCAATTTAAATTGTATCTCAGCCATTTTAAGGAATTTTGACCCTTAAATTTTCAACATGGGGCTCTTGAGACTCCACCTCATGAACGCTGATATGGTCATCTTGTTAATCAATCTCAAAAGGTTATTTCGCGGTCGCTGTGTGGAATGACCTTTTGGGACTGATTAACAAAATGGCAGTGCCAGTGTTCAAGATGTGGGGTCCCCAAAAGGCCATGTTGAAAATTTGGTAAAAAAATTCCTGAAAATGCCCAAGTTATGTGCATCCGTTGAATTTATTCTACACATGCACAAAACTTTACAGGATTCAGACTCTGCACTCCCACAGTAAAATAAGGATACTATTATAGTAGTATAGAAGTTGTTATCCCTTTGTACAGACAGTTGGTGAGACCCCATCTGGAGTATTGCTTCCAGTTCTGGAGACCCCATCTCTGCAAGGATATAGGATGGAGGCAGTCCAGAGCAGGTCAACTAAAATGTTGCAGGGTCTGCAAGAGAAGCCATACAGGGAGAAACTTCCTTATCTGCCATCAAATTCTATGTTTCTATTGTTAGAAAGTATTTTGTCACAGAGAGGGTTGTGGATGCTTGGAACAGCCTTCCTGAGGAGGTTGTGGAGTCAGGAACAGTGGGAGAATTCAAGAATGCATGGTACAGACATAAGGCAATTCTAGTGGGGGGGTAGGAGGAAATAAGTTGTTGATTAACTAGAATCTGCAGCTTATCCATCAGTTAGGGAAATGGGCAGACTAGGTGGGCCAAGCAGTCCTTATCTGCCATCAAATTCTATGTTTCTATGTTAGACTAAAGGAGCTTAACATGTATACCCTTGAGGAAAGGGGGGGACATGATAGAAACTTTTAAATACCTCAGTGGAATCAACAAAGTCCAAGAGGGTAGCATCTTTCAGAAAAAGAGATGTGCAAGAACAAGGGAATGTAATTTGAAGATAGAGGGAGGATGGCTCAGGGGCAACGTGAGGAAGTATTTTTTCACAGAGAGGGTGGTGGATGCATGGAACAGCCTTCCTGAGGAGATTGTGGGGTCTAAAACTTTGTGAGAATTCAAGAATGCATGGGACAGACATAAGGCAATTCTTGTTGGGGGTAGGAAGAAATAGGCTGTTGGTTAACTAGGATCTGCAGCTTATCCTGTAGTAGGGAAAAGGGCAGACTAGGTGGGCCAAGCGGTCCTTATCTGCCATCAAATTCTATGTTTCTATGTTATAGTATCTCAAAAATAAGGGCAATTCATTGCAAAAAACTACATTACTGCATCAATTAGGGTTTTTTATTAAATTGTCAAAAGCTAGGAAATTCAGTGTTAGGGATCCTACTCCTACCACCCCACCTCCACCCTCCACACACCAACAGGCATCGGGGTTTGCCAGGGGGTAGTCAGGCCTAACTCTCACCCCATTCTCCTATACTGTACCATATCAGCTTGTTTACACATGGAATGGGGTGAAAGTTGAACCTGACAGCCCCATGGTACACCCTGACGCCTGCTGTTGTGTGGAGGAAGGGGGTGGGATGATAGGGGTGGGAACCCTAACATCGAATTTCCCAGCTTTTGATGCTCTAATAAAAACCCTAACTGATGCACTAACATACTTTTTTGCAATGTGTTCTGCTGGCTGTACTATAGCAACAAGTAGCCCGGTTTCATTCATTAGAAGCCGGCGCTCTGCAGTGGAGGAGAGAGGGTTGTGCTGTTCTGGATCGGAAGGCATCAGCAACTGCCTTCTACTAATAAGGAGAACTGGGCATTGGGTGCTGAGAGCCGGGGTGTGGGGAGTGGGGTGTGGGTGTGGGGGGTGGCCAATAGACAACTGAGTGGTCAAGTCACTGCTTGTTGTTGTGGGGAGGGTTCTCTGTATTCTTGGCGCTACTGCCTCTCACTTAAATTTGGGTGATTACTTTGCGTTCTTGGCACTGCTGCTGCTCATAAATTAGTTTACAAAGATGGGGCGGCCGTGGAAGTGACGGGTTCTGCCGATCTGGTAAATGTTTTCGTAGAAAGAAACTTATGGGTGCTGGTACATAGATTTAAATAGGTGTTACTGAAAGAAGTTGCTGCCTTGAAAGTACATAAGGCTATGGAAGAGGTACACTGTAGGGTATAAAGGGAGCTCAGGGAAGTGTCAGCGTTAAACAAGCAAACAACGTTCAGCATCGACAAATGCTTGTTTTTACCACCTATGCTATTTTCCCTCCATTTGTGTCTTTGTGCTCCTGACTGCTTTCCCTGCCTCCCTCTGTTTATCCAGATACAATACCTTGTCCTTCTCCTGCTGTTTTTCCTTGTATTTCTGGAAAGCCATCTTTTTTTGCTCTTGCCTTCCCAGCCACTGCCTTTGAGAACCATAGTGGCTTTCTTTTTCTCTTGCCCTTGTTTACTTGCCTTATGCAAAGGTTTGTGGCCTCCACTATGGCACTTTTCAGATGGGCCCACTGGTCCTCCACCCCCCCTTTTGTCCCTCCCTGCCACAACATGCTTGAGACATAGCCCCATCTTAGTAATGTATGCCTTCCTGAAATCCAGTATCCTTGCCTTTGTGTGGCTTGACGCTGCCACTGTACTCATTCTGAACCACACTGTGCGATGATCACTGTATCAGGTGTTTGCCCACCTTGACTTCCTCAGTTCTGTCCCCACTGGTAAGTACCAGGTCCAAAATTTCACCCTCCCTGGTGGGCTCTAGCACTGTCTGCCTGAGGCCTGCCCCTTGCACAGAGTACAAGATGTCCCTGCTCCAGGCTGAGGCAGCAGCTGGGATGCTCCAATCCACATCTGGTAGATTGAAATCACCTACATGCAGCACCTCCCCTTTAGTTGTCATCATGTGGATGGATTCCACTAGAACCCTGTCCACCTCCTCCCCTTCCCCCTGTACTGGAGGTCTGTATATCACGCCTGTGTGAATAGCAGCGCTGTTGCTCATCTCAAGGGTGACCCAAAGTACCTCCGCCCCCGCATTCACTGTATCTCAGTCACCTAATACTCTCCCTGACTTAAAAAGCCACCGGTTGGCCTACCTAGTCTGCCCATGTTCCCTACCTACTGTCACACCTTAGACCCTACATGATCTCCAGCTTTACCCCTCTTTACCATGCTTCTAAGGTTCCCTTATACTTATCCCATGCCTTCTTAATTTCCCTTACAATTTTTGCTCTCACCACTTCCTGAGGGAGGCTGTTTCCGGCATCCATCACCCTTTCAGTGAAGAAGTGTTTCCTTACATTTCCCCTAATTCTACCCCCTCCAACTTCATCACATGACCCCTTGATCTTGTGCATCTTTTTCTCTGAAAAGGCTTCCCTCTTGAACCTTATTTATATCCTAGAGGTATTTGAAAGTCTATCATATCCCCCTCACCCTCCTTTCCTCCAGTCTGTACATATCAAGGTCCTTCAGTCTCTCCTAATAGGGTTTTTGATGCAGATCCCGCACCATATTAGTTACCCTCCTCTGGACTGCCTTAACTCTGTCTGTGTCCTTTGGACATGAGGACTCCAGAACTAGACACAGTACTCTAGGTGGGGTCTCATCAGAGATTGATACAGAGGTATCACCACATCCCTCTTTCTGCTGGTGATACCCCTCCATACGCATTCTAGCATCCCACTGTCTCTCCCCACTGCCTTGTTACACTGTTTACTGTTTAAATACTTCCCATTCAGTCAAATGGGACACAACAAAAGCAATTTTGGGGGGGTCTTCTCTGACAATTCTCCTCCCAGAAGAAAAGGCAGAAACAGGAATGCAGGAAGACCCTGGAGGATACTTTGGATAATGCTTTGGTTTAGGACAGTAGTAGGCCTAGGCCCATAATTGCTGTCCCCACTGCTCAGTGGAGGTGACTTTCAAGGTTACATTCCTGTATGTATTTGTCCAATCTTGACTTAAAGTTGAACAATTTAGGTGCATCCATAACTACCCCCTGGTAACTGATTCCATAATCTTAGTACTCTAGAAATGAAAGCTTGCTTTCAGAGTTCAGTTTTGGGCAGTGTCCACCAGTTGACATTTGTGCCCCCTTATATCGTGTCTACATTCCTTGTACCATAACCCTAGATTTTTCATTAATTCAGGGTCATCCAGCATCTTAAAAAGGTGCAGCATGTCTTCCCTAGTCCTTCTTAAGCTGAGAAACCATAGGCAAAGGTCTTCCAGCCTATCCTCATATTTTTTACTGCTACATGAAGGGATAAGCCTAGTAAACTTTTGTTGTGTTTTTTTCAATTAATTTTATGTCCTTTTTAAGGTGAGGGCTTCAGACTTGAGAGCAATAATCAGTGTGAGGCCTAATATATGTTTATACAGGGGAAGAAGAACTGAATCAGACCTTGAGAAGAAGGATCTACGGATACAGTTAAGTAAATGGCTGGTTTTATTAGCTACCTGCATGCAGTGGGTACTGTTCTTGAGTCACTACTGACATACACTCCCAGGTTCCTTTCTTCATTCACTATTTTAACTTTCTTGCCATGGATATAACAGTCCTGTTGGATGCTGTTTCTTCCAAAATGAAGAACAACACATTTATCCATGTTGAACTGCATCCTGTTATCTTTTACCCTGTTGACAATGTCTTCTAAGTCCCTCATCATGATACTCCTATTTGAATCAATATCTACGAGGCCTCCTAATTTAGTGTCATCTGCAAACTTGATTAGTTTGTTGCTGTTAATTTGGAGATCCTTTGTGAAGATATTAAACAGAAGGGGTCCCAGCACAGACCCCTGGGGCACCCCGCTGGACACCTCATTCTCCAGTGACAGTGACTCATTAACCCTGACTGTTTCCTATCACATAGCCAACTCTGTATCCACTTGACTAAGGAAATGTCAGTCCCTAGTTCTGAAAGTTTTGTTACCAAAATTTTATGTGACAGGGTGTTAAAGGCATTTTTAAAGTACAGCAATAACACATCCACCACCAATCCCTGATCTAATTTACGTCTGACATAGTCATAAAAATGAATCAAATTTGTAGTACAAGACCTATTACGGGAGAACCCATGTTGCATGACATCTATCAGCCCTCTGTCTTTTAAACTACTATTTAATTTGTCCCTATAAGTAAGTAAAATCTTTTATTCATGAAAGAACATGAACAGGGATAAAACTCAATTGAACAATAGTTCATTTTCAGTTAGGTCCCATTTGATATTATACAAACAGTTGCAAAGACATACTACAAATATGATAAATATATCACATGTTACAAATATATTACATTTATATCCATACATAAAACAATTGTCAAAATTTTCAACTAGACATTCTGTCTCCTAATAAATATTGGTATACAGTACAACACCCAATGCTTAATACTATTAAATCAGTCGGGAAATTGCTTCTTTACAGCAATCACAGGGTGCAATTGCTAGTTCCTCCCACCATTTTTTCAGATCACTCAGTTTTATGTGAGAATATCCCCTTTTCAGATCCATAGGGATCGAGTTCCAAAAACGTGCGCCTCTAAATATTGTAGATGATCTACCAATTACTGTTTTATAACATGTTGTATCAAACTCAACTCCATTAGCTGATCCAAGGTCCAACCTGATAATTCTACATAAGAACATAAGAATGTGATGGCAGAAGGGGACCGTGAGATCCATCTAGTCTGCCCATTTTGACTACCTCCTACCATCTTATTTTCCTAGATTACCTCAATACTTGTCCCATGCTAACTTGAATGCCGTGACAGTCTTAGATTCCACTACTGCTGTGGGATAGACTATTCCAAGGTCCCACTACTTGCTCTGTGAAGAAGGACCTTCTATGGTTGGATTTGAATCTACCTCTTATTAGGCACTTGTTGTGTCCTCTTGTTCGTGGTGATGTGTTTACTTGGAATAGGTGTTCCTGTTTTACCTGAGTTATCCCTTTCATGTATTTAAACATTTCTGTCATGTTCCCCCTGTTTCTTCTCTGTTCAAGGGAGTACAATTGCAGGTGCCTCAGTCTAGCTTCATACTGCTCCTGGTGCAAGCCATGCACAATTTTCCGTGGCCCTCCACTGCACTGCCTCCAGGTGATCAATGTCCTTTCTGAGGTGTGGCCTCAAGAACTGTACATAGTACTCAAGATGTGGCCTTACCAATGTCCCTTAGAGTAGCATAACCACCTCATGTTTTCTACTTGAAATGCTCCTGCCTATACATCAGAGGATGCCACTGTTTTTTTGTGCCACCTTTTCACATTGCCTTCCTACTTTTAAGTTATCAGAAATCAGCACTCCGAGGTCTTGTTCGAGTTTTGTTACTGCCAATTGTTCTCCATTCAGTGTGTATGATCTGTTTGGGTTTCTCTTCCCTATGTGCATGACTTTGCACTTTTTTGCACTGACTTTCAACTGCCAGTTTCTAGACCATGTTTCCAAGTGTCCTCTTCCATTGCTGCTGTACTATCTAATGTGTCCACCCTGTTGCAGATCTTCGTGTCATCTGCGAACAGGCAAACCTTCCCCTGTAGGCCTTCAGCTATGTCACTGATGAACACACTGAAGAGGACCGGTCCTAGGACTGATACCTGTGGTACCCCACTGATTACCTTTCCTTCTCTGGACAAAGTTCCATTGACCATGACTCTCTGGGTCCTTCCTTGAAGCCAGTTTTGAACCCACCTGACCATTTTTTTCCCTATGCCTCTGTGCTCCAGATTGTTTGTCAGTCTCCTGTGGGGGACTGAGTCAAAAACTTTGCTGAAATCCAGACATACTATATGCACTGCCCCTCCCTGGTCTACTACTCATGTGACCTAGTCGAAGAGTTTGATCATGTTCATCTGACATGATTGCTCTGCTGTGAATCTATGTTGTTTTGTGTCCAGCTGCCTGGTTTTTGTTAAGTGTTTCACTAGACATTCTTTAAGTAGAGTTTCCATCAGTTTGACCACTACCGAGGTCAGGCTGATGGGGCGGTAGTTACTGACATTCTCCCTGTTCCCACTTTTGTGCAAAGGCACCACTGTGGCCATTCTCCAGTCATTTGGCACTTGTCTGCTCTCCAGGGACTCTGTGAACAATTCTGCTAGTCTGTCTGCGAGCTCCTCTGCAAGTTCTTTCAGAATCCTGGGGTGGATACCGTCTGGTCCCATTGCCTTATTTGTATTTAAATTTTGTAGTTGTTTAAGTACACTGTCTCTTGTGAAGGGTTCAGTGCTAGCCTCCTTGTTATGTCTGTCCACTTTGTGTAACCTGGGGCCCTTACCTTGGTCTTCTTTTGTGAATACTGAGCAGAAACAATTGTTGAGAATCTCGACTTTGCCTTTATTGCTTTCCTCATTTTGTCTGTCTTACATTGTGACTCTCATGATGCCCCCTTTTATTTTCCTTTTTTCCCTAATGTATCAATAAAAAGTTCTGTTGCCTTTTTTAACTTCTCTTGTTATTTTTTCTTCTGTTTGGGCTTTGGCCCTCTTGACTGTGTTTCCAGCTTCCTTGATGTTTGTTTTGTATTCCTCCATCTCAGCATCTGCTTTTGTCTGCTTGAATCTTTTGCATGCTTTTCTCTTGTATTTTATTTTTTATGCTACTTCTTTAGTAAACCAGAGAGTTTTTTTGTGTTTCTTGGATTTTGCAACTTGTTTGGTACACTGGACCATCACTGTGAGTATCACCCCCTTCAGTGCCTCCCACTTTTGTTCTACCATATCCCCTGCTTTGTTGTTGAGGAGAGGTTTGATGCTTTCTTTCATTTGCACAAAATTGACCTTTTTGAAATCCAGGACTGAAAGCTTGCTGTGGGTGCTCTCCACTTTTCTGGTGACCTTGAATCAGACAGTTCTATGTTCACTGGAACTTAGGTTGCTACTTCCTTCTAAGTCTGAGATTCTGTTGCTATTAGTGAGCACAAGGTCCAGAATAGATTCTTCTCTGGTTGGAGAGGTCACCAGCTGTACTAGATCAGCTCCTTGCAGTGTAAGGAGAAAGTCTCTGCTCCTTTCTGTGGAAGCAGAGTATGAGAGCCAATCTATATCTGGTAGATTGAAGTCTCCCATTAGCAACAATTCTCCCATATCCGCCATCTGTAAGATAAATTCCAGGAGCTCCTTATTGTGGTCTTTATTCTGGGCTAGAGGTCTGTATACCACCCCAACCCGGACTGGTGTCTTACTCCCTGCACTGAGGGTAACCCAGAGGACTTCTGTGTTGGTGTTTAGTCCTTGGGTTTCTATAGCGTTGATGCTGTGTTTTACATATAGTGCTACCCCTCCACTTTTCTTACCACTTCGATCCTTTCTGAAAACAATGTAATCTGAGATTGCTACATCCCAGTGAACCATGTTTCTATGACTGCAAACCAGTCTATGTTTGCTTCCATGAGTAAGGCAGTTAAATTGTTGATTTTGTTTGCCAAGCTGCGAGCATTAACACACAGAGCCTGCCATTTTGGCTCTGATATATTTACATTTTCATTGGAGTTTTTGCCTTTCTATTTTTTTTTTTCTTCTCTGAGTATTTTGTTTTAAGATTTAGTCTTATAGTTTGATCTAATGAGTGGGAAGTGCCAACCCTATCCCTTTCTGACCCAAAAGGTATTGTTAGCCACTCCCCATCTCCTAGTTTAAATGTGTGACAAAGACATTAAACTTCTGGCTAAGGGCTCAGGTACCCTCCTTTGTCACATAGAAACACAGAAACGTAGAAGTTGATGGCAGATAAGGACCGCAAGGCCCATCCAGTCTGCCCATTTTTTCTACCTTATGAATGTGCCATAGGCCTTTACTCTGTCAATGGCCTATCTATTTATCCTCATCTGCATTGCTGCCTTATGCCTATGCCATGCCTGTCTTGAAGCCCTGCACTGTATTCATATCCACTACTTCCTGAGGTAGGCTGTTCCATGCATCCACCACCCTTTCTGTGAAAAAAAACTTCCTCACATTACCCCTTAATCAACCTCCTCCTAATCTCATGCTGTGTCCTGTTGTCCTGCTATTTTTCTTATATTGAAACATGTTAGACTTTTTCATCTTTTTAATGCCCTTAAAATGTTTGAATGTTTTGATCATATCACTTCTCTCCCTCCTTTGCTCTAGGGTATACATATTGAGCTCCATTAATCTGTCCTCATAGGTTTTCTGATGCAGTCCCTGCACCATTTTGGTTGCCCTTCTCTGGACTGCCTCCATTTTGTTAATGTCCTTGTCCAGGTGCAGCCTCCAGTACTGCACACAATACTCCAGATGGGGTCTAACCAGTGTCTTGTAAAGAGGGATTATTACCTCCCTCTTATGACTTGCAAGAAAGGTGAAGGCCATCATATCTAAAGAACTGCCTTTCCCAGAATGTGTTCCAGTTTCCAATGAATTTGAAGCCCTTCTCCTTGCACCAACCCCTTGTCCAGGTATTTAGCTCAGAAATGTCTTTCTCTCTGATCATCTTCCCATTAGCTCCCAGTTGCCAAACTGGAAGAATCTTAGAGAAAGACACAGAAGACAAAAAGGGAGTTAATTTGTACCCTAGTGAGATTGTGTGCCTCTTTGTTTCCTCTACGGACCTGCTGGCTAGGTCGTTGGTGCCTAGGAGGACTAGGATGTGTAGTTTTGTTCCACTTTGTTGCACAATCCCTAGAATACGGTTTATGTCCCTGAATGCTGATGATCCTGGTAGGCACCAGATTGTGGTGTTAATCTGTTTTGTTTGCTGGATGTGTTGTTCTACTCCATGGATCATACAGTCTCCAATGATTAGTACCTGTTGTTTAGGTTTACCTGTTTTTTTAGTTTGGACTGCCGTTTGTGCACCTGGTTTTTGAGAGAGGTCCTGCTTCTCTACTATCCCTGCCCTGACATTTTGCATGGGTGACAGTGGCGCAACCGTCTCCTGCGATGAGACCTGACCCTTTGTCTCGATGTTTGACATGGGAAACAGTGGCGCATCTATTTTTTTTCCTGCTTGCGCCCATGAGTCCAGCAATAGGTCCTGATTCACAGTCCCCGTTGCCTGTACGATTGGCTTGGGTGCAACTGGTGTGAATCTATTTGTTGTAGTTACCGGTGTATTGATATGTCTCTTTTTGTGTTTGTAACAATGTTTTGTGACCAACTGCCAGTCCCCATGTTCCACTGACATTTGCATTAGAGGCATTCCTGGATGGTTTGGCTGTGGTCATGTGTCTTGTGGATTGGTCTCAAGGAGTTGGTTATTGAGACGAGCACGTGGCACGGAGCTGATGTTGTAGGTTTCTTATAGCATAACATGTGGGGCAATGTCCTATATTACGGATGATGTGTTCAATGAACATTGCCCCACAGTGTCTGCAGTTAAAAAAGTTCATCATTGTTTTTGGTTTTTTTGTGGAAGTAGGATGTGGCTAGCAGCTATAAAAGGAAGCAGTAGCCAGGGATGGGTGGGTCATGGAGAGGGTGGGTGGGATTAAACACCTATGGGGAGGGCAGACAGACTCTAGCAGGGGAGCCTGTGTGTCTGCTGCCTTCTCCGCTGCTGGACAAAGCTGAAGAAATGCTGCCCACAGGCCACTGCTAGAGGTTTAGAGATGGGTGCTGGAGGTCCAGTTCCACATGCACTGGAGTGCCCCATCAGTCCCACTGAGTTTCTTGTCTCCTCAGCTAGGCCCTATTCTACTTTGGCCCCCTTTATGTAGGCCTTCTACCCTTTGCTCTTTTTGAAAGTGCCGCCCAGGTGCCTCACGCTATCCTATAGGACAGGTTAGCATGATGTCACTCTATGGGAGTCATTAATGCCAGGAGCTTCGAGGTAGGACTACCGTGTATAACAAAATGTTTATGAAATTACATAATACACACAGTGCAAGAGTAGATATGGTAAGATTTACCATTAAAAATAATCTGTTAGGGAACAGCAAGTGCACACGATGATGAACAGAAAAATGGGAAAAAATAAATAAAACAGGTGCAAATAACGGGTCAGCAGTCAGTAAGGCTAGGGACTGAACCGCACTTGGCATATGCCTCCTGGGGTTGCACTTTGTGTCTAAACTGTTGCTACTGGTTGTTTCTGGCTGAGAGCTTTCTATTAGTCGACCACTACTTCAGTAGTGAGTACAGCAGTGGGTGAAGATAAGTAGACAGTAAGGCTAGAGGCTGGACCACTCTTCACGTATGCCTCCTGGGGTGCCCTTTGTGTCTGAGCTGTTGCTTCTGGTTGAGAGCTTTCTATTAGCTGAGCACTATTTCAGTGGTGGGTACAACTGATTTACATACAGCAGCCTGAAATTCTGGGTAGGTGTTCCAACAGCTCAATATGCTGTGAGATCAGCTGCTGGCTTGGTCTAAGCAGAGCGAGCGAGGAGAGAAGCTACCTCAGGAGGATTCAGGTAGAACTGCTGTCAAGGAATCCCTGCTTCTGCACCTGTCGGAGTCTGCCTTCCCTCTGTGAATGGTCTCTCTCCCAGTCGATGAAGATCAGTGAAGCTCAGCAGACAGTAAGGCTAGGAGCTGAATCGTACTTTGTATATGCCTCCTAGGGTTGCCCTTTGTGTCTGAGCAGTTCTAATTTTATAAAGATCCGTAATACACCCTTGATAAGTTCCCTTCCAGACTTTAAACATTAAGTTTAAAAGATGTTCAATTCTTTTGTCGTCAGGCCTAAGCCACCCCAATGAATTATATAATACACAACAATGAGTCCTACATGGTACATCTAATATATATCTAGCTAATCTAGTAAACATAATATTTATTCTTTCCAGCTGCATATCAGCGGCCCCTGCATATATTATGTCACCATAAGCAATAATAGGCCCTATCATTCCATTAACTATTCTTAGCCTAACCTCTGTTGACATATATCATTTTACGCTGTAGAGAGCCCCTAATTTCCTACTTATATTATTAGTCAATTCATTTTTATGGTCCTCCCACCCTAATGTACTATCAAGCCAGAGGCCTCGATACTTATATCTTTTTACCTATACAATTTTCTTCCCTGTTTGGGTTTCTGTATCTTAAGTCAGATTCTCCATTTTTGGATTCCTACTAAACAAAACCAATTGAGTTGTTGTCCCATTTAAGACTAAGTAATGTTTATTGAAAAAGTTTTGAATTTGTGTAAGTGCTTGTTGAATTCTCACATTCACCTGATCCATCATACTTTTCTCTACATAAATTATAGTATTATCGGCATACAGGTGGTACTTCACTTCCTGGTCCTCAAACTTAAGGTAATTAACATAGAGACTGAATAATAATGGCCCCAAAATTGAGCCCTGTGGGACTCCAGATTTTATCTTTGCTAGTTGAGATGTAAATGATCCTATTTCAACCACCTGTTTCCGTCCTTGTTTGTAAGAATCAAACCATTCAATCACCAAATGGGAGAATCCAACAGCATTGAGCCTGGACAGGAGGACTTCATGGTTTAGCATATCGAATGCTTTGGACAGATTTATAAAAAAAGCTCCACCCATCATCCTCTTGTCCAGGATCAATTGTACTGGACTTCTATTTTCCCCTAATTAACCCACAGACCAGATATGGATATAAAGTAGTCTACAAGATGCATCACCTTTGGTAAAGAGGCCCCTGGATTCAAGAGAGTCAGAAGGAGGTCATCTACATAAGCTAGAGTCTTCAGCACAACATCTTCTATCTTAATACCCTCTTTCACTTCCGATTGTCTAATCCATCAAAGCAAGGGTTCCATCGCAAGGAGGAAAAAGAGAGAGGACAGAGGGCACCCTTGCCTTGGCCCGCTAGCTAACGGGAAGGGCTGTGATACCAGGCCATTTGTTAGTATATGAGCTGAGGGGTTGGTGTAAAAGAGCCATTCCCATTGTACATAGGAGGGTCCTACACCCATTGCTTCCATAACTTGGAAGAGATTGGACCACTCTATGGAATTGAAGACCTTCTCACTATTGATGCTCAAAAGGCAGGCTGGATTCACTGAACCATACTGCTGTGTAGAGTGTCCTAAGATTGCCCGCTGCAGCTATATGTTCTTTCACAAACCCAGTCTGGTGGTGGTCTGCCAGGTACGGAATTTGGGACTGCAGTCGGAGGGCAAGGATTTTTGGCAGTATTTTTGCATCAACACCGAGCAAAGAGATGGGGCCATGATTGCACAGCTGCTTCATAACTGGGCTGGCAGTATAGACTACAGGTTAGAGTAATGAGCTGTGAATGAGCTTGGTACATGCAGCAGACCAGACCTGGGTTTGATTCTCTCAACCTCCACTTGCGTACTGTGTGACTTTGAGCAAGTCACTTAACTGCCTAGTGCTCCCAGGTCACCCCTGAAAACAGGCACTTGTGCCTAGTGGGCCTTACCCGGTTACCAAAGACTAAAATAAAAATTAAAAAAAATTACTTGACTTGGGCAATAATGTTATCATGGCTTTCGACATGGAAGGTGGTAAGCAACTGTGATCCCTAGCTGCCTCAAAAACTGCAAACAGAGTGGCACCCAACTGCTTCTCACAGTGCTGATAAAACTCTGCAGGTACCCATCTGGACCTGCAGTTTTCTGTTTAGGTAAAGTTTTCATTGCAGCTCTAATCTCTTAAACATAGAAATACAGACTTTGATGGCAGATAAGGACTGCTTGGCCCACCTAGTCTGCCCATTTCCCAGAAATTACTGATCCTGAAATGATGCAAGTGAGGGAGGAGATGAACCTTGATGTGAGGAGTATAGCTTTGCATAGAAATCCCTTAATGCAGCATTGATGGCCACATGGTCTGTAAGCAGAGTATCCTCCTGTGATCTAATAGAAGGAATACGCTCAGCTGCTTGCCTAACCTTGAGGCTGTAGGCCAGCAACTTCCCATATTTTTCCTCAGATTCCCAGTTTTTATGGACAGATTGCTGGACTGCTTTTCACACTGCAGAGTAGGTGAGAGAATTAATTTGAAATATGAGCTGTAATATCTCCCAGCGTAGTTGCGGGAGGTTGATGCTGGATTGATTATAGCAGTTTTCTTTGTCCTTGATGTCTTTCTCTAGCTGGTCTAGGTGCACCAGCCTTTGTTTTTTAGCATGGGAGTAGTAACTGATAATTCTCCCTTGCAGACAGGCTCTTAGGGCATCCCAAAATACTGCTTTGGATATTCCCAGGGTATCATTTAGGTCAAAGTACTCCTGGCTTTCATGTTGAAGCCAGGGTTTAATTTTAGGATCCTGCAAAAGGAAAGTGTTATGATGCCAACAAGACATAGATGGGGCTGCAGGACCTATGCTCATTGTCAGGGAGACAGTGGCGTGGTCCGAGATTATAATGGGGACAATGGTAGAGTAAGGGGCTACAACGAGCAGTTGTGTCTCTACCAAGAATAATCAAAGTGGCTACTTGTGTCATGCCTGGCAGAGTGGAACACAAAATCCCTGCCTGTGGGATGCAAGGCCTTCCAAGGGTCCACCAAGGAAAATTTGGGGGCTAAATGAATAATGGCTTGTCTGGAGTGGGTGCTGGCAAGAGATGTCTGTCAAAGTTTATCCATGAGAGGGTCCCACACCTCATTAAAATCTCCTCCCAGGATAAACTGATCTCCTGGCTGTTGAATGTCAGATACAACTTGTACTATCTCTGGGAAGAAAGAGGTAGAGTCCTCATTTGGGCCATAAATACTGGATTCCCCAGAAGAAGGGTCTGAGTGTTGAGGACCAATCTAACTAATACCCATCTACCATCAGTGTTAGATTTAGCATCCAGAATTTGAACAGTGTGTTTTTTATGAATGAAAATCACCACCCCTCTAGCTTTAGTGGTGCCCGAGCTTCCTAGTACATGTCCCACCCACTCCCTTTGTAGCTTTAAGATCTCTGCAAGAAGTAGGTGAGTCTCCTGCAAGAAAGTGATGTCTCTGTGCATCTTGTTAAGCTGGGAGAGTACCTGCTTCTGCTTTATGAGGAAGTTAAAGCCTTTCACATTCCAGTAGATCAGCTTAACATCATTAACTTTAGCCGCCATTGGGAAACTATTGTAGAGTGATATTTTTCATATCTGTGCAGTGGGTACAATACTAGAACCTTCTGATAGCTGTTTAAGAAAGTTAAATGGAAATACAGCCTGGATCGTACCATGAGTACCTGTCCAATGTGACTGACACAAACCTGTCCCTCCAGCATTTCTTGAGGTAGAATATGTACCTTCTGGAGTAAAAAAAGGGCTACTTAAACTGTTAATTCATAATCAAATGAAGAAACAACCATTAACGAGCATACAAGGAACTGCAAATAGTAGAACCATAGAACATCCATGTACTTCTGACTCAATACCATATGAAAAAAGGAGATCTGTAAAGAACAATTGTGCTTGTCCCCTCAAAATTCAAGTGTTCCAGGAAGCATGTACTTGAAAGGGATGGGGGGAAACACTTGACCAGTATGGACACTGATAGGATGTAAATTGTCTGCAGAAGTTTGCATAACTCCAAGCAGCAGTCTATCAGCTCCTAAACTTCACAGTGGATGTTTTTCTGTGCAACGTCCTCAGGCCTGACCTGAGGAGTACTTCATTTTGTGATACTTGGCCTATTATAGCAGGATTAACGCTAGTCAGATTACCTTGTTGCCTTGTTGGGGTGGGGGTGGGGGTGGAGGACATGTCGTAGGTTACCTGGGACAAACAACCTGTGGGCAATCTGTCCCCAGCTCCATGATATCTCCGGCGGGAGGTATCCGAGCACAAACTTAGCCATTAAAGGAGAAGTGGAAGTACAGGAAGAGTCAGGAGGAGGAGAAAGAATAGAAGGGAAGCTTTCAGACAGAGAAACTGGTAAAGACTGGAGCAGGGAACTCATTGGGAAAGCTTGACTTCTAAGAGGTTGCAGCACTGAGAACTGAGGTTACCTTTTTACCTATACTACTCTGAGCGGAGGGGGAGTGAGGGATAAAAGGTCTGACTGGGGGGCCTGATTCACTTATGCTGCACTGCTTGGCTGAGCCCCATGAGGCTTCCCAAAGGTGAAAGTAGAAGAAAGCAAAAAGCCACACCATTTAAACCTTAAAGTAAAATCCACTGTGTCTAAAAACCATTATGCCCATTAGGGATCTGTCAGCTGTGTGTGCTAAGCAGGCCCTGGTCCTTTGAGACAGGGACTGCATGTGGGCTAGAATTCTAAGGCGGGAACTGTTATTATTTCTCACTTGTTTCCCAAGAATGATGCAGGCACAGGGCTGTGTTACCATAAATATCTCCCTCTTAGTTTCCCTGGCAGCCATGCCCAGCCCTGTGAACACCATGTGTGTGCTACTAATCAGTACCTATTGCCTGTCAATCAATCAGTCAATCAATCAATCAATCAATCTCTTTATTTATCTGGGCGGGCACCATTGAGCAAGCTCATTTACAAGGTGGACCTGCGGTCCTACAGTAATATTACAGAAAGACAAGTTACAATAGTACAAACAGTAAAAATAGCTGCTATTATAGTAAAAATGCACATTTACAGGTAATATACATTGAACATAGAACTACAAGGAGTCATGGATAATGAACTTGTGCTGGATCCAAGCCCCAAAACTGTGCATTTTGTAGTGGCAAATGTTAGGGAGAGGGTAGGCATACCAGATAGAAAATATCAAGTGCATAATGTAGGGAGAGGTGGGGAATGGGGCACAAGCGAAGAGGACCCAATTGTTAGAGCAGAGTGAAGGATTGGGAGAGCGGAGGACCGTACAAAAGGCGACGAAGAAATTTTTGCCCCAAAACACGGCGACATATGGAGGAGAAAAGCTGCCATTGTACTAAGTGCAAGAGGAGGAGTATAGTAGCAGAGGCATAACTGGGAGGGTCCTGGAGGTTGGGGCAGAGGGAGGTGTTGGATGGACGAGGGACCGAATATTTTTTGGGGTAAAAGACGATAATTATCTCCAAGTGTGGCAGCATGTGCTAGAATCAGGCTGCAGCTGTTCAGAGTGTCAAAGAATAAGATATGGGAGTTCAGCAATAAATCCTGTGGATCTGTTGGTGGGCATGCTAGAGGCAGAGGCACAGATTTCAGCTGGGGAGCCGCCATTTGCGGGACACCGTTTGAGGGAGGGAGGTTAGTCAGTGTCTGGTAAAGCAGTTGCAAATTTCCGTAATGCCATCACGGCAAAGCTTTTTGAACAAAAGGGTACTTACTGGGGTTTTCAGCTTAAGTATTTTTTGGGTTTTATTCCATATTGATGGAAGTACGGATCCAAAGGCGGCTCTCCCGACTCGTGTGAGTGCCCTGAGTATATTTAGCAGGAGTTGTGAGCAGCTTCTAATGGAATAATTCCTGGGCACAATCGGAGACAGACAGTCGACAATGTATTGAGGGAGTTTGCCACTGAGGGCTTTAAGTCTCCAGAGTGCTGCATTAAAGTTGCACCTACAGTGAAGTGAGGTCTAGCCCATGGTGGCATATAGTGCACAATGATGGGTAGAGAAGGGAAGGTCAGTGATGAAGCGTATAGCTCTGTGGTAGAGCGTATCCAGTTTTCCAAGATAAGAAGCTGCACAGCTACTGTAAATGAAGTCTGCGTAGTCAATTAAGGACAGGAACGTGACTTGGACTAGTAGCTTCTTGGCGTCTGCTGTAAGAAGTCTTCTTATCCTGTAAAAAAGGCCAAGTCTTTGCCTTAATTTTTTCAGCAAGTCTTCCAGGTGGTCAGTGAGGGAGAGTTTACAGTTGATCCAGACCCCAAGATGTCTGAATTTCAGAACATACTCTAAGCACTCTCCCAGCATCGTGGTTATTGGGGGGAGGGAGTCAGTAGTGCTTGTGTAGTTTGCAGGGGAAAATAACATGGCTTTAGTTTTCTTAGCATTTAATAGCAGTTTTTTATTGATTAGTTGGAGTTGCAGGAGGTTGAAATCTTTTTGTAGGTCAGTACAAGCTTCTTTTGGTGTGGGACGACTCAGGTACAGCAGTGTGTCATCCGCGAATAAGTGAATACTTGCATCCTTGATTCCCTCATCAGTGTTGTTGATATACAATGCGAAGAGGAGGGGACTTAATATGGATCCCTGAGGGACACCTCTTTGTAAGAGTTTTAGGGCAGATAGTTCGCCATCCGCTTTCACCTGCTGGTATCTGTCTGCCAGATATTCAGAGAACCAGTTTAGAGAAGTAGCATCTAATCCTAGTGTTTTAAGCAAGTCGAGGAGCAGATCGTGGTCAACTGTGTTGAATGCTTTGCTGAGGTCAAGAAACACAGCACATACTGACTTTTTATGCTCCAACTCCAGTTGCCAGTTGTTCGTTACTTTAGCTAATGCCGAGACTGTACTGTGGTTGGCTCTGAATAAGGACTGAAGGGGGTTTAGTAATTTTTCTCTGTCGATGAAGGATCTTAGTTGGCCATTTACTATTTTTCCCAGTAGCTTCGAGAGTGTGGGTAGGAGAAAAATTGGCCTATAGTTATTAAGGTTGCAAGGGTCTCCAGATTTAAACAGTGGGATAACATGTGCGATTGTCTATATTTGAGGGAGGGTACCTTGTGTTAGGGACAGGTTGAATAAATGAGTAATAGGCACTGTCAATACGTGGCATGCTATCTTTAGGAAGCATGGTTCAAGTGCATCTGCGCTGGCACTTTTCTTAGTATCCAGGTGGAGAATCAAGTCTTCCACTTCCTTGAGGGAAACTGATGAGAATGAGAAATGTTGACTAACGGAGCCAAAGTTTGGTGGGGTCATGCCAAGTTGGGTGCGCAGGCTACATGCAGGTGAGTTATCGAAGGCTAAGCCTGCTGTGTCGAAGTGCATGTTGAATGCCTGCAGTGTCTCTTTTTTGTCATTGATTACTGTATTGTCAGAGGTAATTTTTGTAGGGAGCATATTTTGTGATGTGGCTCCTGCCAGTTCTTTGACTGTGGCCCAGAATTTGGAGGGACAATTGGCTGCAGTATCTAGTTCTGCTTGGTAATAGCAGGCTTTAGCTTCCCTAATCAGTTTGGTGCAGCGATTTCTGGCTGTTCTAAAGAGGCACCAGTCTTCCTCCTTTTGGGATTTGTGGGCAGTTTTCTAGATTTTATCCCTGGACAGTAGTGCAGCCTTGAGATCTTGAGTGAACAAACAGTATTTCCTAGCCTTTATGCGTATTTTTGACAGAGGCGTATGTAGATTCATGGTGAAGGCAATGATTTCATGCAGTTTCCACTGTTTTAGCAAGGTAAAAACTCTGCCACAAAGGGGAGTTTTTTAGGTCAAGTAGGTATGCCTTTGGGTCGAATGACCTGGTTGACCTTTTGGTGGAGAATTTGGCCATAGTTGGCACTTTGTTGGCTGCCCAAACTCCAGTTATTAGGCAATGATCACTAATATCCACGTCAAAAGTTCCAACGTGGGAGAAGGATTGGGGTTTATTCACAAGCAGGACATCCAGAAGGGTACATTTGGCTGTATTCTTTTTGTTGATATGGATGGGCTCTTCATTGAGTAGGGTGAAACCAAGGGAGTCACAGAAAGATTTAAGCAGTGACCGACTTCCGACAGCCAATCATAATTTAGATCCTCGAGGATAATTGTTTCCAGGGGGCTAGTGTCCAAGATAGTTGTAAGATAGGACAAGAGCTAAGTACCGGCAGATGGTGGTTTATAGCATCCTATGACTTGGAGTACTAACGATGTGGATAGGTCGATTTTTATGTCCAGCCACTCAAATCCCACTACCAGTGAGTTAGAATTAAGTGTTGATGCCACAAATCTATCTTTGATGTAGATGGTGACCCCACCTCCCCTGGATTGCCTATCACATCTAAAGATCTGGTAGTTAGGTATATTAATCATGCTATTTGGCATAGAGGGCTGAAGCCAGGATTCTGAGATAACAAGCACATTTAGCATTGTATGGGAGGTCCAAGCCTGGATAAGAGTGAATTCTTTCAGCAGGCTGCACACGTTAATGTGCATAAAACTAATACCTTTAAGAGATAGTGATTCAGGAGGGGAGGTAAGTTTATTTATTGGCCCTGGATTAAGCTTGACACTGCCAGAGCAGAGTAAGAGGAGGAGTAGCAATTTTCTCAGGGATTCAAGTGAAAGCCAATTAGCTCGAGGCTTTTTCCAGCTTGGCATGGAGTAGGAACCGGGGTGCCAAGCTTTGTTTTTTAATTTATGCAAGCCTAAGGACACTGAGGCTAATACTCTGGCTGTGTAATGCCAGTGGGAGTAACTTGAATTAATTAGAGATAAGGAAGGAGGCGTAGACAAACCTGCAATAGTTGCTCTTCGAGGAAGGTAGTCCACCTGGATCAGTTGGCAAGGAGCCTTGACATAACATGTGATGTGTAGAGTCAGATTGGGCAAGCAAGTCTTCAGCATGAGGATGCAGTGTACCCCAGTCTCACATTTTTTGGATAATAAGCCAGTAACGGGTATGATACACAGTGCAGTTAGGATGAGGAATTGCTACGAGGCTGCCATAATTGCAGTTGTTGGGTAAATGAGGGAATTTTGATAACAACAGTAGCTCACTGGCTGCTGGTTGCAGGATTCCTCTGGTGGAACCCTGGCAGTAATAAATTGTTTTAGTAAGAAAGAAAAGGCAGGAGATTCATCAGGGATGGGAGTGGGCGGTGCTAACGGGTCTATATAATAGCACACAGGAGGGGGGATGAGGGGGTGGGTGAAAAATTGTGGCTTTGCTGTACCTCTCAAGCGGTAGAGTCCGATGAGGAGGTCTCGGTTGGTGGCTTCGGAAGCGCCGACCGCCCGGTGTCCGTGGTCCACGTGGAGGGCGTCTGAGCTGGGATCACTAGCGGGTTCTCAGCTAGAAAAAAGGAGAAAGGAGCTCGAATTAATAGTGGGGGCAACACAAAAACTAGCAGTCTGAGTGAAAACAGCTCAACTAGCAGCTGAAAGGCCTGCGATTTCATTGGTGCCTTGCAGTCTGGAGACAGCTACAAAGTTATGAAGGGGCTGTAACACTTGATTGCTGGGAACATTTTTAGACAATAAACACAGTTTTTTGGCAAATCAGTCACAGTTCAGTAATTTGTAGTACAATTTTCAAGTAAAACATTGCCTTAGCAAGACAGGATGTGCTAGTCAGCAATACGCAAACCTAAAGTACCAAAATTGTATGCCTCAGCAAGTCAGAATGAGATAAAGCTGCTAGAAGGCTTAGTTGCAAAAGGGGGATGGAAGGAATTGCAGTTGCTGACAGTAAGTAACCAATAAACTGAAACATCAGATAGGAGTGGGCAGAGACTGTGTCCATTTAAAGGAGGACTGGGAGGGGAGGGGTGGGGCAAAAAATCAAGGGAAGTTTGCAGAGCTAGCACTGAATCAGTGCACATACAGTTGGACAGAAACTGCAATAAGGGGGAAATGGGGAATGGTAAGTTACTTTACACAGGCTGAGCAGAACAGGCTAAATTAAAATATATAAATTAGAAGCCGAGTACAGGGATGCAGGCTTACATTAAGCAACACATCTCGGGTGCTCTTGTTTCAGGTGAGTGAGACCAGCCAATCAGGGAGCTCTACACAGGCGTAGAGCCAAAAGTGCTACCCTGAGAAGGCGCTGAAATTGAAAACACCAAATTGCAAGTGATGATCCGGTTCAGCATTCACACAGCCCAGAGAAATTGTGGCAATTTTTCAAGCATCGTACCTTATCTTGGGGGGTAGGTGGATCAGGCTCCTTGCACCGTAGAGGTGCTATGGCTGGATCGTGACCGCTGCCTGAGGAGGCAAGTGGCACCTGTAAGGAAGGAGACAGCAGATTAAATAGGAGCAGATGGAGGGTGTCTAAACAGAGACACACAAAGAGAGCTGAGCACCAACTTGAAAGACAAGTCAGTGGGCAGTCTCAGACAGAGGCAAGGAGCCAGCTAACTCAGGAATCCAAAACAAGCACAAAAGAACAGACTGATGGGAAAGGGCAGGAGGGACAGAACAGAGACAGAGGAGGACAGGGGGACAAAGGAAGATGATTAAGTATGAAAGTCAAGGGCAGGAGCCTTAGGCTCAAGATATAGGCAACACAGATGTTACAATTCACGAAATTTTCTAAGTCCATAGCAGTAGGCACGTAAACCCAGTAGAGTCTTAAATAGGATAAAAAAAAATATATTAACAAAGCCAGTAAAACTTTTTTACAAACTCAGTTCAAAGCAGTGTACAGAGTGAAAGCTTAATTGGGGAAAAAATCAAGGGGAAATTTGCAGAGCTAGCACTGAACCAGAGCACATACAGTTGGAGAGAAACTGCAGCAGGGGGAGAATGGTAAGTTACTTTACACAGGCCGAGCAGAACAGGCTAAATTAAACTATATAAATTAGAAGCTGAGTACAGGGATGCAGGCTTACATTAAGCCACCGCGTCTGGTGCTCCTGTCTCCAGGGAGTGAGAACAGCCAATCAGAGACCTCCACACAGGCGTGCAGCCAATAGCGCTACCCTGAGAAGGCGCTGAAATTGAAATCAGCAAATTGCAAGTGATGATCCAGTTCAGCATTCACACAGCCCAGAGAAATTGTGGCAATTTTTCAGTGTTGTACTTTATCTATCTCTTTGGGGGTAGGTGGATCAGGCTCCTTGCACCGTAGAGGTGCTATGGCTGGATTGTGACTGCTGCCTGAGGGGGCAAGTGGCACCTGTAAGAAACAAGACAGCAGATTAAATAGGAGCAGATGGGGGGGCGAGTCTAAACAGAGACACACAAAGAGAGCTGAGCACCAACTTGAAAGACAAGTCAGGGGGCAATCTCAGACAGAGGCAAGGTGCCGGCTAACTCAGGAATCCAAAACAAACACAAAAGAACAGACAGATGGGGGAGGGCAGGAGGGACAGAACAGAGACAGAGGAGGACAGGGGGACAAAGGAAGATGATTAAGAATGAAGGTCAAGAGCAGGAGCCTTAGGCTCAAGACAGAGGCTACACAGATTTTACAGTTCACTGAATTTTCTAACTAAGTTCATACCAGTAAGCATGTAAACCCAGTACAGTCTTAAATAGGATTAAAAAAAATATATTGACAAAGCCAGTAAAACTTTTTTACAAACTCAGTTCAAGGCACTGTACAGAGTGAAAGCTTAATTGGGGGAAAAAATCAAGGGGATGTTTGCAGAGCTAACACTGAATCAGTGCACATACAGTTGGACAGAAACTGCAGCGGGGGGGGAATGGTAAGTTACTTTACACAGGCTGAGCAGAACAGGCTAAATTAAAATATATAAATTAGAAGCCGAGTACAGGGATGCAGGCTTACATTAAGCCACACGTCTCGGGTGCTCCTGTCTCAGGTGAGTGAGACCAGCCAATCAGGGAGCTCTACACAGGCGTAGAGCCAATAGTGCTACCCTGAGAAGGCGCTGAAATTGAAAACACCGAATTGCAAGTGATGATCTGGTTCAGCATTCACACAGCCCAGAGAAATTGTGGCAATTTTTCAAGCGTCGTACCTTATCTATCTCTTTGGGGGGGTAGGTGGATCAGGCTCCTTGCACCGTAGAGGTGCTATGGCTGGATCGTGACCGCTGCCCGAGGGGGCAGGTGGCACCTGTAAGGAAGGAGACAGCAGATTAAATAGGAGCAGATGGAGGGTGTCTAAACAGAGACACACAAAGAGAGCTGAGCACCAACTTGAAAGACAAGTCAGTGGGCAGTCTCAGACAGAGGCAAGGTGCCGGCTAACTCGGGAATCCAAAACAAGCACAAAAGAACAGACTGATGGGAAAGGGCAGGAGGGACAGAACAGAGACAGAGGAGGGCAGGGGGACAAAGGAAGATAATAAAGAAAGAAAGTCAAGGGCAGGAGCCTTAGGCTCAAGATAGAGGCTACACAGATTTTACAATTCACTGAATTTTTTAACTAAGTCCATAGCAGTAAGCATGTAGACCCAGTACAGTCTTAAATAGGATTAAAAAAAAAAAATTAACAAAGCCAGTAAAACTTTTTTTACAAACTCAGTTCAAGGCAGTGTACAGAGTGAAAGCTTTATTGGGGAAAAAAATCAATGGGAAGTTTGCAGAGCTAGCACTGAATCAGAGCACATACAGTTGGAGAGAAACTGCAGCGGGGGGAATTAGTAAGTTACTTTACACCGGCCGAGCAGAACAGGCTAAATTAAACTATATAAATTAGAAGCCGAGTACAGGGATGCAGGCTTATATTAAGCCACACGCCTCGGGTGCTCCTGTTTCAGGTGAGTGAGACCAGCCAATCAGGGAGCTCTACACAGGCGTGGAGCCAATAGCGCTACCCTGAGAAGGCGCTGAAATTGAAATCAGCAAATTGCAAGTGATGATCCGGTTCAGCGTTCACGCAGCCCAAAGAAATCGTGGCAATTTTTCAAGCATCGTACCTTATCTATCTCTTTGGGGGGTAGGTGGATCAGGCTCCTTGCACCGTAGAGGTGCTATGGCTGGATCGTGACCGCTGCCTGAGGGGGCAAGTGGCACCTTATCTATCTCTTTGGGGGGTAGGTGGATCAGGCTCCTTGCACCTTGCAGCGTAGAGGTGCTATGGCTGGATCGTGACTGCTGCCCTGCATTTGAAGAGAGAGATGGAATCAAAAGGTAAGGAAGAAAAGATGCTTGGCTTGTGAGCAATGAAGAATAGCATGGTAGGAGGAAGTTTAGTCGAAGTGACTGAGACTGAATATCACATGCAGCCGGCTGACCTCTGCCCCAAGCTGAAGCAGTTGCAGGCCTATACAGCTGTGGATGTTGCTCAGGACCATGATTCTGGTTTGAATAAAGAACAGAGAATAGGAAGGGAAAAGTCTGGAGGGGAGGGAGATGCAAGAAAACTGACCCGGACTTGGTAAAGTTTACCTGAGAGTTTAGACAAGTGAGGCTTGCACATGAATATGCATGAGCAAAACCAATCAACCCACCCCTTAGAGAAACTGCAACAGGTGTTTTTTTGGGAGTACTGACATCCTGCCCATCAGACATACTGTATGTAGGATATGTTTTGCTAGTGCCTGAGTGGTTGTGTGAGTTTATGGGGAACCAAATTACCATGATATTCATGTGGAGAGCTTTAATATCCCCCAGATTTCAGTAGCTGTAAAAGGAAGTAAACAAAAAAGGCACAAGTGCAGATACAAAACAGTACCTTACAAATAAGGTGTGTCAGGACGTTTGCAGTGAGCCATGCACAGTGTTTGCTATATATATAGACTGCTGTGGGTTGAGCATTATGAGAACACATCTGGCTGCATCACGAGGGGAAGTAATGGTTGAAAAGCTGTAACCGTTTGAGCTGTTTGGCTTACTTTTATAAAAGAAGATAATTGGGAAGGGAGAAGCCACAGCATTAGATGTCTCCTGAGGCCAGCCAGCCACCCATTGCCCTCGGGTGGAGCCCACAACCTACTTTTGCTTTAGGGGCAATGGCGAGGAGTTACCAACCTGATCCCTTGACTAGCTGTCACAGGAGCAGTGGGGGGGGGGAGGAGATGACCCTACTCCAGCAGGTTTCTTATAAGAGCAGACTGTATGCAAAGGAGAAGGTATATTGGTGGGTGGCCATGAATGAGACAGTGTGAGGGGTTAATCTCCTACTTGGAAGGAGAACTGACCTACTTTAAGATTGCCTGGCAAATCCCTTATGCTGCATTAGAACACATTGTAAACATTAGTGAATATTTATAGTCCGTAGACACTGAGTCCATTATATGACAGTTGAAATCAGTCAGATTCCGCAGTTTGCTTTGACAATCTAGGTAGCAATAGCTCTTGGCTAAAGGATGGTGCTTCTTCCTGGTGCTCTGTAGACAGGTGATTAACCTCAGCCCAGGATCGCTGCTGCTGTGGGATCTTGTTCACTGGTTACAAGCTAACTGTGGCAGCTTAATGGCATCCTTCTTTCAGGAGCAGCAAAATATTTCTGTGGGGGGGTGTCATCTGAGGTGCTCCATGCTAATGCCATCAAACCTCAACTTCTGCTCCTGTGGGATTGCTGCTGCTGTGGGGTCTGTTGAGACGAGGTGCCCCCAGTCTTTTTGTTCCTCATCCTTCTCCTTTGTTACCACTCCTGAGGGGCAGCACTGGCTGATGGAGCTGGGGTATATGGGGTAATGTTGACTGAGGGCAACTGAGGGGTATGCAAAGAGGATCCTAAGTGATTACGAGTGGCTTGATTAATGCTGGATTGAGGAGGTTGGGCATCGGCTCCCCAGGACCGATTGACAAAGCTTGCTGCCTCCTGAGCATCCAGGAATTTGCAATGCCTCGAGTACCCCAGTAAAGGTAGCTCTTTTTTGTTAAACTTGGCATCCTGAAATAACAAAATGTGATGTCCCTGCCATCATAGCAGTCCTCTCTCCCTAGCAAGCCAGAAAATCATTTATTTATTTATTTATTTATTTATTCTTTTTCCCTCTGGTCTCGGCTCGAGGGAACTCTCTCAGGCATCGTCTCCTTGTGCCTGCCCGCCTGAGGTCCTCTGCAGTTTTGTGCCCTCTCTCTCTCTCTCTCTCCCTTCCCACTGCCAGCACCCCCAGTTTAACACACCTGGGGAGGGTAGCCTAACTCCTTCCTTGGGCTCCTTAGTAAGGCAGACTCGGGCAAGAGGGTGGGGCCCGGGTGGAGGAGTGATGAGGCTCGGCCGAGTCGGACCTGGCACTGGGCATGGAGGATAGGTGCTGTCACCTATCCCTCCAAACTGTGTTTTTCCTTTTCTGACCCTCTCCTCCCCCCCGCATGCACACCCCCGACACTTGGTGCACAGCAACCCTGCCAGCATCGGGTATGCTGTAATGTGCTGCCCATGCTTCTGCAGCCCCCCCATCTCCACCAGGGACCGCCAGTGTTCCGGGCATCCCAATGCCCTCCCCCGGGACAGAAGAGCAGCCCACTGGGTGCCCAATCTGATCCCTCCCCTGCTGACCCCTGGCATCCAAGCTCACTTCCAAACTCGGGTCACTGGGCACATGTTGAGAACAGTAGCCAGGAGGTGGTGTACAAAATCGAGCATGTTCCAGCCCTCTGCTCCCTCTGGTACTCCTATTATTTTGATATTAATGCAGTGCCCCAGAACTCCAGATCATCATTTGTCTCCCATAGAAGGGAGATTTTGGTTTTTAGCATTTGTATGTCCATGTCCTGGGAGTTCCCCCATCTGTTGAGATGCCACAGTTATTTTCATTGTCTGATACCCTAATGTTCATCTGATCCATCATCTGCTGTACAGACTCCATGGGTACCTTGACTCCAGTTACCTCTGTCAAAATCTTTGTGAGCATTGAAGTAATTGGGGTCGGGTCAGCAGCAGGCATCAGGTCTAAGGCGGTGGCAACCATTACCACTACGGTATGAATTTTCACTCAACACTTTTGAGGAGAAAAAGTTAAGATTTTAATTCAAAAAAATATATTTTGTTAGGGTGGAACAAGGGCTAACAAATTTTGCATTTAAAAGCTCCCGATTCACTGATTGGATTTTATGAGAAAAATGATGTATGACAGCGAGCCTCAAAGCTATGCAGCCATCTTGTCAATGATCAAACTGGAAGTCCCCAATATCATTGCCTACTGACTCAAAAATTTATTTGAGACTTATCCTGGCCTGTCTTGAGCTACAGATTACAGAAAACTGCCTTATTTCTTAATTTCAGTGTGGGTTCTGTAAAAATCATTTACTCTGGACCTTGTTTTCACATTAAACTATATACTGGAAACATATGTCATTCAAAAAGAAGGAAGATCTATGTATGTTTTATAGATATAAAGTTGGCATTTGACAGTGTGAATAGCGATGTATTGTGGGATATGCCAAAAAAGTTAAACATAGATAAGCATATTTTGGCAGTTTTTAAACTTCAGCATATAAATACACTGGCAAGAGTAAGATTCTCGAGAGATGTTTTCTTACTGATCTGTTTCCTATTAATTTTGGAGTTAAGCAGGAGTGTTTATTAGCCCCTTCTCTGTTCAGTTTATATATACTGAAAGTATAGTATGGTGCTTAGCTAATACAGACATTTCCCCGAAGAGTAATAACATTGGCATGATAATTTTACTTTTTGCAGATTATGCCATTGTTATATCCCAGACACCCCAAAGCTTTAAAAGAGGGTTGTCAGCTATAGTGAGCCATCTGGGTAATATTGGATTAGAACTTGACATCCCTAAGACAAAACCTTTACCTTTGGGAGCAGAAATAGGAAACATCAAGACTGAGTGATTCATGGGAAACTATTTGAGAAGGTTAACAAGTTTGGATACCTGGGTGTACTTTTTGACAGGCATGTGTCATAGAAACTCCAATTGGATTCTGTGAAAGAGAATGCTAATAAATTAACATTGGCCATAAATAGAGTTGCATCCAGATTTGCAGATAACTCATTTTAAGCCCTTGAAACTGCATTTGAGGCAAAGACAGTCAACCAGATGTTATATGATAGTGAGATATGGAACATCTCCAAAAAATTTACTAGCACTGAAGTAATTCAAAACTTTTTTATAAAGGTAGCTATAGACCTCCTGATGGACACCACTGCTGCTTTTCTTCACTTAGAGTCAGGTACAGATTCACTGGAAGCAAAAATTGTAGTTGGAATTGTATGCATTTGAAAACAAGTTCAAGATATGGAAGATCACAGATTGCCAAAATGTTGTTGGAATGATGCCTTGCAAAATAAATGTCATTCTAAGGAAAGGGAAAGGGGAAATTGTTTAACCAGGAAAGGCACATTAAGCTGGAGCTTGTTTCCAGCTGTGACCTGGGAGCACAAGCAAGTTAACTGACTTACTCAGGGTCACACAGTATGCAAGTAAGAGCTGGTGAGATTCAAACTCAGGTTTGCAGCTTAGTGCCCTTAACCACTACGCTATACTGCCTTCTAAGAATTGGTTTATAAAATGAAATAATATTTTGACATACCTTGGTCTAATAGAAGTATGGTTGAATCATTATCCTTCAGATACAGTCTATTTGGTCTGCTCCCCCGTCTCATCCAGGGCACTGCCCCTAGGCTCCGCAAGGGAAGGCATTAGAAACATTCTGTTAACACTTGCTGATTGGGATGTGGAATGACCTATCTTTATCAATGCTTAACTCCCCCCCACTGTGTTGTACCGTAGGGGGTGAAGGGATCCTTAAATGAGTCACTTTTTTCCCCAAGTAAGCAAGTACAAAATGAAGACTTGAGAGCACACTGTTGATTATGTATGATGCTTTATTTAATACAGAGATGGAAGCTGTAGATGAAAAATGTTTAATAAAGACTATATTTACAAAAAAAATACAAACATGGTCGCAGACTCCTTGCAATTTTCTATTTTATTTATTTATTTTTATTTATTTGATACCATTTGGAATTACAACCCTTTGAGTCACAGACTCCTTTACAAAGGCTCCACGTCAAATAACAATAAGGACTTACATATAGTATTAAGCAGTACAGTGTTCAGGTAAGAGAAACAAGAGAGATAACAAGGAATAGAATTATGCATACAACGTTATACAATAGTATAAGTACAGTGATCAGAGAAGAAAAACAATACTCAAAACCACACAGACAGGGGAATACAGAACAATAGTCTTTGGGAGAGGAGGACCCAGTATTATCCATAATATCCATAATATTTAGGTAATACATGAATACACATTTTTTTCTGTATATAGCATACCATTTATGAGGTAGAGTTATACTACAGAGCCCTGACAAGAGGGGGGAGCAGGAGGAAGAGAGAGCTAGGGACAGTCACAGGCTGAAGATTCTAGCAGAACAGCTTTGAGACTAGTCTTGAAGGGACCAATCCTGGGCTCCAGGGAGCCGGGGGGACAGAAGGCCATACAGGGGGCTCTGTATAAACAGGTTATTTGACCAAGGGAAGTTCGACAGTGAGGAACTAGTAGGGAGGTCCCAGTAGAACTATGGGAGGTTCTAACCAACGGGACAGGTTGGATGAGGCTATGCAGACCAGGCAGGGCTTGACCAAGGTGGATTTTCTTGGCTAGGAGGCAAGTATGGTACCTAAGACAGGCATCAAATGGTAACCATTCGGCAGACTTGTAGAGATCACAGGAGTGTGTCCATCTGTTGCATACCGTGACCAGTCTGCATGCTTTGTTGAGGGTGACTTTGATGCATCGCAAAACAGTTGGGTCAGCAGTGCCATAGATGACTATGCCATAATCTACCAGGGAGAGGACAGAAGAGGTAATGGCAAGATGGATAGCCATCAGGGGAAGGCAGTGTTTGTGATGGTACAGAAGTCCGAGTCTGGAGTTGATAGTAGAGGACAGTTGTTGGATATGTGCATCGTAGGTGAGGGACGTGTCAAGGGTGATACCTAGATATTTGAATGACTCAGCTAGCTCAAGTGGGGATCCCAGTGAGTTGATGATGGTCAGCGGGAAGTCATGATGAGGACTCCGATGGTGGGCAAAGATGACTGATTTTGTTTTCTGATAGTTTAAAAGTAAGTGGTGGGAACTGAACAATGTCTCAGCTTCAGTGAAAAAACCCTGCAGGGCATGTTGGAAAGAATCAGGGCTGGGGTGGCTCCAGAAGATTACCACGTCATTCGCATACAGCAGAATTTTTCCAGGGCACGAGCTGGGGAGGGGGTTTAGGAAGAAGCTGAAGATGTGGGGTCCCAAGATGGAACCTTGGAGTACTCTCCAATGGACCTGGAGGCTGTTTGATAGGGTGGAGTTGATTTTCACCTGCTGGGATCTGTCTGAGAGGTAACCTTTGAACCAGGTTATTGTTTCGGCTGAGAGCTCCAGGGAGGGCAGGGGGCTAGAAGCATAGCATGATTAACAGTATCAAATGCTTTTGTAAGGTCAATGTACACCGACCCCACAAGGTGACCACATTCGAGGGCACCATGGATGCAGGAGGAGTATTCTAGGAGAGCAGTGGTGGTGCTGTGGCTCTGGCAGAAACCATGCTGTTCAGGGCACAGTAGGTTATGTTTAGACAGATGGTCCATCAGCTGATCAGCCACAATTTTTTTGAGGGCCTTGGAGAGGGGAGTGAGAAGGGAGATGGGACGATAGTTATTGGGGGACAGGCGGTTACCATTTTTGAAAATAGGGGTGATGATAGCTCATTTCCAGAGGCCGGGGGAATTGTACTAGGTTGAGGAATAGGTTCAATAGTTTGGTGAGGGGTTGTAGGACCTCCTCGAAGGCTAGATGGAGGAGCTTCACGTCAATGGAGTCACCACTGAAGTGGGACTTGACAAGGGCTTTGGAGAGGTATCTCCTAGTCTCCTGCATTGAGATGATTTGGAGGCAAAAAAAGGGGATGTTTGATAGTGGTCTGCAACCGAGGATGGGATCTAGTGGGACAAAGAAGTTGAGGGGGAAGGACACAACTGAGATCAGAGAATGTGGTGTTTATGGTGTCTGCAGTGGACTGGGGGTCCTGTGTTAGGTTACCATTAACTGAGAGTTGGGCAGGTGTGGGGGTGGCAGATTTCCCGTTTGGTTCCTTTATGTTTTTTCCAGAAGTGTCTTCCTGAGCCCCAGGTGGAGGAGAACGCCTGTTGATAATGGGTTGCCTTGGCTTGGCAAATGGCCCAGGTACATTTGTTTCTAGCCTTACGATATCATTGTCTATCCAGTGGGAGTTGTGAGTCTAAGGCTTTATGCCAGAGATTATCATGGTGTTGCATTTGGTCAAGCAACTGTTGAGATATCCAGGGGGGTGTTACAGTTTTTAGTGATTTGTTTTGAGAAAGGGGCAAAGATGTCACAAGCGGAGTTGAAGGTATTTCTAAAGTGGGAGAGGGCAGTATCAATTGATTGGGTGCTATAAATGGGGGACCAGTCAGAGTTAATTAGGTAGGTTTTGAAGTGTTGAAGCATACAGTACCCCTTTTTTTAGGCATCTACAGTATGAGACAGGTGTTTTATTGGACCATAAGCAGGTTACTGGGCAATGGTCACTATGGGCGTCTGGGAGTACTGAACTTTAGTGATGTTGTTGGGGCAGTTGGTGAGAATAAGATCCAGCAATGAGGAGGTGCCCAATTTGTCATTTGGTCTGGTAGGAGATAGTTTAACCTGAGTGAGGTCAAGCGCAGCAGCCAAGTCCTTATAGGGAACAGAGAATGGGGACAGCCAGTTGACAATAAAGTCCCCCCTAGCGATAACTTCACTGTTGGAGGGGAGTTGAGAGATACAGGACATGACTGAAGGGAAGGCAAGTCTCTGATTATGCCGCAGGATGTAAACAGCCATGACATACAGTGTTTTGCCAGGGTTGCCAAGGAGTATCTTGGCTGTGAGTGTTTGGGTGCCATGCTCGGGGGGAGGTGAACTGGCAGCGATTGGAGGGTGTTCCTAATGTAGAGGGCACAGCCACCACCTCATCTACACCATCTGTCAGCACAGAAAAGGGGAGAAGCCAGGTAGGGTCATAGCTGAGTCCGGGGTGTCATGGGAAAGCCATATCTCGGATAGGGCCAGTATGTCTGGGGAATGCTGGGCTAGCCACCTTTGGAGTAAGGTGAACTATTTTTGCAGGCTACATATGTTAATTGCAGTGAGTTGGAGCCCATGTGTCCTGTTGCTAGTGGAGGAGCAGGGGAGAGTTGGCACAGGATTAGGGTGAATGTTTCCTGAGAGGAGGAGGGCATGCCAAAGAAGGACTGCCTTAGCAGGTATGCATTTTGGGGGTGTGGGGCATCTGAAGGGGGAGGGTATTGTGGTAGAACAGGGGGTGGGAATGGAAAGGGTGAAATGAGCAAGGAAGGAGGAGGGAAAAGGGTGGGGGGAGAGAGTGGATGGGACTACTGGAGGGGGTGTGAGACACTCCTGCTCAGTGAGGCTGGAGGTACCACAAGGTACATGGAGGTTGAGGGGAATGATAGGAGTGAATGGATATTGTGTGAAGAGGACATTTGGAGGATGGAGGAGGGGAGGTAGGTCACTGATGAACAATAGTAGGCTCCAAAGGTGAGACATAGTGATGGAAGGCCAGATGGATGGGCTAAGATACTTAATGCAAGAGTGAGAGATGGTCTGGTCAATTACTACAATGGTAGGGCTGCTGACTCTGATGTAGAAGATACTGGGATCAAATATCAGGCAGGGAGAAAGCACATAGGTACTACAAGGGTATGCTGCTGCTTGGTGGTGATGCTTCAATACACCTGTAGTTTGTTCCAGGTACTCATTTGTTCCTGAAGCAAACATTTTGCGGACCTAAATCAAGATCTTTGAATTTATGGCCCTGTGTCTTTAAACTGTGAAGTTAAGATACTTAATGTAAGGGAGTGAGATGGTCTGGTAACTTAGTACAGTGTAGGGCCGCTGACTCCAAAGTAGAAGGTATTGGATCAAATCTCAGGCAGGGAGGAAGCACATAGGTACTACAAGGTGGTGGTGATGACTGATAACCTGCGGATGGAAAAGTTTCCCTAGTCGTCCACTCAAAGAAATCTATCAGATTTATTTTTTACATGAATTCCCCTCCTCGTGAATCCATGCTGCCTCAGATCTCACCTCCTATGCCTCAGAAGCTATCCAAAGAATTTTGGATGTATATGACCAAAAAGATATGAAGAGAATGCATATTATGGACAATACTTGGATATTCTAAATGTTCTTTCAATATGAAAAAAGTATCTGTTTTGTTTTGTTTTTTTTGGTGAAAGCAAGGACCACAGAAATATTTTGTGCAGTCTCAGACTTGGGGCTTTACTGGGATACCTCGCAAACAATGATGATGACAAAAATACTTTTGCTCAGACTTCACAGAGGAGGGGAAAGGGGATGGACCACATAAAAGCAGCAGGAGACGGGGGAGGGAGGTAGACACAAGTCTATTTACTGCGGAGACAGTCCTGCAGGGACTTGCAAATCTGAAAGTGGACAAAGCTACGGGGTCAGATGGAATACATCCAAGGGCATTGAGGGAGCTTAAGAAGGTACTGGCTGTACCTCTGATAGCCTTATTCAACTACTCACTGAAAACAAAAGTGGTTCCGGGGGTCTGGGGAAGGTAGATGTAGTCCTGCTTCATAGAAGCGGTACCAGGGAGGAGGCTGGCAACTATAGGCCAATCAGTCTGACATTAGCAGTGGGAAAGTAAATTGAGTCACTACAGTAGTAACGGACCGTGGAGTATCTTAGATTCAGCAGGTTATGAGATCTGAGGCAGCGCAGATTCATGGGGGAGAGATTCATGTGCGTGTGTTCATGTAAAAAAATCTGATAGATTTCTTTGAGTGGATGATGAAGGAAAAAGATCAAAATGGGGTGGTGGACATGGCCTAATTGGATTTTAGTAAGGCATTTGACACCATACCACATAGGTGACTCATAAGTAAACTTAAGGGATAGGTAACAGAGGTTGGTGTTAAATGGACTTCACTCCAGGGAAAGGAGAGTGACCAGAGGGGTGACTCAGGGCGCAGTACTGGGACCAGTCCTCTTTTAATGTCTTTATAAGTGACATTGCAGCCGCATATTATCTGGAAGGGAAGATGTGCTTCTTTGCAGATGACACTAAAATATGCAATATGGTAGACACTCTAGAGGGAGTGGAAAGAATGTGCAGATACCTGAGAAAACACAAGGAGTGGTCGAGGGAATAGCAACTGGGTTTCAATGCAAATAAGTGTAAAATCATGCACCTAGGGCACAAGAACCCACAGGTGGAGTCCAGTTCTGGAGACCACATCTCAGGAAGGACATAGACAGGGTGGAAGCTGTCCAGAGGAGGGCAATGAAAATGGTACAGGGGCTGCATCAGAAGCCCCATGAAGAGAGACTGAAAGACCTCAATATGTACACCCTGGAAGAGAGAAGGGAGAGGGGGACGTGACAGAAACCTATAAATACTTCACGGCCCTCACAGGGTTGAATAAGGTACAGGAGGGGAGTATCTTTCAGAGAAAAAGAGGCACAACAACAACAAGGGGACAGGCAATGAAGCAGGAAGGGGGAACATTTAAAGCAGCAGTACTAGATAAAAAAAAATGGGATATTTTGCAACAGTTTTCCCCATGTGCTTTTGTTGAGCACTTGCCTGGTAATCTTTCTTGTTTTGGCTGTATTATCACCCTGTAATTTGCTCTGTTTTTCTTTGTTTTTATTTACATTTCTACCACCCGCCGTGTTTTTTTTTTTGTCAGCTATTTTTCCCTCCTCTCACTGATGGCTGGGGCCCCATCGGTCGACCTACCTGATCCCCTCCTGCCAGAGACCCTCCATCTGGTACCGTGATCCACCATTACCAGCGACACACTTGTGGAGCAACCCCCTGGAATCTACCCCCCCGGGGTGCGTCCGCCTTCTGCTCCTCAGCACTTTCTTCTGGCGCTCCTATGGGTGGAGGTGAATGGGGAGATGCAGTCCCAGTTGGCTGACATTGGAGGTGGTGGCAGACGACGTCTTCCTTCCAACCATCAGGGGTTTCCATTGTTTGAAAGTGAGATCCCCACCCCCAGAGACTGGACGTGCAATGATGTCCAGTGCGACCGGGCGCTCCCACACCCTTTCCGCAGATGTCCACCGAGGCTCCTCCCAGCACCTGCGTGATCCCCAGACTGTTGCGCTCCCGGCCTCTGCTGAAAGTCGCTATGCCGGGGAGTCAACCACCAACCCTACCCAGGAAAGGAGAGCAGTTCATTGGATGCTCCATCCTCTCCTCCCCTGACGACCCCTGATGACCCGCACTCGTTCCCGAACATGGGTCACCAGCATGGCATGAGGTGTGGCATCCAGTGTCTCAACCCTCAGTGCCACCGGGCTGGTCCACCTGCCATGCTGAACTGGAACCCTCTGCTGCCAACCACACATGCGCATGACTCACAGTACTACACAGCGACAGTGGGAATGCACAGCACAGGGTCCCATGGAAGTAAACAAAAGACATGATGCGACATGAAGTGAGAGCTCAGCTGCAAATTAGGCACCAGCCATGTTTTCTGTGGCTCTGCAATAATGGAAATAAATTTAAAATACGTAGAAAACTAAATATCGCTAGAAAAGAATATTTACAGATATGGAAACTGGAACTATGGCTGCATGCTTCCAGCCAGAATGCAGAATATTGATAATCACTTCCTGATTATCCAGTACTGCTGCTTTAAAAGAGATGTAGGAAGTATTTCTTCAGTGAAAGAGTGGTGGATGCCTAGAACATTCTTCCAGTGGAGATGTTGAGGGTGAAACAGTGGTGGGCTTCAAGCATGCATAGGATAGGTGCAAAGGAATGCTAGTTAGAAAGCGGGGGGGGCAAAGATCAAGTAGGGTCTGCTGTGACAGTACAGGCAGGGACAAATGAGCTTACTGGATGGGCCAAGCGGTCCACATTTGCCATCAAATTCTATGTTTAAATGTGTTAAAAATCATATCTCTGAATGTGCCTGTCAGAAACAGAATTCAGTTACGATCCAGCACCTGTTATTATACTGCACTGCCTTTAGACAAGAACAAAATAAATGGATTTCAGCAGCCTTACATAAGAAAATATTTCTTACTGATAACGAAAAACTGAATATTTGCTATTGTTAGAGATAAATGTTTTTATATTTGCTGTAGCTTAATTTGAAAGTAACATGATGAGTTGTTTATTGAAATAACAAGCATAAGATATTCAGAGCAGACGGCAGCACGGCTACACGTTACTGCTGGCAAATAAATGCAGGTCATTCGCAGGATAAATGCATAAAAACCTTTTTATGGCACACAAAGACGCCAGGTACACAGCTAAAGAATGCCCTTCCCCACAATCAGCCAAACATTTTCACGCCAAACCTGGCACTTTCTCAAAGCGCCAGGTTTGGCGTAACTGATCCGGCTGTTTGTGGGGCTGCTAACTGTGCGCTATCTGAAGTTTTTCATTCATCCTCGATATCACACCAACAGTGTTCTCTTCTAGCTGTGCTAATCTACTCTGACTGCGTTTGGCTCTATCTTGCTTAGCAGCTGCCTGTCTGTGTTGTTGGTGGTTATAATCATAAGATATTGTTAGGTCACTGAATCTCTGAACTCTGGAATGTGTAGTCTATAGTGCGACTTTTTTTGTATTTTTGTGACTTTCTTGCAGTCTATGTCACTTTTGTAATTTGTTGAAGGATGTTTTTAGATATGCTGGTTTTAATGTTATAAATCTTGTGTTGTCTGTACATTGTTCTAATAAACTGAAATGGTTGTAAACTGTCCCTATATGACCCATCTTCTTATTTCCTTCATAATTATCTTGCTGTCACTGCACACCCCAGATCACGGTCGCTCTTTTTTGTTGTAAATTGTCCCTATGTGACTCATCTTCTCATTTCCTTCATCATAATTCTTTTGTTGCTACTGCAGGTCCCAAACCACTGTCACTCATGCTGTTGTCACTGCCACTGAAAAGACATACAGTAATACGTGCTAGCAGTTAGATGCCCTTCACTGATTTTGAAAGTAAGTTACATACAGTATTGCTTCTATCAGTCTCTGTCTGTCTGTCTGTCTGTCTCTATCTATCTATCTATCTATCTATCTATCTATCTATCTATCTATCTGTCTGTCTGTCTGTCTGTCTGTCTGTCTGTCTATCTGTCTTTGCAGGTCTTCCATTTCTCCCTTAAAGTACAAAAATCTGTTGCACTGATTAGGCCAGTATTACACCTGTGTGATACTAAACTAGTGAAGCAGGACAAGTGGGATGGAACAGAGGGAGGAAGAAATAATACCACTGACTTATTCATTTATTTGAAACATTTTACCAGAAATGACATACTGAGCTGGTAACATCAATTCAAGATGCGTCTGGGGTGAAGGGGGTGGTGGAGATGAGGAAGGGAGGGAGGGGGAAGTGGAAATTGTTCAGTCAGGAAAGGCACACTAAGCCAGAGCATGTTTCCAGGTGTGACCCAGGAGCACAAGGACATTAAGTGACTTGCTCAGGGTTACACAGTGTGCAAGAGGGGGCTACTGGGATTCAAACTCAGGTCTCCAGGTTTGCAGCTCAGTGCTCTTAAACACTACACTGTGCTGCCTCCTATAATACAAAAGGTGCAAGAGTGAAAATGCATTATAAGTGGTATGGCTAAACATTCAATGCTTGGTAAAACACTGCAAACAAAATAATATATCAATGGATGTGCAATACCAGCAGTTTGATGCCAAGCAAAACTGTTCAACAAGGTGCCTAAGGCAGGTAAACTTGCACTAGACCATTAGCAGTGAGCAACCACATAACTGGGCAGCAAAGCAGTGCAGTTGCACACTACTTGGGTGGAGGCTGGCACTAAGTTCAGGGTTCAGGAACAGCTGCAGGAGGGAGATGTAAAGTCATGAAGAAGAGACTTAAGGGGAAAGGCTGAGCAGATGGATGGGGAAGAGAGGCCCAGAGCTTAGGGAAGCAATATGAAGCTAACAGTAGACTTCCTGGGTGAGGGAAGAAAGGGATGGAAACAATGTTAGGAAGTATGTAGGAGGAATGGGGGGGGAGAGGAAAAGGGGGAGTCAAGCTAGAATTTGGATATGAATGAGGCACAGTTGGCAAGGTACCTAGCTTCAAAGAAGGGGAGGGAGAGGGAGGAGATTTGGTGGGTATGAGGAGGACTGTCCAAGGAATGGCAGAGGGAGTGAAAGAAGGGGTTCAGTCTGGCAAGGGTAGATATGGGAGCAACACTGTATACTGTGTCGCCATAGTTGAAAATAGGATCACCTGTGAGATGATCTCTGGGTGGGCAGAAAGTGGGATACTCTCTTTGTTCCTGTACAGCGCACTTTGGAATGGAACTTGTGGTGCACGACATCTCCAAGCATGGAGAAATCGAGATAGTGGTCCAGCCAGACCCCGAGGAGACATCCTTAATCACAGTACTATCAAAAATATGTAAGGAAGACTTCCAGTTCTGGCATGGGCTACAGCACATTAGCAGCGCTAACCTTCTTGCACTAATTTATAAACTAAATTAAATTAACCCAATCCCCGGTCTAAAATCCACCGACTTTCTCGTATTCATACCTTCTGGAGTGGTAGACTATTTGATTTTTCTGATATTTTAGCCAAAAATGGCTAAACAGTAGCGCAATCGCTTCCAGCCGCTCTCCGATCTGGAAGAACACGAGGAGCGGAGCATGTCAGAGTCAGAACAAATGGCAAAGCAGAACAAAGATCCTGGCATTGGGAAAGCAACACCTGCAGCTAAAACCAGTAGAAAGAAGAGCCAGGACCTTCAAATAGGCGAAAACATCTTGCAGGCAATCTCTGAATTCCGCACTGAAATGCGGGAATCCATTGGGGAATTAAAATCAGATACTGGAGCCCTCCAGCAACATGTGGGAGAAGCTAATCAATGAATAACCACAAATATGAACAAGTTAGACGGTTTGGAAGAAAACATCGGCTCTATTTTAAAAGAGCAAATTTACCTGGTGGCTAAACAAGAAGACACAGAGAATAGAAACTGACGAAAAAACATTTGCATTTGTGGTTTGCCAGAGGGAGAAGAGGGGACCGACCCAATTGCTTTTTCGGATTACCTTTTCAGACTCATTATAAACCTAGAACCAGACTTTCCAATCGTTATAGAATGGGCACACTGTGCCCTGGGCCCCAAACCCACTCTTACAGATGCCAGACCGAGATCCTTCATCATAAAGCTGCAGAGCTATCACACAAAGGAACAACTACTCAAGAAGGCTTGGCAGGCAGATCGAACAATGCTGGGCTTGCACCGACTGATTTTAGATAATGATTACGCACCATATGCCCAAAAATTGAGGTTCGGAATACGCTCCTTTATTTCCACTGCTAAGGGCCCAGAAAATCAAATTCTGCACGCCTTACCCAGTGAGACTGTGGGTGCTGCTCTCCTCTGGAACGGTCTCCCACTCTACGGCCCAGGAAGCGCTCACGGACTTAATGTCTCGTGGCATCATCAAAGAGAAGCCGGCAGCATTTGCCAGATCCAGAATAGCTCCAAAACCACAATGGGACTCAGTCGACCAATTTCGCAGTGCTCCGATTGAGGATCTGCTGGAGAGAGTTCATCAGTATCGAAATTTTATTTATTTTTTTATTTGTATTTTGGTAACCAGGTAAGCCCACTGAGACCAGAGGTCCCTTTTTCAGGGGCGACCCGGAATCCCACCCTGGCCACTTGAAGGGGGATGGTAGGCTTGTGCTGATCTTTTTCTCATTTCCTTTTGGTCTGGATTCCCTTTTTTTGTCCTGTCCTGGTCCTACTCGGTTCGGGGGATGCAAGGGGGGGATGGGGTTCTTATTGTCCCATCCCGAGGCTCAGGCTCACTACTACTCTCCCAGGCAGTCTATTCATTCATATAATAGAAATGTACAATTAGACCTTAAGGACTGCATCCTGGGTTGAGGAACAGAAAACAAAAAAATATATAAATGTTTGGCCATTTAATGGCAGGGATCAGCCCAGGCCGAATGGCTAAAAATTACTTTTCTGGCCTTAGAGGCATCAGGATTGGGATGAGCTGCCCTCCTAGGGCTTAAGTTCCTTTTGTCCTCATTTTGCTCCTCTGAACCAGGGCCCCCCACTCTTGGTGGTGGAAGGGGGGGAGGACCCTTGGAATTGGATATGGGGTTTACCCTGACGGGATGGAGGGATTTGCTCAGCGACAACCCTGTCCTTCTCGGGTTGTCAGTCGGCTTGAGCATTACGGCTTTTCAATGAGATTTTTAATCCATTACCAGGCTTGACGAATGATAATTTTAAACTGGAACTTTATTATGGTTGTCCAGCAGAGGAGGGTGACTCACCCTTAACCAGTTTTTTCCTCGCTGTACATGGATCACTCCTAGCCATTAGACTGATTTAAGAATTATTCGAACATTATGGGAGGGGAGTAGAGAGGCGGGTCTCATATTAATGCCTCTGAGTTTCTTATACTCCTGATCTAGGCCACCTACCTAATGTGATATGGTAAGTGTTCAGTATCTGGGTTGCTTGCAGGGTAGGGCGGCTACTTAGGAGTGGTGGCCTTCTTAAGCTATTGCAATATGGTTTTCGCCTCACTCCACTATGAAACCCTGAGGCAGCAATCTTCTGTTATGATGAAGAGATGAATCGGAGGCTCCCGCTGACCTGATGTTAATCACAGTCCTCTTGGCCCCACCACATTTGAAAATAAAAGAGGTTTTAAATGTAGGGTTGGGGGGAAGTATATTTTGGCAGGGAGTAGAGTTTGAACGTCAGATGCTGAACTGCACTCATGCCATGCCCTCAATAATTTGGTTTGGGCTCTCCATTCCCCCCAAAAATTATAGTGGGCGGGGATGTTACCCCAGCATATATGCTAACCAGGAGAGAGTGGCGTAATGGATTGGACTAGGGATATGGCATGAAGCCTTAAAGTGTGGGGGGTTAGCCTTGATTCGAGGTGGTATTTAAATCAAGGGTAAATGCAGAACCATACCAGTGAGGGTTTCCTTCTGGATATCCTCACTTTTTGGGTATTCTTAGGGTCCTCTAGGTTGTCCTCCACCTATAATGAGGGCAAGAAGTTCCCAAACCTCACAGCGTTCCCTTTCAGGGAATTGGCCAAGGCTCTCTACAAGTGTCTACAGACAGACACTTCACATATGGAAGTCACCAGGTTCACAGTAATTCTACCTAAGTCTTTATTGTTTAGACTAATATTGTTCATCAGTATGTTAGTTTCTGATTACTTTCTGGGCCCTAGTGTTACAGGGGTCCCTTTGTATATAGTTGAGGGGTTTAAAAGTTGTGTGTTATCTTTGTATTTTAAGGTGGGAAGGGGGGAAAGAATTTGTGTGGTTTACTTTTATGAGGTTTGTGGGAGGGGGTTCTGGTAATATAATTTGGAGGGGGAAAATATATCTGTACAAAGGAAACATTATTTACCGAATCTTAACAGTTTGGGAATCTTTGCAGGGATACATTGGCTGTATTTTTTCACAATGTATTGACCCCGTGTAGGGAATGGTCCATATGGCTGGACGGGTCATTTCCAAGGGGGACAAGCTAAGCGATACCTGTTATTTAATGGGTTATGGCCATTTCATTGGTATTCTCTACAGGATTTGGAGTGGAGGGTTTTTGATAGTTGTTACAGTAGGAAAGGAGGGGGAAAAAAGACACAAATGCACAACGCATATATTATTTAAAATATCTTTATTTGAACTGGAACAGCTTGGAGTTACACTGACAGCTTCTGTTTGGGTGGCCTTGGTCCTCTGGGGGGCATGGTCTGGTCGTTTGGTGGGACGGAACTCCTATGGGACAAAAAATATGACAAAAACATGGATTAAGCTATGGCAATGCAACCAGTAAAAATCTTTTCCCAGAACATTAACGGCCTACACAATCCTATTAAGCGCTCATGTTTTATACAGTATATTAAAAAACAGCTTTTTACATGATTCAAGAAATGCATCTTTCCACAGATGAAGATGCCATACTGTGCTGGGGTGGGAGATACAGGGTCTTCACCTCTTCACACTCTGGTGGTCACTGTTGGGGAACGGTTATCCTAATCTCCATTACTACCCCACTGGAAGTTAATCAGTCCCATGTGTACCCCAACCGTAGATTTGTTATTTTTATTTTTTTTCAATTGTTTAACCAGAAGTATTTCTTTGTTTGAACCGGTTTATATAACCAGGAGGTGAGTCTGGTAAATGCGTACCTACCCCATGTCTAAACCTTCTGTAATTCAAAACCTAATGGCACGGATAATGGACATTCTTAAGGGCCAACTTATATTTGGAGGGGATTTGAATATTACGATGTCTGCTCATATAGACAGTTCAAACCCTCACACCAATGCCAATCAGGCTCTGCTCAATATTTCAAATGTACAATGGAACACTTGGGCATAATAGGGTGTTGTCTGTTCCCATCAGACCCAGGTTATACTTTCTTTTCAAACGGCATCACACCTATTCTAGGCAAGATTATTTTTTGGTTACATGCGAACATCTAGGTCAGGTGCAGGATATTACCATAGGCCCAATGATTCTTTCAGACCATCATTCCCTCATTCTCAAACTTAACTTAGGCAAGAAAAAAAAACAGACGCTGTGGCATTTTAATCCAATTTTGTTAAAAGACAAACAATATGTGGTGCATATTGAAAAACATATTCCCCTTTTCCTTCAGGAAAACATCTCCCCAGAAGTTTCATAGGCCTTGGTTTGGGATGCCTTAAAAGTTACAATTAGGGGAGAGACCATTGAATATGCTTCCAGGAGAAAAAGGGAACTAGAAACTAAATATAACACACTATTGGAGCACCTAAGCACCTACCAGTTTTATGTACTGAGGGGGACCATGAAGTCCTACAAAAGATTTGAGAAACAAAAGCAGAAATACAGTAACTAATGGACATCAAAATTCAGCAGGCCCTTCTTTATCTAAAATGGTCTAATTATGAGGAGGGTCCTCAAGGGACCCTCAGATTAGCCCAACGTCTTCGGGGACAGAAGAGTTCTACAACTATTCTTAAGGTCAAGGACCCCTCTTCTGGAATAATATCACATAGAGAGGATGATATTCTTCACTCTTTTACTTCCTTTTACCAACACCTACAGTATATCGGGAAGATAATTGCGTCACATCAGAGGATAGAATGTCTTTTCTGAAGGATCTTCCTTTCCCCTCCCTTACCGTCACCCAGTGGGAACTTCTGGAGTCTCCTATTACTACTGAAGAAATATCCCATGGGATTCAATCTCTCTCTCTCTTCTTATCCTTGCCCGGGGCCTGATGGGTTCTCATCCGAATGGTACAAGAAGTTCATTAAAGAATTATCTCCACAACTACTCTCGACATTTAAAGAAGTTAAGGAGGGTCTTCCCCCATCCTCCCTCCTGGGCATATGCAACATTAGCTACCATATTAAAACAAAACAAGGACCCCACTAATCCATCTTCTTACTGACCTATCTTAATCCTCAACACTGATTATAAACTTTTCATGGCCATTTGAGCCTCTCGACAGGAGCGGATCTTACCCAGTTTAATTCACTACGACCAATCAGGCTTCATTAAAAGCAGAAATACTACAGACAACCTACGTCAAATTTTAATTCTCATGGAATATATTCATGACCGGCAGATCTCAGCTGCAGTTATTAGTCTGGACATGGAGAAGGCCTTTGACAGGGTGTCCTGGAAATTTTTGTGGGACACCCTGTTGAGGCTCCGATTCCCGGAGTCATTTGTAAAACTACTGAGGAATCTTTATGCCACCCCTCAAGCAAATGTGAGAGTCAATGGTGGAATATCTCCCCCCTTCTCACTACATAGAGGCACTCAACAGGGTTGCTCTCTTTACCCTCTTTTGTTTGCTCTCTATATGGAGCCATTGGGAATGGCCCTAAGAACTTCCTCTGAGATAGGGGGCATCTCATTAGGGCAACAATATAAAGTTAATATATACGCAGATGATATCTTATTGACTTTTCTCTCGCCAGACACATCTATTCCAGCAGTCTGGTAAATTTTCCAGAAATACCAAGATCGGGCAGGATTTAAGCTAAATGTTGCAAAACTGGAAGCTCTTCTCTTTAATTTTTCTCCAACTAAAAGTCTTTGTGGTCTTTTTCCCCTTTGGTGGAGATCCATGAAGATCAAATATTTGGGAATTCACATCCCCCTGAATCTGGAGGTGTCAGAGCTAGTTAACTATGAGCCACTTACTCTCACAATAAAAAAGGACCTGGAAAGATGGTCCTCCTCACCATTAACATTCTTTCAATGGATTGAAACTGTCTGCATGAACATTCTTCCCCGACTTCTATATCTTTTCCAAAACATTCCATACTTCCCTGCACCCTTTTACTTTAAGTCTTGGGATAGATTAATTTCAAAGTTTATATGGGGCAATCAACATCCGAGGGTTCGTCTTTCCATTCTCCAGCTTCCCATAGCCTAGGGAGGTGCAAATTTGCCCAATTTTAAACTCTATGCCCAAGCAGCCCTCCTTCGCATTCAGTTCCATGTGATAAAGACGAGTCTGAAAGATCACCTATCACATAGAGCGAATAAACTTGACCCCATGATGAAAAGGGCAACGGACATTGTAGCAACCATCGCAAATAGCAATGATCGCTACAATACTTAACAAAACCAAACAAAAATCTTTTTTTTATGCGGGGGCTTTGTCCCCCCACACCAACCAAAACTTAAATAATCAACGCTGAAGGGGGTGCAGACCACGAGGCAAGTTATTGGATCCTGAAAAACAAAATGTATTCTGTCTCTAGTTGGACCCGGGGCTGCTTGCATTGCAAGCGGTGGTGTACACCAGTATGCTATGCAAGCTGCTCAGTGGGAATTAGCCTCAAAGGATACTATATCCTGCAATAGTGAGTACAGCTCCTTGCTGTACTTGCTATAGAGGATATAGCGCCGTATTACACCACTCACTCTCTTGTAGAGCGCTATTATTGAGTCGCTCAGAAGTGCAGCGTTCAATAATCAGCGCTCTACATGGATGCTATCTTCGCATTCTCATCTTTTGGTTGACTGACAGTTTCTCGGCTCCTTGGAAAACTTTGGAGTTTACCTTAAATGATATGTACGACATATCCACTATTCTTTTCTCATCTACTGATAATATACCAGCAGTGCAACACTTTACACAGATCACAGCTAGTTCTCTTCTAATATGGTTCAGACTAAGGAAAAAACAGAAATAAAACCAATTTATGATTACTGTAAAATAATTTCTAAAGATTACCTTTTTCAACCCCCACATATGGAGCAGGCTTTCTCTCAATAGCGGCATGCTAGATTATCATATTTATTTCAATTTTTGGATGAAAGAGGGGTTCTGCACTTGAGAAGCTTAAGACACAATATGGACTTTGGACTTCAGACTTTTTTCGATACCTTCAAGTGAGGAATTATATACTTCACCACCGAACAATAGTGGCTAACCTCCCTACCCCAATCCCACTTTTATTAAAAATTTTTACTGATGATAGTAAGGGGAATCAATGCGGACACCTCATAGGAAATGCATACAGGACATTGCGAGACCTATTGGGAGAATTGACAAAGTCAATTTTAGATAAATGGAATGAGGATCTGGTATCTGAGGTTCAGTTCCTGGACTGGACAGCAGCAAGTTTGTCAGCCATCAGGATGACCTCTTCTTCTTTCTGGCGGGAGTTTTCTTGGAAGATTTGAACTAGATACTTTCGCACCCTGGTGATTCTAACTAAATTTCTCCCAGCAGAATATGGCAGATGCTGGTGGCGTTGCGGCTGTGTACTGGCTGATTTGGGTCATGTTCTGTGGAATTATCCCCTTCTGATGCCCTTTTGGTGTAGTCTCCAGTTGGAACTGTCTAAATGTCTAGGGGAAATGGTAGAACTAACAGGAGAAGTTGTCCTGCTATCAATATACCCGGACCATTCTCCCTGGTGGGATAAAACACTGTTGCCTGTATATCTTATAGCAGCCAAAAAGGCCCTTATCAGGAAGTGGATGTCTGTGCAAACTCCTACTATACAGAATTGGAGATCCATAATATTGGAAATTTACCAAATGGAAAGCCTTATGGCAAAAATTCAGGATCACATACAGAAAATTAGATTGAAATGGCAGGGATGGGCTCTATATTATTCAGAAGTGGAACCATCCTTTGTTCCCTGAGTAAAGGAGCATTAATGTTTCAGCTAGTTGGGGGCTTGGTGTTCTGGCTGAAGTGGTCATAACCAGTCATGCTGTCTGTAACTCTGGCTGTCAGACTATAAAAGTATGTATAATGATGTTACATGATGATATTGTATACCGTTTAATATCTACTTACTGCATTTGTGCATAAAAGTGTCTAATAAAAATTTAAAAAAAGAATATGGAAGGAAGAGAGTGGAGTGAGCCTAACGATCCTCTGCCAGGAGCCAAAGGTCATGAATACCATTTTCATGGTGTTGAGGGACACTTGGATTGTTCAAAACCAACACTGGATGTTGTCAAAGTCTAGTTAGAGCCAGGCAGTGAGGTCAGGGGCATAGGAGCCAGAGGCAAAGAGCACAGTATCATCTGCATATATGTGGATGGATGTAAAGAAACAGACTGCAGGTCAAGGATGGACCCTTGGGTCATACCTGAACAAATAGGGAGTGGGATGGGAGGGGGATAGGATGCCACTAATAGAGACAGCTTGTGATCTGCCCTCAAAGTAAGAGTGGACCCACCTGACTGAGGAGGCAGTAAGCCCCACCTTAAACTTGTCCAAGAGGAAGGAGTGGGGAACAGGGTCAAAGGCTTTGGTCAAGTCCACCAAGATGACAGAGGTGATGTAGCCCTGGTCCATACTAGTAAGGATGGAGTTAGCGAGCCAGAGGAATGACATAGATGTGGACTGGGACTTCCTGAAACCAGACTGGAAGGGAGTAAAGAAGGAGGAGTTAAGGAAGGGGGGGAAGTGGATTGGAACTTTCTGAAACCAGACTGGAAAGGAGTGAAGAAGGAGGAGTTGAAGAAGGGGGAAAGCATGAGAGAACAAGGTTTTCCTGGAACTTAGCCAGGGTGAGAAAGTAAGACAGAGACTGGTAGTCACCAGAAGAGGAGATTGCTCCCCTTTGGGGAGAGGATGACAGTAGCTTGTTTCCAGGTGGCAGGGACAGTGGCTGAGGAGAAAGAGAGTAGGAGACAGGTAATAGGGATGATGATGGTGGGGCAGAGACCTGAACAAACATAGGGTCAACACCATCAGGGCTCATGCCCTCGTGTGGGTTAAGAGCTAGGAGGGCACTGAGGGAAGCAGAAGAAGTGGTGGGAGAAAAGGAAAAAGTATGCACGGAAGGAGGAGGAGGAGGAGCGGGGAGTGGATGAGGATATGGAGAGGAGGAGTTGGGCACAGGTGGTGAAAAAAGAGTTGATGGAAGTGACAATAGCTCCAGGGTCTGAGATACTAGAGTTCCCACTCTTGAGATTGGGGGATGGGGGGGGTCGGGCTTGGAAAGTAGAAGAGGGAGTGGATTTCAATTTTCAATATCAGTTTTATTTAGGGAGTTATCCTTTGAGGTAAGCTCATTTGCAATAGTGTTGCATCAAATTGTTCAAACAGTCTTAATGTTCATTAAAACAATACGGTAAGAAAAATCCTATCCTTCAAAAACTTGAAGGGGTGATTAAGGTTGTTCTTGAGTGAGGATGCAAAATATTGATTTCTATAGCCTGGTAGCTTTGGTACAAGCAGTGCAGAGGGTCTGATAATTAATTTTGGCATCAGGGGAGCCAGAGATCTTGTAGGACTGCCAGGTTAGGTCTCTGACTCGAAGATAAGCCAGCAGCTCTTCAGAGATCCAGGAGAGGTGGGAACCTCAGGCTGTGGTTTTCTAAGAAGGGCATGGTGGCTCCATACTGCCTTGAATCTGGACAGGAAGGACTGGAGGGAAGAATTGATGTTGGTGGCTGCTGAAATAGGGGACCAGTCAGCAGTCAACAGGTTGGTGTAAAGGGAGGAGAAGTCCAGTAACCTGAAAAATTGGAGAAGGGTGAATATGGGTAGGGTTTGGTTAGTGGATCTTGTGCACACAGTAGACCATGTGGTTATCACTGAAGATATCAGGGAGGACACCTGCATCCACAGTACATTGGGGATGTGAGGATGGGACCCAGTCCAGATGTGAGTGGTTTAGGGATTTAAGACTGTGTAACCCCTAGCCGGCACCATCCCGAAGGCTACTACCCCTGCCTGTATTTCCAAACACAGGTTGAGGGGCCTGGATTCAGTGTTAAGGTGCCTCCAACCAGAGAAATGGTATTGAGAGTATCTGCCTATCCTGCTGTAGCCCTCTGGGAAGCTATAACCACCCACAACCCTCCTAGTGACTCTTTACCTGTTACATCAGTTAACACACAGTCAGTAAGTAGTAGTAATAATATGCACACACCCTTCACACTTACCACCAGGGTTGGCTCTTCAGCAATTTCTCTGGAGACCCCCTGTAAAATAAGGTTAGCAAGACAACTGTACACTTTTAGCACTGCAACCCCACTAATAATATGCACACTAGGCAGGTTAAACATGAAACAAGACAATCTGGTTTATTTAGGGGTTGTGAACAAGGAAGGGGTGTGAATTTAGTTAAAATGACTGGTATTCTGATTAGATTCAGGTTTTGGCATGCACTTGTTAGTCCCAATTAAAACAGTCACACAACACTGGGTAATCAGGATGGAAATTGGCTAGCCAGAGGCATTGCCCAGTTTTGGCAGGCATTGCAGCTGATGTTGGGGGCTCTTGATAGAAAGAGAACAGTTAACATGCACAACAACCAGATGATTATTTGTAATCCGAGCCAGTTGGCTCAGTCTTTTGAAAACCCAGAAAGTTAAGGAAATCAAATGATACCACTGATGATTTAAACTTTCATTGCAGGGAGTTACCTTGACTGTACTCATGCTACCAGATTGCTGCAGAGTGGCAGGCAATATGAAGACCTCATGGTGTTCACTGATGAGCATGGGGAAGCAGGGCAGACATGACGCACCTCCTCTTCACGGCCTTTCCTTCCAGGTGGCTGCAACCTGCGAGTTGTCTCTGCTCAGGGGCTGGATCCCCAAAGCTGGTTTCTCGCTGAAGGCAGTCTCTGGTGCAGGGCAGTCGGTCTGAGCTGGATTGGCAAAGGCCCAGGCAGGATAAGCAAATTGGCAAAATGTATTTGTCTTCTGGCTGGTGAAGCCTCCAGCTGGCATAACAGATTGGGCCATAGGCAAGCAGCTCTTGACCCACAGAACACATTCAGCACATTTAAGATAAGCAGCACTAACTTTGTACAGTTCGGATACAGTCAGGTTGCTATTGCAGTAGATTCACTGAGCAAACCTCTCGATCAAAAATCCGACTCACGCTTTTCAGGGAAAACAGCATTTAAGTCTCTACCGCTCAGTTCAGTTCCAAACTGGGATGCAATTTCAGTCAATTCACTGAGTAAAACCTCCAAAATGCAGGTAGGCAGTTCCTGGCAATTAATCCTCATTTTTCAATCACCAGTAACACACACAGAAGCAACTAGGTCTCTTACAGGCCCAAGTCTCCGCAGAGCCGGCTAGGAAGTTCAAGCTGGAGTCTCAGCACAGGCCTGCACCTGAACTGCAGGCTGCTCTCTGCAGTCCCTTTCTGTCTGGTCTCTCTCCAGAACTCTCTCATTCAAACCTGTCCCTCTTAAATAAAGGCAGGAATCCTCGTAATCCGATTGGCTGTTTAGGCTACCCAACACAATTCAATTCTTTTAATTGGCTGCAATTTAGGTGCCCAAACTTTGTCCCTGAAAATCTCCCACAAGGCTACATTACATTCCCATGAGTCTCTGGTGAAAATCCCAATTCATGATTGGCAGGTGCACTCCCAAAATGGTGGCTGCTGTGAAAGATATTGTTTAGAATATGCAGTCCTGACCATTTCACAGTCTGGTGCAGCCAGGTGGACTACTGTCTTACCATATTCTCCCCACATACTGATTGCCCCAACAGTTCTCTGTGACACAAGCCCACTTTTATAAAAATGTCTTTGGTGCTTTTGCTGTCTCTGGCACCATTATACAGTCCCCCCAGGCAGCACCTTATGAATATTAATGCAGTGGTTCATGCATATTCATGAGCTACACTAGTAACCCCCTGTAAGGCTTGTTAACTGTAGCCCCTAGTGGCTTTTCCGCTGCATTCCTTAGGTCGCCCGCCATCATGTAGCTAAGAAGAGGCTACATGACCCTGAAATTCCTCCGTTGGCTGATTGAAAACATAGTGGTCAGCACATCAAAGGTGCCGCTCACACCTGCGTGATCGCCGCTGCACCCTGGTGCACTTTCACTGCAGGAGATCACGATTCAAATTTCAAACCCGAAATGGGCTAAATTAGTGATACAGGCAGCATTGGAAGGACCTTGGGGACACCAGGAGCATTCGGGGAACTCGGGCTGGTGCAGTAGATAAATGAGGACACCAGCAATAGCAGGAGGAATCGGGAAGCCCATGTGTACATGAGGGCAATTTAGATAAGCGCCCAAGGGTGGGGTTACATCTCTCCCCTACCTTAAATGCTTGGCGTCTGCGCCAAGACTATAATAAATTAGAATCCACTATAGCACTTTACCAGACACACTATTAAACATGCTCTATATCCAAACACTGTATACAGTTTATCATGTTATCACATCTAAATAGTACCTCCCAACATACTGTACAATTAGCACTTTGTCATAACATTCTACATTCCATCATCACACTTTTTTTGCGTTTCCCATCAAGTATTTGTTTCATTAACACAGATGTCAAGACTTTTCAGCTGATCCCTCTAACTCTGTAAGGGTGACCCCTAAAATGTTGGGTGGAAGCTTTAACTATCACTTCGGAAGATGCAGTGAACACTAGCTTGAGCAGGGAATTTGCTGTGACATAAACCCCTTTGTGAACTACATTTATGGGCAGATTTATAGGCACTCCTTGTGTGTCATACATGAGACATATTACCGGTTTGATATCTGTTTCAGACCTTCGAGGTGGAAGGGGCATGGGCACAGTCCTTTCAACATTGGCATTTGTGTTGATCAGCTCCTGGTTATTGTCTACTATTACTGCAGCTTCTGATGAAAAGGGCACCCCGGCATTCTCTGGTGGTTCAGAGTAACATAGAAACATAGACTTTGACAGCAGATAAGGACCACTCGGCCCACCCAGTCTGTCGAGTCATGGCTGTGATTTCATGTATTTTTGTCTGAATAGAAACATAGACTTTGATGGCAGATAAGAACCGCTTGGCCCATCTAGTCTGCCCATTTCCCTACCTACTGGATAAGCTGCAGATTCTAGTTAACCAACAGCCTATTTCCTGCAACCCCCCACTATAATTGCCTTATGTCTGTCCCATGCATGTTTGAATTCCTCCACTGTTTTATGTTTTAGACCCCACAACCTCTCCAGGAAGGCGGATCCATGCGTCCACCACTCTCTCCGTGAAAAAGAATTTCCTCACATTACCCCTGAGCCATCCCCCTCTAACTTTAAATTGTGCCCCCTTGTTATTACTTGCATTCACAGAAGTACTTGAATTGACTTGCTCTATAGGTATGGATTCATTACTTAGAGGAAACAGCATAACCTTTAAATCATGTAGCACATTGCTATTACTGTCAGAATCAACATTTGAATTAGCACTGTTGTCAGAGTTATCAGTTTCAAATATTTCAGTGTCATCTGGTGCTTTGCCAGTCGGGCCCTTGTGTTCACGGTTTGCCTCTGGAGGGTCCATCAGCTCTACAAGAAGTAAAGAGTCAACTATGTCAGACATTATACTTTGCACTTCACTCTCAAGGGGTTCAGGAGTAGTTGAGAGGGTGAGAAGAATGGATGATTAGACAGGCCTGAGGGTCCAACCTCATCTCCCATGTTGCACAGAGGATTTCCTTGGAATAAGTGGTTCAGTTTGTAAGAAGGAGGATAAGCAACCCCACATTGACTTTCATCAGATTCAGATGGGGTATCATCCATGAGGATGTTACTGGTTGCAGGTTTGGGTTGCGAGACAGCAGAAGGGGAATGCAAATGTCTCTTTTTCAATTGCACACCAGGTCACAGGCCCAGTGGAGGCATTGTCTGGAGGTACAGAGTCTATGATGATTTGCCCCGTGGGTAACAGGTGATTTCAGTGTATTCTTTTCACAGCTTTAGGATCATTGTCAGGACGCACTTTGTAGATTGGCAGGTCATCCAGTTTGCTGATAACAATTTAGGGGGTGTGACTCCACTGATCAGCTGTTTTGTGCTTTCCTTGCACACTCAAATTCCGCAGTAATACACAATCTCCAGGCTGTAACTCTTGGGCATTAACATGTTTGTCGTTGTCTTTGTTTGTTGGCTAGGTTTCTCTTAGCAGCTATTGTGTGTGCAAGCTGATAGGCATGATTGAGCTGGGCTTTGAGTTTTTGCACATGCTGTAAATAATTGTCTGGCTGAGTTCCATTGGGTGACACTCCAAAAACAAGCATCTACTGGAAGGCGAGCTTCTCTGCCAAACATGAGGGGGTATGGTGAAAAAACAGTTGCATCATTCTTTGTGTAATTATAAGCATGTACAAGTGTGCTTATCTGTTGGCTCCGCTGGGGCTTGTCTTTGGGATGCAAGGTGCTAAGTATATCAAGTAAAGTGTGATTAAATCTCTCTGGTTGCAGATCTCCTTATAGACGATAGGGGGTTGTTCTGAATTTTCTTACACCCCATAGGGACAAAAGTTTTTGAATTAGTCTGCTTTCGAAATCCGGGGCTTGATCCAAATGGATACGCTGGGGGTCACTGTAATGTACGAAAAACCTTTTAATGAGAACTTTGGCTGCAGTTGAGGCCTTTTGGTCTTTGGTTGGATAGGCCTGTGCATACCTTGTGAAGTTTATTTATTATTTATTAAGCTTTTGTTTACCAGGTAGGTACACTAGACAATACAGATGCCTATTTTTAGGTATGACCCGGGACAGTACAGGAGATACGACATGGTACTACAGGGTACATTTTAGGCAGTTACGCATAGAAAGTGGCAAAATAACGGTTACATTTTAAGCAGTACACACAAAAAAAAAACCAGTAACATAACATAGGCAGCAGGTACAGAGGACATAACAGGTACATCGGAACACCACCGCTGCAAGCAGCAGCACATTATATACTTAAGTCATTATACAGAGAAAGTCCTTTATATCCAAAAACATAGACAGGCCCCAGAAAGGGGGGGGGCACCATCATAGCCATGCCCCTTACCTAGGGAGTGAAATTGAAACCATGCAAACAAGAACCTAAGGAGTATAAGAAGGGATGATCAGTGTAGGGGGCCAGGTGAGATTACGGTGGCTTAGGACAGCCACACACAGTTAAGAGCTTCAGGTGTCTCCACAGGAAGGTTTGGAGGAAAGCCTGAGAGTGGGAGGTGTGAACCTGGGCAAGAAAGGTGTTCCATAGTCTGGGGGCGCACACAGTGAAGTCTCTGTCCCCCATTTGAGTGCATGTGGCAGGGATCCTTAGAGCATCTGGGTCAAGGGATCTGAGGGAGTATGGTGGGGAGGCCACTGGTATGAGGAGCTCCGCCAACCCAGGTGGGGTACTAGTCCCAAGAACCTTGCCAGTGAAGCAGTCCAGCATGAAATTTAAGTGATTGGATGGGGAGAGCTAATTGAGCTTACTGTACAGGTCACAGTGGTGGATGAGTTGAGGGGCAGCAAGCATGAATCGGCAGAAGTTGTTGTAGGCGACTGTCCCCCTAGCAAGGTAGGTTTTGGATGTGGGGGCAAACAGGAGAAGCCCATGGCATAGTGAGGGTAGAAACACACCTCTAGCCAATGCAAGGTGGGTGGCGGGAGTAAGATTACTCTTAGCACGATATACCAGACTGAGTTTGCAGTTAACGGTTCTGCAGACATCAAGGATTTGGAGTCCTAGGTCAAGCTGAGGGTCCTGCGTAACCCCAAGTGATCCGTAACTACTAATACAGCAGCAATTCCTTTAGAATCTGGTTCCAAACTGAGAAAATTGATGTAGACGAGCTCCATTGGGGCACTTGTAGTAATATTAACCAGAGGGGCTGCGTTTTGTGGCTGAGCTTTGCCCTAAAGACACCTACTGCAGGTTTAAACATGTGGTTCAATGTGTAGGCCCATTCTAGGCCAGTAAAAGCATGAACAGGCTAGATCCAGAGTCTTTTCACTACCCAGATGTTCCATTTGGTCATGCAAGGCTCTTAATACAAAATTTTTGAACTTAGATGGCAATACTAGCTGTCTCCTCACAACTTCACCTTGTCTGTCAGTAAGCTCTCTGTACAATAGCTGCTCTCGAAGCTTGAGTTTAGTTCCTTCTTGAGGAAGTAAAGCAATTTTGTGGTCATGGGACTGCATTTTGGAAACATCTTCCCCCTTTTTTAAAAAGTTGGCTACTGGTCTGACCATTGGATCATAGTACTGCTCTTTTCAGATGTTAGCTGGAGTTAGCTGTGGTAAAGAACTTAAGTCTAATGCTGCAAAATTACAGTAGGAAACTGGTATACAAGTCTCTGGAGGTCCCAAGCAATTTGCCAGACAGTTTACAGCTTTGGAGGACAGAGTTTCATCCTGGTCAAACTTGCGGCATAATGCTTTTATAGATTGCTCAGGAATATGCACCCACTGTTGGCTGGAAGCAGGTCTTCGTGAGAGAGCATCGGCATCGATGTGATTCAAACCTGGTTGGTACTACACCGCATAATCATGTGTGGATAGGCCAGAAAGCCATTTGCGCCCAGTGTCATTTAACTTGGCTGTTGTTTGAACATATGTTAATGGATTGATATGTGTTTTGACTAGGAGTTTAGCACCATACAAGTACTCATGAAATTGATCCACTATTGCCAACTTTAATGCAAGAAATTCAAGTTTGTATATAGGGTAATTTTCTCGAAGGGCGTCAGGCTCCTCTAACAAAAGCCACAGGGTATAGTCCTTCCTCATACTCTTGATAGGGCATGGCCCCAAGTCCTTTCAGGCTGGCATCTGTGTGTAGTATGTATGGTTTGGTTGAATCTGCATAGGCAAGTATGGGAGCATGGGTGAGCTGATAAATGATGTCATAAAATGCGGTGTCACAATCAGGGGTCCATCTAGTTCCAAAAGGTTCATTAGTCTTGAAATAAACCTTGTCCTCTTCTTTCACAGTACTCTTTTTATATTTCTGGGTGGCAGTTGGGTACCCTTGAGTTAGATTTAACAGACAGCAGATGACTTTGGTGTAATCTTTTACTAAATGGCAAAAGTACCCACAGAAGCCCAAGAACCTCTGTAGTTCTTTAGGATTGCTAGGCCGTGGCCAGGTAGTTAAAGCTTCCACTTTACTTGGAACTGTTTGTATACCTTCAGAGGATATGAAGTGGCCCATGTACTTTACAGACTTCTGGAAAAACTGACACTGATCAATGGATAATTTTAACCCATAATCTTCTGGCTGGTCCAGGACCTTGAACAAGTGAGCCTCGTGCTCTTCAAGTGTTTTGCCAAACATAATGACATTGTCCAGATAAACTAAACATTCAAGCAGGTTCATGTCTCACTCAGCTCACTCCATTAATCTTTGGAAGGTGGCTGGGGCCCCAGAAGTGCCCTGGGGCATGCATAAAAATTCATAAAAACCAAAGGGGCAGAATAATGCAGTTTTTTTTCCTGCCTCCCGGTGCCATCGGGATTTGTGAATACCCACTTCTGAGGTCTAAGATGGAAAACCACTGACTCCCATTAAGGCAATGAAGAGCATCCTGGATACGAGGCATTGTATATTGGTCTGGTATGGTTCTTCAGTTAAGGGTCCTGTAGTCCACACACATCCTCATTGAACCATTCTTCTTTTGGACTACTACAATGGGGGATGCATACGGACTACATAATTCCAGCTGCTAACATCTCTAGGAGGTGGCTTTGAACATCGTCAATGTCAGCTGGTGCCAGTCTGTGGGACCACTCTCAGAATGGCCTCTCATCATGGAGTCTGATATGGTGTTTAGCACCAGTGACGCATCCAACATCCCATTCCTATAATGAAAATACCTTGTTCCACTGTGCTAGCTTGTGGCTAATCCTGTCTCTCCATTTACCAGGGATAGAAGATTCTCCAAAGTCGAACATATCTGGAGATACTTCATCATCCTCTTCCCTGCGGCACTTGGTTGGCAACACCACAGTGTCTGCACAGTATACCTAGGCTAAGGTGGGGGACTTCAAGGTTTCTGTCGGTCACATTGCAGAGTTACAGCACTACTCTCCTGGCATAGGCATGGGCTCTAACAGGTAGCACACAGAGTTTAATCAAAAGTCCATTGGGAAGCTTCCCCTCTTCCAGGGCATCCAGCATGAGAATCTGGTTTGTGGCATCTTTTTTGATACGACCTCTCCACTGACATGATACTGTGAATTAGGTGGTGCAATCAGGGGTGAGTGGTCCTTTTTCTAGACATACCCCACTGAACTATCCTTGTCATTCTCTTTGCTCTGCAGCTGCATCTCATAAGCTTTTTTCACTAGGGCGTGAATTGGTAAGGCTCATCTGTTTTTTTGAGCTCGCTTCTCTTGACACAACTCAGCTAGTCGGCCAAACATATGGGCATTAGTGTCGATCAAAATGGGGTGACCAAGGCCAGCATCTCCACAGGCTCATCCACACCAAGAACAGCAGAAGGAAAAGACAGCCATATTTGTAAGTAACTAAGATAAGGGTAAGATTTGTCACTCAGACCCCATAAGATGCAGTCCTTCTAATGGTTGTAGAGGGTGGTCAGACAGGTACTGGTTATACCAGTCTTTGAATATTATAGTGACTTGAGATCCACTGTCCAACACGGCCTTGGCCAGAATATCGTCAAGGTGTGCTGTGGTCTCCATAGAAGGATCTACCATTTCTTCCCAATCCGGAGAAATATCTACAGGAACTTGGACAGATGGCTTAGCCATAAAGTAAGTAGATCTGGAATTGCCTGACTCTCCACTGCAGTCATCTTCTGCACCCCTCTGGGATGGCGGTTCTCTTCGGCACTCTTTCCACAGTTTGGCAACCACTTTCTAAGTCCCCTTGAGACCAGCAATCTTTTTTCATATGCCGATCATTCACGCAGTTGTGGCAAAACATACTTCCTTTGGTCTGCTTTGACTGTAAAATTATATTGGAGGCTGGTCTCCAGTCCCGGCTAGGGGGTGTGGAGGAGTACACATTCAGCACTCGGAGGGGGGGCGCCTGAGCATGTGCTCCCTCTCCCATAGCAGACGCACTTTGAGGGAGGTCATAGTCTTTATCAGCAATGACTCTGGTAGGAGCACCAGGTTCACTTCTCTGATTTCTCTCAGCAGCAGTTCTGCCCATGTTGGGCTATCCCTAGCAGTCTCTCTCTCACTGGGCTCCTTAGTGCTGGCACCAGCGTTTGGTTCTCTGATCCCTTTATGGAATTCTTGAAATTCAGGGCCATCAGTGACTGACCCCTTAACAAGAGTAGGGGCCACTGTAGCTATGGCCATACAGAGATTATGGGAGCCTTCTTTCTCCTTCTCTGCTTCACGTACTTCTTGCATCAAAGGAACATAAGAGGGAGGATCTTCTTTACAGTCTTTCAATCTTAACTTGAGCAACAGAATACTGGAATATGGGGCAGACTTCAGAATCTGATTCAGCCTGGCTCGATTCAGTTTACTTGAAGCCACACCTTTCCTCTTAAATGCTTTTTGCAGGGTCTTTTCTAATCAGAGCAGATAAGCAGACAAGGTTTCCCCTCTTCGTTGCTGATTGTTCCTGAACTTCCACATAAGGTCTTCACCATCTTCCAAGGCACCCCAAAAAGTTTTCAAGGCATCTAAATACTCTTGGGCAGAAGCATCGGGGTTGGTGGACATCAGTGCTTGGATGACATCCAGCGCAGGCCCTCAGAGGCTTTCACTCAACCTTTGCCACTTCTCCACCTCGGGACACTGCCCCACTTGCATTAGTGGAGCAAAATAGTTTATCCATGCCTCCCAATCATCTTCCCCATTAGGTGTGGGCACAGTACCAGAGAACACTTTCAGCTTATGGCAATAATGATGACTGACTGAAATTAACATTGTGGGTGCAGTTACTGGGGCAGGTGCAGAGGGCAGGGTACCCCCCAGGTGGTTTGAATTGCTTTTCTAGGTCCTCGAGGGTCCGGCCCTCATCCAACAGCAATTGAGTAAGTTTCTTCTCGAAACTCTCAGATAAGGGTGGTACTTTGGGATCTGAGGGATCCTCACTATCTTTAGTTACCACCCTCCAGATGGCCGGGGACCCATCAATGGCAATAGTATTTGGCATCTTAGTACTATCCACTAAGTTGCTGCATTCCAGTAAAGCCATTAGGATTTGGGCAGTTAAGTCAGCTTTTTGGCTTCCCACTACAGTCTTCCCCACACATTCAGTTTTTGAAAGTGCCCCCTCCATAGTATCTTTGCTAGTGGCCAGGGGTATATCCAGTGTTAACAGTGCATTTTGGGGGTCAGTTTCATGCACCGTACACCAACTAACTAACTGATGCACAGCCATTTCTTGAGTGGTACCCATAATTGCCATTTTTGGTTTTGGCCACTAGGGGGGGCACTAATCCCAGTGGCGCCTCCAAGATGCAACCCCTAGGTGGCACTATCCTGAAGGCTACTACCTCTGCCTATATTTCCAAATACAGGCTGAGGGGTCTGGATTCAGTGTTAAGGTGCCTCCACCCAGAGAAATGGTATTCGGGCATCTGCCTATTCTGCTATAGCCCTCTGGGAATCTATAAGCACCCATCAACCCTCCTAGTGGCTATGTACCTGTCACAGCAGTTAACACACAGTATGTAATAGTAATAATATGCACACACTCTTCACGCTTACCACAAGATTTGGACCTTCAGCAGTTTCCCTGGAGACCCCCTGTAAAATGAGATTGGCAGGACAACTGTACGCTTTTAACACTGTAACCCAACCAATAACATGCACAGTAGCCATGTTAATATGAAACAAGATAATCTGGTTTATTTAGGGGTCATGAACAAGGAAGGGGTGTGAATTTAGTTACACGACTGGTATTCTGATTAGATTCAGGTTTTGGCTTGCACTTGTTAATCCCAGTTAAAACAGTCCCCAGGATGGAAAATGGCTATCCAGAGGCATTGCCCTGGGTTAGCCAGCATTGTAGCTGATGTTGGGGGCCCTGGATGGAAAGGAAACAGTTAACATGCACAACAACCAGATGATGAATTGTAATCCAAGCCGATTGGCTCAGTCTCTTGAAAACCGAGAAAATTAAGAAACTCAGATGATACCACAGATGACTTAAACTCTCATTGGGGGGAGCTACCCTGATTGTACTCATGCTAACAGATTGCTGCAGAATGGTAGGTGATATGAAGACCTTGTGGTGTTCACCAGTGAGCATGGGGAAGCAGGGCCAACATGACACACCTCCTCTTCATGGCCTTTCCTTCCAGGCGGCTGCAACCTGCAAGTTGTCTCTGCACAGGGGCTGGATCCCCCAAAGCTGGTCTCTCACTGAAGGCAGTCTCTGATGCAGGGCAGTCGGTCTGGGCTGGATTGGCAAAGGCCCAGGCAGGATAAGCAAATTGGCAACGTTCATTTATCTTCTGGCTGGTGAAGCCTCCAGCTGGCATAACAGGTTGTATAGTAGGCAAGCAGATCTTGACTAGAGATGCAGTGAGTAAAATTTCACCTGTGAAATGGCCGCAAAGTGGCCACTTTGTGATATCATTCCGCTATGCGAAGTGCCCATTTTAAACCCTCACTTCACCGCTTTGCATTGTCATTATGACTTCATGTTGTGCACTCCACCTTACTTCGCTTTAAGGCGGAGAGAGACTTCAGAGGCAGCCCACACACACTCATCACATGGCTTACACAGTGTAGGTCATATTCTTCAGGCAGGCAGGAAGTGACTCATGCTTGAAAGAGAGTTTCACGTTTGCCTTGTAGTAGGAGAAAGAGGTTGTGTGCTGTTTAGGCAGAGAGTAAAATTGGTTGGAAAAATACTTTAAACCTCTTAATTTTTTTGCTATAGGTGCTTATTTTTGAATATTTGTTGTCTGGCATTGTGTTTGTGCAGTATTTTAGTTTAGTATTTGTTTATTGTTAATTGTTTTTGTGTGTATGTGTGTCATTGTAAGAGAGTGAGAGAGAGAGCCCAGAATGGAGGGGGAGAGACTCGGGAGTTTTCGTTGATGTGGCGGAGATCAAGTGGGCATGCGCACGTGTGGTGGCCAGCTGCATCTGGACTGGAGCACCATCCTGAGTGTCCCCCCCTCCCGAAGCAAGAGATAGTGGAGTTGGTGCCATGGAAGTACCAACTCCTGTGGCACTGACCAGTGCCCCTACAGTGCCAGCAGCACCTGCTACGGCACCTGTGCCAGTGGCTCAGCAGCAGCAGGAAGTCAGGGAGAAAGAGGAGCCACATCAGCAGTTGCAGCAGTAGGTTTCTGCGCCCGTAGCCCCAACTGTTCAGCAGTAGCCCCTGGCTCAAACAACACCTGAGCCCCCACCCCCACCTGTGCCTGGTCCTCCCTGCACCTCATTAGTGTGGGAGTTTTTTACTACACTGCTTGGGGACAGCAGTGTAGTAAAGTGCAATTTGTGCGGTGTTGAGGTGTGCCGTGGCCCCAGAGGAAGTCTCCTTGGCACAGGGGGTCAGAACACCGACATGTATAACCAGCACCGTGTACAGTGGCAGGCCAAGGTCACCGGACAGGGCAGTAATGCTGACCCCGCTGGGGAAGAAGGGTCAGAACAGCATCTTCCTGCGCGTGGTGTGAAGTGGGGGAGGGCCATGGCAGACCCGGCTGCTTCATCAGCACAACCTGCAGCACTTCCTGATGACAGTGGCAACCCTCACCAATTGCTGCCACACAGGATGATTTGGGCCTGCTGTGGAGTGAGAGGGACGCTGCAAACCACCGGCTGGACAATGTTGAGCAGCAGTTGGATTGCATTGAGGGGCACCAACTACATATCATAAGGATGCTTCAACTGCTGCTGTCCCATCACAACACTGATTATTAGTTTTAGTTTGTCCTTGTACTCACCACCACCACCCTCTGTGTGAAAAAATAGTTCCTGATGTTGCCCCTGATCCATCCCCCCATCTTCAAATTTTGGTCCCTTCTTCATGTGCATCTTTTGTTCTGGATGCAGCTACCCTGTGGAGTTCATTTCAGTACTTGATAGTTTCTATCAAGCCCCCTTCCTTTTGTTTATATGTAATGTCCTTTAGTGTATCTTCACCTGGCTTCATTCTGGTGCATATCCTTTAAAATGTTAGTTCTCCTCCTTTGTACAGCCATTTTTTTACTTCATTTTAATGTGATGGCTCCCGATACATCCCAGTATACCCTGTCCCCCAGCCCTCCTTACTTCCTTCTGGCATTTCTCTTGCATACCTTTAGGTCATCTGACACAGGTCACTATCCATTTTTGTTGCTGTTAGTCTCCCCCCCATTGTGAATTGTTATGTGTATAATAATATTAAGTGTGTGTTCCATCTTTCTTTTGCATAACCTTGTTTACCTCCCAAAAATGGTGTGAACAGCCGGCCTGGTGATGCTGAGGGTTGAGGCACTGGACACCACACCTCGTGCCACACCGGTGACCCGGGTTTGGGAATCGACTCAGACCCCCAGGGGTTGGCAGGGGAGAGGGAGGATTGAGCATCCCATGACTGCTCTCCTTCCTCTTGGATGGGGTGGGAGAACTGCATCACCCTGCAGTGGCAACTGGCGGAGGCCATATGCACTACAGTTTGCATGCACAATCAAGGGGTGGAGCGTGGTGGGCATCTGCAAGGCTGTGCGCTGATGCCATCACACATCTAGCTCTTAGGGGAGATAATGGCAGAAAATTGCAGAGCGATCGTGGTGGCTGATGGCTGTGCCCTGTGCTCCCAGACATGAGAGGTGCACCCCCCGGGTGTCTGAGCTCCAGGTCCCCATAGGGGGATGGGATCCTGTCTACTTGCCAGCCTGTGGGGGAGAGCATGTCGCTGGCCAGACCTAGTCCGGGGGTGCTGGTGCTGGTGGCTGGATAAGTCACTGTTACCATTTCGAGTGGAGGAGGAAAAAGCATTCTATGATAAAACAAATTGCGAGAACCATGCCTAAAAACAGCTGAAATGTGAGCAGAGTGCACCTGACAGTGCACACATGGGCCCGGATATTCAGACTGTGCCAGGCTGTGGTGCACGCCTGGGCACAGCGCAACATGGCTGCTCTGGGGCGTTGACTGGGCAACATTCAACAGAGCTGCGCCATGGTACAGCATAATTGAATATCACACCCTGGCAACCCGTAGTGTGCATGGCGCAGTGGCACTGCGCCAGCGCAAGTGGCCAGAGTGGAGCAAGAGTATGTGCTAGCGCAAGTTCCCTTGCACTATGTGCAACAACCACGATATTCAGAAGTGCACATGCAAATGGGACCGTAATGTATGCAAGGTGCAAATGGGGCCATTTGCATGTCATTATGGCCCCATTTGCATGCAGGTGCACCGATCCCCAGCGATTTGTGCCTCGTGCCCTGCCAGGCAGCAGCCATCGGGGACTGACTCCCCCTGCACAGCGTGGCAATGCGCCCCTCTGCCCGATCGTGGGCATATGTAGATTAAATAACGTCCCATATCCCTGGTGGTCCAGTGGACTGCTACATGCCCGATCGCGGGCATTTGTATTAAAAATAAAGTCAATATCCCTGGTGGTCAGCAGTACCCCTCTCCCCACCCACTGAGCCCCACCCGCTCCCCTAGTCAGCAGCGGGCAGCAACACCTCACCGCCTGCCGCCCCACGCCGGCTGACTGACACCATAAGTAGGGTGTACACCCATTGGTCCACAGCATGAGCCAATGAGTGCAGCCCACCGTAGTACACATTCTGGACTGTGTGGAATGGTACAGGCTGCATGCCCATTGGCTCACACTGTGGACCAATGGGCGTGCAGCCTACCTATGGTGTCGAGTCGGTGGGCAGCGGGCGGGTGGGTGCTGCCGCTCGCCACTGACTGGGGGCGGGGTGGTGGGGCCCAGTGGGTAGGTGGGGAGGGGGGGTGCCACTGGACCACCAGGGATATTGGACTTTCTTTAATACAAATGCCTGCGATTGAGCTGTGAGCGGTCCACTGGACTGTAAACATGTGGGTCCCAATAAACAGATCGTACAACCAGATTATGATGCATAAAAAAAGCATACTTCTGCATTTATCATTTTATTTTAGAAAAACACAAAACCAAAAATGAATAATCCAATATTTACAGAAAGAAAAAAAAAATATGTTACTTCTTCACATCAGTTCAGACATCAGGATATACTGCTTGCTTCAGATGCTATAAGGAAATTCCTGTATTCTCTTCTTCCTCAGATAATGTGAAAGACAGCACATTACCTCCTTGCTGAGATCCTTCTCTCACCTTGGTCAGAACCCTACTGACCAACCTATCTGTGAAATCCTTCTCTCACCGTGGTCACAATGAATCTGACTAAGCCTCCTTTTGGAGGGTTTATATAGTAAAGGGAAGGGGGTGTGGTTTTCACAGCGCCCCTCCTCCTTTGTGACATCACATTCCCCTGTATCTATATAACCTGCCATTTCAGGAGCAGCTTGCCCTATAGAAGTACCTTTCCAAATGAAACAGAACTCTAGGTAACAACCTTTCTTTACAATTGTATATGGTTAAACCAACTTGTTTTGGAACACATAACCGGTTATAACCTTTGCATGGACAGAGAGATGAGGGGCACGCTCCCTATCTGTCTCCATGAAAAGTTACAGCCTTTTATTTGTCTTTTGTGTTCATACAGGGAAATACATACAATATGAAACTACTGAAGTATCTATGCTTTGTTTCACATAATATGGTGCTCTATTCTTTAGACATGCTTTATTTCTTCCCAAATCCTTTGTTTTACATTTCAAGACCTTTTATTTATTTTTTTCCAGACAGTTTATCTGGTTGCAGCACTTTCAGCAAACAGCTTAGCAGGCTGCTGCACTTTCAGCCGATGCCCTATTGAGGAACTCAGCCTTCTAGAACACAGAAGGCTTTACTGCAACAATTACAACTCCCTTTTTAAAGGAAGTGCTTTAACACTACAGGTTCTATGGCATCTTCCTACAACCTGAACTTTGTTTGAGTAACCTACAACATTTATTTCACTGTTTACAGCAATTCTACAGCCTCAGCTTTCCTTAATTACTAACTGGCTTGTAGGTGAAGGCTTTCTTTCATAACCCAGCCCTTTACTCACATTGTGGCTTTATTTAAGTGACACAGCTTCCTTTTGTATTCTTAAACAAGATGCAAGCTTTTGTTTTAATACCAGAGCAAAAGTGATAGTAAAGCAAAGTAGAGAATTGCCAGGTTGGCCACCCTGACAAGAAAATTAGGATAGATTGAATAAGCAGAAGGAGACAGGATAGAGTGAAAGCAGAAACCCCCAAAAGGGGTGGGGGGTTATGTGCATCTTCTCTGTGTCAGCTTTTTCTTTTCAAAACTGGCCATCCTGTCACATGGACCACCAGGGATATAGGACATGAATTTATTTATTCTTAAACCCGCGATCGGGCTGCAACCAGTCCACTGGACCACCAGGGATATAGGATGTAAATTTATTTATACTTAAGCCCACAATCGGTCCACTGGATCACCAGGGATATAGGACGTTATTTATTTACACAGATGCCCATGATCGGGCATGGGGGGCACCGCCATGGAGGTGCAGCCGGAACTCGAGTGGCCACCCACAGGTGCCAGCTGCCGTGTTGCACCCTGCAACACAGCAGCTCATCTGTGGGAGGTCAGCCGTTGTTCTTTTTTTTTTTGGCTCACCTGTGTGCAGCGCAAGTAGGGTTCACACATGCATGGACTCAGCACATCCCGGGATGAATATCGGGATGTGCAGAGTATGTATGGGCATGCCTCCCCCCACCTGCGCCGCATACATTACTGATGCGCTCCGGCACATCGGGATTTGTGCCAGGCACAATCCCCATTTGAATATCACGCTGGGGCGCAACCCTTTTGAATATCCAGGCCATGCTGTTTAGCAGATCATTGCAATGCTCACTCCTGCTTTTCAACAAACCATGACAAAAATGAAACATTGCTGAGGCACCAAAAATATTTCATGGTAAACAGACATTATTAAGTAGGAATGTAATGGGTCCAGAACCACGCTGTGGTAACACTGGACCCAAGTACTGGTGGAGAGCAACTAGCTGCAAAAGTGCAAGGCAAAATCAGAAACCCACCACTAGTTGAGTTCAGACAAATGTACACCAAGAAAAAATGTTCACTGCTAGTGCAAATGTATTGATGGCAAAACAAGGCACACAAATGATCCTTGCATTTTGGTGGTTAGGCCTTCTTTTGGTAGTCCCCTAATGAAGGTCTAAGCGCTGAAGCACAGGGGTCATTTGTGTGTGGCTTGTTTTGCCATCAACAAATTCACACTAGCAATGAACATTTTTTCTTGGCATGTATTCATCTGGACTCAACTAATGGTGGGGTTCTGGTTTTGTCTTGCACTTTTGCAACTGGCTGCTCTCCACCAGCACCTGGCCCCAGTGTTACCACAGCGTGGTTCTGGACCTGTTACATTCCTAATTAATAATGTCTGTTTACCATGAAATATTTCTGGTGCCTCAGCAATGTTTCATTTCTGTCGGGTTTGTTGAAAAGCAGGAGAGAGCAGTACAGTGATCTGCTAAACAGCATGTGTGCACTGTCAGCTGCACACTGCCCACCGAGCTCTCTGAAAACATATTATATGAGTTGATCCACTGTTGATGATGGTACAGATAAAATATACGTTACATATTCTTTATTCTTTATACCATCAACAGTGGAACAAGTCAGCTATCATATAAGTTTTCAGGGTGCTGGACAGTGTGTGCACCTGACAGTGCACTACACACATGCTGTTTAGCAGATTATTACACTGCTCACTCCTGCTTTTCCACACATGCACACAGCAAGACAGAAATAAAACATTGCTGAGACCACTAAAATAATTTATTTTTGGAAACAGAGATTATTAAGTCAGAATATAACAAGGAAGGGAAGGACACCAATTTTTTAGCTTATTTTATGTATAATGTTTTTGGGAAGTGTTTGTAAAAATCTTGGGATGCTGTCTTACATCCAGAAAATTCCTGACTCCAGACGAAGAGAAATGAGAGCATAAAATGGAATGAAAAGTCTCCATTAATTCATGCTGCATACAGTCATGCGTGCAGTGCAACCACCCAGTCCCCAGAATTAATGTGCACCCCCAAAATGCTGTTGTCTTATGTCCTGAAAATTCACAACTCCAGACGAAGAGAAATCAGAGCATAAAATGGAATGAAAAGTCTCCATTAATTCATGCTGCACTCAGTCATGCGTGCATGCACTCCAATAAGAACTAAGTCCTCTGCTGCTGCTGTTGGAATTTCATGTAATGCTTCTCTTGACCTGACTGGGCTGATGCACAGTATCTTGCCAAATGATGTGCTATTTGGAGAAAGCACCAATGGCAGCACACAGTATTTGAATGTCTCCTGCAAAAACAGAGAAACAACAAATTATTAGTACTTGATTGCAGTAACACATTCTGTTTAAAGTGTGGCTGTTCCATCCTGTCATATATCCAGAGTAACAGATAGCAAGCTCTCTCTCAGTAAGCCACAACAAGACCAAATCATCACAATCACAAATTTAATACGTGTAACCCAGTGTCTTAACTTGTTACATTTATAAGACATCTTGTCATGTCATGACCTGGATAAAACTTTGGTCAACACCACCATGGCTGCTGCAGTAATACAGTATCTGATGTGCATGACAAATATATGTGATTTACATGTCACCTACTTTATATGATTTGCACTCTTTTGAAAAAAAATGAACTACAAAAAAGAACTGATGAAATAAAATGTATATACTTACTAGAAATGAACATCCTATAGGTGGTTGTAGACAGTACTGCAGTACTATAGCCCTCCAGTCAAGGAGAGTGCTTGAAACTGTTAACCTGTAAAAACAGAAAATATGTTGACAGTATGTGTTTCCCCACTGCATCTCAGAAATGCAACAGGGAGCATAACACAGCTCAAGGAACTTCCATAGTATGAAAAATTAGTACACACACTCACTGTAAAGTATTGATAGTAAGAAGCCTTGCGGCTGTGGCTGCTGGATGCAGTCTCCTCTCTGACTCCGTCTGCCATGGCATGGGCAGGGCATAGAATGGAAAACATTGGTTTACTGGTGGTGGTCATGTGGGCACATGATGACATTCCCTCTCACTATCTGATGGCATGGCTAACAGTGGTTTACTGGTGGTGGTCTTGGGCACATGATGTTGACATTCCCTTACACTTTCTGGTGGCTTTGGCTGACAGCGGTTTATTGGTAGTGGTCATGTGGGCACATGATAACATTCCCTCTCACTATCTGGTGGCTTGGCTAACAGCGGTTTATTGGTAGTGGTCATGTGGGCACACCATGCAGTTTAATGAATGGTTGCAAAACTGGTGCAGAGCACAGGGCTTTGACTTCATTGGGGACTGGGGGTCCACCTGGAGAGATGAAGGTCTATACTGGCATGATGGTCTGCATCTGTCCAGGAAGGAAAACATGCTCTTAGGTGACAGGTTTAAAGGCTTCCTTGGCAAGCTATTAAACTAGCCAAGGGGGGAGGTGCTGATAGGAAACAGGAAAGTTCAAGCCTCCCCCTGCAAAGTATGGCAGGTAGTAGGGTAAACACTGAGGTACAGAGCTTGACAGAGGGCAGGACAGGAGTAAATGGAAAAATGGACAAGGGCAATAAGAGCAGGGATGGGGTAAAAAAGGATAAAGCCAACATTAAATGGAGGGCAATGAGTACCAATGCCGGCAGTCTGGGAAACAAGCTTCCAGAGCTAGTAGCCCTGATGGAAGTGGAACACTTGGATATTGTGGCAGTCACAGAAACATGGTACATGGAGAACCATGACTGGGATGTCAACATACCAGGGTACACAATCTACAGAAGGGACAGGGAGGGTAAAAGAGGAGATGGAGTAGCTCTCTACATAAGGGAAGGGATCAAAGTAACAGAACTAAAAGGTAAAGGGGGAGGACAAGAGGAACTCTGGGTCACATTGAAGACAGGGAATGGCATCACAATCTGCACAGGGGTTGTATACAGACCCCCGTCTCAAGGGGAGGAAATGGACAAGAAAATGATAGAGGGCATTCTCAAAATGGCTGAAAAAGGGGAGATACTGTTGATGGGGGACCCGAATATGCCAGATGTTAACTGGACAACATGGACTGCAGCCACATCCAAGAGCAGGGTCATTCTCGATGCCCTACAGGGAGCATGCCTTAGACAGCTAGTGGTGGAACCCACTCGGGAGGGAGCAATATTAGACCTGGTACTCTCAAATGGAGAGAGGATCACAAACTTAGAAGTCAGTAGACACCTGGGAACAAGCAACCACTGCACAGTGTGTTTCACAATAAACACAACCATGGAGACAAGCCATACAAATACAAGTATACTGGACTTTAGAAGGGCTGACTTTGGCAACATGGGTGGATACCTGAGGAATGCATTAGCAAATGGCCAGAAAGAAGGGGTGGAAGAACAATGGAGAAAAATCAAAACTGCCATCATGGAGGCAACAAGCCTTTGTGTGAAACAAATAAAGAAAACAAAGCGGAATAAAAAACCACTATGGCTCTCAAAAGAAGTGTCAGGGAAGGTTAAGGAGAAAAAGGCTGCATTCAAAAAGTATAAGGAATCACAGACAGAGCACGACAGGGAACTGTATCAATTAAAGCAGAAAGAAGTGGGGAAGGCAGTCAGAAAAGCAAAGGCCCAAACCAAGGAAAGGATAGCCAACTCAGTTAAGAAGGGGGATAAAACCTTTTATAGGTACATTAGGGAACATAGAAAGGTTATGGGAGGGATAGGGAAGATTAATAAAGGAGAGGGCAGGTGGGCAGAGGAAGACAGTGAAAAGGCAGAGATAATGAATGAATACTTTTGCTCAGTATTCACAAAAGAAGAAGAGGAGGAGTTACCTAAACCAAACAGTAGAAGCACTCTGGATAGTGGGGTTGATACCAGTCCATTTAAAGAAGAAAGAGTACTGAAAGAACTTCAAAACTCAAGGTGGACAAAGCAATGGGGCCTGGACAGGTTCACCTAGAATCCTAAAAGAGCTAAGGGAGGACCTAGTGACACCACTAACCACACTTTTTAACAAATCATGGGAAGATGGGGTGGTACCTGAGGACTGGAGGAGGGCAGATGTGATTCCCCTTCACAAAAGTGGGAGCAAGACAGAAGCAGGAAACTACAGACCTGTTAGTTTGACCTCAGTGGTGGGGAAAATGATGGAATCACTTCTGAAAGAAAGAATTGTTGAGTACCTAGAGGCCAGCGGGGCACTGGACCCAAAGCAGCATGGATTCACAGCAGGAAGGTCATGTCAGACAAATCTAATTGATTTCTTTGACTGGGTGACCAAAGTAATAGACCAGGAGGGGCTGTGGATATGCCTACCTAGACTTTAGCAAGGCATTTGACACAGTCTCGCTCAAAGATTAATAATCAAGTTAGCCAGCCTGGGACTGGGTCCCAGGGTGGTAACCTAGTGAAAACTGGCTGCACAACAGTACACAGAAGGTAATAGTGAATGGAACACATTCTGAAGAAGAGGGTTACTAGTGGAGTACCTCAGGGCTCAGTACTGGGTCCAGTCCTCTTTAACATCTTTGTAGGTGACATTGCAGAGGGTCTGGAAGGAAAGGTATGCCTCTTTGCGGATGACACAAAGATCTGTAACAGAGTTGATATACAAGGGGAGTAGAAAAGGATGAGAAGGGACTTGGCAAGGTTGGAGGAATGGTCAGACATATGGCAACTTAGATTCAATGCAAAGAAGTGCAAGTAATGCACCTGGGAAGTAAAAATCAGGAGAAAAGTACACAATAGCAGGGAGGTACTAACAACAACAATAATGGAAAGGGATCTGGGTGTAGTCATATCAGATGACCTAAAGGTGGGTATGCAATGTGAGAAGTCAGTAAGGAAAGCCAGGGGATACTGGGATGCATAGGGAGGCATCACAAGTAGAAAAAGGGAAGTGGTTATCCCTCTATACAGAGAGTTGGTGAGACCCCATCTGGAGTACTGCGTGCAGTTTGGAGACCTCATCTCGCAAGGACATAGACAGGATGGAAGCAGTCAGAGGAGGGCAACTAAAGCGGTGCAGGGTCTACATCAGAAACCATATGAGAGAGAGACTGAGAGAGCTTAATATGTATACCCTTGATGAAAGGAGGGACAGGGGGACATGATAGAAACTTTTAAGTACCTCAAGGGAATCAACAAAGTCCAGGAGGGTAGCATCTTTTAGAAAAGAGATGTGTAAGAACAAGGGGCACAATTTAAAGTTAGAGAGCGGCTCAGGGGTAATGTGAGGAAATTCTTTTCACGGAGAGAGTGGTGGGCGCATGGAACCGCCTTCCTGGAGAGGTTGTGGGGTCTAAAACAGTGGAGGAATTCAAACATGCATGGGACAGACATAAGGCAATTATAGTGGGGGGTTGCAGGAAATAGGCTGTTGGTTAACTAGAATCTGCAGCTTATCCAGTAGGTAGGGAAATGGGCAGACTGGGTGAGCCAAGTGGTCCTTATCTGCCGTCAAAGTCTATGTTTCTATGATAACATTCTCTCTCATTATCTGGTGGCTTTGGCTAACAGCAGTTTACTAGTGGTGGTGGTCATGGGAACAGCTGCATCCTGCAACACATTCACTATCATTGTCAAACACACATGGGTGGGTGGTGGGATATAGTGTATATTGTGTTACAGTATTTCACTCTCAGTCAGAAGGCAAATATCTTGAATCTGCAGGTTTTAAGCGGCTAACACCTAGTACTACAAATGGACAGTTGTGTCTAAGAGGCTGACTGTGTTTGCTAATGACAGCAGCACACATTCTGTTAAGTCTAATCAGAAATAACACCAAGGTGGGGAAGGTAAAATAGAAGGACTGTGAATTGACTTGTGCCAGATTGCCAATATGACATATGGAATTTGAGTCATTCTGAGTGGGACACTAATTTAACGTTATGAAAAACAAAACATATACCATAGAAAAAATGTGTCAGCCTTTTAACCACTTAACTTAAAATCTACCGACATCAATCTCATCATCATCATCATTATCATAATACAGAAAGCTGCCCTCACAGTCATCAATGTCTGAATTGTGTCCAGTAGGGAATTCTTTGTCCCTGATGTCATCATCTACCTCAGTGGTAGGCCATTTCATGCTGCCAGTGCCACCAGGATGGTCTGTTTCTCCCACATCACCACAACCATGACCATGCTGAGGTATGATTACAGAGGTTGCAGTTCGAGCTGGGATGTGCCCCTGATTCATTTTTATGTTTGCTTGCACGCATGTGCAAGAAACATAGTGCCATCATCGGAGATTTCGGAGGTGTGTCACCTCCTCCTCCAATTCAGTCAGTGTGCTGGCAGGCGCGGCCCCTGTAAGCCAATGCATTCTGGAGCTGTCTGTGACGCTCCAAAATGCAGTGCCATACAGTTGAAAGGGGAGCTATGTGACAGTGATAAGATATCACTTCCTGCTCATGCATAGCTCCCCCACACACACACCGCAGCGCACTGCATGAGCATCGCGCCCCCCCCTGCGCACTGTATAGCCCGACGGGTGCCCAATCCCGGCGGCTGTGCTGCGTTCCCCGCCTCCCCAAAGGCTTCTAAAATGCCACGCTGGGTACCCACCCCAAGCGTGGCAATAATATACGGCACAGGTGCCCAATCCCGTCGGCTGCACTGTCCCCGTAGTAAGTGCCAGGCTGGGAGCCCCACCCAAGCGTGGCAATCTATTCCTGAGGCCGGCGGGGTGCCCAATCCCGTCAGCTGAGCGCCCCCAACATCCTTGTGCCATGCTGGGAGCCCACCCAAGCGTGGCAAGCGTCACGTCGTCTGTTTTTGTTTTGTACCTGTAAAAAGAAAAAAAGCGGTCTGGCGAAATCTCCGCTTCTCCCACAATCTGCACCCACCCTGCGCACCCAGCCTCCACACCCCTCACCCCATACTTACTCCGGACTCGCGCGACGATCTTCGTGGACCAGGAACACGTCTGCACTCTTCAAAGCCGACCGCGAACTGAGGAAATGCTGGTAAGCTGTATAATGGGCTAGATAGGGGGGTTTCAACTTTGTTGCATATCTCAGGCATTTTTTTGAATTTTTGCACCAAATTTTCAACATGGGGTTTTTGGGACCCCTTCTCATGAATGATATCACTGTCATGGCATTATTCAGGCCCAAAGGGTGATTTCATGCAGTGACTGTGAAATCACCCTTCAGGCCTGAATAACACCATGACAGTCACATCAATCATGAGAAGGGTCCCAAAACCCATGTTGAAAATTGGTGCCAAAATTCCCAAAATGACTGTTTCTGGGCGTCGTTGCGCAGTTCCTCGCAGGCTCGTAAGGTTCTGAATTTTCAATATTTTCACTCCAGATTTTCAACATTGCCATTTTACCACACCTTCTTATGAGCAGTACAGCTGTCATTTTTCACATCTCATCCAAAATGTGTTTCCGCCCCTGTAGCGCACAATGGCGCAGTCGGTGTACGAAATCAATGTATGGGACAAATTAAGAAAATCACAGTGACACTGTTCATGAGCAGATGTCTTAAAATGGCTATGTTGAAAATGTGGTGAAATAAGTCCTAAAAATGACTGTTTAACGAGTGCGCATTGCGCAGTTCCTACACACGCTCATAAGGTCATGAATTTTCAATATTTTCACTCCAGATTTTCAACATTGCCATTTTACCACACCTTCTTATGAGTAGTACAGCTGCCATTTTCATCTCACCAAAGCGTGTTTCCACCCATGTAGCACACAATGGTGCAGTTGGTGTCGTGAGATCAATGTCAGGACAAATTAAAGAAAATCACAGTGACACTGTTCATGAGGTGAGGTGTTAAAATGGCTATGTTGAAAATTTGGTGAAAAAATTCCAAAAAATGACTGTTTTCGAGCGTGCGTTGTACAGTTCCTATGCACGCTCGTAAGTTCGTGAATTTTCAATATTTTGACTCCAGATTTCCAACATTGCCATTTTACTACACCTTCTTATGAGTAGTACAGCTGTCATTTTTCACATCTTACCCAAAATGTGTTTCCGCCCATGTAGCGCACAATGGCGCAGTCGATGTGCGAAATCAATGTACAGGATAAATTAAGAAAATCACAGTGACACTGTTCATGAACAAAGGTCTTAAAGTGGCTATGTTGAAAATTTGGTGAAAAAATTCCAAAAAATGACTGTTTTTCGAGCGTGCGTTGTACAGTTCCTACACACACTCGTTAGTTCACAAATTTTCAATATTTTCACTCTAGATTTTCAACATTGACATTGTACCACACCTTCTTATGAGTAGTACAGCTGTCATTTTTCACATCTCACCCAAAATGTGTTTCCGCCCATGTAGCGCACAATGGCGCAGTCGGTGTGCGAAATCAATGTACGGGACAAATTAAGAAAATCACAGTGACACTGTTCATGAGCAGAGGTCTTAAAATGGCTATGTTGAAAATTTGGTGAAAAAATTCCTAAAAATGACTTTTACGAGCGTGCGTTGCACAGTTCCTATGCATGCTCATAAGTTTGCAAATTTAATATTTTCACTCCAGATTTTCAACATGTCCATTTTATTAAACTTCCTTATGAACAGTACAGCTGCAATTTTTCATATGTCACCCAAAATGTGTTTTCGCACATGTAGCGCACAATGGTGCTGTTGGTGTGCGAAAGCAATGTTTAGGACAGATTAAGAAAATCACAGTTATACTGTTCACGAGCAGAGGTCTTAAAATGGCTATGTTGAAAATTTGGTGACAAAAAGTCCATAAAAATGACTGTAATGCAGTGAGCATTACATGAGTTCCGCACCCTCGTTAGTTCATGACTTTGTAATATTTTCAGTCAGATTTTCACCAGTGACATTTTCCACACTTCCTTATGAACAGTACAGCTGCCATTTTTCACAACATGGCTGAAGTGTGTTTTCACACTTTCAGTGCAGAGATGCGTGGTCGCTGTGGGAAATCATTGTTCGGCACAGATAAAGAAAATCACAGTGACACTGTTCATGATCAGAGGCACCAAAATGCCTGAGTTGACAATCTGCTGTAAGAAATCCCCAACCTAATTATATTACGGGTGTGCGTTGCAGAGTTTCTATGTACGCTCGTGACTTCACCATTTTTTTAATATTTTTAGTACACATTTGCAACATAGCCATTTTTTACACCTCCCCATGAAAGAGTACAGCTGTCATTTTTTACATCCTGTTCAGAATATTTTTGCACCTGTGGTGCTAAATGCCATAGTCACTGTGCATAAGCAGCTTTCGGCTAACAAACTGATATTCCCCCTGTTCATGAGGTGGGGTCACAAAACAAACATGTTGAAAATTTGGGTGAAAAATACCAACGAATGCCTGAGGTATTAGGGTTTTCAACTATAACGTAACCCTATAAGGAATGACAGGAATCAGGGGTGTAACTTGGGATTCTTGCCTGTGATGCTCATACCATTCCACACCCTGCAGTCAATGAGAGGATTCGAGGTATGCCTTGGACTCTTTGGCCCCAAACTTCACCCCATTCTCCTATATCGCATCCATCTCACCATATTTCCTAATGAAATGGGGTGCGCATAAGAGACCAAGACCACAAGGAACACCGTGACCTTGTCAGTCTCTGCAGGGTGGGGTGTGGTGAAATGGGCGTGGCCGTTATGCCTGACGACCCAAACGCACACCCCAATGCCTGTCGCTCTCTGCAGGGTGGTGGTGGGGTTGGCTTCAGTTCAATACTTCACTGCCATTGCTATTACGCAGCTCTGTAACTTCTACACTACCACTGCCAATGCCAGCAAGCAAACATTCGGCATTGACAAATGCTTGTTATGAATGTCAGTAAGCTGACATTTGAAGGAGAGAGGTTTGTACAATGATCACGAACTATTGCACCCACAGAACTGAATACCCTCTCGACACTTACACTAGAGGATGGGCAGGTCAGGTACTTCAGTGCCACTGAGGTCAGCTGTGGCCATTCACTGACCTTTTCACTCCAGTATAAAAGAGGATTTGGAAAGGCTACGCCTGGAGTTCGATAGCCAAGCAGTCAGCCACTCCCACTTCCTGAGCTATATAAGCAGTTCCTCTCAGCCTCATTGTGAAGCACTTTTTCTTTGCAGCTGAAGGCTCTGTCCCTCTGTCCTCTGAGCTGGTTGGGGCCTGCAGGGCTGGCTGAGCCTCCCCCCCACCATTGCTGCTCCTGCTTGTCTTTGCTGGCTTTCTGTGTTTATTTTCCTGCTTCTGGTTTGTATTTTGCCTTCAGCTGCGTGTGTGCTTCTTTTTTCTTTGTTTCCTGTTTTCTGTGTTTGAGTGTCTTTGTTTTTTTTTTTGGGGGGCTTTGTTTCTAACCTCCTAGCATATTGTTCCAGAGCTCCTACTGCTTGCTTTCAGTTACTCACAACTCTTAAACTACAGCAATGCAACTGCAATCATTATCTGTGTGTTTCAGCTCAACCATAGCTGCTCCATGTTGCATACTCAATTGATTTCACCTGACTCAAGCTATCACTGAACCTAGCTATGTAGCTCAATCATGCTCTCATTCTACTTGCCTCATTATAGCAGCTTCATTGCACTGCCTGGCTGCACCTGCTTTCAGAGCATTGAGTATCCTTATTTATGTTTATTGCAGTTACAACTCAGTGTACTCCATACAGATGTTGCTTTTATCTTTATTCACCCTGTTCTACTCTGAGGTCAGCCAAAAAACTCCTGCTGAGGCTGTTAACCTAGCTTTACTATCTGCATGTGGTTCTTGGCCTTTCTATCACTTTCTTGTTTGTCCTACAGTGGGGACTGGGAAGTGTTTGGGGAGTCATGGCCCCATGTGGCTAATTATTTCTGTTCTAAATCCTGCCTTTGCCGCCGAAAGTCCTCAGAGTATTTGTCACCTTGATTTGGCTTTTAAATGTCTGGCTGGCTTGCCCCACTATTCAGTGCTGTTTCATTGCTTCTACATTATGCAGACCTACTTGCAGGTCCACTTATTACTACTCTGTTTACTGACCTACGTACAGGTCCATGCTTGCTTATGCAATTGATTGCTCATGTTAGCGTGGCTCAGTTGGTAGCACATCCACCTCTGGACCAGAAGGTCATGGGTTCTCGTCCCACACTGGGATTGTACTTGCACCTAAAAATTGCTGGCATCCAAGTGCAGTATTGGGGGGTGCTGTACTGCTGGGGTGTGCCGTCCTTCAGATGAGACGTTAAACCGAGGTCCCTTCTACCCATTCTGGTGTTGTCCTGGTGGGTGTCCAGGTGGAAGTAAAAGAACCCAGGGCACTCTTCACAAAGAGTAGGGAACATTCCCGGTGTCCTGGCCAACATTCCCCTTCCCATAAACCGGTTCATGCAATTATCCAGGCTGTGTGTAGGTGATGATGTGCGATATGGCTGCCACCACACATTCAGTCACTTCACTACCAGTCTAGCATTGCTTGTAAAGTGCTTTGGATGTATGAAAAGCACTATATAAATGCTGATTCTTCTTCTTCTTCTTCATGCCTAGTGCATCCTCTCAACTTCAGCCTCTAGGATATCTGCTGCACTCAATCTGCTTTCAACCTTGCAAGGTTTCAGCACTCACTGCTCATTACAATCAGCACACCAGTGTTCAATCAGCTCAACGGCTTCTCAGCTCTCAATCTAATTCTGGGGCATGTCAGCCATTCTATTCTGGTGCAGGTGCCTGCAGCTGATGAACTCGCTCTGCATTAGTCCACATCTTGAGTGTGTCCAACTTGGGGTGGGATCCTTCTTACCTGGCCCATAGCTGGGAATGTCCTCACCCCAGGCTTGGCTTTAGCTGTCTGCTATGCGACAGCAGCTTCTGGTGTAGAATTTAAGACTAACGGTGAAGAGTGGTTACGATGATCTTCTTTGGCTCTAGTGTTCCACTACAATGGTTGTCCGTTGGCTTCAGTGGTTTCCCTAGCAAGGCACCTTCACTGCATTCTCCCTTTGATTGCCTCTGGTTCACCTGGTTTGAGTTTAAGGTGGGTAGGTCAGGTGAGTGCCTCAGCAGTCATTGCTCTCCTCCTCCACCTTGGTTGTATGTATTATTGCAGAGTTTTCTCGCAACCTTCCACGGTGTTCCTGCTAGTGGGTTTGAGTGAAAGCCTTCCTCCAAATTGGAATATTTTTCACCTCCCTTTAATTGGGTTTTCCAAATTGCAGCTGCTGAGCCATCACTAAATAAACTATCCCAAGCCTGGAGGGAAGGTGACCTAGGCCTTGGATCCCAAGAGATTCTCTCCTCATAGGGGTTTTTTTCTCTCCTCCATTGCCTCAGGTCATAACTGTTAGTTAGCATAGCAGTGTCCCCTAGTTTCTTTAGGTAGGTTCCGCTGTTGGATGGAGGTGGAGGATGTCCTGCCGTTCCCTCTCTCCTTAGAGGATCCCCTCATTCTCAATGCAAACCATCAGTATCATGCCATGCAAACCTGGGCATTTCATTACGTTATCACACTGAGCATCTCATTATGTTATCAAACTGTCTATGCTTCTCTACTACTATGCTACAGTTACTGCTCCTACATCACAGTTACTGATTACTCATAAGCTTCGTGTCACCTCATTCTTTGGGATATGATTGTACTGGGAACAAGCAACCACCAAACAGTGTGGTTTACGATAAACACAGCCATACAATCAAGCCATACAAAAGCAAGAGTATTAGACTTTAGGAGGGCTGACTTTGGGAAAATGAGAGAGTGCCTCAGAAAAGCACTAGCAAACAGGCAAATAGGAGGGGTGGAGGAACAATGGGGAGTAATCAAAACAGCCATCACAGAGGCAACAAGCCTTTGTGTAAAGCAAATCAACAAAACACAATGCAGGAAAAAAACACTATGGTTCTCAAAAGAGGTGCCAGGGAAGGTTAAGGAGAAAAGGGTAGCACTCAGGAAATATAAGGAAACACAGAAGGAGCAGGACAGAGAACTTTATCAGTTAAAGCAGAAAGAGTCTGGGAAGGCAGTCAGAATAGCAAAGGCCCAAACTGAGGAAAGGATAGCCAACTCTGTTAAGAAGGGGGATAAGACCTTTTATAGGTACATTAGGGAGCAAAGAAAGACCAAAGAAGGGATACTGAGGTTTAATAAAGGGGAGGGAATGTGGGTAGAGGGTGACAGTGAAAAAGCAGGGATACTGAACGAATATTTCTGCAAAGTATTCACAAAGGAAGAGGAGGGGGAGGTACCTAAACCAAACAAGAGAAACTCTCTGAAGACGGGTGTCAATACCAGTCCATTTACAGAAAAAAGGGTTCTGAAAGAACTAATAAAATTGAAGGTGGACAAAGCAATGAGGCCTGATGGGATTCACCCAAGAATTCTAAAAGAACTAAGGGTAGAACTAGTGACACCACTGACTACTCTCTTTAACAAATCATGGGAGGATGGGGTGATACCTGAGGACCGGAGGTGGGTGGATGTGATTCCTCTTCACAAAAGTGGGAGCAGGACAGAGGCGGGAAACTACAGACCAGTTAGTTTGACCTCAGTGGTAGGGAAAATGATGGAATCACTTCTAAAGGAAAGAATTGTTGAGTACCTAGAGGCCAGTGGGACACAGGACCTAAGGCAGCATGGATTCATGATGGGAAGGTCGTGTCAGAGGAATCTAATAGATTTCTTTGGGTGACCAAAGTAATAGACCAGGGAGGGGCCTACCTAGATTTTAGCAAGGCATTTGATACAGTCCCACATAAAACATTAATACACAAGTTAGCCAGCCTTGGAGTGGGTCCCAAGATGGTAGCCTGGATAAAAAATTGGCTAGACAATAGGACATAAAGGGTAGTAGTAAATGGAGTTCACAGTGAAGGAAGGAGGGTTACTAGTGGGGTACTGCAGGGTTCAGTACTGGGACCGGTCCTTTTTTTTAAATTTCTTTTTATCCCTTCCTGGTCGCCCTCACCATTCCTCTCCAGGCTTGCTCAATGCCCCCTAGTCCCTCATTGAGTCTGCCCCTAGAGTGCCTCCGGTGACTCCTACCTGCCTCTTCCCTCCACAGATCACCTTGCACAGCGGGGTCTGCACGTGATTATGACAGGGTGGCTGGAGCAGCCACCATCCAGGAACATCATGAGGTTTTTCCATTTTTCTGTTCCTCCCCTCCATCCCGCTGAGGACGCAGGCTCGGGTGGAACGTGTTTACGCACACCTGTCAAGTGCCAGATGGCCTCCTCCCTTCCCTGGTTCCCCCCCAATGGAAGCCGCCGTTACCCCAAGAGTCGATACTTCCACCAGCTCTCCTGGACATTGAATGTATTAAACACCCCTGGTATCCCTCCCCAAAGGAGGAGAGCATCCGTGGGGACGCTTGATCCTCCTTCCCTCTGCTGACCCCCGGCAACACGAGTCCATTCCAGAACCCGGGTCACTGGCGTGGTGTGAGATGTGGCATCCAGCGCCTCAACCCTCAACGCCACTGGGCCGGCAGGACCGGTCATTTTTAATGTCTTTTTAAGTGACATTGCAGAGGAACTGGAAGGAAAAGTATGTCTCTTTGCAGATGACACAAAGATCTGCAACAGGGTTGATACGCAAGATGGAGTGGAAAGGATGAGAAGGGACTTGGCAAGGTTGGAGGAATGGCCAAATGTATGGCAGCTCAGATTCAATGCAAAAAAGTGCAAGGTGATGTACCTGGGAAACAAAAACCCAGGGGAAGAGTACACAATGGGGGGTGAGATACTGACAACAGTAAAAATGGAAAGGGACGTGGTGGTAATTATATCAGATGACCTAAAGGTGGGCAAGCAATGTGAGAAGGCAATAAGGAAGGCTGGGGGATACTGGGATGCATAGGGAGAGGCATCAATAGTAGAAAACAGGAAGTTGTCATCCCTCTGTACAGACAGTTGGTGAGACCCCATCTGGAGTACTGTGTGCAGTTCTGGAGACCCCATCTCTGCAAAGACATAGACACAGTGGAGGCTGTCCAGAGGAGGGCAACTAAAATGGTGCAGGGTCTGCACCAGAAGACATATGAAGAAAGACTAAAGGAGCTTAATATGTATACCCTTGAGGAAAGAAGAGAGAGGGGACATAATAGAAACTTTCAAGTACCTCAACAGAATCAACAAAGTCCAAGAGGGTAGCATCTTTCAGAAAAAGAGATGTGCAAGAACAAGGGCACAATTTGAAGATAGAGGGGGGATGGCTCAGAGGTAATGTGAGGAAGTATTTTTTCATGGAGAGGGTTGTGGATGCATGGAACAGCCTCCCTGAGGAGGTTGTGGAGTCAAGAACAGTGGAGGAATTCAAGAATGCATGGGACAGACATAAGGCAGTCCCAGTGGGGGATAGGAGGAAGTAAGCTTTTGGTTAACTAGGATCTGCAGCTTATCTGTTAGGTAGGAAAACGGCCAGACTAGGTGTGCCAAGCAGTCCTTATCTGCCATCATATTCTATGTTTCTATGTTTCTACATTTCTTTTTGGGGATTCCTAAGGTACCATTAGCCACGGGAATTGTCTCGTGGCACCTCTAGGGGCGGAACCCTCTCCGATGGTTCCTTGCCTTTCGTACCCCTACAGGGTGGTAATCCCTCTGGAGTAGAGAGTGTGAACAGCCAAAACCAAACTAACACAGTTGCTCAAGCATAACACTATACTGGCTGAATAGGACATTGAATTGGAAAGGCTATGCCCGGAGTTCGATGGCCAAGCAGAGAGCCACTCCCACTTCCTGAGCTATATAAACAGTTCCTCTCAGCCTCATTGTGAAGCACTTTTTCTTTGCCCCACCATCCTCCCCTCCTCCTCCTCCAGCAGCAGCACTTCTCTCCTTAGGGGGATTCCTAAGGTACCTTTAGCCACAGGAATTGTCCCGTGGCACCTCTACGGGTGGAACCCTCTCCAAGGGTTCCTTGCCTTTCGTACCTCTACAGGGTGGTAATTCCTCTAGAATAGAGAGTGTGAATGGCCAAAACCAAACTAACACAGTTGTACAAGCATAACACTATACTGGCTGCACAGGACATTGAACATCAATTACTGACAGATGCCTGTTTTCAGCCAAATATGAGTCAACCATTCGATGTGCTGCACAAAGTCCAGTGGCTGACTCATCATCCTGTTCGCCAGATTCATTGATGTCACAAATCCTGACTTGGGACAAAGCACCCCAAAGTGGGTTAATGGTACTGGTTTTGATGACAGACCACCTGAAACTGCAGCCACCTTACAGGATGTGCTTGATACTACTCCAAACTGACCTTCAGCTTGGTTATGCTGCTGAGGCTTGCTGACCTTGGCATGTGACTTCTGTGCACCTTGAACCAAGTGCACCAGTTGCCCACTGACATTTTTAACCTGCTCAGGCCCTCCCTCCAATACTGATGCAATTCCACGTTTGTATCGTGGGGCCAACATTGCTGCCATTGCAAAGTTGTCACTGTGCTGAATGCTCAAGATGTGCCAATTGTGGTTGAATAGTTCAGCATGTGTTTCAGCAACACACTGCTAGCACCGTCTCCAGAACCATCAAGGCTATGCTGTAGATTCAGCAATGTCTGCCTCAACACCTGCAGCAGTGGAATTGATTGGCTGATGGAGGCAGACTCGCCACTCACTGCCTGTGTGGCATGTTCAAAAGGCCTCAAAATTGATATAACAGAGTCCATGAGGTGCCACTGTTCAGTCATGAGAGACATGGAGGCCCCGGAAGTGTCATGGCTACTGTGCATGAGATAGTCAGAGATTGCTTTGTATTGTTCATACAACCTCTCTGCCATGTATAAAGTGGAGTTCCACCGGGTGACAACTTCCAGCTTGAGGCGGTGCTGCAGGAAGTTGTTTTGGATCTGTAGCTGTCAAAGCTGGTCACGGGCCTTTGCAGAGCATGAAAAGTGTGAACAGATATGGCATTCAACTGTCAACATGTCCTTTATATCAGGGTGCTGCAGAAACTCCTGGACCACCAGATTTAAACACTGGGCCATGCATGGAACCCGAACAAAACCACCATTCATGATGCATTTAATCACATTTGACCCATTGTCACTTGCTATAAATCCAGCTCTCAGGGACAGGGAGTTCAGCCACTCATCAGTTTCAGTCAGTAGCAAGTCCAGCATGTTTTCACCAGTGTGGGAACAGGCCACACAGCGCATTGCAAATGTTGCATGCTGTTGAATTCCCAGAAGATTGCTACCATAACAGTCTGCCTTACTACACTGATTATTCACACTTCCATCAACACAAACAACCCCCGGCACCTGCACCCAAAGTGCAGTTATACACAAATATGAACTCCTCACTGTTTTGCCACTTGTCCACATATCCATACTTAAATGGGTGATTGTAGAGGAAGAATGCAAAAGGGCATGTCTTACAGAGTCATCCACACTACAGTTTAACTCAGGGACAGCACAGGTGGAAAAGTATGTACTGGATGGGACTTTCCATTTTGGACAGGCATGTGCCTCAAACCACCAAATCCAGAATTTTCCACGAAGGAGAAGGGCAAAAGATCAATTGTCAGCATTTCAGCTACAGCAGCATTAAGTTCACATGACACTGCATGATTGGGTGGGTACTTCAGGTTACGGGCAAAAACACTCTCCAACTTGGGCTGACTTACATGTTTTGCATGAGGTGTGACAAATTGCTCTGCTCTGCGAATGGCCGGGGGTGGGGTGTGGACGTGTGATGAAGAGGGGTGCACAGGTTACAAGTCCACAAATAACGTTATTGTCCCTGTTTTACATACAGGGGTTGATGTACCACTTGCAATAGACATACTGCATTGACCACCACCACCACCACTGCTACTCTGACCACCACTTGACAGGATTTCTAGATCATAATCCTCCCCATCATCATGCCTGTAGTAATTCTCTGGTGTTATTTCATCACTACTGCAGACATTCCTACTTGGTCTTACACTCATGGAAGGGGATAACATGCTCAGTAAGGTTGATGACAAGGGTGAATGCCCCACTATGGCATTAGCTGCCATCTGGTGCGAGGTCCACAGTGCAATGTGCCTTTTCTTAAGATGTGTATGCTGGGCCCATGTGCCCAGATGACTCTCCTTTTTACCTCGCCTCATGCTCACATGGCAAAGCTGGCAGATTGCAACTGACTCATCATTTGCATCTTGGACAAAAAAATCCCAAACAAGGGATTGTGATCCCCTACTTTTAACATGCCCCTGATGCTGCTTATTGGACTCTGTTTTTTTAACCCCAGAAATGGGGGGTGTGGTACATAATTTGTCAGGATGGACACACTTGAACTCCAACTGACCCCCACAACTACCTATGATTATTACTGGGTCATCATCATTATCATCAACAGGAACTGCTAAATCACAACTTTTTTGGGGGGGGAGATTTAACACCAACAAACCCAGACACAGCCGCCTTGACTTTCTTTTTTTTCCAGTTCCCAACAGGGATCACTGACATCATCATCATATTCATCAACCTCATCCGCATCCACATTTTCAGCTTGGATGCTGTCATGTGGAGAACATGTTCCAACCACAGCATCATCATCATCATCATCATCATCACCACCACCTGATATTTTTGCGCCACACTTTGAATCATTGAATCATACTAAGATCAACTCATAGCTAGAGAGCCAATGAGGCTCATAGTTGCTCTTGTTACTAGTAATAGCTACAAATTGATCCAGATAAAATACATATATTAAGCCTGGTTTTAAAAATATATTTGGAACTGCTAACAATCACATCTATAGGTAGGGTGTTCCAAGGTCTTAATTACACGAAGTGTATAGAAAAATGTCAGAGGAAGATAATTAAATTTCTTTAACTGCAGCTGAAGAAGATGTCCCCTAAGATTATAGGTTTCTTCCTTAAAGCAGAAACCTAGGATTGTGATTAAATATGGATCATTTATAATATCATACATAAGAAGTAGGTCACCTCTTAAACATCTAATGTAGAGAGGCATCAGATTCAATACGGTTAGTCTAGTTTCATATGGGACATTTCCTAAACCTCTTACCATCTTTGAATATCTCCTTTGAACTTTTTCCAGTTGTGCGATGTCCTGGTTTTTAAATGGACACCACAATTGGGATGAAAAGTCCAGATGGGGGATGACATAGACTCTATATGGAGGCATCAAAACCCTACTATCCCTAGCTTTAATATTCTGTTTAATGGACCAAATGACCCGATTAACTCTAAGGATAACCTTATTAATTTGAGTATTTTGAAGGAAGTCATCAGTTATCAAAATTCCCAAATCCTTTTCAACATCTGAAGCAACTAACACCTGATTATCTAAAGTATATACATGCCTGGAATTACTAGCTCCAAAATGAATGATTCTGCACTTGTTATGATTTAGTTTCATCCCTCAAGTGATAATCCATTGAGACAGTTGATCAAGGTCATTTTGGATAGAAGCAATTTGATCTAAGTTAGCATATTGTCCACCTATTTTAATGTCATCAGCATATTTGACTGTATTTGAACAACTATATTTTATAATAATACTATGAAAAACTGAAGCAGACAGGGGCCCAAAACCAAACCCTGCAGCACCCCACTGGTGACCAGTCCCCTATTGAAGAAATGACTATTAATCAATACTTGTGAATGTTGATCTAGCCAATTTGCTATGCACCTAACAAGATTCAAATTGATACCAGTAACGTGTAATTTTTGTAATAGAGCCCAATGTGGAAGAGAATCGAAAGCCTTGCTAAAGTCAATATAGATAACATTATATGGGAATCTGTTATCTAACTGTAAACTTAAATCTTCATAGAAGCACAGTAAATTAGTCAGGCAACTCCTTCCCTTTTAAAGCCATGCTGTTCTATATCAATCTGTTTGAGTGGTTCAAACAGTGCTCATATAATAATTTGTGTGGCATCGATAAACAGTCAGCTAATAAGTACAAAAAGTGACCTGATAAGGCATCAGGAGAGTCACTAATTTTGCATTTAAGGTTGAGTAATTTGGTATGAACATCAGATTCCGATATTGAAATATGATTACCTGACAAGGGCTAAATAGTATTATAGACCTTGGTTTTATGAAATAGATTACAAAAATTAGTATTGAAAATATTAACCATATGTAATGGATCATTAATCAGAAGGGAACCAACCTGACAAGAGGGTTTACTTAGTCAATTTATGTAAGCATAGAAAGATTTGGTGTTATCCTTACATATATTTAATGGTAACTTTTGCTCCCACTTCCTTTTAGCCCTTCTGATACTATATTTAAATTTTTTTGAACACTTAAGAATGAACTTCAATTTGAAGGTGACTGATACCTTAAATAAGCTGCATAACACTTGTCTTTTTTCCTGATGTTTTTATTAAGCTCCTTAGTCATCCATCTCTGGTTAGACTGAAAGGATTTTGTCTTTATTCTTGAAGGAACATAGCTATTTCTCAAGTTGATGACTTTGGTAAGCAAGGTGTCAAAATAATCCTCAATACCCACAGTGTTAAACAAAGATGCCTAGTTAACACTATTCTGTTTATTTTTTATACTATCAAGTTCTGCCTTCTCATACAACTAAATCTTTGTGGTATTAGATACCATAGAAATAGTATGCTTAAGGGAAAAACTAATTGAGCCGTGGTCACTATTGCCAATAGGTGACCTCATAGAAATATTACTTACTGTCAAAGTTCTGGTATGAAAAACTAGATCTAGACTGTTTGTTCCCCTTGTTGGTAACATTACACCCTGAACCAGGTTGCATTGTTCACATGTCAATCAATTTTTTTACCAGAGCTAGATGTAGCCACCATCTTGAATGGCAAAGGCATGACCTCAACAGCGCTGGAAGAAATGTGACATTGTGAGTTATCATCGCCAGGATCAGAATCATGTTCAACTACCATGGGGATATTAAATGGGGAGTATGCCATAATCTACACTGTCAGTCACAGCTTTAGACTCAACTATATTTTTTGAAACAGTTAACTGGTCAGAAGTGGAATTTGAGGCAGCAATACTCATGCTAGCAGAAACTGCACTAACACCACCAGCTGGGACAACATCATCTCCTCCAACTATGAGTGAAGCTACAGATTGGGCTGTAAAAAGCATTGATGGATAAATCCCTTTATTGACATCAGCTATGCACTTATGCATACTACCACACCCACAGACAATCTTGCCACTGGCAGCAGTGCCATGGCCAGAAACAGCTTTGCTTGCACATCTCTTTGCAGGCATTTTGGAGGATGACCAACAAAAATTTTAAACAAATTTAGAATTCTGAACTTTCAATCTGGGCAGGTGGGTGTGAAGACAAAAAAAAAAAAAATAACTGTGGCTTGCAGATGGAGATTGGGCACTAAACAGATGCAAAAGCACAGACAGATTAAGATTGCACCACGCAGTCAAGAAGAGATGGAGATGCAAAGTCACAACAACACCTTAACCAGTGCTCACAAGTCATAATCCAATCTGGAAAGGAATACCCTTTGCCAGTTTTTTTTGGGGGGGGGCAGCAATGCACTGCAGTAACAGTCCAAAACCAAGATACCACAAAGCAGTACACAATCATGCAGGTGCAGTGGATTGCAGGTTCACACTGCTGCAATTACTCTGTGGCACAATAAAATGTGTCTAATTTGATGGCATGCGTCGCACACACACTACAAGTAATGCGCAGCAAATCGAAAACTTCAGTAATATAACCAAATCTTTTAAACAAACTGAAATTATGCACTGCTACACCACAACAATCAGAAAAAAAATTTCAAGAATTACTGAAAAGATTGCTGTGTGTACATTAACACAGTTTTACAACAAAAATATACCCAAAACGGGTGTATTCTTGGTCCCTTGATTTTTTTCACTTTACATGAATTCTGCTTCTCTGGTGTGTTCTCATTCATCATTAATACTCTATGCTGACGATGCAGTTATTTATAGTATTGGTTCAGCTCCTAATGTTGCACTGGCTGCGGCTCAGTCCGATTTCGATTCTTTTCAGAAATTATTGTTCTTGAATTTTATGGGCTCAATCCTAGCAAAACAAAAGTTATGCTGTTTTTGAATAAGACCCTGGAACATACTAGCCTTCAACATATTGTTACACAGGATGGAAAGGTGATTGAGTTAGTGGATAATTTTAAGTATTTGGGGATAATTTATGACACGAAATTGACTTTTGAACCCCATCTGAGTAAACTAAGTAAAATTCTACATCAGAGATTGGGATCTCTCTTTAGAGTTAAACAGTTTTTGACCAGAAAATCAAGGTTTCTACTTGCCTATAGCTTCCTTATGAGTGCTCTGGATTATGGAATTATTATTTATTTCTCTTTCTGTGGTCACCTATTTAATAAACTTAGGGTAACATATAATTCCATACTACGTTTTATGCTCAATGTGCCTCTTCGAATACATCATTGTCTTTTGCTTAGACATACTTACAGTTTATCTCTTAAAAATAGGATTCTTCATAAATTGGGTACTTTGTTATTTAAGGTAAAGATTGGTCTTATATCCCCAGCAGTCTCATTTTTGTTTCCTAGATTTCTCAGTTCTAATGGTACCAGGTCTCAGACTAAATTCACTTATGAAACTCTGTTGTTTCGAACTGTTTTTGGACAGAAATTGACTCTTTATAGGGCTCCTTTATTTTTTAATTCATTGCCTGCTGATATTACAGAATGTAGGACAGTGTGGTCTTTTAAAACCAGATTGAAATACTGGCTGTTGGATAATGACACTTGCACATGTATATGTTAAATAGTTTTTTTTTTATGTGTTATGTTTTTGGTGTAATTTAAATTTTTTTTTATGTTTGTATGTAATGTTATGGATGTTTAAATATGTTTTGTGACTTGTCGCTGGTGAAAACGGGCAGCTTTTGCTCATCCTGCCTACAAGTATAAAAAATAAAAATTAAAATGAACTGAAATGAAAAACAGAAAGACTGCATTTTCTCCCAGTTAACCTACCTCCACCACAGATACACCCTTCCCCAAAACAAACTTCAAGTGTCTGTCAGTACACACACTGAATGGTCTAAATTAACAGTCAGAATCCACACACAAACAATAAACTCTCGATGATATGCACACAGGAGGGTTTCCTACAATCGATGTACTAAAGTTTGAGCAACAAAATGGATCAAAAAGTATTTTTTAACAGCTTTTAGTGCGTTTGAATCACAGAGCTCTGAGAGCAAACTGTCTCCAGCTACCACTACACACACTACACAGAACTGAGGCTGTACAGAACAATCCAGAGCCCATGTGACCTACAATCCCATGAATCACTGCAAAATTAGCCTTGGAGTGCACCAATAAGGTAAAATGATGTAAAGTACATTGATTTTGATGTACTTGGCATTAAAATTGGTGCAGAAGTGGTTGGGGGAAGGCGGAGTAATGCAAAGTCATTAATTCAATGGATTTTGTGTTCCTCATTCTGTCGCGAAGTACTCCACTTTGCATTGCAGATTACTTAGAGGATTCCACCTTACTCCGCAAATTGCTTCATGGAGTGAATTTTGGCCACTTCACCCACCACTAGTCTCGACCCATGGAACACATTTAGCACATTCAAGATAAGCAGCACTAACTTTCTACAGTTTGGATACAGTCCAGTTGTTATTGCAGTAGATTCACTGAGCAAACCTCTCGATCAAAAATCTGTCTCACACCCTTGAGGGAAAACAGCAGTTAAGTCTCTACCTCTCAGTTCAGTTCCAAACTGGCACACAATTTCAGTTGATTCTCTGAGCAAAACCTACAAACTGCAGGCAAGCAGTTCCTGGCAATTATTCCTCATTTTTCAATCACCAGTAACACCCACAGAAGCAACTAGATCTCTTGCAGGCCCAAGTCTCCACAGAGCTGGCTCGGAAGTTCAAGCTGGAGTCTCAGCACAGGCCGGCACCTGCACTGCAAGCTGCTCTCGGCAGTTCTTTTCTGTCTGTTCTCTCTCCAAAACTCTCTCATTCAAACCTGTCTCTCTTAAATAAAGGCAGGAATCCTTGTAATTCAATTGGCTGTTTAGGTTACCCAACACAATTTAATTCTTTTAATTGATTGCAATTTAGCTGCCCAAACTTTGTCCATGAAAATCTCCCACAAGGCTACATTACATTTCCATGAGTCTCTGGTGGAAATCCCAGACCGTGATTGGCAGATGCACTCCCAAAATGGTGGCTGCTTTGAAAGATATTGTTTAGAATGTGCAGTCCCAACCATTTCACAGTCTGGTGCAGCCAGGTGGGCTACTATATTACCATATTCTCCCCACATACTGATAGCCCCAACAGTTTTCTGTGACACAACCCCACTTTTATAAAAATGTCTTTGGTGCTTTTGCTGTCACTGCTGCCATTATACAGTCCCCCCTAGGCAGCAGGTGGCCCCTTATGAATATTAGTGTAGGGCTCATGTATATTAAAGAGCCCCGCTAGTAGCCCCTATATAGCTCATTAACTATAACCCCTAGCGGCTTTTCCTCCACATTCCTTAGGTCACCGGACCTCATGTAGCTAAGGAGAGGCACCGGGACCACCAAATTCCTCATCTGGCCGACCGCAAACTTAGCAGTCGGCACATCAAAGGCGCTACTCACACCTACATGATCTCTGCTGCACCTCAGTGCACTTTCACTGCAGGAGATCGTGATTCAAATTTCAAATCCGAACTGAGCTAAATTAATGATACAGGCAGCATTGGAAGGATCTTGGAGGCACCAGGTGCAGTTGAGAACTCAGGCTGGTGCAGTAGATAAATGGGAATGCCAGCAACAGCAGGAGGACTCAGGAAGCCCCTGAGGGCATGTGGGCAATGAAGGTAAGCCTCCGGGGGGGTTACAACTGAGATTGGTGGGGTCCAAAATCAACTGAGATAATTGGAGGGATTTGACATTTTGGCAGAGTTTATGTGCAGAGGGAGAGAGCCAATTAATATTAAAATCACCGAGGAGGATGAGCAACTCACCAGTGGAAGAGTCAGAACAGAAGGAGGACAGGAGATCAATGACTGTTGTAGGACTCACTCCAGTGCAACAGTAGAGCCCTGCACCAAAAATAGGGACTGAGAAGGGGAGGGAGAGTTTGAGGAGGAGTGGCTTATAGGCCGAGGGGGAGTAGATATAGCACAGGTGCAAATTGGATACCAGTGGAGAGGTAAATTGCTACACCACTGCCCTTGTTGGGGTGATCCTACCTAGCTACAGTGTAACTGGTAGTGGCCACTGTGGAATCATGGACCTTGGGGAGAGTCCAGACTCAGAGATGGAAAGGACATCTGCCTGGAGGTTGACCATTAAGGTCTGCAGTTGATTCAGTTTAGGGAGGAGGTTGCAGATATTGAGGTGGGCAACCCTCAGTTCTTTGGGGAACAGCAAGGGTGAGACTGAGATGGGATCAGGATTAAGTCTGTTGTTGCCTGTTACCATAAGCAGCAGTGAGACAAGGTGCTTAATGGAACAAATGAGCTGTTTGGAGGGAGAAGACAGGGAGAAGGAAAGGGAGGATAATGGGGAAATGAGGTGCCAAAGAGCTTTGAGGTGGAGCCAAAGAGCAGGTAGTAAACAGCACACTGGATGCTAGGGGAATAGAGTAAAGAGGGAAAAGAGGAGATGGGGAGGTTGGAGGAGGAGGAGAGTGGAAGAGGGTGTGGGAAGGGGTGAGAAAGAGCAATGAAGTGGGGAGGGAGGAGAGGGAGGAAAGAAGGGGTGTTAGGGTAAGGAGCAGCATAGTGGATGAGACTGCACAGTTAAATTACAACACCAAAGCAGGAGGAGGAATGTGGAAAGGCACATTAAACACAGGGGACATAGGTCTGACCCTGATAGACATGGGGGATGTAGGCCTGACCCAGATGGGGGGCTGCCCAGGAAGTGGGCCTGGCCCAGATAAAGTAGCTATGGGGAACGCATGCCTGAACTAGATAGGGAGGCTACGGGGATGTAGGCCTGACCCAGATAGAGAGGTGATGGGGAAGTAGCCTGGCCCAGATTGGTGGGCTAAGAGGGTATAGGCCTGTCCCAGATAGGGAGGCTATGAAGAAACAGGCCTGACCCAGATAGGGAGGAGACTGGGAGAGACTACAGAAAGACCACATGGAGTGGGGAACCCAAGCTTGGTAGGTAACAATGGATTATAAGGACCAAGGCACTTATAAGCAATTGTAGTACAGCAATGCAAGTGGAACTAACAGGCAGCTGACAAGCAGTTATAGTACAACAATACAAGGGGTACTTGCACAAGCCTTTTCAGTGCAGCAGATCCAGACCTGCTGTGTAGCATTAGTCTTGTGCTTCCCCATTGATTTCACCTCTATTTATTACTACATATTACACTTTTGGTTCTGGTTTTGGTTTGGTTCTGATGTGCCTGCATCAGAAAATCTGACCTGCACATTCCTACTTCTTAGGCATAAATTATTCAAGAACATGTGGTAACCAATAATAAAGAAATCATCTGTAATTACTGACTGAAATCTGAGTCCTGCTTTTTTCAGAAGAGCTACATTTGTATCATTCCAGGAAGGAAGCTGTACATGTTCAGACAAAATGAAAATTACAGACTTGGGATAGGTCGAACCATGTGACAAGACAGAGATGAGGTCACATGCAGCTGCAGCCTTAACAGCTTTTAAGGGTCTGTCAATTGTATTAATACTGGGACTTCTCAGCGATAATGCATTTCTTTTTTTAAATACAAAGAAATGTAGTATTAAAGAGCTAGTGGAACCAAAACAGAGAGACATGAAAATTATAAAAAAATATAAGTAGTAGTCAGCTGTAACTTTTTATTTCTGAAGTATTTTCCTTTTTCCTTTTGTTCATCAGAAAGTATTCTGTGTGATAATATTGTACTGGATGTGTGGAACAGCTCTTAGCCTGGCAGCTGACATATGTATCTCTGTTTCCCCCACTACATCATCATCAGTAGATATGGGCGGGTAGTAAAATATCCTACCCTAAACACTACTCAAGGGTACCTCCAAATTACCCTAAATTACCATAAAATTACCCTAATGAAAAATGGGTAGTTGGTTAAAGTCAGGTAGTTACTAACTTAATCATTCGACTAACCTATTACCCTACCTTGACTATGACAAAATGTGAAAGACTTTGTTTTTGACTGCCCTAAACAGAGAAAACTACTCAAAAGGATCTGTCTTGAGTCAGGCAAGATAAGCACAGCTTCTCTGAGTGAGCCTGTTGCTGTTTCAAAAAATTATACCCATGGCGGGCATTGCTGAGGCAGGTACGAGAGGCGCAGTTGCTCTGAATGAGCCTGTCGCTGTTCCAAATAATTATACCCAGGGCGGGCATTGCTGAGGTAGGTATGAGAGGTGCAGCTACTCTGAATGAGCCTGCTGCTGTTTCAAAAATTATACCCATGGCAGGCATTGCAATTCCCTTTATCTAGGGCTACTTGGGGTTGATATCCATCACTTGCAGCTCGTGCAGAATGCTGAGACCCGGTTATTGACGAGTATTCCTCGTACCTGTCATATTTCTCCGGTGCTGCGTGAACTGCACTGGCTGCCAATACAGTGACGGATCACCTTTAAAGTCAGTCTTCTGACTTATAAAGCCCTACATGGACTGGGCCCGGTCTACTTGAAAGAGCTTCTTGTACCCTACTGCCCTAAGTGATCATTCCACTCAGCAAACGAGGGATTGCTAGAGGTTCCCATGGCTTCTTTGAAATCTTCAGGGGCCCATGCTTTTTGATGTACTCAGCTCCAAAACTCTGGAATTCTCTACCCTGTCCACTTCGGGAGTGCACGTCTGTGGAGAAATTTAAATGTGCCTTAAAGACCCATTTGTGGTTGTCAGCGTTTTCTTAATGATGATGTTTCAACATATTTTATGTATTAGTAGTAATATATTTGTGTTTTATTTATTGTTTTAAGAAGTATACTGTTAATGCATCTTGGTTTCAGAAATATTATTATTATATATATATATTATATTATTATTATTATTATTATTATTATTATTACTGAGGTAGGTATGAGAGGCGCAGCTGCTCTGATTGAGCTGGCTGCTGTTTCCCAAAATTATACTTGATGAGGCAGATGCGAGAGGTGCAGCTCCTCTGAATGAGCCTGCTGCTGTTTCCAGAAGTTATATCCATGGCGGGCATTGATGAGGTAGGTACGAGAGGTACAGCATCTCTGAGTGAAGCTGCTGCTGTTTGGAAAAATGGCAGGCATTGCTGAGGCAGGTACGAGAGGTACAGTTGCTCTGAATGAGCCGGTTGCTGTTCCAAAAAGTTATACCCATGGTGGGAATTGCTGAAGTAGGTACAAGAGGTGCAGCTACTCTGAATGAGCCTGCAAAAAATTATACCCATGGCAGGCATTGCTGAGGCAGGTACGAGAGGCGGAGCTGCTGTGAGTGATCATGCAGCTGTTTCAAAAAATTATACCCATGGCAGGCATTGCTGAGGTAGGTATGAGAGGTGCAGCTGCTCTGATGGAACCTGCTGCTTTTTCCAAAAATTATACCCATGGCAGGCATTGCTGAGGTAGGTATGAGAGGTGCAGCTGCTCTGATGGAGCCTGCTGCTTTTTCCAAAAATTATACCCATGGCAGGCATTGCTGAGGCAGGTACAAGAGATGCAGCTGCTGTGAGTGAAGCTTCTGCTGTTTCCAAAAATTATACCCATGGCAGGCATTGCTGAGGTAGGTATGAGAGGTGCAGCTGCTCTGATGGAGCCTGCTGCTTTTTCCAAAAATTATACCCATGGCAGGCATTGCTGAGGTAGGTATGAGGAGGTACAGCTGCTCTGATGGAGCCTGCTGCTTTTCCAAAAATTATACCCATGGCAGGCATTGCTGAGGCAGGTACGAGAGGCACAGCTGCTGTGAGTGACGCTGCTGCTGTTTCCAAAAATTATACCCATGGCAGGCATTGCTGAGGCAGGTACGAGAGATGCAGCTGCTGTGAGTGAAGCTTCTGCTGTTTCCAAAAATTATACCCATGGCAGGCATTGCTGAGGCAGGTACGAGAGGTGGAGCTGCTGTGAGTGATCATGCAGCTGTTTCAAAAAATTATACCCATGGCAGGCATTGCTGAGGTAGGTATGAGAGGTGCAGCTGCTCTGATGGAGCCTGCTGCTTTTTCCAAAAATTATACCCATGGCCAGCATTGTTGAGGCAGGTACGAGAGGCGCAGCTGCTGTGAGTGATGCTGCTGCTGTTTCCAAAAATTATACCCATGGCAGGCATTGCTGAGGCAGGTACTAGAGGCGCAGCTGCTGTGAGTGACGCTGCTGCTGTTTCCAAAAATTATACCCATGGCAGGCATTGCTGAGGCAGGTACGAGAGGTGCAGCTGCTGTGAGTGACGCTGCTGCTGTTTCCAAAAATTATACCCATGGCAGGCATTGCTGAGGTAGGTACGAGAGACACAGCTGCTCTGATTGAGCTGGCTGCTGTTTCCAAAAATTATACCCATGGCCAGCATTGCTAAGGCAGGTACAAGAGGCGCAGCTGCTGTGAGTGACGCTGCTGCTGTTTCCAAAAATTATACCCATGGCCAGCATTGCTGAGACAAGTACAAGAGGCGCAGCTGCTGTGAGTGACGCTGCTGCTGTTTCCAAAAATTATACCCATGGCAGGCATTGCTGAGGCAGGTCCGAGAGATGTAGCTGCTGTGAGTGAAGCTTCTGCTGTTTGCAAAAATTATACCCATGGCAGGCATTGCTGAGGCAGGTACGAGAGGTGCAGCTGCTGTGAGTGAAGCTTCTGCTGTTTCCAAAAATTATACCCATGGCAGGCATTGCTGAGGCAGGTACGAGAGGTGCAGCTCCTCTGAATGAGCCTGCTGCTGTTTCCAGAAGTTATACTCATGGTGGGTATTGATGACGTAGGTACGAGAGGTACAGCATCTCTGAGTGAGGCTGCTGCTGTTTGCAGAAGTTATACTCATGGTGGGTATTGATGACGTAGGTACGAGAGGTACAGCATCTCTGAGTGAGGCTGCTGCTGTTTGCAAAAATTATACCCCTGGCAGGGATCAAACATAATAAACTGATGACTGACAAAACTAAGAGTAGTGTCGCTCAAGTGGCTAGCACGGTGGCAGTGGTGATGGAATATTTTGTCAGTAGTACGTGTCTAAGGAGAATGACAGTAAAACTGAGGAAAAGTGATGCCAATGGAAGAAACTGCGGTAACAACTATGATATAAAGCCTGTAAGTCGTTAGCAGCAGTCCTTCCAGAATTTGTGTAGTGCTCATATACAGCAGGACTGGAACAGTATGGGGACACATGGAACATGTTTGATGAGAAAATGCAAAAAATAAAATAATTCAATTCAATTTAAATAATGGTGCCAACATTGTCAGAAAAATGACAAACATGCCTGTTTGTCCATGAACTGTCTATGACCATGGCAGGCTTTATGTCAGAGGGACAATTGTAACTGCTGAGAGAGAGAGATGTCATAGCAATGTTGTTACCAAATTTAGCAGTATGCCACTCCATACAGGATTTTCTGTTCATTTCATACACAACCTGGTCATCATACTCAGTAGCACTGTTTGCTGGCTGTTCATTTTTCAGGGTCAGAATCACATAATTCAGTGTTTGGAACTATTGGAAAATAGCATTTATTTTGAGAAATGTAAACTGTTCCACATTTATAGAACTTAGCACTGTTCTTTGGTCAGTGATTATTTCTCCAGCTGCACTAAATATGCATTCTGGCCCAGATAATCAAACTGTATCCAAAAAGTGTGCAACAGCAGGAGCAAGTGCAAGTCAACTGCGCCCATGCACAAGAAGCATGATATTCAAAAACTGTGCAGGTCAAGATGGGCCTGCAGCACACAACTGAATATCGTGCCACCTGCACCATAGCGCAACCAGGGATGCTCAGTGGAGCAGGGCAGCAGTGCAACAGCACAACCAGGGATGTGCAGGGACAGGATGCAGGGGCCCACCACCCATGCCACAGATGGGCAGAGGAGCACACAGCAGAACAGACATTGCCCCCCACAACCCATGCACTGCACAACTGGTGGAGAGCTGGAATTACCACCAGCCCATGGATACCAGCAACAAAGCCACAGATGGGGCATGGTGCCCCAGCACACCCCCTGGCAAGCTGTGACCGGCACACAAGGAGGGCTGACCACCCCGTGCCACACCATCCCACCAATACAGAGCACACCCTGCACCGTGATCCCCAGATATCCTGCCCAGGAGCAGTGTCCACCAGTGTAGGACACCCCATGCATGCCACCACCCCCACTGTGACAATGCAACCCCGTGCAACACAGAACCATTCAAGGCAGCCCCACCATGAGCACCCGTCAGCGAGTGGCAGCACACAGTGATGCAATGAGTGCATACACAGTGCCACCTTGCACATCCCCCCGAGGTACAGCTGAGAGAATGACCATGCGTCGGCACACGAGGTACCCCACCCATGACAGGGCATGCCCCGGACCCCACCACCAGTGGTACATCACCCTGCACACCCTCCCAAGGACACACCCTGACCCAGTACTGGCCACAACAGCCAGTGCAGACACCCACAGTGGTGCATGGAAGCATGTACCACACAGGATGCAAACCACAGTGCATGGACTAACACCCACCCATGCAAGGGCGCGCACCAACACAGGGACACAGTATCAGGGCAACCAAGTCCCCAGCATGTGGCCACAGAAACCATGTACACATGGCCAGCACCCCTCCATGGCACAGGAGTGCCAGCCACCCTGCTCAGGCACCATGGAGCTGTACGCCACCAGCATGTGCCCGGAGCACAAGTGACAGACAGTGGTCCACATCCTCTGCAACACACACAAGCAATAGCATGGAGGTGGGACAACAACAGCGGAGGCCACAGTGTCACTCGAGGCAGATATGCACCACACCAGTGACAGGAGGCAACCCGGCATTGTGCTGGGTACAGTGGCTGTCCAGCATGGACAGCCACCACTGACATGCCAGTGGACCATGCAGGTCACAGACATGCAAGGGTGTCAGCTGCACAGGCCATGGACGGTCTGACAGGTGCGCCATGGACACAGAGCATGCACCATGGACCACTGCACACAGACATTCAGTGTACAGGGAACAACACACACACCACAGACAGTGACTGATAGCTACTCCCACACCATAGTCACTTCCCCACAGACACACACACAACACATGACTGCAACACCCCTGCCGCCATGCACACCACTGCAGCTGAGCATCTATAGCCTGCTGCAAATCAGAGACCACCACAGTAGGCATATCAAAGCAAATTTATTGTAAAAGATCAAACAAAACTATATACAGATATTTACAAAAGTTGGGGAGATGGCCACAAACAAGGATGGGGGTGGGTAAGGGGCAGGGGTGAACAAATGGTAGAGGGAAGGAGGGGTGTGAGGCTGGGTCCAGGGGGGTAGGGGAAATCATGGGCATTAGAATGCTCAGTGGGAGCCCCATTCCCCACTCTGGCTGCGCCTCCCGCCATGCCGCCATTGGACTCCCAGACGGTCTGAACTCAGTATCTCCAGGAGGCCCCGGCAGCCTGAGTATCTCCTACAGCGTCTCTCTTATCACCTGCAACTGCTGTCCACCCTAGGACAAGGAGCAGAGTCAATAGGTGTGAATGCAGAGCCCCCTGCAGCCCACCCACTGTGCATGGCATACTGCTGTGGGACATGCCTCTGTGATGGTGTGTGACCACCCACAGTGATCATGTCCACAAGACCTGCCCACCCAGGCGCACACAGCCATGTGGACCACTGCACACACCCACCCGCCAAGTCGCGCACAGCACCACCATGGCTGTACAGTGACATGGCTATGCGGTGCAAAGGCAGTGGCACAGCCATACACCCGGTGCACGCGTGGACCACCATTGACACACTCCCAGACATGCAGTGCCACTGGACAGTGCTGACTGTACCAAGTTGCATGCATGGCAGTGGTGTCAATTGATGGTGGCCATGCCCCGCTGCCCGCCCTGTTACACAGCATGCAAAAGTAATCATGGATGTAAGGCACTCACCATCATCAGGCTGGTCCCTGTGCCGGTCTCACCCAGCCACCCTTGCCACATGCTGTGGCTCACGGTGCATCCTCCCATCCCTGGCACGCTGGCGCTCCTCTGGGCCTAGGGTGAAAACATGGAGAGAGGAACATCAGTACAATCCAGTAGCAAAGTCCCCCACCCCCATGTGTGTGCAATCCCACACAGCCATACCCATCTGTCCCCCACCCCTATACCATCACCATGGCCCACACTGGATGGCCCCCCATGTGCTGGACACATGCCACCGTGATACCCGTATGGACGTTATCAGTGTATTGATGGGGCACCTACCTGGCCATGGCACCATGCCCCTCCTGGCATGTGCCCGCAGGCGGGAAAGCCTGTCAGGGTCCTGATGCTGCAGGTCCCCATAGTGGTGCCTACACTGCTCTGCCATGTGTTCCATGCCAGTGGCCTCCTCCAGGGCTACCGCCACCTCCTCCCACACAGCAATCCTGGCCCTGTCCAGGGGTGCCTCCCCAAATAGGGCAGCAGCATGGGGCTCCACCAACTGCCGAAGATTGGCCAGTTCAACCTGGCTCCAGATCGGTGCCCGTCTCCATGCCATCCTGCAATTTTTCAGTATCAAAATGGCACTCTTTAGCACACGTCTGCCACATGTGGATGTTCACGCAATACTGCGCACCATTCCCCATTACTGTCATCGAACAGCCACGATAGAGTGCACCCATGCTGGCCACAAGGTGCCTAGGGGCAAAGGTCGGCACAAGGTCAGAGGTCCCTCGCACACGGACTGCCACAGTGCGATTGGTACTCACCGCATGTAGCACGGTAGGGCGCCTGTGTGCCACTTCCTGTAGCGGCCTACCACGCTGTGGCCCCAGTGCACCTATGGTGCCCCACTGCCAGAGCGCCATACATGTGAACAGCGCAGTAGCACCACTGGCACAATGGTGGCCGTGCCCTGCAATTCCTCCCTCGCACAGCACATCAGCAGTGCAGCAGGCATCGGCATCAGCACCCTGGGCATGTGCCATTCGGTGTCCACTGCGCATGTCACAGAAATGCGCCCTTGCCTGAGCACGTTCAACACAATTTCGCACGGCGCAACAGCACGATATTCAGCCAGCATATGCAAATCAACTAATCAGCTATTCAGTGGTGCAGATACCACATTAGCATCCACTTAAAATTGCGCCTCACCTCATTTGCATACGTTGTGCTATATAAATGCGACATTGGGGTGCAGAGGCCATAGTCTGGTATTGCAGTCTATTGTGGTGAGTTGCATGTTGTTTGGGAGTGTGGACTATGGTGTGTGGGACATGCATGGGACTGCACAGTCAAAGGTAACACCTGTCATTCCCACAGGATCAAGAATGAGTGATCGTGAGATGGAGGAAGAGGAACAGAGATGTGGGAGGAAGAGGAGGCCTAACTTCACCAAGGCAGAAACAGATGTCCTGTTTGAGGCCTACCTTGACCAGGAGCTGCTGCTCAGTGGACAGCGGGGAACATCACAGGCCTGTGCTGCTGCATGGAGATAGGTGGCGTGTGCCATCAACCTGCATGGCAGCCACCAGCGGTCAGTGCAAGAGTGCAAGAAGGTGGGCACGGACAGGTGGAGGATTAAGGATAAGGTGGCTGCCATCAGGGCAGCATGGGCTGTGACCGGTGGGGGACAGCCAGCTGTGCAATGCCTGACCTCACAAGAAGAGTGGGTTGTTGGCAGCATGCAGCGTTGTGCCATCGAGGGTGTTCCAGGTGGTGTATTCCAGATGGGTGGTAGCCCATCACTGCATGGTAGGTCCTGACCTGCCACTGGGGGGGTGAGACAGAGTAGGGCAGATACATTAATGCTATTGTGTTCCTTTACAGCTCCTGAGCATCTACTTGGGTCAGCGGTGGTGGGCTCGTCCACAGGGGTCATGGACGCAGGGAGGCCAGTCCACCTCCACAGGTGTCAAGGGTCAGGGCGACAGTGGGCCTGCCTGGCTGTCCAGACTGATGTTGGTGGAGCAGGTGCAGAGGCCCTGCCCGTGTCCCAGCATGCCAGTGTCCATGGATGCCAGCATGCTGAGACTCGTACTGGTGCCGGATCCATCACTGATGATGGTGGAGTTCACATCATGGACAGTGATAGGTGTGGGCCGCAGGATGGCAACACAGCAGGTTACAGCATGGGCATAGCCATGGGTGGTGCCACCGTGGAGGCATGTGTGACATCACAGTCCCAGCCTGTGCCTGTCTGCACCAGTGGGACAGCACTGGTGTGTGTCCAGGACAGTGGGGCTGTTGCGGCAGCTGTGGTGGCACCATTGAGCCCTGGAGAGTGGCAGCCAGAGGGGCAGTGTCAGCAGTTGGCCAATGGCCATGGGGATACAGTGTCGGGGGCGGTGTCAGTGCACCGCCTGTGGGCATGCCCAAGCATGGCCATGGTGTGCAGCGCCTACCCTCAAGGGGTGCTGCCCATCATGGCCGTGAACACCATGAGGGACAGCATGCCAATCAGGTGGATGACCTCTTAGATGAGCACACCTGCATACTCCAAGATTCAGTCGATCAGCAGTTGCGACTTGTGATGGCGGTGGATGCACTCAGTATGGCCCTGCGCCAGGCAGAGGAGCGGTGCAGCAGGAACACTGGTCTGCTCCTGGCAGGGATGGACTGGCTGCGGGAGGATGTGACCACTGCCATTGACAGGCTGACACAGACAATCACAGCTGTCATGGCCACAGTGGGCACACAGTTATTTGCCCATGCATCACAGACACCATGCAGTGCAATGTCCACCCCCCATTCCCAGAGTTGTGCGACACCCTCCTTGTCGACACTAGGTTCAGCTGTGGGCATTCTGAGCACGCCTGGCACAGGCATGTTCAGTGTGCTGCAGACCCCTTTGCGAGCACGGTCACGTTCACGCAGCGGAACCCTTGGGGGGACCGTCGGTGCCACCCGATGAGGCCATTGGTCAGCCTGTCACTGCTGGTGGGTCTCGGCTGGGCTGCCCACTCATCCATGGTGGCCATGGCACTGTGGCACATGACTGACCTGTCTCCCACCAAGGCTACTGTCTGACGCTGCCCTGTGTGCAGTGTGTTGTTCAATGTGCAATGCATGGGTGGGGTACCCAGCCCTGCACACACACACGTGTTCCATCTGCACACCCTCCTGGCTGCTGTCCACTGTGCCATGTGCATGATGATGCCTGCATTGTGCTGTCTGCCACTGCAATGGTGACCAGCGTCTGACAGACACACGCACAATGACAGGCACTGGGCGTGGTGGTCTATGGACATGTGTGTGGCTAGGGGTGGCGGTTGGGGTTGGCGTGCCTCCTACCCTTTGTGCATGTCTTGTGGAGGGTGTGTGTGTGTGTGTGAGACTGTGTGCCATGTTAGACCTTGCCGATCCCTGACGGCGTGTGCAGTTCCATGCTTGGCCAATTCCCTTTATGACATGCACCCCTGGGGTTTGTCCATGCATGTTTATGGGTTATGCCCTTGCCACTTGTGGTTGCACATGGCCCCATGACTTACCTGGGTTGGTTGAAATGCTCCTCTGTGATGGCGTCCTGGTGCAGCTGCACCATACGGATCAGTAAGGGGTCCCTTCAACCAAGGGAGGCTGCCAATCACCATCTTCACCAGCGTCCTCATCGTCCCCATCGCTGTCCCCCTCTTCAACCTGTACAGCTATACCACAGTCATTGGCCATGTTGTGCAGGATGCAACAGGCCAGGAATAGCCTGCAGGCCTTTGAGGGGCTGTACTGTAGGGCACCGCCAGACATGTCCAGGCAACGGAAACGTGCCTTCAGCATCCCGAACACCCACTCAATGACATTGCGTGTGGTGGCATGTGCCTCATTGTAGTGTTGCTGTGATGGGGTTGCGGGCCACCGGTATGGTGTGAGCAGCCAGGGACAGAGTGGGTATCCACTGTCACCTGTGTGTAGAGGGTGGACATTAGTTTGGTGATCAGCGTCGCTCTGTCATGGGCCATCTAGGACAGTAACCATGTCACCTCGACTATGCCCCTCCCAAGCTCCATGTCTCTCTGCATGATTTGCATAGTCACCCACTAGGTGACCAGTGGGGATGTCCCCACTCTCAAACCTGTGGTACAATGCAGACTGCTGCCAGATGAAGGCATCATGTGCTCTCCCAGAGTGTGTGGCACAGACATTGATTATGCACCCCCTGGCATCGCACACTACCTGGCAGTTGATGCTTGCATACCCCTTCTGATTTAGGTATATGGCCCCTTCGGGACCAGATGGCATGTGGATGGCCACATGGCTGCAGTCTATTGCCCCGAGCACACCAGGCATACGTGCTACCCTGTGAAACTCCTGAATGTTTGCTGTGCACTCCACCGGTGTGCTGGTGAAACAGATGTACTCCGCAGCATGTGGCAGCAGTGCGCTGAGGAACTGGGTGAGAAAGCGTGATGTGGCCGACTGGGTTATGCCTGTTGTATCCCCTGTTGGTCTCTGGAAGGTACCCCTGGTGAGCAGGCACATGACAGCTGTCACTTTGGTCTCCACTGACAGAGCATGGCTCCGTCGTGTGGGTGCCTGCATCACATCACTGCACAGCTCACAGAGCTGCCTCAGTATCACCCGGTTCAGGTGGTACCGGCCCACGATCTCAGTGTCAGAGTACAGCTCGAAGCTGGTGCGGGCTCGGTACTGCCTGTTGTGGGCTTACTGCCAACGTGCCCTTCCATGGCCGCACCCCCCTGCTGCCTGCCTTCTCACCCCCCTTCATTACTGCCTCCATCTGGATGGTGGCACTGGCCATGTCCCTGGCTTGTGTTACCCCCCCGGCAGCTGTTTTACTGTTCCCTCTGCTGTCCTTATTGCTACTCCCCCTGCACCAGGAACACCTCCCAGTAGTGGCCGTACTGCCCACTGTCCATGCCCTCAGTGCTGTGTGGCACTTCCCCCTGTTGTCCTGCACAGTGGCACAGGCTCCCCACTCCTTCTCTGTTCCTGGTGGTTCCAGGTGCTCTGTCCTACTCCTGCCCTGTCCTGCTCACAGTTACTGTATGCCTGCTTGCAGTTCTCCCACACGTGGCTTCCCTGTGGCGTTCTTGCACCTCTCTCTTGTTCCTTTTTATTTTGGATCATTTCCACTATCGACAGCTTCCATTTGCTCCCCTATTGCGCATGGCGCATGTTGTTGAATATCGCACTGCTCCATTTACTCATGGTTTCTCCCCCTTCAGTTGCGCATGCATTCATTACCATTGTGCTCCTGTGCATTGTGATTTGGGGGCACATCTACCTCCTGCTGAATATCGCACAATGGTGCATTTTCGGACTTGCGCTGGTGCATCCCTGTTGTGCATGGTGCAACCCTTTTGAATATCTGGGCCTCTGAATATAAGCTTGAAGTTGGACAACTGAGGTACATTACTGCAAATGTAACAGTGAGTTTTTGAACTCACCTTAGCTGTTTCTGGGGTACTCATGTCCTCAATGGATACACCTCGAGAGGGCCGGCCTAGGTTCTTGGAGTACCCTTGATATGGGAACAGCAAGTGCGCTCTGTGCCTCCATCTGGGGTAGTGGTTGGGAACATCTGGAAAAGAGGTGCAGGTTAAGACCCCCAGGAAATTATAGTAGCTGCCCCCACAGCACCTTCCCCACCAACCGACAATTTCTACCTTTTACAATAAACCACTGTACCAAAATGTAACATTAACAATAAACAGTTCTATTTTGGGGCAGGGGGAAAAGGGAGGAAAATAGACTAACAACTTTTATCAATTGTTGCCACACTTTTACCCGACAAAATCCCACCTCCCACCTATGGGTGTGCCCGTTTTCCCTCTGGCAGATGCACAGAATGTCTCTACAGTCCTGCAGGTGGGTGCCACACCGCAGATGCAGGGGATCTTTCGTCGGGGCCCAAATAACTTTCAGATGTATGCAACTTTAAAATTTTTGCCTGGGCACAGCTTGAATTCTAACACAGTCCAGCCCAGGGCTTAACCCCCTTATTTCACTGACTAGTTAGCTAGCTAAATAATGAACACACCAAAGCTGCATCCTGAGGTACTTACAGTTCTGGAGGTTCACAAGGTGTTTTGTAAATATTTGATTTTACGGTATCGTGCTGTTGGAGCAGTTGGTGGCACGCCACAGCTGTAGACAACTGAAGCAAGGATGAAGATGCTGGTCTTCACCTGCCAGGCCTTTTCAGTCTTCACCCTTGGGGGGGCCTTTGTATGGGATGTTCACCTGGCAGGTGTCTACTGTCCCTCGCCGCTGGGCTCCTCTTCAGTCTGGGTACTAAACAGGCTGATGGTTCCCCAGACTATTGGTTGGCACACACTTCCTTTGATGCAATAACATGGGGACTGGGAAATAGGCTCAGTCTGTTTTCCCAGTACACATCATTACTACGGCTTGCAACAGCAGCAGTCTCTAAGGCTTTGACCCCACCGAGGGGAAATGTAACTTGGCAGAACACTTTTCTCACCAGCTGCAGAATTATGCTTTAGGCTCTGAACTTTACAGTCGCTGTTTCTCCGTGGCCACACAGTTCTTTCAGCACTGCTGGACAGTCCACTACTTATTAGCAGCAAATCTTAACAGTATCTCTGTCTTGAGTTGTGGATTCCCCTTCTCACAGCCAAGGGTTACAATCTGAGTAGCAACTCTCCAAAAGCTCTAACACAAGTTCACAAAGGTACAGTTTCAATTCTCACCCTGGAAACGTTATCACAGTCCAGTCTTTTCCCAGGGGATAGCTATCCTTCCAGGCATTCTGCAGCTTGTCCCATACTGTGGCCAGGCAATGCTATTAGAAAAAACTACAGGACTGCTGGGCTAGCAAGCCTACAGCAGTCTCACACTCTCCAAATCCTCTCAGGGTCCCCCCTTCCCAGGCACAATCAGTCCCTTTTATCCGCTCTGAAACAGCCCTCTATAATTGGCTGTCACACTTGTCCATTAGAGCAAATTAATATTCATTCAGCCAGCTTGATGCCCTATTGGTCCTTTGATTGGACGCCAAGCAAAATCCTTGAATTTGTTTCCCCCAAAAGTCTCTCTTTTAGTCCCAAGAGTGCTTTGACAGCACCTAAACATCTGATTGGACACACAGGGGGAAGAGGTGAAGAGTATGGCTGCTGAATACATAGTCCCTGACAAAGTTCACATATTCACTGTCCTTCTGCATCCATATAAAACACAGTTATCGTTTATTTCCCCACAGATATATAGCAGTCCTCCTGCCCACTTGCCCATATGCTTTGTTAATTTTTAGTCAACTGGCAGCTTATCGCTGCTGCCCAAAACACTACCCTCTAAGGCAGCCATCAGGCTCATTAATATTCATGAGCCTGACATTAATATTCATGCTGCAGTCCAGATTCCTAGCACCCATTGGTGCACCTAAATTAAACATATTTGGTGATTCTCTATGGCCTCCTCCAGGTGTCCGAACCCCTTTTGTCAGAATACGGGGGTTGGGAACACCGGAGAGGCATTACTATGGCTGCCACACTGGCAAGAAAACAGGATGCATGCATGGTGCATGTGCAGACCACTGCTTTGCTTTTCCAGCCCCACTTTAAAGCAAGAAACACCTGGGAGCTGGATGGAGACATTGGGGACCCAACAGGACCCAAGATTGTGCCGAGAGGATGGTGGAGGAACAATGGGAGCTACCAAGGGTAAGTCCAACAAAGCTAGGGGGTTTACACAAGATTTACTAGATCTGGCCACAGTGTTCTCCTTTGTTTCCAATAGAGTAATGGATCTTCAGTGAGACCAATCACAGTATGGTCTACAAAATGCTCCTGGATCATTGTGCTGTGTGAGATGGTTACCAGTCTGGCAGATGAACCAGCTGCACTTTCTATACAGGATATTAGTCCATGTTATTGCAGCTGACTCAGAATTGATTTGTCTTTCTGACCCTGAACAATGGATGCCCAAGAAGTAGCTGCTGTAGATGTCCTTTCCCTCACTGATGACACTGGAGCTTGTAAAGAATTTATAGATGTGCTATTGTCTGCACCAGAGGCGTACTCTGATGGTATGGCAGAGTTTGACTGCTGTACATCAGTTAATGGTGTTGGGGGGCAGTGTCACATTTGGTTAGTAGAAGATTTCTCCAATACTCAGTGTCTTCCCCTGCAGGAAGGATGACTTCAATGTTCCCCTTAAAGCGGGGATCTAGCAAAATAGCCAGCACATAGGTGTTATTCTTAAACATGGCATTTATTCTGTGATCAGTCAACAGACTGAGACTCAAGTCGTCTACCAGCATAACAGCAGTGGTGTCTTCTTTTAACTGAAAGTCTTTCTTCATGTCATAAAGGAAAGCATCAAGAAATCTTACTTAATCCTTTGAGAACTGAATATGTGTGAACGTATATAGATTCTGGATGTATATATACATCCACAGTGGAAGAATGTTTACTAAGAGTTGTACTGTTTGCACTGACATCTCATGTTGCGGCCTCAAAAATCTCAAATAAGATGATCAAAGATTCAAATAGACTTCAACTGCTGGAACTGAGCATGATGTCTGTTTTACCCATTGATTCTGAATGGTTTGGTCATGTACAGCTTTTTTTCTGTTCAAGAAGCCTTTCCAACATGTAAAATGTTGAATTCCAGTGAGTTGGGACTTCCTGCTTTAAAACATGCAGTGATAAGTTGTTTGACCTCTGAAACCCCTTCAGGAATTTTTGTGCTTTCACAGAGTGGCTGAAATGCCCACATATTTTCCTAGCAAGACCTAACAGGTTTTCAACATTTCTGTTTCTGTTAAAGAAATTGTGAATGAGAAGATTTAAACAATGTGCTAAACAAGGTATGTGTTGGTAGTTGTTATCTCTAACAGCTTTAACTATGTTGGCACCATTATCTGACACTATGAACCCTGGAGATAAGGAATACAGAGTAAGCCATTTTTGGAATTGTTTTTCCAGCTCATGCTAAATATTCACAGCAGTGGGTTTTTTTCCTTAAAAATGGTGACACGTAATACATTCGGTTTCCTACTGCTTATGGTAGAGTGCCGATTATTACTTTCTGACTGAAAACTTGCCCAATGAACCGTAACAGTCATGTAGTCAATTGTGTGGTTGCTGGTCCATATATCTATAGTTATGTAAACCTGCTTCACCTCAGAGAGTTTTAACTGCTTAATGATTGCAGTGCACATCAAGTCATACAACTGTGGAACAACCTTTTTTGAGAAATATGTTTGACAGGGAATGGTGTACCATGGTTCAATCCGGTTCATGAACATGAGGAAACCTTTCTGGACAACAACAGTAAAAAGGAGTTGACAGCTGGCCAAGCTCTACAATGGATCTATTTAACAACTGGCACATTGGATGCTGGTGGGTAAATTCTGATCTCCTCACAACACTTTCTTTTTATGTTAGTTGAGGTAATTTTAATTTTTGGCGGAATGTATTTTTCATTACTTTTTCACATGGAGTACTACTTTGGGATTTTTCAGTACTTGATGGCATCAGAAAACAGTCTATGTTTGTCTGGGAAGACTGCAAGGGCACATCAACTGATTCAGTGTCACTTACTGCTTCCAGTTCATTGTCACTATGGGCACCATCACCACCAACTCCACTACCACCCATACCAACCACACTGCCCCTTGCCCTACCCCACTCAGTTGGGTGTTTTGCCTTTGTATGTTGCATCATTACTAATATTCCAAAATTTTACTCTTTACCACCATGACTGATGCACTTTTTGCAGAGACTGCATACAGCTCAAGAGTTGTCTTCAGGGTCAATATAAAATAAATTCCACACTAAAGATTTACCTATTTTGCTTTGTGCCATGTTGCCTGGTACTGTTCCTTGTACAGTCAAGGGACCTGGAGGAAACCCCACACTGCTATTTTCTTGTTGAGATTAATTGTTTCATTCATAATCATCTTTTAATTATGTTTAGCATTTGATTTTTTTCTGCACTTGCCTCTCATGCCTTACAGCAGCATCCTCTCCTACCCCTCATCAAAACTACTGACCTCATCACCACATAATTCGAAAGAGCTGGAAGTGCCATCATCATTATGTGGGACATAGCCTGGGCTATCCATTCCCAGTCCCCACAATTACCACCATCTCTCAGCATCTGAGCTTATATTTGAGGAAGATGCCTCCTTGCATGCTGCTTCAGCAGCTAGAAGTACTCTGGCACATATGGCAAAATGTTCAGTACCTCTACGAGTAACTCCAGCCAGTTCTTTCTAAACTCTACTATAATTTAATTGGTAACATGCTTTGTTTGTTCGGAACATTTAGTGCTAGTCCTGGTGAAGTTATTATTATTATTATTGTCACTATGTTCTTTATTATTGCTATGATTCATATTTTCAGCAGCATGGTGCATCCTTTTAGTAAATGTAGACTGGGAAATACGAGACATAGTTGACACAGCCATAAAGGATATTGTTTCAGTAACTGCTGCAGAGACAGACAGTGTTGCTGACTATGTCACAGTAATAAATGATGGGGCTTGGGCCTCGGGAGCACCTAACAAACAGTGCAGTGTAGCTGTAAAAGGCTTTCAGTAGCTGCTGCAGAAACAGTTTTCCTTGCGGCATATGTACCCAGTTTAACAGTATGGTAAAATACTCTTATTTTGAAGAATGCAACACTAATATTTAATTTAATTTTTTAATTTATTCTTTCAGTAACCAGGTAAGGCCCACTAGGCACAAGTGCTTGTTTTCAGGGGTGACCCAGGAGCACTGAGGTGGTTAAGTGACTTGCTCAGAGTCACACAGTATGCAAGCAGAGGTTGTGGGAATCAAACCCAGGCCTGCTGGATGTATGAAGCTAATTCACAGCTTGCTACTCTAACTTCTAGGCTATACTGTCAGCCTCCAAAGGGGTGAGATATATTATATTTTATAATGCCTTGTGATATGTAGGTAAAATGAGTACAGAGCTTCCTACTAGAATTTGTAAGCATAACAGCAACATCAGCTGTGCAAATGTGATATTACCAATAGCTAGGCATCACTGAGAAGTCAGACATAACTGTAGTTCCTTTAGGTTTTATGGGATGAAGCAAGTGTATGTCTCACCCAGTGGGGGGTGACTGCAATAAGGCATTATAAAAAAGCGAAGAGTTTTGGATATGGCAGTTGGATGCTACCATTAAGGGGAGGGTTCTTAAGCTGAACTGCAATGTTCTATTCTAACATGGTCATGTACTTTCATTTGTACTGTTGTCTAAACTTAATCAGATTATCACATGAAAATACACACTAATCAGGTGTCTATTCTTTTTGTTCAAATCAGAGCAACTTAAGAATATTAATGTGAGTAATGAATGGTACAGTAGGTATAGATATGCAAAGTATTCCACTATTGAGGTTTTTACAATTCCTCCAAAATTTCTAATGATATCCAGTGGGAAACCTTTAAAACAGGGTGAGGGGACCTATAATTAACCATACCCTTATATAAAAGCAATAAGCAAAAGTTTAAGAATCTTGAAAAAGAAGTCAGTAGAATATAATCTATACTTATGACCTTTCATGATCCAAAAGTTCTCCAAGAACTTTAATTAGAAAAGAAAAATTTAATAGGGTATCCTCACTGGAGGCAGGAAAAAAACATCTTAAAAACCAGAGCCAAATATTATGCCCTGGGAGACAAACCAGATAAGGTCATGTCTCTTCAACTACTGAATGAAAAACAGGCCAAAACAATCTTTTCTATAAAGGATGAAAACAATGTCATTACTGAAGATCCAGAAACAATTAATAATGGGCAGGATTCTCAAAGGGATACGCCCAGCCATCCGAGATGCGCCGGTGCATCCCCAACTTGCACTGTGGCATGATTCTGGAAGGGGGCCGATGTGCTGGTGCATCCCCAATGTGCCAAAGCATCACAGATGCACTACATACCACCCATAATGATATGCAGTGCATCTTGAGGGGCTGTGAAGGCGTGCCATGTATGAGTCGCATGGCCCATCAGACAACAGAGGTGCATCCCCAGGGCAATTCTGAAGATGTGCCTCCCAAAGATAAGTCTACTTCAAGTAGACGTAAGTGGGTGGCCACCCACAGGCAGGCTATCCTTATTGCAGACAGCAGCACGGCAGCCTGCCCACCTTGTCAGTCCAGTGTGCCCCTCCCAACCCGCATCTCTGCAATAATGCCACTCCCTGTGGTGGTAATTGTATTGCCACAGAAAGCCCATTCCACCAGTGGGCTGCAGGGTGTACAGTAGCTGTCATTCACAGACAGCTCTGTCAGCGGGCAGCCATGGTGGTATGAGGGTGGGTTGAGCTGCCTGCCAATGATGGGAGTATGCTGGGATGGGGGAGTGGGGAGGGTAGGGGTGCCTGAGTGGGTGGGGGTGTGGGAGGACTGCTGGACTACTGGGGGGTCTTATAGACTGCTGGTGCTGGTGCATTCAGGTCAGGGTGGGGAGCGTGGGTTCTGTTTTTACCACATTATCACCGCAGGGAGCAGCATTGTTATGGAGATGCGGTCGGGGGGGTTCTGTGGTAATACAACAACTGTCGCAGGGAGTAGCATTATTACGGGAGATGCGGGAGGGGAGGATGGGACACTGGACCATGAGGGATACATCCAGGTGTGCGTGGGATGCAGTCACCTGGGGAGGGCTGGGGGTCTTCTGGATGAGCTGGGGCTCTGTGTGTGGACCTCATCCCTAGCAGGGCATCTGGCACATTCAGCCAGGTGCATCCCTGCATGGCGCATGCAGATGGGGCCATAATGATATGCAAATGGCCCCATCATGCCGTGCTACCTAATGGCTTCATTGCATGTTGCTGGCACTGAATAGCAACTTTGGGCTGGCGTGTCGTGTGATGCACTGCCCTATTGTATTCCCAGCCCAACCAGGGGTTGTGCTGGTGCATCCAGAGCTTGGCACTACGGTAGTATTCACAGAGGGGATGCACCGGGAGCATTCCCTGGCAAATCTTCTGTGAATACCACAGTTGGTGCTCGGCACATCTCATTTGCTCCAAGGCATTCGAGATGCACCATGTGCAAGATCTTTGGGAATCCTGCCCACTGTCTTCTCTAAATTCTATGAAGATTTATATAAGTCTTAAAGGAATACATACCCTCAAGCGGTTGCTAGTTTCCTCTCCCAAATCTACTTACTTGTATTACTACCTAATAAAATTGATCTTCTGGATGACCCTTTTACTACTGAGAAGATTATTTTGGCCATTAATAGTATTTCCCCTGGTAAAGCTCCAGGTATGGATGGGATTCCAACTGATTTTTTATAAACAGTATGTCACCCTTTTAACAAAGCCTCTGCTAAATTTATGCAGCCACACATTCAAAACAGGTTTGCTCCCCCCAACTTTCTACACTGCAAAAACTGCCATGTTTAAAAAAAAGATAAAAATCCTGAATTAGTATCTTCATATAGACCTATTTCATGGCTTAACACCAACATGAAGATTATGGCAAATATCCTTTCCTCCTGTTTGGAGAAAATTATGTAAGGTCTCGTTCAGACCGATCAGAATGACTTCATTAAAACTAAACAATTGGGTGCTAACACAAGATGACTCATTGACTCCTGCAAACAGTAAGAGGCCTTGGTTATTACTTTGGATGATGAAAAGGCCTTTGATCAGGTTGACTGGGACTATATGTTAGAAGTTTTTTAAAAGCCAGCCCGGTAGCACTGATGGTTGAGGCACTGCACACCACACCTCATGCCACATTGGTGACCTGGGTTCAGGAATGAGCCTGGGCCTCTGGGGGTTGGCAGAGGAAGAGAGGACTGAGCATCCAAAGGACTGCTATCCTCTCTCGGAGGAGGGAGACTAGTCATCCCACTCACTGACTGCCTCTGGCAGTGGCTGGAGGGCAGTATGGGTTTGGAGGCTCAACACTGAAGTCCTTGCATTATCAGGGTGGGGGGGCCGAGCAAACACACCAAAAAAAGTGAGGCTGGCAGCCTCCATGATGGTCTGCCACTCCCAGGAGCAGACTCTCGGATTCTGGATTAGGTCGCTGGGAGGGGAGAAGCCGACACACTCCTCCTGGCCCCGCCATGGGGGGTAATCCAAGAGGGAACTACTGGGGGCTGCCTAGCATGGGAGTAGCGGGACTGGAGAGAGAGTCCCTCCAATTGGAGGGCTGTAGCTGCCTGCCAGGGCTCAGCAGGAACAAGTATAAATAAAAAAATATATATATATATTCTTTTAAAATTTGGCTTTGTAAAAATATTTATTAAATGGATAAGAAACTTGCATTACTCTCCAAAAGTGACAGTTCAAACAAATCTTATTATTTCTCAAAATATTTCACTTCCAAGGGGCACCAGGCATGGCTGTCCACTTTCACCTTTGTTGTTTGCTTTGACTATTGAATCACTGGCAATGGCAATCAGGGACAATATTTCTATTAAGGGCACCAAAATTGGACCAGCTGAACACAAACTCAGTTTATACGCTGATGATACCCTGCTATATTTAACTGAAACATCCACTTCATTGCAGGCCTTTGTATCAGTAATAAAAGAATTTGGAGAAGCCTCTGACTATAAAATTACTATGTCTAAAACTTAGACCTTGCATTTAAACAGATTACATAACTTTCCTCTTCTCACAGAATTTAAGGATATAATATCTGATAAAATTAAATACTTGGGGGTAATGATTACTAAACAATTATCATATCTCTTTCAAAACAATTATACACCTTTATGTAACTCTATCCAAGGAGATTTAGACAAGTGGATCAAACTTCATTTGACACTGATAAGATGGTGCAGTGTTATCAAAATGAATAGTCTCCCCCGACTTCTTTTTCTGTTTCGAGCCCTTCTTATAGTTATCCCGGACAAGCATTTTAAAGACTTAGATAGAATAATCTCCACTTTTGTTTGGAAAGAGAAGAAGCTTAGATGTACTTAGGCTACCAAAACCTCACAGTGGATTGGCTCTTCCAAATTTTAAAAACTACTATAAAGCAGCTCAAATTACCCAAATTCTGGACTGGTTTCAGGGCAAAACAAAAAGTAGTGAAAAACTGGAACAATACTTCCATAACTACCTTGATCCAAGGAATATTCTGCATGCCCATTATTATAATGGCAAGAAGTCCATTTGTCCTAATTTATTAGTCACCCAGAATACTTGCTTTTGCTGGAAAAAAAAAGCACATGAATTAATTGGATGGCAGGAGCAGACATCTGATTTCACACAAATTTTTCTTAACTTTCAGTTTAAGCCCTCACTGACAGACATTGGTTTTCATTTTTGGGAGTGTTCAGGTATCCAAAAACTGTCTGACATATTTGAAGAAAATACTTTGATGTCCTTTAACCAGTTAAGGGTTAAATATACCATTCATGCACATTACCTTTTTGGGTATATCCAAATCTCGGACTACATTATAAAGATTTAGGTGTTCTCCAACCCCCTCACCCATTTCAGCCATATTTCTTTTCCAAAAATCCTATCAGAAATCCCCTCCTCAGTCTACCAACTATTACAAAACTCTGCCTCATTTAATTTGGACCTTTTAAAGTCTAAATGGGAACAGTATTTAGGTAAAAAGTTACAAAAAGGAAGACTGAGATAGCATACTAGCTTACCCATTTCTGTAATTTTGTTTTAATTTTTTTTACCAGGAGAGACACACTAAGCTGAACGGTTGTTTACAGGTGTGACCTGGGAGCACAAGGAAGTTAAGTGACTTGCTCAGGGTCACACAGTATGCAAGTGGAGGCTGTGGGATTCAAACCCAGGTCTCCAGGTTTGCTGCTCAGAGCCTTAAACCACTGCGCTATACTGCCTCCTTATATATTATTCTTTCAAATTACAACAAATTCAGTTTAACATTATGCACAGAACTTACCTCACACCATCCAAGCTACACAAGTTTAATCCAAACCTCAATAAAAACTGCCCTAGATGCCATACTAACCCTAGGTCCCTTATTCATATGTTTTTAACCTGTAAAAACTTACAAAATTTGACCCTGGTTTATCCTTAAATCCACTGTTTCAGTTGTTTTTAGGTATACCAGAGGGATATTGCCAACCTAATACTAAACATTTATTATATATTTGTTTGGTGGTAGCCAAAAAAGTTATTATCAAGCATTGGTTATCAAATACTACACTTACTATTGAAACATGGGATACTTTCATGATGAATATTTACTGTATATTTGGAAAAATTGTAATCCAAATTAAGACATACCCTTCCAACATTTCAGATAATATGGATAAGATTTTTTTTTACATAATATCAAAATGAAATGACTTTGTGCCATAATCCAGACATCTTAATATAAAGAAGACTGATGACTGCACTGAGTGTTATTCTTGCTATGCAGTGACAAATGTAAAGCATAGACTATAAAGAATATGGTTGCAGTATATAGATGTTAAGTATGTTGTTCACTGTTTTATGCGTTTGTTTTTTATATGAAAAATCTAATAAGACAATTAAAAAAAATACAAAATTTTGGGACTCAGTATTTGAAATTTTAGAGAAAGCTACTGTCATTAAATTAACTTATGACCTATCATTAGTTTCACCCACTCATGAGGCAGCAATCTTAGACCTCATACTTTCAAATGGGGACAGTGAGAGGATTTCAGATCTAGAAGTGGGTAGCCATCTAGGAACAAGTGACCACCAAACAATGTGGTTCACGATAAACTCAGCTACAGAGTCAAGCCATACAAAAGTGAGGGTACTGGACTTCAGGAGGGCTGACTTTGGCAAGATGGGAGAGTGCCTTAGAAAAGCACTAGCAAACAGGCTAGAATGAGGGGTGGAGCAACAATGGGGAAACATCAAAACTGCCATCACAGAGGCAACAAGCCTTTGTGTGAAGCAAATAAATCAAAAAAGAAAAAGCCACTATGATTCTCAAAAGAGGTGGCGGGGAATGTTAGGGAGAAAAAGATAGCATTTAGGAAGTATAAGGAAACACAGAAGGAGCAGGACAGAGAACTGTACCAGTTAAGGCAGAAGGAAGCAGGAGGAAGTCAGAATAGCAAAGGCCCAAACTGAGGAAAAGATAGCCAACTCGGTTAAGAAGGGGGATAAAACCTTCTATAGGTACATCAGGGAGGAAAGACAAAGGGAGGGATAATGAGGCTGAATAGAATGGACGGTGGGTGGGCAGAGAGGGACAGTGAAAAAGCAGGGATACTGAACTAATACTTCTGCTCAGTATTCATAAAAGAGGGGAAGGGGGAGGTGCCTAATCCAATTAAAAGAAGCACTCTGGGGGGGGTTGATCCCAGTCCTTTCACAGAAGAAAGGGTTCTGAAAAAACTCCTAAAACTGAAGGTGGACAAAGCAATGGGGCCCGACGGAATTCATCCCAGAATTCTAAAAGAATTAAGGGGAGAACTAGTGAGACCACTGACTACCCTTTTTAACAGATCATGGGAGGATGGTGTGGTACCTGAGGACTGGAGGAAGGCGAATGTGATTCCCCTTCACAAAAGTGGAAGCAAGACAGAGGCAGGAAACTACAGACTTGTCAGTTTGACCTCTGTGGTAGGGAAAGTGATGGAATCACTTCTGAAGGAAAGAATTGTTGAGTACCTAGAGGCCAGTGGGGCACAGGACCCAAGGCAGCATGGATTCACAGTGGGAAGATCATGTCAGATGAATCTAATTGATTTCTTTGACTGGGTGACTAAAGTAGTAGACCAGGGAGGGGCAGTGGACATGGCCTACCTAGACATTAGCAAAGCATTTGACATAGTCCCACACAAAAGATTAATAATCAAATTAACCAGCCTGGGAGTGGGTCCCAAGGTGGTAGCCTGGGTAAAACATTGGCTGGACAACAGGACACAGAAGGTAATTATAAATGGAGTCCACAATGAAGAAAGAGGGGTTACTAGTGGGGCACCGCAGGGTTCAGTACTGGGTCCAGTCCTTTTTAATGTCTTTATAAGTGACATTGCAGAGGGACTAGAAGGAAAAGTATGCCTCTTTGCAGATGACACAAAGATCTGCAACAGGGTTGATACACAAGGAGGTATGGAAAGGATGAGAAGGGACTTGGCAAGGTTGGAGGAATGGTCAGAAGTATGACAGCTTGGATTCAATGCAAAGAAGTGGAAAATAATGCACCTTTATTTATTTTTTATTTTTATTTATTAGGTCTAGTATTACAATACCTTTGAGCCAGGGCTCTTTTACAAAGGTTCCACGTCAGGATATAATTCAAAACATAAAACATGTAAGTCAGATTACAAATTCAATACATAGGACAAGGTTATAAAAGTGTAAGCTAAACAGAGTCACAAAGCATCTGAGAAACAAAGCAAGTTTTGGAGGCTAGGTTACAAGGAGATAGCGGATGATGTGCAGAGAGGATAGAGGACAAGAGAGAGAGGAAGAGTAGAGGGGGTGGAGAGCTATAGAGGAGGAGCGCAGCCAGAGGCATTGTCGTAGACATAACATGGGGAAGTGCATGTGAAGGGGTAATCAAGTGCTAATAGGAGAGAGAACTGCATAAGGTTAGGGAAATATTCATGGGGTTAGCTAGCGGAGGCAGTCACAGGAGCTAGAGGCAGTGAGAAAGAGAGGCGGAGCCTTGATTTAAATGCACCAAAGGTAGGAGTGGAGGGGATGTAACTGTTTAGACCATTTAGCCAGCTGGGCACCCTGTAGGCAAAAGATCTTTGACCTTGTGAGGTACAACAATGTGGAACTTGCAGGAGCTGTGATTCGGACCCCCTGGTTGAGTGGGGGATTATTGCTAGGGTGAAGCAGTGCACACACTCCAGGCAGCACAAGGCCCATAGTTATTTTCTTCATCATGGTGCAGGTTAGGTACTTTATCCAATTGGTGAGTTGCAGCCATCCAGTTTGTACACAGAGGTCGCATGTATGTGTGAGGTGGTGGGTTCCAGTGAGAAGTTGGCAGGCCTTTTTGAGGGAAGTGTATATGCGTCTAAGAGTGGTAGCGGGTGCAGAGCCATAGATGATAAGCCCATAGTCAATAATGGAGACAACAGAGCTCTGAACGGCAACAGTCAGGGCTTCTGGGGTAAGATGTTGCCTATGCCAGAAGAGAAGGCCAAGGCGAGTATTTGCTGTTTTGGCTACAGAGTCAATGTGGGCACTGTAAGTTAGATGAGGCTCTAGAGTGATCCCAAGGTACTTAAAGGCTTGAACCTGTTCCAGGGTGACTCCATGACTGGCTTTGATGGATAGGGGTGCAGCTTATATTTGTTATGAGAGCTGCTGAGCATCATAGACTTTGTTTTCTTATTATTGAGGACCAGATTGTGATTTGAGAACCAATTTTCAACAGATGTGAAGCCAAGCTGAAGGTTGTCTTGAAGATGCTTAGGATCCTTGTGGGAGGCAAGAATTACAGAATCATCTGCATTGAGGATGATTGTTTCAGAGCAAGAATTTGGAAGGGAGTTCAGGAAAAAGCTGAATAGGGGGCCCAAAATGGATCCCTGGAGGACAACTGAGCAAATAGGCCTGGTATCAGAGAGGGCATCTGCAATTTTTACTCTTTGAGATCGGTTCTCCAAGTAGCTTTTGAACCAGGCAGTGGAGTCGGGAGAGAACCCAGCTTTCAGAAGTTGCACAAGCAGTAGGCGGTGATGGACAGTGTCGAAAGCCTTAGTCAGATCGATAAAGACAGACCCAATTAACTGACCATTGTCCAGTGAGCTGTGAAGAATGCCAGAGAACTCCAGTAGGGCAGATGAGGTACTATGTCCTTTCCTGAAGCCAGGAAATGACATAGCACCTGGGAAACAAAAACCCAGGGAAAGATTACACAATGGGGGGGAGGTAGTAACAACAAAAATGGAAAGGGACCTGGGGGTAATCATATCAGATGACCTTAAGGTTAGCAAGCAATGTGAGAAGGCAGTAGGGAGGACTGGGGGGATACTGGGATGTACAGGGAGAGGCATCACCAGTAGAAAACAGGAAGTTGTTATCCCTATGTACAGATAGTTGGTGAGACCCCATCTGGAGTACTTCGTCCCGTTCTGGAGACCCCATTTCCACAAGAACATAGACAGAATGGAGGCAGTCCAGAGGAGGGCAACTAAAAATGGTGCAGGGTCTGCAAGAGAAGCCATATGAGGAGAGACTAAAGGAGCTTAATATGTATACCCTTGAGGAAAGGAGGGAGAGGGGGGGACATGATAAAAACTTTTAAGTACCTCAGTGGAATCAACAAGAGGATTGCATCTTTCAGAAAAAGAGATGTGCAAGAATAAGGGGACACAATTTGAAGATAGAGGGGGGATGGCTCAGGGGCAATGTGAGGAAGTATTTTTTTCACAGAGAGGGTGGTGGATGCATGGAACAGCCTTCCTGAGGAGGTTGTGGGATCTAAAACTGTGGGAGAATTCAAGGATGCATGGGACAGACATAAGGCAATTCTTGTGGGGGGTAGGAAGAAATAGGCTGTTGGTTAACTAGGATCTGCAACTTATCCCATAGGTAGGGAAATGGGCATACTAGGTGGGCCAAGTGGTCCTTATCTGCCGCCAAAGTCTATGTTTCTGTTTCTTACTTGGGTTGAACCTTAGGGATTATCATTACTGTGAAGAACAAAGGAAATTACTTTCTCTTAGACTACGCATAGCTAAGAAATGTATTTTGATGGCATGAAAAGACTTCGACTCTCCACCTGTCAGAGTCTGGCTTAATTATGTGCTAGACCTATAGAGACTAGAAATAATTCATTATTATGCCAGAGACAAACCAGATGTTTTTGAACAAATTTGGGAACCTTTCATGAGTATAGCTATGATCTATAATAATAATATATAAACCTTCTTCACAGACACTGTAAAGGACTGGTTTCTTATCCTGCAATCAGTAACTGAGCTCTGAAGATTTTGACTTCTGAAGTATGTATGTATGAGTTAAAGAACTCATGACTATTAGCGTACTATGTATGCTCAACTGATATGTCTTTTTTCTTAATGACTTTTTCTTTTTGCTTTTCTATGTCTGTATGACTGTGCATTTCATTAATTAATCAGTTCTCCCTCAGTGTGCCACATCGTAAAGCAGAACTGATTGTTTTGTTTACCTTGTTTCCCTTTTTTTCTAGGTGACTGGAGCGATTGCTCAAGGGAGCTTTAAATTGAGCTGAATGTAACTGAACTTGTGTTTCAGTAATTTACTTTGGGGTTTATTTGTATTTACTCAGTGTTGCTAGGTGGCTGGAGTGGTCATCAAGGAGTTTCTTCAGTATCATTCTGGTTTTAATAGGTTCCAGGAGCGGCAAGTGGGACAGAGACACAGCACTCCACAGGACAATGCTGAGGGCAGGGCACAGTGGTTTCTTTTGGGGCACAGCTGGGTGATCAAAGAACCAAGGGACTAATCCAATGGAATGAGGAGACAAGGCTCCAAAGTAGGAGGATTTAAAAAGCCTGCGGTGTCTTGGCAGCTCAGTTCTCCCTCAGTAGGCAGCATCGGAAGGCAGAACTGATTGTTTCATTTATCTTGTTTCCCCTTTTTTCCTAGGTGGCTGGAGTGGTCACATAGGGGAGCTTTAAACTGAACTGGCTGTAATGGAACATGTGTTTCAGTAATTTACTTTGGGGTTTATTTGTAATTAATTAGTGTTGCTAGATGGCTGGCGTGGTCACCAAAGAGTACCTTCAGTGTTTTTCTGTTTTTTTCTAGGTTCCGGGAGCAGCAAGTGGGACAGAGACACAGGGCTCCACTGGACAACACTGAGGGCAGGGTACAGTGGATTTTTGGCCCTCCCTTCCACACTCCACCCTCCCAATAACTATATAGGCTACTAATCTAAAAATTGACTTGTTTCCTCATTGTTTCTAAGTGGCTGGGTCAGTCGTACAAGAGTGCTTTAAACTGAGCTGTTTGTTATATTACTTGTTTTTGCTTTGTGTTTTTGACAGGAACTGATTTTTACTTTGTTTTTTGGTTATTTTGTGTTTTGATTTTCTTATTCTTCACTTAGGGCAGAAGGTAGCTTTAAGGGTGTGTGTGTAAATAGCTCTAAGGGTGTGTGTGTGTAAATAGCACACCAGGAAGTTGTTAGCCGGTGGTCCGGGAGATTTAAATAGTACATCAGGGGTTTGATAAGTGATTTGGTGAAAGAGGGATAGAGAGTATCCACAGGTATTGAAAGTAAAGGCGGGAGAGGGAAGAAGGAGGAAAAAAGCTCATAAGGGTGTGTGTGGCAAATAGTGCTTCTAGGAGTTGTTAGACTATACAAGGGGGCTAAATTATTATATAGGAGAAGTTTTCGGGGGTAGTGGGAAAGGTCTAAAAATAGGGAGCAGCTATGCTGGGAGTGGTGCAGTGCAGCAGCTGTGGGGCGGCAGTCTTCAGGGAGACCTTCTGGAGATTGCAGTGCTGCCCCATCTGCAGGCACCTTTCTGAGCTGAGGGAGGAGGTTGCCAGACTCAAGACCAAGATGGCTTGGGTTATGAGGACCTACTCACCACTCAGGGACCAGCAAGTCGACCTCTGCTACCTCAAAGGGTGCCAGGAAGGAGGAGTGGCTGAACAGTGGTGGGCTCATGGAGGGTTAGGGTGGTGGAGTGTAGGCACATCCAAAATCCCATACCACTACAGAACTCCTACGCTGCACTGACAGGGCAGGACTGTCCCATAAAGGCACCTGAAGTAGTGGCTGGGTTGGATGTGGAGGTCCTCCATGGTGGAGACCCCAAAAGGGGGTAACAGAGAACCTCAGAGGAGGAGGAAGCAAATCCTGGTGGGGGACTTGATAGTAAGGGGATACAGTTGGGGACAGGCAGGGATGAGAAGAGGGTGGTATGGTGCCTTCCCAGTGCCATGGCTCATAAGGATGGAAGAAGGATCCTAAGAATCACCAGGGAGGGAGGGCTGGATGTCATTGTCCACTTGGGGACAAATGACCTGGCTGGGGAGAGGCTAGAAACAGTACATGAGGAGTTCAGGAAATTGAAGAGGGGTCTTAGGCATGTAGCACAATCTGTCACTTTCTCTGAAGTGCTACCTGTCCATGACAAGGGGGATGACAGGAGGCTCAGGACCAGGGACTTCAACTTATGGCTGAGGAAATGGTGCAGGGAAGAGGGATTTGGATTCACTGGGGACTGGGGCTCCACCTGGAGGGATTGAGGCCTGTACAGGGACGATGGCCTGCATCCTCCAGGAGGAGGACTGAGATCCTCAGTGCAAAGTTTAAATGCTAGTTACCATTTAAACTAGCCAAGGGGGAAGGTGGAATAAGGCACTAACATAGTCTGCCCCAACCCCCATGCGCTTGCAGCATCAGCAGTGGGACTTCCGAGGGTGAGAAGTCCCTTAAAAGAACATATACAAACAGGTAAGCAAGTAGAAAAGGGAGGGGGGAAGAGGAAAGATAACAGTGGAGGTAAAGGGAGAGGGCATGAAGGGAGGTGGCAGTACAAACTGGAGAGCCATATGTGCAAATGCTCAAAGTCTGGGCAACAACAGGGAAGGGTCCACTATTCGAATAGAGCTGATTTTGGGTTTCCTGTACAGAAACAAGAACTGCTTAACGACACAGGCAAGAAAACATATTGCAGAGCAGATCTTTGTTACCAGCTCTGGAATATAACTGTGTCCTACTAGCAAATGCCTTGGATACACTGTTGCAAAAATATACAGTAACCTTTAATAACATTATAAGATTAGCTGTAGGCTGCACAAGTAAAAGAGAACATCATTGCAACCTACATCGTGTATCCGAGACCCTTCCTCCAACACAGAGAATTACAAAAGCAGTTTATATGTTTCTGTATAGGTTACTTCAAACAAATACCCATTAATCTTGTCAGTACATTTTCAGTGCATGACCACATCAAGAGTACTGAGAGCTGCCACGACAAGATTATTTTTAGAAAAAAAGACAAACACCAAAACAGCCGGACGTTCAGTAAAAACATATGGTCCAAAAATGATCAATAATTTAACACATATGAATGTGGAAATCAGTAGTACACAAGCAATCTTTAAGAGAACATTAGAGAGCAATCTTAAAAGAGCTTCAAATTGTAGGTGTGATTGGGTTACATGAGTTTAAGGATTTTCATGTAAGGAATTGACTCATTGTCCTAAGAGTGTGATGTTAAGTACTGTACGTATGATTATACCTGAACTTTTGTAATAGTGTGGTGATGTTGTGTATGTTTTGCTTGGTTGTGAACACAGGTTATGTACTTTTATTGTGCTTAAATTAATTCTGTATTTTGTACAAATTGTATTTAATATGTTGAACTTTTGTACCCCTCCCCAGGTGTGGCTGAAAAAGGATCTTCAGATCCAGCCCATTTCCTGGTAAAACCAATAAAATGAAAAAATTAAAAAATAAAATGAAAAATGAAATTCACAGACCTCCATTACAGGGGAAGGAGGAAGATAAGGATATGATAGAAGAAATCCAAGGGATAGCAAACAAGGGCAAAGCATTGCTAATGGGGACTTCTGTCTACCAGATGTGGATTGGAGACTCCCTGCTGCAGCAACAGTTAGAAGTAGGGAAATCCTAGACTCCCTGCTGGGGGCATTCCTCAGGCAAATAGTTAAAGAACCCACTTGTGAGGAGGCAATACTGGACCTGGTACTATCAAACAGGGACAGTGTCGCTAGCGTCGCAGTGGGAAGCTACCTGGGGACCAGTGACCATTATCCACCTAGGTACTAATGACCTGGCAAATGGGGAGCCAAAGGAAGTTCAGGAAGAGTTTAGGAAATTGGGGAGAGGTCTCAAGCAAGTAGCTACTTCTGTCATTTTCTCAGAAGTACTACCTGTGAGAGGCAAGGGAGAGCATAGGGGTGCATGCACCAGGAACTTTAACTCATGGTTGAAGAACTGGTGCTGTGAGGAAGGGTTTGGATTCATTGGTGACTGGGGACCCACCTGGAGGGATGGAGGTTTGTTCAAGCCTGACGGCCTGCATCCATCCTGGAGGGGAATCCAAGCACTCAATGATAAGTTTAAATGCTACATTGACAAGCATTTAAACTAGCAAAGGGGGGTGGCAGGCCAGCAAGGAGGGTACCTACTTGCTCACCCCCCACAGCTATCAGTGGAGCCAGTGAACCAGAGGAGTGGCTATCTCTACAAAGCAGTGTGCAAAAGATGGAGATTAGCGCCCAAGAGGTGGATAGGCAGAAAAGGGGCAAAATTCAGCAGAAGGGCAGACAGCAAGGAGAACCAGGGATAAATGACAACCAAGGAAGGGGCTGGAGTAGAACAGTGAGACAGTCTAGGGAGGTCAAATCATGGAAAGCCATGTGTGCAAATGCCAGAGCCTTAGCAACAAGATGGAAGATCTGGAGGCTGTCATGGTGCAGTCAGACCTGGACATTGTGGCCATCACTGAAACCTGGTGTAATGATAACCTACGACTGGGAGATGGCCATACCTGGCTACACAGCATATTCAGAAGAGACAGGGGAAGGCAGGAAGGGAGGAGGAGTGGCACTGTATGGAAAATGACAAAAGAGCCACAGAGATCCAGGAGGAACAAAATGGGGGAGAGATACAGTGGGTTAAGCTGGAAAGGAAAATGGGGCCAGCCATCCGCACAGGTGTGGTCTACAGACCACCAGCCCAGGAGGAAGAAACAGATAGGGAACTGATGCTAGCCATCCAAAGGATGGCAGACAAGGGTGAGGTAGTACTGGTTGTAGACATCAATATTCCAGATTTGGACTGGAGCATCCCAGCAGCAGCATCAACTAGGAGCAGATTTATCCTGGATTCCCTTCAGGGTGCCTTCCTCAAGCAACTGGTCATGGAACCAACTCGGCAGAAAGCAATACTGGACCTTGTGCTCACAAACAGGGACAGTGTGATGGGGGGTAACAGTGGGGAGCACCTTGGGGAACAGTGACCACCAGTCATTGTGGTTTGAAATCACAGAAAGAGCAGAACCAAACCACACAAAAACACGTATCCTGGATTTTAGGGGGGCAGACTTTGGGAAAATGGGGAGATACTTGAAAGAGGCATGAAGGGGAATGGGGCAGGAATCAGGGGTTGAGGAACAGTGGGCAGTATTTAAAATGGGGATTAAAAGAGCAACAGAATTATGCATTAAGCAGGTTAGCAAGAGGAAAAGGAAGAGGAGACCATTATGGTTTTCCAAAGAGGTAGCAAAGAAAGTGAAAGCCAAAAAGATTGCATTCAGGCAATACAAAAAGACATAGGCAGAAGGGGACAGGAAAAAGTACCAGGAGAAGCAAAGGGAGGCAGGGAGGTCAGTGAGGGAAGCCAAAGCTCAGACAGAAGAACACATTGCAAAATCAGTGGGTAGAGGGGACAAAACCTTTTACAAGTACATAAGTGAAAAAAGAAAAGCAAAGGGAGGGATAGTGAGACTGAAGGGGAGGATGAGGGCCGCATGGAGGATGACAACAGTAAAGCTGACATATTGAACAGGTATTTCTGCTCAGTCTTACTGAGGAAGAGGAGGGGTAATGGATCTGAAGGGGTACAAGGGGTGAGAATGGTGCAAAAATGGACACAAGTCCCTTACTACGAGAAAGGGTCCTGAAGGAACTGGAAGTAATAAGAGTTGATAAAGCAATGGGGCCAGATGGGGTGCACCCCAGGGTCCTTAAAGAACTCAGAGAGGTGGTGGCTGAACCTCTGGCTATCCTGTTTAGCCAATCACTGGAAACAGAGGAGGTACCCAAAGACTGGAGGATAGCAGATGTAGTCCCCTTATACAAAAGTGGGAACAAAGAGGAAGCGGAGAACTACAGACCAGTCAGCCTCACCTCGGTAGCGGGGAAGATCATGGAAGCACTACTGAAGGAGAGATTGGTGGAACATCAGGTTGTCAATGGACTACATGACCCAAGGCAGCATGGTTTCACCAGGGGGAGGTCATGTCAGACCAACCTCATTGAATTTTTTGACTGGGTGACTAGGGAGGTGGATCAGGGAGGGCAGTGGACATGGCCTATCTGGACTTCAGCAAGGCCTTTGACACTGTGCCACATAGAAGACTATTACGCAAACTGGGGAATGTGAGTGTGGGCAGGACAGTAGTGTGGTGGGTAGGTAACTGGCTGGGCAGCAGGACACAGAGGGTGGTTGTAAATGGCTGTCACTCCACAGACGGAAGAGTGACCAGTGGGGTACCACAGGGATCAGTGCTGGGACCAGTCCTATTCAACATCTTCATCAGTGACATTGCGCAGGACCTAGAAGGCAGAATTTCACTTTTCATTGATGACACAAAGCTCTGTAACAGAGTAGACACACCAGAGGGTGTAGACAGAATAAGAAGGGATGTGCAGAAACTTGAAGAATGGTCAGGGGTTTGGCAGTTGAAATTCAATGCAAAGAAGTGCAAGATAATGCATATGGGGCACAAAACCCTGGCACAATATCAGTTGGGGGTGAGAATATAGCATGCACCAAGCAGGAAAGGGATCTTGGGGTTCATCTCTGATGACCTCAAGGTAGGAGAACAGTGTAACAAGGCAGCAGGTAAGCAAATAGGATGCTGGGATGCATGAGGCAGGGCATCACCAGCAGGAAAAGGAGGTCATAATTCCACATACAAGACACTAATGAGGTCCACCTGAGTACAGTGTACAGTTCTGAGACCTTACCTACATAAGGATATAGACAGGGTAGAGAAGGTTCAGAGGAGGGCAACAAAGATGGTGCATGGATTGCATCACAAGTCCTATGAGGACAGGTTGAAGGAACTGAACATGTACTTCCTGGAGGAGAGGAGGGAGAGAGGGGATATGATAGAGACATACAAGTATCTTACAGGGAGGAACAGGGTGCAGGAATACACTGTTTTTAAGCGAAAAAGATGTTCCAGGACTAGAGGGCATGGGATGAAGTTGGAGGGAGGATGATTCAGAGGAAATGTGAGGAAGAATTTCTTCATAGACGGGTGGTGGACAAGTGGAACACCCTGCCAGAGGAAGTGGTGAGGGCTGAAACAATCACAGGATTTAAGAATACATGGGATGGACATAAAGGAATTCTGGAGGTCAGGGGTAAGGGGCAACAGACTTCTAGGAAAACATAAACTGAACTTACAAGCTCAAATGGGCAGACTGGGTGGGCCATAGGCTCTTATTTGCCGACACTGTCTATGTATCTATGTACAGTGTGGTTCAGAGTAAGGACAGGGCCAGAATCTAACCACACTAAGATGAGAGCCCTGGACTTCAGGAGGGCCGATTTCAAAAAAAATTGGGAGATTATCTCAGGGAAGCCCTGGCAGGAATAGGGAAAATGAGTGGAGTAGAGGAAGAAAGGGTGGAAATAAAAAATTCAGTTTAGAAGGCAACTAACTTCTGTGTCAGGCAAGAGAAAAGAGGAGACTGCTTTGGTACTCCAAGGAGGCAGCAGAAAAGATTAAGGAAAAGAAGCAAGCATTCAGAAAGTACAAGTCGACACCTAAAGAAGAGGATAGGGAGAGTTATCAGGAAAAACAAAGGGAGGCAAGTAAGGCAGTTAGGAGAGCAAAAGGAAATCATTGCCAAGTCAGCAAAAAAAGGGGGGCTAAAACATTCTTCAGGTACATAAGTGAAAGGAAGAAAAGCAAGGCAGGAATAGTAAAACTAACTGGGGAAGGGGGAGGTATGGAAGAGGAGATGAAGAAAGCAGACATATTGAACAAGTGCTTTTGTTCAGTATTCACAAAGGAAGCGGTACGTGACAAGCTGCAGACAGGGGAAAAGGGTATTAAGGGAAGGGAGATGGACACTAACTAGCCTTTTTATGGAGAAGAGAGTGTCCTCAGGGACCTAGCAATGCTAATAGTAGACAAGGCAATTGGGCCGGATGGGGTTTACCTCAGAATACTGAAAGAACTAGAGGAGGAACTGATTGTGCCTCTAACAGCCCTGTTTAATCTATCAGTGGCTATGGGGAAAATTCGAGTGGACTGGAGGAAGGTGGGTGTGGTTCACTACACAAGAGTGTGAATAGCGACAGGCAGGAAACTACTGACCTGTAAGCCTAACTTCGATAGTGCGCAAGGTCATGAAAACACTACTAAAAGAAAGGATTGGGGAATATCTAAACAAGCATTTGTCAATGCCGAATGTTGTCTTGCTGGCATTGGCATTGGTAGTGCAGGAGTTAGAGATGCATAATAGGAATGGCAGTGAAGTATTGAACTGACGCCAACCTCACCCCCACCCTGAAGAGACACATTTTCAACATAGGCATTTTGGGACCTCCCCTCATGAACAGTGGCACTGTGATTTTATTAATCTGTCCCAAAAGTTGATTTCCCACAGCAACCAGCCATTCTGTGCTACAGGTGCGAAAACACATTTTGGGCAGGATGTGAAAAATGACAGCTGTACTGTTCATAAGGAGGTGTGAAAAAATGCCAGTGTTGAAAATCTGGCTTGAAAATATTGCACATTTGCGAAGTTACAAAGGAGTGTGGAAACTGCATAATGCATGCTTGTAACACAGTCCTTTATGGATTTTCATCACCAGATTTTCAACATATGCATTTTAGGACCTCTGCTCATGAAGAGTGTCACTGTAATTTTGTCAAACTGTCCCAATACTGATTTCACACAGTGACCTCACTATTCTGTGCAGGGAAGTGCAAAAACATGTTTTGGCCAGGATATGTAAAATGACAGCTGCACTGTTGATAAGGAAGTGTGAAAAAATGCCAATGTTGAAAATCTGAAGTGAAAATATTACAAATTCAAAGTTACAAGCATACGTGGAAATTGCGCAATGCACGCTCATAAAACAGTAATTTTTTGGAATTTTTTCACCAAATTTGCAACATAGGCTTTTTGAGAGCCCACCTCATGAACAGTGGTACTGTCATTTCAGTAATTGGTCCCAAAAGGTGATTCCGCACAGTGACCGTGAAATCACCTTTCAGGACCAAATAATGCCATGACAGTGACTGAATTCATGAGGAGGGAACCCAATAACCTCATGTGGAAAATTTGGTGACAAAATGCCTAAATATGCCCGAGATATGCACCAAAGTTGAAAAAACCCTACTTATGCAATTGTACAGCTTACCGGCATTTCTTCAGTTCGCGGTCAGCTTTGAAGAGTGCAGATGTGTTCCTGGTCCACCGAAGATCATTGTGCCAAACTCCAGAGGTAAGTATGGGGTGAAGAGGGGAGTGGGGAGGCAGGGAGCACAGAGGGTGGGCGTGAGTTGGGGAGGGAGCAGGACAGACCGCAAGGGACCGTTTTCTTCTTTTACAGGTTTAAAAAAAAAACATTGCGGGACATTTTTTTTTTTTACAGGGACATTTGGCATGCTGGGGTGGGCTCCCAGCATCCCACCTGACTGTGTGGGCGGGCTAGTCAATGGGGGATTTGGCACCCCTGCCAGCACATACCAAAGGGGGGGGACCGCGAGGGTTCGTTTTCTTCTTTTACAGGTTTAACAAAAAGAAAAAAGTTGTGGGATGGTTTTTGTTTTACAGGGGCACTTGGCATGCTGGGGTGGGTTTCCAGTGTGCCATCTGAGTGTTGGGGGCTAGTCAATGGGATTGGGCACCCTGCTGGCACATACTGGGGGCAAGTGCGAGGAGATTGGGCACCCGCCGCACACAACAAATGAGGGGGCATTATGCCGATGGGAGTGGGCTCCCCAGCACATGAAATGGGTTAGGGCATGCGACAGGGGGATTGGGCACCCCTAAAACTTCGGCTTTGTGGCAGGCGGTGGTGGCAGTCACTGCCGCCATGTTTGCTTCACCAGCAAAGGCACGTCGGAAGGTGCCGCTGCATGACGAGCTTGGCTTTTATTGCAGCAGACCTTTTCTTTGATCTGCTGGCCACATTACGTTTTGCTGGTGTCAGTGCCTGCAGCTGCCTCATTGGGGAATGAGGGACGCACCTACTGATTTGTGCCCTGCATTCGCCCACAGTGACCGCTCCTCCAAATCTGCTACTGCTGCAATGTGTTGGCTGCGCAAGTGTGAGCCAACATAAAAACAGATTGCAGGATCCAAGACAGCATGAGTTCAGAGGGGGAAGATCTTGCCAAATGAACCTGAGAGAGTTCTTTGACTGGGTCACCAGGGAGGTGGATCAAGGAGGGGGCAGTGGATGTGGCCTACCTGGATTTCAGTAAGGCCTTTGACACCATTCCACACAGAAGACTAGTGAACAAACTGGGGAGCCTGGGATTGGGATCAAGGATAGTAAAATGGGTATGAAACTGGCTAAGTGACAGAACTCAGAGGGTGGTGGTAAATGGAGTTCACTTGGAAGAAGGTAAGGTAACCGGGGGGGGTGCCACAGGGCTCAGTACTAGGACTGGTCCTCTTCAATGTCTTTATTAATGACATAGCAGAGGGGCTAGAAGGAAAGGTATGCCTGTTCACAAATTGTACAAAAATCTGCAACAGAGTGGGCACACCAGGGGGGAATGAAGGAGGATCTGAGAAAGCTAGAAGACTGGTCAAGGGTTTGGCAACTGTTCTTTAATGCCAACAAGTGCAAAATTATGCACACAGGGCACAAAAACCCAAGGACAATGTATCAGTTAGGGGGCAGGGTATCAACAATAAAACAGGAAAAGGGATCTGGAGGTGATCATATCTGATGACCTGAAGGTAGCAAAACAGTGTGATAAGGCAATGGGAAAGACTAGCAGAATGTGGGGTGCATAGGGAGGGGTATCACCAGCAGAAAGAGGGAGGTAGTGTTACCCCTATAAAGATCAATGGTGAGGCCCCACCTGGAGTACTGTGTTCAGTTCTCGAGGCCCCATCATAGGAAAGACATAGATCGGGTGGAGGCAGTACAGGGAAGGGCAACCAAAATGGTGCATGGCCTGCATCAGAAGCCCTACAAGGAAAGACTCAGGGAATTAAATATGTATTCTCTGGAGGAGAGGAGAGGAGAGAATGGAGGGACATGATAGAAACATTCAGATACCTCAAAGGTATCAGTAAGGTATAGGAAGGTAGCATCCTTCACAGAAAGAGATGCTGAAGGACAAGGGGGCATGATATGAAGCTGGAAGGGGGAGACAGAGGAAATACTTCTTTATGGAAAGGTGTTGGAGGCCTGGAACAGCCTACCAGCAGAGGTGGTTGGTACCGAAACGATAACGGATTTTGAACATGCATGGGCTAGGCACAAGAGGACCTTAGTAATGGGCGGATAAGGCTGGAGATCAGCTAGGGTCTGCGGTGGCACAGTAAGCAAGGACTTTGGGGTAAACTAGGTGGGCCATGAAGTCCTTTTTTGCTAACAGTTTCTATGTTTCTGTATTTCTTACAATAAAAAAGGTATAGATATGCAAAACATCAACGTATAAGCAGTTAGGAGTGTGGTGTGGAAGTATTCTCCCCATTATAGAAACAAATAAAATACTGATACCCAACACAAAAGTTGATGATGAGTCACGGGCTTGGCCTTTGTCACTTTCATGTGGTGAAAGCAAGCTGATGGTGTGAAGTGAAGCTGTGGAGGAGTTGAACAGCACAATGTTATAAGGTGTTTTGAAACTTAGAATCAGTATGCCACAGTTTGTTGCCTATCTATTGGTTTTAATTGTTTCTTTTTGTACTTGTACCTGGAATTTCCTGTGTCTCCAGAATTTCTCCTATTTCTCCCTTGTTTAGTGCACAAAGAACCATTGTGGTCAGCACCTGAGAGAGGCAGCTGAGATCTGAGAGCAGTTGTGAGGAGCAGAAATGGAGAGAAGTGGAAAACAGAGCCATCTGCTTGGTCAAGATTTCCAGAATATCGTCGAATATCAGACAGAGAGAAGCTGGAAAGGAGAGTGGAGACAGGTAAGTGGAGAGACTACAATGGAGAACAGAACAGAGTGCAGTCAGCATTCAGTAACCAGTGATAACCAGAGGAGTTTTGAGCCTTGCAGTGTTTGATTAAAGTATCTGAACTAGATGAGAGAGAGAGAGATAGAGTCTAGAATCTGCAGTTTAGCTCTAAAACTGTCTGAACTGCTTAGGTGACTTTATCTGAGCTTGTGTCGAAATTTTGAGGCAGATAGCGGGGAGTGCTTTATGTGGAACTGTGGTCTATGGTCTCCCAGACTGAGCAGAGTATACTCGAGTTAACGCCATCTGGTTAACTAACCCCTGTGTATAACATAGGAAGGGCAACTTTGATACTAAAAACACTGAAAGTGTTGGATAGCTCTGAGTTCCAGAGTATCCTTTAGACCCTGGTTCTTACCCCAACCATGACAAGTATTATGTTAGTTTCATAATACTTAAACTTTTATCTTCTGGGTTATGCTTCCGACTTTTAATACTGGTGCTGATATTTTATTGATCAGTGTCGCTTAAAAAAACAAACACATACGAATATCTGAGGATTCTCTTAATTTTTTTATATTCAGTTGAATAGTTTAAAACAATTAAGAAGCAAATGGTAGTAGCAGTAATTTAAACTATCCAATAGAAACCATTAATGCAGTTACTGTGTAGTGTACTTATGTCCGCCTGCACTTAATATGGTCCCCCAGATCCCTAGCTCACCAGAAGCATGAGGAAGGAGGCAGGAAGCAGACATGCCACGTTGTATTCGTGTCATTTGGTTTTGGATTGAGAAACCTTTTGTTTTTTGTTATAACTTGGGTGATTGACATATATTATCTTCGGAATGGTATATAGAGGTATAGAGACATAAAGCTCAGTGGAGTGTGCAGTACTCTTTTGGCGAATTCCTGATCTATTTTGAACTAAAGGACTTTGAACAAAAAGAACCAGTAAGTAAGGAGTACTTTACTTAACTGCTGTATGGCTTTGCTAAAAGGAATAACAGTGCAGTTGAACTTTTCTCTCATGTATCTAAAACAGACATGAAAAGCAAAGGGAATTGAAAATGTTATCATCTTTTTAATTGTGATATTTTTATGAATATTAGTAGGGCAGATTGAAGTTAGGTAATGGGTCTGGGAAATTGGTAACCTTTTATTAAATGGTATCATAAAATAGTTTGATTTTCTACCATTTAGTGTGGAACTGTGAGTTCATTTTTGACGTCAAGGACCCTGGGGTCTACGTGGAACAATGAATGAAGCAGTGGCACACATTAGCTTTATTCTGTACTGGACAAAGCAAGTGCAGGCTCATCTGCAAGCTAAAGAGGGGCTCAGGAAAAGCTGAAAATCTTGGTCTTTAGCAAGAATATTTTGTGAGCATCCATTGTTGAGAAAAATTCAGAAAAATAAAATCTCAGGCAGAAACAAATGAACCAGTGCCAATGAATACAAGAAGTATATCAAGACTCAGCATGGTGAATAGACCTACTAGTTTTATTATGAAAGCAAACATTTCTGAAAGGCAGTACCATGAAGCTCCGACTGGCAGTAAAGCCAGATCTCGGAGTTTAACATCAGTTAACGCAGGGAATGTGCGAGCCAATGTTATCAAGAAAGTTATGCAGACCTCACATTTAGTTTTGCATGAAACTGAGAAGCGAATTGACCTATCTGATCAAAGAAGTGATAGGCAGAGTGAGAAAAAGGCCTCCCCACCCTCTCAGAAAAAATCATATCTTTTTCATTTTGATAACTTCATATCTCCACACATTAAAAGTTTAAGTCTAAAACTACAAGTTTGATATCCCCCTGATAGTCCAGTTGAGAGAAATAACAGATATGTTAAAAATCCTGGTAGACATAAGTTCAGAAACACAACAAATGAAGGTGGGAAAAAAAATGAGGAATTACAAGGTGGAATCAGGAAGGAGGAAATCAAAACCAAGAAATAACAGAAGAGATTGCAAATGGAGTTGAAAAAAATTAACCAATTAATAGAACCTATGAGGACAGATTTAAAATCCTAGGACAGTATAAAATATCACAAAACAGACCTAGGAAAAAAGGTCCTAGTAAGGAGAGGAAGAGTGAAAGTAGAAGTATTCTGGAAGAAAGTAAGCCCACTAAACTCCTGAAAAACTTCAAAATATAATAAGAAGGATAAAGTAGTGTAATATGAAGGGTAGGGGTAGCCTACAGACCACTGCATCAGGGAAAGGAGGTGGACAGACCGCAGGCTATGGACATACAGGAGAAGGCCAGCAAGGGGGATATCCAGGTGTTAGGAGTCCTGAATCTGCCCAGTGTGGACTGGGAAGTACCATTGGCTAGATCTGAGAAAAGCAGGGAATTTTTAGAATCTCTGCAGGATGCCTTCATTCGCCAGCTAGTAAGGGAATCGACACAAGGATAAGCCACATTGGACATAATACTGTCACATGGGAACAGCCTGGAGGATGTAGACGTTGGGAAGAATTTGGGAGACAGTGACCACCAGATGGTCAGGTTCACTCTTCGGGCTGGGACTGTAACGGGCAGGTCCCCCACCAGGTTTTGAACTTCCGGAGGGCAAAGTTTGGGAGGATGAAGGAAATTGTGCAGAAAGAACTTGAAGGGAACCAAAATCTCAAGGAGGTAGAGGAGCTTTAGAAGGCGATAAAGGTAGGTATTCTTCAGGCCACAGAGCAATGCATCCAGAAGGTAACCAAAAGGAAAAGGGGGAGAAAACCCCTGTGGTTCACAGCAGAGGTTAGGAATGTGGTTAGGGAGAAAACGAAGGTGTTCAAAGTCTACAAAATGTCACAGGGTTTAGTGGAAAGGGAGGTGTTTAAGGAAAAGCTTAAGGAGGTGGGGAAAATGATTAGAAAGGCAAAAGCAGGAACAGAGGAGAAAATAGCGAGGGAGGCTAAAAGAGAGGATAAAACATTTTTTTGATATTTATTTATTTATTTATTGAATTTTGTTGACCGGGTAGGCCCACTGGGCCCCGGAGGTCCCTTTTTCAGGGGCGACCCGGGGGTAAAAAATAACATACAGGTAAACAGAACAGTAAAAGCAGGTAAGCAGAGCTGTAAAAATAACATACAGGTAAACAGACAGTACAAGTAGGTAAGCAGAGCTGTAAACTTGCGTAAATACCAAATGGTTTAACAGTGATAACACACATAAAGGCAAATTCCATACTGTATAACTGTGAAAGACTTAATGGCATTTACAATATGGAAGGTGGAGAGGGAGGAGGGGCCGTGTACAAGGTCAGTCCCTTATGCATTGGCAAGTGCTCCGGCGAGCAGGTGTGTTGAGCTAGACCTGAAGCAGGGCTCGACCCTGCTCCCGACTCTCCAGTGGGAGTTTGTTCCAGTGGGAAGGTGCAGTAAAGCAAAGGACCTGGACCTAGCTTTAGTCTTTGTTTTGGGGACCACAAGGAGGTTTTGTCCTGAGGAACGGAGACTCCTCAGGCTAGTTTTGACACTAACTAGTCCTTTGAGGCTAGGGGAGGTAAGGGCCCCAGAAGCTTAAAAGCGAGACATAGTGTGGGGTAGATGAGGCGGCTTCAATGACGCCAGCTGAGCTGGATTGAGCCTCGCAGTGGTGTGTCCTAGGTGTGATAATGTTGCAAATCGGACAATCTTATTGTATAAGGTCTGGAGCCTGCGTTCCGAGGCACGCCTTGAAGAACAGGTGCTGCATAAGTGAGCTTGGGAGAAGGACGCTAGTCTGGCGTGGCAACTTTGGCTTCAGGGACAATCTGGTCCTTTATTCTGTAGAGGATACTGAGTTTTCCATGTATGGCTTTGGTGAGTTGGTCAACATGATTTTTTAGGTGAAGCCTTGGTCCAAGGTTAGCCCTAGGTATTTAGTGGAGGTAACCACCTCAAGTTTATCGCCCCTCTGGACTGCAGCTGAAGGAGCAGCACGACCTCTCGGTTCCACAAGGATCTGGGCCGAGCGACCATTTTGGTTTTTACTGGTATTTACTGGTGGAGAGGGAGGGGCCTCCTGCTCCGCCAGGAGCACTTACAATGCATAAGGAACTGACCTTATGCCACGTTCCTCCCTCCACCAGCAAATACCAGTAAAACTAAAGCGATGTTGTTTGGGCCCAGATCTTTGGGATCCTTGGGAACGGGAGGCAGGGTCGAGCCCTGGCATTAATGGCATTTACACTACGGAAGGTGGAGAGGGAGGAATGTGAGTGACAGGAGGAGAAACAGGCAAGGGATTCTAAGACTTAAGGGGGAAGGGGTACACCAGTTGCATGGGATGTGGAAAAGGCGAATCTGCTAAATGAAAACTTCACGTCAGTATTCACGGTTGAGAAAGAAGGGAGTGGGCCACAATTACAGTTACAAGCGAGGGAGAGAAAGGAGATGGACACCAGCCCCTTCACGGAGGGTACAGTATTGGAGGAGCTGGGGAAAATAAAAAAACAATAAAGCTATGGGCCCAGATCAAGTCCATCCCAGGGTACTAAAGGAATTAAAGGAGGAACTGGCAGCACCTCTTACAAAGCTGTTCATTCTATCCCTTGAAACAAGGAGGGTCCCAGGGGACTGCAAGTGGGTAGAGATGGTGCCGCTTCACAAGGGGAGAAGTAATGATGAGCCAGGAAACTACCACCCACTTAATCTTACTTCTGTGGTAGGAAAATTGATTGAACCCCTCATAAAGGAGAGACTAGTACGGCACCTAGAGGAGAGGAGCCTTATTGATGACAGCCAGCACGGATTTACTGCTGGGAGGTTGTGTCAGACCAACCAGATGGACTTTTTTGAGGGTGTTACAGAGGTGTATGATCGGAGGGGACAGTGGATGTGGCCTATACCTGGACTTCAGGAAGGCAACAAAGATGGTGCAGGGCTTGCACCACAAAACATATGAGGAGAGACTAAGGGGCCTCAATATGCACTGACTGGAGGACAGGAGACAGCAGGGGGATATGATTAAAACTTTCAAGTACCTCAAGGGCATAAACAATGTGCAGATAGAGGAACTTTTCCAGTGTAGAAAAAGTACTAGAACAAGGGGGCACAATATGAAATTGGAAGGGGGTAGATTAAGAGGTAATGTGAGGAAGTTTTTCTACACAGAAAGGGTAGTCAGTGCTTGGAATAGTCTGCCACAGGAGGTAGTGGGGGCAAGCACAGTGGAGGGGTTTAAGCATGCCTGAGACAGGCACAAGAGAAGCTTGAGAGGGGAGGAAGTGATGAAAAGCCATTGATCACATAGGGTCAGTGGCCACATACAATGTATAGGGCCTATGGGCAGACTGGATGGGCCTCGCGCTCCTTATCTGCTGATAATTTCTATGTTTCTATGTTTGACTCTTCCCCACAAGAGGTTGATAAGCAAGCTAAGAAGCTTAGGGGTGGGATGCAAATTGACAAACTGGGTGGAAGATTGGCTGGGGGAAGGATTCAGAGGGTAGTGGTCAATGCGGTGCATTCCAGAGAACAAGGGGTGACTACTGGGGTTCCACAGGGATCGGTGTTGGGACCCATATTATTTAACATATATGTAAGGGACTTAGCAGAGTATATAAATGGGAAAGTGTGTCTGTGTACGGATGACACAAAAGTTTATCACAGAGTGGACACTCCGGGGGGGTGGAGAAAATGGGGCAAGATCTGGCCAAGCGGGAGGAGTGAGCAGAAAGATGGCAGCTTCAATTCAATGCAAAAAAAATGTAAGATAATGCACATCAGCTGCAGTAACCCCAGGGCTACATACCAGCCTGAGGGGAAGAGACACTGTAGGTTACAGAACTAGAAAAGGACCTGGGGATTTGGATTTCAGATACCGTAGAGGTTAGGTATCAGTGTGATAGGGTGGCAGGAAAAGAGACAAGAATGCTGGTGTGCATAGGGAGGTGCTTCACAAGTAGAAAGAGGAGGTGATAATGCCACTCTATGAAACGCTGGTCAGGCCACAGCTGAAGTTTGGCATTCAGTTCTAGAGGCCACACTTACAAGGAGACAAAGATAGGCTGGAGAGGGCCCAGAGGAGGGCAACCAAAATGGTCCAGGGGATGCAGGGGAGATCACATGAGGAAAGACTGGAAGAATTAGGTCTGTACACACTGGAAATGAGAAGAGAAAGTGGGTAAATGGTGGAAATCTTCAAGTATCTGAAAGGAATTAAAGTGAGGGAAGGTAACCTCTTAAGTCTGAGTGGAAACATAACCACCAGAGGTCATGCCTTCAAGCTGGAAGGGGGTAGATTTAGGGGGTACGTAAGGGGGCATTACTTCTCAGAGAGGGTGGTGGATCCATGGAACAGATTACCTGAATGGGTTGTAGGGGTGGATATGGTGGACAAGTTCAAAAGAGCATAGGACAGCTATATGGGCCTAAACGGAAGAGGAGAGGTAGGACTGAGAAGAAAATGGTAGGAGGGTAGGAGGGGGTGGGCCATTTCTCATGCAGACTAGATGGGCCAGTTGGTCCTTTTCTGCTGGTGGAATTCTATGATTCTATGATGAAGGCATTTGAGAGGCTAGGCCAAGTAGGAAAGCAACTGAAAACTCAAAAGGTAAAAAAAGAGGGAGCATAGGTGGAAGTGTGGATAGACAGATAAAAGTACTGGAAAATCAATAAGCAGAATTCAAGAATGGAGTCCAGTGCACTCAGAAAGGAGAAACTAATGTGGCAAGGTGGAGTTCTTCCCACTGTCCATCCGTATGGCTTTCCTAGTGCAAAGAATAAAAGTCCAACAGCACTGAAAGCAATGACTTACAATTTCTGTAAGGAAATGGCTGGAACTAGATTTAGCAGGACAGACATAAAGTCTGTTTACAGATTTCAAGCAACCCCCTTCCCCCCCCCCAAAAAAAAAAGGCTGGATCTGCCTTACATTGGCCAAGCCAGAGTTGAGAGAAATTTTAGCTAAAGCAAAAGTGATTTGGGGGCATTGGGAGTGAACTTAAATATTGCAATAGGACATATTGGGGCAGACCCAGTGGCGTGGAGGGTTGAGGCGTTTGCGCCTCACCTGCTGCCACATTGGTGAGCCAAATTTAGGAGTGGACCTGGAACATCAGGGGTTGATAAGGGTGAGAGAAGATAGAGCATATGGAGGATTGCTGTCCTTTCCTGGGGGGGGTCACGGTGCCTGGCATTAGCCTAACTCCTAGTGTTAATAGGGGTATGGTGGCCAGGGACTGTCAGGCTTGGGGCAGAGTGGCAGTTGCCGATGTCCCATGTATGATAGCATGTGTGGGGATGTCTGTGTGGCATTGCACATCAACTCCTTCATGGGCAAGAAAGAAAAATGGGGGAAAATTTATTCCTGGGTGGCCACTGACTTCCATCCACCCCGAAGCCCAACACCAGACGAATACCCATGCCACACTGCCATCACATGATGGTAAGTCCTGCCAGAAAATTGGAGCAATGGGGATAGAGTGGCTGGCATCTGGAGGTCTACTCAGAGCCACAGAAGAAACTGCATTAGTTGCAAAAAAACAAAAACACAATAGAACATATTGGTATGGAACATAAGATGATGACATCTTTAGAAAATAACTCAAAATCCAGAAAAACAAAAGTAAAGTGTAAGCCCCCCGCTTATGGAAGGGCTTATTTCTCGCCCTTAGGGATCCCCCATGTGCTTAGGGAGTTTGGTGCACTGGGGGTATATTTTCTGTTTGCCATCACTTGGGGACAGCAGCTGGTATATATGTGTGTGTGTATATATATATATATATATATATATATTCATGGCAAAAAAATCAGTTTAATGCATCAGGTTTGTTCCACAGTGACAAAAGCGAGGAAATTCGGTGTTAGGGTTTAAAACCCTAAGTCCATATTCACCCCCCCAGCACCACAGACGCACACACACATGCAAGTAGGGGGGAGGACCAATGCATCACAACCAGTCACAGACAACCAGCAGCAGGTGACAGAAATAAAAAAACAACTGTCTAAATGTACTACAAGACATCCCCACCCACCTGACCAGGTACTGCATGCTCAGTGGAGATCAACAGCAAAACTGAGGCCATGTACACCAAACATACACATCCCTGATTGCAGGTGTACACAACGTACAACACTTAGGAGTTGCATGGCCTTACCTAGCGATGCCCCACACCCCACCACACCTGGTACTGCACCCTGACTGGACATCAACAATGCAACTCTCTGATTGCAGCTGTACAAAGGTTTGTACACTTATGAGTAAACAGAAATAAAAACAACTGCACAAATGTAGTAAAAGACACATCCATCATCAAGATACAAGAAGTGTTGCATTTAAGTATGTGATGTACATAGTAGTAAGTTTACTGCATCTGTCCACTCAAGATACACAGCCTGATCTGGAGGTACGGGGGAACTATTTCATGTACAAGGCTGTGCAACTCCTAATGTCACTAACAGGTATACAGTTTCAGTGATGTAGGTGTACTGTTGATGTCCATGTACTTACCTTCAGTGTGTTTGTATACTAAGAATGCAGTAATTGATCTAACACAGAGTGGAATTAGCTGGCTGAGGCCAAGCAGCTTCTAAATGTGCTAACATTAGTGTACCTACAATGCTGGAGGTGTATCACGGATGTCTATAGGCTCACTTTTGCAGTAGCTTTCTACTGAGGATGTACAGTAGTACCTGGCAAAGACAATGGCATTGCCTCTCTGATGCCACAGTAATCCAAATTGTGGTAAGTTGAGTATCCTTGCAATGAGTGAGCTGTACCATTTATGTCCATAGCCTCACTTTTTTGCAGTTGGTCTACACTCAGGTCGTAGTACCTAGTCCTTGGGTTTGGCAGACCATTCTGTGGCTGACGCCATACAAGTGATAACTATGTTAATTGTACTACACCAGCAATCAAGTAGGTGTACCGTAGATATAAACAGACTTTCTTTTACTATAGCTTTCAGTCATAATGGACCAAGTGTTGTAGGATAGGAGGGGGCATTCTCTCCCACAGACTGTGTGACTCATTATTGTACTAACCTTTGCAAGGCTGCAATCATGGAGTAACAGTGTTGATCATCTTGGGTTCATTTTAACTGGGGTTCTCCAGTAACTATGCAGTTTCTGGCCTCAGTGGGTGGGGCACTGCCTTGCGAAGGTCCTCCAGTGCCTAACAGTGGGAGGTTGTGTATACGTGAAATCAACCACACATATTATATCTGTACAACTACTTAGTTTTGCTGTGCTCTATAGCTGAGGTGCAGTACCAGGTGTGGCGGGGTGTGGGGCATCGCTAGGTAAGGCTATGCAACTCCTAAGTGTGGTATCTTGTGTGCACCTGCAATCAGGGATGTGTACGTTTGGTGTACATGGCCTCAGTTTTGCTTTTGATCTCCACTGAGCATGCAGTACCTGGTCAGGTGGGTGGGGATGTCTTGTAGTACATTTAGACCAGGGTTTCTCAAATGGTGAGGCCAGCCTCCCAGGGGAGGCTCCAACCTGTTCAAGGGGAGGCTTGAGCAAGCCTTAAAATGTACAATATTTTAATGTCAGATTTTCGATTCTTTGTGTGATAGGATGCAGCAAACTAAAGTGAATAATGGCATGTGAATGTATGTACAAAATGGGTGACCAGGAAAGTCACACTCAACAAACACTTGTTTCCTGGAATGACATGGGGGAAAGCTGAATGGAGGAAGTACAGTTCTTGGAAACTGTGCAAAACAAAATGCAAAATAATACAAATGAATAGGTACAAGGTAACAACTGACCCATTATACTGGCTGCAGAATAGCACAAATGCAAAGGCTAGGTTGAGAGGTACTAGGAGCAAGAGAAGGACAAAGCAAAATGGTCCATGAGAAGGTGTTTAAAAACAAGGTAATACTGACAAAGAAAGTAATCTGACTCATGGAAGTATTGCAACAAGGGGTACAGTAAATAGGGTCCAAAACCCAGAAGTGTAGAGTGAGTAGGCTGACATGGGGAGGGGGTTATACAGAAGGAAAATAATAAGTTTAATAAAATGAGAATAAACTCAATTACTCAAAGGAGTGTCACTGTATTTCTTGCGTACTGTGCAAAGTATGATAATTGTTCTAACTATGGGGAGACCCAAAATTATTTCTATATTTGGGGGGGCTCAAGATCTTTTCCAAGACTTGGGGGAGGCTCACTATGACAGTGTGTAAGAACTACTGATTTAGACAGTTGTTTTTTATTTCTGTCACTTGCTGCTGGTTGTCTGTGATTGGTCGTGTTGCCTTGGTCCTCCCCCCTACTTGCATATATGTGTGTGTGTGTGTGTGTGTGTGTGTCTGTGTGCGTGTGGTGCTTGGGGGGGGTGAATGTGGAGTTAGGGTTTTCACCCCTAACACCGAATTTCCTCGCTTTTGTCGCTGTGGAGCAACCCTAACTGATGCATTAAACAGAGTTTTTTGCCACGAATATCCTGTCTTTTTGAGAATGAGAAGTACCAATACTACCTGAAATGTTGTTGTGGCAGCACCACACACATAGCCAAATGCACACAAATGAAGAACACAGTAAGTCATCTAGCAGAATTGTCTGTTATGAAGAGTAAGACAACATCCATCTCAAGCATATGCCTCTAAATATTTATCTATTTCCTTTTGCTTAACATTGTTATGTCACATACTAATTTATGGTGTTGCAGTATTTCACACACTATCTTTTTGCAGGCAATGAGACTACTCTTGTGGGACATAAACAATGAGGCACTCTATTTCTCAGCACCACTGTTAAATATCTTACATGGTCCTCTTCTGTACCTTTACTAGACACAAATTCTGAACATAACTCATACTTATTAATGTGCCTACAAAAATGTTGTCATAACACTGCAAGATATGTAACACAACAACAATTGTAATATGTTATCTGTTTAAACCTGAAACTTTGTGTATAATACCCTTCTTTACCGAACTAAGGAAAATGAATGCTTTCTTACAGAATATTTAAGCAATAAGGCATTACCAAGGGTTATGTTAATGGTCTATTAATCACCTGCTAGGGGTGTACTGTGGCACGAGGTGTAGCCGACTGCCACATGCCCCTAGAGGGTGATTAACTGACAATTAACATAATCCCTGGGAGTCCTTATTGCTATTATAATAAAACATGTTTTTAAACAGTGTTAAACCTTGTTCAGCATATGGTTAAGCTCTACATGTATGTTAATAAAACATAAGGCTGTTAGAATGTTTGCAGTGAATCAGAAAGCTCCATTTCTCAGACCCTTTTTTATAAATATTGATGACAAAGATCCCCACAACTTAATAATACCACAAGAAAAAGTGTTATGTTCCAAAAATATTTATTTCTATATACAGTATATTAAAGTAAAAAAATATTTTTTTTAAACGTTCAAATGAAACACAGTCAGTCCTGACAAACATTTTTTTTAAATAAATTCAATCACATTTAATGGAAAAATAAAAAAACATAAAAATATATAAATTTTTTTATCTACAAAAGTAAGTGTTACATAAAAAAATAGATATATTCATTAAAAAAAAGTTACAAAAACGATTATATAAGAAAATATGTAGAAAATATTTTACAAGCTATATACAATATTAACAAACTACTCTCAGAGAGAGGTGTGCTGCTGCTTGAGGCAGCCCAACCTATAAGTTGGACTCAATGTGGAGGCGCAAGGAAAGTGGAAGCTATTGCACCTTCCAGAGCAGATACTGGAGCAGCTGTGGAGGCTGGTCACTGTGTCCCAGGGAAGCTGGATGCCACTGGTGGAGGTGAAGTGCTGGAGCTGGCCACAGTGTCACTAGCCGCTGTCATCACAGGCTCAAGCACAAGATTGACAGTTGCTTGTTGCATTTCTATGAAGGACAGCAATTTCTCCTGTCCTTCACGGAGTGCAACATTGTCTCTTATGAGACTGTCAACCTTACGAACATACGAAATTTGCCAGCAGATAAAGGCCTAGCGGTCTATCAAGTCTGCTCGAATGTGCAGCTAGCACCCATTATTCTGCAGCTGCCCCTCCCTTCCACCCTTCCCCTTCATTAACCCTCCACCTTGTCCTGTCCCATCCCCTTTTGAAGCAGTCCACTGTTCTACTGGATACCACTTCTGCAGTTAATGCATTCCACCCAGCCACCACTCTCTCTGTAAAAAAGTATCTCCTCATCTCCTCCTGAACCTTCCTCCTCCAGTCTCATATCTTGGCCCCTGGTGTCCCTCCCCTCCCTTACTTTGAACAGCCCCTCTGTACCTGTCTTGTTTATTCCTTTCATGTATTTAAAGGTTTCAATCATGTCCCCTGTCTCTCCTGTCCTCCAGTGAGTACATGTTCAGCTCCCTCAACCTCCTCTCATATGACAAGTCCCCCAGCCCCTTGATCATCTTTGTTGCCCTGCGCTGCACCCCCTCCAGTAACTTAATGTCCCTCTTCAGATACGGGTGCCAGTACTGAACGCAGTACTCCAGGTGTGGTCTAACTAATGACCTATACAGTGGCAGAATCACCTCCTCCCTCCTCGAGGATATACCCCTTGTAATACAACCCAGCATTTTGTTGGCCTTTGCAGCTACTATCCTACATTGTGCCGAGTTGTTCATTGACCCTGTAATGAGCACCCCCAGATCCTTCTCCTTCTCTGTCTGGGCTAGCTGCACTCCCCCCAGCTGGTAACTCCTCTTTGGGTTCTTCATCCCAAAATGCAGCACCCTGCACTTTTTGGCATTAAACCCCAGTTTCCAGGTGTCTGACCAGGTTTCAAGCTTTGCCAGATCATCCTGCAACCCCTGCCATCCCCCTAGGTCATCCACCACCGCTCCTACCTTGGTATCAACAGCAAACAGACTGATCTTGCTCTTGATGTCCCATGATATGTCTGCAATGAATATCCCAAACAACACTGGTCCCAACACCGAGCCCTGTGGAACATCGCTCGATACTACCCTTGGGTGTGAGAGCTCCCCACCCACCACCACCCTCTGTTGCCTTCCCTGAAGCCAGTTTCCTACCCATCTCACCAGCTTTGCACCCACCCCTGTGCCTACTAACTTACTTCCCAGCCTTCTATGTGGCATCGAGTTGAATGCCTTACTGAAGTCCAGATACAGGACATCCACTGCATGGCCCCTGTCCAGTTGCCTAGTTACCCAGTCATAGAACTCCACCAGGTTGGTTTGGCAGGATCTGCCACATGTAAACCATGCTGTCTGCTGTCCTGTAGTCCTTTGGCCACTAGGAGGCCACCAGCCTCTCCTTCAGGATAGTCTCCATTAGCTTACCCATGATGGATGTGAGGCTTACTGGTCTGTAGTTTCTCGGTTCATCTTTGGGCCACTCTTGTGGAGGGGCACCACATGAGCCATCCTCCAGTCCTGAGGTACACACCCTGAATGTAGTGAGGCATTAAATAGGTCTGGCAAAGGTCCTGCAAAGACCTCTGCCAGCTCCTTCAGTACCCTGGGGTGGATGCCATCTGGGCCTAGTGCCTTGTCCACCCTCAGTGCCTTCAAACCCTCCGAACTCTGCCCTCCATGATTTCCCCATCTGTCACCCCTTCCCCCCTGTTTCTGCCATTTCTCCCCCCCTTGGGTGTCACCCTCTTCTCTTTAGTAAATACTGAGCAGAGTACTCATTTAGTGCTTCTGCCTTATCACACCCTGCTTCACCCAACCCCCTTCCTAATCCTTACTATGTGGTCCTTACAGCTCCTTTTCTCCCTGATGTACCTAAAGAAGTCCTTCTCCTCCTTCTTAATGCCTTGTACCAGCCTGAGTTCAGTAGATGCTTTGGCTCCCCTTACTGCCCTTGTCACCTCCTTTGATTCTCTCAAGTACTCCTGCCTGTCCTCCCCCTCCCTGTTTTCTTGTACTTCCTAAAGGCAGCTCTTTTTCTCCTTACCTTTCCCATGACCTCCTTGCTCAACCAGCTCGGTTTCTTAGCCCTAGTCTTCTTGCTCTGGGCCTTGCAGCAGGTTTTGGTTGCCTCCACTATCCCCAGCTTTATGAGCTCCCACCTCTGGTTAGTGTTCATACTAGACTGAATTCTGGCCAGGTACCCTTTTACCACTTCCCCCATCCTCCCAAAGTCGGCTCTCCTGAAGTCCAGCACTCTTGTGCCTGATTCCACTCCTTCCTTGCCCATATCCAATGTGAGCCATACTGAGTGGTGGTCACCCCTGACAGCGGTTCCTCCACTGTGTTCTCTCCACAAAGTCCCATTTGCCAGCATAAGGTCAAGGGTATTTCCTAACCTGGTTGGTTCACTGACCATTTGCAGCAGGAAGCTGTCCTGGAAGGCATCCAGCAGTACCTGCTCCCTTCTGTTCCTGGTTGGTGGGGTACTCCAGTCCACTCCTGGCATGTTGAAGTCCCCCACAATCACCACACTACCCTTCTCGCAGGTCCTCCTGATCTGTTCTGCTAGTTCCCTGTCTAACTCCTCCGTCTGAGATGGTGGCCTGTACACCACTCCCATTCTAAGAATCCTATTCTTGGAATCCTGGATTTGCATCCAAAGTGACTCTATACTACCCTCCTCCCCTTCATCCCTTACACACTTCAGTTCTTCCTTCTCATATAGTGCCACACCCCCTCCTTTCCCAATCACCCTGTCCCTACAAAATAACCTGTACCCTGGTACAGAGAGGTCCCAGTCATTGTATTGGGTGGCCCATGTTTCTGTGATGGCTGCAATGTCCACCTCTCCCTCTGCCATGAGCACCTGTAACTCTGCAGTTTTCCTCCCAAGGATCCTAGCATTAAAGGTACCCACCTTCTACCCTTACCCCTCCCATCCTGCTCTCCTTTCCTAGCATCACCAATAGTACTTGCCATTTGTCCTTTGTCACTGTTGAGGGGTAAGCTCATATGGTTTCCCAACCTGTGGTCTCTGCATATCTCTTGTCCAATTGCTACCCCCCACTCCTAGTTTAAATTCCCAACTTTCTGTATGTACTCCTCCATCCTCTGTTTCAACACTTTCTTTCCCTCCTCACTCAAGTGTAGTCTGTCCTTGGCATAGAGACTACTGTCCTCCCAGGTCCCTCCCCAACCCCCCAATAGCCCATACCCATTAGCACAACACCAGGTTCTTAGCCATCCGTTAAATTCCTCTATTCTCAGCTTTCTTGTTGTGCTTGCCTTGGGCACTGGAAGTATCTCTGAAAAAGTTACTGATCTTCCTGCCCCCTCACATAAATGTTCTAGTTCCTCAAACCTCCTCTGGACTATATCTACTGTCTTGTCAGCCAGGTCATTTGTCCCAAGATGTATAATTAAATGAGGCTTGTCCCTACCCCTTTTAGCATATTTCAGAACAGATTTCCCACCCTTTCCGCTGTCATTCCTGTCATGGCCTCCACCCAAATGCAACTATGCCTCTCCCCATGCTACCCCACCTGACTCCTCTTAGTATTGAGTCCCCCAGTGTTAAGATTCCACCACTCTTACTCCCTGCTTGCTTCCATTCCTCTCCCTCTCTCATTTCCAGCTCCTCTTCTTCCTCCTGCACATTATTTCCCCCTTTTGCCCCTGTTGCAATTCTCCCAGCAGACGGCAGAACTTCCCCCCCGCTCCAGTTTGGTCCAGGCATTTATCAATTACTCCTCTAATTTCATCATTTCCCTCCTCCACCTTCTTCCTGTCAAGCAGTGCAAAACTATTTTCTGAAGACCCTTCACAAATGCCCGCTCCCTCTCTCTGCATAGTAACCTGTTCTCTCCTTTCCACTCCATGGCTTTTGCCACTTCTTTGCCTCCCCTCACAAGTCTGTATCTCCTCCTTCCATTTTTTTTTGTCTCCTGACCTAGTTTCCCTGGCAATCGTTCTTCCTGGCCTGGGCCCCTTTGTTTCTGCTTCCCTTCTTCTGACCCTCTCACCACTGTTGGCTTAAATCACCCTCCCTCATCTCCCCTTCTTTCTCCCTCCAGTATTGGGCTAAACCCACCCCCAATCTGCCTTGCATGTCTTAGTTCCTCCTGCAGACCCTCGATCTCCTTTCTAAGTTTCTCTATGTGGTTGCACACTAAACATCCTCCCACACGCCAGGCAATTTTTAGAAAGATTGGTGCACCGCAGTTGTTGCAGCCTACCACCCTACCCATTGCTGTCACTGCCCACCAGTGACCCCCCACCCTTCCAGATGCAGGATACCAAACACTCCCCCAAGTCTCCCCTCTCCACCCTCTATCAGTGTAAAACATTATTTTCTTTATTTCCCTTACCCCTTTGTTGTACACATTTAGATAGACTGAGCAACTGCTTTTTATATTCCTATCCTTCCTATCCTCACTCAAAGAGACTTTAAGTAGCTATTGCACAACCTTCCTCAAACTCCTACTCCTCCTTTCCCCAATGCAATAGCAATGCAAAGAAGTAACAATGAAAGCTCCTAGATTTGCATTTACTTCCCTTCCACTGAGATAGCAGTCACCTCTTCACTTGACGCTGTTCCTTTCCTGGATGTCTGCTTCTGCTATGACAGGTGCATATCCTTTGCCCGTTTGAGGAGCTGATGTCAGAACCCCTGGTATAAAGGAAATAATGGTCCGGGGTGGGTGGGGTGAGGGGCTTGGGTGGGTGGGATCAGCCCAAAGTCTTCCAGAAACAATCAGGTAGCTAAGACCCCTGGTCAGACCATTAGCACCCTTCCCCCACTCTGCACTAAGCTTTGCAGCTAGTGAAGCCAGCAACAATGAATCACAATTCTACTCAAAGCCCCCAAAATAGGTTTGCTACCCAAAGAAACAGGACTCCAAACAGCTTCACCAACAACACATCAAAATAGGCTTGAAATTAGAAGATATAGGTCTCCAATTCAAAGAAACAGACCTAGTTAAATCACACCACTTATATTTTTAAATCTGAAGAAATAGGCCTCTACAAATGCAGCCTGCCACACAGTGAAACAAACTAATGAGCCCACTTATAGCTACCAAAACAGGTTTCAAAATTCCAACAGCCCCAAACAATACCCTGCTAGCCCCTTAGAAGTAGTAACAAAGAAAAAAATAACCTTCTACCAAGTAGAATCCACAAGAAACAATGTAAAAACAACAAGAAGAAGCTACTGTACTGTACAGATCTGATCCTGTCCCCCTTCTAGTTCCTTGCACTCGAGTCTGCGGTAACAGCAGCAGTGGCCAGCTCACCACTTTAAGCGAGGGCGTCCTACAAAGTGACAAAAAACATGAATCAATATATGAGCCTCAAAATGGTGATTACCTACCTGTATTTCTTCTTACAATATTGATATCTAATTCAATAATTGTAATACATTTTGCTGGGCACTCTCAAGACTATCGAGGAATGTGATGTAAATCAGAACTCCTGTCTTGTCAGTTCCGTTATTATATTTTTTTCTTCCATATTATGTTCTTCATGGACAACTTGAAAAGATCTATAAGAACAGTATACTTTCTACACTGTTGTTCTATATCAGTTAGTATTTGCCAACACTCACTACCTAAATGTTTTGGCATAATGAACAACACAGTCTGATATACAGTGATATTAGCTCTTCAATTGTGTATGAACAAGTGAACTTGAACATCTGCACCTATATTATTTGTTTGCACCTGCATGAGAATAATAGCATGACCTGTACACCAACACTACTATTTCCATTATCTAATGTTCATATAAACATCTGTTTAATAACTGCTACAAAAAAGACAGACATGGTATAGTTATTTATTTTGTGTACATATTTTCATAGAAGCAAATCATCTTTTACTGCTGTTACATTAATTAAACAGTAAGGCATGACCAAGGGTTACATTAGTGGTCTGTTAATCACCTTCTAGGGCTGTAGTGTGGTACAAGGTGTAGCCGAATGTCACATGCGCCTAGACGGTGATTAACTGACCACTAACATAATCTCTGGGAGTGCCTTATTCCTATTATAATAAAACATGTTTTTAAACACTCTTAAACCTTGTTCACCATATGGCCAATCTGTACACGTATGTTAATAAAAGATTAACATAAGGCTGTTAGAATGTTTGCAGCCAATCAGAAAGCTCCATTTCTCAGACCCTTTTTATAATACTTGAAATAATGTTAAACATTTACAAACCAACAGCTCAGTGACATTGGCAACTAATTAATGAAATATTTTTCCTACACATCATGTAAAGAAACAGTGGGTGGGATATTCAGAAGGGTTGTGCATCGCACAGCAGTGTCGCCATGTGCAACCCACTCATGCACCCCAGTGTGATATTCAAATGGGGAATATGCCTGTTACAAATGCCAATGAGTTGAAGCACATCAGTAATGTATGCAGCACAATTAGGGGGGTCATGCCCATCCATGTTCCACACATCCCGATATTCAACCCGGGATGTACAAACTCATGCAGTCACAACCCCTACTTGCACTGCATACAGCTGATCCCTCAAAAAAACGAGCAACAGCTGGCCACCCACAGCTGAGCTGCCATATTACAGGGTGCAACATGGCAGCTGCCAGCTCTGACTGGCCACCCAAGCTCCAATGGCACCTTCATGCTGGCACCCCCCCATGCCTGATTGCGGGCATTAGTATAGTAATAATGGTTCTATATCCCTGGAGGTCCAGTGTACTGCTTGCAGCCCGATTGCAGACATCAGTGATATATTATGTCAAACCAATCCATCCCTGGTGGTCCAGTGGTACCCCTCCCCTCCCACCCACTAAGCCCTTTGCCCCTCCCCCCCATCAGCAGCAGTCGGCAGCTCCTCACCGGCTTGCCACCCTGCTGCCTGACAACTGACTCCATACAGTAAGGCTGTACACCCATTGGGCCACAGCATAAGCCAACGGGCATGCAGCCCATACCGTACTACACAACCCAGATATATGAATGGATGCATTCACATTTCTGTACTGTGTAGTACGATACAGCCTGCACACCCATTGCTTACAATGTGGACCAATGGCTGTACACTCCTGCCATATGGAGTCAGTCAGTAGACAGCGGGGTGGCAAGCAGATGGGGAACTGCCACCTACCACTAACTGGGGGGATGCGGGGTGGTGGGGCTGAAGGCATGGATGTGCAGAGGAGTACCGCTGAGCCACCAGTGATGCATTGGTTTCTCATTATATCTTACTGACACCCACAATCATGCTGCAAGCAGTCCACTGTGCCACCAAGGGTATTGGACCATAATTTCATTACATATGACCACGATCAGACTGAAAGTGGGTCTCTGGACCACCAGGGTTATAGGACATTGTGGTTTATCACATATCCCCACAATCGGGCTGTAAGCAGTCCACTGGACCACCAGGGATATTGGACTTTTATTTCATTACATATTCCCTCAACTGGGCTATGAGCAGTCCACTGGCCCACCAGGGGTTATAGGACATTGTAGTTTATCACATATACCCATGATCAGGCTGCGACTGTTCCAGTGGACCAGCAGTGATATGGGTTGTCTATTATTTATACATATGCCCACAAACGGGAGTCGGAGCATGTTGCCAGTAGGGGCAAGGGGTGTTGTTCCCCAACGACTGCAGCCTGGCAGGGTGGCAGGCACAAGTCATCAGGGATTGGCACACCTGCATGCAAATGGGGCCAAAATGACATGCAAATGGCCCCATTTCTGGCTTGCATGCATGATAGCCCTATTTGCATATGCACTTTTGTATATTACAGTAGTGGTGCCTTGTGCAACGGCACTTCCGCTAGTGCATCCCCCTGCTCCACTTCGGCCACTTGCGCTGTCACAGTGCCACTGCACCACGCGCACTGCAGGTGGCCAAGGAGCAATATTAAACGATGCTGTGCCATGGCACAGCTCTGTTGAATATCACCCTGTCAATGCCCAGGCACATCCCATTTGTGCTGCACCCAGGCTTGCACCACAGCCTGGCGCAGTCTGAATATCCCGCCCAGAACGTACAAATAATAAATAGTTAATATGATACCAGTATCTTCTAATTTACTAAAAAGTTGTTTTTATATCAATGTTGTACACAATACAATTGTTCTCAGAAGTAACACTTTTCAGTTCCCACAAACAAACTGACTTGCATATGTAAAATTCTTTTAACACACATGTAGAGCTTCACCATATGCTGAACAAGGTCTTACACTATTTTCAAATAAAGATTATTATAATAACAATAAGCTGCAGCCAAGAATCATGTAAATAGTGACCTAATCATCCTGTAGTGTCATGTTGCAGTCATGCACACATCATGACACATTGCACCGCTGCACAAAGATTGATATGCTATAGAATTACACTTGCTCATGCCCTGAAACTTAATACTACTTACACCATGAGAACATTGATGCATAGACTCAAGATTGTTAAACTGTTGAATCCCACTTAACCATAAGCTATACAGCAGTATTGCAGTTATGCTTGGAACACCTACATTAGTCTATGTTGATGAGTTAAACATATAACAACAGTTTCACGTCATGAAAAGCTTGAGAGATATATCCATGTGTAAGGATCAAAATAATAACCTGATCTGCAGTTTGCTAAAATGAAGCAAACTGCAACAGTAATGGATGCAAAAAATAAGTGGCCCGTTAACATGCATAGTCATCAGTCTTCATTACCCACTCTGTAATCTGTGTCATATATATACTTGCACACTAGCCTTCCACTGTCTCTGTGCAGGGGTACGGGTGTGAGCATACACCATAAGCAAACAACAACAATATGTACCCACTTACAGGTGACTTGACACATTGCAAAGCATTACAGTATACCCATCATCTGTGAATGGCAAGTACACCAGGTGACATATCCATTGTACCCCCGCTACCATTTATCACACTCTTACAATATGGTAACTAGCTCTATTACTACACTAGGCCCTCCCCATTCAACTGAAAACTTGCTTTGAATTGGTTGAGTATGCATTGTAGTACAGTAGGCCTTATCATCTTGATTATCACAAACTTTCTATCTATAAATACACTTCTTATCCCAGTACACTCCCCCTTCATACAATAACACTTGTGATGACATACATGCATGACACACCAGTCCAGTGCACTCCATCACCTCTGCACACATTGCGATAATTATGACAACGTACTCAGAAATGGCTTAGTACAGCTGCTCTCATGTGCCATACTAGCCTTATCACATCATACATTCCCCCTTGATGTAGTACTACCACCTTGACCACCTACCCACTGAGAAAAAAAAATTTAGTCATACGTGTACCATCATAATGAATAGGGCACACTGTACAACAAAATACCTCCCATCCATGCATGAAGTGACACCATATAGTACACCTGTATGCATAGTAAAGCAAAAAGTGGGTATCTGATCATAGATAACAGACTGTGTCACAGAATCTCAATAGACAAATCATCCATTCACATGTTGAGACTGTCTACTACAGTACTGTTTGCATCCCCACTTACTCATCACTTTCAGAAATAGCCACACTGCTCTCACAGTACCTAGCAATTAGTAGTTCTACGGCTGCCTTAGGGGTGACAAGGTCCTCCATACTACTGAACCAGGCATTGTGGGTGCAGGGGGCTGTGACACTATATCTTGTGTGAATATTTTTTATGATGGTACTTACACTCAGAGCTGGTGCCTGGCTCCTCCTTCACCTCCACAGTTCTTACTGGCACTGCTTCCCTGGCCACTATAAAACATATAAGTAATAAATATTATAACATATGCCACAATATATTAATCTACCACTAAACGTTTATTGTGAAATACATTTTTTATACTGTCTCATTGTGTAATTCAACCATGCACCACATTTCTCTTTGTAATGACACTTCTGTGTTTCCATGGATGTTGTATCATTCACCAGCAGTAACGTCCACGCACTGGCCCTGCTTGTGGGTACAGCAACAAACTCACTTACATGAACAGTACCAGCAGTGCCACAGCCCATCTTCCAGAGAAGTTCCCACACCTTGCCAGCCACATCAGCACTACACACCCCACTGTAATTCAGAAACTCTCTCTGTGCAGTACTGCACGTGCCCATGCAACTGTTCAGTGACGCCCACCCCATTTTCAGTTACTACCCCAATCTTACCATAGACATGCAATACTGCCCATTCAGAAATATACAGATTCTGACAATATATTACCAGGACATAATAGGCTCAATATCACAATCTGTTAGGTATGCATGGGTCGCCCCCCCCAAACTGATTAACATATATTACTATTCTTCCCTTCTCACATCATTATGTGAACAACAGAACATTCTCCTGTGTATATTGTGTCTGGTCACATCACTATGTCTCACCTAAGTGGATAGTATATCAATATGCAAAAACACTTTAAATATACCAGCCAAGATCTAGATAACATATATTGGGCTGAGTACCTGTATTACTCATTTTGAACATGAGATGACACAAAAACACAATTCAAATCTGTACAAATACCTTCTTAGAGTGCAATGAAGACAACATTCACTTATAAAAAAATAGATAAGAAATTCATAGGACAACAATACTTCACATACCATTGCTGTCTAGAAATGTCATGACCAGTTGTAGATCATAGTCAGTTAAACCAAACTGAGATGTATACACCTACCGTACATCTGGCTATAAAATCTGTTCCTTTTGAATCACCAGTTATGTTATGAAGTAGTATACCTTGTTGTTTAGAATTTTTAAGCAATATACCCCAACAGGGTCTTGGTTTACTGGAGGATTTACCACGGCTGGTGTAGTTCAGTCACAAGGTGCAGCCGAGAGACTTAACCACACCAAGAGTGGTAATTCCTCCAGTATACCCACTCCCTGGAGGGGTATATTGCAATTATATAAAGGGCCTGTTTGTTTTTTTACAAAAAAAATATTTAAAACATCCATTTGATTTCAAACTTGCTGCTCATTTGTTTGCCATCCATCCATTAGCTTTGCAGTGGTGTGTTTGCGATGAACATATGGATTTACCAGGGAGTTCCTGATGTGGCTGAGTAGTGGCTGGCACCTTTTACAGTGGGTACACTGGAGTATTTACAACACTGAAAAGGTGCCAGCTAGACAATCAAAATTCAGAATTCTATTCAATTTTTTTGTGTATGTTGTATTATTACAAATATTACATGGGTGGTGGAAGTCATATTAACTTTCGGAAGAGTATTTCCTAAAAAGAAGTGAGTTAAGTAGTCCAGCTCACACCTTACATGATAGCGCCATACCACCCCAATTATGTAATACAATTATTTCTATCAGCATCTTACCATCTGACTCGACAAGAATGACACTGTTGGTGTCAGAGTTCTCAGCCTCCACAGCTTCTGACTGTGCTGGTACTACCTCAGCTGCAACTGGGGGGTGCTTTCGCTGGTCTGTGAAAGAAGATAATAAGTAGATCCACTAAGTTTTGCATGTAAATGTCATCACAATTTAACTACACTTTCTTTAAGCATTCAACATGTTTCAGGCACCTAACATTGCCTGTAATCAGGTATTGCAGAGCCATTGCAGACACATATAAAATCACAATTACTGCAAATAAATATTTCATAAATAAAAGATCATAAGCTGACTCAGTACACAATACTTAGTACTTATATAGCATGCCACATGAAATACAATTCTAACATACTGACATACTAACATACTATTTGCCAGCAGATTAGGCCTTACGGTCTATCGAGTCTGCTCGAACCTAGATCCTTAGTTGGGTGCCGAGACCCTCCCATCCCTTGTTCTCTAGAAACCCCTATCATCCATCCCCACCCCCCGGGACAGGCCATCATCTGATACATCCACTTTCTGTGTCTGTCCCACCCTCTCTTGAAGCCCTCCACTGTGGATCTCTGAACCAGCTCACCAGGCAGTGCATTCCAAGGGTCCACCACCTCTCGGTGAAAAACTCCTCCTCTTTTCCCCTCACCCTTCCACCTTCCAACTTCAAACCATGCCTCTGGTGATACCTCCCTGCTTTAGTCTAAAGATCCCTCCATGTTTACCCTATTTATTCCTTTGAGGTACTTGAGACCTCAATCATGTCCTCTGTTCTCCTCTCCTCCAATGAAAACAGGCAGAGCTCCTCAAGTCTGTCCTCATAAGTCAAATCCCTAGCCCTCGTGATCATCTTGTTGCCCTCCTCTGTACCCTCTCCAGGAGCTGTATGTCCTCTTCAAATGTGGTCTCCAGTACTGTACACAGTACTCAAGGTGTGGTCTAACCAGTCCATTGTACAGCCGCAGAATCACTTCCCTGCTTCTAGAGGTGATCCCCTACGATGCATCCCAACATCCTGTTTGCCTTGCTAGCTGCCTCCTGCACTGCTCAGAGTTATTCATACATGTATCCACCATGACCCCTAGGTCTTTTTCCCCTATTGAGGCCTCCAGCGCCTCCCCTCCCAGGGTGTACCTGTGTTTAGGGTTTCCCCGACCAAGATGCAACACCTTGCACTATCTATATAATAATCTAAATTATATATATATATTTATATATTATTATATAATCTATATAATTCTGCTTCAATAAAATCAATACTGGATAGTAACTCCAACACTATCATTGGGTTATTCATTCAACAGCATCGTAAAATACATGTTTTTATCTAAGTCAATATCAAGACACATGTATTGTATCAATATATATATATATATATTATATATATATATATATATATATATATATATACATATATACACACATATATATGTAATACAAAAAATGCATCATTATTTAATAACAGTTATAAACACTTTTCCTAAGACAAAAAAAAAAAACAAAGAAAAAATTTACGTCTCTTGTGACGTACAAAATATTCAGTTGTTTTACACTACAGCAACTTGACTTGTAACATCTTATTGTGCTACTAACATGGCTACAACAACAAAGACTTCAATCAGAAAAATACTTTCTTTTACCCGATTGTGTACCTGTACTATAATATCACAGAATCTGAGGAATTTTATTGAATAGCTTACGACGAGGGAGACGTTCCCCCATAGCTGGCTTCCCTGCAGCTTCCCATAACTCGTAGGCGAGGTAGTACCAGCACTTATCATTCTCCAGTATCTCCTCTCTCTGCTTCAAAACATAGAAGTGTTGGCGCAACAGCTTCCACTTCCTCTTCAACTGCACGATGGTCTTGTTCTTATCTCTTAATACCATGTGCAGGAAGCTATTTATGCACCTCCACATTGAGTTCAACTTCTGGTTTGTGCTCCGCATTAAAATGTGAGCACCACCCCTCACTTGGACTGCCTCAAGCAGCAAGCACACCTCTCTCATGCTCCACTGTCTCATCATTAATTTTCTATTCTGCAATAAAAACATACACAAACATTCCATTACTATCATGTCTCAGAGTCTATATATTTCTATGTATTCTATGAAGTATTCTGATTAGAACATGGCAAGAACAGCATTTCACAACCCTGCCATACCACTTCACACAGAAATTATTTTTCACATGGGTTGTATTGTGGTACAGTAACACTCCTATGCACGCTTGACACATCCTGGTATTGATCCTGTAATAACGTGAGCAGCTGCAACCACAATCCATACTTCAGCTGCACACTATTGAGGCCCCCCAAATAAAAATTTAAAATTAAAAAAAATGACAACAACAGTGTACCTGCAGTATTGCACACTACAACATGGCAGCCAACAGCTGTGGGTGGCCACCCAAGCTCCAGGGCTACCATGTGTTGGCATCAGCCCTCCCTCACCAACTGTGATTTTGCTATGAAAAATATATCCATGGTAGTCCACTGTACCCCACCCCATCACCCAATTGTGGGCTTTCTGTTGAAAAGTAACCATTGTGCTGTACTGCAGCTACCACTCCAGCTCAATCGAATGAGGAAGTAGAGTGAACAGGGCCACGAGGGATACATTTTATACAGTTAACCCATCATAAGGTGAAAGGGTACTATCCACTGTACTACCAGCAGTTTTTTTTTATTAAAAAACCAAGATCTAGTTTTGAAATACATTACCACAAAGCAACCGGGGGTGCGCATCACTAGCCAATAGGTACTGCCTCACACAGTACCAGGGACAAGTTACTGATGATCGGCACACCTGCATACTAATGACACCATAATGATATCCAAATAGGTGTATTAACACCTTGCATGCACTATGTATTCCATTTGTATGTACAGTACTAAATACTGTCATACTTGAACCTACCACCACTGCACTTCAGTGCTGTATTCCCCCCTACTCCTCTCTATCCACTTACACTGGTGCAGTACCAGACTAACATGCACAATGCAGGTTGCCAGACTGAAATATTTAACACTGCTGACCATGCCACAGCACTGCAAAATATCACCCTGACAACAACCTGCTGTATTCAGGTTGCACTTTGCCCAGACTTGTTCCACAGCCTGGCACAGTCTGAATATTCCCTACCCATGTGTTACATCTGTGTGAGTGATGTATACAGCTGTTCTATTTTTTGACCAACATTTTTTGGTTCTGAAAAGAACCTTTGTTTGCACTTTGCTATTTGTTCAAACAGCCTGACATTCTTACAGGACTTTGAGGATTGCATCTTGAAGGTTTCTCAGGAAATGGCAATTGCCAGCATGTGAGAAGTGCACACCATCTGGTAGGTATAGCCAATCATAACAATTACTTCCGGTGATGTATGCTGTAATATCCAGACATGAAATGCAAATACCTGTAAGTTGATTCTTTTCTTCGGCTCTGTCAATCAGGTACATATGGTGTTCTGCTTGCCAGACCCTACACTCTGTAATATCCAAAAAAATTATTTTACAGGCAGGCTACATAGTCATAATAAAAGCAAGGTCCAATTGTGCTTCTGTTACTAAATCTACCCAGTGTTTAGTTCCCAAATCATTGCCTTCAAAATGTATCAGCAATATGTCAGGATGAGCCTGAGTATTCAAAAGTCTGTGCATGGTTGGCATGAGGTGCTCCCATCTCATTCCACCCCTACCAAACCACTTAACACAGCAATGTGGGAGCTGCAGGTTTCTCCCAAAATCCTATTTTAAGCATACTCAGATGCTCGTCTCACTATACTGCTTCCAACAATCCACAAAGTCCTTTTGTTGTTCTCTGCCATTCTTGCTTTTAAACTTAGAAGTGGACAGAGAGCTACCAAAAAGTCAGTGTTCACCCTGCAGTACCTAAGCAGAAGTGAAAGTAAAACTGCTATTTTCCCTCCTAACTTCAACCCAGCTTCAGTGGGCTGATCCATGACACACAAATAAAACAAATCATTGGCTACTACTGTGTCTTCATTAACCAATGTAGTCTATGCACTGACTATCACTGCACTTCTGCTACAGCTAAAATGTGCTAAAATGTAAAGGTGGGAAAAATGCATCCTTTTGATAGGCAGTTTTAAACAATTACAACTGCAGAAACATGTCTGATTGATTCTCTCTTCTGTTGTGGGTACATGTGCACCTTGCTATCTCCCTCCATTTGCAGCTGTATCTGTGCAAGTACCAAACTACTATCTGACTTTAAACAGTTTTACCTAAATAATGCAGCATCATAGGTTATTTCTAGCAACATAGTCAAATAGAGCAGTAAAAAATGTTTTGATTAACACTATTTACCTGTTACTAACACTTTTTATCATACTAGAAAAATGCTTTATAAAATATAATGTACTTCCAGTTATAAATGTGCTGTCTCTCAGTGTAGACTAAGATGGCTGCTATTGACTTCTTCTTCTTCAGTGTTCTCCATCTCTGATTGGTTATCTCACATGGCCTGATAAATCTAGCATAATATTGGCAGTACCAGCTGTCAGTCAAATAGCAATCAGTGATGATTCTATAATGAATACAGTTGTCACTCCCAAGCTTAAATTTGCAACACTTTCGCATGCACGACACTACTTTTGTGTCACTTTCGCATACACGACACTACTTTTTGAGACACTTTCGAACACACAACACTATTTTTTGTGACACTTTCATGCACACGATGCTGTTTTTTTCAAAACTTTGAATTTACAACATAATTTGATGATTTTTTCCAAAAACAAGCATTTGTCAATGCTGAATGTTGTCATACTGGCATTGGCAGTGGCGGAGGTGGAGAGGCATAGTGCTGTGAGTTTGTTAATGTGTCCCAAAAGGTGATTTTGCACAGCGAGTATGCTGCTGTGTGGCAGAGCTGCGGAAACGTGTTTTGGGCAGGCTGTGGAAAATGACAGCTGGACTGTTAATAATGAGGTGTGCACAAATGCCAGTGGTGAAAATGTGGCATGAAAATATTGCAGATTGACAATATTACAAGGCTGCATGGAAACTGCGCAATGCACGCTTGCAACACAGTCAATGTCTGGACTTTCGCCACCAAATTTTCAACAAAGGCATTTTAGGACCTTTGCTGATGAATAGTGTCACCATCATTTCCTGAAAGTGTCCCAAAAAGTGATTTCGCACAGTGACCGCACAATTCTGCACTGGACGTGTGAAAACACATTTCAGCCAGCTGTACTGTTCATAAGGAGGTATGGAAAAATGGCAATGATGAACAGCTGGAGTGAAAGTATTACAAATTCACAAAGTCATGAGTGTGCGTGCAAACTTGTAAAACACTCATTTTATTGACTTTCATCCCTAAATTTTCAACATAGGCATTTTAGAACATCTGCTAATGAACAGTGTCACTGCCATTTTCATAATGTGTCTCGAACACAGGCTTTCCACAGCAACCGCCCTATTGTACACCGGAACTGCGAAAACGGATTTTGGTCAGGTTGTGAAAAATTACAGCTGCACTGTTTATTAGGAGGTGTAGAACAATGGCACTGTTGAAAATGTGGAGTGAAAATATGTTTGCAAACTAACGAGCGTGCATGCAAACTGCACAACGCACGCTCGTAACACAGTTATTTTATGGAGTATTGTCACCAAATTTTCAACACAAGCATTTTAGGACCTCTGCTCACTGAACAGTGTCACTGTCCTTTTTGTAATGTCCCGAATAGTGATTTCAAGACAGCCACGCTTATTCTGAGCCAGAAGTGCAAACACATTTCAGCAAGGATATGAAAATAACTGCTGTACAGTTCACAAGAAGGAGTGATAAATGCCAATGTTGAGAATGTGGTGTGAAAATATTGCAATGTGTTATCTCATTGAAGACAAGTAGTTGTTGCTACACACGCCAGAAAATAGTCATTTATGGAGTATTGTCACCACATTTTCAACACAGGCATTTTAGGACCTCTGCTCATGAACAGTGTCACTGCCATTTTCATAATGTGCCCCAAACACTGATTTCATACAGCGACCACGCTATTCTATGCCAGAAGTTCAAAAACACATTTCGGGCAGGATGAGAAAAATGACAGCTGTACGGTTCACAAGAAGGTGTGGTAAAATGCCAATGTTGAGAATCTAGCATGAAAATAGTGCCAATGCACTAACTTACGAGTGTGCATTGCGCAGTTGCTACACATGCTTGTAAAACAGTAATTTTTTTGATTTTCCCCACCAAACTTGCAACATAGTCTTTTTGAGAGCCCCTCTCATGAACAGTGGCACTGTCATTTTATTACTCGGTCCCAAAAGGTGATTCCATGCAGTGACTGTGAAATCACTTTCCAGGACCGAATAACGCCATGACAGTGCAAGAATTCATGAGAAGGGGTTCCACAAACCTCATGTTGAAAATTTGGGGCCAAAATTTGCAAAAATGCCTGAGATATGCATTAAAGTTGAAAAAACCCTATTCATTCCATTATACAGCTTACCAGCATTTCTTCAGTTCACGGTTGGCTTTGAAAAGTGTAGACATGTTCCCGGTCTACAGAAGATTGCCAAGGCCAGACTCTGCAGGTAAGTATGGGGTGAGGGGGCATGAGGGAGGGAGACAGGGTGTGTGCAGGGTGGGTGCAGGTGGGGGAGGGGGCACGAGACTACCAGGACCGCTTATTTTACAGGAAAAAAAATGAAAAACCATCGAGACAGCTTTTTTTTAGAGATGGCATGCTGGGAGGCCCCAGCATGCCACCCAACTCGTTTGGGGGTGTCTCGTAGCCGACAGGGGATTGGGCACCTTTCATCGGCACACAACGCGGGGGAGGAGGGAGGAAGTAATGTTGATGGATTGGGCACCCCATCAGCACACAAAGAAAGTGGGGGCATGAGCCGAGGGGGGATTGGGCACCCACTCAGCATTCTCAACAATTGGGGGGGTTATGCCAGCGGGAGTGGGCTCCTCATCAGCTACTAAGAAAGCGGGGGGTTAACCGACAGGGGGATTGGGCACCCCCGAAGTCGACAGTAGTTAGGCAGCCACCCACTCACCGACCATGCACATAATGGCGGTGAGCATGGCAAGAAAAGGACCACTGCATATGACAAGCTTTGCTTGGATTGCAGAGGGCCTTTTCTTAGATGTGCTCACCACATTATGTATGCATGGTGTGGCGCCGCATGCAGGCTGATTGGGAATGCGGGACACACCTACTGGTGTGTGCTCTGCATTCGCCCAACAGCAAACTCACCTCCAAAGCTGCACTGTCCCATGATGTTGGCTGTGCAAGCACGCCAACATAATGATGATTACTGAAGGGAAAAGTTTCCTGCTTCTTACCTAATGTACAAATACAGAAGTTCACACAATTTCACATACTTATTCTGAAATCGTGACTCTACCTGCACAGCTATGTAATTGCTGAAGCTACATTTTCACATTTCATTGTTTTCTGTTACTCCACAAGTGACCTCAATATTCATTCCTAATCAATTATTGTGATTATTTGTCTTAGCAATAACACATGAACAGAGCTTGGCTTAACAATATCTTAAGCACTCCCTAAAGACATAATGTGGCACAAGGTAGAGCCAAGTGTTATATTGCCCCAAAGATGTAATTAAATAACTGTCAATGTAATTCTTGTGAACGCCTTATGGCTATCATGATGATTAATATTCAAAAGTTAAATGTTTGAAGTTGACTTTATTAATCTGTTACTCATTTACAGAAAGATTTTAAATAAAGTAGTTGTTTGACCAGCAGTTTAACAATACTAGGTCAAAATCACTGTACAGAATTCCAGTGATTCTGTATTGCTGAAGATTGAAATAGTACAAAAAAAATCTATGTGGCATGGTGATAACGCTATACAAGACAGTGTGACATGAATCAAAATAAGACTGTCAAAATTTGAGCAACCAATCTGATTAAAGCATTTTATGAATCTTTTTTCTTTGTAATATTTTATACATAAATCATCTGTGTCAATATACAATGTTAGAAGTGATCAACACAAGCATATACTAATACTGTCCTTTTCTGTGTCTTTTATACATGTGTCTGATACTTCTGTAACATTGCTGACTGCCACTGTGAGCTAACAGATTGAAAGATGCCTAGTAAATACAGACGTGCATGTATAGAAAGACGAAACAGGTATCATAGTACTTCACTGTTGCTTAAGAATGATAAAAAAAACAGTGATGTGAGTTCAAGACGTAAAACAAAACAGAGTTCTACTGGAATAGTGAGCTCTATAGTAACTCACTCCACAACAAAACCACATACTTGCTCAACAGCAAGTAAAAAATGTTTACCTGAGCAACAGTTGTGTAGATCTCTCAGACGAAACGCAACTATTGCTACAGCAACCATCAATAGACCTTCCAAACAGTGCCGTAAACTCACAGCTGGTGATTTTCATCTGAGAAAACAAGAGTATTTCCGATCACTAGCAAGTAAAGCTAAGATCGACAGGCTTATTGCTGCTGTGATGAGACATGAGAGCAAAAAGACAAAGAGTCATCTGACTTTGATGAAATTGCATCTCAAAGTACGCACATTTGTAAACATAGCAGTAGTTTTTCTTCAATGTTTATGGCGTAAGATGCCTCATGTGCTTGAACTATTCAGAAAAGTTGTGTACGACATCAAAAAAAGGCTACAGCGGTATCCTACTTTGACTGTGCACAATTTCTGTGATGTATTCACAGGTTACTGGATGCACACACAACACTCAGAGGCATATTTCTGGGAAGAATCTTATTATTCACAGAAAAAAGAAAGCAAGTTCACCATTGATGAGTCCTGTAAGCTGGTCAATGTGATCAGTGTCTGTGATGACACAGCAATGGACACAAATGATGATTGTGATGCAACCACTGTGTCCCATAAATGGCACTGACTCTCATGGCCATGTGATGAAATCTGCAACCATAGGCAATCATCATTTGAAAATGTTGAACAGTTTGTCAACCTATTTGTGATAACAGATCGCAAAGAAAGATATAAACTGTTTAACAAGATTGACATTTGTGAAATCCATCCATATACTGGACTTATGGGTCAATCACTAGCATGCCTCGATAGTGGTATTTGTAACAGTGTCTTTCACAACATGCGGATGCTAGGAGAGCATCAAACAAGTATGCAAAACTTTGTATACAGAGTATATGAAGTCCGATGAGTTGTCAATCATTACACTTGTTTAAATGACTTATTGCAGTCTGGTGACATGCAGGGTGCCATCACATTTCTCAAACAGCTGCAACGTGTGACTTCTGCACCAGACACAACTATTTATCAGTCAGCAAGTTCTGCTGAAACATCTGTTTCTGGGTTAGAAACTGACCTACTGAAACAGTACGGCAAAGAAATTGCAAAATTTGAGCTGGCAAAGGCTCAGAAGTTTGACTCTGTATGTGTGTCATGTGACCGTCTGTGCTACAGCAAACAAACAGTCACAGTGAACCTTGAAACCTTGTCACCATACAATGACATGTGGTTCCGTCTCTCAGCATTTTTGCTGATGAAATCTGACTTTCAGTTACAGACCACCATTCTGCTGTGCAAACACTGTTTCTCCAAACTAAAGTCTAACATTTTGCCACCAAGGTCACTGTTGAATAATATGGAGGCACATGTTACACCAAGTGAGATTGCGACATTGAATATGTTTGAACGCATTCTAATTCAGACAATTAAACCATTTCAAACCATTCTATGTCTGAACACAAAGACACAGAACATTCCACAGAAAGAACGCATTAGATCTTTAAAGGGTTCTGTGATGTATCTCCCACTTCCTCGACAGGAAAATGTGGAGGCACTATATGGAAAATAGTTTGGTGATTCTTGTAAATGGTGTTCCAACTAAGTTCAAGGTCATCTGGCAAGATGTCAATGTACAGAAGGTAAAACTTGCTCTTAGTTATTTAAAGAGTAACAATCCCTTTTATGCAGACCTTGACATAGATCACATGACTAGTCTCTCTGTTCAACATGATCTCTTAGAAACAACTAAGCCAATGATTAAGAAGGTCAGTGGACAGACAAGTGACAATGTGTATGAACAATACACAATTCACCCACTACATGGCAGATATCCAGTAGGAGACAACATTGATCTCTATCAAATAAAACAGGTGGAAGGTGAGCCTGTCAGCATTTGGGAGGCAACACTAGAAGCACGCTGTTTCCCAGACTTATTCCCAAAAGGGTCAGGTGGATGGCTAGATGAAAGGGAAGTGCATGTACAGGGTGCTGAGTACCGCACTAGAAGTGTGCTCAGTAAAGATAGCAAATTCAGACGTAGCATACAGTATCTGTTTCATCTCCTCTGGGAGAGTGAACTTAGCACTCTGTCTGTGTCTATTGCACATACTATTCATCTCACAACTCCACTAGATGGAATAACAGCTGCTCAATTTCTAGAGAAATTAAAGCAGAAAGATGAAAATGTGCAAGTGAATCTGTCTTCCATACTTTCAATTCTATGTGGCACCAAAGAATATTGGTATCACAGACACTCCAAATTGATGACAATGCTGCAAGAGCATGGTGCAGCCACATGGTTTGTCACACTTAGTTGTACTGAATATACCTGGGATGAGCTCCTTGAACTGTTGAAGTGGGCAAATTCTGATGTTGACGGCATTTCATCAATGACTGTCGGAGAAATGTGTACGTTTGATCCTGTGTCTGTCACAAGACATTTTCACAAGCGGTTCCATGACATTCTGACTTTCACATTGTCAAAGGACAATCCACGTCTTGGTACTGTGGAGCATTACTTTTGGAGGACAGAATATCAAGCATGGGGTGCCCCTCATATTCATATGTTATTGTGGATCAGGGATGCACCACACATAGGTGAACATGAAGTAGCACAAGTGCTAGCATTCATCAAGAAATATATCACTTGTCACATTCCAGACAAGTATGACAGTCCTACACTATGGAAGTTGGTACAAAAGTTCCAGTGACATATTTTGCAAAAATACTGCGGCGAGTAGTAAAGAACAAATCTAATTGGTACACACGATGTCGCTTCGGATTCCCTAGACGAGTTTGTCAGGATGGTTCCATGAATGAACTTTTTTCAGCAATGCGACACCACTTGAAGGTAAAATCAACCAAGAGGGTATACGAGTTACCCAGAGATGAGAAAGTGGTGTACATCAATCACTATAACCCAGCTCTTCTCCTAATGTGGCAAGCAAACATAGATGTTCAGTTCGTGGCTGACAACTCATTGGCCCTGGTGTGGTACGTGACTTCATACATAACCAAACATGAGCAGACTAGCTTGTAAGATCTTTGGGAAGATATTGCCAGTTCAAGCAAGAGCCTGACATCTCAGCACTGGTCATTGGGCTTGAAGACCCTTTCACACAGAGACTGTGGTGCCTATGAAGCCAGTGACTGTTTGATGGGTTCACATCTGTAAGGGAAATCTGATGTTGTCCGGTTTCTCAGTGTGAACTACAAAGAGAAACGCAAACGTGCACTGATTCCCCATGCTGAAATTGAGGAACTCACTGCCAATAGACCTTCTTCAAAACATATCTTGAAGAATAACCTGATAGACACATACTATCCCCATAGACAAGATGACATGGATGATATGTGTCTCTTTCAGGTGGCTAAGTGGTCTGACTACAAGGCAGATATATCACCTGACTCAACACGCCACATTTACAAGGTGAACGGAGTGGATGGCTGTCTCATATAAAGAGACACAGGCCATGGCTCATAGACCACTGTAAATTACATCTAGGCACATCAGAGAACAGAGAGCACTATTACTTTGCTTTCCTATTCCTATTTAGACCCTGGAGAAATGAGTCTGAATTAAAAGGTGACTGTGATACATTCGAGGAAGAATTCAGTCTCAGTTACGAGACTTTCAAAACTGAATACTCAGAGACATACATACAGAGACTGGAGGCTGAGAAAGAACAGCTTGAGAAGGCAGAGAAGCAGCTTCAGGAAGACACTCCTGTTAGCTCACAAGACAATCTTGATCCAGAAGGACAAGCTGTTCTAGGTGAACCTCTGCCTTTAAATGCCCCACAAGTGTTAATCTCAGAAATTGAGACTGCCATGGAACATGGAACACACTCCACTGTCAACCCAGCTGACTTGAGAGAAAGACTGAATCAGCAGCAGCATGTAGTTCACTCTCAAGTCATTGACGCTGTTCGACATGGCCTACTACATGAAACAAAAAAAATGTGACTGTCTTGACTATAAACCACTACTGATCTTTGTTAGTGGTTCAGCTGGCACAGGAAAGAGTTTCCTTATTGAAGCCATCACTGCTGAAATACGGAGCCTGACAGGGTCATCAATGTCTGTTGCTGTTACTGCTCCCACAGGACTAGCTGCATACAACACTGATGGAGTTACATTACACCATCTCTTTATGTTGCCAGTGCAACATGGCAAAACAGGAGAGTATCATAAACTGTCATTTGAGGTTGCATCTCAGCTCCGTTCCATGTTCACAAAGATGAAGTTACTCATCATTGATGAAATCAGCATGGTCTCCAATGTAATGCTTGCCTGTATACACCTACATCTACAGGAGATCTTAGGTACTGATGATGGCGTACCATTTGGTGGCAGAAGTATTGTTGTATTGGGTGACCTTTTACAGCTTGCACCAGTTAATGCAGAGCATGTGTTTGCAACTCTGACTGCCAAGCAAGCTAAGAACATACTTGGCTGCATTGCAGGTTATAACATTTGGGAGTTATTTACCTATGTTGAGTTGTATGAGAACATACGCCAAAGTGATGATCTGGCTTACAAATCACTTTTAGATGAAGCTCGTATAGGTTCTTTATCACCAGAACATGTTGCTATGTTAAACGATCGGAGAATCAGAGTAGATACTACATCCATAGAAACAGCATGTAATGTTTTCAGCTATGTGTACTCTACAGGGACACACATAGTGTGTCTTATGCCAAGACTAAAGAAATGCACTGAGTTCAACAATGTTATGCTGCTGAGAGAAAACCAAGAAATTCTAACTCTGCATGCTGTTGATACAGTTGATGGTGTCATTCTCAGTCGCAACCTAGTAGCAAAGATGACTGAATGACTCACTGAACTGAAGTCAGATGTTTCACGCACAGCTGGCCTAGAAGCTGTTCTTACACTTTGTAGGAACGCATGTATCATGCTACAACGTAATCTCGATGTTGAACGAGGCATGGTAAACGGTGCCATGGGAAACATCACTGACTTTGTCTACAATGTCCAGAAGACATATATCGAGACACTTGTAGTTCACTTTGACAACATGGAACAACCTGTACAGATAGAATGCACCTGTGTGAAATTTCAGGTTTTTAAGGATATATATGTAAACAGGAAACAGTTTCCACTATGTGTTGCATATGCTGTTTCTATTCACAAATCTCAGGGCTTGAGTTTGGATTCAGCAATGGTGGACATAGGTACAGACATTTTCAAGGATGGCATGAGCTACGTGGCACTTTCATGTGTCCATAGTCTTTCTGGGTTGCACAGTATAACTCTTGCACCTCAGAAGAGATGAGCTGACAAGATATGTATTGTTGAGTACAACAGGTTACGTACTCTCCATCAGCCACAAATGGCTTTAATACCACTGCATACATATCTGGCTGTCTCACATGGTACAGTCATATCTACAGGTGTCATCAAACAGGCACGAGCTTCCACAAGTAATTCAACTCAAAAGAGTTTAGCAAAGGTCACAATATCAACTAAACATTCAGAGCCAGCAGTTCATCAGAAATCAGTTGGTGTAGCTGCTGTACCAGTCTTTGACAACAGCACTAGAGTGAACTGCTATGCTAACTCAGCTATGCAAGTTTTTCTACACATGCCACACTTTGTACAGGCAATATGTGCTTCACAAGACACTCCTCTATCAAACACATTGAAGCAGATTGTCAACATGACTTCTGACCAGTCTAACAATGTGCAGTCACTAACACCACTACGCCAGGTGTTAGGTACATATGACGGATGCAGTACATTTGCTGCAGACATACAGCAAGACACTAGTGAGTTTATGATGGCTATCATAAACAACTTGGATGAAGATGGCACTCCAATGCACCAGTACTTCACTGTGTCATATGTAACCAAATATGTATGTGTATCATGTGGTCATTCACAGCGTGAAACCACAGAAGACATGCTGTGGATTACTCTTTTTGTCCCTCAAACCAAAAGTGTCAAATTTCAACAGCTATTTACCAATGCTCAATGTGGTCACTCCTGTAAAAGGTGTGGAGGCAGATGTACTCAGTCCATACGTCTCAGGAGTTCATCTCAATATCTCTTGCTTATATTATACAGATTTGACTCCAACTGGCTCAGAGTTGACACTCCCATCACAGATTACACAGCTGGTAGAATAGTTTTTAACCAATCAATGTTTGACACTCACAGTGTAGTCTATCACCATGGTCAATCTATACATTCTGGCCATTACACCTGTTTGCTAAGGTACAGAAGTGGATGGGTAGAGTGTGACGACTCTATGAGCAGTTTTAAACAGAGACTGCCACGACTCTTAAAAAATGCATATCTTCTAATATTGAAGAATTATGATGACCTTCATATTTCAGAAGAATAGCAGACAACATGTGGAATTTTTTAAATGACTACTTTGTGACAGAATCAGTCGTAGGTCAGTATAATTGTTTCCAATCTACAACTCTCAATAAACCGTAGCATATCAACAAAATGATATACTGACAGAGACATTTCATGCACTATGACATCTAAGATCTTGTGTGGATCAGTGACAACATGGAAATTGTAGTGGCTTCAATTAGCGCCAACAGTATTCACAGTCACTAGAGAAACTATGCTTACATGTCTATTGAAGATTGTACATGTCAAAACAGAGTCCTTTCTGGCTCCCCTGTTCTGTACATATCTTTTCTTGTAGGTGTATCATATCCATACATAACAAGAAGTTGTTGCCAGCTCCTAAATTTTTGCCTCTGCAGAGACACAAAAGTTGTCCCTTATCATTTTAAATAAGTGTGTAACACGTCTCATTCACCAAAGAGAACACTCTGTCACAAGTTTTCTATTACCAGTTTTTTTGTCTATTAGTTGTTGACATCTAGACAACAGCATCATTCTTTCACCATGCAGCAGTGTTGAAATATGCCTGATGTATTTGTTACACTGAAACTGTACATATGTAAATATAAAACTCTTTAGTCATAATGAAGCAAGTGTGAATACTGAAGTATTGCAGCTTATTAAATGACTTGCATATCTATGTAATGACATGTAAATAATATTTACATTCTCATTTCGACTCACCACTGTTGTTAACTAGTTTAATTGTTCTAGTAAAAGCATTACTATAAGAGTCAAGTAACAATTAATCCTTAACATATAATAGAATACTATAATGATTAAGTTCAGTGACCCATATCTTTCATAAAAGCAACGTACTACACACATTTGTTATTTACTAGTTCAGAGCTGACATAGTAACTAATGTAACCATTGAAAGAAATGTATATTGTACCTGTAATAATATGAAATCTGTTGTACTTGTCATACAAGTAAATGTAATCTATGTTAATAATACTGAAAATTGTAAATCAGACACTGTTACTGATCACAACGCACTTCATACCAGTTCCTGACAATGTTTATGATCACCTCTATTGAGGGGTCAGGTGGGAATTTTCCATATGCACCTAGTCAGTGATATATCTTAAAATATTTAACTGAACATACCAGTTATCTAATGTCACTGAAATCATAAACTTTTTATATTCTATGACTTGAACACTTAGCATCTGGTTTTTCGCCCACCCCAGGAACATACAGATTATCAGTCACAATAACAACAAATCATCACTGTTTCATGTGTGTAATTACTGCTTAGAACCTGCTGACATACCTTCATTAATGTAGGACAGGAATAAGGAATGAGATATGATTGGAACATTCCACTACTTAAAAGGTATAAATAATATTGTTAACCAAAGTCTCTTCAAGCTGAGTGGCAAACATATCATGAAGGGGCACAGTCTTCAGCTTGATGGTGGGAGGTTCAGGAGGAATGTCAGAAAGCACTTCTTCCCACAAAGAGTAGTGAACACTTACACTGCACTGCTAAAAGAGGTCACCTTGTTAAAGACAGTGACCAGCTATAAAAGAGCCATGTATATGCATAGGGGGAAGATAAGAATCATGCCTAGTGAAGATGGGAGGACTGTGCAGGGATAGCAGAGACATTATCTCAAGATGCGAACCTTGCAACATGAGCAGACTCAATAGACCAAATTGCCTTCTTCTGCTGCCTTCTTTCTATGCTGTATTTCCATATGTACATACTTATTCCAATTCATATCATCTACTTACTAGAAATGACACACATTTAGATGCATTCCAAGCAATGATTACACACATGCAAGGATTGTATTGTGAGACTGATTTTGTAAAAAAAATTTTATCTTAATTGGCCCTTTTTCAATTTCACCAATTGGCAATAAATCTTTTTTAAACTTAACCATCTGTGTTGAGTCTTTACTGAACCATAACATAATAACATTAGAATGTAACTGTTGTTCCTTTTAAGCATGCAAATCAACTGGAAGAAATACTACCTCACCTACGTGTCCATGGGCTTATTTTTTGCTATGGCTCTCCACTCAGTATCCACCACATGGGCTAGGGTGTGGTACATTGCCTGACACAGTTCCCATAATTCCTAAGTGTGTTAAGTAGTCTGTACCATGCTTAGTTTTCCTGTGCCTCTCCAGTCAGTGGGCAGTAGCTGCTGTAGTGAGGTGTGGGACATCGCTATCTAATGCTATGCAGCTGTGGCTGTACACTCAGGATGCAGTAACTGCTATGTGTGCTGCAATTCCCTGGCTGAACCCATGCAACTCCTAACTGTGCTAACTTCACTGTACCTACAATTACAGAAGTGTGCCATTGATCTCCAGTGCCTTATTGTTCATGTGGATCACCACTCATGATGCAGTACAAATTTTTTTGGGGGGGAGCAGCATTAGCTGCCTAAATTCATGCAAACCCTAAATCAGCTAACTTCAGTATCCCTGCAATCAGTGATGTCTACCATTGATGTCCATACCCTCACCTGTGTTGTGTATCTCCACTGAGATGTCCATACCCTCACCTGTATTGTGTATCTCCACTGACAATGCAGTACCTGCTGTCATGTTTCAAGACACATTGCCTGCCTGAATCCATTCAAGTAATAACTGTGTTAACTGGACTATTCCTGTAAACAGGGAGCTGTACAACTGATGTACATTGCCTATCTTTTCCTGTGACTGTTCACTCAGGATGCAGCAAGTGGTCTGCAAGTGCAGTTCCTCCATGATACTGTTCACCTCCATGGGCTTTTTTGTTCTGTACTCTCCACTCAGTATGCAGTAGGTGGGCTAGGGGTTCGGACATTGCCTGACAGAGCTCCTGTAATTCCTAACTAAATTAACTAGTAAAAACCACCCGTACTTTTCCTCTGAGTCTGCAGTCAGAGTGCAGTAGCTGTTGTAGAGAGATATGCGACATTGCTAACTAAGTCCATGAAGCTGTGGCTGTACAGTCACAATCAGTAACTGGTATGCATGACAAAATTTCCTGGGTGAGCCCATACAAACACTAACTGTGCAAACTTGTGTCAACCAACAAATATAGAGGCATACCATTGATGTCCATTGCCTCAGTCTTTCTGTGCATCAGTACTCATGATGCAGTATTAATTTTTTGGAGGGAGCATTACCTGTCTGACCCAACCCCCACAAACACTAACTATGCTAACTTGAGTGTCCCTGCAGACTGTGCAACTCCTAAGCTTACTAACTTCTGTACACCTGCAATGATATTCCTAAGTGTGTTAAGTTCTCTACAGCTGCAATGACAGAGCTATACTATTCATGTCCATAGATGTATTTTTGCTGTGGCTATCCACTCAGTATGCAGTATGTAGACTAGTTACATATTATTTCTGACACCTCCTGCTGATTGTCTGTGATTGGTCCTGTTGCCTTGGTTCTCCCCCCTACTTCCATGTGTGTGTGTGTGTGTCTCTGTGTGCCAGTGGTGCTCAGGGGGGTCGGGGGTGAATGCACATTTATGCTTTTGAACCCTAACACAGAATTTCCTCACTTCTGTCACTGTGGAACAACACTAACTGAAGCAGTAAACAGAGTGTTTCTCTCTAATTTCCCTTCTTTTTGAAAATTACTCTGACAAATATTGAATGTAATACAGCAGCAGGAGAGCGGGCCCTGTGCTCCCGCCATGTGATGTCTTTTCACATACTAACACAGTGTCCATAAATGCACTCCCACCATGTGATGTCTTTACACGTACTAACACAGTGCTCACAAACACAAATGTTAATGCACATGGTGACACAAAGAGAAACACAAAGATAAACAGTACTGAGAAATAGTGAATGTAATACAGCGATGGGAGCGTGGGGCCCTCCATGCTCCCACGTCATCTCTTGTCACAAAGTAACACAGTGCCAGCAAACGCAAATGGTAATGCACATGTTAACACAAAGCAAAACACAAAGATAAAGAGTACTGAGAAATACTGAATGTAATACAGCGGCAGGAGCACAGGGCCATTTGGGCCCTGCTCTCCTGCCACGTGCTGTCTTCACACATACTAACACAGTGCCCACAAACGCAAATGGTAATGCACATGGTAACACAAAAAACACAAAGATAAACAGTACTGAGAAACAGTGAATGTAATACAGCAACGGAAGTGCGGGGCCCTTCGGTCCCCACGCTCCCACCACGTCATCTCTTGTCACATAGTAACACAGTGCCAGCAAACACAAATGGTAATGCACATGTTAACACAAAGCAAAACACAAAGATAAACAGTACTGAGAAATAGTCAATGTACGCTCCCGCCACATGATCGAGAAACACAAATGTTAATGCGCATGGTGACACAAAGCGAAACACAAAGATAAACAGTATTGAGAAATAGTGAATGTCATACAGCGACAAGACCAGCGACGGGACCGTGGGGCCATTGGGCCCAGTGCTTCCGCCACATGTCGTCTTGTCACATAGTAACACAGTGCCCACAAACACAAATGGTAATGCACATAGTGACACAAAGCAAAACACAAAGATAAACAGTACTGTAGACACAAATGGTCACAATTACAAGTGCAAATGAAAACGCAAAGGGTAACACACAAGGTGGCGTAGAAATGAAAAGTAACTGAAACAGGTACAGAACCACAAGCAGAAGTGTTAAGGGTAACAGTTATAGAAACACACACAATAGTTTTCCCCAAAAGCTGCATATAGAAAGACAGTGAGTACAAAGAATATATGCAAAATTATGGCTCTCGGAACAGAAAATGAGTACTTAGAATACTAAATTGCTTCTATCTCAGGAACCGTACGACATAGAAAAAAATGTAAAAGTCATATGAGTTATCACATTCCTGGCTAGTTTTGTACTTAGCCCTAAGTGATTTTCTGACAAAAAGTCTGTATCTCGCACCATTTCCGAGATACGGGCCCCGAAAGGTGCGACGCACGCTGTAATGTTATCCTATGGGGAAAAAAGGCAAATTCGCAGTGCCATAACTTTCCCTCCCTGTAATATTTTTTCACCAAACCACTAAAAGGCACATCTGTGGGATATTGCCTTTCTTCCCTCAAATTTTATCCCAAAAGACCAAACCGTTATTTTGCAGCAGGGTGGCAAATGATTCTTGTAATGCAGCAGACGCCGTAATGTTATCCTATGGGAAAAAGCGTCAGCTTTGGAGTGCCGTCACTTTGCCGCCATGTAATATTTTTTCACTGAAAGGCACATCTGTGAGTAGTTGGCTGCATTTTCTCCAAATTTCAGCACAAAACACCAAACCGTTCTTTTGCAGCAGGGTGACAAAGAATTGCTGTCATTTTCCCACAGCCTGGAAAAGTACTGTCGAACTTTACGAAAGCTTTCACAAACTCATTTGACAGTGTCACAAGTGCGACACTACTTTCTGAAAGTACTTTTTCCAGAAATTTGAAAAACATATTTCTGGGGTGTTTTTCCCCAAAATAAAGATATGCCTAGCATCCTCAGAGTCCGACTAGGTGAATACAGAAAGAATGAGGTTGTTAGAGGGTGCCAAATTTAAATGCCAAGTATTTTTCTGATCACCAACTGAAAACAAAATGGTGGATTTGCGACAGTAAAAGGGCCATTTGCGAAAGTAATAACTGCATTTGCGACACTTTCTAACTTTTTAACTTTTCCCATTGACTTATAATGGGAACTTGTTTTTTGAATAACTTTTGAACCGTTTAATATTTTTTCACGAAATCTTCAAAAGGCACATCGGGAACCCCGGACGCACATTCTTTGAAAATTTAGAGATGAGCAAAGAATTCCAAAAAAGTGTAAACGTGTGCACAGATCATGCTTAATAACTCTGCAACCGTATATCCAAACAGTACAAAAGTTGGCAGATCCCAGGCTGTGTGGTTCTTGATCATGTATTCCAAATTTCAGGCAAATCCATATAACAGTTGCAAAGTTATTAAGGTGCAAAATTTTAGGTTTAACATGTAAATGGCTCCTTAACCCTATCTATGGTAGCACTACCTGCTACCATAATATATATATATATGTTAGAGGCAAAAAACTCCATTTAATACATCAGTTGGGTTGTTCCACAGTGACAAAAGCAAAGAAATTCAGTGTTAGGGTAGAAGGCCCCCCTTGGACCCCCTCAGCCCACCCCCAACTGGCATCGGGGTGCGCATTGGGGTTGTCGGCCCTAACTCTCACCCCATCACATGTGTAAAGAAGCAGAGGTATAGGAGAATGGGTGAGAGTTGAGACCCGATGACCCCAATGCGCACCCCAATGCCAGTTAGGGGGGTGGGCTGGGGGGTCCAAGGGGGGCTTTCAACCCTAACACCGAATTTCTTTGCTTTTGTCGCTGTGGAACCCTAACTGATGCATTAAATGGAGTCTTTTGCTTCTAATTTCCCTTCTTTTTGAGAATGATAATAAGAAATAGTGAATGTAATGTGGCGGCGGGATGTCTTGTCACATAGTAACATGGTGCCTGCAAACGCAAATGGTAATGCGCATGGTGATGCAAAGCAAAACAGAAAGAGAAACAGTACTGTAGACACAAATTGTAAAAATAACGCAAACACAAGCGCAAATGAAAACGCAAAGAGTAACGCACATGGTGGTGTAGACGGGAACGGTAAGTGAAATGGGTACGGAATCACAAGCATAAGAGGTAACAGTAACAGTAATGTAAGCACACAGGCTGGTTTTCCCCAAAAGCTGCATAGAGGAAGACAGTGAGTACAAAGAATGTATGCATAATAATGGGTCTCGGAGCAGAAAATGAGGAGTTGGAAGACTAAATTGCTTATATCTCAGAAACCGTATGACGTAGAAAAAAAATTTAAAAATCATATGATTTATGACTTTCCTGGCTAGGGAGCTAAGCATTTTTCCAAACAAAAGTCCATATCTCACACCATTTCTGAGATACGGGCCCGGAAAGGCATGGTGAACTCCGTTATGTTATCCTATGGGAAAAAAAGAGAAGTTCAGAGTGCCATGACTTTGCCGCCCTGTAATATTTTTTCACCAAACCATAAAAGGCACATTTGTGGGATGTTGGCTTTCTTCCCTCCAAATTTCAGTGTAAAAGACCAAACTGTTATTTTGCAGCAGGGTGGCAAAGAATTCCTGTCATGCAGCGGACGCCGCAATGTTAGTCTATGGGAAAAAGTGTCAACTTCAAAGTACCGTCACTTTGCATCAATGCAATATTTTGTCACCAAACCACAAAAGGCACATCTGTGAGATATTGGCTGCCTTCCCTCCAAATTTCAGCGCAAAAGACCAAACTGTTCATTTGCAGCAGGGTGGCAAAGAACTGCTGTCATTTTGGCCATAGTCTGAAAAAGTAGTGTCGTGATTTGCAACAGCTTTCGCAAGCATTTGCGACACTTTTGTAAGTGAGACACTACTTTGCGACACTACTTTTTCCAGAAATTGAAAAAACATATTTCTAGGGTGTTTAACCTCAAAATGAAGACATGCCTAGCATCCTCAGGGTCCGACTAGGTAAACACAAAAAGAACTGTGTTGCTAGATGGTCCCAAATTTAAATGGCAAGCATTTTTCTGATCACTAACTGAAAACAAAATGGCAGATTTGCGACACTACTAGGCCCATTTACAACACTAAAAAGTGCATTTGCGACACTGTCGAACTTTTTGTTAACTTTTCCCATTGACTTATAATGGGAAATTGTTTTTTGAATAACTTTTGAACCGTTTAATATTTTTTCACGAAATCTTCAAAAGGCACATCAGGGACCCTGGCCACTCGTTCCCTAAAGTTTTCAGATTGGTCACACAAACAGTGCGACCTGTAGGGATGAGCAAAGAATTCCAAAAAAGCGTAAATGTGAGCGCAGATCATGCTTAATAACTTCGCAACCATATGTCCAAACAGTACGAAAGTTGGCAGATCTCAAGATGTATGATTCTTAATTGTGTATTCCAAATTTAAGGCAAATCCATTGAACGGCTGCAAAGTTATTAAGGTGTACAATTTTAGGTTTAACATGTAAATGGCTCCTCAACCCTAACTATGGTAGCACTATCGTGCTACCATAATGTGTGTGTATATATATATACATATATATATATATACAATAAAATCTATGCAAAAACTTTGTTAATACCATCATTTAGGGTTAAAAACACAAAAGTCAGGAAATGTGACCTTTAGGGTTGCCCCATCCCTCCCGAGACCTGTCTATCATGACAGCAGACAGGAGTATATCATTAGGGGTTGTGAGGCCTAAATGTCTCCCATTCTATCTGTAATCATATTCACAAGCCACAGTAAAGAAGAATGGGGTGACATTTAGGCCTCACAACCCCAATGACACACACCGTCAGCTGTCAATCTTAGGATGATAGGCAGGTTCACGAGGGGGGGAATGGGGCAGCCCTAAAAGTCTCATTTCCTGACTTTTTGTGTTTTAACCCTAAATGATACATTAACGAAGTTTTTTGCATAGAATTTCCTTACTTTTTGAGAAAGAATAGAAAGTAGAAAGTTGCACAAGTTAGTGGGAGTTGCAGAGCCCTTGAGCCCCGTGCCCCAACAACTTGCAAATTCCTGCCTAAGATAAGAGTTCAAGTATTGAATATCATATGTATTGCTGGCAGCGATATGGTTGGGAGTGTGGGCCCACCACCTTGAAAGAAAGCAAAGTGTCAGTCATCAGAGTGGCATAATTCAACACCTGTTTACATGTCAGACACCTAACCACTACAAATTACCTCCATGGCAGTAACGCTTAGGCACCCTATAAATGTGAAGCCAGTACCACAATGCAAAATGCCATATGCAAAACATAAAGTGTGTCACGCAATATGGGTGCGGCAAATTAATTTTCCAACACCTAAACACCATAATTCACATGGACAGCACGTCCCCTCAACACGCTCCAAATTTCAAGGTAAAAGACCAAATTGCTTCCGAGATTTAAAATGTGAAGTTTCAGGTTTTCATTCATCATACTGGTAGAATTCTACACCTATTAACATGTTACACACCCAATGACTGAAAAGTACATCTATGGCAGCAAGGCTAGCTACCCTAGTAATTTAAAGCCACTACCACCATGGAAAATGCTGCCCGCAAAACGAAAACTGCTTCACTCAATATTTCTGCAAAAAAATTATTGTTTGACACCTAAGTACTATAATTCGCATCCACAGGACATGCCATCAACACCCTCCAAATTTCAAGTTAAAAGATCAAACCATTTCCGTGATATTTAATTTGAAAATTTTTTTAAATTATGCCATCTGGTCCCTCCCAATCTGGCCATCTAGTCCCTCCCTCATGATCAAAGATCACAATCAAAGAATCTTATGATTAAAGAATTTGCAGGCTCACAATCAAAGAATTTGCAGGCTCATGATCAAAGAATAAAAAATGTTAAAACAATTTTTAGTAGTAGTTTGGCAGAAGACACCAGGAGAAAGGACTGCTGTGTGACTAAACTTCTCTACTGGGACTAAAGAAGTAGAACTCTTGTACTTGGACCTTTAATTTAGGGTAAAAAAAAACTACCAAACAAAACAAAAAAAAAGTGTGTGTTTGTCTGAGTTAACTGAACTGAATGGTTATCTGAACAGTTATCTAGGTGTAAATCTCGGGTGATTGAAAGGACTTGATAGCTGTGAGGTTTAAATTACTTGTAGAAAGATCTAGTAAGAAGGGAGAGTGGCTTAGCTAGAAGGAAGTTACATTTAAAGACTGCCTTAGAAAGATTCTACAGTAGCTTGGCAGAAGACACCAGGAGAAAGGACTGCTGTGTGACTAAACTTCTCTACTGGGACTATATTGCCCTCCTTCCCTCCCCTCCCCCCAAAGCTAGTTCTACTTTTATAGGCACAGGATTTGACTGACAACAGGAACTTCCTGTTTGGAAGCAGGAAGTGAGTGATCACAGAGCCACCAAAGACCCACCATCCTAGAAGGTCAAGAGTAGCTCTCCAGCCCCCTCTATCTGCTGGAAGTCCACTTCTGAGCAAGTAAGGGGTCTACTGAGACATATAAAATATTCTCGTCTCAGAACAGGACAATCAGGAGCTTAAAGGGCACTCAGGCAGAAAGTAAGGAGAGAGAGAAAAAAAACAGAGGAAAGACTAAGGATTGCAAACAGTTAAGGGGCCAGAAATAAGACATGAAGGGAGTGGTGCAGTGCAGTGCAGTGGCCGTGGAGCAGCAGTCTTCTGGGAGACGTTCTGGAGGATGCGGTGTTATCCCATCTGCAGGCACCTCTCTGGGCTGAGGGAGGAGGTTGCTCATCTCCAGGCTGAGTTGGCCAGGATTTGTGGGACCTCCTCTTCCATCCAGGGACCACCAGTGCCACTGCCGTTGCCTAAGAGGTTGCCAAGAAACAGGAGTGGTTGTACCATAGTGGGCTCAGGAAGGGTGAAGGTGGTGGAACAGAGGCGCATCCCTCCAGTTGTACCTCTCCACAACTCCTATGCCATTCTGGCAAAATGTGGTTCCTCTATGGAGGCATCCGTAGTGGAGACCAAGGAGGATGCTGGGAACCTCCACAAAGGAGACCCACAGGAGGGTGGCAGGGGACTCCCATGGAAGGAAACAACTCCGTGGGGACTCCATTGTTAGGAAGGTAGAACTGGGGAGGAAGGGAGAGGGAGGTAAGGTGCCTGCCTGGTGCCATGGCTTGAGGGACAGGGAGCGAATCCTCAGGATTGCCAGAGCAGCTGCACAGGGAGAGCTGGATGTCATTGTCCACCTAGGGACAAATGACTTGGCTAAGAAGGGATTAGAGAAGTGCAGGAAGAGTTTGTGGAACTGGGAAGGGGCCTTAGACAAGTAGCAAGCACAGTAACCTTCTCGGAGGTGCTGCCCATCTATGGCGTAGGAGAGGCTAGGGTGTTCCACACCATGGGATTCAATCAGTGGTTGAAAAACTGGTGTGGAGCTCAGGGATTTGGCTTCACTGGGGACTGGGGGTCCACCTGGAGTGATGCAAGCCTATACTGGCATGACGGGCTGCATCTGTCCAGGAGGGGAACCAGGATCCTAGGTGATAGGTTTAAATGCTTCATTGGCAAGCATTTAAACTAGCCAAGGAGGGAGGCACTGGAAAGGAGCAGGGAAATCCTAGCCCCCAAAAAAATCACGGTAGTAAGTGCGGTAAACACCAACATAGAGGTGTCGATAGGGAGAAGGGCAGGGGTAAATGGAGAAAATGACAAAGGCAAGAAGGACAGGGATGGGGCAAAAAGGAGTAAGGCCATCAGGAAATGGAGGGTAATGAGTACCAATGCCCGTAGTCTGGGTAACAAGCTCCCTGAGCTGGTGGCCTTGATGGAAGAGGGATGCCTGGATATCGTAGCAATCACAGAAACATGGTACACAGAGAACCATAACTGGGATGTTAACATACCAGGTACATAACCTATAGGAGAGAAAGGCAGGGAAGAAGAGGGGGAGGAGTAGCTCTCTATGTAAAGGAAGGGATAAAAGCAACTGAACAAAAGAGTAAACAGGGAGGAGAGGAGGCACTGTGGGTCACCTTGGAGACTGGAAATGGCACCACAATCTGCACAGGGGTTGTGTACAGACCCCATGTCAGGGGAAGGGAATGGACAAGGATATGATAGAAGGCATTCTTAGAATGGCAGAGAAAGGGGAGATACTGTTGATGGGAGACCTGAATATGCCAGATGTTAACTGGAGCACATTTGCTGCAGCCACATCCAAGAGCAGGGCCATTCTTGATGCCCTACAGGTGGCAGGCCTCAGACAGCTAGTTTCGGAACCCACTTGTGAGGGAGCAATCTTAGACCTCATACTCTCAAACGGGGGCAGTGAGAGGATCTCAAATCTAGAAGTGGGTTGCCATCTGGGAACAAGTGACCATCAAGCAGTGTGGTTCATGTTAAACTCAGCTACAGAGTCAAGCCATACAAAAGTGAGGGTACTGGACTTTAGGAGGGCTGACTTTGGCAAGATGGGAGAGTGCCTCAGAAAATCACTAGCAAACAGGCTAGAAGGAAGTGTGGAGCAACAATGGGGAATCATCAGAACTGCCATCACAGAGGCAACAAGCCTTTGTGTGAAGCAAATAAACAAATCAAAATGAAAGAAAAAGCCACTATGGTTCTCAAAAGAGGTGGCTGTGAAAGTCAGGAAGAAAAAGATAGCATTCTGGAAGTATAAGGAAAAAGAAGGAGCAGGACAGAGAGCTGTACCAGTTAAGGCAGAAGGAAGCAGGGAGGAAAATCAGAATAGCAAAGGCCCAAACTGAAGAAAAGATAGCTAACTCGGTTAAGAAAGGGGATAAAACCTTTATAGGTACATCAATGAGCGAGAAAGACAAAGGAGTGATAGTGAGGCTGAATAGAATGAACGGTGGTGGGCAGAGGTGGACAGTGAAAAGCAGGATACTGAACGAATATTTCTGCTCAGTATTCACAAAAGAGGAGGGGGAAGTGCCTAATCCAATTAACAGAAGCACTCTTGATAGGGGTTGATCCCAGTCCTTTCACAGAAGAAAGGGTTCTGCAAGAACTCCTAAAACTGAAGATGGACAAAGCAATGGAGCCTGATGGAATTCACCCCAGAATTCTAAAAGAATTAAGGGGGGAACTAGTGAAACCACTGGCTACTCTTTTTAATAAATCATGAGAGGATGGTGTGGTACCCGAGGACTGGAGGAAGGCGGATGTGATTCCCCTTCACAAAAGTGGGACCAAGACAGAGGCAGGAAACTACAGACCTGTCAGTCTGACCTCTGTGGTAGGGAAAGTGATGGAGTCACTTCTGAAGGAAAGAATAGTTGAGTAGCTAGAGGCCAGTGGGGCACAGGACCCAAGGCAGCATGGGTTCACGGCAGGAAGGTCATGCCAGATGAATCTAATAGATTTCTTTGACTGGGTGACCAAAGTAGTAGACCAGGGAGGGGCTGTGGACATGGCCTACCTAGACTTTAGCAAGGCATTTGACACAGTCCCACACAAAAGATTAATAGTCAAATTAACCAGCCTGGGAGTGGGTCCCAAGGTGGTAGCCTGGGTAAAACATTGGCTGGACAACAGGACACAGAAGGTAATTGTAAATGGAGTCCACTCTGAAGAAAGAGGGTTACTAGTGGGTACCTGAGGGTTCAGTATTGGTCCAGTCCTTTTAATGTCTTCATAAGTGACATTGCAGAGGGACTGGAAGGAAAGTATGCCTCTTTGCAGATGACACAAAGATCTGCAACAGGGTTGATACACAAGGAGCGTGGAAAGGATGGAAGGACTTGGCAAGGTTGGAGGAATGGTCAGAAGTATAGCAGCTAGGATTCAATACAAAGAAGTGCAAAATAATGCACCTGGGAAACAAGAACCCAGGGGAAGAATACACAATGGGGGAGGTAGTAACAACAACAAAAAAGGAAAGGGACCTGGGGGTAATCATATTAGATGACCTTAAGGTTAGGAAGCAATGTGAGAAGGCAGTAGGGAGGGCTGGGGGTATACTGGGATGCATAGGGAGAGGCATCAGCAGCAGAAAACAGGAAGTTGTTATCCCTCTGTACAGACAGTTGGTGAGACCCCATCTGGAGTACTGCGTCCAGTTCTGGAGACCCCATCTCCGCAAGAACATAGACAGGATAGAGGCAGTCCAGAGGAGGGCAACTAAAATGGTGCAGGGTCTGCAAGAGAAGCCATATGAGGAGAGACTAAAGGAGCTTAATATGTATACCCTTGAGGAAAGAAGGGAGAGGGGGACATGATAGAAACTTTTAAGTACCTCAGTGGAATCAACAAAGTCCAAGAGGGTAGCATCTTTCAGAAAAAGAGACGGCAAGAACAAGGTGACACAATTTAAAGATAGAGGGAGGCGGTTCAGGGCAATGTGAGGAAGTATTATTTCACAGAGAGGGTAGTGGATGCATGGAACAGCCTTCCTGAGGAGGTTGTGGGGTCTAAAACTGCGGGAGAATTCAAGAACGCATGGGACAGACATAAGGCAATTCTTGTGGGGGGTAGGAAGAAATAGGTTGTTGGTTAACTAGGATCTGCGGCCTATCCTGTAGGTAGGGAAATGGGCAGACTAAATGGGCCAAGCGGTTCTTATCTGCCATCAAAGTCTATGTTTCTATTCAGACAAAAATACATGAAATCACAGCTATGACTCAACAGAACAAAGGCCCCTGAGCAGATCCCACCCTAGTTTGCCTTTCGAAGTGACCCCTGTGCTGAGAAAATTAAATTTTTCATGTGGCCATCTAGTCGCGCCCTCGTGATCAAAGATCGCGGTCAAAGAATCTTGAGATCAAAGAATTTCCAGGGTCGCGATCGAACAATAAAAAATGTTAAAAGTCAATTCTTAGGCAGAAATGCATGAAACCACAGCCATGCCTCGATAGAATGAAGCCCCCCTGAGCAAAACCCACCCTCATTTGGCTTAATAAGCCAACCCTGATCTGAAAAAGTTGATTTTTTCAAGTGGCCATCTAGTCACAGACTCGTGATCAAAGATCGTGGTCAAAGAATCTCGGTATCAAAGATTTTGCAGGCTTGCAATCAAAGAATTTGCAGGCCGTGATCAAACAATAAAAAATTTTAAATGTCACTTGTTAGGCAGAAATACATGAAACCACAGCCATGCCTCAATAGAACGAAGCCTCCTGAGCAAAACCCACCCTCATTTGGCTTAATAAGCCACCCCTAAGCTGAAAAATAGATTTTTTCAAGTGGCCATCTAATCATGCCCTCGCAATCAAAGATCGCGGTTAAAGAATCTCACGATCAAAGAATTTGCAGGCTCGCTATTAAAGATCGTTAGCAAGCCACGATCAAAGAATAAAAAGGTTAAAAACTCTATTTTTTGACCATTTTAAAAGAAACCACAGGCATGGCTTGATAGAGGCAAGACCCATGAGCAAAACCCACCATAGTTTCACCTCAGAAGTACCCCCCGGCACAGATATTTGATTTTTTCCGACTGCAAACTAAAAACAAGATGGCGGCTGTCGCAGTCAAAGAATTCCTCATGATCTAAGATTCTTTGATTGCGAGCCTGTAAATTCTTTGATCATGAGGTGGGACTAGATGGCCAAAACCCCACTCTTTTTTCACAAAATAACCATATAAATTTCCCCGTTGACTTATAATGGGAAATTAAAACTTTAATAACTTTTGAATGGATTAATATTTTTTCACCAAATGAAAAGTGGCATGTTCCTTGACCCAAGCTCTTTCAGCTGAGCAAAGTTGCAGAGCAGCACACCACATGACGGCGGCACAGCACCATGGACAAATCAAAAAAGCCGCCCACATAACTGGCGAAAACTGCATTTTCAGCAATTTGGTGTGCAAAAACTGTAAGTCTAACTGAAATAAAATTTGGAAAATCAAGAGATCTACCATGCCCCACCATGCATACCAAATTTCATGCAAATCCATTGAAAGGGTCCAAAGTTATTAACAAGCAAAATTTTGAGTTTAACATAGAAGAGGCTTCATAACCGTAAATATAGGGACGAGACCGCACCCCTATAATATATGCCGTGACTGAGCATGCTGACATGCTACAGTAAAGGAGAATGGGGAAAGATTTAGGCCTCTCGACACCAATGACACACCAAGGCATCTGTCAGACTGTGGAGGACTGGGGTGGTATGAGTGACAGGGGTTAGAGGTTCAACCATAATGTCTCATTTCCTGACATTTTTTGCTTTAACCCTAAATGAAGCATTAACACAGTTTTTTTGCACAGAATTTCCTTACTTTTTGAAAAAATGTAATATAAGTACTAAAAAACATGTATTGGTGGGAGTGCGTAGCCCAGCTCCCACCAAGGTGCCAATTTTTGCATAACTATACACATCTGGGCCCACGCTCCCACTTGTGCAAAGCTACAGAGCCATGCAGCAGCACTATAGGGAACCAAACCCTTGTAACAGTAATTTGCACATATCTTGGGAACCGTAAGAGCTAGAAAAAAAATTGTAATCATGACAGTGAGTACTTCATGCAGCATTGAAAGATTGTACCGATATCTCACATAGTTTCCAAGCTATGGGCACCAAAAAGCATGGGACAGGCACGCATTCAACCCTTGTGACAGTACTTTCACAATAATTCATGAACCGTGCAATGTACAAACAAATTTCCACTGCAGGTTTACTCTACAATGTAAAATATTTTTCCAGTGGCTTAGATCACCTAAGCCACCTGTAGCAAAAAGTCTGTTTCTCGCTTCATTTCTGAGATAATGGCACCGAAAGTCATGACACAGACTGTAATGTAATCCTATGGGAAAATTGTCAATTACATCATTGAATATCTCTGCAACAAATTATTTCCCCAACACCTACACAGCATAGTTAATATCTCTATGACATCCCCTCAACACCCTGCAAATTTCAAGTAAAAAGACCAAACTGTTATTGAGATATGGTCATCCCAATTTGGGCCATCTGGTCTTTCTCATTAAAGGAGAAGTCCACCCAAAACTTGAAAAAATATATGTTGTGCAGAGTGTTTTAATTTGTATGTGAAATTCTAGTGTTTCCTTCCCTTTGACTGGTAATAGGAGTTTTTCCTAAATTAGCCTGCTAGCTTTAGGGTAGCTTTACGACCCCTGGAGATCTCCATATCAAACAACTTAATTGTATTTCTTTGTCCCACACTGCACCTTGTTTCCTGTGACAGTGATGTAGCAGAGACCACAAATTCAGCTGAAAGCATTGCTTTACAATTAGTTCACAACAGTAGAGATGGCTATATTTTAAAATCTATAAAATTCAGCTTAGTGACTACCCTTATTGTAAAGGTCTTACTGTCCTGAAAAACTTTGCTGCTGGTAATTTTTGTGCAGCGTGTAAAGCTTCCAAGATATTTAGTTTGTTTGGCATGTGTGTGTGCTGTATGTTGGGTCTCTCTTACATCAGTGTCACATGAGACAAGATGCACTGTGGGAACAAGAAATACAATTAAGCTATCAGGGATGAAGATCTCTAGGGGTCGTTAAACTACCCTAAAGCTGGCAAGCTAATTTAGGAAAAACTCCTAATACCAGTCAGAGGGAAGGAAACACTAGAACTTCACATACAAATTAAAACACTCTGCACAACATATATTTTTTTCAAGTTTTGGGTGGACTTTTTTAACATTCCAAAAATACATGTACATTTTCCCATAGACTATAATGGGAATTTCAAATTGTAATAACTTTTGAACAGATTAATATTTTTTCACCAAACAAAAAGCGGCATGTTCCTTGGCTCAAGCTCTTTCTGTGTCCCTTGCTTCAGATCAATAGTCCACATGGTGTCTGCACAGCACCATGGACAAACAATGTGCAAAAGTGGCAAAAAGTTAATTATTTGGCACTTCGCTGCACAAAAACTGTATGTACAACTGAAACGCAATTTAGTAAATCAAGAGATCTACCACACCAGACTGTCCATTCCAAGTTTTGTGCAAACCCCTTGAATGGTTGCAAAGTTATTAACGTGTGAATGTGAGGCTTAACATTAAAAGTGCCTACCACAATGCAAAACGCTATATGCAAAATGTAAAGTGCATCATGCAATATCTCTGCAGTAACTTAATTTTCCAACACCTAAATACCATAATTCACATGCACAGGACATCCCCTCAACACTCTGCAAATTTCAATTTAAAAGACCAAACCGTGTCCGAGATATAACATTTTAAAGTTTGAGGTTTTCATTAGTCAGAGTGGCAGAATTCTGCACCTGTTTACATTTTACATACCTAACGACTGAAAAGTACGTCCATGGCAGTAAGGCTAGCTACCCTATAAATTTCAAGCCACTACCACAATGCAAAACGCTGTCCGCAAAATGTAAACTGCGCCACTTCATATCTCCACAATGAATGTATTTTCTGACACCTAAGCACCATATTTCACATCTACAGGACATCCTGCCAACACCCTCCAAATTTCAAGTTAAAAGACCAAACCGTTTCTGAGGTATTTAATTTTAAAAGTTGTTAAAATTGGGCTATTTGGTCCCTCCAAACCTGGCCATCTAGTCCCCCCCTCAGAATCAAAGAATCTTTGATTGTGAGCCTGCAAATTCTTTAATCATGAGGAGGGACCAGATGGCCAAAACCCCATTCTTTGTTTGCAAATAAACCATATAAATTTTCCCATTGACTCATAATGGGAACTTAAAAGTTCTATAACTTTTGAATGCCTCAATATTTTTTCACCAAACAAAAGACGGCATGTTTGGCCAGTGAAGCTTTTTCAAACAAGTTATGTTGCAGAGCAGCATACCACACAATGGCCACACAGAACCATGAACAATATCCCAAAAACTGCCTCCAAAGCTAGATCATTTTGCATTTTTCAGCATTTTCGTGTGCAGAGACCATAAGTCCGACCAAAATGAAATTTGGCAGATCAGAAGACCTACCATGCCCCACTGCACATACCAAATTTCAAGCAAATCTATTGAAAAGGTCCAAAGTTATTAACACATAAAATTTTGACTTTAACATAGAAGTCACATCTCAACTCTAAATACAGTGGTATATATATATATATATATATATATATATAGAGAGAGAGAGAGAGAGAGAGAGGGAGCTAAAGAGAGTTGGGGGTAGAGATCTGTGGGTATTGCTTCAGGGCAGTTAGAGGGTTCCCCCCCATTAGGCAGGACAGCAGTTTCGGCAGCGGCGCAACAGGTTCCTGGGTTTTTGAATTCTCTGTGGGAGGTGAGCAGCAAGGCAGTTTGTGGTCATTTGGTTCCTGGGTCCCTTGGAACTGGGTGGTGTGAGCATTAAGGGAGTCAGCGTAGCATCGGAGGCAGGTAGTGGAGGACCCTGGGGTGTTGGGCCCAGCCTGTGGAGTGGATCTGTTGAGCCGTTGGGGGCTATGAAGGTTGTGGCAGGGTCTCCACTGGGGATCGGGGGTTGGTGGCTTCCTCGCCCTTCCCAGTGGTACTCGCTCGGTGTGGATGATGGGAGTGGTGGCTGCCTGGACTCGATGGGGCCTGTCGTTTCTGTGTGCTGGGGGCAGATCCCGGGGCCTACATGAGGAAGCAGGCCTTTAGGTCATTATAGGCCATTGGCTCAGCTCGGGTAACATGAAACTAGAAGTGTGGGAGCCACTGTGACTGTTGTGGAAGCTCGGTTCCAGAGAGAGCGGTGGGAACAACTGCTGAGAAAGAGATCACCAGGGACCAGGGACCAGGTCAGTCCAGGATTTCAGTGAGATAGACTTCAGGGTGCAGTCGCAAAGCTGCTGAATTTCTGCCCCGAGTATGAATTAGCTTAGCATTGTCAGAGGGGCACATCGCTCCCCTGGTAGTGGTGGTGATGATGAAGAGGTAACTGTTTTGGGAAAGAGCCCAGTTTTGGAGGAGACAGTAAGTGAGAAAGCTTTTTTGGGAGAAGTTCAGTGTGAAGTGAGTCAGTAACAAACTTCAGGTACTTACCAGTGCCAGTGGTCTTTTGGGAGCATCACGCTTCTGGCAATCTCTGGTCCTGAGAAAAATGTTTGCTGCTGGTTCTGTTAGATGGAAAAGCTATGCCTAAGAATTGCTCACTTGTGCTTTTTCTCTTGCTTTTAATCGACGAGTTCAAAGTAAAAGGTTTAGCCCCATGGAGCTGTTATTATTACAGTTTTGTAGTAACTGAAGCCCTGAGTTCTGAGAATCTTTGAGGAGCTCAGGAGAATAAATCTTGATTCATTTGGGGAGAAATTGGAGTCTGGTCTGATCATTGCTAATGAAGGATGTTAATGAAATAACAAGTCCTTTAGTTTTTAGTGATTTTCACAGTTTCCCTGGGATCTTGAAGCATTTGTTTTCCTGTGCCCTCCTGCTCCAGGACCAGTGGGTGGAAAAGCCTGAAGATGGACTGACATACAGAAATAGATTAGTTGCCATATTGGTCCTTGTAAGAACAGATCCACAAGCAAATGGTTTGATATCTTTTATTGGACCAACATAGATGATACAAAAAGAAAACAATGTCAATGCTTTCGGACTAAGCTTTCCTAAAGCTTAGACATTGTTTTCTTTTTGTACCATCTATGTTGGTCCAATAAAAGGTATCAAACCATCTTCTTCTGGATCTGAAGATGGATTGATCAGTCTGCCAGCTGGTTTGGCCTGCTGGAAGAAAAGGTACACCTTTGGGGCTCAGTGCTGGTGTGAGAAGACATCTTAAGGTAAGACACCCTTTTCCTGATGTAAAAATTGCTGTTACTGAATCCGTGGAGAACTTGGTGAGATTTCTGGAGTCTGGGCCCCCTTCACCATTACACCTGGCCCCTAGACATTTTGAAGGGAGAGGGCTACAAAAGAAAAATGAGAATGGGGGAGTAAATAAACAACGAGGATAACACATTTCTGAAAACAATTTAGATCACCCACACCTTTTGTTATAAAGTGGAAACCCATGAAACTCCCAGAATAAGAGGAAGGAAAGAATGGGACTTTCATATTAATAATAGCATTGTCTTATATAATGACAGCGAGGGATATGATGATTCAGATACTTCAGAGAGCTGCAAAAATTTAAGTTTTGAAATCTACTTAATCTAGCCTAGAGGATATTTTGATAGTGATTACCAATTGACAATTAAGTAGGGAAGATAAAATTTTTTTCATTACCTTCTTGGAATATAGCAGGCCTTGAAGTTAAAATAAATATAAGGCATGGTAACAACACATCAGAGAGTTTGGTATTATATTATTTTATTTCAAGAAACTGTGGGTAGACATTAGTAATATTATATGCAAGCAATAACACACGATGAGGTGTGGGTTACATTCTGATAAGAGCACGCCCAGGGGTGTACTAAGCGCCTGTCAATTTAGCCATAAACAAATGGAGAAACACCTATTTCAACTTTATTTATTAAAGATGGCTGTGGGTGAAGTCTACAGCCATTTTGGGGTAGATCGTATCTTACAAAAATGGCTGATCATAGAACCTTCCAAAAGTCCAACGGAGCTTGAAACACTCCAGCATGATTGGCTGCTATGGAATAACAGCTGCACTATTTCAGCTCTTACTTCCACATTCTGGGGCAAGAACTGCGTATGTGCAGTTCCGCTGGTGCCGCCATGTTGTGAATGGCAACATGCCATTCACTGCAATTATGCATGCGTGAGTGCCGCCCATGTGCAGTTGCATCATCGCTGCCATCTTTTGGATGGCACTCCTCCCATACCCTCCCACTCCTCCTGCCCTCCCCACTCCCTCCCAGCATCAGCAGCAAAGAACACCCTCCCGCACCCTCACACTGCTGCTGTCTTCCCCACTCCTTTCAGTCGCCATCCCCGCACCGACATCAGGGTGTCCAATCCATGTGTTGGCATTATGTACCCCCCAACTCATGTGGCAAACTGGGAGCCCACCGCAGTATGCTGAAATGCATACTTTGTTTCCCTGTAAATAAAGAAAACTGTCCCCCGACATGTTTTTTTCCCTGTAAAAATGAAAACGGTCCCTTGTCGTCACCTCAGTCCCTCTTCCCCACCCTCCCACTGAGCACCCACCTCCCCTTACCCCATATTTACCTCCAGAGGTTGGCACTGTCATCTTCTCTGCAGCAAGAGGTGTCTGCACTCTTCAAAGCTGAACCGCAAACTGAAGAATCAAAGATAAGTGTGATATATTGCCACTCAATGGAGTTTTCAACATATGTTGATAAATCAGCCATTTTTTTGAAATTTGGCCCCAGATTTTCAATGTGGGGTTCTTGGGACCCCACCTCATGAACTAAGAAAGCAATTAAACTGAAGGATGGAGGGGAGGGTGCTCAAGTAACAGGTAGATCAAGATGTAACATAATTTCGAATGGTCAGGTACATAATTGGAGGAAATTAAAACACAAATGAAAACTTAAAATACTACTAACAAATGCTCATTCAAACTGTCAAGGAAATTTAATGATGATGAAATATATGAACTACAGCACTATGGAACTGAAAACAAATAAAGCTGCTGGACCAGATAACATGCACCTAAGTATCTTGAGAGAGATTGCGGGGGAAATAACAGGTCTACTAATGGATAGCTTTAATAAATCATTTAGTTCAGGATGTATTCCAGATGATTGGAAAAGGGCTACTGTAATACCCATTTCCAAAAAAGGCAGTAGATAAAATATGGTAAACTGTAGCCCCCTAAGTCTTATACCTGTAGCAGGGAAAATGATGCAAGAATTATTAAAACAAGAACTTAAACTGGAAATAAAACAAAAGGGTATGAGTGACAATACTCAACATGGCTTTAAATAAAAGAGATTCTGTATAACTAATTTGCTATCATTCTATGACAAAATACAAACACAGATTAACAACAAGATACTAGTGGATGCTATTCTTGATTTTCAAAAGACTTTCAATATTGTGTCACATGAAGTACTATTACAAAAACTTAGAAAAGCAGAACTAAGCATTTACCAACTGGATTCATAACTGACTAGAAAACAGGGCACAATGTATGAGAATAAAAGAAGTTACATTGGGAGGGAGTTGCGAGTGGGGTGTCACAGGGATCTGTACTGGGACCAACATTATTTTCATCTCAGGTTTACATTATAATATTAAATGACTTATCACTAAATTTGCATATGATACTAAATCATGAGGGAGGTGGAAAATAAGGAAAATAGAGATAGCATAAGGAAGGACATAGTGTATAGAACACAGAAAGATAGGCTCAAGAAAACAGGACGCAGTGTAGCATTGATAAGTGTGTTATAATAACTGGGCATTGTTCTTTCCCATTGGGAATCTTGTGGTGTAATTGCTATTATAAAGGAATGTTTATAATGGTAAGCACACACTGGGTTTCCCTCATCCTGCACATGCGCCAGTGGCGCGCTTCACTTCCTCACTGCCAGATGCCGACTTACCACTGGAGCTTACATGGACACCCGGTCTCGGTAGTAAGTCAATTAAAAATTAAAAACATCCCAGTTTTTCCATCTGTGAAACTTAAATAAAAAGAAGAGAAACTGGCTGTCTTCAACAGCTGCATCCGACCACAGAACCGCTGAAACCCGGTCGGACCGTGGCATGGCTGCACAGAGACACCCTCTTATTTTATATAATTGCTGAGACAAAAAAACAGTACCCAGCAATTATATAAAATAAAACATGGAGTGGTGTGTAAAGCTCAAAGTTTACACACACCCTTGGTGTTGGATGCTTAGATAAACCCCTCGAGCTTCACTCTCGGAGTTTATGTAACATCCAACACCTTGGGTGTGTGTAAAGTTCTTATTACACACACCACCGCATACTTTATTCTAGACACTTGAGAAGAAACAATATATGTCAAAAATACCATCTGATATGAAAAGAAATTAAGGCAGTGGAATCTGAGAGATTTGGGAATAATAATCAATCAAGATCTTAAATTCAGTAAGCATTATTGCAAAATAACTGGAGTAGCTAACAAATTAATTAAAAACAGTAAACATACACTTAGTAGTAAATTAGAACATGGCATAATCCAAATACTGTACATTAACATACGGAAGATCTGTTATGGACTGTGGCTCACAGATTTGAAACCCCTATCAAAAAGGAGATATTAAACAGCTCAAACAAGTCCAGCACATAATTATCAAAATGGTACCCAGATTATAACACCTAACATATCAGGAGAGAGACTTCAAGCCTTGGATCTGTTCTGGTTGGAGGAGAGGAGAATGAGAGGGGATATGCTGTAGATGTTTAAAATATTAATGGGTGTTGACCTAAAGACAGATTCACAAATAAATATAAATAATAAGTGCAATTTAAGGTCCCACAGCATACTGATTATTGTAGAGAACAATGCCAAAAACAATAGAAGGGGCTTTTTTACACAAAGAGCAGGAATGAAGTTACCAAGGGACACTGTAGAAGCAGAGAACTTCAATACCTTCAGAATAAAACTGGACAATCATATCGTAGCTGAAAGAAGGGATAAACCTGTTGAAATGGGGGATGGAATTAATGGGCAACATCTTGCCTTTCACCATCCTAACTAATATGTAATATATGCCACCATCACTGCACTGCCAGACCTGACCTTAACCAGCTTCTTGCTTGAAGGCTAACAAGACTGCTCTCATCTTGAAGATATTTATCTGAAACATCTGTTCATTGTGAGTTCATACTCCTTGAACTGGGATCTTGTCCAACGCTGTACCCTGGCATATGAGGCAGGCATCTGTTAGAAATATTTGTGATGGAGATGATACGGGGAAACCCATAACAGATTTTGTGGATTTGGCCACCATATCAGGGAAAGAAAAACTGATTTTGTAAGCCTGATTGATGTTTGGAACTACTGTGATGGAGGGGACCAGTGATTCTGGAGAAAGACCTGAAAAGGTCTTATGTGAATCCTGGCCAAAGGAACTATCCCTTTGGTAACAGTCATCAAACCCATAATCAGAAGGCATCTGCAGGCTGAGCCTACTTTCTGTGCCCTGATCTGGTGGACCTGTTTCTGAAGAACCTGCATCCATGCAAGAATAAGAACACACAAACTAGATCTGTACGGAATCTCACCCCCAAGTGATCTAAAGACTTTGACGGTTAAGGGGAACTCTTTTCTATATTAACTATCAAACTATGTTACTGAAGGACCTGCAAGGTTCTCTGAACTGATGACAAGTCAGCGCCTTCATTGGCATTCTGATCAAGAGGTTGTCCAGTTATGATGCATGTGGTGTCCCTCTTACTGGAGGAGGGAAACTACAACTATTAGAGTCTTTGTGAACATTCATGGAGCAGATGCTAGCCTGATGGCAGGAACTTGGTACTAGAAAGGATGATTATGAATTACAAATCTTAGAAATCTTTGGTTCGGCTGATGAATCAGAATATGAAGATATGCATCTAAGAGGTCTACAGATCTTAAAAAATGCCCCAGCTATACTGCTACTATCACTAAATGTAGAGATAGATTTTGAATCTGACTCGTCTCACAAATTGGTTCAGGGATTTTAGGTCAAGAGTTGTCCAGTATCCCCCTGACTTCTTGAGGACTACAAAGTAAACAAATAGAACCACTGGTCCCTTTTCTTTGGGGAACCAAAACTTTTGCTTCTATGCAATGTAGACGAGCCAATGTCTGGTCTACTGTTGACGGATCCTGAGATTTTTTTGAAACTGGGGACTGGAAGAAATAATCCCCTTGAGGGCACTGAGGAAAACTGTATTGCACAGCCCTACAAAATAATTTCCAGTACCCAGGCTTCTGAATTGGCCTGGGCCCATCTATCAAAAAACCACTGAAGGTGACCACCCAGGAGTTGTAAACAAGAATGGGCCTACACATCTTCATGTGGAATAACCACCTCTGTAGTTAGCTCCACTGAACTGTTTGTGGGCAAAGAAGCCTCTGCTTCATCAGGCTTTAAGGCCTGAGACGCCTCTCTTTCACTTGTTTGTAAAACCTTCAAAAGGAATGAAAACTGCAATGAAAAGACTGTTTTTGATCAAAACCTCTGTTTCTAATGGCATTACTGGACTTTTGTTGACTTATGGTGTGTGCCAGTAAACATTTCTTATCCTTAGTGTCTTCGAAAATGTAATCTAACTGGAGGCTGAAAAGCATATCACCTATGAAATGCATAGCCTGTAGAGGTGTGATGAAGTAATTCCACCTGGTCATCCCACAAGACGGAAACTGCCATGTGTACTAAATGAACAAATGATGTACCGGTGAGTTCTCAGATGCCTCATCCATCATCATTGTCCAGTCTCATAAGGCCCATACCATTAATGCAGAAACTGTGGCCACTTTAATAGAGTTGCTGGCAACTGAGTAGGTGCATTTACAAGCTGACACTTACTGCTTGTCATTTGCATCTGTTAGGGTAGCTGCTCCCTTCACTGGGATGACAGTTTGTTTGACCACCAGTGAGATGGCTGTATCTGTGCCTAGAGGAGCCTCACATTTCTTAAGCAAAAATGTCTTGAAAGGATGGTATTTTGCCCACATCGTCGTCAGCTGCTTTTTTCTTATTTAAATCTACCCATTCCTTTTTAATATGTTCTGCAAAATGTTCAGACTCACAAAAGCATTTATAAGCATTCCCTGAATTTGAGAGAACTGGGTTTAATTTCAGTGGTACAAAAGACTGGGTTTCTGATAGCTTCGGAATCATAGAAGTCTATTCAACCAGAAATAAAGCATACTGACCCTCAAACAATAATGAGATTGAGTAATCATGAGATTCCTCTTCCTATTCTCTGGCTTTATCTTCACCTTCAGAATCTGCAGATCACCACGATTCTAAGGAGTCATAGTATTCCCACACACCCGCTTTTACCCCGAGGAAGGGAGGCAGTATAGTGCAATGGTTTAAGGCTCTGAACTGCAAATCTGGAGACCTTGGTTTGAATCCCACAGCCCCCACTTGCATACTGTATACTGTGTGACTCTAAGCAAGTCTCTAACTTCCCTGTGCTCCCACGTCGCACCTGTAAACAAGCTTTCAGCTTAGTGTGCCACTCCTGGTTAAACAATTGAAAAAAAAAATAATCTGCCAATCATAGCACAACAGACTGGGTGGTGGTATCCTTTCCGCAAAGAATTCTAACCTCTGGCACCTCACCATATATCTTCAGTGATCATTATATGACTTACTGTGTGCAAAAAATACAAACCACAAAAGTCCACCCCAGACAAACATTTACAAGCTCCTTTAGATTCCTTCCTTTTGTCCAGCCAGATTCAAACAGCTCTCCATCCAGCCAACTGGGCCCCTGTCCTGTCAGCCCTCAACCTGGAAGATGCAATGGTGCACTTCTCCTTCATATTCCTAAATATCTGCAACCAACATGTCCCACTTAAGCAGTGTAGAGTCCAGGGCCACCACCTCCCCTGGATTGCCCCAGACATAATTGATATCTTCCAACAAAGAGATTTGGATTGGGTCAGGCATAGTGAGAAAGCCCAGGACAGGTAAGTTTACACTATCCTCTGGAATTGCGGTGTAACCCCCCTACAAATGGGGGTTCTCAAAAGTCTTCCTTGGGCTTGTGTAAATGTACACTACCAGGCAGGTATCCTGTGTCTTAGTGTTTTAAAAGTGTTGTATGAGAGTGCCTTAAAGCCTCTGTGCCCCGTCTCTTTAAGAGCTGCCTATAACATTGTGCTTATTTAATCTGGGAAGGGACTGAGTGTTTCTAGGCTCAAGTCCCACCCAAGCTGCCGGATAATCACTCTGTTCTGCCATTGCTATTTACGCAGAGGGAGCTCTGTTAGAAGCTGTACTTATTTGCTGATTATCTATTAGAATAATAATGATATTGTAGTTTGTCTAACCTGCCTTCTTTGCAGCATGGACAGTTCTGTTTATCACCACCATCTTGGTCCTGGACTGCCAAAATGGGCCAATTAGTACCTTCGGGGACTCTAAAATGGTATCTGTCCCCAGGGGTCTTGAGGGAGCAAATTTCTGTAGGAATTGTAGTTTTGACACTTTGGCATGTAAATGGATCTGGAGGGGAAGCCCTTGCTTGACAGACAGATGAATCAATGAAACAAACCTTTTGGACTGAAGGGAAATTCCTAAGCTGCCTGCTGCAGTGAGTCAGTCTGTGTGAGGAGTTGAAAGAGTAAACAGCTTGAGAGATTCGAGCCCTCTGCTTCTGCGTAGTTTGCGTGGGAGAATGGCGGAAAGGCTGAGTTTGGCCTGTCTGCCTGCTGTCCCTGGAGAGGGAATCTGTGAATAATCCATACTGTATCCGAACTGAGGGAGAGAAAAGCCACTGAAGTGTGACCAGGCTTAAACCTGAAGAATCTGAGCATGGGTTTAGTGGGTAATGGTTGTCTTCTTGGTTCTTCAGCCCCCAAATTAGGCGTAGGAAATCATAGAATACATATAAACAATAATGGGGGTCCTCTGAAGTAAAAACTCTTCCATTCATTGTTTTTCTTCAATTTTTCTTTATTATTATCTTCCCCCTACGTTTTGCTCTGCCTGGACCTTGTTCACAGGGTTTATGCTTGCTTATTCTTTTCAATTATCTGTGAACATATTTATTTCAAGAGGCCTTTTGGCACAATGCAATTCTGCTTAAAGTTGAACCAGCATAACATTCGGAGGTGATTTGCATATGCAGCCCATGATGCGTTGCATTGTGTGGGCATGTGTGATTTTGTATTTTCTTGAAACTTGGCTTCCCAGCCAAATGCCCTTTGGGGTAACCTTTGCCTCAGCGTTTGCGCTCAGAGGTTCTTCGTCTTTATTTCATATTATTAGTCCATACTTCCTAAAGTGATACTGTTCTTTGTTACATTTCATTTTTAACTCTTTATGTATACACATACCATTCAATAAAGATGATTGCATACAGACCCTTGTCTGTGTTTCTTATTTATCCACAGGGTCACTTGTTTGCTTTTGTTTTTAAAATTCACATTAATCCTGTAATGACATACATAAAACACTAATTACACAGTGCTGCTTGCAACCTGAAACTGATTTTAACTACTGCCAAATGGCCTGTCTCCTGTTTAACTGGTTTGTAGCATACCTTACAGTTAACTTGAAACTTCTTAGCTTTTTAAGGGTAATATACACAGAGGTGTTTAGCACCCTACTGCTGACACAGTGACATTTAAATATTGCCACTTAAGGTTTATGTTTTGTTTGTGTTTGTTAGCAGCTCACCTTAAAAGAAATTGTAAGCTTCTTAGAGTGTGGATGTTTTCTTTTCTGTGCTCTGTGAAAACATAATGAGGGTTTTCCCCTTTTTTTTAGTCTCCTGCTACTTCGTTCCATTTAATTCCATGATTTTAAACTTCTAAGTCACAATGCAATATTTCTTTTAGGTTTTACTGCTTACTCTCACTCCTTACTGCTCTATTTTGAATTCAAATCCTTCTGCATGTAAGCAATGGTGCCACATGATTTTCGCTAGTAGCAACTTCCTTGTTCCTCTTGCCCATTTTTGTGAAATCCCGCGGTGAGACCTGCCGTGATGTCACACCGAGTAGATCACGCATGCGCAATCTCGGTTGCTAAGCAACTGAACACTACTGCACTGGAGGTGCAGTCGAGTCTTCACAAAAATGGGCCATCTGTTTCTTGTTGTTGCAGCTCTGTATGTTACATTACTTATTTGTGGAAATATACTAAAAAATGTCCTGTCTTACAACATATTATTTTTCAAGGGGTGACAAGAGAGGATCAAGGTTCTAAGGTAGGCTAACCTCCACAGTTCTCCTTCAGAGATTCCATAGCAGTAAACACTGGGAAAATATTCATGCTGAGATTCTTAATAATAGTCTTTCAGTTGGTGCCATATTTTTGTGGGTACCTTTATTTCTTTGCTATTGTCCATCTAGCTGTTATTGTTAGATGCTTAACCAGTCTGATTGATCTTGAAAATTGTTGTACTGAGATCTTCCTGGTATTATAACTATATCTATTATATTTAATGTGCACCCCTTATTTTTTACCACATTTTTATCCTTGCAAAAATAGTAAAATGTATACATTTGTTCCAATACATGTTACCGGAGGTCACTCGCAACACTGACCTTCCTGTTGACTCTTATCACATCACACCCTCTCTTGGTCTCTAGAGGTAGTGTTTACATATTTAGAACAAAATACTGTGGTTATAATCAAAATGGTGAAGTCTGAAATATTGTTATGTATACATCGCTGGAGGTCATTACCACTTGACCTTCCTGTTATTTTTCTGGCTTCCTACTCTAAGTTTCTATCAATGTACACAGTGCTTTAAACCAGTGTTTTGTTGTTCACAGCTTATTCTTGCTATAAAAATGTTTCTAACAAGTTTACATCATAATAATCACATTGAGACAATCGTCAAATGTTTACTGCCAGAGGTCATTAAACAGTCTGACCTTCCTGTATGGATTTATTTACCTACATAGATATTATAGATTTCATTCTCGATGTTTCTATCAATGTACACATGGCTTTAAACCAGTGTTTTGTTATTCACACCATATTCTTTGCCATGATGCATTTCTAACAAGTTTACACCATAATAATCACATTAAGGCAATTGTCAAATATTTACTGCCAGAGGTCAATAAGAACTTGACCTTCCTGTATGGATTTATGGCCATATACCCCTTAATGTAGTGTTACTTTCATAGAATCCTGTTCTGCTTTATATACTTCACAATTCTCTGCTGACCTTAGTCACAGGTGTGATGTCTAGGTTTACATATTCATTGTGTAAATAATACTGGGGGCATGTTGCAACGTGACCTTCCCATTTATTGTTGCCAAAAAATGGTTTGCTTAATTTCAACCTTTATCATACTAGTTGGTTAATCTGTTTCTTTTATTAGTGCCATGTATTTGTATTCTTATACCCACCCCTTCATTTATGCCTGTCCTATGTGAATGCCTGCCAATTGGTTTCTACATTTATCCCTATTCTATGATCTAGTATGTTCATGTGGAATATCCACTGCATTTCTGCCCTTAAAAGAAAATCCCATTAATTTCCCCCTCTTTCTGGTGTTTGTACTTTTTCTAACCCCAGACTCTTAATGAGGCACCATTATGGCCTGCTTGAGCAAAATGTGTAGCTACTGGATAGATCGCTTCTTTGCTCTTTATGTCTCCCTTATGTTCTTGAATTTGAGTCTTAAGCATCCTACTGGTTTTACCAATACACAGTTTGTCACAGGGGCATTGTATTACATATACAACCCCTCTGTCGTGCAGTCAGTATGTTGTTTAATTGAATGACTGTATCCCATATGTGGGTGTATAAACATATGTTTTTTTGAAGTATGGCTACACACTGAACACTTACCACACGGAACCATGCCTAGTGCTAATGGTCCCAGTAGTAATTGTGTTGTCTTGTTTCTATGTTTCATCTTTCTTTTAAGTTTTCTAGGGCTTCTCTTTCTTTTCTAGTTAGATTATTCCATTCTGGGTTTTTACTCTCTTTCATTTTAAATAATCCTGTTATCTCTCTTTCTGTGATTTTACAAAAGGACTCTATACCATGATTTCTCCCTGTTGGGAGGGGGGTAATATTTAAATATTATTTGCATGTTTTCTTTGAGTTTCTGTTTATATGCATCAGATGTGGTCTCTTCTACCAAATGTGTGGCACCATTGCTTACATGCAGAAGGATTTGAATTCAAAATAGAGCAATAAGGAGTGATGGTAAGCAGTAAAACATAAAATAAATATTGTACTGTGACTTCGAAGTTTAAAATCATGGAATTAAATGGAACGAAGTAGCAAGAGACAAAAAAAAGGGGGGAAAGCCCTCATTATGTTTTCACAGAGCACAGAAAAGAAAACATCCACACTCTAAGAAGCTTACAATTTCTTTTAAGGTGAGCTGCTAACAAACACAAACAAAACATAAGTGGCAATATTTAAAGGAATGTCACTGCGTCAGCAGTAGGGTGCTTAACACCTCTGTGTATATTACCCTTAAAAAGCTAAGAAGTTTCAAGTTAACTGTAAGGTATGTTACAAACCAGTTAAACAGGAGACAGGCCACTTGACAGTAGCTAAAATCAGTTTCAGGCTGCAAGCAGCACTGTGTAATTAGTGTTTTATGTATGTCATTACAGGATTAATGTGAATTTTAAAAACAAAAGCAAACAAGTGACCCTGTGGATAAATAAGAAACACAGACAAGGGTCTGTATGCAGTCATCTTTATTGAATGGTATGTGTCTACACAAAGAGTTTAAAAAGAAATGTAACAAAGAACAGCATCACTTTAGAAAGTATGGACTAATAATATGAAATAAATATGTTCACAGATAATTGAAAAGAATAAACAAGCATAAACCCTGTGAACAAGCTCCAGGCAGAGCGAAACGTAGGGGGAAGATAATAATAAAGAACAAACATTTGTCAATGCCGAATGTTTGCTTGCTGGCATTGGCATTGGTGGGGAGTGCCTTTGGGTCATCAGGCATAATGGCCATGCCATTTCACCACACCCTACCTTGCAGACACCGACAAGTGTCATGGTGTGCCTTGGGGTCTTTGGCCCTTATGCTCACCCCATTCCATCAGGAAATATGGTGAGATGGGTGCAGTATAGGAGAATGAGGTGAACTTTGGGGCTGAAGAGTGCAAGACACACCTTGATGCCTCTCACTGGCTGCATGGTGTGGGTGGGGGTGGAATGAGATGAGCATTACAGGTGACTATCTCAAGTCACACCCATGATGCCTGTCAGTCTCTATAGGGTGGGGGCGTTATGGTCGGAAACCCTAACGCCTCAGGCATTCATTGGTATTTTCACTCCAAATTTTCAACATGGGTTTTTTGTGACCCCCACCTTATGAACAGTGGCAATATCAGTTTGTTAGCTGAAAGCTGATTTTGCACAATGACTACGGCATTTGGCACCACAGGTGCGAAAACACATTCCGAACAGGATGTGAAAAATGATAGCTCTACTGTTCATAGGGAGGTGTAAAAAATGGCAATGTTGAAAAGTTGACACAGTATGCAAATTGCCTTCACGCTGCAGTGCTTTTCTTTGAATTGTACACCACTGCATTTGCAAACACTGTCATAGACAGCTCTTACATTCATTGGCGTGGTGGGGCAAGGCTTGCAAAAGGCAGCAGGGCATTGGAAGTAGGGAGGCACACCTACGAATTCTCATATGGTGGCACTATGTTTCTTGCACCTGCATGCAAGCAAACATAAAAACTGAAGAAAAACAAAGAATTGAAGAGTTTTTACTTCAAAGGGCCCCCATTATTGTTTATATGTATTCTATTAAACCTGAAGAAGACTGAAGATTTGCTGTATGCGATCGGCCTGTCAGGACATTCATTCACCCTAGAACTCCCGGTTTTGCTCAGAGACATTGATATTGCTGCCGGTATGCTATCCACTTTGTGGTATGGTGATTGCTTTACTATAAATGTGCTGTGTGCTGTTAGTGGGTTGCGATTTGGTTCCCCACTGTTTAATTTTGCCACGCTTGTTAGAAGCTGCATCTAGCCTTCCCGGACTGATTTCCAAACTGTTTTACTCGGCTTGGGCACTGCCACTCTGGCCCAACCAGCTACTTCAGGTGTAGAGAACACCATCGACAAGAGACTCGCCCAGGGATCAGCCCCCTGCTCAACATCTTGAACAGGAATGACACCTCGGTGATTCGTGTGGGCTCTGCTTCTCCTGGCATACCAGTTGTCAACCTGCAGTCTCCATTTCATCCCTCCTGTGTCTTGCATTGGGTTGCATGAGTAACAATCAGGGTAGCTCCCTGCAACAACAGCTAAATCTCAAGTGTTGTCTTGCATTGTTGTTTTTTCTTTCATGAACTAAGCCTTCAGGCTCTGGATTACAAATTGTTTGTGGCTGTGCATGCCTTTTCTTCTCATCACAGGGCCCCACCAGCTGCAATGCCAGCCTACACCGGGCAACATTCCAGGCTAGCCCACCTTACTTCTAACTGGGTATCTAGAGCATGTGACTGTGCAGGGACTAAATGTGCATGCATAATTGCCTGACTAGATGAGTTTTCGAATCAATCAACCTGATTACGCCCCTCCCTCGTTCAATTCCCCTGAATAAATCAGATCTCTTTTTGCAATTAATCTGACTGTGGTTCCGGTTTGTACCCAAAGCACTGTAGTGTTGTTATTTGCTGTGCCTAACCTTGTTTTACAGGGGGTCTCCAGGGTCAAACTGGTGGAACCAGCCCTGGTGGTAAGTGCGAACAGTGTGGGGATTTGTATGCTGAATAGGGCCTACTGTGAAAGTATTTGTTGCATATTGTCTAGGCCACTAGAGGGGGAAAAGGGAGAGTTACAGTGTCCCAGAGGGCTGTACCCAGTTTAGCCATGTTACTAACAACCATGTCCTCTGGGTGGAGGCACCCGTTTCAGTACCCAGACCCCTTAACCTGCAACTAGCTACGCAGGCAGGGGTAGTAGCCCTTGGGATAGCGCCACCTAGGGGTTACAGTTGCATTAGTATCACACGACTAGCCAAGGCCAATAATTTCCAGAACAAGCTATCTTGTAATGTCTTAGATTCATCTAAATTCTTGAAGAAGGTCAACAGCCTAATCAACCCTGCCACCTCCCCCAGTGGAGCTCAGCCCATCCATGGTCCCTCTTTGACAGCCAAGGCACTCAACAAATATTTCACAGTATTTGTTGAGGGCTTTGGTGGCCCCAAGGCCCTTATACCTAACTACCCTGACTCCATGCAAGACTTTCTCACCACTAATGGTAGCTTCCACCTGCAGGTGATCGGAGCTGATGCTGTCCACAAACAGCTAACGGCATTACCCACAACATCTACTAGTGGATCTGATGGCACGTCACCCAGACTTCTCAAAAATGGTGCATTGGCAATAGCTGTCCCCAATGCCCACATTTTCAACCAGTCCCTATGCACCTGTTTCTTCCCATGTAACCTGAAGCATGCATTGGTAGTACTGATCCACAAAGACAGTCCTGCTGATTCACTTTCAATCTACTGCCCTATCTCTCGTCTACCTATCCTCACTAAAACCCTAGAGAGGTTTGTCATTGAGCAGTTATCTAACTTTTGTGCGCAAACTGGCTTCCTAATATTATACCAATCCAGCTTCCACTGCAACCACTCAACCTCTGCCTCACCACTCAGAGTCACTGACCACATTCACACTAATATGGACATGGGGCTGGGCAGGGGGGTCATGTTTTATAGACCTAGCAAAGGCCTTCAACACTGTGCACCATCAACAGCTCCTACATAAACTAGCAGACTCTGGTGTTTCCCAAAGAGCCTTTGCATGGTTCCAGTCTGACTTGTTTGACTGTACTAAACTGTACCCCATCTGTCAAGCTCAGCCCAAACTTCTCCTCCACCCTACCAGTCTCCCTAGGGGTTCTGCAATGCTCTGTCTTTGGGCCCTTACTCTTCATGACCTTTATAAATTACCTCCCTCTGTCCATCTCCACCAGTATCATCCACATGTATGCTGACAACACCATAATCTACTCACCAGGCTCCTCCGCCCCTTCCATCAAGAGAGCCCTCCAACAGGACTTCACTGCAGTCCAAAAACTATTCCAAGGCAACTGGCTTGTCATGAACCAAAAGAAAACTGTCTCCATGCTGTTCAGTACCAGGAAATGGCTCAGTTCTCCCCCCACCACCACTTTGTCCCTTCACTCCCTGGATGGGGCATGTTTAGACTGAATCTTCACTTATAAATTCCTTGGACTTCACCTAGACTATACAGAGTACATCTGCCAGGTAGTAACCAAATCTTTTACCAAGCTTGGCGCCCTCTACAGAGTAAAAGGCTGCCTCCTCTTAAACATTAGGAAACAGGTTGTTGAGCTATCAATCCTCCCCTGGACTACGGGGATGTCGTCTATGCAGGTGCAAATACCACCTCCTTTGACAAAATAACTACTGTTTTCAAGGCTGTGTGCAGGTTTGTACTGGGATGCCCCCCCCAATACTCACCACGGTTTCCTGTACAATGAACTTGGCTGGGCCCCCCCGTGGGGAAGCAATGCACACTGTGCTCTTGAGATTCAAGTATTGGATGGACAAACTACCCAGTTACCTGTCTGTCCTCTTCTCCTCATCTGCTAATCCTACTTACTCGCTCAGATCTGAGGCAAGTTGCCACCTTCTCATTCCATAACACAAGCACTGCCTAGGCCAAGTCTCCATAAGCTACTGGCTCCCAAACATCCAACCTAACCTCCAAAGTGTTGGCCCCTCTCTCCCTCCCCAAAAGCAATCAAGTCCAATTACAAATCATCTTCAGCCTGTCCTTACTGCCCAACACGTACCCCCAGTCAAGTCCAGCGATCCACCCACAGTAACATTACTTAGGTGCACCCCCCCCACCGGAGCAGACCCCACTGGCCAGGAACCATAGAAGAACAGAAGTTCTGTAACTGCAACTTCACAAAGTTAACACAGGAAGGCTAACAATCAGACTCTTTCCATCTATCGCTCCTCCATATAAATCCAGAATTATCTGTGCAATTTCTGAGCCTTCCAGGAGGGTCTGTAGTGGCTATCTGTTTTCCACCCAATCGACTCAATGTATCACCTAATGTATGCACTATGTTAAGGACTCATGTATCCTATATTGTATGCTCTCTAGTTACTGTCTATTCTCCCAGATGTATGTTCTATGACATTAACTCAATGTATTTTGTATTATATGCACTCAGTTATCATTCCCTATTTCACCCTCCCCCCAGGTTGCAACTGGAAACGAGTCCTGGGCTCTGTGTGCTTACCTGGTGAAGTATGTATTCTCAGTGCCTTGGGAGCCTTCCAGATTATCTGAGTGAGGAGTGTTACCTTGCACAGATGTTTCAGAGGAACAGTTCAAGTCATCAAGGGCATCCTTTTCATGCAGGTCCTATAAAGGATATCCCAATGCATCTTGATGTGCCTGTCGCAACCCACACCAGAGGGAAAGGTCACTTGTGAGTTGAGTAATTTCTCTGGGAATTCCTTTTTGGTCCCAGTCAATGTCTCCTCCAAGTGGAAGAACTCACTGAGGCAACAGATAAGGGATATGTGTATTTTTTTGCTGCCACTGCCAAAACTGAAATGCAATGTACCTTCTTCCTGGGCAATCACCAATCTGTGACTCAGGTGCCATAATGCTACTATTGGTCTTGCAAGTGCAGAGTGGACAGAGCATAAGACTCTCATGATTTTGCAACACACTTTGCATTCCTTATTGCAAGGAAAGGGTCTGTAGAATGCCATGGTGTAATTGTCTCTAAATCAGTAAGTCAAATAACATCTGCATTAGCTACGGCAGTTCGAGTCTGAATGTTTGCACAGTTGCATACATTTTATTATTAATATAGTTTTTATTGAACTTGTTGGGGCATTTCTTCTATACATTATTACACCTTAGACATACATGTATGTTCTATAATAAAGCCCACCTGCTCCCTCTTAGATACAGAGAGGTATCTGGAGGATATGCAGAATTCAGCATAGTCTCTGAACTGTAGATATCTTCTGGTGCAATTGTCCCAGTGCTTCTTCTTTATTTTTTTTCTTTATTTTTTTTACTATGTATTTATGCCCCTACTTGCCTCTCTTCTCCACTCTCTCTGGCATCCTGTTACCCACAGGCCCCACTCCCCATCAAGATCTGCCCATACAGCACATGACCCCACACTATCAAACCCCTGGTATACCCCCCCCCGGGTAGGGGTGAGGAGGGACGCCCCCCATGCTTACCTCCTCAAACCAACATACTTGAGTTTGTGGGGTCGGTGCAGCGGAGTCTGTCCGATGAGCCCGGAGATCTGCCAGCAAGGTGCCATCGCCTAGGAGAAGCCGAGGTGGTTTTCCGGTGTCTTTCCTCCCTCCCCTGATGTCGGCATGCAATGAGGGGCTATGAGCTAGAAGGCACGCTGAGATGTACCTCCTGCTCTGCCCCTCTGCCGACATCCACCCAATCCACCTGCTGCTACTCCATCTACCACGCTATCCACCTGGACTCCCCTAGTGGTAGCATTCCAGCGGGAGCCTGCAGTTACCTCCCCCAGAGAAGGAGAGCTGTCGCCGGGTGCTCTATCCTTCTCCGCCCCGGCTGACCCCCGGTGACCTGTGCTCACTCCCGTACCCGGGTCGCCGGCGTGGTGCAAGGTGTGGTGTCCAGCGCCTCAACCCTCAGTGCCACTGGACTGGCTGCTTCTTCTTTACTGACTCTAGGTGTGGTGGGGGGAGGGCTATGGTGTGCAAAGCATAGCAACCCTGAGATTGTCTTAATGGTATGTCACATTTTCAGATTTCATTTAATTGGGTGATAATGACAAAGCCATAGAAATATAAGATGGATTATGGCACAAAGGTTGACTCCTTGATCATTGCATGGAGGAGCCAGCCATTCCAGTGGCAAAAACATATCTTCGCCTGGTCATTAATGGAGTGCGTAATTTTCTCCATTTGATAAATTTGGTTGACCAATTTTCTCCAGGTAATCACATCTGGGGTAGTGGGGATAATCAAAGCTTTGTTATAGCCTTTTTAGCTACTGTTAGCAGAATTCCTAGGTGGTAGTATGTGTTCAGGTCTCAAAGGCCTATGAGGTATAACAGGAAGAGGTAGAGGTTTGGGGTGAGTGGGAGCATTTTACCAAATAGTTCCTTTAGTTCCCCTTCCAGGTCATGAAAGAAGGGTTGCAGGAGTAGACAAGTCCTCATAGTATGGTAGTGTACTATATGGCCCAGGATTCTCCACGGCCTTTCCAGCAAGAGAGGGAGAGTGCAGGGAGGTAGTGGGCAGTTATGACTGGTATCCAGAAGAATCTGGTTAGATGTTTCCATGCATACTCTGTCCACTGATGGGAACTAGTAACTTTGGTTGATGCATGACAGGCATGTTGTCAAGTGTCTTTATCTATCAGGGTTCCTGTCTTCAAGCCAAGAATGCCAGTCACTCAAGAGATTTTGTTTGGTGTTGCTTTATTATCACTTTTTCACTTCCACTGCAAACTGCAAGCATTTGCAAGATAAGCACACAAATCACAATAACTTTTCAAAACAAAAAACAAGGTGCTTAGTGCAAGTATCAATTTGACTGACAGTAAAGCTAACTATTGTAACACAGAGAACACCCAAATTCCTCTGCGCTTCGCTCATGATGAGCTTCATCAGGGGGTGGGGTTATAGAGACATAGCACCACTTAAATAATAGAAAAAAGGTGACATAATCAAAGTCACAGTCAGTTGCAATTACTGCAGTGTAGGGGCATAACTGAAACTTAAAAGTTGTAATTCCAATTCTTTCAATAAATAAAAAAATAAATTATATGAAAGTATGCTCTGTGATCAAAGTGACTTCTTTATATTGTATCAACACATAGAGATCCTGCAAAAACATTTCTGTAGTACAATCATAATAGCTCATTAATTATGTTGCATGAAGTGCTAACTAAAGGAACCTGTCAACAGTTTCATTTCTGGGACAAATTATTTAATCCAAGCTTTGTAAATACATTGTAAGAATGGTTGTGAAAACCATGGAGCTATTATAATTTACATTCATTACAGACGGAAAGAGAAGAAAAGTGAGAAAACTTTATCAGGACACTCACATGATCACCCTTTTAAATTATGTGGCAGCAATACCTTACTGGGGATCTGCATGATGGCATATCACTGGAGCAGAGAAAAGACAGACACTGGCAACCACAAATCTGAAATAAAAACAAGAAAAATATATTTATTTATTGAATTTTGATGACCGGGTAGGCCCACTGAGCCTCGAAGGTCCCTTTTTCAGGGGTGACCCTGAATCATCCAGAAGCAAAAATACAATGTTCATGGCCTTTGAGAGTTTTAAAATTTAAATCAAATTCAAGACTGCTTTCAATATTTAACTTACAAAAGTTAACAAGAGCACATCATAAATAATAGACTGCTGGAGGATTTGGGAGGGGCTAAGTGCTAAGGGGAGGTGCTTGTTTTAGGGTGGGGGTAGAATTGGATATTTTAGAACTAAGACAAATCTCACAACTACAAGAATGGTCTAAAATCAGTTGTCTCATTTAGATCCCCCTCCCCGATTCACACTACTGATGCTGAATATCCATAACTTTCATACTGCACAAGCAGCTTTAATTGCTCCCCCTCCTCCTCTCAGTCTTCTGACCCATTCATGTCCCACAAACCTATGTTCCATGGGGTTTGAAGCATGATGTTCATAAAAGTGTTTTTTTTATTTATTTATTTTTATTTATGTATTAAATGAATCAGAATTACAAACCTTTGAGTCAAAGACTCTTTTGCAAAGGCTCCATGTTAGGGAGGTACAAACAATGAAACAGCAAATGACAAGGAAAAGGGAACACATGCAAGAAGCAATTATTATACAGGATAGTAACTATCCATAGTCAAAACAAATAGTGCAATGAATCAATCAAACAGGCAAGCAAAATTAAAACAAAGTCCATAAAATCTCAGCAGACGGGACATGAATTTGGTCTGAGAACAAGGCCAGACCAGGATTAAATCTTAAAGTTAGAAGCAGTCACAAGAGCGGGTGGAAATGATGTGTTCCCTGAGGACAGCTTTGAAGATACTAAGTTTAGGTTCAGCAGGGATGGCAGCCAGTAGAGAGTTGAGCCAGAGCCAGAGTTTCCAATAGGGCTGTTCAATTTTCCATTCACTATTGACCTAATGTGCTCCTGTATCCTTATTTTGAGACTAAAAATCGTTCTCCATATACAGTATCTAGTAGACCGCGTGTGCACCAGATTACGTAGACTATGAAAGAAGTAGTAGAAACAGAAATATAGACAATGATGGCAGAAAAAAAAACATTGATCTATCTAGTGAGCAAGGGAAACTTTCAGCTACACCTTCAAGATAGCACAACACTCTGTAAGCTAGCGTATGATAAAAAATATGCTTTATTTAGAACAAACAGTAGCACACCCCTCACAACAAGCATCTACGCTTCGTGTCACACTTGATACTTTATCAAGATGTCACAAAGAATTATCCATTCACTTAAATAGCCCCAATGTCACACGTGATGTTTAAATACTTAAATGTACACATGTATAAAAAGTAATAACTACCACCAATAACTACAACAAAGCTCTATATCCGCCTAAAATATACTCAATATTATGTACAGTGCAGTTATGACTTCATTCAGCATGAAGCAACAGTCAGCTTGATGGCTTTGACAAACCACGGCAGTTATAAATATATAACAAACTTTCAGTATCCTGAATACTAAAGTGCAAAGTTACAGGACTATTTCTCATTTATGTTTTAATGTCTCCTTCTCACATAAGGGATCAGCTAAAAATGCCCATTTGGTCCTGAAAATTTACCCTCATTTAATTTAAGCTGTCAATATGTTTTCTGACACATCAGTGCATTATTTAAACCCCTTCCCCCCTACAGTTACCTGTTCCAAACCATAAAACTTAAAAAAATGACCAGTACCTGAATATTTAATATGGTTAGCTAATGCATTATCATCAGAGCCTAATCTAATATGTCTCAACTGTTCCAATATTCCAATCTTAAATGTCCTCATTGTCTTTCCAATATAAACGCAGCCACAGTTACACTCAGCCAGATACACCACTGATTCAGTTCCACATGATATAAAGGATTTGGGGTGGAAAGTCACATCACTATTTGGTAAAGAAATACAATTCTCCACCTTTATGTGGTTGCTCGCCATGCAATAACCACATTTAAAATTTCCAGTGGGTAACTTTCAGTGATTTTCCACTGGTTCTATTCCACTCCAACTATGCACCAACATATCCTTCGGGTTTTTGGCTTTCCTGTAAGTGAACTGTGGCCCTCTCTTAGTTATCTGTTCCAAACATGGTTCCAGTTCCCATAAATGCCAGTTCTTTTGGATAATATTCTCAATCTTTTTCGCATGTGTATTAAAGACAATGTTAAAATTAACATTTTTGTCATTAATTTTGTTTTCCTTGTTTCTAGGTACCAACAGGTTTTCTCTATGTATTCTATCAACCCTATTTTTAGCATCTTCAACACAGGTTCTGCTGTAACCCCTTTCACCAAATTTTTAAGTAAGCATTTCACTGTTTTTCAAATATCCCTCAAAGGTGCTACAATTCCTTTTGGCCCTCATATATTGGCCAAAGGGGATGTTCCTAGCCACATGTTTGGGGTGGCAGCTCCCAAAATGAAGTATTCCATTTCTATCTGTGGGCTTCCAAAATAAGCCCATTTCCAGACCTCCTTCCCTGTCTTTAAATACCATCAAATCCAAAAATGATATCTGGACAGTACTAGCTGTAAGGGAAAAATGTAAATTGTTGTTGGTGGACTCCAAATATTGGACAGACATATTAAGTTCCTCCATGTCCCCTTTCCACAAAATAAATATATCGTCCAGGCAAAATCTATGAAATCCAATTTTTCAAAAAAAATATTTCCATCAATATTGTATATAAATTGTTATTTCCATTGAGCAAGGAAATACTGTAGCATAATTGAGGGCCATTGTGGCCCCCATTGTCGTTCCCTTTATCTGATGGCATATGTTAGATCCAAATAAAAAAAAACATTTTTTGTCAGCACCATTTCAGCTAAAATCACTAAGAACTCAATAAAGTTAGCTGCTATGCTGTTCCCTCACATAGTGCATCCCTTAAGGCATTAAGCCCATCATTGTGAGGAATATTAGTATACATCATTTGTATATCTAATGTAACCAATATGTATTTAGACTCCACAGCTATCTCCTGTATTAGTTCTAAAAACTGCATTGTGTCTCTAATGAAAGCTCTTGAATTCTGGACTACCTCTTTAATAAAAGTATCTATGTACTGTGCCAAAGATTCTGTGATAGAATTATTACTAAATACAATATGTCTAGTGGGAGGATTTTGCAGATTTTTATGGATTTTAGGCAGTTCATAAATAACCAGTCTAATAGGTGAGTCAACCGTTATTTATTTATTTATTGGAGGTTCGGAAATACCTTTGAGTCAGAGACTCTTTTACAAAGGTTCCACGTCATGTAATTTATATACAGAGATATACAGGTTACATAGCAGTACATAGTCAGGTTGTTACAGGAGCAATTGTGAGGCTAACAGTGAAAAAACTAGGAAAAAATGAGTGCAAACACACAATACATATAGCACACAGGTGAAGAGCTAGGCTAGGGGGACACAGGTTGTGGCAGGTAGGGTAGAGGAAGCCGGCCAGTGGCCTTAGTCCAACAGAATAGTGTGAGGTGTTTCAGTGGCAGTCGCAGTGGTTTGAGGACTGTGGGATGTCTCTAAGAGAGGTTTTGAAGGGTCTAAGTCTGGTCTCTTTAGCAAGTGGGGTGGGCAGGCTGTTCATCCAGGAAGGGGCTCTGTAGCTGAAGGACCTTTGGAATTGGGAGGTACGGCAGTGAGGGACAGAGAGGAGTTGCTTTCCAGAGCTATGAGTTTGCTTAAGTGTCAGGGCCAGTCGTATTAGTGGTGTGAGTCCTAAGGGGCAGAGGCCTAGGGCAATTATTTTTGCCATGAGGCAGATGTGAAACCTAATCTGTTGTCAAGGTTCAGCCAGTTGGTATCATTGTATAGAGAGCATGTGTGAGTTAGGTGGTCACAGCCCAGGGTGAGGCGACAGGCTTTATTTAGGGAGACACAAAGTCTATGGAGGGCCGAGGTGATCACCACCCCATTGACGAGTAAGCCATAGTCTAGCAGGGAGAGGACAGAGGAGAAGACAGCAAGCCTCATTGCGTTTGGGGTAAACCAGTGTTTGACGTGATACAGGAGCCTGAGCTGCACACTGAGGGCATTAAATAGGAGATGGATATGTTGGTGGAAAGTAAGTGCAGGGTCAAGGGTAATACCCAAGTATCTGAAGGAGTCCACTTGCTCCAAGGGGGTCAGATTTGCAGTTCATACTTGAGGGCAAAGTTTCTTTCTAGCGTTGAGCAGGTGGAAAAAGAACAAAATCTTGGTCTTGCTATAGTTCAGGATAAGATGTTGTGAGACGAACCATTTTTCAGTGCCACTAAAGGAGGATTGAAGGGAGAGGTGGAGTTGCAAAGGGTCAGAGTTGGAGGTATAAAGGACGGCATCATCCGCTTAGAGGAGTAGGATCCCTGGGCATGAACTGGGGAGGGAGTTAAGAAAGAGGCTGAACAGTAATGGTCTGAGGACGGACCCCTGCTGGACACCACAGAGGACAGGTAGCCTACTAGATAGGGTGTTCCCAATATTGACCTGCTGGGAACAGTTAGACAGGTAATCAGAAAACCAGCCAAGGGCATCCTGAGAGAATCCAATGTTGGTCAGTGTGGATAGCAGGAGCGGGTGGTTAACGGTGTTGAACGCCTTTGTGAGATCAATGAATATAGCCCCTGTGATTTGACCTCTATCTAATGTGGAGTGAATGTGAGTGGTGAATTCCAGGAGGGCAGTGGTGGTACTATGTCCCTTCCGGAAGCCGTGTTGCTGCTTGCTAAGCAGGTTGTATTTGTTGAGGTAGTCCATGAGCTGATCCGAGATGATCCTCTCAAGGGCCTTAGATAGGCGAGGGAGAATGGAGATAGGATGGTAGTTGTTAGTAAGGGCACGGTCCCCATTTTTAAATATCAGCGTAATGTGGGCAGATTTCCAGCGGGAGGGTAATTTCCCCTGACATAAGGAGCAGTTTAGTATATGGGTGAGGAGGTTTAGCACCTCAGGGAGAGAGAGAGAGGCGAAGGAGTTTCAGGTCTAAGGTGTCACTACTATACCGGGAGTGACTTAGTGCCCTTCTGAGATAAGGCTCGGCCCGCTTAGGTGAAATGCTGTGCAGAAGAAAGGGAGGGGCTATTGGGGGAAGGGGGAGGGGGAGGTGGCTGGGGGTGGGTCAAAGAAGTTTTGGGGGAGAACCTTGCTGAGGTTAGAGAAGGCGTCATTGAAGTCAGCGGCCACTCAGGCTGGGTCCAAGGTAAGGCACCTATCAACCATAATCTGATTAGGGTTAGTGTTGGGAACGTTGCCACAGAGGTCCTTAATATTGGCCCAGAACTTTCGCCCTGAGCCCCAGGAGTTTGTTAGGGAGGTCTTGTAGTACTCTGCTTTTGCTTTGCGCAATGACCAAGTACATTTGTTCCGAGCCTCTCTATAGCTCTGTCTGTCAGCTGGCAGGTCAGTCTCATTGGAGAGGTGCCATAAGGAATCTCTGGTCCGCATGAGGTCCAGGAGAAGTTCAGTGATCCACGGTGCCAGATTGCCTTTGGCCACCCTTTTGGTGATGGGGGCAAATTTGTCGCATATGATGTTAAAGGTGAGAATGAAGAGGTCAAAGGCTCTGTCAGGGTCAGGGGCCTTTGTAATGAAGTACCAGTCCACTGTCCTGAGATATGCTTTGAGTTGCGCAAGTTTGCCTGGGCCATGTTTGCGCTGATAGATTATTTTTGGGGGTTTGGGTGATTTGCATGTCCAGTAGCAGAGGACAGGACAGTGGTCGCTAAGGGCATTAGGGAGTACAGTAGTACTAGTGATTTTAAGGGGGTGGTTGGTGAATACCAGATCCAGCAGGGAGGAGGATCCAGAGCACAGGTTCAGTCGGGTAGGGGATGAGACGACTTGCGTAAGGTCTTGGGCAGTGGCCGCGTCTATGAACGGTGCAGCAACTTTGTCGAGTCAGTTAATATTAAAGTCTCCAAGTATAATTTTCTCGGCTTGTGGCGGAAGAGTGGCCAGGTAGGACAGTACAGAGTGGAAAGCCGCCTTCTGGTCCCTGAGGGGAATGTAGACTGCAGTGATGGAGGAGGAATTTGGAGTTTCCCAGGGTGATTTTGATAGTGAGGGCCTGTGGTCCGGAATGTAGCTGGGGGGTGGGAAGTGGCTGCCCATGTAGGATATCTTTGGTATATATGGTGCAGCTCCCCCACTTACCCTGTCGATCTGCATGGTATAAATTGTACCCAGTAAGGGTCAGCGACGAGTCTGGGATCGATGGGGAGAGTCCGGTTTCACCAACCGCAATGATGTCAGGCTGGTGCTGGTGGACCCAGTCCTGGAAGGAGTCCCACTTTTTTAGAAGGCTACAGACATTAAGGGTGGCAATATGCAGTCCACTAGTAGGGGGGTGAGCAGGCACAGTAGTTGTGGCAGGGCCAGGGTTAGGGTGTACATTTCCTAAGGTGAGTAGGAGGAGGAGGAGGAGGAAGAACCTGTGGATTGGGTGCCATTTCGATGCTTTGTGAGATTGCAAGCTGTGGCCCGGGTGCCCTTTCAGGGTAGGGAATGAGGGGATGGGGAGGCTAGTTATGTGGGGTGTGGCCAGTAATAGCAGCCAAGGTGAGGGGACAGGAGGCAGGGGCTGGGGTCGCAGGTGGCAAAGCTGGCAGGAGTTGCAGGGGGAGCAGAAGGTGCTATGTGTGGAGTGGTGTGTATATGGGAGAAAAGAGACGGAGGCAGGGCTGTAAGGAGAGTCCAGTCTGCACAAAAGGTGTAAGTAGCTACGGATTCATGTCCAGAGAAAGTCTCAGGGATTGCAGTTTGTGGCGACTGCCAGTCAGGCGGCCATGGAGGACATAGAAGTGATGTGTAGTCCAGGAGGGTGGCAGGGGGGAGTTACAAAGTGGGGTTGTTGTATGTATAGCAGGAGGAGTAACCGTAGCATAGCAGCTAGTACACGAACCAGGGCCAAGGGAAACCAGCAATAGGTGTAGCGATGCAGCATTGCCCCTAGTGGCTGAGTAATATAGGCTGCAGATGGAGAAATAGGCTGATTGGTTCCTGAAGCCTCCTGAAGCCCTATAAAAGGACATGCTCACCAAGGGTGGCGGCGGGGGCAGTGAGGAGCCGATGCTTGCGTCGGCGGAGCCCTCATACACACACACACTCTTCTCCTACTATACAGAGGGCTGGTGCTCCTCAGCGCACCATTTGGCCATCCGTACCTGTATGCAGTTTCGTGGGGTGGGGAGGGTTCGTCTGTGACCCTCGCAACCTCAACTAGGACCCTCAACTTTGGATCCAGGACAGTCTGAGGAGAAACGGAGACAGGTAGGAAATTAAATACAGTCGTTGCAATTGGGGCAGGGCACAGGGAGCCGAGTAGCCTGCTGCCTGTGAGATTTCTTGCCTGGGAAAAGGAAATTAAGCAAAAAGCACTCATTTCCCTGTGGTTTGCACTCTGCTAATTATTTGTGCTATGGGGGAGCCTAGAGAGATGTAGCTAAGCAGCGCGGAGAAGTAGAACCACAGGCTAAGAGGGACCATCTCAATTACGTTTAGGCATACAAGGTTACAGTTTGGTCCGGAAATTAAGGCGCAGCAGAAAATCACTTTTAAGGTCATAGTTTAGGCATACAAGGTTACAGTTTAGTCTGAATTAAGGTGCAGCACAAAATCACTTTTAAAGGTTACAGTTTTAGTCCGGAATTAAGGTGTAGCAGAAAAACACTATTAAAGATCACTGTTTAGGCATTTAGATGGTGAAAATAAACTATGTCCACATCTATGCCAACTGAAATCTGCAATTTGCAATTTGAAAATGCGCCCTCACACACTCTTCTCCTACTACACAGAGGGCTGGTGCTCCTCAGCGCGCCGTTTGGCCATCCGTACCTGTATGCAGTTTTGGGGGGTGGGGGAGCGTTCATCCGAGACCCTCGCGACCTCGACTAGGACCCTCAACTTCGCATCCAGGACAGTCACATATTTCCTGTGAAATCACTTCCATTGTTACAGCCTCATGTAAATACACATCAGTCGCCTGCTTAAACTTAAGAGTAGGGTCTTGGATAGCATTTTGTAGAATTCAGTATTTGTTAGTTGATAGCAGGGTTCAACAAATCCTATAGCCCGACGTCCCAGGCTACCAGATCACAGTCAGGGACAAGCAGTTGGTGCAGAGGCATTTGTCCGGGAACAAGTACTGGTTTAAAAAAAATAAATTTTTGCTGCAGTGCCATGTTTCTCCACTAGAGAGTTCCCTGGGGATGTGGGAATCTGGTCATCTCTGGGATCATGTCATGACCCACAAGGTGCTCACTCACAAAATCTGTGGCAGGGAAGTGCAAGCACCATGACCCAAGAGCAATTCACAGCTGTGGGAGGGGGCTGAGGTGGAGCCAGTCATCGGACTGGTCCGAGTGGCAGACGCGGAATCCAAGAAAAGATCAGGCTGAGAACAGTAAGGGACATCCATTGGCAGCAGTCACTTGGCAGGGTAATAAGAGGCATGCTCGCTCACCTTCTCTGCTCAGTGCAAGGAGAAAGGACGTGCGTGCTTCTCTGGGTTGGTGTGGACTGTGTTTTACTTTCATCAGATGCAGAAATCATTGTCTGACACACTTGCTGTTGCCATATTATAAAACAAAATTAATTTTGGAGCTGCAAAATAGGGGTGAGAGAGACAGAGATTTGAGGAGAACAGTTGGGGACTGGGGAGGGTGAAACTTGGTGAGCCAGGTGAGGGAAAGGGCAGAAGCAGGAGCTACTAGCATGAGTTGGGTTGGATTGCTGTCAACTTCCAGAATGCCTGAGCTCAGCTAAAATCTACCCCAAAGGACAGAATGAACAAAAAAAATCAGAAATGGTTGGAGGATGATCAGTAGTAAATAAAACAGTGGACTGACTGAACAACAGCAGCAGCAGTGAAGTAAAAGTAAAGGGGGATAACTTGAAGAGCTGAGTGGTGAATTAGCACTAGAACAGAACTGAGAGAGGAGGAGAGACCATATTAAAAGAAAGCAGACTAAAGGGAGACTAGGGTACAATTATTTAAGAAAGGAGGAGAGGAAGGATTAAGAGACAGAATGAACAAAAAACAGAAGGGCTTTGCGACTGACTGATGTCCTAAAAAAATAATAAAAGAGGGCAGAAAAAAAAACAAAACATTGCACTGCAGTGTACAGGATAACTGAACAACTTGGCTGAAAGGATCCCAATAGAGTGGGAATCTTAGTTGAACAAAAAAACAGACTAGTAGAAATAAAACAGACAAGGGCTGTGTTGCCCTAAGTAAATTTAATAAATGTGAAAAAACAAAGTGTTGCACTGTATAAGTACAGCATAACCATAACCATATCTGAAGAAAGTTGGCAAATAGCAGTAGTAAAAAAAGTGTGAAGTTTGACCTAAGAGACTGAGCAAACACCAGCCAAGCAAGAAAAAATAAGTGTGAGGGGCTGGTGGGGCTTACCTTTGTGTTGCCCTTAGAAAACATAGTAACGGGCAAAAACTGTTAGCACTGCTGCTCTGCTCTAGTACACCATAAGTTGGCAAAAGGAGGAACCCAAGGAGTGAAACGTTTCATTCTTTCATTCTGGTGTGTGTGGGACTGGCAGTGCTGGCACCACTTGACTCAAACTTAAAATCACTCCACCTGTACTTAACAGTAACATTTAAACATACATCTTTATTTTTACTGTTTTCTATAGCTTACATCTATGTAGTATTAATGATACAGCACCACAATTATTTACTTTGTTGCTACATAATTATTTCCTTAAAATATGGCCTTCCGACCATTGGACTACCAGTCAAAACAGTGGGACTACCATTTTTGGATAGGCCAGTTGTCCTGGACTACCACGTTTAAATTTGAAATTTGTCAATCCCTGCTTGATAGTGATGGTGGTATTATTTTGTAGCTTTTTTATTGCCTTCCTTTCATCCAATGTGCAGTTCCAAAACTTTGATTTAGGAGGATTTTCCATCAAGATATCAATGACCTTTTCACACGACCCCGGAAAAAAAACCACAATATTATTCATGGGGGTGATAAAACTTGACCTTTTTCTCCACTTTATATCACTTTGTGTTATTCCTTCATACAGTACCTTTGTACTTCTCCTCCATTACTCATTTCCTGAATGTCATTACCCATCATGCTTTCATGTTGTAAGTCAGTATCACTCTTGGCAAAGTGAACTTTAAGATTTAACTTTCGAGCAAAAGCATGCAGATCTACCATTGTATCAAAGTGGTTAATAGTGGGGATAAATGATAGTCCCTTGTTAAGTACACGAACAATGATCTATCTAGCTGACTTGTAAAACCCTACAATATCCTGAGACCTTTGTCCATACAGTGTCTTTGCCTACAATATCCACTCCCTTGCTCCATTTTACTATCCCCCCGAATAACTACTAAGCCCAACTGTGTTTGAAACCATTAATAGTTTTGGCACCCACCACCTCTGCTAGCTGCCTGTTCCATGGCTCAACCACTCTACGTAAAATAAAACTTCCTTATGTCCCTCCTGAACCTCCCCCCACCAGCTTCCGCTCATGACCTTGCGTCCTGGATTCACTACTCTTGTTGAATAGTTCCTTGTTAATTCCTTTCAGGAACTTGACAGTCTTTATATCACCCTCTCTCTCATCTGGCCCTAAGCTGATCCTTACAGGATCTGCCCTGCTGGCCCCGAATCATTTTGGTTACCCTTCACTGCACAATCTTCAGCCTCTATTTGTCTTTTCTTAGGTGAAGACTCCAGAACAGAGCACAGTACTCTAAGTGAGGTGTCACTAGTGATCTACAGAAAGGCAGTAATACCTCTTTCATCCTGCCATCAAAACACCTCCCAGTACACCTCAGCATCCTGTTTCCCTTACTGCAGACTTGGCTAGACTGTTTAAAGCAGTCACTTATGATGACTGCCAGGCCCCTTTCCTCAGAAGTGGTGCCCAGCTTAACCCCTCCATCTAATGCTCCACTCTGGGGTTCTTGTTCTCTATGTGCATTACCTTGTACATCTGGCATTGAATTCCAGCTGCCAAACCCTGGACTGCCTCTCCAGCCTTTGCAGGTCCCTCTGCATCTCCCTTAGCCCCTGCTAACTATCTACTCTTCCAAAGAACTTAGTGACCTTTGCAAAGAGTCACATCTTGCCCTGTGTTCCATCTCTTATGTTGCTGATGAACATATGGTGCTGTCCAGGATGACATTTTTTTTTGGGGGGAGGGGTGGTTGCCATAAAGGTTTTTATTAGTTTTTCAAAATAACACATAAAACAGATATTTGTAAAACACATGAAGAAACACAGAATAACAGACAATTTCCAACCAATCAACAGTAAACGTAAGTATCTACGGTAGTAGCCAAATTCAATAATCTGGGACACAAATAAGGAAGAAGATAAGCAGGTCTGCAGAATCTGATAAATATAGCATAGTGGAAGGCGGAGCTACTTACTTCTGTACCAAAAAAAAATCATACTTTACAAAAAAGACATTGTACAGTGCTCCCTGGGACTCTAAGGCAAGGATTGAAATACGTCTGCAATAGAATTGCCAAGTGGGAAGGGGGCAATGTATAATAGCTAGGCACAAGCTATTAAATCAACTATCCGACACTACTGCTTCTAATAGTTGTTTATAAGTCTATCTGCTGATTCATAACTGGCCTTCCTTTGCATACTTACCACTGTTTGTTATTGCAGTGCTGCTCAAGTGTTTTCCTTTGACAAGTGTGTAACATTTGAAACATCAACATTTTGTTAATAAAACTGCACTTGCTAAACTTCTCTCATCTATTTCCTATTTTTCGTACAAATTGTCATATTAGATCACAAGATAATTTGTCATTCTCAATTCCATTGAGAAAATTGTCATTCCCAATTCCATTGAGAAAACTAGCACTTGGTCGAAGAACTCTTGATTTTGTTGGTGCCCGGATTTACAATAACCTTCCGAATTCTGCATAATGTTGTAAATCAATGTTTCAGTTTAAGACACAGTTATCTTTGCTTTTGGAGCAATCTCATTGAAACTGTTTACAACTTTTTTTTGGTTTCTGTGTAACTTCGATTTTTGTTCACTGGCTGCATTTCAAAACAGGCAATTTGCTCAATGTGCTTTTTCAGGGTAAACAGTAAAAATGACTTGAAATGACTGGACCCAGGACTGATCCCTTTGGCAGTCCACTAGTGAACTCCCACTCCTCGGATCTGACTCTGTTTATCACTAACTTCTGTGGTCTCCCTTCCAACTAACTTTCTACCCATTTCACTATGTCCTTTGCTGCACCCACATCCTCTCGCTTCTTCAGCAACCTTCTGTCTGACACAGAGTTGAATGTCTTGCTGAAGTACAGTAAATCTGCTGCATGACCGTTATCCACTGTCTTAATTAGCCTGTCAAGGAACACTATAAAATTTTTCTGACAAGACCTTCATGCCCACAAACCCATGCTGTTTACTAACCTTGAGCCCATTTTTTTTTATTTAAGTTTTTATTCCCCTGGTTTTTGTTGGAGCTGACAGGTAGGCTCTGTCCAAGGCCAACATCCCCCTCAACGAGAATGGCACCGGGACCATCATGGAGCCTGCCAGCTCCAGTTTTCTCCCCTCCCTGTTGCGGATGCACACTCACATGTGGAGGCATGCGTATGCTGTGGTCCCCCAAAATGCCCTGTTTTCGAGTCGCTCTCAGTCTTGCACTGCCGTCAGGCCTCCACCTGGGGGCAACCATGCAACGGGAGTGACAAGGTCCCTCCCCAGGATAGAAGAGCTGCCTTATAGCTGCTCAATCCAACTCCTGCCCTCCCCAACAGAGGATCCCCGATGACCCAGGCTTGTTCCCTAACTTGGATCGCTGGTGTGGTGCAAGGTGTGGCATCCAGCGCCTCAACCCTCAGCACCACCAGCCAGCCCCCTTGAGCCAATTTTACTCCAAACAGTCCCTTAGGTCCTCTCTTATTAGTGCCTCCATTAGTCTGCCCACTGATGCACATGAAACATGAATTGGTTCCTTGCAAAACACCTATTCTTGCTTTGTGCCACCCTGGCTGGTCTCCCGTCTTTCTTAACTAACTCCCAGGGAACCCTAAAATCATCTCCCTCCTATGCACATTATCTCGAACACTGCAAACCACCCAAGTTAATATCGCCTGCTGGCAACCTGAGCTGGGCCCAGTGCAACAAAAACACTACTCAGGTACCCGGACTAGGTCTATATGCAAATCTCCTTTCTCCCCACTCCCTCCTCCCTCCCTCCACTGCCTGGCATGTTTTTATTATTATCGGGAGACACTGAACTGAACCCTGGCCCTGGAAGGATGGTTACACCTAACACCCTCATCTCCATCCTACACTGGTCCAGCAAAATGGGGCTTAAAATAGCCCATATGAATATCCAAAGTCTCAGGTGACAAATGGCAGAACTTGAAGCCTGGGTCAGGCACTATACACCTGACGTCCTATGTATAACTGAGACCTGACTAAAGCCCTCTATACTCTCACATGAAATTGCCCTGCCTGGCTTCACTTCCCACAGATGTGACCATACCTCAAAGAGAGGGGGAGGCATGTTGATCTATATGAGAAGCGAGCTAGCAACCTCCACATTACCTGCTCTCACCACTTTATTCTCTTTTGAATATCTTTTTCTCTCCGCCACCCTGAGTCAGTTTAAATGTGTTACAATAGTGTGCACCTATCTGCCCCACAATTTTGCATCCTCTTCCTACCAAGAGTTCTTCAATAACACTGACTCTATCCCTCATACTGACTTAATACTCCGTGGTGATTTCAACTTTGACTTGTTAGGTCTAAACAGTAAGATCTACCAAGCCACCCTATTAGATGTTAATCTGGAGCAAATTATCAACCAGTCTACCAGACTTAACATGAAAACAAACAATCACAGTCTTTTGGACTGGATGCTCACCCATAAGAAACAAGAAACACAACATCAAGGTTGCAAGAGTTTTTCCAGATGCCCTTAATGATCCCCCTCCCCACCTATTGTGTCTGGACGAACAACTTCCAACCTCCTCCCCTTAAAACCATAAAAGCTTAGGACCTGGCAAACTTCAATCCCTCAGCTTTCCTGCGAAATTTAAAATCTGTTGATTAGTCACCCATTACATCCCTCCTAGACATTAATATGGCTCTAGATTACTTCAGCCACACCTTCACTTCCCTCTTGGACAAGCATGCCCCCTTCAAATTAAGGTGCGACAAAGGTAACCACTCCCCCTGGCTATCCTGGGATCTTAGGCAACTAATGTACTCATGAGATAAAGCATGGAAAACCTTCAAAGAATCTGGACTACAATCTGAATGGTACTCCTACAGGCAATTACGGAACACATGCAAGGCTAAAACTACCAAAGCTAAGCAGGACTACCTCCTCTCCCTACAAACAGCACACTTTACCAACCCAAAAAATTTCTAGTCCCATATTAACTCCCTACTCAAGGGTAAAGAATGCGCTGTCACCCAAACTATGATCTTTAAAGGGGAAACACTATCCTCCCCTGCTGACATAGCTGCAGGCATAAACAACTTCTTCACTGACCTGGACAAATACAAATCTGACTTGCCAACCACTACCCATATCCCACAGTCCTCTAACCCTACAGTCCAGGACCCACCCTTCCATCTAAAGCTAAGTTGTTAAATAACCTAAAACCAGACAGTTCTGTGGGATTTGATTCCTTCCAAGCCAAATTCCTCAAATTAGCAGCTCCTGCAATAGCTCACCCACTATCTCTATTAATCAATAGATTCTTCCTCTTACAAACCATACTGGACAAATGGAAGACTGTGGTAGTTGTCCCAATTCACAAAAGCAGCCCCACTGATCAGGTAGAGAATTACCAGTTGATCTCTATACTATGCCCCTTAGCTAAGATTCAAGAAAGGATACTCTACAGACAACTTGATTCCTACCTCGAGCAGGCCAATTCCTTAACCATACATCAGCATGGCTTCTGGAAACTGCATGGCATGGAATCTGCCCTCTTGCATGTCACAACAGACATCCTTCAGGCCACAGATCAGGGGCTTGTGACCGGAGCCACTTTCGTGGACTTAACAAAAGCTTTTGATCTCGTCAACCACAAACGTATACTAAGCTCAGCAATATTGGTCTCGATACTCTCACTAGTTCTTGGCGTGTCAACTACCAAACTAACAGGATGCAATGTATCAAATGGTCAGGCTCTATATCCTCTTTATCACCCATCACCGATGGGGTTCCTCAGGGCTCTATACTGGGCCCACTACTCTTTCCTGTCTTTATCAATGAGCTACCATCTAATTGTGGAGGGGCATCAATACAGCTCTATGCAGACAATGCCATACTCTACAGATCCTCTAATGATATCTCATCCCTCAATACATATCTAGAGAGTGTCTTCCAACAGTTGGAGGCGTGGTTCAAGAACAATCTTCTGGTGCTCAACATCAAAAAACCCAAGACTATGTTATTTCACCACACTGCTTTTGATAGGTCCACCCATTCCCCCCTGGTAATCAAGACCTCTACTGGTGAAACTTTAGAAGGGGTAAACTCTTTCAAATACTTTCGTTTAACACTTGATGAACACCTATCGTTTGAAACACACACTGACAAGGTCATAAAATCCACGCACCAGAAGCTTGGCCTCCTATATCGAATGGCCTCCTACCTCCGGACCTCAGACCAGGCAAACCTTTGCCTCTACTACCTTGCTCCTGGGCCTTCTCTATGGTGCTACGCTACTGCACTCAGCTAAGATTATCAACCTAAACAGACTAAAACAAGCGTACCATTGAATAGCTTGCTTCGCTGCATCAGTCCCTGTGCGCACTCACCACTGTGACATACTCCACACCCTAGATTGGCCATCATTTGAAGCATGTCTTAAATTCCCATTGCTCTGCACCACCTTTAAGCTCATACACCTGCCCTCTCCACCCAGTCTCTGTAACCTTCTCACCCTGAAAACCTTCATCAGACCCCTTTGATCCTCTCAATACCCAATCCTAATACTACCTAATACTCATCTAGCTATTCGTGAAAGATCCTTCTCTGCTGCTGCCCCCCAATTATGGAACAATCTCCCACCGGACCCTCACGCAATTAAAAAAATTATACAAAGTGACATTCTTTCCTCCTCCACTCTGTGTCTGTATATAATTCCGTCCTCTTTTGTATGCACTCCATCCTGTAGGCCTTCCCTCCCTTTCTGTGTCTATCCTCTCCCTCTACCCTCCTCCCACTTTGTCCACCCTAGATGGCTTATTAAGGGCTCTCTCTCTCTCTCTCACCCATTCCCCCTCTTTACACCCTATATGGCTTATTGAGCTCTGCAATTCTAACCCCTCACATATGTGTTTTTTCCTCCTAAGTTCTTCCAGTTATATGTATAGATTGTCCAATAAACTATAATTATGTATTGTACCTCACTGCACTTACTTGAGCTACGTTGTAAGATAACCTGTGCAAATATGTTATGCTCCTCTATTTCTGTAACCCATGTCATGACTGATGATTGTATGATATATTATTACTTCAAGTTCCTACATATCTCTGTACTTATTATGTTTAGATTTTCCTCTATCAATATGTGTAACTTATTTCTCTGCTGTATGTCAATGTATGGGATACTTATATTCCCCGGGTCACCCTTGAAAAAGGGACAACTTTGTCTCAGTGGGCTCACCCAGTCAACAAAATTCAAATAAATAAATAAATGCTGAAATTCCTAATCTCTACCTTGTCCTGATTCAGTGAAACAAATTCCTTCCCTGGTTTGACTTAATGGCATGTATTACATCTAAGACATTTCTGAAAACCACTGTGTTTGGGAGGGAGTCATGTTCTTATTACATTGACTCTGCCTTCAAACTGGCTGTGCACTAGCTTATAGTATGTAATATTTTATTTATAAGCACCCTGCGCAGAGGCTCAGGGCACTTTACAATGTACAAAAGATACCAAGGAAAGACAAAAAAAAATAACAAACCAAAACCAGTCAGTAACAATAAAGTAAAATCAGTTATAAACATCAGCTGGTATAGGTCAAATCCCAAAAGCCTCCTTAGATAGATGTGCTTTCAGGCCCAGCTTAGAGGCCTCTAGCGAGGGGGCCTCCCTCAAAGTTTTAGGAAGTGGATTCCACAAGACTGGTGCAGCTACCACAAAAGCACAGTCACCAGATGTTTTAAACCAAACCCTGGGAATTGCTACGAGGCCATCCTCAGCAGAGCTGAGGGAGTGCTGAGGGGTGGTACAGAGTCAGCAGATCAGTCAAGTAACTTAGGCCCACACCATATAAGGCTTTATAGGTGAGAGGACCTACCTTGGAGATTTTCCACTTTACCAGCAGCAAATGCAAAACATGCAGCACCAGGGTCACATGACACAACCTCATAAGGCCAGTCAGTAACCTGGTCACTGCATTTTTGCACTACTTGCAGGTGACACAGGACTCCTCTTCCAATCCTGAGATAAAGAATGTTGCAGTAGTCGAGACATGATGTCACAAATGCATGCACTAATGAGGGCAGGTCGTCCGTCGGGATAAGGGTTTTAATGCTGGTGATATTTCTCAGGTGACAGAAACCACTCTGGATGATGGATGACATTTGAGTCTCAAATGTCAATCCATCATCAAAAATAATGCCCAGGTTCTTTACCCTTTTGGTAGCCTTCAGCGATGTTGAATCCTGATTCAAAGTGGGATTAACCCCAATGGTCTCCCACATCACATCAGCAACCAGGCTCAATCACCAGTACCTGCATTTTATCTGGGCTGAGCCATAGCCAACTGAAGGACACCCAGTCCTGGATCTCACCAAGCATGCATTTAGCACCCCTTCAGTGTATTTAGTGCCATCAGTATTGGGTGCAAAGGACATATACAGCTGGGTATTATCTGCATAGCAGTGAAGACCCAAGCTGTAATGTTGAATGATCTCCCACAGGGGCAGCATGTACACTGCAAACAAAATGGGTGAAAGGATCGAACCCTGGGGGGCTACACATGTCAATGTTCTTGGGTGAGAGGAAAACCTTCCCAACACAACGCTCTGCATCCTGCAAAAAAGAAAGGACTTGAACCAGTTGATGACTGTACTGGTGAGCCCACACAGCCCCAAAGGTGATCAAGCAACGCAACATAGTTCACATTGTCAAATGCTGACAAGAGATCAAGGAGAATGATAATAGATCACTCTCCTCTATCTCTTGCTCTGAGGAGGTAATTGTGCACCCCCACTAGCGCTGTTTCAGTACTGTGCCTTGATCTAAAATCAGACTGAAGGGGCTCATAAATGTCGAAAGCAGTGAGGTGAGCCTCTCGTTGTAGCACCACAGTTCTCTTTGTGACTTTGCCCAAAAAGGGCAGGTTAGAGTCAGGTCTGTAGTTTGCCAAGATGTCAGGAATGAGAGATGGTTTCTTCAAGAGAGGCCTTAGCAGTCCCTCTTTCAAAGCACTGAGAAAACAACCCTCCAAAGCAAACACTGGACAATCTTGGCGAGTACTGGGCTAGTGGACTCCACAAATCTCACTAGAAGATGCAGTGGGCCCAGGTCCAGTTCATAGAATGTGGGCCACATCAATGAGATCACCCCACAAACTTCCTCCACCTCTGTTGACCTGAATTCACTTCAGACAGATGGGGTCCAACTTGGAACATCAGGTGGACCACTGCCAGAAAACACAGCTTATTGGAATAAGGATAAATTGCACAGAGGACTTAAGAGTTCACACAACAAGCTAAAGAACTACTGAGTAGATTCAAAGTATGTCCATGGCTTTTGAAAACATTTGTTAACATTTTTTCTTTTGTGTTTCTCTCCTTTTAGAGGTTTTTTTCCTTTTGCCATTTTTCATTCTTTCTTCTCCAGAGAGATGGCCTTGGTAAAGACTGGAAACCTTTATTCAGCACAACTTCTTTATCTAACTATTCCTTCCACTTGAAACTTGCAACCTATTTTGGATTCTGATATTTAATATCATCAAGAACATGTTCAAGTTTATCATATGTCATTGGTCAAAATACTCCTGATACTGTATACCAGTTTTAGTGTTATACATTTCCTAGATCTCAGTTATCTAAGTAGTGATCAGGTTGTCTATAGTAGTATGTATGGTATAAAACAGTATTTGGTGATTTATTGTATATAAAAAACTTGAATCATTAACAAAAGAAGTGAGTTTAAAACATATCATTATTTGTAACACCTAGTTGTATTTTGAGTTTATATCATATTCTTTTAAAACTGTTGCACTTGACACCTTTCTTTGATAAATTTCTAGACAACAGGATGTTAATATTTTTTATTCAAAAGAAATAGAAATGCTAAAAAAATGTGACTTAATGGTGTAAAATAGGGGATTATAGGGTAGTATTATTTTTTAAGTAAACACTTTAATAGGAAATATATAGTTGATAAAGGATACAACTTTAAGATCACAAGTAAAGTAAAGCTGCAGATGTCAATCAAATGAATGATGTCACACACTTCTGTCCTATAAAAATGCAGTGAGGTCTTATAATGGCCACACCCTCCAAGGAAGGCTAACGCCGAAGTGCTAGGACTGTGAGCCCACTGATGAAGACAATGGATTCCGACCAGGAATTATAATTATATTTGTGAACATTTTTCTTTTGCCACTTTGTTATTTGGCAATAAAGCTTTATTTATATTGGACATCACCTGGAGGATCTCCTTATCTCAGCACAGGTTACTAGATTGCATTACTTTTGCCTGAACTTGGAACATCAGGTGGATCACTGCGGGAAAACACAGCCCCCATTGAATGAGTACTGGACCTGATAGAAGACACTCTGTCAGAAAAGAATAGACCAAACTCTTCACATTTAGCCATGGACGCAGTAAGCATAGCCTACAAACAGGCTGGATGAAGCAGCCTGTTGACAGTCCTAAAGAGCTGAGCCAGTCTACTCTTCCCTGCAGCTATGTCCCTGGACAGGAACTCTGCCTTCTTATGGGACACAGCCCTCTGAAACACACTACAGTGAGCTTTCAAAGCCAGTCTGTCCTCATCCGATCAAGACTTCAGCCAACGATGCTCCAATCTCTGACCTCTAGTCTTCATCTCCCTGAAAGCCCCATCAAACCATGGAGGTCTCAAGTGAGAAGACCTGAATTATATATAGACTGATGCGATGGAGTCCAGCACCGAGGTTATAGCCCTATTATAGGTTGTGACTGCTTCACCCACTCCTGATGCACGAGTAGCACTTGCCTCAGAGAGGTCCTTTATTGCCGATAATCGCTCTGGGGTCAATCCTCTCATAGGGTGATAACGGACCATCTCCACTGGGGAGGGATCACTGGAGAGCCCCGAACAAGAACCTCACAGTGCAATGATCTGACCAAACTATCTCATTGATCTCAAGGCCTAGCGAGAACACTAGATCCAAGGCATGGCCACAGCAGAGAGTCACAGAATCAAATACTTGTGCTAGGCCCAGTGACTTCATCATCTGGAGGAAGTCTTGTTCAAACTGCGAGAGTTCACCATCGATCCAGGCATTGAAATTATCCAGAATCAGCTATCTGGTTGACTCCAACACCCTCTCAGTGAAGAAATTCACGACTTCCTGTAGAATTTTCCTATTGCGCCCTGGAGGTCAGTACACTTGTAGCTCAGGCAAATGGCAGCCCAGCATGACGGCCATCTTTCCCAGAATGGAAAACCTTCACCAGGGCAGTCTCTGTACTGTTCCATCCTGTAAGATTTGCCTTTTCTAAATGTTATTCTCAGCTTTTTGTCCACTGCTTCTGCTACACTGCTAACAGTATAGCCCAGTTTCTTCAAATGATGTTCCCTACTTGCCTAGCTCATTTATTGTACTCAGGAGAAAATGTTACTGATCCCTATTCCGATTTCTTGTTTTTTCTTATTAAGTTCCAATAAGGTGTCCCTAATAAGAGCCCTGGCCTTGTGGTATACCATGTCTGAAGTGGCTGCATCATATCCCTTATGCCTGAAACAAGCACAGAGTTCTGTTGCCTGTTTGCCAAATTCATCCATGTTGAAACAATTATTTTTTATATGGCAGTACTGGTTATAGGGAATAGACTTTTTAAGAGATTCCAGATATGAGCTATCTGCTTTTAGGAGGACATTTGTGGCTGTCAGTTAATGTGAAATTGTTAATAAGATCAGGTCCAAGAAATCTTTGCTTGTGTGGGAGAATTTGGACCCTTGCAGAGAAGGCTGCTGCCCATAGGGGCAAGGTGAGGTTCCAGAGGATCATATCAGGGTAGGGAGCAATGGGGAATGTACCTCCACTTCTCCAGAGGCCCCCCAGGATCAGTGTGGGTGGAAGGACAGTGAATGGATGGGGTGAAGGTAAGGGGGGAATACTAGTGTAGAAAGCAGGAACCAGATCACAAGCAGCACTGGAATCCCTAGCTTAGGAGTAGAGATGATCCGGTAATACATTATCTGACCCTGACAATATCTGCAGAATAGCCAGATTATCTGGCATTATTCAGTTCCAATCTAACATTAGAAAGGATAATTCAGTTGAATCGGACACCATGTGTCTAACCAAATGATCCTATGCAAATCACAACAGCAAAGTTCAATAAAATCCTTAATATAAAGAGAAAAATACTGTAGATAATGGTAAAGAACATTATACATTACAGTGGTGGTGGCCAAGATGCAGTGCAGTATCCTGTGACTTTCCATGACAAAAAGGATTAACTACCATTGAAATTGCCTTGTTTACTGCTGTAAACACTACTACAGTATTGCCTTGGGTAGCAGCTGGTACCACAGTACCTTATCTTGTAGATATCATTTCTTATGTCAGTGTGGTGCCACTGTGGCTCAGTTGGTAGCACATCCACCTCTGGACCAGAAGGTCGTGGGTTCTTATCCCATACTCGGATCGGACTCATACATAAGATCCTGGCATCTGAGTGCAGTATTAGGGGGTGCTGTACTGCTGGGGTGTGCCAGTATTCAGATAAGATGTTAAACTGAGGTCCCTTCTACCCATCCTGGTGCTGTCCTGGTAGGTGTCAAGGTGGAAGTAAAAGAACCCAAGGCACTCTTTGCAAATAGTAAGGGACATTCCCAGTGTCCTGGCCAACATTCCCCTTCCCATAAACCAGATCATGCAATTGTCCAGGCTGTGTGTGGGTGCTGATGTGAGATATGGCCGCCACTACACATTCAGTCACTTCACTACCAATCTAGCATTGCTTGTAAAATGCTTTGGAATACACTGTGTATGAAAAGCACTATATAAATGCTGATTATTCCTCTTTTCTTCTTCTTATACTGAACAGAGTAGTGCAGCCAGGGGTCGTCATCAAACAATACATCACCAGTATAAAAATAACAGTAATGAACATTAGAAGCAAACCCAGGAGACGACCGATGGCACCTTCAATGTGCAGTGTTATGGTGACACTTGCTCTTGAAGTCTTATATGCTGATATCAGAGACCAGGTTGCTGGAGGAGGAGTACTTGGCTGGCTATCTGACTGTCAGTTGCAAGGTTCTATACTGGTTCCAGGGACTGGGTTACTGGAGGAAGAAGAGGTGTACTTGGTGGGCTATTTGGCTGTCAGTTGCTGTGTTCTACACTGGTACCAGAGACCAGATTGCTGGAGGAGGAGTAGGAGTACTTAGCTGGCTGTCAGTTGATGGGTTCTACACTGGTTCCAGAGACTGGGTTGCTGGAGGAGGAGGAGAACTTGTATGGCTGTCTGTTGGCAGGTTCTATGCTGGTTCCAGAGACTAGGTTGCTGGAGGAGGAGCACTTGGCTGGTTGACTGTCAGCTTACCAGAAACCAGGTTGCTAGAGGAGAAGGACTTGGCTGGCTGTCTTGTTGAGAGTTGTTAGGTCTATGCTAAAATAAGAGACTGGGTTGCTGAAGGAGGAGTTCCTGGTTATCTGTCTTGTTGCAGATTGCTTGGATTTACACTGGTACCAGAGATTGGATTGCTGGAGGAGGAATACTTGGCTATCTGTCTTTTTGCAGGTTGGTTGGATTTACACTGGTACCAAAGACCAGACTGCTGGAGGAGGAGTACTTGGCTGGCTGGCTTGTTGGCAATTGTTAGGTTCTATGGTGGCATGAAAGACCAGTTATTGAAGGACGGGGAGGTGCATTTAGTTGACTGACTGTCAGTTGCTAGATTCTAGGCTGGTAACAGAAATAGGGTTGCTGGAAGAAAAGGATATGGCTGGCTGTCTTGTTGGCAGTTGTCAGCTTTTATACTGGTACTAAAGACCAGGTTGCTGGAGGAGGAGGACATGGCTGGTTTTCGTGTTGGCAGTTACTAGGTTCTACACTGGTACTAGAGACCAGTCTTCTGAAGGAGGAGGACATGGCTAGCTGGCTTGTGGGCAGATGCTGGATTCTATGCTGCTGCTGCCAGAGACCAGGTTGCTGGAGGAGGATTACTTGGCTGGCTAGTTTGTTGGCAGTTGCTGAGTTCCAAGCTGGTACAAGAGACACATTATTTGACAGCGGACACAAGTGCAGCAGACAGAAGAGCCCTAAAGAGAGATGCTGGGAGGTGGGAGACATTGTGGGTCAGTCTGTGTCTGTACTCATCAGCTGACACAATTACAGCAGACAGAAAGACCCTAAAGAGACATGCTGGGAGATGGTGTGGGTCTGTGTCTGTATTCAGTCAGTACACTAGTAACAGAGACCACGTTGTTGGGTTCTAGGCAGGTTCCAGAGATTGGTTTGCTGGAGGAGGAGTACTTGACTGACTGTTTGGTGGTCACTTGCTGGATTCTACTCTGGTACCAGAGACTGGATTGCTGGAGGAGGAGTATGTGGCTAGCTGTTTGGCTGTCAGTTGCTGGGTTCTACGTTGATTCCAGAGACTGGGTTGCTGGAGGAGGAGGATTTGTCTGGATGTTAGTTGGCAGGTTCTACACTGGTTCCAGAGAGTAGGTTACTGTAGTTGGAGGAGGAGTACTTATCTGGCTGGCTGTTAGCTAACAGGTTTTATGCTGATTCCACAAACAGGAGGAGGAGGATGAGGAGGACTTGGTTGGCTGTCTTGCTGGTGGTTGCCTGGTTCAACACTTGTACCAGAGACTGGTCTGCTGGAGGAGTACTTGGCTTGCTGTTCTTATTAGCAGTTGTCAGGTTCTATACTGGTACCAGAGACCGGGTTGCTAAAGGAGGAGTACTTGGCTGACTGACTTGCTGGCAGTTACTTCCCAGGTTCTATGCTGGTACCAGAAACTGGGTTACTGGAGGTGGAGGAGGAGTACTTAGTTGGCTGGCTGTCAGTATCTGGGTTGTAGGCTGGTACCAAAAACTGAGCTGTGAGAGGAGAATTACTTTTCTGGCTGGCTTGCTGTCAGTTGCTAGGTTCTACACTGGTACAACAGAATGGGTTGCTGAAGGAGAAGTTCTTGGTTACCTGTCTTGTTGGTAGCTGTTGAGTTCTACGCTGGTGCCAGAGACTGGGTTGCTGGATGAGGATTACTTGGCTGGCTGACTTGTTGGCAGTTGATGAGTTCTATACTGGTACAAGAGACCAGGTTGCTGGAGGAGGAAGAGTACTTCACTGGCTTTCTTACTGACAATTACCAGGTTGTATGCTGGATTCAGAGGCTGGTTCAGTGAAGTAGAAGTACATGTATGGCTGTCTTGTTGGCAGTTGCTAGGTTCTACGCTGGTACCAGAGAATGGGTTACTGGAGGTGGAGGTGGAGGAGAAGTAAGGCAATAGTCCCGAGAGACAAAGGACATGCAACCTAAACCCTGGTCCAAACAAATGAGGAAGGGATGAAACACAAACAGATAACAAACAGGCAGAAACATCTTTAAACTACTATAAAAGACTCAAACAGATGGGTAGTGATGGGTAATGAAACCGATGATAATTGGTACCTTGTTAATAAAGGTCAAGGTATAAAAAAAGATGTAAAACCCTGTCAGCACAAAGTATCCAAATACAAAATAGATTTAGCCACTTGGCAGAAACTACCCCAAATGAAATAAACCCAAATTCTCAGAATAACTAGCAGGCAGAAATAGTAGTGCTGGGGGATTCTATAAAAAAAAAAGTGTGACTCAATCATATGTAAACCCAATAAAGAAAAAATATGGTTCTGTGTTATCCTGGGGCAAAAACAGATGACATCCAAAAAATTGTTAACAAGGTGGTAAAAAGATCAGAGAATAATCAAACAGTGGCCATCCATGTAGGCACTAACGATATTGGACACTTACATGAAGAGGACATCTGTCAGAACCTAATGGATATTGCTTCTGATATTAAGCAACTTGGAGCAAAACCCCTAATCTCAAGCCTTCTACCTGTCCCTAGAGCTAGACCAGAAAAAAAAATAAAACAATCAAAAGAATCAACATAAGACTCTTGAACTGGTGTGAGAAAAAGGGGATTGCTTATATAAATGGTTGGGGCATATTTAAACAGGATTTTGAATTGTTTAGTAAATATGGATTACATCTTAACCATAAGGGTACCACAATGCTAGGAAACTTGTTAAAGAAATAGAAAAAGTCCATTTAAACTAATTAAGGGGAAGGGGGAAATAAAAACAAAAATAACTAGCACCTCAGTCATTTCATTCAGATCAAAATGCAAACAACCCATTACATTTTTATTCAGTAATGTGCGTAGCCTGAATAATAAATTATCTGAATTTAACAACTTGATATTTACTGAAGATACTGATGTAGCCCTAGTGACCGAGACCTGGTGGGAGGACGGAGATGAATGGGCCATGTATATAACAGGTCACAACTTCTTTAGACAAGATCAGCCTAATAGGAAAAGGGGAGGAATAGCTATATACACCCCCAACTATCTAAAAGTAATAGATGTGTCTCCCAAAATAAAAAACACCCACTCAACCACTGAGACCTTATGGTTCAATTAATAAACAACAATAGTAGTAAATTTATTCTTGGTCTATGCCACAGAGCACCTGATACATCACCAGAAGTAAACCATGATATTATAGTTGAAATGCAGAAAGCACTTGACATGGGCAAAGTATTACTACAGGAGACTTTAATTATCCAGACATAAATTAGAATTCCAAACAAGCAACTAGTATACAAAGTAAAAACTTTCTAGATATGTGTTTAGAGAATAACTTAAACCAGCATGTTGTTGAACTCACTAGATTAAACTATATCCTTGACTTGGTCCTAACATCAGAAGACTTTAATATAACAAACTGTACAGTAACTACACCTATAAGCAATAGTGATAATGCCTCTATCACCTTCTGTAGTGAAAACAACTCTCACACCATTAAAGGACGTACAAAAATTTATTTAAATAACACTGCAAACATAAATGCAATTTCTGCAGACCTACTAGAAACAGACTAGTCAACCAAGTTAGAAACCAAAACTATAGATGAAGTGTGGGAATTTATAAAAAAATACTTTATTAACAATAACAGATAAACATGTTAAAAGTATCAAAAAATATAATGGTAAACGTCTGAAACCAAAGTAGCTTACAAGTGATACCGTAAGCTTGATAACAAGAAAAAATAAGGCATATGCAACATATAAAAACAATCATTTAGATAAGAGCTGGAATATCTTCAAACAACTACAAAGAAGATGCAAAAATAAGATAAACAGGGTCGAAAGAAACTATGAACAGAAATTAGCAAGTAAAGCAAAAAAATCAAATGGCAAACAATTTTACGCCTCTGTCAACTCACTGAAAAAAACAAGGATGAATTAACATCAATAAAAATGAGGATGAGATTATAACAGAGCCAGTCAAAATGGCAAATATATTCAATACATATTTTTGCTCTGTGTTTAATAAACAACAATGCAGTTCTAATGATACAGTTAATAACAGTGTGATGGGTAAGTATTCTATAAATACAGATGAAATCACTGAACAAATTATGTTAAAACCACATAGTGCACCAGGACTTGATAGTATAACACCATCTATGTTGAAATTGATGAAAAATCATTTATGACTACCATTAAAAATCCTATATGAAAAATCATTAAATTCTGAGATAGTACTATCAGACTGGAAGAAATCCAGAGTAACTCCAATATACAAAACTGGCATAAAACCAATATTAAAAACTACAAACCAAAAAGTCTAACATCTATTCCTTGTAAAATCTTAGAAAACTTAATTAAAGAAAAAATTCAGAATCAACTTAAAAACATCCCGTACTTCGACATGAATCAACATGGATTCACAAGAGGGTGCTCCTGTGTCACAAATTTGGTTTGTTTCTACGAACAAGTAAGTAAATACCTGGATGATTCCATCCCAGTGGACGTCCTCCTAATGGACTTTAGCTGAGCATTTGGTACCATATCCCATTGGGCAATACACAAAAAAAATCATGAAATTCAGTAGTGACAAAGTTATTATAAGATGGATTGACTCCTGGTTAAAGGAACGATCCCAAAGAGTTGTAATAAGAACATCTTATTGGCATCTGTCCACTGAGGGAGGTGTCACTAGTGGAGTTCCCCAAGGTTCAGTATTGGGGCCAATACTGTTTTAAATATTCATCGCTGACATAGATGATAATATCAAAAATTATATAACAAAGTTCACTGAGGATGCAAAACTAGGAGGGCCATGTAATACTATAGAACAAATAGACTCAATTCAGGAAGATCTCAATGCCCTAGTCCTGTGGACAGAAAGATGGGGTATGAAGCTGAATATAGAAAAATGCTGTATACTACATTTTGGGGGACAAAAACACATCATAATTATATATTATGCAACCAAACATTGCAACAAAAAAATGTTGGCAAAGACTTCAGTGTTATGATAGATACCAACTCAGACTTCAAGGAACACCACACTAATATAGTAGCTGGGGCCAATAGGATACTGAGGTCAATAAAAAAAATAGTAAGAGCAAAACACAGTAGGTTCTTATGTCTTTATATCTTTCGTACGTCAGACCCCACTTAGACTATGGCAGTCCATTACAGAGCCCATACAATAAAAAGGATTTACTAAAAATAGAATCTGTACAACGTCGATTCACAAAACACAACAAAAGTGTGCAAGATAGACCTTATGAGGACAGGTTATCAAACTTAGGCCTGAATAGTCTTGAACTAAGTAGGCAGTGAGGTGACATACTCCTTTACCACACAGTTGTGAATGATGATATTTTGATGTCACAATTAAATATAGAATACAAGTCTGATCATTTAACTGTAAGGGGACATCCACTACAGGTAAAACAAGGGCACTTTAAGACCAAAAAAGAAAATACTACTCTACACAAAGAACAGCCAACTTATGGAACAGACTACCAGAAAAAAACTATATTAAATGCAGATAAAGTCAAATTTAAGAAATCTCTAGACAAATACATTATGGAAGGGGGAAATATGAATTTTTAGCTACTGTCCTAAGAGGAGCTTTTTGGGGGCTTTGCCGCCTTTTGCTCCTTCAACTCCAGGTGAAGTGAACTCCAAGTGAAGGCAAGGCAACTTTTATTTCTTCAGTGCTCAATCCCAGGGGTTCTGGGCACTTTACAGATTAAAACAGAGTTCAGAAGCTAGGAAAAACATCATAAAAACATAAATAGAGCAAAAAGTAAATAAATATAATAAAATAGAAGACAGGGTGCAAAATAGCATTATGGATATGTCATATAGAGTCATCACAGCTCTATATCCGGGAATGCTAAGGTGAATAAATAGGTCTTAAGGCGGCATCTGAACACCTCTACTGAAGGAACCTCCCTGACATCTGGTAGTAACAAATTCCATAGGACAGGACCGGTGACACTGAACACTCTATAGCCAGGCAGTTTTTAACCTCATCCTGGGAACTGCCAGGAGGCCCCTAGAGGAGGAGTGGAGGGAGTGGACTGACATGGCAGGTGTAAGGAGGTCGGTCAGATAGCCAAGGCCAAGTCCATACAGGGCCTTAAAGGTGAGCAAGCCTACCTTGAAGAGAATCCTCCACCTGACTGGCAGCCAGTGTAGTTCGCGCAACACCGGTGTGACATGACTGAACCTAGAAAGTCCCGTCAGCAGCCTAGCAGCAGCATTGTGCACCAACTGCAGCTAGCAAAGGGTCCCTCCAGAGACCCCAAAGTAGAGAGCATTGCAGTAATCAATCCTGGATGTCACAAAGGCATGAACTAGGGTAGGGTAGGAAGATCCTCAGGCAGAACCAGGGGGTTGATCCTGGCAATATTCCTCAGATGGTAGAAGCTACTCTGGACAATGGACAACACCAGGGCTTCAAATGTCAGTCCATCATCAAGGAGTATGCCCAGATCGTGCACCAAAGAGGAAGCCATCAATGATGTGGACCACAGAAAAAGACCAGTTGCCACACGAGAGCCAATCCTATCACCCTTAGGTCCTATTCCATGACCAATAACTCCATCTTATCGGGGTTCAGTCACAAGCAGCTGGAGGACATCCAGTAGTTAATCTCGGCTAAGCAACTATTTAGCACTTCTACAGCATCGTATGTCCCGGGGCAAAGGAAAGGTATAACTGGGTATCATCTGCATAGCAGTGAAAAACCATGTTGTACTTCCTTATGAACTCACCCAGGGACATCATGTACACAGCAAACAACATCGGTGACAGGACTGAACCCTGAGGTACTCCACAGACCAGAAGGCATGAGGAGGAGGAGAAATTCCCCAACACTACATGTTGCCTCCAGTTCACGAGGTAGGACTCAAACCAGCAGATGACAGTGCTGGCAAGCCCACATTACTCTCTGAGACAGTCCAGCAGCACGAAATGGTCTACCGTGTCAAATGCTGAAGAGAGATCGAGGAGGATGAGAACTGACCCCTCTCCTCTATCTCTCACCCTGCAGAGGTCATTGTGCACCCGAACTAATGCCATTTTGGTGCTATGCCTCACACGAAACCCAAATTGGACTGGCTCATAGATATCAAAGGCCATGAGGTGCTCCTCAAGCTGTTGCACCACAATCTTCTCTACAACCTTACTCAGAAAAGGGAGGTCAGAGATAGGGTGATAATTCACCAAGATGTCAGGGTCTAATAATGTTTTTTTCAGAAGAGGCCTTATCAGGGCCTCTTTCAAGGAGTCCAGGAAGACCCCCTCAGACAAAGAGCACCAGACAATCATAGTGGACACTGGGCCTACGGAACTGACACATCCCATCAAGAAATGTGCCGGTACTAGGTCCAGTTCACAATATGTGTGCTTCAGCCTGTAATCAGTCTTAATAACCTTAGCCACCTCCACCAGTCAGTTTAAACTCACCCCAGACAGGAGAATTGCCTTTGTGATGCCCATGGCAATCACAGGTCAGATGGAGGACACCCTATCAGAGAAGAACCAAGCAAACTCCTCACATAAAGTAAAGGTTTTTTTCAGCTGTAGACAGGCCAGATGTAACAGCCTGTCCACAGTCTGAAGCAGCACAGCAGGTCGGTTCTTCCCTGCAGCAATCTCCCTGGACAGGAACTCTGCTTTCTTATGGTTCATTGCCCCCTGATACTCACCATAGCGAGTACATGGGGTCAGTTTGTCCTCCACTAGCCCAGATGTCCGTCAATTGTGCTCCAACTTCTGACCCTTAATCTGAGGCATCCTTCACAGTTAGAAGCCAGTCACACTGACTTTAAATTGTCTGTTGGAAGCTGAGAAAGTAACTGCAAAGAACAAACCAACTCCATTTAAACCTGGAAACCTGATTAAGGCATAATACTGCAGAACATTTGGTAAGAAAAGGGAGCTACGCTTTCTACAAAAGGTTTTATTTTTATTTTTCCTTATTGGCATTAAGCAGAGAATTGCAGGATTCCATTAAAAGTGTAGTAATTTTATAACCAGAGGGAGTGAGATACAACTGAATTTGCTTGAGTGCTGGGGTTGAGACCTAGAATTTGGAAGGATATTTTTGTAACATTTAAAGTGTCCTGCTGACTGAGAAGTTAGTTCATTTCATCCCTGGATGCAGTAGAGTGGTTTGTGTAGGAGCCGTGGTCTAGTAAATTGTGGTGTGTGTTGTATTACTATAAAGGACAGTACTTACCAGGGTGGTGGAGCAGTTGTGTATTTGATTGTTTCTAACAGTCACCAGTGGCTGTGCACTACCCATCCACCCTTCCCCACCCCCCCCAGGCATGGCATTTCCTTTATAGACACAGTTCTGACATCACTTCCTCAACAGTTCTTGGGGCAGAACTGTCATATTCCTAATAACCCTGCAATGCACATAAAGAGTAGGTACACAAAACAAGTAGTAATACATATATAATTACATATTGTATATAATAAGGGCCAGGACATGTGGGGAGTGGTGCAATGCACTGGCTGTGGGGTAGCAGTTTTCCGGGAGACATTCTGGAAACTGCATTGCTGTCCTATTTGCAGGCAACTGTCAGCTCTGAGAGAGGAGGTTGCCCACCTCCAGGCTGAACTAGCAAGAACTAAGGAGGCATCCTCTCCCAAAGAGCACCACTGCCACAACCACTGAGTCAGAGGTTGGAATATGAAGAGCAGTTGGACCACAGTGGGTTCTGGGAGGGTGCGGGTGGTGAACCAGAGGCAAGCCCCAGTTGTACCTCTACACAAATCATATGCCATTCTGGCAGAGCAAGGTTCCTCTATGATGGCACCCTCAGTGGAGACCCAGAAGAATGCTGAGGACATCCACAAGGGAGACTCACAAAAGGGTGGCAAGGGACACCACAGGGAAAGGAAATAGTTACTGATAGGGGACTCAATTGTTAGGGGGGTAGAACTGGGGAAGGGAGAGAAGGAAGTAAGCTGCCTGCCTGGTGCCATGGCTTGGAGGGACAAGAAGCGAATCCTCACAACTGCAGAAGCAGCATCACAGGAGAGTAAACTAGATATCATTGTCCACCTTGGGACAAATGACCTAGCTATTCATGGGACCAGTGCAGTGCAGAATGAATTTGTGGAGTTGGGGAGGGGCCTCAGATGGGTAGCAAGCACAGTAACCTTCTCAGAGGTGCTACCAGTCCATGGCAGGAGTGAGGCTAGGGTACTACACACTATGCAGTTTAATGAATGGTTGCAAAACTGGTGCAGAGCACAGGGCTTTGGCTGCATTGGGGACTGCGGGTCCACCTGGAGAGATAAAGGTCTATACTGGTATGACGGTCTGCATTTGTCCACAAAGGGACCAAGCTCCTAGGTGACAGGTTTAAATGCTTCCTTGGCAAGCTTTTAAACTGCAAAAGGGGGGAGGTACTGATAAAAGGCAGGAAAAGTCAAGCCTCCCCCCACAAAACATGGCAGGTAGTAGGGTAAACACTGAGGTACAGAGCTCAACACAGGGCAGGACGGGGGTAAATGGTAAAATAGATAAGAGCAATAAGAGCAGGGATGGGGAAAAGTATAAAGCCAACATTAAATGGAGGGCAATGACTACCAATGCCCGTAGTCTGGGAAACAAGCTTTCTGAGCTAGTAGCTTTGATGGAAGATGAACAATTGGATATTGTGGCAGTCACAGAAACATGGTACACTGAGAACCATGACTGGGATGTCAACATACCAGGTACACAATCTACAGAAGGGACAGGGAAGGCAAAAGGAGGTGGGTAGCTCTATACATAAGGGAAGGGATCAAAGCTACAGAACTAAAAAGTAAGGGGAGAACAAGAGGCACTTTGGGTCACCTTGGAGATGGGGAATGGCATCACAATCCGACACAGGGTTGTATACAGACCCCGCCTCAAGGGGAGAGAAATGGACAAGAGAATGATAGAGGACATTCTCAAAATGGCTGAAAAAGGGGAGATCCTGTTGATGGGGGACCTGAATATGCCAGATGTTAACTGGAGGACATGTACTGCAGCCACATCCAAGAGCAGGGTCATTCTCGATGCCCTGCAGGGGGCAGACCTTAGACAGCTAGTGCTGGAACCCACTCGGGAGGGAGCAATACTAGATCTGGTACTCTCAAATGGAGAGAGGATCACAAATTTAGAAGTCGGTAGACATCTGGGAACAAGCGACCACTGCACAGTGTGCTTCACAATGAGCACAACCATGGAGATAAGCCATACAAAAACAAGGATACTGGACTTTAGAAGAGCTGACTTTGGCAAAATGGGTGAACACCTGAAGAATGCACTAGCAAATGGCCAAATAGGAGGGGTGGAAGAACAATGGAGAAAAATCAAAACTGCCATCATAGAGGCAACAAGTCTTTGTGTAAAACAAATAAAGAAAACAAAGCAGAGGAAAAAACCACTATGGTTCTCAAAAGAGGTGGTAGGGAAGGTTAAGGAGAAAAAGGCTGCATTCAAAAAGTATAAGGAATCACAGAAGGAGCACGACAGAGAACTGTATCAATTAAAGCAGAAAGAAGTAGGAAAAGCAGTCAGAATAGCAAAGGCACAAACCGAGGAAAAAATAGCCAACTCAGTCAAAAAGGGGGATAAAACCTTTTATAGGTACATTAGGGAGCATAGAAAGGTTAAGGGAGGGATAGTGAAGATTAATAAAGGAGAGGAGGTTGGCAGAGGGAGACAGTGAAAAGGCAGAGATACTGAATGAATACTTTTGCTCAGTATTCACCAAAGAAGATGAGGAGCAGTTACCTAAACCAGACAATAGAAGCACTCTGGGTAGGGGTGTTGACACCAGTCCATTCACAGAAGAAAGAGTACTGAAAGAACTCCTAAAACTCAAGGTGGACAAAGCAATGGGGCCTGATGGGATTCACCTCAGAATCCTAAAAGAACTAAGGGGGGACCTAGTGACACCACTGACCACACTTTTTAACAAATCATGTCAGGATGGGGTGGTACCTGAGGACTGGAGGAGAGCAGATGTGATTCCCCCTTACAAAAGTGGAAGCAAGGCAGAAGCAGGAAACTACAGACCTGTAAGTTTGACCTCAGTGGTAGGGAAAATGATGGAATCACTTCTGAAAGAAAGAATTGTTGAGTATCTAGATGCCAGCAGGGCACAGGACCCAAAGCAGCATGGATTTACAGCAGGAAGGTCATGTCAGACTAATCTAATTGATTTCTTTGACTGGGTGACCAAAGTAATAGACCAGGGAGGGGCTGTGGATATGGCCCTATCTAGACTTTAGCAAGGCATTTGACACAGTCCCACAAAAAAGATTAATAATCAAGTTAGCCAGCCTGGGAGTGGGTCCCAGGGTGGTAACCTGGGTAGCGAACTGGCTGCACAACAGGACACAGAAGGTAATAGTGAATGGAACACATTCCGAAGAAAGGGGGGTTACTAGTGGAGTACCTCAAGGCTCAGTACTGGGTCCAATCCTCTTTAACATCTTTATAAGTGACATTGCAGAGAGTCTGGCGGGAAAGGTATGCCTCTTTGCAGATGACACAAAGATCTGTAACAGAGTTGATACACAAGGGGGGTAGAAAAGATGAGAAGGGACTTGGCAAGGTTGGAGGAATGGTCAGACATATGGCAACTTAGATTCAATGCAAAGAAGTGCAAAGTAATGCACCTGGGAAACAAAAACCCAGGAGAAGAGTACACATTAGCAGGGGAGGTACTAACAACAACAAAAATGGAAAGGGACCTGGGGGTAGTCATATCAGATGACCTAAGGGTGAGTAAGCAATGTGAAAAGTTGGTAAGGAGAGCCAGGGGGATACTGGGGTGCATAGGAAGGGGCATCACAAGTAGAAAAAGGGAAGTGGTTATCCCTCTGTACAGACAGTTGGTGAGACCCATCTGGAGTACTGTGTGCAGTTTTGGAGACCTCATCTACGCAAGGACATAGACAGGATGGAAGCAGTCCAGAGGAGGGCAATTAAAATGGTGCAGGCTCTACATCAGAAACCATATGAGGAGAGACTGAGAGAGCTTAACATGTATACCCTTGATGAAAGGAGGGACAGGGGGCACATGATTGAAATGTTCAAGTACCTCAAGGGAATCAACAAAGTCCAGGAGGGTAGCATCTTTCAGAAAAAGAGATGTGTAAGAACAAGGGGGCACAGTTTAAAGATAGAGGGGGGACGGCTCAGGGGTAATGTGAGGAAATTCTTTTTCACAGAGAGAGTGGTGGATACATGTAACAGCCTTCCTGAGGCAGTTGTTGGGTCTAAAACAGTGGGGGAATTCAAACATGCGTGGGACAGACACAAAGCAGTTATAGTGGGGGGTTGCAGGAAACAGGCTGTTGGTTAACTAGAATCTGCAGCTTATCCAGTAGATAGGAAAATGGGCAGACTTGGTGGGCCAAGTGGTCCTTATCTGCCATCAAAGTCTATGTTTCTATGTTTCTATGAGCTCACCATCAAACCAGGGAGACCTCAAGAGTGACAGGATTTGGGTCATACACAGACCAGTGTGAGGGCATCAAGTGCATCGGACATCGCCCTGTTATAGGTGGCAACCACTTCACCTGCGCCCTTCACACACGCAGCACCCACTCTAGATAGATCAGCCACTGCCAATACTTAGTCAGTTGCTGGGTTGTAGGCTGGTACAAGAAACTGGATTGTGAGAGGAGAAGGACTTGGCTGACTGGTTTATTGTCAGTTGCTAGGTTCTACGCTGGTACAACAGAATGGGTTACTGAAGGAGGAGTTCTTAGTTATCTGTCTTGTTGGTAGCTGCTGGGTTCTACACTGGTGCCAGAGACCGGGTTACTGGAGGATTACTTGGCTGGCTGGCTTGTTGGCAGTTGATGAGTTCTATGCTGGAACAAGAGACCAGATTGCTGGAGGAGGAAGAGTACTTCACTGGCCTTTTTACTGGCAGTCACCAGGTTCTACCTGGATCCAGAGACTGGGTCAATGAAGTAGGAGTACTTGGCTGGCTGGGTGTCAATCACCTGTTTCTACTCCGGTTACAAAGAACAGACTGCTGGAAAAGGAGGAGCAGGAGTACTTATTTGGCTGGAAGCATGAAATAGAGACTCAAGGAGTAAAAGTGACATTTGGCAACATGCATGAGGTCACAAACCAGAGCCTGTAACAGGCTGAGGTGTCACATAGTCCTGGAATGCGGCTGTGAAGGAAGTTAGTGTTAATCAGGAAGTCTTTCTCAGGGAACTGACACTTACCACTACAGCAGGTGAAGAAAGGCCCTGACGAGATGCCAGTGAAGGAGGACATGAGTGTGAGACACTGGTATTGTGGAGTAGTCTTTGTCTTGGCGTCCACTGGAACTGGTATACTTGCCTAAAATGGAGACAAAAAAACAAGAATGATACATGTTTTAGTGACAGTAAGATTATTCTAAACAAAAACAAACCATTCTTCTCAGGGAAACACATTGTCTGACAACTGACACACAGAGCAGACAGAAAGGCCCTAAAGAGAGATGCTGGGAGCTGAGAGACGTTGTGGGTCTGTCTGTGTCTGTACTCAAGTCAGTACATTAGTAACAGAGACCATATTACCGCAGGAGATGGTTTTCTGTCTGGCCAGCTGAAGCCAGGTTCTACGCTGGTAACAGAAACTGGCTTTGCTGTTTTATTAATGGGTTCAAATGTAAAAACTCAAAGGCATGATAAGAGAGTGAGAGAGTCAGGCAAAGGCAAATCTGCAATATTAAAACAGATAATGTCAGACGAAAAAGACCACCGATCCATCCGGTCTGCCCTGTTTTACCCCATTCTACCAAGTGACCTATTATCTAGACAGGGTTAAAGCCCTCACCACCCCTTGCTCCCTGCCTTACTGCTACCCCCACCTGAGTAACTAACAGGCCCCTTACACTGTCCCAGCCGTGTTTGAACCAATTAATATTTTATGCACCCATCACCTCAGCTGGTAGTCTGCTCCACAGCTCAGCTACTCTCTCTCCATAAAATAAAACTTTCTCATAGCCTTCCTGAATCTCCACTCCCCTGTTAGCTTCTATGGATGCCCCTTTGTTTTTGACCCGCCATTCTTTCTGAATAGTTCCTTGCAGTTTACCTTGTTTTTTCTTTCAGGATCTTGATGGTCTCTAAAATTTCTCCGCTCTTCCTTCTGGCCATCAGTGAGTAAATGTTCAGCACCCTCAGCCTATGCTCACAGGATCTGCCCTGTTGGTCCTGAATTATTTTGGTTACTCTACACTGCACCATCTCCAGTGTGGCCCTGTTTTTCTTTAGGTAGGGACTCCAGAACTGGGCACAGTATTCCTGATGGGGGTCTTATTAGTGATCTATAGGGAGGCAACAGCATCTCTTTCCTCCTGCTATCAAATGAACTACAGACAGGCAGTATTACCTCTTTCCTCCTGCTATTGAAACCCCTCCTAATACACCCCAGCTTTCTCTTTGCCTTGCTGTAGGCCTTTTTACATTAGCTAGTTTGTTTGAGTCACTTATGAAGACTCCCAGGTCCTGTTGCTCTGAAATAGTGCTCAGTTTAACCCCATCCATCCTGTATTCTGTCTTGGGGTTCTCCTTCCCTAGGAACATCACCTTGCACTTTTTGTCACTGAATTCCAACTGCCTAACCTAGGTTCACCCTCTAACCTTTGCAGGTCCCTCTGCAGCTCCCTTACCCTCTCCTCACCGCTTACCTTGCCACATACCTTAGGGCCATCTGCAAAGAGAGACATCTTGCCTTGTAGCCCTTCTATGTTGCTGATGAACAGGTTGAAAAGGACTGGTCCTAGGACTGACCCCCTGCAGCACCCCACTAGTGATCTCCCTCTCCCCCGATTTAACCCTATTGGCCACTACCCTCTGCTTTTCCCCCAGACAACAATATGAAGTGTACTATGTGACTGAATCTACATTATTTACTGCAGTTTTACTTTTAGCAAGAAGAGGGTATTACCACTTCCTCAATTTTTTAACAAAGAAGTACAGTACTGAGTTTATTGAATTTAATAAAAATGTATTTAAAGTTTATTTTGTACTCATACATTACAATGAAGTCGATAAAAGTGCAATAAAAACTCCTGAGTTGACACTGACATAATGACTTGCGGTCCATGAAAAATGATTGAGGGGCCTACAGGCAACCAATGAAATCTGAATGAGGAACTGACACTTTTCTCAAGAAAAATAATTATATCATGAACAAAATGATTGTCCAATTATGATACTGTTTGGCTGTTGTGCCTGTTACATATCACATGTTGGCTGTGCTGTTTATTTCTGGGATAAGAGAAAGAGAAGAGTATGAGAGAAGAGGAGAATGGAGGAGACAGACTGTGTGTCTCCAATACAGAATAAAAGAAAATCATCATGAGGGCTTGCTAGGAGTCGGAACACAATGGCCACTTGAATCTACGCTCCACAAGAAATCATGGTTATAAGCATTTATCAGCAGTTTCATTGCTCGTTAAGCCTTGAATGTTAACCCATTTTGAAGATTATTGGCATGCTAAAGCCTGTAGTTCAAGGGGGTGGTGGAATGGCCACACCCCTGTTCGGCCTATTTTAGGGCTGCTCTCCCTACTCCACACATGAGCGTTTTTTCCTTGTGGCCGGAGGCGCTGCTCTTCCTTACCTCCTTCCCTTTCTCCTGGTTTGGCCTTTTGCCTGTGTTTCCTCAGCTGCCTCCAGCCGCCGGCTCACTCTCCTTCCTCTGTTTTACCTTCCCATCCACCGCTCCTTCTGCAGCAGTTCCTCCTCCCCTTGCTGCTCATCCCACAGCCACCCCCCCTTTTCTGTGGCCACTGACCTGTTCTCTCCCACCCCCTCATCCTCGTTTCATCCTTGGCCACCCTGTCCCATCCCCCCTTGTTTCCGCCCCCACACCATCTCCCTCTGCTGCATCTTTCCCGTACCTCTCCTCGCTGCTTCCCTCCACTCCTACCTAGTCACCGTTCCTTTGCTCAGCTGACCTTTCTGGGGTGTGCCATTGCCCACCTGGTTCGGCTTCCTGCCCCGGGTGCAGAACTGCGTCCTCCCATCTGCTTGACGTCCCCTCTGCTTGCCTTTCCCTGCCGTGTCTGCTTCTCCTCCTCCTCGTCCCTCTGCCTGCTGTTTTGGGGCTTGCTGCCCAACCAGCTTGCACTCTGGATGACCCCTGCCTCACCTAAGAATGTATTCCCACAGCACTATATTCTGCATAAGGTATGCATGGTTATCATTGATTCCCTGTCTCAGCATATTGCTCTACGGCATGCCAGCCCAGCTCCAGTTGCTGGCCTTTAATCAAATAATTTATGTTTACCCTATTACTTGGCAGCTTTCTGCTGGTACAGCTGCTGGATTAAATTCAAACAATTTACTTAACATTCCAGGCATTTTTACCTGCTGCTTTAATTATCCTGTGTGTCAGCCCAGATTCAGTAGCATCTCGTCCCCAGCTGCTGGTAATCAACTAATTTATTTTCTCATTGGCGTTGCTCGCATTAATTTATCCTACTGGTTTAATAAGCTATTCGGTGTCAGGGTGCCTCTCTGTAGCTTCTCTGTTTTGCCCATAGTGGGAGACTATGTTGTTGCAGTGGGCATCATGGCTCCAGGCAGCAGCTTTACATTTCTTATATTTTAATCGGTCACTGGCTCACCCTGCCTTCTATTGTTGCTCCGCATAGCCTTTACGGCATTAGCGCATTTAGTCCTCATCTCAGTCCTCACTAACTGATGCCTGTTGCCTCAGTCTGTCACACTTGTTCCAGCCCTCCTGGTCTTCAGTGACCCCATGTCTGTGTCCCAGTACTGCATTCTCTGACCCAGCAATTCCAGTTCATTCTCTAACCGAGGTCAGCTGGCTCCACCCAATCTCCTACTGTCCCTTCCCTAGTATCTATGCCCTGGTTTTTATCGATCCTTACTAGATCAACCCTTACTATACCCCAGCTTCCTGCCCCTTGCACTACCAGTAATGTGCATTTACCAGCTGCCATGGCATTAATGCAATCGGCTTTCAAGTCTATTCATTCATGAACCTTCCCATACCGGCAGTATATCAAGTTACTCACCTCAAATCAGATGCAAGGTTTTTGAGAGGGATGGTATTGTATTTTAGCTCCACGGAGCTGAGCCGCCGATCTCTTTCACTTCCATGTCCCCAGTGCTGCTCCCGTACTAGCACATTATGTGATATTATATGGAAAGCATGGGGGCATGCTCAATAGACTACTATAGGAACTAGATTTAAAGTAGCCTTTTAATGCTTCAAGGTTCTGATTTGGATAAATCAAGGCCACCTTGTTAGTTGAGTGGTAGCCTTGATTTATCCATATCGGAACCCTAAAGTATTTAAAAAAAAAAACTTTCAATCCAGTCTCTATAGCAGTCTATGGAGTGCATCCCTGTGCTCTCCATATAACGACATCACCTAACATGCTAGCACAAGGGTGGCGCTCAGGACAGGGAAGTGGAAGGGATCAGTGGCTCGGCTCCACTGAGCCAAAATACAACCCCTTCCTCCCAAAAAAACTTTCATCTAAAAATTATAATTTACCCATGGAGCAACTCTGGGGAAGGTAAGGGTTCACACAAAAGTAGCATAAATATGCCAGGAAATGTGCTCTTTAATGTGTTTTAAATGGAGATTTTCATTTCTCCTCATAATTATATTGATTGGCTCAAGTTTCATTTCTTGGACAGTAATGTTATCAGGCTTAAATTGTTAATGGTTATAATGCTTAAGAGACTGCCTGTACACCGAAGCTGCAATTGGGGCCTGGATTTTGCAACATTTGGTTTAGAAACATTTTCTTTAGTATTCATAGCATGCAGCTCATTGACTCATATGCAGCAATGCGATAATTGACAAGTATGGAAATTGTAATATTTTAGCAATTCCTTCATATGAGGTATCAAAATATGACTGATGCATGTCACTGCCTGAGTTCCTTATATTACGGAGATTTTGTCCAATAATATAGAAGCATAGAAACACAGAAACACAGAAGCTGATGGCAGATAAGGACCGCAAGGCCCATCTAGTCTGACCATTTCTTTTTCTACCTTACGAATGTGCTATCGGCCTTTGCTCTGTCAATGGCCTATCTATTCATACTCATCTGTCTTGCTCCCTTATGCTTATCCCATGCCTGTTTGAAGCCCTGCACTGTATTCATATCCATCACTTCCTGAGATGGGCCGTTCCATGCATCCACCACCCTTTTTTGTGAAAAACAACTTCCTCACATTACCCCTAAATCTGCCTCTCTCTAATCTCATGCTGTGTCCTCTTGTCCTGCTATTTTTCTTATATTTAAACATGTTAGACTCTTTCACCTTGTTAATGCTCTTAAGGTGTTTGAATGTTTCGACCATATCACCTCTCTCCCTCCTTTACTCTAGGGTATACATATTGAGCTCCGTTAATCTGTCCTCATATGTTTTCTGATGCAGTCCCTGTACCATTTTGGTTGCCCTTCTCTGGACTGCCTCCATTTGGTTAATGTCCTTGTAAGGTGTGGCTTCCAATACTGCATGCAGTACTTCAGATGGGGCTTAACCAGTGTCTTGTAAAGAGGGATTATTACCTCCCTCTTCCGACTTATGATACGCCTACTAATACACTCCAACATCCCCCTAGCCTTACCTATTACTTTAGTGGTCTGTTTGGAAGAATTTAGGTCATCGGTGATGATGATACCCAAGTCTCTTTCTTCCCTTGTGACTGCCAGCAACTCCCCTCCCAGCCTATAGGTGGCTTCAGGGTTTCTCTTCCCCATGTGCATGATCTTGCACTTCTTTGCGTTAAACCCCAGTTGCCACTGTTCCGACCATTTTGCTAGTTTATCCAGATCTCTTCTCATTCTGCTCACCTCATCTGGATCATCTACTCTGTGGCAGATCTTGGTGTCATCTGCAAACAGACAAACCTTGCCCTCCAGTCCATCTGCAATGTCGCTGATGAAGATATTGAAGAGGACTGGCCCCAGGACTGATCCCTGAGGTACCCCACTTGTGACTTGCATCTCTTCTGACTATACCGTTTACCACCACTCTCTGTTTTCTGCCCGTCAACCAGTTTGCCACCCAGTAGACAAATTTCTGACCCACCCCTAGCATACCCAGCTTATTAATCAATCTTCTATGTGGAACAGTATTGAAAGCTTTGCTGAAGTCAAGGTAGGTGACTTCAACTGCTCCCCCTTGGTCCACCACTCTGGTTACCCAGTCAAAGAAATCTATGAGATTAGTTTGACAGGACCTTCCTTTTGTAAACCCATGCTGTCTTGGATCTTGTGCTCCTATGGATTTCAGGTGTTGCACTATCCTTTCCTCAAGGAGTGCCTCTATAATCTTGCCCACCACTGAGATAAGACTGACTGGTCTGTAGTTCCCTGCCTCCTCCCTGCTACCACTCTTGTGGAGCAGGATCACATGAGCCCTTCTCTAGTCTTCTAGGACCTCTCCTGTGCTCAGAGACTCACTAAGCAGTTCTGATAATGGCTCTGCTAGTTCCACCCTTAGCTCCTTTAGTATCCTGGGATGTATGCCATCAGGTCCCATTGCCTTGTCCACCCTGAGCTTATTAAGCTCTTGTAGGACCCTTTCTTTTGTGAAGGGACTAGTGCACACCTCCCTACCCCGCCCCCCGTGTCCATGGCGCTGAGCTGTGGGCCCTGCCCTACCTTTTCTTCAGTAAATACTGAGCAGAAGTATCTATTTAGAACAGATGCTTTTACATGGTCCTCCTCCTCATATGCCCCCTTATCCCCTTTGATTTTAGCAATACTCCCTCTGGACTTTCTCCTTTCACTATTGTATCTATAGGAAGTCTTGTCACCTTCTTTTACCATTTGTGCTAGAGTTTCCTCGGTTTGGGCCTTTGCCTGCCTTATTGCCTTCCCTGCTTCCCTTAGGGAAGTTTGGCATGCTTCCTTATCTTCATCCTGCTGCATTCCCTTATATTTCCTGAAGGCCAGCCTTTTGGCTCTTACCTTTTCCGCTACTGTTTTTGAGAACCAAAGTGGTTTCCTTCTTCTTCTTTTGCCCTTCCTTTTCTATCTAACACAATGGGATGTTGCTTCAAGTATTGCATCCTTAATGCTTGCCCACTTTACCTGTACCCCTTCACCTGTATTTATTTTTACCAGGGCTAGCTTAACTCTGTTTACCATCTTATCAAAGTCAGCTCCTCTAAAGTCCCATATTAGTGCCTTGGAATGGAATGATTTAGTTCTAGTGGCCAAACTGAACCACATCATGTGATGGTCACTGGCCCCCAGGTGACCTTCTACCTGGAGATCTGTGATCCTCTCCCTGTTAGTCAGTACTAGATCTAGGATAGCTCTGTCTCTTGTGGGTTGTTGTACCAGTTGTTTGAGGCCCTCCCCCTGCAAGGAATCCACCATGTGTCTAGTTCTGGCAGATGTTCCTGCTGGTATTAACCAATCTGTATCTGGCATGTTAAAGTCTCCCATTATCAGAACCTCCCCTTTAGCTGTCATGTTTTATATATCTTCTAACAGTAATGTGTCTATGTCCTCCCCCTGGTCTGGAGGCCTGTGCAGAACCCCAGTTCGTATGGATTTCCTGTTTCCAGGGTGACCCACAGTTCTTCTGGCTCTGTATGTGTATTCTGAATTTCTGTAGCTTTGATATTTTCATTGACATAAAGGGCCACTTCATCCCCCCTTTTTGCACCTCGGTCTCTTCTGAACAGTACATAGCCAGGTACTGAAGTCTCCCAAGTGTGGTTACTGGCAAACCATGTCTCGCTAATGGCTACTATGTCCAGTTTAGCTTCTGTCATTATTGCCTGCAGGTCTGTGATCTTGTTTCCCAGACTGCAAGCATTTGTATACATGATTTTCCATTGGCCAGATTTCGGTGTGTTAGTTGTTGGGTGAGGTCTGGCATTTTCCCTGTGTGTCGTATGGGGAGCCAGACCTTTTTCCTTACCTGGTGGTGCAAGTAAACTACAAACATGCTGAACTCCTGTTTGACCACTGGCTGAGGGTGGAGGGGTGTTCTTCCTATTTGATGTATGGGGTGCTGCCCCCCTCTCCCCATTTGCTTGTTTAAATATTCTGCAAAGACGTCAAACTTCTGCCCCAATGCACTGACTCCCTCCTTAGTCAGATGAAGTCCATCAAATTTAAAGAACTTTTGCTCCCAAAACTGTTACCAGTTCCCTACAAATTTGTGTCCTTTTTTCTGGCACCAGCCCTTGAGCCACATGTTTAGCTCCCCTATCCCCCCCTCTCTGACCTTCTGTCCATTTGCCCCCCTCGCCCAGACTGGCAGGATCTCAGAGAAGGAGATGCCGGATGAAATGGATGACAGTTTGTCACCCAGCCTGGTCAGGTGTCCCTTGGTCTCCACAACTGACCGGCTGGTGAGATCGTTAATCCCTATGTATAACAGGACATCAATGTTTTCTCCTGCTTCCTGAACAACTTTAGCAATGCAGTCAGTGTCTCTCCATGCTGATGTACCTGGAAGACATCTGACCATTACCCCTGGCTGGAGATAGGTATCAACTCCCCAAATCATGGAGTCTACTATGATCAGAAGTTTTTTGGATTTCCTTTTTTGCTTTTTTTGTTTTGGTTCCTGTTCTGGGCAAGTTTTGTTGTGCTAGCTCCTGTGCTGCAGTGTTCTCTGCCCCTTTGTTTGATTTTGGAGGTAAAGGCAGATACCTGTTTGTAGTTTTTATATGATTTGTGGAAGTGGTATGTTGGAGAGCACTGAGTGATGGGGCACCCGATTTGCCTGTCCTAACCACTTGCCAACCTCCTGGACCAACTACCCTCTGTGGTTGAGGTGCTTCTGTTGGATGTTGGGGAAATGGCAGGTGGTTTTTATAATATATTTCTTCTTGAATATGCAATTTCAGGCACACAGTCTCTGCCCATGCTGCCTGGAGCTAAGCCTTTAGATCTCCAATGGCCCAGCATGTAGAACAGTGCCCTAAGTCCTGTAAAACTGCCCTTCTGAAAAGTGTTCCACAGTACCTGCAGTTAATGATATCCATTCCAGATAAGTTGCTGGGTTTATAACCTGGTCAGAGTAATTAGAAAGAAGAAAATGAAAGCAAAAGTTTGATTTTGTGTTTTGTTTGTTTGTTTTTGTATAACTTGTTAGAACAAATTAAATTACTAGTGCTCCTGTAAATGAGGTTACTGTGTGTAAACCCCTCTGATCCGCCCCTTCCTGCTTTGCTACAGGAAATGCCACGACTGTGCTAACCTTTAAAAGGAGTGTAGTGTGGGGTGGTTGGGGGTAGGGGTGGGTGGCTGGGCCTTTCCCCTGCCAAAAATATAATTATTTTTGGTCTGTCAGACATATGTAATTCTTTTGTAATGTTTTACAGAAGCAAAATTAAAAACAAGAACAGCATTACATAATGTAGAACAAAATACGAGACAGCAAACATCGACATTGATTGACTACTGATGCTGAATTGAGAACATCTACACACTGTGTCAGGACTGGAAATAATATTGTATAATGAGTCAGACATTTGGTGGATGGAGGGTAATGAATGCCAATTCAAATCATGAAATACATGTGATTTTGGCTGGACTGAGATGAGAGATTCAAAATATGATATAAACAGGACTGGCACTGGGTGTTTATTTTTTGCACTGCCACTTGCACCAAAAAGTGTTATTGTGCCACTTTCTTTTAATTATTGCCACTAAATAATGAATGTATATCTCAGGAACCAATCTCTTCCTCCTACAGTATAGTACTGTTAAAAAAAGTAATAACTCACGTTAGTATATCAGGCAAATTCTCAGGTAATATAATATTCCTTGAAATGAATCTGTCACAGGGCATTATTGCAGATTTCCAATATCGTAGGAGCAAACTGTTCCCTTATATGTCCCCCAATAACTGGAAAATGTACTAGATGTCTGCTTGAGTTTAGTATTCAGAAAAGACTTTGACCTGCTTGCTGGAAATTCTCCCCAGTAAACTTCACTACCAGTGCTGGGAAAACTGTATCTCACCATTTCAGGTTGCCAGGCTCAGCTGCAGCTGCATGTTACTTTTCAGACCACTCTCCCCTTCCCTATTTAGCCACAAACTATCCCTAAATGTCCTCAGATATGTTTTTTTCTCAACCCTTCTGCAGCTTTAATGTAGACTTCTTCCTGCCATTTTGATTTTGTTATTAGAAAAAAGCAAATATCCCTCTCTCTCTCTCTCTCTCTCTCTCTCCCACCCTGTTACTCAAGATTTGCACTTCAGCGAGCTCTCCTGTCAGCTCTGGGACAAAACATGATCACTGATGAGGTAAAGAACTGCACATGCTGGGGTCATCATTTGGTTGTGTAAAAGCAAAATCAGGCAGGAAAGTCCCTAATTACAGTTATTTGGCAAGCAGACACTAACCTCATAGTGGTATTATAACTTCTAACCCCAGGAATCCATCAGTACAGGTGTACAACAGAATCAGTCCACTGAACTGAGTTGCCTGGGACAAGGAAGTTATGCTGCTTTCGGAATCTTAGAGGCACTGAAGATATGGTTAAAGAGGGACATTTATAGGTTGAAAATGTGTGCTGTTTTTTAAACAGACTAAGAGACAAGGTGAGGTGAAAAGCAGTAACACACTGCATTATATTAACATGTGGATGAGTGGGCTGGGTATCAGTATTAGGCAATGTACTACATAGACAAAATCGAGCAACTACCTTATTAGAAACAGGCATCAACTTTTAATCCTCCTTATAATCCAACATATCGTGCTGATCAGACTGCTGTACCATTGGCAGCTGCACTGAAGGATCATATGAGAGGTTTAGTCAGGGGGTAAATTGGGCAGCAACTGACAGAAACTCATTTACATCACCTTTTAAAAACCTGCATGACATTCACCACCTCTGTCATCTTTCTTCATTGACTACTACTACAGGAGAGTTCCACCACCTAGCAATCTAGATGGAAGAGTTCCCCCACATAAACATTTCCAATTTAACCACTGGGTTTAGTGGTTCTGATGGCCTGACACATAAGTCTCTCAAGTTAATTTTAAGAAAGGGGAGTTGTTCCACACTGGAAAGACTAAGCAGAGTTCTGCAGTCACTAACACTGGCATCGCTAGCAGTGCTGAATACTGGTTCTGAGTACACACTGGAGCAGGGGCAAGAAATGTAATAAATAGCCAGGTTAAAGTAGGACACCACCTGCTTTTTGTCAACAGTAGTTGTCTGGATCCTCATTACTTTCAAGTATTGTTTAATCATTGAAATAAGCATTCATCAGTTCTTTGACTGACATGTTATGACTTTCATTTGCACTTGACAATGTTTTACTACATGTTAATATAATATATAATACAATATAATATATGTTATAGCTCACGTTACTGTAGCACTTATTTGATTGTTTCTTATACCCCCTGTACTGCTCAAGTGTTACATGTTGCCCTAGTATCTTGCTTACAATGTTTGATGTCTTGTATCATTGCAATTTGATGTTCACTTTGTCTGTAATCCTCCTGGGCTGTGCTTGAAAATAGGCAATTATTTTGTCTAGTGCACCCACCTAGTCAACAAAAACTAACTAAATACAGTATGTATCAACGACGTGCATTCTGACAGAGATGTACTGCTAGATGGCAACTCTGACAGTTTCCTCCTCAATCTTCTCACATTTGTTGAGTGGGACTGGTTCATGTTCAATTTTGGATTAAACCATTAATAGCTGTTGCTCAGCAAGCTGGTACTTTCTTCAAACTGAGGAAAAGAAGGAATGACCCCTTTCCAGAGACATTTGAGTCAGCTTGTGAAACAGAACCTCTTTCCATTATTCAACATCTGAATCCCCTGGGATGATTTACACTGTGTTTTTAAAAGGGATCAAGATTGTTGCCAGTAAATATACCACTGAGCCATTCATCCTCAGACAGAACATGGCGAAGCAAACCAGTCTGCAAAAGTGTATCAGTGTTGTCAGGTTGCCTTTTAAATTGACCATGTAAGTGTGCCAGGAAAGTGTAGATGAAATGAATCCATGGTAGAATCATGCTGAGACATGCTTTTTCAGAACTAATCTCATGGGTAGCAACCACAAATTTTAATATTGTGACCAATGTACTCCACATAATATTAACCCCTGAAATTTTGTTACAGAGAAGGTATTCGTGCACTGCTAATTGCTGTTATGAAGTCACTCCAACATACTGTATGTCAGATTCCATCGGTTTGCCACATGTTGCTTAAGTGCATGTTCAGGGAGATGTTTGTCACTCTGCAGTCATTTTAGTGGCTTTCTGGCCTGATCTGAAAGGATAAAATGTATGCAGATTCTTCTGGCAGTGCCTGTTGGGTCTCCAGCCACTTGACTACTATCAATTAATTGTTTAACAACAAGATTTATGCAGTAAGCCAGGCATGCAGCATGTGTGTCCTTCCTTCCCTGATTGTCCTGAGAATGTTTCAGCCATTGTCACTGAGGATCATTCCTGGTTAAAGATTAACTTACTCAGTGGGCACTTAATGACATGTAATCTAACACTTCATCACTCCACATGTCAGTTATGCTGTGGACCTTTGAACAGGAGGTACTTTTTGAGCAGTGGTTAACTTCAGTGCATATGGTACCATATTATTTGGACATAGCAATGTGAGAGAAAAAATGCCTTGATGGTACACTATAAGGTGGATCCACAATTTCCATAAGGTGTCAGAAACCCAGGGCATAAGACAAATGAAAAAGAGAGATTATTTTCTGCCAGATGCACAGCAACTGCATTACTGAAGTCCTTGGCTCAACTATGAGTGAGTGAATAGCATCTGTCATGATTAAGAATGTCTGTAACTGTCAATTGACATTTAAGTCGTAATGGAGACTTGTTTTTCAGAACCAGGGATGATTTTTTTCCCAGTGCCCTTCTTAAATTGACTGGTTGCTGATGAGATGAAGGCTGCTACTCATCATCTCTAGGGCCAGGCTCAGCATCCTCCTCCTCCTCCTTCTCTACATCAATAACAATCTGACCAGTCATATGTAACCATTCTCTGTGGTGCTTATTCATTAGATGATTTCTCATCCCAGAGGTTCCAAAAGCAGCAGTCGGTGTACCATGGCTGATACTACCATGGCAAAGTAAATAGAAAGCACAGCATACTTCAACTGAACCGATCTCAAATGAACACCACACATCAGAACCATATTTCTTGGTAAACACAGCAAGTATGGGACTTTCTCTGCCACCACTTCATCAGGAAGATGAGCAGGAGATATACTCTTAAGTGTTGAACAACATCTTTTCTTAGCAGTTATTTATTAAATGTATTTATTTCAAAAGTTTCACCAAGAAAGGCATACTGAGCTGCTAACAGCTCATTTCCACATGTGTCCCGGGGTGAGGGGAAGCGGAGATAAATCAAGAGGTGGAAAAACTATATGGTATTGACAAGACTGCAAAAGTTGAAATCATATACAGCAAAACAGTATATTAGAGGAGCATAATCAAGTATTGTCAGGCAAATCAGTACAAAAGTTACATGTAGTAGATAAAAATAAATTTGGTAGACAAGGGAAAACTACTCATACAGGTATAGCCTGGGGATGAGGGGAGCAAAATGGCCAGGGCAATACTAGTTGGGGGAAGGAAGTCTAGAGGTAGAGGGTCACAGACAGTTGCAGGTGGGAATAGAAAGTCATGAAGACAAGACTCAAGAGAGAAAGCAGAAGAGGTAGAGCAGATTAACAGGGGAATGGAGGACCAGAGTTTAGGAAAGCAATAGGAAAAAGAAGACTGACCAACAGTAGATTTCCTAGAAGAAATAGAGAAAATGGGAACTATTACTGAGGAGAAGGTAAGCAGAAGAAGAGAAAAATGATAGTATGGATGTAAGGTATGAGGGAAGGGAACCAAACCAGAATTTGGATATAAAAGAGGCACAATGGGAAAGACCCCTAACATTGACAGAAGGGAGTGAAAGGGCATCATAGAGGGAGCAGTGCTGTGTATGAGGGGGAACAATCTCAGGCAAAAAAACAACAAAAAGAGTGAAAGAGGGGGTCAAGTCTGGCAGGAGAAGATTTGGGAGCTCCGCCATATCCACTCGCTCAACCTTATATCTAAATTCTGGTTCAACTTGCTTCCTCCCTACCTAGTGGTCAGTCTCTCACTGGCCTCTGACACACCCTACATACTGAGACACAGAAACAAAAGATCTTTTAGTATACCTTGTCCATCCTCGTCCTCTGGCAAAGCTGCTTTCTCCTACTGGTTCCCCTCTCTGTGGAACAAATTAACACCCCACATTAGAAACTCTTCCTCCTCTTACCTTGCATGCAAGAAACAACTTTGCTTCCTAACACTTCCCTCTTGTTTCTGTCCTAGGTGAGCCTGTCACCCCTTCCAGTTCCTTATGGTCTACGCACTCTAAATTTACCGACTCCTTCTCTCACCTTTCTCACGCTTCTGAAATATTTTAACCTTAAATAGTCCTGCTTTGCTTTACGTATTAATGTTGTTGTTTAGCAGCCATACAGTGATGGATACTGTATATCCCTCTGAACATTCTCAGCCTGAACTGTGCCAGTTGCCAGCATGATCTGTTTCTATTTCAATTTACTTGATTTATGTCAGCTTTCAGTCTGATCTGTTTGTATGTTTACATTTATAAACCTGTAAATTATATTTTTCAATCTTGTAAATAACCTGAAGCTACCTTGTAAATAACTTTGTAAATATTCTGTCTTTGTAACTGCTGTAAGAAATCCAATTTTCCCCTCTCCACCGGGTCGAACCTAGAAACTAGCCTTGGCTCAGTGTGCCTATCCCGATCAACAAATGTTTAATCAATCAATCACTCAATCAAATCTTTATTTATCCAGGTGAACATTGTTGAGCAAAGATCATTTACAAGATGGACCTGGTTAATACCAGGTCAAAATAGAATTACATACAACAGTGACAAATACATCATTATGACAATAAATAAATACAAAGTACATACAAAGTAGGTGCTCAATGCAGCAACAGAGTAATACAGAGGCAGGCATACAAACACTTCAGATGGTGACTTTATTACATATAGTCAAGTTTTAGATAGCCTAGATAAGTATGAGAACTTGACAAGGGGGCAGGGTAAACAGAAGGGATGCACCGCTAGGTTAGGGAGGGTGTGTAGAATTCCCAGGAGATTGAGGCAGGGGAGCAGAGGGACGGGGGAACAGTGAGGGTAGGGAGATGGGAGGGCATGGTAGGTAAAGTAGTGCATAGGGGAAGGAGATTGGAGGCCGTTTAAATAAATAAAATAAAAAAACTGTAGACTGTATCACCATAGCCAAAAGAGAATCATCTTTAAAACAACCTCTAGGAGGACAGGAAACAGTATACTCACTTTGTTGCTGTACAGTGCACCAAGCCTGGGGGTGGAGCTTATTGGGTATGGCATCAGTATGCACAAGAAATCAAGATATTGGTCCAGCCACACCACAAGGTACATAAAGGAAGATGCATCCTCAACCATAGCGCCATCATGTGTTTGAAAAAAAGGGGACAGGAGAGTCTGGTAAGCCTCTGGTGGGTGGAAAATGCCATGGAAACTTTTTGTTTTGCATTGAGGGACAATTAGTGGTTACATGTGATAACAGTGAAAGTCTAAAGGTGATCGCCATTATCGAGGAGTCAAGAGTGCCGAAAATTTATTTCAGCACTCTGACACACCAGCGCACAGCAAAATGGCACCAGGGACTTAGCCCCCTGCACCCCCTACATAAGGATTCTCAACTCCAGGGGGATGCATGTCGGGGGTGTGTGAAAATGTTTTTAAAAAAAAAAGGTTCAGGCCAGGCACAACAAAAACGCACCAGCACCTGGACCCTAACCCATTATCCTGACGACCAACACTACCAACCCACCCACCATGCCACGGGGTTGGCTCAGCAACCCACTGTGGTGTCACCCCTCACATTCCCTCCCACCCTTCACTGTGCATGCTCACTCCCCCCATGCACATATGTATAGTGACATCCCGTCGCTATATTCGCCAACCCCCCCAATCCGGCCACCCTACCCTACGGTTGCCCTGGAGACATGCGCTGGGAATTGGGTCACCATTATTGTAGGTGCCCAATCCCTAGCACTCATATCTTATGCTACCCAATTAGTTAGATTGGGAAGCATCACTGAATGTTGTTAAAATCCAGCTGTAGCTGTGAGGTAAGATCATAGAAAGAACAACAGATGCAAAAAAATTGTCTTTCAGAAGAGACATTAAACCGAGATCCTGTCTGCCTGTTCATGTGGTTGTTCAGGTGACATTCAAACACCTTAAGGGAATTAACAAGGCGAAAGAGTCTAACATGTTTCAATATAAGAAAAATAGCAGGACAAGAGGACACAGCATGAAATTAGAGGGAGGCCGATTAAGGGGTAATGTGAGGAAGTTCATTTTCACAGAAAGGGTGGTGGATGCATGGAACAGCCTACCTCAGGAAGTGGTGGATATGAATACAGTGCAGAGCTTCAAACAGGCATGGGATAGGCATAAGGGAGCAATACAGATGAGTATGAATAGGCCATTGACAGAGCAAAGGCCGATGGCACATTTATAAGGTAGAAAAAGAAATGGGCAGACTGGATGGGCCTTGCGGTCCTTATCTGTCATCAACTTCTATGTTTCTATGTTTATTGAAAACAGTAGGGGAATTTCTCCAGTATCCTGGCCAAATATCCCCCCATTCACTAAAAATAACAACAGCTTTCTCTAGTTCTGTAGGTCAGTTTGCATCTGTGTCCCCATCCCCACCCCGGGGATGAAGCTGAAAAATAGCAGAATTGTCTAGTCCTCCTTTCCCAGTCAACAAAAACTACAGATGTGACAGCCAGGATGCAATGCAGAAATGCAGAAGGATATCACAAACTGCTGCAGTTTACTGCAGAGGCCATTGTAAGTCAATGGCAATTAAGCCCTTTTGTCATGCAGGAATTTGTGACATGTTATTACTGCACGTTACTGCGCTTCATCGTGGCTGACTCCACTATACATAAAAAGTACTCTTGTCATTAGTGTACAGTATATATGAATGGACTCAGAGGAACAGACAAAGGGGAGGTCTTTCAAGAATATGGAAAACAGAATAGGGCCAGGACAGATCCTTGAGAGGCACCTGAGCAGATGGGGAGTGGTGATGAAATGCAGCTTCCTATCCAGACTTCCCTCAAGGTAAGAATGAAACCAGCTGAGTGTGCAGTAAGAGAGGCCCGCTGCTTTAAACTTGTTGTAACAACGTTTGTGTAATTTTTTTTCATGTTTCTGTGTTTAATTGTTATTATCAGCTAGACCTCTTTTAGGTATTTCAGCTGAGACACAAACTGATAAAGTTAGCTGCCAGGGGCATGCCAGTTGACTATGGAGAGAGATTACCATCTCTTTGGCCAATTAATGGGAGAGCTGAAAGCAAAAGTAACCTGTTCATGTTTTGTGAAGGACCCTGATTAATGAATGATGTAGCCACTCCTGCTCTGTGAGACAGGAGAAAAAACAAAGTGATGAACCTTACAATACATGAAACCCAAGAGTCCAGCATGGCCCATTTTTTCCAGATGGGAGCTTTTCCAGGACCCAAAAGAAGTGTTAAATCTATGTCACAGTGACATACTGGATGATGTGCCATGGTACGGCAGTGAAGGGTCCTGAGGACTGCCAGAGCCTGAATGTTAGTCAGGCTAGGACTCCAAATAGTTTTTTTTTTACACTTCTGTTTATCACTCCCAAACACCAGAACTGTCTCAGACTCGACTCATCCCCCACTCTACTGCCCGCTGTGACCTCTACCTACCTCAAAGCAATTACTCTCTCCTGCAGAGTCAAGGGGGCAAGCCCCATTGGTGATCAAAGAGGTGGAAGTAGAGGTCCAGCATTGGGCGTGTGGCAGGTGGACACTGCAGAGCCATCGCCTATCCAGGCCGGAGGGGTCTTTTTCCCCTTGTATTGGTTGCTCGCTCCATCCACCCTCCCTTCCTCCTTACGTGGGCACGGCCTGACATCTGGCACATGGCAACTCTGCCAAAGTCAGCCACGCTGTACATGCAGTCCATGTTCTGCAGTGCCCTCGGTCTCCACCAGGGGGCCGCTGAAACACAGGACAGTCCCTAACCCACCCTCCAGCAGAGGAGAGCAGCCCAGTGGGAGCTCAATCCTCTACCTCCCCTGCCGACCCCTGGTGCCTGAGCTCACTCCCGAACTCGGGTCGCTGGCATGCCGCGAGGTGTGCTGTCCAGTGCCTTAACCCTCAGAGCCACCGGGCTGGCTCTACTTTGAATAGCTAATATCTAAGATTCAGGTCTGCCTGATTCATCAATGGGGCCTGTCTTTCCACCTCTGAGGAGAAGGTTACACTTACCATATTTTGTTTCTAAAGTAAGGTGTTCTCGGCTGTGACAGAAAGGGGTGGATCATTTGCCCTTGGCAAGGAGTGCTGTACTGTGTGAGCTGTGGCTCTTGTGGGATTCAGACCTACAGATACCTTGAGAAATTGCCTATGCTGAGTGGTGGCAGCTACTGAAGGGTTGAGAAATCTGGTAATAGTCACAGGCTGAGACTGGGAGAGACCAGCTTGTCACAACTGATGGTAGCTGTGGAATCTGAAACAGTTTTGTCAGTATAAAGGTTATCTGTCCAGTCACAGAACAGGATATACAAATGGGAACTGTATATTCCACCACTTTTATTTTGTTAAGCAAGAGTAGATAGACAACATTATGTCTGGGCCATATGAGAAGTGGACACTGCTAAACCTGCAGGAGCTGTACCAAAGGAAAGAATTGGGCTATGAGGAAAGCAAACACTAGTGGAACTAATAGACATCCACAAAAAAAAAGACCAATGATGTGCTGTAAAAGTGATCACTGCTAGCCAAAGTTGCGAGACAGAGGCTAGATAGCATTAAAGTGAGCCAGAGCCAAGAACCGAGGCAGCTCTGTAGGCACAAAGAATGAAGCTAGAGCTTGACGTGGTTCAGACAAAGGCTGAGGCGGAGCTGCAGAAGATGAAGCTGGAAGCATAGACGTGAGAGAAGGTGGAGAAGCAAAAAACTAAGGAGCAAGAAAGCAGTGCCAGCATGAGATCCACCTGAGAGAGGCGCGAGAGAAAGAGTGTGCCCATGAGAGACAGGTGGAGATTCTTCGCCAGAAGACATCACCACAAACTGTGAGTACTGACATGAAGGGTCCGACCCAGGAAGCCAAAATTAATTCTAAAATGTTTCCCAGATATCAGGAGGTAATGAACTTGATTTGTTTTGAAGATCTTGAGAGAATTTGTGGGCAGTTTGAATTGGGCAGGGCTTCTTGGGTGGCACACCTATTGTCACTGCTTATAGGCAGGGCATTAGAAGTTTTTGCCAGCATGGACACTAAGGACTGCATGGACTATGATAAAGTAAAAAATGGCTTGCTAAAGCATTCTGAGTTAACCCCCAAGGCCTATAGACAAACATTTAGAGGGTTAAGAAAGGCATTGGGGGACAGCTATGCTGAAATGTGATTGCAGCTAAGTAATTTGTTAGAATGCTAGGTAGAAGGTGCAAAAATTCCCTCTGTAGAGGAAATAAAAGATTTATTTCTTCTGGAACAGTTCCTAAAAACGATACCTGAGGAACTGAGAATATGGCTGTTGGAGAGGACTCCGAGCACTATGGAGGCAACTGAGAGGGCTGATCATTTCATATCTTCCTTACCATCTTCTCATTGCAAAGGTAATGGGTGAGGGACATCAAGTGGATTTAAGGGAACTGTGGGGTGTGGGGCAACCTAAAGGAAGTCAGCCTGTGCCTGAACCAAAAAGGAAGCTACATGACTTCAAAAGCACAGAGATGGGCGAATGCAGGTGCTATATCTACCAGAAACAGGCATTTGTCTTATGATTGCCTGAAAAATGTGAAAAAAGAGGTTAGTGCAGCAGGAGGGGGTAGCTCAGGGAGCTCACAGCAGATAGTGGCCTGTACACTGAGTGCACTGCCCTTTAACTCCACTGCACATATTCACCCAGTGGTTGTGAATGGTTTGGTAACCCAGGGATTAAGGGATGCTGGGGCCTCCATTTCTATGATGTAGCAGGATTTGATTCAGGAAGAACAGATCCTGCCAGGCCAGTTTTCTAGGATTAGAGGAGTGACAGGTCCTGTGGTCTCAGTGTCAGTGGCTCAAATCTTTCTAAGCTGGAAAGGTGGCCAGGGCAGGTATCCAGTCAACTTCATGTAGGAATAATCATGCCTCAAAAAAACAGCTCTGTTAAAACAGCATCAGGAAAAACAGCAAACAGGACAAAAGAAAATCGGGATGTTATCGCACCCCCCGACTGTCACCCTCCCAGGATTAGTGCCAGTAAATCCCACCCCCCTGACTGTCGCACCCCCGGACTGTCACCCTCCTGGGGTTAATAATAGAAAATTTCCCCGACTTCTTCCCCGAGTTGCATCCCTCCCATAGTTTGTAATAGTAAATCCCCCACCCCACCAACTTTCTTCACCCGGAGTTTGTAATAGAACACCCCAGTTATGTCTCCGGAGTTTCTGATAGTAAATCTCCCTAACTGATTTTCTCCCCCACGTATTTCATCACCTCCAGATGTGTGGTCATCCATTCGTGCTGTATTGCCAATGTATTTTTTTTCTGTCAGCACTTTATCTGCACAAACATTTTATGCATGTTTTTGTCAGTGCCATATTGACCTGGACCTACCAGGGCATATGGGAGGTGGGTGTTGTACCAGACCTGCCTGTGGATGTGATCATAGGTAATGACTTCGATAGTAGGGTCAATATGTATTTTATTTCATTTTTGTTGACTGAGAAAGGAAGACTAGGCAATTCTGTCTATTTTCAGCCTTGTCCCGGGGGAGAGGAGGAAGATACAGATGCAAACTGACATACAGAACCAGATCAAGCTGTTGGTGGTATTTTAATAAATGGGGGGAAATTTGACCAGGACACCAGGGAAATTCCTCTGTTCCTGGCAGGGGTGCTGTTTGGCTCACTGACCAAGGTGGAGGACTCTGATGAAACAGAGATGGAGGATGGAAAGCTGCTAGCTGGGAAAATGTCCTCGACCCCAGCTGGCATTTTGCCAGAGGACGAATCTTATCTGCCAGTTGCAGATGTTACACTAACGGAGATTGAGAATGAGGATACTATATCCCAGAGCTATGGAGACACGAACCTAGGAAACAAAATGGACACTAAGTCTATGGAGACTACAACACAGAGCCATGGAGACACGAACCAGAAAAGAAAAGATTATGCAACTATTGACCTCTCACAGGCTTCAGAAATTGCTTTAGATACTTTCCATTGGGATACCGACTTGAAAACGGTATGCAGCACTGTAAATATACCTATGGATAAAAAATATTCCAAGGAGACAAACCTGCATTGCACTTTCGCACTAATACGGCTGAAAGTAGCTGAAAAACAGCTGCACCACACTGATAATCAGCTGAGTGGTCCACAAAAGAAACTGGCAAGGTGGCACATCAAAGACAGATTGCTTTACCCTCCTTGACTAGCTCCCCAGAAAGCTTGCAAGACTAGACTCCAGAAAAAGCATTGCAAGTGGCTGGCTGGTTGAAAACCATGAAAGGCAAATGGATCCCCTATCCAGTCTGGGACACACTGCTCCAAGTTGAAAAACATAAACTTGTGTTAAATTCATCACAAATGGAGACTCGGAACATCATTACTTTATCAACTGTCTGCGGCTAATGTCACCCTAGGGGACAGGCATGGCAGCCTGCTTCTGGCATCCCTCAATATCTGCAACCTACCAAGGAAGCTCACACCTCTACAGGGATGGATTGCTCAACACGCTCCTCACATGCTTGCCTTATCTGAGACCTGGCTCTCAAAAAACACCCCAGATGCTTCTGTCACCTTAAGTGACTACTCCATCTTTCGAGAAGACAGGCTAAACAAGCGGGGTGGAAGATGTGCCATCTGTGCCAAATCCACGCTGCGGGCACTCTCCATCTCCCTTCCCTCACCTGCCCATGGTGCCCAAGCCATAACCATCAAGGTAATCCTTGGCAACCTTGGCAAAACACTCTACATTATGGCAGTAAACATCCCCCCCACAAACCAAAAGCTCACCTTTGAGTCTATACTATCCAGTATCACCCATCTCCCTCCCAAGAGTGAAGTAATTATAATGGGTGACTTCAATGTGAATTGGCTATCCGCCATGTCTGCTACCTACAAAGACTCTGTTCTTGCCTATGACCTCACCCAGGTAGTCAAATCCCCCACCAGACTAGATCCCAGAACTGGGTCCTCCACACTTATCGACCTCATCTTCACTAACCATCCCAACAACCTCTCCCAGGCCAAAGTACTCCCTGACTCGATAAGTGACCACTCCCTTGACATGCTGGTGATTAAATAAACTCCCTCCAGCCCTCCTAAAATTACAGTCCAAAGGCGCCTGAAAAAAGGATCTTTCTCCCATCTCATATTGTACCTTACTTCCTGCGACTGGTCACCAATCCACAATGCCCAATCTGTAGATGCTGCCCTCACCTCCTTTATTACCACCTTTAATGCTGCCTATGACATCTTTGCTCCCTTCACAAAGCATATTTTTTTTAAAAAGAGACACCCCCTGTATCTCACAATCGCTGCTTGACCAGATGCACCATAGAGATAATCTCTGGCAAAGGGCCCTGGACTCTCAGTTACCACTGAACAGACAACTTTACAGAGATGCCAGAAACAAATGCACATGGGCCATACGGCAAGCCAAGGCTACTTACTATAAGCAAACTCTAACCACCACCTGGGGCTCTGGGAAAAAATTCTGGAGTAATATTCAAGAACTATGTAGGAATTCCGTCGTTCCTGCACCTACGCAGTTGCTAGTTGATGGAGCTCTCTCCCAAGACCCCACTACCATCTCTGACGCCCTTAATACTACCTTCACAGACCTCCGCCATATCCTCCTTAAAAACTTCTTTGACCCGATCCCAAGCCACCCCGTGGGCACCTCAACCACCACAGCTCCCCCTCCCTTTCTGACTACGAGTCATCTCCTGCAATGGAAGCAAAGCGCCACTCACCAAAGCCTTGGCAACTCGCACTATAGTAGTGATTCCCTTGACCTTATACTTCTCCGACTTACGCTGGATGTAACCCTGCCACATATCAAGATACTTAACTGGTCGGTGCCCCTCTGCCAATTACCCACTATCTAGAAAAGAGCAATCATAACCCCGATCCTGAAGAGTGGTGACCCCACCTCCACCAGCAACTACTGACTTATATCGATCCTACCTCCCCTCTCTAAGGTACTTGAAAAAATAGTGTCGGACCAGCTTACCAATTATCTGGCCAAACATAATCTGCTCTGCCACGAACAACATGGTTTCAGGAGGGGACACAGCACTACCACTGCACTCCTTGAATTTACCTCCTATATACATGAGGCCCTGGAATAGGGGTCCATGGCAGGTGCTATCTATGTAGATCTGACTAAAGCATTCGACACAGTCAGTCACGCGTTACTTCTCAACTCCCTTTCTTTATTGAATTTCTCCCATGATGCCACAGCTTGGCTCAAAGATTATCTCTCATGCCGAACGCAACAGATCAAAATTAACGCCACCCTCTCCTCCATTAGACCTGTCCTGACTGGGGTCCCACAAGGGTCCATTCTTGGCCCACTGCTTTTCACCCTCTTCCTAAACTCTGTCCCTCAATCATGCAGTGGGAAGCTATTGCTATATGCAGATGACACCGTAGTTCTCTGGAAACACCCCCAACCAAACTACCACCAAACTGCCCTTCAGGACTTTTTCAGAGAACTCGAACCTTGGTTTACTGAGCATCGCCTAGTCCTCAATTACAACAGAACAAAATCCATGATCTTTGCCCACCACCAAAGTCCTCATAAGAATGCCCCCCTTAACATCTCAAACTCACTGGGTTCCCAACCTAAGCAGGTCTCTTACTTCAAATATCTGGGTGTAACTCTGGACACCTCCCTCACCTATCTCTCACACATTCAACACCTTTCTTCTGCTGTTAACTCTAGGCTGGGGATTCTATACAGACATAAACACTGCCTACCCCCCAACGCCCTACGTCTCGCTGTGTCATGCTCCGTACTATCCTTGGTGGACTACGGCATTGTGACTTATGGATCTGCAAACCAAACTACCCTACACTGCATCAATTTAGCCCTCAATAAAGCATGCAGACTGGTCACTGGATTTGATAGATTAACCCACATATGCGAGCTCTACAAGCTTGCGGACTGGCTAATCTTTGAAGGTTGGCTTACGTATCACACTTGCCTCCTTGCCAAAAAAGTACTCCTGCATCTAGCACCTAAAGGCCTCCACCCCATTATCCAGCCAGTCCCATACAGAAGGGCCCCATGATGCCCTGCCAGTACCTCTCTCATAATCCCCCACTGTAGGACCTCTCTAGGGCAAAGGTCTTTCTGGTATCGTGCTCCACTCTGGCTTAACAGCCTACCGTCCTCCATCTGTCTGGTCCCCAGTCTTGGCCTTTTTAAGATGGGACTCAAGAACCTCCTCCTTAACTCTGCAGCTTGTGGCTGTTATTGATACTCCTCCCCACCCTGAATCTCAAAAAAGAGGACTACTGTAAAAAGTAATAGCGCTAGTGCAGAATGATATCCCGGTACAGTGATGACAAAATGCTTTTGTTTTCCCAATGACTGCATACTCAGGTCCTACAGTCTATGTATATAAACCCTTACTTGGGGCCCTACTAATGATCCTTCAAACTATAACCTGCAGTATCCCACAACGATTGAACAGGGTCTTCTCTAAGATCCTGGATGCTGTTATCCTACTATGTAAATAATGTATATATACCAGAACTGAATGATTTATGTTTAATTTCTGTGTAATGTAATGTTTTAATCTTTCTTGTTCTGACGTGGAGCCTTTGAAAAGGATTCTATGACTCAAAGGATTGTAATTCTGATTTCTCTTCAATAAATAAATAAAATAAAAAGGAGCTCTCAGTTCAGAATCCTCTACCAGGACAGCAACAAACTGCCATTCTCAGACAAGAAGACCATGCTGGAAATAAAGAACACTCTAAAACGCAGGTACAGGCTTCCGACCTAATTTCTAGGCCCACTGATATTTTTAACAATGGTGTGCACACCCCTGTAAAGTTGGCTGCTCCTAAGAATATAATTCAGCATGTGTCTGAGGCAAATGACTTGGTGCTTAGCAGACATGAGACTACAACAGCTAATAGCCCACATCTAATTTCTCTGGCTGCCTGGCTTACCTGTGTCTTCCTGCACCTATGTACCCCCCCGCCAGTAGTCTCTTACACCCTCTTATCTCCACCCCTCCCCTGGCCTTCCTTGCCCTAAAGTACACAACCCTTTCTTTCCACCCCTGGTCTACCTCCCCCAGCCCCCCACCATACACCACTTCACCTCTAGTATCCTAACAAGGCCCTTTGGGCTGCTCCAGTCTCTCTACTCCCTATCCCCTGATAGCTTGCTTTTCTCTCTTGTCCCATTGTTCACTGACCCACTCCACCACCTAATCCACCCCCTTTTTACCTCTTCTGTGCCCCTCACTTCTTGCTAGACACTCTTTTACAACATTTGTCCTGATAATATATTTTGTTAAGTATTCTGTTCTGCTGATACATGTTTGTATATTTTCTTGGTTACCTTAACCTTAGCCTGTATATAGTACATTGTATTAATTTCGACGGATGCTATGTGATAAGCATTGACTGTACTCTTTGTTCTCTACTAGTTTGCTCAACTTTGTTCTGCACATTGTCAATGTTTACATTGTTTTGTGCTCTGTTTTTCAACGTGGAACTTTTGTAAATGAGCTTTCAGCTCAAAGATATTAATCCGAGATGACAGTAAATAAATAAATAAATAAAATATCAAAATAAATGATAAAACCTCCAAAACACAAAATACTGAAATATCACTTTAAAATACCGAGACCGAGAATATAACCAATGGTACCAATACCTTTTCAATACAATAAAAAAACATCAGGACACGGGGGGGTGGCACGCCCTTCTACCTTAGGAATTCCCTCTATATTGGAGAGCTTCAGACCTCAACAAGAACAAACTTTCTCTGATTTATTTAAAAATGGAGCTAACCCTGCTTCAAGAAAAAAATGCAGTTTGTGTAAAATATAGAGCTGGACTTCCTGAATAACCAGATAGAGTGTATGTTGCACAGAAACTGTTAACAGACTCCATGCAGTTCCAGGTATCTGATATATATATGCACTCATTCATGTATGCAGAGAGGAGACTTTCGATGTGAGTTTTAAGACAATGGCAGGGTTAGACAGATTCTAGACTAAACACAATCAGTTAAAAACAACACCTTTAGCTGGATCTATGGTGCAGAGTGTTGAGGCGCTGGACGCCTTACCTCATGCTGCACCGGCAACCCAGGTTCAGGAATGACCTCGGGTCATCAGGGTGCCAGTGTGGGAAGAGGGTGGAGCAGGACTGAGCATGCCAGCAGGCAGCTCTCCTCTCCAGAGGGTGGTGAAGGTGGGCTAGCGCCCCCCCCCGTAGTTCTGCTCTCACTTGATGGAGATCCGGTGGGTAGCGTAGGTGGGGAGGGGGCAGCAAAAGTATCGGGAGGCAGAAGGGGATGAGCTTGCACTACGGGGTGTGATACATGCCTTCACATGCTTGCACAGCTGTGTGCTGGGGTTTCGGGGGGTCAGGGGAGAAAATCTGTAACATACATATGTGTCCCCATCGCCAGTTGGCGGGAGGAGGCGACAGGGACCAAACAGCTAGATTGACAAAAAAAAAAACTTAATGGATTCCTTTTATTGTTGTCCCCCTTATAAAGCCTTTGATTAAAAATGTTACAATTATCTTTAGAAATGAGGGGGTAAATGTCAGTGGCATTAATTACTGATTGGATAAACATTGTGAAGTACTAGGACTGTAACTGATTCTGAGAACATTTGGACAAGGGGAATTCAATTAAAAGTTAAGCTTTACCAATTTGAGTCTGAAATTCAACATCTATCGAACAACTTTTTTGGGGGAAGGGAGAGGGGAGTCTGCATTTCTGTTGGCCAGCATAAGGCCTGCTACAAATACAGAGCCCAGACACACCTCAGCAGTGACCAGCTGAGGTTTGCACAATGTGGGGAATTTGGGCATGTCAGCATGGCTTGTAGGAATAGCATGAAGTGTAACCTATGTGATGAGACTGGGCATAATTACCAGCAATGCCCCTGGGCAGGAAGGAACAGAACAGATGGGTATAATCAAGAGAATCAGATTCAAAAAGCGCAGGCAGATAGCAATTTACCCATGGAGAGAGAACAGGTACCCTCCAGACTTGGAAACCCTCCCATAAATAGAACTGCTGCCCCCTACAGTAACCCCTCAACCTAGGGTGGCCCCTCCCTCTGTAGACATAGGGATAACATCTAATGTAGCTGTAACAGACATCAGATCCTCTATGATAACAGGTCCTGAGGAACATACTATCCCACAGGAGAAACAGACCACAGAGAATTCCCCAAACTAGTAGAATGGCTTCATCAATAGAACCCCCCTTACCCACACCCAGAAGGGTCACTAGAGCGAGAGCAAAACAGCAATCTCAACCTTTCACACTTCCTCTCCAGAACTCTTATCAAATACTACGAGTACATAGAGAATGGGAGGATTCAGACCTGGAACCAAAAGTATCCTCCAGGTCTGGGCAACCTTCAGAAATAGATGAGGATGAACTGCAGACAGCTCCAGTTGGGAATAAGAAAAAAAAACAAAAGGAAAAACAGAAATTCCCAAGATGTAACTTGAAATAGTACTTTCTTTCTTTAAGGCCAAAAATGTCTCTCCGTATAGCTTCTCTGAATACATGTAGCATGAAAAGCTACAAAAAGAGAATTAAAACTCTTATTATTCCATCAGTCGCCTTTCAGCATAATAGTTCTTCAAGAAACAAGATTATCTTCTAATTTTGAAATTGAGCAAGCTAAGAAAGGCTGAACATGGGGACACTCATTCTAGTCCCTTGGCACAGATGCTGCAGATGGATTTGGAATACTTTTTAAAAACCCACAAATAAATGTAACCAGGTTATCATATCATATCAAACATTATTTATAAGTACAATTCCAGATTGATCAAAGCGCTGTACATCAAAACAGTAAAATCCATATGAGCAATGATGAATAAAATTTAAAATTTTTAAAGCATAATCATAAATATGACTGATGACGGTATACTTAATTTCATCAGGAAATGCTAAGCAGAAGAAATATGTTTTTAAAGGGGTTTTAAAGCTCTTGATGGTCAGGCACTCTCTAATCCAACAAGGTAGGGTATTCCACAGGGTAGGGGCCACAGAAGCAAAACAGCAGGCCCCAGAAGTCTTAAGTCAAACCCTGGGAACCTCTAGCAATCCCTCGTTGGAGGAATGGAGTGAGTGGAGGGGGCGGTAGGGCCAGAGAAGATCTTGCAAGTAGCCAGGTCCCTGTCCATGTAGAGCTTTATAGTTCAGCAACCTGACCTTGAAGGTGATCTGCCAATGCACCGTCAGCCAGTGCATGCCATGGAGCACAGGAGTGACATGGCAAGATCTTGGTAACCCAGTCAACAACCTGGCTGCCACATTCTGCACTAGTTGCAATCAGCGGATATCAACCCCCAGTAGCCCTAGGTATAGGGCATTGCAGTAATCAAGGCGAGATGTTACAAAGGCATGAACCAACATTGTTAGATCACCAGGTGGGACCAAATGCTTAATCCAGGCAATGTTCCTCAGATGGTAAAAAGAGGTCTTAATGACAGTAGACACCTGAGATTTTAATGTCAGGCTACCATTGAACACAATGCCCAGATTTCATGCCCAGTCAGAGGTAAGCAACTGGTCCAAGACCAGACGGTTGACCAGCTGACAACCCCATACCTTGGGTGACCTGGCACCACCACCAACACCTCGGTTTTGCCCAAGTTCAACTTCAGCCAATTAGCACTCCTCCAACCCTGGATCTCAGAGAGGCAGCTGTTAAAAACCGAGACTGCCCCACCCTGCTCGGGCACAAAGGACATGTAGAGCTGAGTATCGTCTGCATAGCAGTGAAAACTCAGCCCATACTGCCTTATAATATCTCTCAATGACAGCACGTACACTGCAAACAACATGAAGGATAGTACAGAGCTCTGCAGAACCCTACATGACGGGGGGAGGAGAGCCAAGGAATAAATCCCCAACACCACTCTCTGAGTCCTGCTAGTGAGGAATGATCAAAACCACCTGAGGACTCTGCCAGATGGTCCACAGAAAATCCTCAGCTGCTCCAACAACACCCTATGGTCTACAGTTTCAAATGCTGCAGAGAGATGAAAGAGAACCAAGATGGAATGGCTTCCCTGATCGCTCACTATCAGGAGATCATTAAGCACCCAAACAAGGGCAGTCTTGGTACTATACCTCTTCCTAAACCCAGATTGGAGAGGATCGTAGACATAATGAGTTGTTAAATAGTCATCCAGCTGCACCGCAACCACCTTCTCAATAACCTTGCTCACAAAGGGCATGTCAGAAACAGGTCTATAGTTTGCTAGGCAGTCTGGGTCGAGAGATGATTTCTTCAGGAGGGGTACCACCACTACCACCTCCTTCAGGGGGGTTCGGAAACATCCATCTCTAGCAAATACTGGACTATCCCAGCAAGGACTGGGCCAATAACTTCAATGCACCCCACTAGGAGGCGCACTGGGCCCAGATCCAAACTACAGTAGGCTGGACGCATATCCTGGATGACCAGCACAATGTCTACAATCGCCAACCAGCCGAAGTCAGACCAGACATACTGGGTGCTTGCAACCTCTTGCCAATCCCCGCAATACCCATTTGAGGGCACTGAATGGATCTCTGACCTGATGGTGGCAATCTTATCAGCAAAGAACCGAGCAAACTCATCACACTTGGCCTGTGAAAATGCACCCCGTGGCTAAGGACAGGTCAGACTGCACAACCTGTTGACAGTCCGGAAGGTCTGAGCTGGTCGATTCCTTGCCGCAGCAATCTCTTTGGACAGGAATTCTGCCTTCTTACAGGAGATTGCTGATTGATAACCTTTATAATGGGCTATCAATCTAAATCTATCACCCACCAGACCAGATTTCTGCCACTGCCACTCCAACCTTTAATTGATATTCTTCCTGACAGGGCCCTATTACTGGATTGTTTAATTAATGGGGTCTCTTACAGACTTATCAACACCTATGCTCCTCAGATAAAGATAGCAAAGATTTCATTATATAAAAGTATCAGACCATACCTATACACGGCTAGGTATATAATCTGGGGTGGGGATATGAATTGTGGCATTGATATTACTACCAACAACCGGACCCCCCAAAAAAACATATTGTGCCTTATTTAGTTTAAAAAAACACTATTCAAGTTGCAAATTTAGTAGATGCTTACAAGCAAATAAATACAGATAAGGGCTATACTTATTTTAGACATACATACACTACATGAATTGATTACTTTTTTCTTTCTCTGTATTTTGCAATCCATTCCTTTTCATTTACATCCATCTGAATTATCTGATCACTTACTATTAGATTGCACTTTAGGACTAGGCAATACGACTTCCACTCCCAGTAAACATAACAATCTGAAAAGAAGGAGGCAAAACACATCTGTTCTAACCTCTAATGAAGTACAAAAAGGTATTTTACTATTACTGCAAGCCATACGTACCATTCTCTGTATGTAAGATGACCCCTGGACCTGGTGGAATGATACAAAAAAATATGTAAAATATTTTTTTTCACAGTTTGGTAGAACTAAAACTAACTCGGAGTATCTACCATATCTAACATATAGGGACCACTTATACAAATGTATGTCTCTCCCTCCACTAGAAAGAACTGCCTTTAAAGCACAAATAGAGCACCTTAAATCACTTATGCTTTAAACCCAGTATGATAGGGCAGCCTCTTTGGAAGTAGAAATGAAATACAGTCAGTACAGTAAAACAGCCTTTTTCAGATCCTTATGCTGAATGCAAACATAGACTGAACTGTACGATAATAACAGGTTTAGTGAATGACACAGGTGAACTAAAAACATCTAACCCCAATATTTTAAAATAGTCCAGGATTATACAATGGATACATTTGGACAAATAAACAAGGTTCATGGTTCAATAGAGAAGTTCTTAACAGCCCCTATTCCAGAGCTGTCTGAACCTGAAGAAGGAATTAGTGACCCCCATAACTGGAACAGAATTTTTTCATACAACAGCCAACTTAAAAAAGGGAACCTCACCAGGTTTAGATGGTATTTCAAATGAATTGTATATAACATTTGCTAAATAACTTTCAGACCACTTAGAAGTGGTGTATAATCATCTTTTATCATAAGAAGAATCCTTCCCTGAATTTGCGATTATTACTATTATGTTCCAGACTGCAACAAGCTGCCAAAATACTAATAGAGCAAGCCTAGACTTGTTCAATACTGAGAGGAACATTTCCTATAATCTGGCCCTTTTAAGAGACATATTTGAGACAGGTAGACAAAAACATTTACATGGCTATGTGTTATCATTAGATCAGGATAAAGCCTTCAATAGAGTGGTGCATGATTGTTTATTCCAGGTACTTAGAACATATGGGATCCCAAAGAAAATGATCTCATGGGTAGAGACCCTTTATAAAGATACTCAGTTAATACCATAGGTGAATGGACATTTTGGCAGAATTGCTCCTTTAAAAACTGGAGTAAGACAGGGTTGTCCCATAAGCCCCTTTCTATATACATTTGCATTAGATCCATTAGTAGGACAAATAAATTGGACAGAATCCATAACAGGAATTACCCATCAAACAGGAGCAACACCACAAAACATTACAGCTTATGCTGATGATATATGTCTGTTGGTACAAAATATTACTTTTGGTGAAAATGCCATGAAAGTCATATCGGAATTTTCAGAAGTGTCAGGTACAGGTAAACCTTGATAAATCGATAGGGTTATGTGTGAGTCCGGTAGCAGCTAGACAAAACAAAATTTCAGACATAAACATTTCCTCCACACCAATTCGAATACTTGGAGTCTGGTTCAGCCAAGGGAATCTGTCCCAAATAAACTGGGGAAAAAGTTAGAAGTATGTGAACATAAAGTACAACAATGGAAAACATGGAACTTAGTTAAAAAAGGGTTGTAATCATAAAAAAAATTCCTTTTACCTATATTTACATATTTAAATTCAGCTTACCCCCCACCTTTAGCTTTAGAAACAAGAATATTTAGTAATTGTTTTTCAAATGTTATGGGGTAGTCGGTTAAATCTCATAAAAAGGGAAGTGGCATATTTATCATTGTCTGCAGGGGGACTAAACATGATAGACCCAGTGATTTTTTTCCCCATTCCTTTTTCATCTATTCAGGATTGATGGTGGGACTAAAGGCACATTTATCTGACTGGCAAATATGGACATTTACCTTACTAAAGCCATTTATGAATAAATGGGTGACAGACCCTCTGAAATTGATTAACTCTCTGCAAACACCAGAATATGTTATCTCTACACCAAATAAGTTAAACAAAATGGAGAATTACTAAACAGATTATCACAAACCAGCCTTGGAAAATAATTGATATCCAAATGATGTCACACACTTACACAGAAGATCTTTCCTTCCCAAACTGTTTACCATCAAAGACAAAAAAGAGAGTTACTTATACTAAATAACCCATGAATCCTCCACAACATCTAGGAAATTCAATGGCTTTGTTCCCATGGGAGATTAGGATTTAGAGGAAATCTAAAACCCAAATCTATAGCAGAACATCTTTATCCCAGACCAGAATGCAATAACTTAGAAGAGACACATGAAACATTTTTCTGCAGTGTAAGTTTGTAATTCAAGTCTTGGAATTCCTTGCGAAACAGGGGAAATGGCCATTTTTAACTAGAATTACCTATGAAACTTTAATACTGGGGGAATATGAGGGCAGTCTGAAAAATATCATCCTAGCACTCTGAATATTACTTTTGCTAAAATAGAATGTTATTTATGGCAAGCAAGGTGCCAGTACCTATTGCAGTAATTGCAATCTACTGTACCTCTGTAATTATAATGATTGAACATTGTCTAAAACAAGTGAAAACAAGGGATTATCAAATCTACAGTGCTTCCAAAGTAGAAGAATTATGGAAATAAATTACTTGGATATAGAGAACACTGGCTAAGGATTACCACAGATTTATGCTAGATTAACTTGTGTAGTAAGATGTTATCGAATGTGATTTTTTCAAAGAGAAGCAACTTATGGTTTCTTATTGAATTTTTTTGTGTTGTGAATGTGTAATTGTATGTGTATGTATTAATTTATTTTGATTTCTGCAATAAAATTCCCTTACTCTTTTCGAGAAGTGCCGTGGGATCTTTAACATCTACATTAACAACCACCACCACGACAGGCAGATGGGACCTCGGTTTAACTTCTCATCTTCAAGACAGCAACTCAGAAGTGTAGCACCCCACTCACGATGTACTACAGTGTCAGTATTGGGATTTATCCCAAGTTCCCAGTGTGGGGCTAGGCTGTTGGGGAACATTAAGAGCAGGACTTTGGAGAAACTTGATTCTGCCTATGACAGGTATGCCATCTATGCCTAATGCAGTGAAGTGAAGGTTTCACTTTTTAACTTTAAACAAAAAGCCTTTAATCAACAGGCAAGCTCCAATATCTTTCCAGTCTTTCTAACACTGTAGTATATGCCTGTGCCCTGGTTCCTGGCTTTGCTTGTTTTCTTGGCAGGGGTCTGGAGTCCATCAGTGGGGAGCTTACCACATTGAGGAAACAGCAAGGAGACTTGCGGAGGGCTGGTCACCAGGAAAGGGAAGGCACAACACAGAGAGAACATTTTGAAAAGGCTCTGCCTGGTAACCCATGATATGAGCTACTCAAATTGAGCGACTCAATATGAGCAACTCAGTTTGAGTGACTTTTTAAATAGCAAGTTGAAGTAAATAGTAATGTGGAAGACGAGCTAATGGGGAAGATGTCTATGGAGTTATTAGTGAGGAAGAGATGGTACAAGAAGGCTAAAGGGTGTGCTTTTGAGGGCTGAATCCAGCTGGCCATCAAGCATGGTGGATAGGGCTATGGTTTGGGAAGCTGGTGGTTTTGGGTTTGAATCTGGTATGTGGCTCTTTCTTTTTTGGGGTCCTGTCATGGCTTCAGTGTTAGTATTTATTTCATTTTGTTTTTCTGAGCTGGTTCACTGAGTTTGTTTCCCCCCACTCCCTCAGGTTTCCCCCTACCCTCAATGTTCTCTCCCTGCAGACCACTGTTCCATGGAGTAGCTCCCTCCCATGTTTCTCATCTCCCCAGTGTCTGCCCCCAGAGTTGATTATTTAGAGAGTTGGGAGGTGGGGGTGCAGAGCACACCCCCATAAAAGTACTTGTACATGTTATTTTTCTTGATTTTATTATCCGGTTGCTGATTGTTCTTCTCGCTATAATGCAAATTGCCAATATTTTGTTTTGGTGATTTGCAGTCGCTGTTTAGGTAGTCACAGCTGTCTCTTAGCTATTATCACATGGTACCCTCTGCCTTCCTCTCTAGTCTCCTCCACAATGTTCTGCTCCATTGATTATTCAACAGTATAGTATTCTACAGAGTACTAACATCATCCACTAACATCAACCACCAACTAAAGAAGATTTTGACTTTATAATTCATGGACTCAATAGTAAATATATTTACTATGTATGGCACATTTAATGTAAAACCCCTTGCACATTTGCTAATACAGTTCTAGCTTAAAATATTTTTTACATATTCGATCTTGTCTCTTAGGATTTCAGTTGCTAGACTATTCATTTACTATTAAAAACTATTTGGAATTTCGCTTGCATCAGATTATTCTTTAGGAATATATTTTGTTTTGTTTTTTAGAGGACTTTACTTATTTAATATTTTAATCACTGTCCTTTTTAAATTTCACACCACTAATCACATGACTTGTGAGCATATAGTGCAGGTGCTGGCATCTGGGAATCAGATTCATCATTTGCTGAAGCAGAAGCTACAATATGCAGCTCAGAGTTTGAAGGAGTTTGCCTGCAGTGCAATTTTCCATAACAACTACTTGCCTTTTTTATAGCTTTAAGGCTGGAAGGGTTAGCAAAATTTTAAATTAAATGCCGCAGTTAAATGCTACGTGTGTTTTGTCTGAATAATCCTGAGGCCTGGAACACTGATTGGAAGCTGTGGTGCTAGCGTGTTGAGAATTATTATGGAAGAGTAAGTTACATGATTAATTATTGTGAATGGCTCATTCTAATTTCATCTACTGATAGCAATACGGTAATTACTATATTCTAGATAGAAATGAGACTTGCCCATGAAAATTCATCCATTTTTAAATTGAATTAACTGTTTCATATCTAATATATGCTGGGGATTTGATTTTTAGTAAATTCACTTTTAAATGCTCTGTTCCAGTAACTTACAGAATATATTTTGCTTGTAGCAATTTTGCTGGAAATTGTTTATACATTTACCAAACTATCAAGCAAGCAAGCAAGACATAGAATTACATAGTGCATCACATTGGTTGATTTGGACTATAACAATAACAGCAAGAAGATCAAAGATGTTCACATGTTAAAAGGAGGTACCAGAAGATTGATGATAAGACTGAATACAAGAACTGGTTGATAGTAAGAAACTCTTCAAGATCTACTACTTTTGTTTTCACTTGAAATGTTTAAGCCTTCTGAACCTGGTATGGTGCAACAGACTTAGGCCAGGATATTCAAACTGTGCCAGGCTGTGGTGCAAGCCTGGGTGCAGCTCAACTTTGTTGCGCAGGGGTGTGGCCTGGGCGATATTCAATGGAGCTGCGCTATGGCACAGCAGCTTTGAATATTGCACCCTGGCCACCCCCACTGTGCATGGCACAGTGGCACTGTGCCAGTGCAAGTGGCCAGAGTGGAGCATGGAGATGCACTGGTGCAAGTGCCATTGCACCATGCACAGCACCTGTGATATTCAAAAGGGGACATGCAAATGGAGCCATAATATATGCAAGGTGCACAGGGGGCCATTTGCATCTCATTACAACCCCATTTGAATGCAATTAGCGTGCAGGTGCACCGATCCCCAATGACTTGCCTGGCCCCTGCCAGTAGCAGTCGTGGGGACCGATACCCTGCAGCCCGATGATGAGCATTCCTGTAATATAAAAAGTCCAATATCCTGGTGGTCCAGTGGACCTCTATGTGCCTCTATCGCGAGGCATCACTATAGTCCCCCCTCCAATATCCCTGGTGGTCCAGTGGACCACACTGAGCCAATCACAGGCATCTTAGTCAGGAACCCCCAAGTCCAATATCCCTGGTGGTCCAGTGTACCCCACCCCACCCACCCACTGAGCCCCACCACCCTGCTCCCCCCTCATCAGCCGGCGGCAGCACCCCACCCCACCTGCTGCCCCACCACCCACTGACTGACAGCTCTGTGAGGGCTGCCGCCCGTGGTTCACAGCATGAGCCAATGGGCGTGCAGCTCATATACCTACTCAGTCCAGATATGTGAATGAATTCATTCACATATCTGGACTAAGTTAGTATAGGCTGCACACCCATTGGCTCATGCTGTGAACCAATGGGGCAGCCCTACAAAGCTGTCAGTCGGCAGGCAGCGGGATGGCAGATCTGGCGGTGCTGTAGCCTGCCGCTGACGGGGGAGGCGGGGGCTCAGTGGGCGGGTGGGGGTACACTAGACCACCAGGGATATTGGACTTGGGGGTTCCTATTAATGATGCCCGTGATCGGGCTCAGTGCAGTCCACTGGACCACCAGGGATATTTGACTTGGGGGGCTATAGTGATGCCCGCGATGGGGCATGGGGGGGCACTGCCAGGTGCAGCAGGAACTCGGTGGCCATCCACAGGTGGCAGCTGCTGTGTTGCGCCCTGCAATGCGGCAGCTCACCTGTGGGTGGCCATCACTTGTTCCTTTTTTTGGGAGCGTAACTTTGTGCAGGTGCAGGTAGGTAGGGGTTGCGCATGCATGACTCTGCACATCCCTGGCTGAATATTGGGCTGTGCAGGTTATGCATGGGCACGCCCCCCTACCTGTGCCTGCATACATTACTGATGCGCTCTGGCACATCGGGATTTGTGCTGCGCACTTTTCCCTTTTGAATATTACGCCGGGGCACATCAGTGGGTTGTGCATGGCACAACACTGTTGCGCCATACGCAACCCTTTTGAATATCTGGGCCTTAGTGTACTAAGTTTATTAAGTCTGTCTTAGCACATGTATTAAAATTACATTACACAGAATTGCAAAGTATGGCATAATAGATATTAATAGTTCATTTGTCATTTGTCAACTGGGATATTACATTTTATTCATTATCTACTGAACTAATTGTTCCATACTTTGTGAGCTAAGTATTTAATGCTGTGAAAACTAGACAGACGGAAATGGGTAAAGGGTGAATGGATGACATTGAATTATCATCACAAGATATGAAATTGAAAATGAGAAATGCTAAAATTAATATAAAAAACAAAACAAAGAACAAACCAGGAAATAGAAAGACTACAGATTACATTAGCGTTACAGGAAAAGAAAAACAAGGGAATTTTGAGATATTTCTTTGAACCTCCTCCCCGAAAGGAATAAGGGAAACACAAATTGAAAATGAAAGTGATAATTATTTATTAAAGGCAATTAAAGATCTAGAATCACAGAAATTAACAGCTGGAATAAAAACAGTGGTAGTTAATCAAGAAAAAAATCCATATAAACAAGTTCCTTTAGATATTGATGATTAAGTCTTTAAGATTATAGTAGAGAATGATTTGCTGAATATAAGAGGTAATGAAGATTATTTAGAAGAGTTTGATAACTTTCTGACCCCATTTATCACTAAAAGTAAAGGAGCACAGAGGGAAGTAAATCTAGACTTAAATTCTCATGACGTTAATGAGGAACAATTAGGAAAACAAGATTCTAATGAAGATAACAAAAACCTCTTGGATAAGTATACAGTACAAGCAAATATATTAATTAGTAAACAACTTGAAGAGATTAAATCAGTACTAGTCTGCACTAATTTGGTAATTGCTAATATTTTTAAATAGCTAGAAAAAAATAAACAGTTAGGATTGAACAAAGACAATTAAAGAGCTCTGTGAAGAAGGACTTCAAGGAAAAATCAAAAACAATTCAACAAATTAATAAAGAAGATGTTAATAATGAATATAAAGAAATGACTGGACTTATGATGAAACATAAACAATGTCTTAAAACTGAAACAATGGAAAGTGAGCAAAACCACAGTTCTAATACAAAAAACATAAAAGGAAGACAAAGGACAAAGGTATTCAGACATTACCCCTGCAAACAAAACAAAATGAGAAAGTACAGGTAAAAATTAATTATACCAACTTAGTTACTTTAGAGGAATCCATCAAGGAAACAGTGATGTGTAAAACAAAAAATTATGGAAAATATAAAAGAACAAAAACTACCAACCATTCATCTTAAAGGGGTACCAAAATCTAAGAGGGAGACACCATTTCTTCTAAAAATCTAAGTTTATAATATTTTAAAACTAGTGTTGAAAAGGAACATAACATGAGAGGACATTAGCTCATAGATATAGAGCAGAACCAAACAAAGACTACATCTGCCTGGTGACCAGAAATACAGAAGAAAAGAAATCTTGAATTTGACCGAATAAATGACTGACCTAGGAATACAATTAGATGTAACACTGAGTAATTTTATTTCAAATAATCAGTCTAAAAATTACTTGGGATGTACAAAAGACAAGGAAAATATTGAGAAACAGTAAACTATAGTAAAATATCTGCCAAACCTGTGGTCGTAGAGCAGAATTTGGTAGGGTCACCAAAAACAGAAAAATGGATAAGGGGAAGGAAACAGAGGGGGCAAAGAATAAAAAATGCTGTAACTTTAGATGACTCAGGGCCAGATATTCAAAACTTTGCCCCGGGGCTAAATTAACACTGCCCAGTGGGCAAACTTAGCCAGGAGTACAAAGCAAGCTATATTCAAAAGGAATAGCCCAGGGCAAACAGCTTCTGAATATAGCATGGGAATGAGGCCGGACAAACTGGGCTGGGAGTGCAGGGCAAACTTAGCCCTGGAATAAGACAGCTCTGAATATAACAACCAGGAAGTGCAAACCACAACAGCAACACAGTGCACAGCGATGTGATGGTAGGTAGAGGTGAACTATGTGGCCAATGTGTGTGCCAGCAAATGTGTGGACCAGTACAGCTGAAGGCAACAGCATGTGAAAGGTACAGTGTTTAAAACTGTATAATATTCCCCAAACTGTTTGCGCAATGCTAACATGTTTGTGCGGGTTTAGTGCAGGGCTAAACTGTTAGCCTGGTGCAAACACATTTGCCCGGTGCTAAACTTTGCCATATTCAAAAGTGACATGCAAATGAGCCTACTTAGGTAGTCTCAGGGCAAACATCCAGAGTAGCATCTCATTATGCCCTGATTTGCATGCAGTTTGCCCAGCGTTACTGCAGGATCCCACAGCTCCATCTGTAGGTCAGTCTGGAAGTACAGGGGCTGGCCAGGTCTGACCACAGCTCCACCTGTAGGTCAGTCTGGCAGTGCATGACAATAGCTGTAGGCTACATGTAAACAGTACAGCATAGCATAGAATATTGTACCCCAGGGGACAACACAGCATAAGCACAGATGGTGGTGGTGCTGCATGCATCTGTTACACTGTAGGTCATGCTACAGTACACAGCAGACACTACAGTAGCAAGGGGGAAATAGGGTGTGGACACAGCACTGCCTATGGTGTGTAGGGCAGTGCTGATGACTGCACTATACACAGTGACAGGCCCAACATGCAGGTGTTTACCTACAGTGGACATTACTGTTACACTGTTGTGTGACCCACAGATGCTGCACCTCTGGCATGGGATGCTCACAGTGACATAAACATGTCCGGCTTTGTGTGCTGTGGCAGTTGTACAGCTGTGCGGTATGTGGGCGGGGGGGGCATATATTATCAGAAAGGCACAATAGTGTTGGGGTATTCCCAATACTGGCCCATGTGCACTGCATGATGTGTCCTAGCCTTGTGGCCACACCTGGTCTGTGGCACAGCCTGGCCACCCGCAAACTCTCCCCTCAACATCCTCCATGCTCACAGTGCTGCATGTGTGTGCTGGCATCTGTTGGTGTCCACAGAACAGTGGTCCGCAGATGTGTCCTGTATGGCCACACTGCCATGCTGTCCACTGGCATCAGGGTCACCACTTTACTGCCTGGCATGCCTGAGACTGGTGGCAGTTGATGGCATCATTGTGATGCCATCAGTGAGCAGCATGTTTCCTCCATGTCTGGCTTTGTCTATGTGTCATATTTATTTGTTAGGGTCGTGCAAAGCCACGCAAAAGCCGTGCAAACACCGCGCAAAGCCAGAATGTTGCAAAAGGCTGATTGCCCAGGGTTAAGACTACCTTTTCTTAGGCAGTAATGTGCACCACGCTAAGTGTTGTGCTAAGTCACGCAAAACCACTTTGCATGGTGCTAGTCGCTGAATATAGAATTGCGCCTGTATTCACGTACATTCACCCTCAGTTTGCCCCTTGCATACATTATGATTTTGCCTGGTGCTAATGCAGTTTGCGCATGCTATTTGGCCTTTTGAATATAGCAAACCCACGCTAATCCCATGCTAATCCTGTGCAAATGGTTTTTGCCCAGTGCAAAGTTTTGAATATCTGTCCCCTCACAGTCTAATAGTACTGTTGCAGAAAATCAAGGTCAGCATTATGAAGTTAACATCTCAGTATAGACTAGATATGACGCTCTTGTAGACAAGTCCACATATTCAAATGATTTAAGTGCAATGATAAATAGATCAGCATGATTAGGAACATGGGCCATGAAGCCACCAAGAGAAAGTATAATTAAAATATTAAGCTGGAATAGTGCTGACTTACAGTAAGTAATAAATAATCTGATGGTTTGTTGTATAATTTTATAAAAAAAATCAAAATAATTGTCTTACAGGAAACCTAGCTAAATCAGAAATCAGAAATTAATTTCCAGGCTTTCCAAAAATTTGAAATTCCAGGAATTAAGATAAATTAGAAAGACTGAAACAGTGGTGACTTGATGACCCTAGTAAATAATAATGCAAATTGGAATATTAAAAAATGGCATGTAACAAATAATGAAAATTGGCTTGCAATTGAAATCTGTCTAGAGGAGAATAATTATTTTATCCTTTTGAATGTATACTTCCCACCCTCATTAACTGTTTCTGAATTTGATAAACAATTACAATCAATTTCCTGCTTTATGGAAGATCAATGGCTACAAGAAAAACATGTATGATTTCTGATTGTGGGGTCTGGAATGCTCGCATCGGTGATTTTAATGAATTTATGGCTGCATATAATATTTCTATGCTAGATGGATACATGAATATTCCAATATGTAACTCCAAAGATAAAAAGTTTAATACCAAGGGGATGTTCTTAATGAAACTATTGGCTGGTCATAATTTATGTGTATTAAATGGAAGAAGTAATAAAAATCACCCAGGTGAATTTAAATATCTAACAAAAAGTGGTGGTTCAACAATAGATCTGGCAATCATAAATAATACCCTATTTTATAATGTTGTTTCATTTTTAGTTATGCTATATCAGATCACTACCCCCATACAAGTCAATATATCCCTGAGAACAGGTTTTGACAGAGGAAACAGTATAAGTTATTCTAAAGAAATTGAAGCTAATACTCATATGCTTCTTTCAAAACATAAAAAATAGAATGCAATGCATTACAAAAAGAAAACTTGGAAAATTACAGTCTGGGGTGATGAGTTCTAATTTGAAAGATCAGTTCTTACAACGCCCTGATGGGGAGGTTCTGGAACAATTTAGCATACTGTTGGGATAGTTTAAAAACAACATACAATGGGGTTCTAGAATACATACCTTAAATACCAAGTGGACAAAGAGGACAGCAAGGTATGATAAAGAATGCATTTCTATGAAAAAAACTTTAAATAAAATAGTACGTATGTCCAGAAACGTGACAGATTTAAATTATAATAAGGCTTTACTATACTTAAAACAAGAATATTGATTGCTAATTAAAAATAAACAAGTCAAATATAATAAATCTTTATGGATAGATCTACAAGAATAAAAAGAACAAAAGATAACCAAACTTTTTGGAATTTAATATTGCACACACAACGCGATAATATATTAAATGTAGATGGAAATATAGCAGCTAAACTCTGAGTGAAACATTACAAAAAACTATATACATTCATGAAAGATGAAGGAAATGGTAAATCCAACTTAATAATAAATGTTAAAGAAACATTTTCTAAAAGAGCTTACAATTGGGAAAATCCATCAGTAGACCAGATTCAAAAATATATATTATGATGCAAAAAAGAAATAAGGCACCTGGAATCCATGGCATTCCTGCACAGCTCTTTCAGTATAATGCAGTTTGGTGGGCAGATATTTTACATAAATTGTTTATACATATAATCAGGTCAGAGGAAATTCCAGACGAATGGTTGATAGCGGAAATAGTGCCAATTTTCAAAAAGGGCAATAAGCAGGATCCATCTAATTACAGACCAATCACCCTAAAGTGCATCTCATCAAAATATTTTCTCATATACTTGTAGATGAGTTAAGTAGATGGGTCAATGGCCAAAAAATATTGATTGAGTACTAAACAGTTCAGATTTATGAAAAACGTTTTTACGACAGATTGCATTTTCATATTAGTTCATTTAATAAGGAAAGCAAATGCAAATGGTGGACAGCAGTTATATTTTGCATTTATTGATATAGCTTCTGCATTTGATAACGTGGATAGAATTGTTTTATGGAAAATTTTAAGGGCCTGGTGTATTGATGATAAGTTGCTCTCATTCCCACACAAAATTTACTCTGACATGACAATTCAAATTAGATATAGCATGAATGGTAACTTAACAAAACAGAGGGGTTAAACAAGGATGCCCCTTGGCGCCTCTCTTGTTCAACCTTTATATTGATCAAACTTTTCATTAACTAGATAAATGTGACACAGATGCACCAATGATCTATAAAAACAAAATAAATACACTTTTGTATACAGATGATGCAGTCTTAATATCAAAAACAGCAAGAGGGCAACAACTATCTCTAAATAATATATTAAATACTTTAAAAATGTTGAAACTAAATTTAAACAAAAGGAAAACTGAAATTATTGTGATAAATTGACCGAAAATTTTAAGAACCCAATGGGAAACTAGAAGAATTTTATAAATATAATTATCTAGGAATCACAATAAGCACCAAAAATACTTGAAAATATCACATTGAAATAATTAAAACAAGAGTAAGACAATCAGTGTTGCCAATAAAGAAATTCTCCAAACAATATATAAATAATTCTGCAACTGTAATGTTAACTACATTTCAAATGAAGGTAAACTCTATGATACTTTATGGTGCTGAAATATGGGGAAACCATAAATGGATTAGTTTGCTTGAACGCATACACAATTTATATATTAGACTAACATTAGGACTTCCACAGTTCATCCCTGCGGAATTACTTAGAGCAGAAATGAGGCTAATGTCTCTAACAATACTATCAGAGTGTCATCATATTAATTACTTTAAAAACTATACAGAAGTAAAGATAATGCTCTTCTATATAGTTGCTAGATGGACAGTTCAGAGCTAGATGGCCCATATAGTAAGTTCAAGTCCTGGACATGGCTGAGGGAATTAGACCAACAATTGAAACGGAAGGGATTGGAGACTATACATAAAAACAGAAATAGTGTTGAATTAGATAATTATTGTCAGACAGTGAAATTAAGAATATCAGATGTTTGCAAACAAAGAGAGCTGGAACATTTAACCCATACAAAAACATTTAAGATATATGCTAGCCTCAAGACAGTATATAAAAGAGAAGCATATATTGATGGCTGTGAGTGCAGCGTACGCATCAAAGCAATTGCAAGGTTAAGATTTAATGTGAACTATGGAATTGGCACTTTTTAAACTGGAATAAATTTCAAAATGGCATAGATTGTAAGAGCGGATGTTCAGGAAAACGGACTACTAAATATATATTTTTGGAATGTGGACATCTACGGGATATCCATAACAAATGGTTAGGGAATGATATGAACCATCATCATAACTGCATAGATGATGAAAAAGTGATATACTTACTGAATTCTGAGAATGTAATGGTGCTTTATTGTATATCAAGGTTTATGATGGCAGCACATAATATTCTGAAAATGTATGAATGTTATATGTATCTGTCTTTTATTTACGATCAGTGGTCTTTTAAAATTTTTAAATACTGGGTTAAACATATATGTTATTCACACACACATGAACTTCAATAAACTGAACTTGAACTTGGGATAGAACCCACAATCATCTGATCTTCCAGCCTCAGAGGTGAGTGTACTACCTGCTAAACCATTGACACACTGTGTGTCACTACCCAAAGCAAGGAAAGGGAACCATCTGAGGACACAGAAGGGAAAGTGCACGAGGAAGCAACCCCTACCTCAGTAGCAGAGGTTGTAGCTGATGAACGAGTTGGAAGCAGCAGTTCTGAGCCACAGATACAGACTGATAGCCCAGCCATGAGCAGCTCTCCCACAGCAGAGCGTATTTTGGGAAAAGTCAGGCATGTTGAGCTAGGGAGAGCTCAACAAGCTGGTCCATCACTGCAAAAACTAAGGGAGTTAGCCACCAGGGTGGAAGAGATTCTCCAAGTTCTGGGAAATGGGGCGGTGTATTGGAGAATGGGCTCCTGTACTGCGGAGTGGGTTCCTAAGGGAGGACTGAAGGAAGAGGTACTCTGGCAAATAATGGTTCCTAGGGAGTAGAGTAAGCTGCTTCTGGCCTTAGCACATGACATACCCCTTTCTGGACACCTAGAGATCAGCCATACAAAAAGGCAGCTGACTATAATATTTAGTGACGCAGTATTTTTAAAGATATGACAAACTACTCCTGGACTTGTCTGCAGTGCCAGAGGGTGGAAAAGGTTGGGGACAAGGCTAAGGAGGCTTTGATTCCCCTATCTATTATTGAGCCACTTTGGCAAGCTGCAATAGACACTATGGGGCCATTTAGCACCCCAAGTCACACCAGCAAGCGGTACATTTTGGTGGTCATACCTTATGCCACAAGGTACCCAGAGGCAGTGTCCTTGTCCTCCGTCGAGGCCAAGAAGGTGGCTGATGAACTGCTGGGTATATTTAGCCAAGTGAGTTATCCCCAGGACAGTCTGTTGGTCCATGGTACCAACTTCATGTCTGATCTGATGGTTAGTCTTTGGAAGAGGTTAAAGGGTAAGGCAACTCAGAGCCTCGCCATACCACCCACAGACTAACAGTCTGGTTGAGCAATTGAGTGGGTCTCTTAAGACCATGTTAAGGGCATTCATTGGCCAGCACACAAGACAGTGGGACAAGTACCTACTTCATTCTTATTTGCATTTCAGGAAGTCCCCCAGGAGTCCACAGGTTTCTCACCCTTCGAGCTCCTGTTTAATCAGAAGATAAGGGGCCCCCTTGATTCAGTACAGGATGAATGGGAGGGTGAGCTTGTTCTTCAAGGGGAATCTGTTGCGAAGTATGTCCTGAATTTCAGGTCATGGCTCAAGGAGCTCATGGAGTTTGCCCAGGATCACCTAACCACTGCATAACAGAGGCAGAAGACATGGTATGACCGTGGGTCTAGAACCCGGGGGTACAAAGTCAGGCAACATGTGATGGTGCTCATCTCCATCTGGCAGAACAAATTACAAGCAGCTTAGGAAGGGCCTTACTTGGTGGACAGGAGGGTGAATTATGTTAATTATGTGGTGGAGTTATCAGACAGGAGGCGCAAACAGCGAGTCTACCACATGATGAAATCCCACCATGACAGGGACAAGATGGTCCTGGTGTTTGCAGCTATCCAGAAGAGAAGGAAGAAGCAGACCCACTGGTAGATCTCCTGGGATTGGTTAAGGGAGAATCCTCTGTGGATGCTGTCACCCTCTTGGAGCAGCTGACATCAGAGCAAGCTGCTGAAATGCATGGGGTGCTGCATACATTTGGTGAAATGTTCACAGGGAAACTGGAGTACACTACACTAGAAGAGCACCACATGGATACAGGGTCCCAAGCCCTGCTGAGACAGCCACCCTACAGAGTCCCAGCAAGAGTAAGCCATGCCATAGAGGTGGAGATCAAAGAGATGCTGACTCTCCATGTGATCCATGAGTCCAGTAGTCCCTGGGCCTCCCCAGTGGTACTGATACCCAAAAATGAAGGGACCATGCAGCTCTGCATCGACTACCACAAGCTGAGCAGTTGCACAGAGTCAGACACATACCCCATGCCCAGGATGGATGACATCCTAGAGAGGACAGGGAGCCTTTTACCTGTCTACCACAGGAGTACTACGAAATGCCAACTCCCAAACACCCCAGCCTGACAGTTCCGGTGCTTGCAGCCCAAAGCACGGAATCCAAACAGTGTGCGGACCCAGACAGCCACATTTCCCCATGGTATGGTGACCTGGAGTTAGTATATATAATTATCAGGGGGTGCTGAGGGCGAAGTCTCCCCACAGAACCATCAGGAGTGTGGCTGTCTCCCATCAGGATTCTATGCTTTGGGCTGCCGGCATGGGGATTGCCAGGCTAAGGCATTCGGAAGTTGGCATTTCATAGTATATTCATCCACCACAGACTTGACAAAGAGCTATTGTAAGGTACCCCTGACCCTAAAGCCAGAGAGAGAGGCTGGTCTTCATCTTGGATTATTAGAGTTCAAGGTAATGCCATTTGATAAGAAGAATGCCCCAATCACCTTTCAATGGCTTGTGGATTGTATTCTGAATGGGGCAGGAGTCTTTGCTCTGGCAAACATGAATGACATCACCATCTCTGGTCAGACTTAGGAGGATCACGTCAGGCACGTGATCAAGGTGTTCTGCCAACTACAGGCTTCTGGGATGGCAGTCAAGGCAGAGAAGGGCAAGGCAGGAATGGCAGAAGTGTTATACCTTGGGCACAGGGTAGGGAGTGGGTACATCCGGCCTGAGTCTGTGAAAATTGAGGCCATGGAGGGGTGTGTCACACCCACAATCAAGAGTAATGTAAGGGCATTCCTAGGGATGTTATGGTACTACCATAGGTGTGTGCTGAATTCTAGCAGCATGACCAAATCCCTGTCTGATCTCATCTGGAAGAAAATGCCAAAAAAGCTTCAATGAACAGAAACATGCGATAGTGCATTTCACCAGCTGATGGAGGCATTGTATCAGGCACCTGTGCTAGCCAGCCCAGACTATTCTCTAAGCTTCATTGTACACACATATGCATCTAATTATGGGCTAGGCACAGTTCTGAGTCAGGCCACACACTTAGGACAGGAACACCCAGTTGTGTACCTGAGCAGGAAGCTACTGCTCAGAGAGGAAGCCTATGCTACAATAGAGAAGGAATGTCTAGGTATTGTCTGTGCTTTACAGAAGCTGCAACCTTATTTGTATGGGAGGGAGTTCACCCTTGTCACTGACCACCACCCCTTACATGGCTGAACAGGACCTGCAAACAGAATTCAGTATTGCTGAGGTGGAGCCTGATGCTGCAGTCCTATAATATGGACATTAGGCACCGCAGCGGATGACAGCATGGCAATGTAGACAGACTGTCTAGACAATAGTTAGGACTTTTTTTAAGTGGGAGAGGCACTATGATAAACTAATGTGGGGTTCACCAGAGAGTGAACTGCGGGCATAGCAGGAGGAGCCTGCCAGCTTACACGAAAAACAAACACCATTTAGTGGGGCTAAAGAACTTTTCATTTTTCCGGGGAGGAAGATGTAACAACTTTTGTGTATTTTTTTTCATGCTTCTGTGTTTAATTTTTCTCAACAGCTAGTATAAGTATTCCAGCTGAGATAAAAACTGTCTGATAATGTCAGCTACTCGAGGCATGACAGATGACTCTGTAGAATTATTACAGTCTCTTTGGCCAGTTTATAGGAGAGTTGAATGCAAAAGTAACCTTTTCGTGTTTCATAAAGGGCCCCAGCTAATGAGTGAAGTAGTCACTCCTGCTGTGCAGGACAGGAGGGAAAACAAAGTGATGGACCTTGCAATACATGAAACCCAAGATTCCAGCTTGGTCCAGTTTTCCCAGATAGGAGATTTTCCAGGACCCAAAAGAAGTGCCAAATCTAAGATGTCAGAGTGATATACTGGAAGATGTGTCATGGGGGCACAGCTAAAGGGTCTTGAGGACTACCAGAGCCTGAAAGAGTTTATTAGACTGGACTCTGAATAGTTAACATGGAGATATAGAATGTGTTGACAGAAAGGAACCAGTAGGCCCATCTAGTCTGCCCTATTTTCCCTGCCTAACACTACACTTGGGATCTGATCACACATGTGATTTCCTCCTCCCTTACCTCTATTATACCCATGTACCTATCCAACACATGCTTGAAACTCCCCACTGCCTTTGCCTCCACCACCTCCTATGGTAGGCTGTTCCAGGTGTCCACTACCCTTTCTGTGAAGAAGTATTTCCTCACATCCCTCTTAAACTCCCCCCACCAAGCTTCACAGCATGCTCTTGTGTTCTGGTGCTCCTCCAATTAAGCAGACTGCAGTCCAGCACTCTGTTCACCCCCATGAGGTACTTGTATGTCTCAGTCATGTCTTCTCTCACTCTCCTCTCCTGTGGGGGGTAAATGCTGAGCTCCCAAAGCCTCTCCTCATATGGTTTCTCGTGTAACCCCCACACCATTTTAGTAGTCCTCTTCTGGACCACTTCCACAGTGTCAATGTTCCTGCAGAGGTGCAGCCTCCAGAACTGGACACAGTACTTCAGGTGAGTCTTCAAAGTGAGCGATACTGGGGCAATGCCACCTCTCTTCTCCTGCTAGAAATCCCCCTCCCTATGCACCCCAGTATCCTGCTGTCCTTGCCTGCTGCCCTACTGCACTGTCCTGCCACCTTAAGATCATCAGTAGGGCCTATGTTTTCCACATAAAACTGGCAATTTCTGACAATTCCAGATACAGTTTATAATATACAGTAGAACTGGAAATTTTCACTGTAAAAGTATTTTAGTTTTACAGTGAAAATGTTCATCAATTCTATTCTTTTAATTTTCTGCCTTCGCATATCCAAAATGGAACCCCTACTTGCTGAAATGCAGTGTGTTGCTGTTTGTGATCTGAATTAAATGTCCTACTTCCTGCCCCCCAATGGTTCTTTCTGAAAAGAAAACCTGACTGGATTGGTTGACTTTTCCAACATGCTGATTTCTAATCCTAAATCCAAGACTTGCTGAGCTAGCACTAACAGCACTGTTTTAGTAATGCCCCATTGTGTATGTGTATACCGTCACTTCACCTGTTAGCTACTGCTGCACTGAGTCAAACTTAGTCAACCTCCACCACCACCACCACCACCACACACACAGAAAAGAAAAGAAAACCTTACTGGACTGTTTAATTTTTTAGGGCACCAGTTCACCATTCGATACTTCACTTCTGAATGATGTGCTCCGGATTTCCAGATCTCAGCCTCCCTGACTGTCACAGTCACACCATCCTTAAACTACCTTCACCAGCACAAATATATCGGAGGTTGCAGCCAATCTATCACCAATACATAAATGTGACCCTCTGTGTTTCTTTTATTTATATTTCTTTATTTCTGTTTTATTTCCCTTTTTTGTGGAATCTGGGGGGAGGACTGATTTCATATAGGAGGTGCTTGGAACGCCAGAAAAGGAAAATTACGTACCTACCGTAATTCTTGATCTTCTCTTGTATCTTCACCATTCATTACTTCCTGGGTGTAAGCGGAGGCCGCACCCGTCCACGGGAGCTTTTTTTTTTTTTTAAAGTTGCCTAACGGCCCCTCTGAGAGCGACGTCACGTGTCATGCGTGAGGGCAGTAGCGACTGACCTCCTCCAACTCAGTTCTGTGAGCGGAGAGGCAAAAGTGAAAGCAGAAAACATAGATAGCGAGGCAAGATAGCGAGGGATAGCAAAAGCAAGGAAGAATGAACTGAAAAGGAATAAGCCCGATGGAGGAAGGACAGAGGAGATAAGAACATCCCTAGCCTAGGGAGTGCAGGGCCTCCTTACCTGGGCGACTCTAGGAGGAGAGATGAGTAAGGAAATGAGAAAACAGAAGAAGAAGAAGAAAGAGAAGAGAGATGGGATGTTGAAGGGACCAGAAGGCCCAACGAGCATAGTTAGCTTGTAGCTGAAGGCTCCGACTAAAGGGGAAGCAAGAATCCCGGAGATAGAGCTGAAGAGAAGGTTCACGAACCCGCTAGACAGACTCAGGAGGGCTAGTCCTCATCTTCAACATGCCATTGTTCTTGACACCCACCTCTGCTCCTGGCAGCGGAGGGCTTTAAGTGGAGGACAGCAGGAGGAAGAATAAAACCCCCGCATGAGGCGCTGCTCAGGGGTTTAGAAATAGAAAATGTAAGCCTTTCAGGCGTTTCAAGATAGAAATGGGACTCAGACTGACTGGCTAAGGCCGCCAAGGCTTAGGCTGGCTAAGATTGGATATGGTCAGCAGAGGTCTACTGTAAAATTGTCCAGGAGGACACTTAAAGGGAGAAACCACTAGCAAAACAGCGAGAAGGATAGCCTACCTTCTCATTTGCCTTCTTGTTTGATTTCTCCAATTTTTTTTTACAGATAAAAAATATTATTTTTTTTTTTTAAGTAGATGCATGACCCAGATACCAAGATGCCTATAGCAGTCGGAGAGAGTTCCCTCAGCACTTTTTTTTTTTTTTTTTTAAAGAGAAAGGAACAGACGTACTCGTTCCTCTGCTCTGCAAGGTAAGAATAGAGGGGGGAATCAGATTTCAGGGCAACTATCTGAACACGGATTGCAGGATCAAAACTGAATAGCCTGAGCCAGGCCAAAAACCCAGAGGTATCTTGCCATAAGAATAGCAAGAGATAGTTGTGCAGTCTGATCGCCAATGCAATCCAACGAAATGGCCCATGAATCTTAGAGTAAGTAATTTTCTGGATTTTAGAACCCCCAAGAAAGATCTTTTTTTTTTTTTACTTTTGTCTTTTTTTTTTTTTTGGAAAATTTAAGAATTTTCCCTATATTTTATATAAATGCAGAGAGAGGAAGGAGACGGGAGGTGGAGAAGCCACAGGAAGAGGCACTGAGGGGATGGTGGGCAGGTGTAAGTAATGAATGGTGAAGATACAAGAGAAGATCAAGAATTACGGTAGGTACGTAATTTTCCTATCTTCCCTTGTCAATCTTCACCATTCATTACTTCCTGGGTGAGTACCAAGCTCCTCTTCCCTGGAGGGAAGAGGCCATACCTGAGGAACAAGACCCCAGCCTTCTGCTGGTGAGAAACAGAAGGAAAGACCCTGGCTTATTCAGAAAGCCTAAGAGGAGAAGAGCTAGGAGGTGCCTCCCGAGGATGAGGAGACGAGGGAGCCCCTGTAAAAGTCTCCTAGCTCTGGAAGAGAAAAGACGGGTCCCCGGAAGGCGGAGCGAATCACCCTCGCCCGGGCCAAGGAGTGACAACCTGGAAAAGGCAAGCCATGCCGTCCGCCTGATGCAGATGCGCTGTCCCGCAAGCCTGGAAGCCACCTCATTGGCGTCATAAGATGCCCTTGCTTGGTGTCTTGCCAGCTCCAGGCCTACCGCGGAGAGGGCAACGGCTTGTCTGGTTTGCTCCGTATCAGGCATAGATGCCAGCAGCTGGGACATCATCGACCACAGATGCCGGTTGTAGGCAGCGTGGTGAGCCTGATGTGATGCAATACATGCACCTTCGCGAGCAGAAGAGAACACTCTTACGCCCCAGGCGGTCAAACTGGAGAGAGTCCGAATCCGGTGGTAGATGTCGCCAGGCAGAGCGCCCAGAAGGAGTATCCAGGTATACCAAACCTGAGGACGGGTTGGGAAGGGAACCTAGAGACTCAGAGGGGGCACAATACCTACGCTGGCAGTCCGCCGGGGCTGGGGAAGAAGCGGCAGGGGACTGCCATGACCGGATAGACGCCTCCTGGAAGGGGATAGGCCAGGAAGGTACCACCAGATGCTGGGCACTGAATTCACCAAGGAATTCACGCGTCTCCCGTTCGGTATTGTCTCTTCGAACGTAGGAAATCCGGAGATCCCTCACCATCCTCGAGAGGAAACGCTGATATTCTGTGAAATCAGCATCGGAGGACAGATGAGCAGGGGTTCCTCTCCCTCAGAGGAGGGAGACGAGGATGATGGGGAACTGGAATGCCCAGAGGATTCCTGCGGCGGTGGGGAGAGTCGAAGAACCGCTCATGCATGTACCTAGCAGTATGAGGGAAGGCGCTGCCGACCCTGAACTGCTCCCAGGATAACGGACCCGTAGGGGCCGACCAGGCCTGGGAGTGGGGTGGTGAAGGCAGAGAGATGGGAGGGGCACCTCAGGAGGCAACTGCTCTCTGCAAGGGCTCTGGAATCGGGAAAGGAGCCCTGGAAGGGGATCCGGATATCAGACCAGGCCAGAGAGCGGAACTCTGGGGAGGCGGAGCCTGGAAGAGCCCTGGGGAGAACCTCCTGTGATGGCCTGGGACTGCATGGATCCAGAAGGGCAGTCCGCAGAAACGCCGCCGAAGGACACCCTAGAACCCTGGAGGGAGGGGCGAGGCTCTGCACTTCGGCTCCTGGCCACCCCCCCTGAGGTGGCCAAGGAAGACCGAGCAGCAGACCCCCTGCCCCTCGACCCCTCGGACTCTGAGAGGGCCCTCCTCCTCGACCACAGCGTCCCCCTGTCCCTAGAGAGAGTGACAGCACCCCGTAAGGTAGCTGTCACCGGGCCTCCAGAGAGGGCTCCCCTCGCGTCACCCCTCGCCTGCCCCAGGGGCTCCCGGCCACCCCAGCCGGGAACCCTCAGGAGGCGGCGAAGGGGGACAGAGGGAGAGGCCCGCTGCGCCACCTGGCACCTCTAGCCACGGGGACCCAGACTCCGAAGAGTGGGGGTGCCAGGATGGAGTCACGTCTGAATCATCGCCCTCGAGAGGCCAGAGACCAGCAGGACCTCAATGCAGGCCACCCAGGGTCCCCGAGGCTCGAGACACGAATAGCCCAGTACCAAGGGAGGCGCCGCTTCGCCTCCCCTCCCGCCGGTAGCAGCCAGGCCCTAGCTCCCACACCCCCAGCAGGCGGCGAGGCCGGCTTCCGCTGAGACCAGGCCCGCAGGCGCGGAAGGCGGCGTCGGAAAAGCGGCGGCACCGCGGCCAGCGCCCGCCCTGTCCGCCCGCGCGCGAGCGGCGCCAAGGCTGGCGGCACCGCCAGCAGCGCCGCCCGATCACGGTGCAGCGACGGTGCGGGATCAAAGCAGCGCCGCCAACGCGCCGCTCTGATCACCGGCGCCTGCGGCGCCGGGACAAAAACGGCGCCAAGCAGCACTGTCTCGATCACGGCACGCGAACAGCACCAGGATCGAAATGGCGCGAAGGCGGCGTCGAGGGTCCACCGAGCTAGACCCAAGGCGAGGGCCTCGCCACGGGGAGCCTGCACCTCCAAAGAGGTGACTGCCGAGGCGGTGTCGGCGCCGCGGCCCCGGAAGGGACTACGACGCTCCCCCGACACCGCAGAAGGGGCCTCCTCCTCGGCAAGAAAAGACGAGGAGACCCCCTCCTCCTCAGACCGTATAGGCCCGGGAGGGGACCCGGGGGAAGGGCCTAGAGACCTCACCTGAGAATCCCTTGAGCGACGTCGTCCCCCGAAGGTCGGCGGGGCTTTGCCGAGCTTGAACGCGCGGACTTCGAGGACACGGCAGTCCATGGAGAAACAGGCGTCGCACGAATCCATGTCATGGTTGGGTCCCAGGCAACGAAGACAAACGTCATGCCGGTCCGAGACGGAGAAATGCCGGCCACAGTAACACCGACGCATAGGGGCGCGGCCCGTCTTCGAAACACGTTTAGCTCCGGACCCGGACATAACGCGAAATCAACAAGAAAAAACAGTAGGAAAACACACCCGGCGCCGCTTTAGAAAGAAAAAGGAACGGTCTTACCGATCGGCGTCGAGTGTGTGGAAAAGAGGAGTCGCTGACGCGGTGGAGAATGGGCCGGCTCGAAAACAGGTGCCGCCTCGACGGCGGAGAAACAGAACTGAGTTGGAGGAGAGTCAGTCGGCTACTAACGGCCGCCACAAGATGACGCATGACGCCGCTCGAGGGAAGGGGTCATAGGCAACTTTTAAAAAAAAAAAAAGCTTCCTGCGGACAGTGCCATTCCCGCTTACACCCAGGAAGCAATGAATGGTGAAGATTGACAAGGGAAGATCTTGCATGTGAGATGCAGCTATTAAACCTGTCTGGTTCAGTGCAGGACACTCTAGGAGCACAGAAAACAACAAGTTGAAGGTTCTGTATTTTCCACAGCCCCCGACTTATGTTAAATAAATATTTACACTTTCCTAATGGCCACTATGTGGATTTCTCTCCACGGAAACTCTGCAGAGAAGCAGGGTGCAGCATTTTCATAAGACATGTGAGCAAAAATGGCAATTTCAGACCCAGAATGTAATTTTGGCAAAAACTGTGGCAATTTCGGTGATCACCAGAATTCATTGGCCTTAATCATCAGATATGATCACCCCAAGGTCTGTTTCTTGCTTGGTAAAAATAAGTACCTCCCCCATCTTATACATAGCTCCCAGGTTTCCCCATCCTAGGTGTATGACTTTGCACTGTTTAGCATTGAAACACAGCTTCCACTCCCTAGACCATTCTAGTTTCCACATATCTCTGCATTCTCTCCACCTCCTCCTGGGTGTCCATCCTGTTGCAGATTTTTGTGTCATCCACAAAGAGACACACCTTTCCTCTATGACACACATTCCCCTCCATATTCTCAGCAATATCACTTTTGAAGATGTTAAAGAGGACAGGTCCCAGTACCAATCCCTGTGGTACATCCACTGGTCACTCTCCTGTCCTCCGACTGACTGCCATTTACCACCATCCTCTGCCTCACATCTTTCAACCAGTTTGATACCCAGCACACCATCTTCTGTCCAAGCTAAGTTTCTTTAGCAGCCTCCTGTTTGGAATAGTGTCAAAGGCCTTACTAAAGTCCAGATAGGCCACATCCACTGCCCTCCCTGATCCACCGCGCTAGTTACCCAGTCAAAGAAATCGATGAGATTTGTTTGACATGACCTCCTCCCTGTGAAGCAGTGCTGCTGATGGTCCTGCAGCCCATGTGTTTTCAAGTACTCAATCATCTCTCCTTCAGCAGGGATACTATTAACTTCCCCACCACTGATGTGAGACTAGTCTGCAATTGCTGGCCTCCTCCCTGCTGCTCTTGTGCAGACAGACCACATCAGCCCTCCTCCATTCCTGTGGAACCACCCCTGCCTCCAATGGGGTGTTAAACAGCATTGCCAGAGGAACAGCTGGCACTGTGTTCAGTTCCTTAAGTACCTTTGGGTGAATCCCGTTCAGTCACATTGCCTAGTTTTCATAAGGGCATCCAACCCTTAGCAGACTCTCTTCCATAAATGGACTTGTGTCCACTCCCCCCTCCCGCAGTATCTATTAATACATGACAGCCTGTTCCCCCTGTGAAGACTGAGCAGAACTATTTGTTTAAAATTTTAAATTCTTCTTCTTGGTCTTCCTCTGCACATTCCCCCCCCTCTGGCCTCCTGATCTTTACTATTCCACCCCTTGCCTTCCTCTTTTTGCTCACACATCTGAAGAAAGTCTTATCCCATTTTTGACTGCCTGGGCAATCCTTTCCTCAGTTTAAGCCTCTGCTGCCCTCACCCTCCTTTCTGCTTCCCTTTGTTTCACTAGATATATTGTGTCTCACTGTCTGTCTCCATTTGGGTCCCCTTATAGTTCTTGAAAACTGTTTTCTCCTCTACTGCCTTAGCCACCTCCTTTGAGAACCATAATGGCCTCTTTCTCCTCTTACCCTAGCTTATTACCTTAAAACAGCTTGCCACTGCCTAGTTACAGTGTTCCCTCCTTTATTCTATTCCATTGTGCCACCACCCCACAGCTGTCCCTTCTTCAAGGTATTTCCTGAGTAGTCTCCAATTTTTTTTAAATCTGCTCTCCTGGAGTCCAGGACCCTTATCCTAGTGTGTTTTTTCCCCTGCCTAATCCATATGTCAAACCACACTGTACAATGATCTCTTGAACACAGGGGACTACCCACTGTGATGTGTGTAATGCTGTCCCTGTTTGTAAGTACCAGATCCAGTACTGCCCCATCCCTGGTGGGATCTGTAATCAGCTGCATGAGAAGTGCCTCTAGCAGGGAGTCTAGGAAGACCCTGCTCCTAGCTGTAGCTGTGACCCAGATGTTCCACTCCACACCTGGTAGCGTAAATTCACCCATAATTATTACATTCCCTTTGTTTGCCATTTTGCCTATGGCCTCCCCCAAAATCATGTCCATATCCTTCCCCTGTCCTGGTGGCCTGTACACCACCCCATGCATATAAAGTCCCTGATCTACTCTCCAAGCCTACCCAACAAAATTCCAAGCCCTCCTTCCCCCATGACCTTGTATTACCATAACCTCAATACCTTCCTTTACATATAACACCCCCTTTTCTCCCTGCCATTGTCTTTCTAAACATGTTATTCCCCCCATATGGCCACTTCCCAGCTGTGGTTGTCCATGCAGCATGACTGCATTATGGGCACCAGATCCAGGTGTGCCTCTGCAATGGTAGCCTCAAGGTCTGGAATTTTGTTTCCTAGGCTCCTTGCACTGGCGTACGTGGTTCTCCACTCCCTTTGTCCCTCCCTGCCCCTGCTTTGCCCTCCCTTTCCCAACCCATCTCCCTTCTTTTTTCACTGATAGTGTCCTTCATCTTTTTATCCTTCCTTTGTCCACCTTCTTTATTTATTTTATTTTTATTTTTATTTAGTTTTTGTTGACTGGGTAAGTGTACTAGACAAATCCTGCCTATTTTCAGGCATGACCCAGGGGAGGGGGATACAGATGAATGCCAACTGACCTTGAACCAGATTAAGCTGTTGGTGGTATTTTTTAGTGAATGAGGGAAGTTTGGCCAGGACACCGGGGAAATTCCCCTACTCTGTTGCGGTTGTGCTGTGACCAGCAGGGGGACCGGCCGTCGAGATGGCCACTTGGGGCTCTGAGATGGAGCAAGAGGATGTGCTGGAGACAGGGGAGTTGGTCTCCCTCCCTATCTCCGTGTTTTGGGAGACCATGCCTGCTACACCCATCGGAACACCAGGAGACGCTTTGTCCAGCCAGCAGATGGATTCGAATGTGTTGCATAGAGATTCTCTTACCGTGGCGGTGGATGCTGTGGTATCAGTAATGAATTGACCTAGGATGCAGGGCTAGTGATTTTTGTCTGTCTCTCGAAGTTTTCCCCTGTTGCTGGTATCTCCCCGGGCAGTATCTGGGCTTCTCATGGCCCGGCTCCTAGCAATGAGGTCAGCAATGCTGCGACGTATGAGACACTGAGCATTCTACAGGAGCCCAGCAGGAACACGGAAGTGCTGGCGGCATCCCTTTGCAGCGATGCTTGTTTGTTGGGAGCAGGGGAGACTGGCAGTGGATTGCAGAAATGCAAGTGCCAGAAGTCTCCCCTAGGCTCCTCCACGCCGCTACCTTGTCACGGTTCTATGCATCGGGAGACAGTGGGAGCTGGGAAGACATCTGAAAGCCTCCTGGGAGACAGAGTTGTGTTACCTACTCCACTTTTCACAGAGGATTCTACATGTGTTGAAGGTACTGTACACCCTAAGGGACTTTCTACTGCTATTATGGGAGCTCACCAGCTCGGTCTACCAGGCCTTATCATGTCCAGCCCAGTTGGTGGTGGGTTTGATTCCCACCTGTGGGCATCAGGACTTACTATCGCAGCAGCACTTCGGGGTGCAGGGTGGGAGAAGTCCCCTTTGGATGATTCTTGGACCTTCCCTGCACGGTCTGGCCCTGCTCCCAGAGGGGATTTATTAGACATTACGGACCCTCTAGAGGTCCCTTCGGGATTTAGTCTATCACAAGCACCTTCCTGGCAGGTTGGAGGGGCGCAGGTTTCTATACCAAGGTTATTGCAACACACTGACTTGCACACTGATGAAACTGTGTCGCATATCCCCATATTGCCTAATATGGTAGTTCCTTTATCTCCTACTTCCTCATCTCATGTTGACATGGTGAGGACTGGGGTATGCTCTGTTTCAACACCGGTATCTAATACGATCCCTAAACCCTCCTCTACCTCTGCATCGGATGGTAATAGGAACTCTAATTTTGCTACAACAGATTCTAGTCCTTCCATGGGACCTCACCGGACTAAAACTTTTGCTGGTTTGTTCCATTCCCTTCCTGAACAGGCCAAACGGCATAATGCTGTTCGGCTCTGTTATAGGGGGGAGCTGGACATATTCCGGATACGTCTTTATGAGGAAAAAATTGCTTAAATCCAGTTTACAATTTTCCCCCTCTGAGATTTATGCCTTAATTCACACGTCTGGTGATAATTACTTTGATGTTAGTATTAAAAATGCTTCAGGGTTGGACACTTTTTGGAATAGATATCAAGCTGTTCGTCATACCCCATTGTGGGCCCCTTTTTTGCTATTCCCCTTACTAAACCAACTATAAAAACTGTTACGATTTTGTTTAAAAATGAGGGGGTGGCAATAGAAGATATTGTACGGTGGTTGTCTTCCAAATGTTCTGTTTTAGGTTTGCCTGATCCAATCATTGATTCAGAATTTTTCTGGACAGGGGGGTGGAAATTACAGAGTAAATTACCTATAATTAATGGGACTATTCAGCACTGGCCAAGTTGTTTTTACTTAGGTAGAGATCGAGGTTTTGTCTTTTATCCAGGGCAGCCGAAATCTTGTTTCTGGTGTGGAGCCCAGACCCATCTCAGTAGTGCCTGTGACCAGCTAAAATGTTCTACATGTCTCAGTTCTGGTCATGTTAGTCTAAATTGCCCACACCCTGAATATTGTAATCTGTGTGAGGAAACCTCTCATTCTTTTAAAGATTGTCCATGGGCTTCCCATAATAACCCTGAAAGGCCTACTGACTCACAGCATGAGACTGTGACTCAAGCACAGAGGTCAGCTCAGGCCAGGCCCCAGTTTCGGCCTTTTGCTACTACAGTGGTACCCCCCCCCGCTGCTTCTCCTTCTTCCCCAGTGGATCCAGGGTTGGAACCTCCAATTCTGATAGTTCCTCCGTCCAGTGAAGACTTACGGTCTGAGGACTCAGGTTCACTGCCCCAGGCTATCCCTTCTTCCCCAGTGGTGGAAGAGGTGCAGGCTTCGACCTCTTGTACAGCAGCTTTCCCGTCTGGTAAGGAAAAATGCCACCCCCTGGGGATACCGATTGGGTCCCAGTGGGGAACAGAAGGGCTAACAAGGAGCTCTCTGATGAAAGGTGCCTCTGCCTTCTTAGATCCCCGTTTGATGGTTTCCAAACGGTTTGCGTTTTCTAGCGGAGCAAACTGTGGATACTGAGAAGATTCTGATGCATCCTCTATTGCGTCTTCCAAGTTGAGATGTTAACTGATTCTGAGCAAGTTTCAGGGGATATCCAACATAAAAAAAAGAGATGTAAGCTATAATCTCCCAGTAAAGGTTGAGGTAGAAAAAAATCTTGATTTACTCTCTAACCAAGATGGGGGACATTGTATCTTTTGGGAGCTTAAATGCCAACAGCCTCAAAAATGTTAAAAGACGTCGGGCCATATTTTCCTTTCTTTTGTCTCTGCCTTTACATATTATTTTTTTACAAGACGCTAGGCTCCATTCTTTGCAAGAGATTGGGAAAGCATCTAGGGATTGGAGGAATGGTCTGTCTTTTTGGTCTTTGGCTGAAGATGTGTGTTCTAGAGTAGGGATACTGGTTCGGGGGTAGAAATTCAGGTCACTAGGTTAATTGACTTGATTCAGGGTCGAGTATTGATCCTAGATGTTATTCTCAATCAACAAGAATGGAGATTTATTAATATTTATAACCCTCAAGTCAAAACTCAGAGGATTCATATGTTAAAACAGATTCAGCCATTTCTTCATTCCTCCAAATCTGTGATTTTTGGAGGAGATTTTAACTGTATTCTATCATTATCTGATAAAACCGGACTTACCCAAAAATTATATTCGGATTCCAATTTTCTCAACACCTTGTACGTTACTGCTAACTTAAGGGATGGGGCCTCTTTTGGTATCATACCACCAGAACACACTTTTCATTGAGGTAGATCTTTCATGCGAATTGATTATTTTTTTATTTCTCACTGATTAACTAATGTACAGTATTCGGCTATCCCTTGTGAATTCTCAGATCATTGTTTATTACTGTTACACACCAGTTGTCCCATTAACAAACCAGTAACACATACCTTCTGGAAACTGAATATATCTGTGTTAAGGGATGAAGGTGGGTGGCAGGATCTGTTTCGGCTTCTCCAAGACAAGGTTTCTGTTTTTGAATTATATGATAACCCGGCCTTTTGGTGGCAAGATACTAAAACTGAGATTACAAAATTCTGTAAGCCTTCTTGAAAAAACATCTTCAGGCGTTATTTTCCAATATCTTAAGTGTCGACGCCACTTACAAAGACTACTGTCTTGGCAATCAGAATGGGGTTTAGATTATTCAGCACAATTCCGGCAGGTTAAAACAGAGATGTGGGCTTCTCAGTATGAGAGAATGACATCACTCTTCCTGGAACAAAAATATGGACGGAAGGGTTCTGCCAAAATAGTCAATCCTTATGATAGTAGCCACCAACAGGTTGCATCTAAATATATGTCTGCTTTAGTTACTCATTCTGGTACCAGGATTACTGATAACCAAAGTATTTTGGAGAAGGTTTCTTTCCATACTAAATCATTATATGGACATGCTTATGACTCACATACCTGGGATGGACTTTTGGGTTCCTTAGAGGTTCCTCTTCTCTCCCCAGAGTGTCTTACGATCTCGAGTCAGTCTGTTACCTGTGCCGAAGTGGATTCCGTCATTAGTCATCTGAAAACTACTGTTACCCCTGGTCCTGTCGGGATTCCCAAGGAATTCTATAAAAAAGCTAAATCCTTGTTGCTACCGTACTTAACACAAGTTTATAATGTTATTTTACAAGGCCTCTTACCTATTCCCCTTGCTTTTTTGGACAGCTATTTGATTTTTTTGTATAAACAGAAAAATGATAAAACTAAGTTAGATAATTGGCGACCTATTAGTTTATTAAATTCAGATTTGAAAATTTTGTGTAAAATAGTCTGTAATAGACTAGCTCAGGTGGCGGCCCAAGTGATTTCTTCTACACAAACTTGTGCAATTCCGGGTCGTTCCGTGCTCTCGAATCTGAAAATTTTTAGAGAAGTCTTTGATGGGAATACCACTCAGGGTTATGTTTTTAGTTTGGATCAAACCAAGGCTTTTGACCGGGTTCCGCATGGGTACTTATTTTCGGTATTGCAAACGTATGGGGTCCCTGAGGCTTTACTGGACTGGATCAAAATTTTGTATCGATCGGCTTACACAACACCGTTGGTTAATGGTTTGCGAGGCTCCCGTATCCCTATTAAGAGAGAGGTCCATCTGGGCTGTCCTCTAAGTCCCCTGTTATACGTCTTTTCAATCAATCCACTACTTCAGAAATTAAGTGGGGAGGAGACCATTCGACATATCTCCATAACTCCAGATTTTATCTTTCCATGTGTTTTAGCTTATGCGGATGACATTTGCATTCTGGTAGCAGATCCAGCTTCTGGGGAACGGGCAATTGAGATTATTCATTCCTTCTCCCGAATTTCTGGATCTGCTTTAAATACCCAAAAATGTGTGGGGTGTGCTGTACACATTCCTTCACCAGACATATTACCAATGATTGGAGGGATTGCTATTCATTCCCAGAAAATTTGTGTGTTGGGGGTTATTTTCGGTCCAGTTGACACAGCGGCGTGTAATTGGAGTTCGGCTATGGAGGTGGCTGAATCTAAAATTGTTCAATGGAAACGGTTTCCTATGACCCGGAAAAAACAGATTTTTTTACTTAAAACTTGTATTTTGCCACTATGTTTACTAATTAGTTATATTTTTCCTCTCCCTTTTTCTCTTGAAGCTCGGCTGTATAATTTATTTTTCCAGTTACTTTCGGGTAGTAGACTGAACCCAGTTAAGAGATCAGTTACTTACTGGCCTATAAAACAGGGAGGTCTTCAAATGATAAACCCAGTACTATTTTATTTTTCTATCTTTGTGAATGCCAATATTTTTCCTAGTTTACTCAACTGGACAGATTGTTGGGCCCTTAGTCTTCCATCCCGTTCTCAATATTTTATACATAAATGGCAAGCTCCTGTTTGGAAACCGTTTACAAAAATTCCACTCGGTTCATCAGTATACCTTATTGAAATATTTAAAAAACTTAAAATTTGGAAAGTGTCTCCTGATGTGGAGTTATTACAAAATAGGAAACGTTTATACTCCTCTATTCTGCAAACCATGTTTTTGGTGTCACCTTGTTTTACAGTACCCTGTGACTCCCAGTATTTAACTAAGCAATTATTAGAAAATAGGATTCCAGCAAAGATGTGGGACATCTTATGGTTGTGTTGTCACAACAAATTGAACGTTAAAGGAAATCAGAAGCATAAACAATTATCTGAACGTTACTGTATTCGTGACACATGTGTATGTCAACTAGAATCTATGCAGCATCTTTTTTTTTGAGTGCCCATATATTGCCCTTTTATGGTCTCAGCTGAGTCAGTCATGGGGCTTACCTGTGTTCTCAGGGTTGACATATTCTGAATTGGTTTATGGGGACTTTGGACCAGGTTGGAAGATTTTCTTCCCAGGCACTTTGCAGGTGCTGTTTGCAGTCTGCAAATGGTGCATCTGGCACAACCGTTGTATGTTTGTGTTACAACAAAAAACGGTTGCCTTGCCTGCCCTCAGGGAACATATCAGAAGTGAAATCTCTAGAATTTATTGTTTAGAGAAAAAAAAATCTTCCAGCACCTTTCATGGCATTTTGGTGGAGAGCATTACCACTAATTTTGTTTGAAGGGGTTACTTGAATATAGAGAACTATATTGTCTCGCAATTAATTTTTTTCCTGTTTCACACAAGTGCGGGGGGGGGAGTTAATTCTGTAATGAAAATTTCCTTTGCGCTTTTCTTTTCTTTGTTTTTTTCACCTGTACATTGGATATTGTGATTTTCCTTATTGGTTTTCTTTCTCTGTATATAGTATACGGTATGCTTATTGTGTTATGTATTATCTTTGTTTTGTTTTCTTATATTGTTTTCCAATAAAAAATTCCCCTACTCTGCCTGCAGAAGGACTGCTGCTCTTCCAGAGTGGTGGTCAGTTGCGGGATGGAGGGTGAGGAGAATGGACATCTGGTGCAGTCGGAGGTTCTATCCCAGACCTCGGCTGTTGCAAGCTCAAGGGATATGAGTTTACATGCAGAGGATATTGCCGTTGTTTCTACTGAGGTGCAGTCTGCTATGAGGCAGACAGAAGCTGTGAATCTCCCGAATACCACGGAGGTCTTACCTTATTGGGAACCGATTGTTTCAGATGATTCTGCAATGCAAGCAGTATCCACCGCGCTGGTTGTACATCTGGTGCCTGAGTTGGGTGCTACTGAAGACGTAACTGTGCAAACCCTGCCGTTCTCCTTGGATACTGCTTTGATGGTGGCTGTCAAGCCTGGTGTTGCAGCTCAGCTGGCTGGGATGGAATTGCTGATGACATCAGAGAGAATGCGGAAGTCATTCTCAGTCATGGAGCCGGTCGAGGTGCCTGGTTGCAAGGAATGGTCGAAAGAGGAATCTCTCAAACAAGCTGGCTGGATTCAAACCCCACATGGGGTCTGGTGCCGGATTCCAGTTGGGTCTCTTTTTCTTCAGAGGCTACTTCGGTACAAGGTACTGTACAGACTTGCAAGGGGGAAGGGGAGCAGCATGTTCTTGATTCAATCGAGGGGATGGGTGTTGCAGTGGATGAAATGGTTGTATTGCATACCCCTAATACTGCTACTGCATGAACTGATGGTTTTGAGAATCGGGATCGATCCTCTACCCCCCCCCACATCGACAGTGTCATAGAACTGGACCCAGATATTCGGATTTCTTTAAAAACAATAAAGTGGAACAAGCTCCTCAGCTTAATGCTGTCCGGCTGAGGTATAGAGGGGGTCTCCCAGAACATCCTGACAGACTTTATGTGCCTCAACATCTCTTAAAACAATCTATGGGTTTTCAAGCTGCTGATATTTTTGTCCTTATCAATGTCAGGGGAGAGGATACCTTTGATATCAGCTTTAGGGCTTTTTCTGGGCTTGATTCTTTTTGGAAAAAATATGAAATGTTCAAAGCAATGCCTTTGTGGTCTCCTTTTTGGGCCATCCCCCTTACTAAACCCCTGTATAAATCAGGGGTTGTTATGTTTCGGAATGAGGGGGTAAATGTGGGTGATATTTACTATTGGATGGAGCAAAAATGTCAGGTTATGGGGCCTCCTGAGGCTATCATTGATAGTGAAGGGATTTGGAATGGTAGCTGGAGGTTTAAAGTTAAATTACAGTACACTTGGTGGGCAATGACGTGCAACATATTCCCAATAGTTTTTTCTTGGGAAAAGATAGAGGGGTAGTTTTATACCCAGGGCAACCAAAGGCCTGCTATAAATGTGGCAGTCCCAGACATCTTAGCAGCACTTGTGACACAGTGATTTGTGCCCTATGTGGTGAATATGATCATCCCAGTTCAGTATGCAGCAATGTGTTTAAATGCAACCTTTGAAGTGAGACGGGCCAAGCCTATCATCAGTGTCCTTGGGCAGGCCAGAATCGTACAGGCAGGCTTAAAAAGTATAGGCCAGCCAGATTGGAACCTGGCCCTGATAAGGCCTCGGGGTCCTCTTCTTCGGATCCCACTCAGGCACCTACTACCTCGGCTGGGCCTGTTGCTTCTGAACCCCCCCGGTTTCCCTTGTGGCTCACTGTTCCACTGTTGCAGTTTCTGTTTCAGAGGGTGACACAGGGCAGATGCCCCCTCCCCAGATGGAAGCTGATTTTCTCCCTCAAAAACGGGTGACTAGATCCTTTCTGAAACCCAAGGTCTTAGTGCACCTTATTCTAACACAAAATTCCTTTCAGGTACTCCAGGAACAGGAAGGGGGTTTTGAATCAGATGTTTCATCCTTATCAGGTATGGTTTCTGAAATGGAATGTGATGAGGATACTCCTCGGAGTGTTCCAACTTCAAAAAAAAAGGTAGGGAGAAAGAGAAAAAAAGGATAAAGAGGAGGGTTGAAATGGGCAGATAGGAAAGTTTTCTCTTTTTTTTTTGGTTTAAGTTTTTTCTTGTACATCTATACATGGCTCCTTTTTGTCTAAATTCCCTTAATGTTTGTAGCATTAAGTCCTTTTGTAAACAAATGGCCTTATTGTAGTTTTTTCGAAACTGCCCTTTTGATGTTTTACTTATCCAGGAAACTAGATTTACTTCCTTACAGGACATTGTCCAGGTTAAAAAACATTGGCCTTGGGAGCCTTTGTTTTGGTCATTTGGGGAAGATACAGCTGATGGTCTTGGGATTCTTTTCCAGTCACCCCGAGTTCAGGTTCAGAAGGTGTTTGATATTTTGCCAGGAAGAGCTTTATCATTGGATTGTGTGTATGATGGATTTTCTTTACGTATTATTAATACTTATGCTCTTCAAAGTAAAAAACCTAGAATTGAACTGTTTTCCTTTATTAAACCTTTTTTTATTTTCTTCTAGGCTGTTATTTTGGGGAGGTGACATGAACTGTAGTTTGGATGTAAAACTACGGGATAAGGTTCAGCAAAAAATATATTGTGATTCTCATGCATTACAAAATATTATTCATACTGCAGCAGGGTTTTAAATAATTGATTAGCGTTTTTTTTCTTGGGACAATACTAACCCTACAGAAAGCATTTATATAGGTTTTCTATAAGTGTTATATTTGTTAACCACAGTGAGGCAAGTGCCATGCATTTTCACAATGTTTTAGAACTTTTATGAACAAGACGCTAAACAATTTTTAGAGTTAAATAAAACCCTGTGCAGATTTGGTGGACACATATAGAACTTTGTATACAGATGGGGGATTTACTTATCGACGTAGTGCATATCGTACACGCATTATATTTTTTCTTCTTGACAATTAACGGTTCAGGGGTTTGGGTTACAGTTTTGTGAATTTTCTGACCATTGTATTCTACGGTGTAATTTTCAATTTTCCCAAGTTCCTCCCTCTTTTCCAGGGATGCCTCAACGTTGGAAATTGAATTCTGTCATGTTAGATGATCCAGTTATTAAAACTAAAGTTGAATTATTATTTGAGTTTCGGGGTTTGGCAGCTGTTCTTTATGACTCCTGGTATTCTTGGTGGCGGGACACAAAAACGGATGTCAAAACTTTGTTTCTTGATTTGGGGAAATCTAAGGGAAATGAGGATTATTTGGGGTATTTAGTTTTAAGGGACCAATTTTACCATCTTCTGTCTCTCTACTGTAGCAGATGGTAGAATTAAAGCACAGCTGGATATTGTTAAGCAGACAATGAGGGATTATCACTATAAATGTGCTGCTTTTGTGCATGCTACTTTTAAATTTGGTACTACCAAAACACATTTTTCAGATCCATTTGAGGCATGTAAAACAAAATTGGCAAATAAAAATGTGACTGGTCTTTTGGATCGTTTTGGTCAACTGCATACGTCACATGTTGAGATGTTAGAAATTATGGTAGAATACATTCAGAATTCTTTGGGACAGGAGTTTGTTCCTACTGTAGCTTGGGATTCTTTAATAAATTGTGCTTTGCCGGTATTGTCCCCTGAAATTATGGCTGACATTGATGGTCCGGTTACTTTGCCTGAGGTATTGGAGGTTATTTCTCACTTACGTTCAGGTGTGTCCCCAGGAGAGGATGGACTGACAAATGAGTTCTTTAAAACTTTCAAAAAGCTAGTAGCTCCACTGTTAGTGGAAGTCTTTAATGAATTTTTGACGGCCGTGGAAGTTCCACAGGGGTTCTCCTCAGCAATGGTGGTTTACATACATAAAACTGGTGATAGACTAGATTTGGGTAATTGGAGGCCGATTAGCCTTTTGAACACTGACTATAAAATTCTTTCACAAATTTTGTGTCATCGCTTGCAAAAGGCGGCAGCTGAGTTGATTCACCCTGTCCAAACATGTTCTATCCCTGGTAGGAACATTCAACAGAACCTTCAGTTACTAAAAGATGTTTGTGAGTTGGGAGGCAAAAGAAGTTGTGGGGGTTTTTGATGACTCTGGACCAGAAAAAAGCTTTTGATAATGTGTCTCGCTCCTTTTTATTTAAAGTTTTACAGGTTTATGGTATTCCTTCCTCTATGATTAGGTGGATTCGCATTTTTTACCAGAAAGCAGTGGCCATTCCTGTGGTGGGTGGTCTGTTGGGGTCTCCGGTTTTGCTTCAAAGGGGGGTTAGGCAGCGTTGCCCCCTTAGTCCCCTTCTTTATATGTTTTGTTTAGATCCTATGCTTAGAGTAATTCTGAATGACCCTCTGATTATAGGATAATCCTTTAGTCCAGAGGTTTTTTCTCAAAAAATTATGGCATATGCGGATGACATCTGTCTTTTGCTTGCTTCTGTTCAGACCAGAATATATGCCTTACAAGTGTTGGATTCTTTTTCAGGGATTACTGGGGCAGGTTTTAACCATCATAAAAGCAAGGCATTACAACTTGGGGATAGGGACTCAGTACGTTCAGTAAGTACTGTTCAGGTCTCTCCTCATTTCATTTCAATTTTGGGGCTTAAGTTTGGTGAACAGGATATGGCTAGGTTAAATTGAGAAGATAGGTTGCAAATTGGTGAGGCAAAGGTTCCTCGTTGGAAGTCATGGGGAATGGGGAAGAAAAAAAGGGTTGGGATTGTTAAACAATTTCTTATCCCAGTTTTTTTATATGCTGCTCACATTTTTCCTTTACCTATTAACCTTGAGACAAGACTGTTTAGCTGTTTCTTTCAGATGGTATGGGGTAGTAGGTTGAACCCAGTAAGACGAGATTTCACTTATCTTAAAGTTTCACTAGGGGGTTTGGGTATGTTAAATCCGGTGGTGTTTTTTCAATCCTTTTGTATTTTTTCTTCCTTTTCTAGGTCTATGGGACCGCCCACTCAGTGGGCAGACTGGACTGTGCATTTATTTTGAATTCTTTTTAATAAATCGGATGTTATTTTTCCAAAGTTTACTGAATCTTTACAAGTTCATTTTTTTGCTCTTCCCATGTTGAAGAGAAATCAAACAATGGAAGTTGGTGTAGACAGGCATACTCACTGTACACATTTGTGTACAGTTTTGTTGAGTGCCTGTCACAAACCATAAGCCACTCTGTTAATATCATCATTCTAATCTGTAGTATTTGAGTTAGTGTAGTCCACTGAGGAGTGTCCCATACATGTATAACCTCTTTAGAGAGTAGAGGAATCATCTGACAACAATCTGACTTGTTTGGAAAGGGGTGCCATTTGGAAAGGATGTGTACATTTCTTAATGGGGGGGGGTGTAACCGTTAGAGACTGTGTACAAAATGGAAACTTCTGGCTACACTCCTGATGGAACCTTAGTAAGGCTGAGATTACTTCCATGCAGCGAAAATCTATTTATGGTCTTGTAATGGATAGACATCATGCTGTGAGGGTTGATTTTCCACGATGCCGCCCTACTAAACTTTAGTCTGCTTTAAACATCCTTAAAGATGGTAGGATCCCTGATTACATTTGGGATATTCAGTGGCTGTGCTGTCATGGGAAATTAGGGGTTAAAGGTAATTGGAAGCATAAACCTGTGACTGATAGGTTGTGCTTAAGATTTTATTGTGTTAGCATGGAAGAATCACAGGAATTTTTTTTTTATTCTGTGTCCTTATATTAAACAGTTTTGGCTTGATTTGGCCTTAAGTTGGCATTTTTCTCCCCTAAAGCACATTCAATATGAAGTTTTGATATTGGGGGATTATTCTAGATATCACCCTAGTACACTAAATGTTCTCTTTGCATTTATTAAATATTGTCTTTGGCAGGCACGTTGTCAATTCTATTTACAACATGTGAATACTCCTAATGCGGTCTTGATTAGATTACAGAAGCTTTGAAGCAACTTGAGATGAAGGAGTCCGGGGTATTTGACAGAGGGAAATTTCAGCTGTTTCGGTGGCACATGTTTTTTGGTTGTAGTGCCTTCTTGCTTTTTTGTTCATTTGTATTTCTTTCTTTTGAAAAATTATGGATTCTGTATGTGATATTGTATGTATTTCTTTGGTTGTAAATATGATGTTACGTATTTTGCAATAAAAAATTCCCCTACTCTTTTCGATAAGTGCCATGGGATCTTTAACATCCACCTGGACTACCACCAATCCAGGCAGATAGGACCTCGGTTTAATGTCTCATCTGAAAGACGGCACCTCAGAAGTGCAGCACCCCTCTCATGCTGCACTACAGTGTCAGTACTTGGATATTAAACCATGTGCCAGATGTGGGAACTGAAACCACAGCACTCTGATCTTCCGACCTCAGAAGTGAGTGTGCTACCTACTGAGCCACTGACACTGCTTTAGTAGTTTCCTCCAACCCAGTTCCACCTCTTGACTCTCTCGTCCCTTCCTCCCCTTGCCCCTACCCCTGGGAAATTAATTTCCTCTGGGCTATGCATCACAGCTGCTCTATCATTTAGGGGGCATTCACTGCCTTCTGCATTTCTTCTGCACCCCCTTGACTAGTTCAAATGCCTACTGAAGTAGCATTTAAACCACCCACCCAGGCCTGCCATCCCCCTTCTGGATGGAAGCTATCCCATTTTGTATAGGCCTCCATCCCTTCAGATAGGACACCAGTCCCAGAGATAGCCAAACCCTCCTCCCTGCAATATGCCTTCAACCAGTTGTTGAAGTGCGTGGTGCAGTATGCCCTCTCCTCCCCCCAGCCTTACACAGACAGCTCCTCAGTGAGGCCACTGTGCATGTTACCTGCTCAAGGCCCCTCTCCAGCTCCCTAAACCTATCCTTGCACCACCCTGGTTGCCCCCTCTGCCAAGTCATTTGTCACCAGATGGACAATGACATCCAGCCCCCACTCCTGTTCTGCCACCCTGGTGATCCTAAGGATCTGCTCCCCATCCCTCCATGCTGAGGCACTGAGTAGACACCTCACCTCACCTCCCTGCTTCCCTCCCATGGTGTTTTCAAAACTATTCCCAGATGACTGCATCCTCCATCAGAAGTTGCTATCTCCTCCACTGGGGTCCTCTTCGTCCCATCTTGGGGCCTCTGCTCTAAATGGCCCCTACATCCTGCCATGCCACTACCATGGATGCCTTTTCTTGCCAGTCCCATGCCCCCAGAATGCAGAAAGACTACTTTAGTAACACAGGTTAAGCAATGTGTTCTTTTACCCCCCATCCTCCTGGAGCCCACTACAGTCCAGCCGGCCCTCCTTCTAGGCACCCTTTGAGGCAACAGTGGTGGCCTTGATGGTCCCTGGGTAGGGAAGAGGCCTCCTAAATACTTTCCAACTTGGCCCGGAGTCCAGAGACATTCCCCTAAGCCCAGTGAGGTGCACACAAATGGAGCAGTCCTTCAGTCTCCAGAAGGTCTCCGTAAAGACTGCTGCTCCACAGCCACTGCATTGCACCACTCCCCTCATCTCCAAATCTACTCCCACATTACCAGAAAAAGACGGTATACCCTTACCCTAGATAGGGCATTTCTTGATTTCCCTTTGAATGTTCTAAGGTTTGAGTATGCCATGATTCACCAAGGGGTCCTATGTGCTTAAGCCTTTCTACTTTGGGAAAATAAGAAAGTGCAGTAACATTTTTCTGTGTGTTTGTTTCTGCTGTGTGCAAAACATTTTCTTTTTATTTCTTTAAAATTACTGATCTCCATAGTCTTTGTGTAGTATCCTGTATTACATGTGTCAATATCTTGAAGTATTAGAATATTATTTTTATATACTTCATGCTTCTGTGACTGTCTTTTGAGATACAGATAGCTGATTTTTAACTAACAAAAACTGTATTTCCACCTCTGAAGCAAGGGCTACAGTTATTATATTTTGTTTCTAAAGTAAGGTGTGACAGAAAGGGGTGGGTCATTTGCCCTTGGCAAGGAGTGAAGTACTGTATAGGCAGTGGTGGGATTCAGACTAATATATACCCCAGAGAGAGTGTCTATGCTGAGTGGTGACAACTACTGAAGGGTTGAGAAAGTGGGTTAGCAGTCACAGGCTGAGGCTGGGAGAGATTTTGTTGAAAACTGGCTGTGCTCTGGAGAGATTACTGGTGCAGAGCTAAGGCTGCCAGCCCAAAACAGACATATGTTGCAAGGAAGTTCTGCACATACCAGAAAAAAGCATCCAAAAAAGGTTAAAGCTTCAAAGGTGCAGCTTTATTGCAGTAAAGGTGCAAAGACAACACACTACATGTAGGGTGTTGTCTTGGCACATTTACTGCAATAAAGCTGCACCTTTGAAGCTTTAATCTTTTTTGGATGCTTATTTCTGGTATGAGTGCAGAACTTCCTTGCAACATGAGGCTGGGAGATACCAGTTTTCCACACTTGTTCAGAAGGAGGGGCTGTTTCACAGTGTCAAAACCTTTAGCAAAATCAACAAATATGGCAGAGTTGATCAGTCCCTGATCCATACCTGTGAAGATGAGTCAGTGAGCTGGAGGAGGGAGATTAAAGTGGAGTGGGATTTCCTAAAAACAGACTGGAAAGGGGTGGAGGAGGAAGATGAGCCAAGGAAGGAAGAGAGCTGAAAATGTACAAAGTGTTTCTGTAACTTATCCAGGGAGGGAAGGAAAGAGATAGGACAAAAGTTACAAGGAGAAGAAGGATCACCACCTTAAGGGAGAGGTATAACAGTAGCCTGCTTCCAGGCTTCAGGGAAACTGCAGATAAAAGCTAGATTGAGAAGTAAGGGACTAGGCAATGTGATGACAAGAGCAGAGAGAGGCAGAAGCTTAGGACCAAGGCCTAAATGTCCTTTTTTTTCCTAAAAGGAATGCAATTTCTCTATGTATACTTTTGTGCTATTATGTTACAAACAATTACTTGCCACTGGCCCAGTACTATACCATACACATTTTTTTTTACTTGCTGCAACTTGTAAGCAATTAAAGCCTGAGGACAGATAAGACAATAATACAAGGTAAGAGGACTGCTGTACATTGCAGTGTATTTAGTCTAACAATCTCTCACTCAGGGCGCCCGACGGAGACAGTTGAGACAACTATCCCAGCCTGGTGGCTCGGGGCCAGTTCTGTCCGACAGATTATCAATTTTTTCCCGGCAGCCAATGCCCCCCCCGGAATTGCTCATAGGCTGAGAAGTGTCAGCACGTGTCAGTAGGGATGCTGAGCAGCCTCCCTCCCCAGCTCCCTCCACATCTCCCCATGACCTGTCACCCACTGGTTCCTCCTTGGCTCCTCTTAAGGCTGCTAGGCAGGTGACAGCTCTCTCTGCCAGATCATCTGCTCCTCTCTGCTGTAGGCTGAAGCCTGCTCTATATTCCTTACCGACTCCCTCCCCAGCTCGCTCCTCCTTGGCTCAGAGTTGGACCACTTGGAAACAACACAATTTGTCTCTGTCTCTGGTCCAGACCTGGTCTCCGACCCAATGCCACTGCCAGCAGACAGTGCCAGCTGCCAAGACTACCAGCTGGCAGCAGACAGCAGCAGTCTCCCGCTCCTCATCTGCTTTATTTGGACCTGGATGAATCGGACAATGCCAAGGGCCAGGGGTCAGGTCAGGAGGTCGCTCAGGTGGGTTGGAGGTCAGGTCATCAGGCCACAGCCACCACACCATGTGACATCGCGCATGCTGCTACTCAGTCCTCACAGGTTCCTCGAGAAGGACACAGACTAGTTGTCAGGACTTGCTTTGGTTTAGTGAAGTTGCTCACAGACTCACTCACTTTAACTTCTCATTACTTTAGTTTAGAATTGACCGACCGTCTGCAATTGCAAAAGTTGGAACTTTGAAAGTGACAAGGACAGGAGGCTGGAGTGGAGGATTCCTCATTCTGCAGCTGTAAGGCCTGGGTGGGCTAGGCAAGCTATGATGCACGGTGGTGGACGGGACATGGAGCCAGGGCCCGGAGCCTGTTATTTAAGTTAAGTAAAGTTAACATCACTTGGATTGGAAGGAATTATTAAGGTGGGCCAGGCGGGTGGGGCCCAGGGGGGATAACTGTTACACAGTACACTCTCTAGTCTGTACTGTCTGTAACTGCGTACTTAATAGTCTTCCTCCTCCAGTACCTCTCTCTATGCACCTACCATACCACCTACTAATATAGTATTAGATACTTACTCACTCAACTGTTGTGTGAACCCAACCTGTGAATCTAAGCTTAATAATAACTGATTCTTCTTCTGAGTACAACTGACTGGAGTCTGGAGCAGCCAGGCATGTGCAAACTGTGGGGTCACACACAGTGACTAGAGTTCTCTACTAAGCCTTACTTACTGTAAAGAATAATTAAACTTAAACTTTAACTGTGCTAAAAAAAAAAGGCCTAAACAATTTAAACTTTATTAATAAGCACAAGTCAACAGGTATCCAAGTGCTTTACAATAATTAAAATAATAAATAGATACAAATCACCATAAAACACCAAATAACTAATCGTATTGCAGAAACTGTTGTGGACTGAACTTGAAGTGAAGTAAGTTAAGTCAACTGAAGTTAAGTAGTCTGACTGATAGTTAAGTCAACCATCAGTCTCAACTAGTCAGGAGGAGACAGAGTAAGGGCAACTGGGCAAGCAAGCTGTGGAATGTTTATTTTATGATCCAGTTCCAGACAATGAGTTGTTAGCTAAACAATTACAGGCTAAATGTTTGAAGTACCTAAACAGAAACCACGCTGTGAACTGAAGTTAACTGATTTGTCTTTGGTGGACCTGTGCTGGTATCAACCTTGTCACCAGTGTGCACAGTCATGCTCAGCCAGCCCACAAGACTGTCACTACAGAGGCAAGTCAAGTGCTCAGTGTGACGTGGACAGCCAGTTCTGAGTGCTGTATCATTTTTTTTTTAAATATAAAAATATATTACTGATCGTCTCGGCTGAGAAATCTGGTGCTCTTGGAATGACCTCACTCACCCCCCAGGTTTCAGCTGAAAGATGAAAGCCATGGGTATTCTGAAACAGCATGTGAGATCACACACACATGGGTTTTAGATACCAGGTGTTACGTGGAAGGCCAGAAGCTAATTACAGACCAGGCCTTAATCAAGGATCTCCTATTTTTAAGTTAATTATAGATTTAGCTGCTAAAAGGGAAATCAGCATCCCTTTTATGATGTTGCAAGAGGAGGAAGCCAGGTTTAGTAAACTAGTGTGAAATCATAAATGCTGATGTCTGTGTGAGAGGAGAAACTGATCCATAGATCAAAGAATTGTCATTTGAAGGACATGAGTCATGCTGAGGATTGCAGAATTTAATACTTGAAAAAGACATCCTGTTTTATATAAATACTTTTTTTTATATATTCTGACAGGGAGGAGCTAGGTGACCTCATGCAAATAGGTGGGGAAAACCAGCTTTTTAATTATTATTCTGTTTTCCTTCAGAGACACATTTTTATTTAGACTCTGACAAAGAAACATCTGTGAGCACTTTTAAGCAGGTATTTGGAGACTAAGTACTGTAGTAAGAATTGCACTGTTTAAAACCTTGTTCTTTTAATAGATTTGTATGTCTTGTGATATAATAGTTTGTATTGTATGTTTTACATATTATTATCTATTTTAGTAAAAACTCTTTTTAGAGCTTACTTGGTCTGTCTTTGAATTTCTTTCATTTGTAAGAAAAGTATATATGGTTATAGCAGACACTAGGCATAAGCTTGAATGGTGATACCAAACTGGAAAGAGAAGCATTTTAAATCTGAGGTCTTTATTAAAGTTTTTAAGGGTTCACCTCTGTAAACCTGGTTAGGTGCCCGTAGACAAAGACATCTGGCCCCCTGAAGACAGAAATATCTGAGCCTGTGCATTGGGTATGCTAGCAAGAGGTTCACAGTTTGAATCACTCCAAGACTTGAAACCAAAGGCTGAGTCAAACTCACAAAACAGACAAGAGGGTTACCTTGTTCTTTTAGACTGTTCACAACACTGCGCTCGGAGGTTGGCACTTTGGGAGTAGAGGGCCTGACCTGCTGAGTGGGTTTGTGACACTCATCTCTTCTCTAGACTGACACAGTATCAGTAACTGGTGACTGGTCATCGGCTGCTAAGTTGTCTCAAGTCTGAATGTCTGATTAGCTGAAGTCAAGTCAAAAAAGCTACAGTGGTGCTAACTGTTAACAGTGAGTTGTTTACCACTAAGAATTCAAGTTTAACTGTTTATTAGTAAGTGCCTGCACAGAACAGAAACTTGAGAACTGTCTAAAGATAACTGACTGGACTTTCGGTGGACCTGGTGTAACTTGTGTCATTCAACTCTGGTCGTTGGTGACTTTGTGTGTGCGCAGCTGCAGCCAGCCACTCAGTTATTAGTGTAGTACTCTGGTCTGCTGCTAAGTTGTCTCAAGTTTGTCTGATTAGTGAAGTCAAGTGAAGTCACTCAGAAGCAGTCATCGGCCACTCTAGCCTCTTTTTTGATTGCTATCTGACTGCTCCCCCCCGGCCTGTGCTGTGCTGTGCATAGTGTGTGTGTGTGTGTGTGTGTGTGTGTGTGGTTGTGCTGTAATTTGATTGAATTTTGAATCAGATCTTCTTCTCATCTTTGATCTTCTGCTGGGCTGGCAGTGGCTTCTCTCTTTCTTACCAGCTGATCGGATTAGACTCTCTGCTGCTGCTGGTCTGGTGATGCCTGCCTGGCCTGGTTCCCTTTCCTGGTTGAGTGGTGGGCCACCTGGCTCACAGACTGTCAGTCAGCTAAGTGACTCACTCTGCTGTGGAGTCATTGGGGTCTGGTGTGGTGGAAACTGGAAGGAATAATTATTCAAAAATCCAAGAAATAAATCAGGATTTCAAAAGAAAAAAGGGAACGGGAAAAGGAGGAAGAGGAATTAAGAAAGAATATATTTTAATAAGCCACAGCCAGAGCCTCTTCATCAGGAGGACAATGTTCAGGAGGAGGATCTAAGGACAACTTTGTCTCTAGTGCGTACAGAGGAAGAGAAAGCAGTGGAGCCAGAGGAGCAGGAAGATGAAGATGAAGATGAACACGCTGCACAAAAATTAGATGAACCTGAGGTGGAACAACAGCGACATTTAAACCAAATCTCTATTGAGAAAAACACTTCTTCTGAGAGTGATTTCAGTGCTGGGGAACTTGGGGAAGTGCAGCAGGAGGGGATAGAAGAAGAAGAAGAGACAAAAAGCAGTAGTGTGACTAGTTCTGATCCAAATTGCAATAAAGACATCTACAAAGATCCAGGAATGTGGCCAGAAATACTGGACTTTTAGTCTCAGTGGGCCTACCCGGTCAACAAAATTCAATAAATAAATAAATAAATAAGAGACATTGACAGACAGTGTATAGTACTTTGTGGCTTGAAAAGTGAAACAGAATTCTGATTTCTCAATAAATAACTAACTAAATAAATAAATGAATTACATGCATACCCTCTGATTCTGAAGCATGATCATTTCCCAAATGTTTGCTCTATTCCAAATCATCTAATGGACATGAGACATTTCCGAGGGACTGGCTTGCATGGAGTCCTAGCAAAGGTGTGTTATACTGTGTTATGCACCTTGTTTTATGACAATCCAAGCAAAGCATCCAGTTTACTCTGCAAAAAAGAAGGCTCTGACCCTTTAAAAAACAAAGGGCATAAGTTATATGACAGACCTTTCGAACACGAAAAGAGTAGTGTACACAAACAATGTTACTGGAGCTGGAGAAAACTTCAGAGGTCTCTTGGGGGACACAGTGTGGACAGTGAAATTCAAAGGAATTTTAAAAGTCAAACAGACAGCTTTGTTGCCTTGCTACAGTGATTACTTGATGCAATCTTGTTTTTGGCATTGAGAAACTTAGCATTCGGGTGACATTCTCAAAAAGTTGGAGATCCACACAATGGGAATTTCCTTGGAGTGTTGGAGTTGATTTCTCATTATGATCCCCTATTGTGAGAACACTTAGAGAAAAAGAAGAAGGAAAAAGACTACAGACTCATTATTTATCTTAGGAAACTCAAAATAAGTTTATTTCTTTTTGTGGAAAATATGTATTAGACACCATTCTCTCTCAAAGAAAATAGACAGTTTATTGCTCAGTAATATGTGATGCCATGCCTGATGTGTCGCACACAGAACAGAATGTTCTTATTTTATGATACAGTCACAGAGACTCATTAATTGATGAGTGGATTATTCAGGACAGGTTCATAGAATTCTTTGACTTTTGTCATAAGACTGGTGAGGAGATTGCAGACATGCTACTAAAAAGATTACAGGAACACAGCACTGATATCACAGATTGCAGGGGTCAAGGATATGATAATGGAGCCAATATGTCAGGCAAAATCAAAGGAGTTAAAGCCAGCATACAGGAAAAGAATCCAACTGTTGTTTTTTCCCCTTGTGCTTCCCAATTCTTGAATCTTGTCGGCATGCATGTGACATCATATTGTCCAGATATGATTACTTTCTTTGGTAGTGTGAATCACTTATACTCTCTCTTCAGTGGAAGTCCTGAAAGGTGGAGTATATTAACTAAGAAAACAAGGTGTTCTCTGCACAGTCTATCTGACATGTGGTGGAGTGCAAGAGTGCAGGCAGTTCATCCAATTGCTCAAAAACTTCCAAGTGTTATTGAAGCTTTAGAAGTAATTGTTTCCTCTCAAAAGCTGTCAAGTGAGGCTCATTCTGATACAGTGGGCCTAAAACATTACTTTTCATTCTTCAAAGCCATTTTTCTTGCTACATTCTGGATCAAGGTTTTGCAAAGTTTTGAAGAGAGAAACTTGATTTCGCAAGCAAGATCCATCTCAATGGAAATTGCATCGGTGAATATTAAACGTCTTTCAATGGAAATGCAATGCCTTAGAGAACAATGGATAGCTAATCTTTCCGAGGCCAAACTTGTCGCCTGTGCATTGGACATACCAGTCAAGTTCAGAAAGCAGCCATATCACCAGAAGAATGGAAAGCAGAGAAATGGATCAGAAGTCACAAATGAATCTCAAGATGCAGAGACAGAATTCAAGAGAAATGTTTTCCTTGTAGTACTGGATTCCATAATTTCTGACATGAATCACCAATTTATGGCCCAGGAAGATATATTTACCCAATTTGCTCCCATTTTAAGATATAGAAGTATGAGTGAGGAAGAAATTTTGACATCATGTAAGACATTGGGAGGCAGTATTGCACAGTGGTTTAAGACTCTGAGCTGCAAACCTGGAGACCTGTGTTTGAATCCCACAGTCCCCTCTTGCATACTGTATGACCCTGAGCAAGTCATTTAACTTCCATGTGCTCCCAGGTTGCACCAGTAAACAAGCTTTCATCTTAGTGTGTCTCTCCTGGTAAAAACAAACAAAACAAAGGTAAAAAAAATACACTGAATATCTTACATTTTATTTATTTATTTATGACTTTGTTAACCGGGTAGGTGCACAGGTCCAGAGGACCATTTACAGGCACAACCCAGGCCACAAGGCACAAGTAAGTACAAACAGAAACAATGGTAAAAATCAAAATTAACTGGGTTACATTTGAAAAAGAAATGAAATACAATAACAATTGACTGATAGGTAAAAGGCAAAATAAGTTAATATGTATATTATATACAAGAGGCATGTCAGGAAGCGTAGTACAGGAAGGACATGCTCCCTAGAAAGTGAGATCCTCCATCTTAAAAAGGTTTATGATGTCACCTTTAAGAAAGGCATCTTACTGAACTACTGAAAGCTACTCATAAATTACAACTTGAAGGAATATTCAGAGAAATATGCATCGCATTCAGGATCTTGTACACTCTTCCCGTGTCTGTGGCTGAGGAAGAATGAGCATTCAGCAAGCTTTCAATAATAAAAACTACATGTGATCAACAATGAGTGAAGAGTGCATCAACAATGTTGCGATTCTTTTAACTGAGCATGAACTTGCTCAAACATTCAATTTCAATTATATAATTAGAGAGTTTGCCAGTATGAAAGTGAGGAGATGGTATTCATCTTCAGGGACTTCAGACTGAATTTAGAGGGAGGGTGTACACTGGAATGCATCTCATTTCATTATGTAAGTTACTTAAGTACAAGTAAAGTACTAATTCTGTTATTTTTATAGTCTTTTTTTTGTAAGTGGCATGGTGGCTCATTATTTAAATATAAATTTACTCATTTATTGATTTATATATGTCTTATGAGGGAATGGGAGGGTGAGGGGGCCCAGTCCTAAAGGTGTGTCCTGGGCCCAGAAATTTCTATCGGTGCCCCGGTCTCATTACTCTCCAGCTTATCACAGTGATGAGGACGGGATCAGCACACAGAGAGAGAAGAGGAAACAACACTTTTCAAACCAGAATAGACAGGAAGAATTGAGAGAGCATGGACAGGAAACTGTCTAAAAAGATAAATCACCCTCTTTTGAAAAAATATGATCATTAGTAGTGGACAGCAGTGTATCCCTATTCAGCCCTATCACACCAACACAACAAAGAAAACAATGAGATGTAAGGCAGCAACAATAAAAATAGTAGTCCCCTGTGTTCAAGTGATCATTCAAATAGAATAATAGATAGGGCACTGAGCATTACAAGGGTGTAATACAATCTCAAGGTTCTGGGGACATGGAAAACCTTGAGAGTGAAGATGGTTTTACGCCCAAGTAAGAAACAGTCCCCTATCTGTTATGTTTTGTAATGTATGGATCCTATGGAAAGTACCATGGCTCTGAATTAATTTGCCAGTATCCTGGAACAACAGTCACCCAACTACTGCAGTGAACACTCACTGATTTGAAGCAGTCTCTGTGAACTTCTGTCCAGTGCCTCAGTTCATCAACTTAAGTGTGAAGGTAGCTCACTAGTGTGAAGGCAGGATCAACCAGATAGTACTTTAAATGTTAACAAGAAAAAACAAACTCTAGCCAGAGCCGATTGGGCTGTGAAGAGGTTCCAAATGACCAAAGTTACAGATGTGGGTAGAAATTATGCAACGACCAGGTTTAACTTGGCCATTATTTGGAGGTATTGCACCAAATTTTCAACAAGGTCTTTTTGAGACCCCTCCTCATGAAGAGTGCCAGTGCTTTTTTTTGTTCACTTGTCCCGAAAGGTAATTTCACAGAGTGAATGCGCTATTTTTTAATATTCAGAAATTGCTGGCAAACTTGTTATGAGGTTTGGGAACTTTGCAAAGCTTTGGGAAGTGTGACATTCCCAGATTTTTACCAACATCACTGGACTCCAATACAAACACATTCCCTACTTGAATTTTTATTTTGAAAGAGAGTACAGGTTTTAAAAATGCTTGAGATAGGCACAGAGGATTACTGGTAGTCGGGGAGGGGTACAACCTAATTCCAACAGATAATGAGAGATTGCAGTTGTTAGGGATAATGGGGCAGACTAAGTGGGCCAAAGGCACTTATTTGCTGACAATTTCTGTGTTTCTGTTTCCTAAACTGAGTGTGAGTGACAACGGATGCCAACTTATATCCAAGGAATTTCAGGACTTCTTACAGCTCAATGGCAATGCTCATTAATGGGTAATAGCCTATTGTCCACAAGCCAGAGTAGAAGTAGTAAGCCAAAACTAAACACTGATTAAATCTATCCAGCCTGCACATATGGAGTGGAATGACTAGAAAAAGGAATGCTGCAGTTTCTATTGGCATTTGGGTCAATGCTACTACAGGAGTGAGCCCAGCAGAGCTTCTGCTTGGAAGGAAACTTTGGAGTACGTTACCTTACATTTCTACATATTATGTGGCATATGAGGAAATCAGAGTGATTCTGTGGATAGAGGTGCTGTAAGTCCCCACCTTTCACTAGCACTTGATAGCAAATGTACAAAAGTTGAATAGATAAATATTAAAAAAAAAAAGAAAATAGCTGCAGCTGGACTGTCTGTAATCTGACACTGTAGTCTGTCTGACTGTTTCAGAGCTTCAATAAATTCCAGTACAACAGATAATGAGTTAACCCCTAGGTTGCTGAAAGTCTGCAGCATACCTCTCAACCTTTTGTCCCCCAAATGTGGAACATTGCCTGTCAAAATGTGGAACAAATGGGCAAAATGTGGAACTCTTAGTCAAGTCTTTACCTTAGAAGCTCAAAACACTGTTAAAATGTTGCATTTATGTTCAGAGAGTCTGTTATTAATTGGATAATATATTTTTTGCATTATTTACTATGGATTTTTGCTTTAAAATGTTGACTTTGAATGTGGAACAAGTCCTCACAATGTGGAACAGGGAACTTTTGTGAAGTTAAATGAGGAACGTTCCTTGTAATGTGGTACAGTTGAGAGGTATGGTCTGCAGCCCTGCAAAAGTTCAATTGAGGGGACTAGAAACAGCAGTTTCAAAAGGTTTTTTTGTTTGTTAATATCCTGAGAAGTTCAGAGGTACAATACAGTAGTATCCCTCCCCCCCCCCTTCAGATGCCTTTAACACAGAACACCAAATAGCAAAAATCAGAGGGGGGGGTGCACTATTTTGCAGCTATGGAGGAATACTTCCAAATGTCCAAAAAGCGAGTTCCACGATCAGCCATTTTTAGAGCTACAATCTGATCCCAATAGGGCTGTATGCTTCACCCACAGCCCTAAATATAAAAAAATAAAAATCATAGGTCCAAGAGTAGAAGGGTACAAATCACTCTCGCTAACCGAGACACAGCCGTCATGTTTTCTATTCTGTTCTGCCTGACCAAAGACAGATAGCAGTCAATCATTAGGGAAGATTTGAAATATCAAGTCATGTCCCGAGCAACTGCATTGGGCACCACAGCAACCCGCTCTAAAGTGTGTAGAGATGTAAGATGACCTGAAATCATCCAAGCAGACCACTAAAGCAGTAGTTAAGGCTAGAGGGATGTTGGGGTGTATTTGCAGGGGTATCACAAGTTGTAAGAGGGAAGTAATAATCCCTCTTTACAAGACACTGGTTACGCCCCATCTGGAGTACTGCATGCAGTACTGGAGGCCGCGCCTGCACAAGGACATTAACAAAATGGAGGCAGTCCAGAGAAGGGCAACCAATATGGTGCAGGGACTGCATCAAAAAACATATGAGGACAGATTAACGGAGCTCAATGTGTGTACCCTAGAGCAAAGGAGGGGGAGGGAGAGAGAGAGGTGATATGATCAAAACACTCAAATATCTTAAGGGCATTTACAAGATGAAAGAGTTGAACATGTTTCAATATAAGAAAAACAGAAGGATAAGAAGACACAGCATGAGATTAGAGGGAGGTAAATTAAGGGGTAATGTGAGGAAGTTCTTTTTCACAGAAAAGGTAGTGGATGCATAGAATGGTGTACCTCAGGAAGTGGTGGATATGAATACAGTAGAGGGCTTTAAACAGGCATGGGATAGACATAAGGGAGCAATACAGATGAGTATGAATAAATAGGCCATTGACAAAGTAAAGGCCTATGGCACATTCATAAGGTAGAAAAAATGGGCAGACTGGAAGGGCCTTGCAGTCCTTATCTGCTGTCAACTTCTATGTTTCTACATTTCTGTAGTTCTAAGGTCTTTTTTTTAAATTGTGTTTTTCAGAAACAAGAAAACGATATGGAGCCTTACTTAAGTGGTGTTTTATTGTTTGGATAGAGACATCTTGGTATTTTGCTTGTTTTCGATAAGCAGCAAGTAGGCTTTTACTGTATGAGAGAGTTACAGTGAAAGTCGGCACCCACTCTGCATGTGCCACTGGCGAGCTTGTGCTGCTTTCTTTGTGTGATAATACTATCGTTCAGAGTTCCAAACGATAGTATTATGGGCTCTGAACGATACTGTCAATGCACAGCTGTAATACTATTAACACTTTCAGGCAGTACTACTGCAGGAAATATTTTGGGTGCTTTAGTGTCATATTTAAATAACATATCCACATATTACAAAAAAGTAAATCTACTTACTTAGTAGTATAACAGTTGAAATGCTTTATCTGGCAATATCTGCCAGATTTTCAGAGCATCATTAGACAGGTTACTACACCAGAGAAATACACAGAGAAGGTGGTGGAACATGGCAGAAGTAGGAGGAGGATTCTAGTACTGGGAGACACTACACAGTCAGAGGTACAGGGAGGTTGGTGTGCACCACTGGCTGTGAGGGAAAAAACTCGCTGCTCCTCGCCAGGGGCAACAGTGAGTAGGGGGCTCCCTCACCTGGAGAAGTACATCAAGGTGGGGTATGAGAAGTCAAATGCAGTAAATAATTCAGGTATAAATGACCTGGCAGGCAGCAGCATAGACAGGGTGAAGAACACCCTCTGTGAACTAGGCATAAGTTGAGGGTAAAGTAAAGACTGTAAACTTTTCCAAGATTCTACTAATGCCATGCAGGGTCAGGACAGACAAAAGAAAATTAGGGATTTCAGCACTTGCCTGCAGGGATGGTGTGTGGAAAAGGTTTTCTTTTTTGTTTTGTCCCTGGGGGACTGGAGAATGTTCTGGGTGGAATGCTGGTTGTTTGCTAGGAATAGTACACATCTGAGACGGGATGGCACCAGCATTTTTGGGCAGAGTTAAATGTGCATGGGGGGAGGGGTACTTAAAGGCAGGTTTCAAATCACACACACACACACATATCTGTCCCTTAGCAATGACAAGAAGTCAGTCGCTGTTGAACATTCTGCAGGACTCCCTTCTAGCACACGGGGTCAGGGAGCCAATCAGGCAGAAGGCTATCCTTGATCTAGTACTATCAAACACACATAGACAGTGGGAAGGGTAGAGGTTAGGAAGCCGCTGGTGTCCAGCGATTACAACTCAGTGTGGTTTGAGAGAACCAAAGGAAGTTTTTCACTAACGTCTAAGGTTGGGATCCTGGACCTTTGAAGGGAGGACTTCATAAAGATGAGGGCACTAATCAGAGACAAGCTGGTGGCAGTGGGGGAGGTGGCAGGTGTCAAGGATACGGGGGGAATAGTAAAAAGTGCCATAGCAGAGGTGACAGGTTCATGCATCAGAAAAGAGAAGAGTAATCAACACAGGAAGTCAATCAGGCTTTCAAAGGGGGTGGGGGAAGCAGAGAGGACCAAGAGAAGGGCTGTCAAGAGGTACAAGGAAAAGCAGGTGGGGTAAAGTGAGAGGACTATCAAAAGAAACTGAAGGAGGCAAGGGGATCTATTTGGAAGGCAAAAGCAGAAAAGGAACTACAGGTAGAGGAAGGAGTAAAGGAGGAAGGACTTTTTAATAGATATATAAGAGAGAAAAACATGATGAAGCGGGGCTTCTTAGGTTGACTGAGGGGAAGGGAAGTTAGTGAAGGATGATGGGCAAAAGCCTGATGCACTAAACAATTTATTTTGTTTGGTATTCACGGTTGGGGATGTAGAGCAACCACCAGAAAGCAGTGTAAAGGCTTCCACTAGAGGGGAGATGGGAATGGAGCAGATAATGATCACAGAAGACAGGGTGCAGAAAGGGCTCACAACCCTTAGGGTGGACAAGGCACTGGGACTTGAAAACTTCAACTCAAGGGTATTGAAAGTAATTGGTCCAGAACTGGCAGTTCCCCAGATAGTTCTCTTCAGGTGTTCTGTGGAAAAAGGGGAAGTTCTGGGGAACTGAAGGCTTGCAGATGTGGTTTCACTGTACAAAGGTGGCGACAGGGAAGACTCTGGTAACTACAAGCCAGTCACTCTTACTTCGGCTGTTGGCAAGCTTCTGGAGACCCAGGTCAAGGGAAAAAATGTGGAATACCTAAAGGTTAATGAGTTACAGGATAGTAAACATGAGTTTGTGGCAGGAAGACGTGCCAGACCAGCCTGTTAGTGTTCACTGACTCGATCACAAGAGCAGTGGATAGGGGGCTGGCAGTCAATGTGCTCTAGTTCGACTCTGGTAAGGTCTTTGATTCAGTGTTGCATAAGAAGCTACTACAGAAGCTAGAAGATCTAGTGATAGGAGAAGGGTTCATTAGGTGTACTGGAACTGGTAAGGGGAAGGAAGCAGATGGTGGTAGTAAATGGGATTTTTCAGAAAACAGGGAGGTCACAAGTGGGGTGCTGCAGGGGTCAGTTCTGGGTCCTAGCCTGTTCAACAAGTTCATCACAGACATCAGGGAGGGTATCCAGGGAAAAAGGGGTCTCTGCAGATGACACACAACTCTGTGGCATGGTGGACAGTGACGTGCAGGTCAGGGATTTGAAGAAACTGGAAAGGTGGTCAAAACTCTGGTAACAGAGGTTCAATGCCAAAAAGTTCAAATTAATTCACACTGAGAAACCCATGCACGGAGTACAAGATGGAAGAGGTTCAGTTACCTGCAGCAACAGAAGAAAGAGATCTGGAGGTTATCAGCAACAGTCTCAAAACCTCAAGCCAATGCAATAAGGCATACAGCAAGGCAACTAGGATGCTGGGACATATAGGGAGAGGATTTGATAGAACAAGAGAGATGATTTTACATTTGAAAAGGTCCCTGTTGAGGCCCAGCCTAGAATACTGTGCTCAGTTCTGGAGCCCACACCTGAGGAAGGAGAGGAACAAGCTAGAGACAGTGCAGCGAAGGGTATAAAGGATGATCCAGCACCAACAGGGCAGATCATATGAGGAACGGCTGGTAGACCTGAACATGTACACACTGAAGGCCAAGGGAGAGAGGAAGGTATATGCAATAAATGCTTACAAGTTCCTGAGGGGGATAACAAAGTTAACCATGTTGTCCTGTTCTCCAGGAATGGAAACACAGTGATGAGTGGACATGGGTGGAGACTAGTCAGTGCAGATTTAAGAGAAAAGTTAGGAAGCTCCTTTTACCAATAGGGTGGTGGGACAATGAAATAGATTGCCAAAGGAGGGAGGTCTATAAGTAAATTCAAGGTCGGGTGGGACAGATACAGAAGGCTTGTAGAACCACGGGGGAATGTGCAGGGGGATAAGATCTCTGTTCAACAGCAGATCAGTGGGGAATAGGTAGGAAAACTGGGAAGACTGGATGGACCTTAGGTCTTTTTATGGAATCATTTTCCATGTTTTCTATATTACATCTTAGCTGGGATGCACTATCCTAGGTTAATACAGTATAAAAATGTGAAAAAGCTGGACTCCAGTCAAAATAAAATTGCATTTCAACTGGACTATACTGGGAGGAAATATATTTTGAAATCTGTAAAAGCAGCCCCCACTGAAAATAAGATACTCTCATAATATTATCCCAAGTATCTGGTGTCACCCCTAACCTCCACAATCTAGTTCCAGAATGGCACCAGCACATACCCTCCACTTACCACCATGGTCAGCTGATGTCTGAAGCACGCAAGTCCTACACTGATATGCAAACCAATATAGTGATATAGTTCTTGAAGGAAGTCTAATCAAATTCACAGAAGATCTGTGCTTTTGAAGAAACCTAGAATTTATTGGCAGAAAAGGACTGCTTGGCCCACCCAGTCTACCCAGATGGTACATACCTGGTTTATCTCTGTAGACCCTAACTAGTCTACAGCGACCCTCCTTCCTCCCTGCCTATTTACTAATATTCCCCCAGGTCCCATGCAGGCTTGAAACCCCCTACTGTTTCTGCCCCCACTTCAACTGCGGTGTATTCCAGGCATCTACCACTCTTTCAGTGAAGTAGTACTTCCTCACATCCCTCTTAAACTCCACTACCCCCACCCCACCCACCAGCTTCACCACGTGCCTCTGGTCCTGGTGCTCTTCTTCATTTGAAAGAGACTCCCTTCCTGCACCCTGATCACCTCCATGAGATACTTGTAGGTCTCTATCATGTCCCCTCTTGCTTTCCTCTCTTTACAGAGTGTACATGTTGAGATCCCTCAGTCTCTCCTTGTAGGGTTTTTGATGCAGCCTCTACACCATTTTAGTTGCCCTCCTCTGGACTGCCTCCACCTTGTCTATGTCCCTTCTGAGGTGCAGCCTCCAGAATAGGACAAAATACTCCAGATGGGATCTCACCGGTGAGCAATGCAGTGGCAGTACCACCTCCCTCCTCCTGCTGAAGAGACCTCTCTCTAAGCATCCGACTGGCCATACTCTCTGCTTTGTTATACTGGCTTGCCCCTTTGTGGTCAGATATAACCCCAAGGTCCCTTTCCTGATTAGTGACCGTTGGTACCCCAAAACATATACTCAGCTCCTGGGTTTCAATGCCCAAGGTGCACGATTTTGTATTTTTTGGCACTGAACTCCCAAATGCCATGCTCTTGATCACTCCTCAAGTTTCCCAAGATGTGTATTCTTCCCACCCCCTTCTGATTGTCCATCCTATTACAGATTTTGGTGTAATCTGCTCAAAGGCATACCTTCCTTTCCAGTTCTTCTGCAATGTCATTTATGAAGACATTGAAGAGCACTGGCCCCAGTACTGAGCCCTGCAGCACCCATAAGTCACTCTCCCATTACTGGAGTGAGTGTCATTAACCACCACCCTCTGTTGCCTGCCGTTAACCAGTTTCTAACCCAATTTCCCACTTTAGAACCTGCTCTTAGGCTGCTCAATTCATTATCAGTCTCCTATGTGACAGAGTGTTGAAGGCCTTGCCTTTGGAGGCAGTATGATGCAGTGGTTTAAGGCTCTGAGCTGCAAATCTGGTGATATCCAGCAGACCAGACCTGGGTTTGAATCCCACAGCTACCACTTGCATACTGTGTGACCCTGAGCAAGTCACTTAACTTCCTGTGCTCCCAGGTCGCTAATGCAAAAAAGCTTTCAGCTTAGTGTGCTACTCCTAGTTAAACAACTTAAAAAAAAAAAAAAAGTCCAGATAGACCACATCCACTGCCCTCCCCTGATCGATTCCCCTGGTCACCCAATCAAAGAAACCACTCTGAATCATCTGGCATGATCCCCCTTGAAGCCATGATGCCTCTGGTCTTGCAGCCCTTTGGACTTTAAATACTCTACCAACCTTTCCTTTAACAGTGTTTGCATTAGTTTCCCCACCACTGAGGTAAAACCCACTGGCCTATAGTCACTAGCCTCTTCCCCACTGCTGCTCTTATGTTGAGTGACCACGTCTGCTTTCCTTCAGTCCTTTGGAACCATGCCTGATTGCAGTGAGCTGTTTAATAAGGCTGTCGGTGGGGCAGCTAACCCCTCCCTGAGTTCCTTTAGTACCCTAGAGTGTATGCTGTTCTGTCCTATAGCCTTGTCCACTTTCAGAGCTATAAGTCCCTTCAGTACTCTTTCCTCTGAAAATGGACTTGTGTCTGCCTCCCCCACCTTGGTTCCTGCTGCTCCCTGGTGGTACATCCATCGCTCCCTCTACTGTGAAGACAGAGCAGAAGTACCCATTCAGGATGTCTTGTTTTTTTCTTGGTCCTCTCTAATGCAGTCTCCCCTGCCACCCTCCTTACCCTCCCCTTGCTTTCCTCTTCTCACTTATTGTATCTGAAGAAAGTAGTATCCTCATTTAGCTATGTAGGGATGTTTCAAATATTTTATCATTATACTTGCTTGTATAGTGATACAGTGCTTAACTACAGCAGATGGAGACTGGCTGTGGAGGTTAACAGAAGGTATATGCAGGCTGCCATAGGTTGGGCATCTATGGGTACACACAAATGTGAGCCTGTATGTCTGTGTCTCAAGAACCATAAACAGCTGCTTCTGTATAACCTTGCTGTGTAAGGTTTTATATATTTGTTCTATTATTGTGATGCAAGTGTGAGATTATTACATCAGAATGTAGCAAGACATAAATTACAATCCAAGCCACACATTCATTCTGTATTTCTTATCAGGTTAATGCACTAATAGCTATTTTGTCTCCAACCAGATCTTTTTATGTATGCTTGCATAGCATGTGAACATATTTGTATCAGTCTAAACTTTATATTTTTTCCAATTGTTTAACCAGGTGAGACACACTAAGCTGAAAGCTTGTTTACAGGTGCAAACTGGGAGCACAGGGAAGTTAAGTGACTTGCTCAGGGTCACATAGTATGCAAGTGGGGGCTGTGGGATTCAAACCCAGGTCTCCAGATTTGCAGCTCAGATCCTTAAACCACTGCACTATACTGCCTCCATAAACTGTTAGAGGGCTTGCCCCTCATCCACCTATCACAGCTTCAGAATACTGACTCTCCTCCCTAATTCCACCCACACTTTGTCTTTCTGCTCCTTCTCCTATAAAGTCCTTGCCCAATCATATGGCTGTAAAATGCAAGGTAGTGGGTTTTCTTGTAAAATTCCTAATTCCCACTTGAAACCTTACACCTGTGTTTCATTCCACATATGGTCTACTGTTTATTTCTTTCATTGTGCTGCTATTTAGTGCATTGTTTCTCAAAGAACAGCAGAAATGTTGCACAACCCATATCATTTGCATACCCATGATGCAGTGCTTGCTGCTCACAGAATTAATGCTCTGTATTCTTGTACTGTGGTAAAAAACAAGTAAACAGATGCTCTAACCTGTTCCTACATTTGTTAAGCAGTGTAGGTAAGGAGCTGTGTTACTCTACATACCTCAGTTTTGAACACTAAAATTAAATCATTTTGGTCATTATAACGTAAATAAACAAGTAGTGGTAGCAAAATTTATTTTTCAAGCATCCATGCCCATGGCTCAGAGTGCCTTACAATGTGGTACACTAAACACAAGAGTCGGCATCAGATCAGGGAGTCTGCTCCACCGACGGGATCTACCATAAGAATTATGGCAGTCTGGTCCACAGGGTAGGCATCAGCAAGCACGAATGTTTGGTCACTTGAACAAGTGAGGCTTCTTCTGGTAACATCTAGGAGGCCCACTTCAGAGGAGCAGAGGGGGTGGGAGGTCTGATAGGGTGTCAGAACTTCTCTCAGGGTAAGCAGGACTCAATCCATATATGGCATTATAGTTTAGTAAACTGACCTTAAAAGAGATGCACCTGTTCACCAGCAGTCAATGCAGTTCACGCAAGACCAAGGTTATATGACAAGACATGGGATGGCCCACCAACAACCTGGCTGCAGCATTCTGCAACAGCTGCAGGCATTAGAGGACACCTCCATTCACCCCAGGGTATACAGCATTACAATAGTTGAGGCTGGACACTGCAAAAACATGTACCAGTAATGGTGGTCTTCAGTGGGAATCAAGACTTTGATCCTGGTGATTTTTTTTTGATTAGTAGTTTATCCTCCTGATCTCCCCAGTGTCACCCATCTGATCAACCCCCCCCCCGAGCCGCATCACCCAGTTCCCCCAGGACTTACCTTTACTGGTGTCCTCTGCTTCAGGACTGTGGCTGTGCCTGGCAACTGGTGCGGAGGCCTGTGGGGGTCAATCTTCATCCCGCCGCTGAGAGGTGTTCCACCTGTTTTCTCCACAATCCCTACCCGTTGCTGGGGCATGACATGTCAGTGCACTTACATGGAGGCATATACGCATGCTGTGAAGCCCCGCAGCACCCTCCCTTCACGGGCATCCCTAACCCTTTCTGCCCTTAGTCCTACACTTGGGGGCAGTCATTAGTCATGACTGCCAAGTCACCCTCCCCGGGATTGGAGAGCTGTTCTCTGGATGCTCGATCCTCTCCCTCCCCAGCTGACCCCCAGTGACCTACTTGCCAGTGTGGCTAGAGGTAAGGCATCAATGCCTCAGCCCTCCATGCCACTGGGCTGTCCTGGTAATGTTTCTGGGATGGTAAAAGGCACTCTGGACTAGAGCTGACATTTGAGCCTCAAAAGTCAGCTTCTCATTCTGAATGACTCCAAGATTCTTTACCTTAGCAGAGGCCACCAATCTAGAGGAGACAAGCACTATGCTAACCATTTCCTCGGTAGTCTCTGCACCCCACCACTGACTAGGCTCAATCACTAGTACCTCCATGTTGTCTGGGATCAGTCTTACCCAGCTTAATGACATCCAGTCCTGAATCTCTGCCAGCCACACATTTAGCACCTTTACTGCATCCGGTGTCCTGAATACAAAAGATAGCTACAAGCGGGTATCATCGGCATAGCAGTGAAAACCCAAATTGTATCATCTAATGATCTTTCCCAGAGACAGCATGTACAGTGCACACAGCATGGGTGAGAGGAACAATCACGGAGGCACAGCACAGAGCAGAGGTTTCAGGAGTGAGGAGAAATTCCCCATCCTCACCCTCTGCATCCTATCTCTGAGGAAGGACTTAAACCAGCAGATGACAATGCCAGTGAGTCTACTGTGCTCTCTGAGATGATCCAACAACAACCCATGGTCCACAGTGTCAAAAGATGACGAGAGATCGAGAAGAACGAGAACTGACCACTCTCCACTATATCTCGCCCTACAAAGGTCATTATACATCCTGACCAATGTGGTCTCAGTGCTGTGCCTTGACCTAAACCCAGACTGGTGAGGTTCATAGATGTTAAAGGCCGTGAGGTGTTCCTCAAGATGTAGCACCACCATCTTCTTAATACTGGTCTATAATTTGCCAAGCAGTCCAGGTCCAACAATGGTTTCTTTAGGACCGGCCTAACCAGCAGATTTTTCAATGGTATAGCTTGCTCACTTTGGAATTCCAATCTGAAAACTAAGAGGACCTCCTTTTTTCATGGAGTTTAAAGTAAGAAAAGCCATTAGGCAGTTAAAATGTTTGAATGTTGAAAGGTTTTGAGCATGCTATTTGATTGTTTTTAGAGTTTTGGGAGATGTGGTACTCCCCTTAGCATGCTCCCTGCCACCACTTTTGGAAATTCCTGGGTGGAATTAATTTAAGAAGCCAATAAGGTCATGTGATTTAAGCCAATTTAGGCAGTACTCTATATTTATGAGTAGCCACTGCAGGCATTTCAGAGCTGAGAAGCTAGTGTAGGACTATACCTAAAAGGGTCCCACCTATGAAGGAGTGGGTATAGCTTGCCTACCTTTGGGAATTCAATCTGTAAACCAAGAGGGCCCCTTTTTCATGGAGTTTAAAGTAAGAAAAGCCATTAGGCAGTTATAATGTTTGAATGTTGAATATATGCCACGTTTTTTTTTGGGGTGCACTGGATGCCACACACCAGCAGCACCTTTCTCCAGAAATGTGAATTGCATTTTAAGCAATGCAAAGGTTTTGAGCGTGCTATTTGGTTGTTTTTAGGATTTTTCAATGCACCTGGAAAGGTGCCCTCTGAAAGGGAGCACTGGACTAGCTTGGTGAATAGTGGATCCAGAAACTCTACACACTTAAACAAAAGGTGCGGTGGGCCTGGATCCAGCTCATAAAAGATGGTCTGAAGATCTGAGGTCACCTCACTGACCTCTTCCACTGAAGATGGCCTAAATTCTAACCAGACTGGTGGAGGGCCACTGTTCACTACCAGCTCACCACAAGTCGGTTGAGAAAATCCCAGACTGAATTAAGGACACTCCGTAAGAGAAAAAAAGAACGATCAAACACTTAGCAATGCACGGATGAATTTTGCTCTCACCAGCTGCAGACAGATAAAGTAGTCTGTCTATAGTCTGGAAGAGCTGAGATAGTCAACTTCTCCCTTATGCAAGCTGCCTTCTTACAGGAAATTGTCCTCTGATACTCACCGTAGTGAGTCCTTAAAACCAGTTTGTCCTCAGCAGTCTCTGACTTCCTTCAACAATGCTCCAACCTCTGACCTTTAGACTTCAACTTGATGCGCTTTTTGTCAAACCATGAGGATCTAAAACGTGAAGTCCTAGGTCATATATGGACTGGTGTGACTGCATCGAAAGCTGAGGCAATGGCCCCCATTATTGGTCACCGTTGCCTCCTCCAATCCATTCCCACAAGCAGCCATCACATTTGAGAGATCCTCCACCATCTGGAGTCCTTCTGGGGACAATCACATGAGGTGAACTACATTGGGAGGGTATGAACAAAAACTTTATGGTACAATGAACTGACTAGCTGACCAGATCAATCTCGAGGTCACAAGTTTCAAGCCACAGTGAGAAAACTAGGTCCAAGGCATGACCGTTATTGATGGACCACAGAGGTAACTACCTGTGTTGGCCAGTGATTCCATCAGCTGGAGAAAATCTTGACCAAACTGCGAGACTTTGTCATCAACATTGAAATCACCCAGAATCAACTATGTGGATAACTCCAAAACTCTCTTGGTGATGAAGTCCTTGATTTCCTGCAGGAACTCCCTCTCCTGCCCCTGAGGACAGTACACATAAAGGGTCCTGCAACCTGCACCTGAGCCCCTATGCATAGCCAAACACTCAAATGATGAAGTTTCCCCAATTGGGTGCACAGTAAAGTTCTTCACGGATGTAAAGCAAATGGCTCCCCGCCCCCCGGCGATCCCTCCACAGGCAGTGAACCACAGAAAACCCCTCTGGGACAATCGCCTCCAAAACAGGACACACATCATCACTTAGCCAGGTCTCTGTGATATAAGCCAGCTCACACGAGGAGTAGAACATTAAACCTGCCATAATGGCTGTCTTGTTCCTCACTGATATGGCACTGCAAAGCACTGGCCTTAAGGGATGAGTGGAGGCTGCTGTCCTGTTGGTTACCTGCCCACTCAGTCCAGTGGGAGCCCAGGGTATGGGCATCAACCATGTCTCATCTCTCTCCTGGACCTATTTTGCCCCTGGGTGCCTCCTGGTCCTCTTCAGACCTATAGTTTCCTCCTGTTATCACCCTCCCGCGTCCTACCATCCCACATCCAAGCGATGCCACCTCCATGCAACGCATATGTGCCACTGCTGACGGGGTGGGTCATCAAAGGGGCAGTCATCTAGAATCTGGAACAGGAAGTTGCTAAGTAGAGGGGCCTGGGATCCCACACATGACAGCACCACATAAAACCAACCACCCCCTCACTCCAACCAAAAAACACACACAAAATTCCCCTAGACATGCTCTAATCATGTAAACCACACTGAACAGTCTCCTTACACACTCAGAATACTACAGTATAACTTACTATTCAGTCACTCCAGCATTCACCGTCCCTACGCTCAACCACTCATACCATCCCACACCCACCCAACATCCAACAAATTAAAAATAATACTTTAACAAAAAATTGTAAGCAGGATAATCCATGCACAGAAATAAATTTGCAGTTTAAGATGCCAACATACATATGAAGTCAATATTTAACTTGTGTGTTTAGATTATTTTAGTAGTCATGAGGAATTTAGACCTCTGCTCTCACCAGAGGAAAGAAAGCAGTTCACAAACACAGAGGAAAGGGTTTATCCACTGCAGCCCTGAGCAACACACAGCAAGAAGTACAAAGGAACAGAATGAACTTGTGGGTTCTCTCACTGGCCACAACCTTCAAACAGAGTCCAAATGTCCATCCATGCCACCATAAAATGCCATCACCGCTCCCAGAAAGGTCTCAGGGGAACAAGGCTCAGCACATGTACCCCAACTTACGCTATGGAATCAAGATGATTGTTTGCTTGAAAAGCATATGAATAAATTAGTATGAGTCTGAACAATGAGAGGACTTTTGGGGTGTGCAACTTCTTCACCAATCACAGCACTGGAATACTGATTTTCTTCCCCAATTTTGCAAAATCTATGCCTTTCTACTCCTTTTCCCTTTGAAGTTCTTGCCCAGTCACAATATTATAAGTGAAACTCTTAATTTCCTAGTCATGGCAATTTCACTAACTTGTGTTATTAATTTGCTCATTTTAACTGCTGTGCTACCTATGCCCAACTACACAGCAAATACAAGCAAGCAAACATTTTCCCTTGGTCAATGCTTGTTTTTTGTTAGTTACAGTTTATTTGTCCTAGATAGTTCTGCTGAGATGCAACATCTCATTTCTAGTGGAATCCTGCTCCTACCCATTTCCACAGCTGAATGGACCAGAGCACTGGGAGGTTAACTTCCTTGCTTAGGGTTGCAAAATGAGTATTTGACTCTAGCAGGGTATGAACCTACTTGCAATCTCAAGGTTCCCAACTTTACTCTAACCACTGACCACACTGTCAGGATTGAAGGTACCAGGAAAGGTGGCAACTTTCTGCAATGCATTTTTTTCTACATATATTTATTTCACCAAGGATAGTCCAGCTGAGATGCACTATCTCGTTTACAGTGGTGTCTTGCTTTTATCAATTTTTACAATGCATTTGTAACAATCACTGCCTGACATTAGGGGCACTAACCAGAAATGCCAACTACTCATCGGTTGTGTCTCTGAATTAGTCCAGTGCGAGGAGCTTAGTGACAGAGACAAAGGTGCCAAGGTATGCTCAAGGTCACTTGTCTTGCTAATGCGCCCTGAGGTGGCAAGGATCTCGCACCTTGCAGCTGTTAATGGATCCAGACTTTGAGATCAAATCACTTTGATGCCCAGTCACCTGGTAGCCTCCAGATACAGGCCCAAGACAGCAGTGGAGATCCCAGGGAAGGGATATGGAAGCATTTAGCATAGATTGCTTATAATTCTGAGGATATGTATGAGAAACACTGGGAGTGTATGTAAACCCTGAGGGGATTCACCTCAAGGGGAACCCCTGGCAACCTCAAAGAGCATCACGAGTACCACTTAAAGGAGGTTTCACCTCTGGGAGGCATTTACGTTCCTGTTTCCGATAGATGCTGCCACTTGAGTTACTGATGGAGAAAGACCTGCTGAGAGAGACAGAGCTTCTGACTATGGTAGGATATGTGCCTACACTGCATAAAGGAGATCCCAAGCTAGGATCGGTGCTGGAGCTGCTGCCTCTGGCAGAGGGGCTGGGGTGACTGTCAGTTGCTGTCAGCGGGCAATTTGGAGTAAGCGCTGCTGTGATATCTATGCTCAGCAACTACATAGCAAATACAAGCAAGCAAACAATTGCTCTTTAACATCTGCCATTCACTAAAAATACCACTAATAGCTTAATCTGGTTCAGGGTCAGTTGGCATCCATCTGTATCCCCCACCCCTGGGATGAAGCTGATAAGAGGCAGAATTGTCTAGTCCTCCTTTCCCGGTCAACAAAAATGAAACAACTAAAAACATACCCAGCACACTGTCCAGTAAGTAGAAGCTGATGTGAGGCACCCAGCACAGGAGTAGCCTCTGGGCTCCAGCGGGGACACTGGCCTGGTATGGAGCTGCTTCCCTCAGAACCAGGGGACCTATGGACACCTGCCAGGGAACTGAGTGTGATGTCGCTATGGCAGTGATGCCTCCTGCAACATTAGTGGACCAGGTGCTATGATGCAATAGATGAGTGAAATGTGTAAGCAATAAGATGACAGGGTGTGCGTTAGACATTTTAACACATGGCTAGGAGGCGTAGTGAGGCATGAGGCCACCGGCCGAGTGCGTCCAGCATCCTAGCCGTGTGTTAAAGTGTCTAATGTACATCCTGGAGTGTCTTGTTGCGCTTATGAAATGGTTATCTAAAATACAGATGTATGTAATACCTAAAATGAATAGTATTTAATAGTGAAAAAGTTAAATGTTTGTCTGAAGTCTTAATAAAATAGTTCCTCCACCTGTTTGTTTGTTTAGTTAAAGACTTTTGAGCTACTAAGGCATCCTTACTTGTGTTTTTTTTTCCTGTCATGTAGTTATCATGGCACCAACCCCCCCCCCCAACTAGCAGCACTCCTACTTAATTTAATTTACTAAGTTTGTAACGAGAAATTATGCTCTCTTTCCTTTTATAAATTTGTTTACGTTATGGCACCAGGCACCGGTAGGGAGAGTGCTGTTGAGAGCGACAGTGCCAGCGAGTGGGCAGGCGGGTTGGGAGACAGGTTGTCGGCTGTTCAGCCGTACAGTGAACAGGCGGGCTGGCGAGTTGAGAGACAGCTTGTGTGCAACAAGAAATTATGCTGTCTTTCTTTTTTTTTTATTTGTGTATGTTATGGCTCCAGGCAGCAGTAGGGAGAATGTGCTGTGGAAAGCGAGAGTGCGAGTAAGGGGGCAGGCGTCTTGGGACCTAGATTGTCAGTGCTCAGCCGTACATTAAATGGGTGGGCTGGTGAGTGGGTCTTTTTTTTTTTTTTTTTTTTATTTGTGTATGTTATGGCACCAGGCAGCAGTAGGGAGAACACGCTGTGAAGAGCGAGAGTGCGAGTGAATGGGCGGGCGGCTTGGGACACAGACTGTTGGCTGTTCAGACGTACATTAAACGGGTGGGCTAGTGAGTGGGCGGGTGAATTGAAAGACAGCATGTGTAGGCTGTTCAGCCGTAGAGACAGGTCGGCTGTTTTTACTTTTAAAATTAGTTTCTGGTAAATCTGCCATTATTAAAATGCTGGCTAAAATGTCACTCGCTGTTGGCAAAAACAAGATGGCTGAGTTTCATTCTGCCAACATTCTAAGTGGCAGATTTACCAGAATCACTGCACAGTGGCATTACTGGATCCTTTTCCTGTGCATAAGAAGGAATATCACACAGGCAGGGACCAATCAGGATGCCTACATTCTGAAGCCCATTTCATAAATATAAATACCCAAAAGCTAATGGCACAGTAAGAGAACTTTAAAGTTGTGAAGAGTAGAATAGGCTCTGACCCGAGGTATAACATCTACTGGTGTTAGAAAATAAGAACAGGAGAGATCATGTGGCTCTTGTTGTGAGAGTAGAGTATAACCTTCAATAAGGGTCCCTAAAGTCCTACTCATGTCCAAGGTCAGGACTGATCTGGACTGTAGAGTATTAACGAGAAGATTACCAGGGATTTTATTCCCATCTGTAACTGTATATACGTCAGTAAAGTGTGACTACTTCTTAACCCACTGTGTAGTGGGAATTTTTTCTGTCACAGCAGAGGTCCGAGATGGACTCACCCCAAGGTCAGAAAATGTACAATTGGTACTAGTGTAGGGGAGTTCTCAGGCAAACAGTCCATCATACCTCTTGACGATGAGGATCTCCCTGGTGCATATCTACCTCCAGCTGACACCAAGACATGGTTGTCATATGGTGGCAGTCACTCAGCTGAGAAAACACAGTACAGCAGTGTAAACATAGGGGCATTTGGAAGGATTGCACATTTACCAAGGATAGCACAAATGAGATGTAATATCTTCTTTCCAGTGTAAGCCTGATTCTTCTCATTTCCGCAGCTAGGAGGACTGGAGAAGTAGGAGGTTAAGTGACTTACTCAGGGTCACACAGAGAGTATTTGGCTTTAGCAGAGTTTGAATCTCAGATTTCCTGGTTTCCAACAGTGCAGTAACCTCTACAGAACACTGCCTGCAAAAGGGGGGGGGGGCTGGAACCCAAAAAGGTCAGCGACTGCCAGCAATCTTTTTTTATTATTTTTATTTATTGTTTACAACTTATTTGGCCAGGATGGTCATCCAATTTCCAGTGGGATCCTGCTTCCACCCATTTCCGCAGCAGGATGGACTAGAGCACTTGTAGTGAGAAAAAAAAATATTACCCACTGAGAATCAAACTAAGGCCCTCTCTCAATTACTAGCCTGGTACTCTGTCACTGTGTTATTATTTCACATTGTAAGACAGAAGGTTTCTAAAGAGATTCATGCCAGCAATATGAAATAATGGAGTGAGGGATGGGGGTGGGTGCTAAGAGGTGGGTTGGGGTGTGGAAGCGGGGGAGCTAGAAAACATTGCTGACCACTCTTCTTTTTTATCACGGACCAGACACTGGGGAGTGGGTATCTCAATGCTGGTGTTTTCTTTGGCAGCACTGGAGGTTGAACACCTCGGTGTTGCGGAGCGTGGTGGTGGGTCATTTGGTGGCATCGGGAGTTGGGCACCCTGGTATCATGGAGTGTGGTGGGCAGGTGTTTTGCGGCACTGGGGGGGGGCACCCTGGTGTTGCAGACTGTAGTGGGGGGGTTGTATTGTGGCACCAGGGTTTAGACACCCCAATGTCACAGACTGTGGCAGGGTGGCACTGTGTGGTGGCACCAGGGTATTGACACCCTCATGTCAGTGTGTTCTTTGGAGGCACCAGGGGTTAGGACAAAGAAGCAAGATGGCTGTGGTGCTGCTCTGTTCTCCATTGCTCTGCGTTTGATCAGAGTTCAAGTCCGTTTTTCCATATGCAGCTTTTGGAAGCATTTTTTTAAAAACTTACCTGCTTGGCAATGACTTGCAGAGGCTTCATTTTTAATGATAATGCTGAGCTATATTTTGGCACTCTACTGAACGCAGATGTCAGCTTGAATGCTGTCGTTAGTGCTGACTTGGATTTTAATGCCACCAGTTAAAGTGAGCTCAGTTAATTTGAAAGAAATGAGGATGGATGCCTTTCCACCTAGACTCAAGACGATTCCAGAGAGAGTGTGGTAAAAGCAAGGCTGCACTTGATGTGCTGAGGGTTTGTTTTTTTTCACCTTACAAAAGGTATGCTATTGTTGCCTCGGATGAGGGGTCCCTATGTTAAATCTTATAGAATCACAGAATTGGCTACGAGTTTGTTGGCGTTAGCCTATGGTAACTCGCCACAGATCAGTGGTAGTAGGTAAGTTTGGATTCCACCATATGTGCATCTAATAGTTTTTTCGAACTGGTCTATGTTATTACTGTGAACAATGTTTTCTGGTAGGGAGTTCCATTGTGACACCACTCTTTGTGTGAACCATCTATCCCTCTTTGTTGTTTTAAAGTTTTCACCCTTTAATTGTAGGTCATGGGACCTGTTTTTTCTATCAGTGTTCTCAATGAATCCTGTTGTTTCCCATAAATCCTCGTTATTTAAGGCCTTGTATATGTAACACAGATCCCCCCTTAGTCTTCTGTACTGTAAAAAGTATACATCCAGATTATTTAATCCTTCTTTGTATGTCAGATTAGTGAAGTTATTAATCCTTTTGGTCATGGTCCTTTGTACTTTCTCCAACATTTTAATACTATTAATATTCTGAGGTGAACATATAGGTGCACAGTATTCAAGATGTGGTCTAACCAGTGATGTATAAAGCGGAGTAATTGCTTCTGCCCTTCTACTTTTGATATGCCTAAAAATACACTCAAGAATCTTATTGCTTTTTTTAACCATCTCTCTTGTATATTTATCAAATGTTAAGTTGACTGATACGTATATTCCCAGGTCTTTTTCATTTGTTGTTATGGGTAAAGTCTTGTTGTTTAGTTTGTAACTCACTTTGATGCTGTTTGATCCTAAATGCATCACTGTGCATTGATCAACATTAAAGTCTCATCCATGACTCTTAGCCCAATTTTCTAAAAGTGTCAGGTATCCTTGGAATTTTTCTGCTGCCTCCCTGTTATTAATTACTGCCCCTATCTTTGTGTCATCGACATATCTGCAAGACCATGACACTTTGGAAGTTTGCATACTGGAGACAAAGATGTTAAAAAGGGTTGGTCCCAACACTGACCCCTGCAGGACCCCGCTTGTAACCATACCCCGTTTAGAGAAATAACCCCAAATACACACCCTCTGGTATCTGTTATCTAACCATGAGTTTACCCAGCATATGACATATGGCTGTATATTCAAGTTTAACAGACACTGAATAAGTTCTTTATGTGGTACTGAGTAGGATGCCTTAGCATAATCTAAATAGATTATATCGTCCGGTAGCCGTTTGTCAAGGGCACAACTGAGTGGTTCGAAGAACTGTGTCAGATTTGTTAGGAATGATTGACCTGGACGGAATCCATGCTGTGTAATATCAGTTAACCCCAGTTGTTTCAAATGTTCTTCTATGATCTCTCGGATGAATCTTCCATTAGTTTACCAATAATGGATGTCAAACTGATGGGTCTGAAGTTTTTTGACATCTGTTTTGTTGCTCTTTTTAAAGATTGGGATCATGGTTGCCTCGCGCCATTCCTGGATTGTCATCCCCTCTTGTAATAACATATTAAACATCATGGTTAAAGGTCCTGCCAGTTTGTCCGTCAACTCCCTAAGAACCGTGGGATGAACTCCATCTGGCCCAGGAGATTTAAACACCTTTAGTTGTTTTAAATTTTTCCTAACATCCTCATGTGAGATTTTACATGGGGCTTTTTGACTTCTACTCATAGCATGGGGGATATTGCTATTTTCTTTTGGTTTAAAAACACTGGTAAAGTATTCATTAAACTTATTTGCCATCTTAGCCTCATCACTTATGGTTGTACCATTGTGTTTTAGTTCACCTATAGTTTTCTGAGCACATTTCAAACTCCCAATATAATTAAAGAATTGTTTTTTGTTGTCTCGCATTGAATTTACCATCTGCATTTCTAGTTGGGTTTTAGATTTTTTAATCAATTTTTTACATTTATTAGCCGATATCTTATACTTGGTCCAACTATTAGGTGTGGTGTCACCTGAGTTTACTACGCTCAGTGGAGCGACTATTTCTGTATAATCCCAAGGTGGAAATTTTTGAAGGAGATGGAAGCTTGGCAGGCTGTGCTAGTGGTGGGGCTAACCCTGAAGGACAGATGTTTTAAGCTAAGTAGCCAGAGAGCCGTATCGAACAGAAGAGTTTGGCCAGGACTCTGTACCATCAGCTATGAAGGTCCTTATCTACCGACATGTTTGTGGCCTGTAGAATTTTAAAACTCTAAAGAACTCTAGTATATGGGCTGTTAGACTATACAGCTGAATTATAACCTGGAGGATAACCTCGGCACCTGAGTGGGAAAGTCAGCCTTGGAGCAATAACCTAAGCATTTTCTGACCGCAGGTGTTGTATTCGCCACTTGGCTGTGATACTTTTATTTAAAACTTCATAGGCACTTCTTATTATAATATTAACATATCTGACACTCTCAGAATTTGGTATTATTCATATGTAATATGTTTATATGTATTTTTAGATCTCTTTGTGCTTGTTTATTTTTCCCATGTGTTTTATTAGCCGTACTGAAGTGGAATAGCTTTTTTTCTGTGTGGGGGATAGCTTGTGTAACAAAGAATTACTAGAAATACAAAATCACACATGCCCCCACAATGCAAAGCATCATGAGCTGCATATGTAAATCACCACAGAATATTATGCTGGTTCAACTTTAAGCAGAAATGCATGGTGCCAAAAGGCCTCTCACACAGTTTGCAAAGGGTGCCAACAGAAGACATAGACATGTGTTTTGTCCTACCAGGACTCATCAGTATGCCTCGTCTGTTTGACACCTCAGTGGAATGAACCAGCTACCCTAAGATAGTCTATCTGGGTTATGTTGTGGTGAACCCAATTAAAACAAAAAACAACTTAAAAGACAAAGAACCTCTGTGCACAAGCACTGAGGCAATGGTTACCCCAAAGGGCATTAAAGAATTACTAGAACAATTTGAAAGCCCTATTTAACTATCATATGATCCTAATATAAGATATAGACTTGGGAGAAATACAAAATGATTCACATAAATGCTAATAGGCAGCAGAACCAGGATGGTCATGTGGGATAGCCTAATAGGGCTTAAATGGTAGGCTGCCATCACCCCTTTGTAAGAAGTCATTCATTAGCTCTGACTGGAGTTTTGAATATGAAGCCACGCTTGGGGCTGTTAGTGGCCAAGGGGTCTGGAAGTGAGGCAAAATGTCTGGACATATGGGAGAAGGCACAGTCCATAGGGATCCATACTGTATATGCTGGTATATAATTCCTGCCATGACTGTTGATAAGAAGGGCATGGAGCAGCATGCGCTGCATGGTGCTTTTTAGAATCTCACTGATGATGACAGGTTTTACTGGCACCATGGGATGACCTAATGTGGGCCAGTGATTGTGATCTCTGCTATACTTGTCCAGGGCAAAGCACCTCCGTGAGTTGACCTTGGGCTCAATTATGAGTCTTGAACATTGTGACTTCATTTCTTTCTCAAATGAGGCATGGGAATGGTTTGCCCCATGGAGAAGTGTTTGGCTAATGTACTTCATGGCGCACTAGGGATGTCCTGTTGACCTTTTCTAAACTTCAGCATCTTTGGCTAATAGGGATCCCTAGTTATTGACCCCATTTTGTCCACTTGTAACCCTCAGTCAGCGCTAAACTGAGAGGGCTACTACCTCTGCCTGCATGGCTAGTGAACAGGTTGAGGGGCCTGGGTCCTATGACATGGTGCCTCCATTTTTATAAGCTGAAAATTTGGGGAGAAAGGTGTCACTTGGCATGGTAATTAGGTTTGACTACTCTGCACAGGGGCACCCAAGTAATCCAGAGACTAGAAGCAATAACATAATGTCCAATACCAGGAGATGGGATTCTAAAGTGTGGCTTTATTCAACAACACCGAATGAAAAGCATAGACGGACCCCCAAGGGGCTACACTCCTAGTAATGCAGATAAGGTTGCAGATAAGACACAATCCATTTTTGAATCCTAAACTTCCATATGTCATGGACTCTTTAACTAGTGGCACAGTACCACCCTCTACTCCATCCCAATGTCTGGGCACCCTCTTCAGGCACTGGCCAATACCTGACAGAAAGGTGACTGGTGTTTCAAAGCGAATCTGTAGAGGTGAGCCCTGTTAAGCCAGGTGGGGGGGGTCTCCCACCTTTTGTTCCATAGACTCATACTCGGCCATTGCTTTGTTTATACACACACATCCTTGGCTACTGTAGTACAGACTGTACATGGCTTTGTAATGCAGTAACTGTCTTTCTCTGAAGACCTCCCACATACAACAGTCATTACATCTCACTGTTCCATAAGCCCTGGACTTGGCATCCTGACTGACCCACAGCCCCAGAGACTTATTTACTCACTGTTTTGGTGAATGACACTGGCCTTTTGTCAAAGCTTCATCACCCTCATTGTTGCAGATGTCCAAAACTCTGAAGGAATCTTTTTCCTCAAAAACTGTAGTGCCCCAGCACTCTTCATCAAGCAGCTTCTTCCCTTTCCTAGGCCAGGGGGTTGCCCCTGGAGTTGGTTCCTTGTGCTTCTCTTATGATGGAAGCACACACCCTAAGGTAGCTCTGTGTCAGAGCTGAGGGCAGGAGGCCTGCCCCTGCAGGGCATCCCCTCCCTCCACTGTACTGCAGGATCTACATCCTTCTCTCTCTCTCTCTTGAGCCTCCTTCAGCTTCAACAGACTGATTCAGACTTCAGACTAGACTGTTGACTTCAAGGATCAACTCTAGACTGACTTTGAAATTCCCCCCAACGTTCTACCTAACACCCAACTGCAACATTCAATTGTGGCTTAAGCTGCTGCAGAATTCTAAATGATGTCATAGCCCCAGCTCAGCAGAGACTGAAAACAGAGCAAGACACAGTGAAATCCATTTAACTGGAGTTTCACTAGCTGCCTGTCCCTGCCTGCCACTAGTTCTAACTAGGGTTCTAGTAACCCCGGGTAACAGGGGAGTTACACTCACCCTGAGCCAGGAAAATGACTGTCCCCAGTCATTATCACCCAGCATGGGCCATCCTACCCTCTGTGCTACCTACAGAAGGGGATGATCAGGCCCTCTCCTACTATGTGCCGGGCACAGGCAGGTAACACTAAGGGCCCAGAGGCCATTGGCTGACGCATCGGCCTCTACTCTACCCGCTGACTATGGGTACCTAATGGCTCTGGTAGAATTGTCCAGAGCATAGCCATAATAGATCAGTACTGTAGCCCCTGCTGCAGGTCAGGACCACAGCCTGTCTATCCCCCCTAGCCCTCTAGGGAAATCCTATCTGCCTTTTTACCCAAACAAAAACACTAAAGCGGACCACCCCCCAACCCTGGACACCTGCAACCACACACCTGTTAAAGAAAACAAGTTAAAACATAGTTAACTTCTTACAACAGTACTTTAGTTACTACAAACTAAAGCAAAACTGAACTCCGATGAGTTCCAGTCCACTTCTTGTCTTGTCTTTGTTGCTTCTTCCTGGAGTACCTGCAAGACAAAAAAGAAAAACATCCTCCCTAATCTGCAATTACAATCTTGTCTGTCTAAGACATAAACAAACCAACAAGCCCCATCCATCTGACACTGGAGAAATCCCAAAAAAGCTATTTTTTTTTTATTTTTTAGAAAAGGTAGAAAATAGAAACAGTATATACAGCATATTTACAACACACATTTAGCAGTTCTTTGGGGATGGAAGGCCCTACAAAGTCCCAACTAGTGACTAAATACAGGCCCAAAGGCAAGACCAATAAAGAGTCTCTCCTGGGCCGGAGCCCGGTGAAGTAAAGTTCTGCAGGCAAATGTCCCATAGGGGAGAGTCTTTGAGGACAGTCACAATGAATGTCTGCTGGTGTAGGATGTGTACTGCAAATTTCAGAAAAATTGAAAAGTCTAGACTCACCAGTCCCTTGAAGAATGGAAAATATACGACACCTGTGTCCTCAATGAAGACTCTCCCTGGTAGCACTCTTCTGATACAGCTGGGAGGACATCTTCGGAAACACGACAGGAAACAGCTGGGCTGATGTCATCTAGGAGATGGTACCTTTGGGCAGGAAAAAGAAGAAGAAACACACAGATGGACTGAAGTCATCCAATCTGGCAACAACTGGGCTGGTGTCCTCTCTGGAGTTGACATCTTCTGGAATAGCCAGTTCATAACTTTATGGACATGGGAGTTTATTGCAATTACTGAAGAATCAGGGCACCTTGGTCCTGGACGTCCAGACTGGCGGAACAACATAGGTACGGCAACTGCTGGAATGGCAGCACTGGCTACCACTGCTCTGCTCTCCATTTGGTAGGCATGGGCACATTCGCAGGAAGGTCTTTGCATTGTGGGAAATAGCACAATGGGTCAGGTACATGAATTATTACCCTGTCTGGCGCTCATAATTCACATTGTGAAAGGATTCTTGTCCTTTGCTGTCCACGATCTGAACAATGTCAATAAACAGAGTCCTGCCCACCTTCCATTGCTTGAACTTTTCTTGCAACATCCAATCTCTGACAAATTTACTTGTCCCAGGATGCACATCTTTCATGGCCTCTTCCACAATCCAGGATTTCCTGCACCTCTCCATTTCTTCCCAGACTTTTCTAGGAAAGGTAGGAAACGAAATTCCGAAGAGCTCATTCACTTTCCTACGAACCAGTCTTTCCTCTTTGCTAGATTTGGTCAAATTGAGACCTCTAGCCTGGCTTGGGGGCAGACAGTCCTGGTTCTGCCAGCTTCTCATACATAGTGATACACAAAATGGATCTCTGGCTCCTTCTTGCTCAGCCAGGGCTGTGGAAACACCACTCTCTTCCATGCATCCCTCTAAACCAGGAACTTGAGGCTGTGAACCCACGCCTTCTTCTTCAGGCCAAATGGGTTCCCCCTCATCGTCTTCGCTGAGAATCTGTGCCCAGGAGTGAGCAGTCGTCCTCACCCCTGAGACTGTCCACTCCTCACTAGGCATGGAGGTCGAAACCTCCCACTCAAAGGCCTCTCTCAGTTCGTCCTCTCCCACGAGACTTGGACTAGGCCCCTCTATCCACGGGTCGGCTGATGCTCCCTCTCCACTGTCTCTTAGTGGCTCGGATGCGGAGTCATCAGTTGTCTGTGCTGCCTGTACATCTGCACCCTCTAGCTTTTTGCCACACTCCTCTGAACCTCCCATTTCTGGCTCTCCCTGGTGCTGCATGCTGCCAACTGCAGGTTCTTGTAATTTTGTCCATGTAGGAGCCAAATGAATCTTGGGGGCTGCTATCAATCCATACTTTTCCAGGCACCCAGAGCAGTGAGGAACCACAACGACATCTCTTCCAGCCCTTAAGCACATTACACACACTCTGACTGGATAACCAGGAATCACCTCAAGAGGAGGCAGTCTTCCCCCATACTGGTACTTCTCAATGTTTCTCAGTTTGTTTACTTCAACTATCATAGCTTGGGCATGATCCAGGTAGCAGGCTGGTCCTGAAGCCATGACTGCAGAGAAAACAAACAATACGCTTGGTTATTTCAAGTCCCAAACATTAATCAGAAACGTTCTATAAAACGGCTTCTTTGTTGCTGTGTTTACATGCCTGCCCCACCCTATCACGGTGGCGGCAGCACTTCTGATGCAGCAACTCTCTGTAATAGGGTCAAGCCACTGCGCATCCGATTTACACACACTACTGATAACTTCTGCTCAAACTGCACAAACTTGCACTGTTCTCTTTCCTAGCACATTTATATGATTTACGTTGGACCTTTCACTCGCTGAAGACATTGCTCTAGCTTACAGTCCCTTAAAGCCTCATTATTTCAAGCACAGGATTGCCTGCATTTACGTTGCATCTCTCATACAACTAATAGTCTTTCACTTGGCTTTGAAAATTATACTAACACTGAACCTATCATTATGCTCACAGTCGGTTGCTTAGAATTCTTGCTTTTAGCCAGTTATACTGGCACATTCCTTCTTTACAAAGCGATTACACTGCTACACATAGATTCAGCTGGCTTTTGTTGTAAATCACACCAGTTTGAGCAATATTTTGGTTGGTACTCACTGTTAGCAGTAGCTGTTTGCTGCGATGGAATAAACAGCCTGCAGCCAGTCTTGGAGGCCTCTGGAAGGAAGCGGGTTGGCAGTCCTGCCGATTGTCCCTCTGAACACTACACTCACAGTCCAGTCGATCGAGATGCGGGTTGAGCCCAAATTTGAACAGAAAAGTCGGTTTTTAAAAGTTCAACAGTGTTTTCAATCTCTGCGACGCGCCTCCTGGTAAGCCAGTTCGCACACTCCACTCACTCTCCCTCTCGAATGCTGTGCAGTCACTCTAGAGCTGGCTTGGGGACGGGACTGATTGCAGTCTCACCAATCACTCGACGCCATGCAAATTAGCCTCTTTCCTCTCATGCTCTTCTCCTTACGGCGATCGTTGAGCAGGCAAAATTTAAACTGCAAAACCACACTTTTTTTTTTTCTTCAACAACTCCTCGGCAGGAGCCCATTTAAACCATTTATCATGGCATTTTACTTAGCGACTCGCCTAGTTCATAAAGCAAGCACTTCAAACTTCTAGGGCACAAGTCTTCTTTTGTTACCCACAGTTTTCCACACCTCTTTTTCCACAATAAGATTAAAAAGCTGGCAAACACTGTACTTTTTATTAATGCAGGACAAGGGCATACCTACTCAGGTTTTACTGCGCCTTGTTAAACAATTGGCATTTTAATAGCAGCACATGGATAACAGCACACAGCGGCACAATAGTTAAACGTTGCTTCACATTTTTTGGGCTACCCACTGCCAGACAGCCAAAACGCTAGCCACCATCCAAGCAACCTTTCTTGTTCCTTCTCCCAAATTTCAACAGAATCCCAACGGTAGCCTCCAAGATGTAACCCCTAGTTGGCACTAAACTGAGAGGGCTACTACCCCTGCCTGCATGGCTAGTGAACAGGTTGAGGGGCCTGGGTCCTATGATACGGTGCCTCCATTTTTATAAGCTGAAAATTTGGGGAGAAAGGTATCACTCGGCATGGTAATTAGGTTTGACTATTCTGCACAGGGGGCACCCAAGTAATCCAGAGACTAGAAGCAATAACATAATGTCCAATACCAGGAGATGGGATTCTAAATTGTGGTTTTATTCAACAACACTGAATGAAAAGCATAGATGGACCCCCAAGGGGCTACACTCCTAGTAATGCAGATAAGACACAATCCATTTTTGAATCCTAAACTTCCATATGTCATGGACTCTTTAACCAGTGGCTCACTACCACCCTCTACTCCATCCCAATGGCTGGGCACCCTCTTCAGGCACTGGCCAATATCTGACAGAAAGGTGACTGGTGTTTCAAAGCGAATCCGTAGAGGTGAGCACCTGTTATGCCAGGTGGGAGGTCTCCCACCTTTTGTTCCATAGACCCATACCCGGCCATTCCTTTGTTTATACACACACATCCTTGGCTACTGTAGTGCAGACTGTACATGGCTTTGTAATGCAGTAACTGTCTTTCTCTGAAGACCCCCCACATACAACAGTCATTACTTCTCACTGTTCCATAAGCCTCTTCCTTGGCTACTATAGTGCAGACTGTACATGGCTTTGTAAAGCACAAACTGTGTTTCCCTTGAAGACCCCCACATACAACAGTCATTACATCTCACTGTTCCATAAGCCCTGGACTTGGCATCCTGACTGACCCACAGCCGCAGGTACTTATTTACTCACTGTTTTGGTGAATGACACTGGCCTTTTGTCAAAGCTTCATCACCCTCATTGTTGCAGATATCCAAAACTCTGAAGGAATCTTTTTCATCAAAAACTATAGTGCCCCAGCACTCTTCATCAGACAGCTTCTTTCTTTTCCCAGGCCAGCGGGTTACCTCTGGGAGTTGGTTCCTTGTGCCTCTCTTATGGTGGAAGCACACACCCTAATGTAGCTCTGTGTCAGAGCTGAGGGCAAGGGGGGGGCCTGCCTCTGCAGGGCACCCCCTCCCTCCACTGCATTGCAGGATCTACATCCTTCTCTCTCTCTCTCTCTCTCTTGAGCCTCCTTCAGCTTCAGCAGACTGATTCAGACCTCAGACTAGACTGTTGACTTCAAGGATCAACTCTAGACTGACTTTGAAATTCCCCCAACGTTCTACCTAACTCCCAACTGCAACATTCCATTGTGGCTTATGCTGCTGCAGAATTCTAATGATATCATAGCCCCAGCTCAGCAGAGACTGAAAACAGAGCAAGACATAGTGAAATCCATTTAACTGGAGTTTCACTAACTGCCTGTCCCTGCCTGCCACTAGTTCTAACTAGGATTCTAGTAACCCAGGGTAACAGCGGGGTTACATACTACCTAATTTTTTGTTTCCTTTTTACAAGGCCACTATGGCATGCTTTATTAGCTTTAATATAATATCTGAATAAGCTAGGATTCACATCTTCAATCTCTATTTATAATTTATTGATGTTTTGAAGTCCAGAATTGAACTGTTGATTAGTTCAGAATTGAATGATGATAGCATAGTGAAAAATGTCTTTTTTTTAGCCATAAAATGGCAAATGATTAGAGGCCACATTTTATTACTGTGAAATGGCAATCTTCTTAATGTATAGCTTATTTGGTCTATCTTTTCCGAACTTATGTACGATTCTTATTATGTTTGTATCTCTTTTTCGCAAATTGTTTTGTAATGACTTGATGTTGAACAATAAACCTGAACCTGAACAGCTAACGCCACCAGAGGTTGGGCACACCAGTGTAGCACAGTGTGGCGGGGCTGGATTGGCAGCACTGACAGTTGGGTACCCTGGTGTTCTGGAATATGCCCAGGGGTGTTGTTTGGTGGCAATGGGGGGATAGGCACCCCGGTGTCGCAGAATGTGGCAGGGAAAATGTTGTCTGGCAAGACCAGGGGCTGGGCACCTGTGTCATAGATTGTGGCAGGGGTGTTGTTTGGTGGCCCTGGGTGTTGGGCACCTTGATGTCGGTCCACATGGGGGGTTGAGGTTTGCAGGCAGGAAAGGAGGGAGAGAGTCGCAACAATGACTATACTAATGGAGATTATTTTTGCAACTGTGGGAGGGAAAAACACCAGAATGGGAAGGGAAAGTGAGAGAGTTGCAGAAGTCAGTTTTATCTGCATTTGGAGGAGGGGAGCCACAGGAGTACCAGTATGGGAAGGAGGAGAGAGGAGAGAGAGAGAGAGAGAGAGAGAGATGCAGAAATGGTAATTGTGTGTGTGTGTGTGTGTGTGTGTGTGTGGGAATAGGAAGTGTAGTTCATCCACGCTAAACTTCGCCCCAAACTTAGAGCACTGCATCGTAATAAAGACTGCCTGTCCCCGCATGTCTGCCAGGAACTGGTTACCAAAATGGTGTGCTGATAACCTCCGGCTCTCCACATAGCCGCCAATAGGCCAAGGTGTGACCCAGTGCCAACCTGGCTTTTATTCTTGAGGTTATAAAATAATGTGTTTTTACTTTCCAATAATATTCTTGCCAATTTGGGAAAGATGTGGTTCTAAATGAGTTTTCCCAAATCTTCTCCCATTGCTTCCGTGAGAGGTCAAACTTGGCCTCACCATCCCATTTATCTATAAGGGGGTCTGCAGCCGAGGCATGGTTCAAAGTTAAATATTTATAAATTGTGGATATAGCCCCTTTCTCTTCCAGACCACTTCATAGGTATCTCAGAGCAAAAAGCGGGTCCTGGTGGCCTGCTCTTTCCTCTCTCCAAAGTGAACTCAGCCACTGTCGTATATAATGTCTAAGCTGGAAATACTGAAATCGGTCTGAATTAGACCAAGCAAATTCTTTTTTACACCCTTTGAATGTTTTCACAATGTGCCCTGCTAACAACTGATCCAGGTACAGAAGTCCTGTTTCAGCTTGTCGATACCACAGATTGAGCTCGGCTGAAGCGAGGGACTCATCATCCCATGCCAACCATACAAATCTCCAGATGTGGCTGGTTACCTGGAAGTAGTGCACAAACGATTCCCAGGCTCGTAGTGTGACCTCCAGTGTACAGCAACAGGACTGTAGTCTTTTGCTTTGTGGCTGGGATTTGTCAAGGCCTGAGATGAGGGGGTCTATATTTAGCCTAGTCTTCGTCCATTTCTTTCCAATGTGTCAAGATTAAGGGGGTATTACTATGTAGTTGACCCTGCATATCGTTAAGTCTATTTCTGGAATGTGCATTGAAACAAATAAAGGTATCATGGGAGGATGTTTACCTTAACCATCTGAATATGGGCGTATAATGGGAGGGGAAGCAAAAGCCACCTTTTGATGTCCTCATCTGCTGGAGCAATAGGGCATAGTTATCTTGATATAAATAGGCAGTGTTAAGTCTTAATACAATGTCCAGGTATTTTAACTTATTCTGGGACCATTTCATAGGGCATTTCTGTTTCACGGACGTCGAGGGAGAATAGTTGAGAGTTAGTATTTTGGTTTTGTTGGTATTTACAGCATAACCTGTCATAGCAACATATTCTTCCATCAGTGACATTACTCTAGAGAGTGAGGTTTCAGGATATATAAGATACAACAACATGCTGTCCGCATATAATGTGACTCTATGATTCTGTTTTCCGATGGTAACTCTTTTCACCCGATCATCCTGTCTAATCTTTTGAGCCAGTAGCTCCACTTATAAAGCAAAAAGCAATGAGGACGAAGGGCACCCCGCCTTATCCCCCAACCCACAGCAAATCCCAGGGAAACATATCCTTTCACCCTCACATAAGCCTTAGGGGAGTTATAGAAAGTCTGAATGCACTGGAAAACTGTTCAGGAGAACCCACACCTGGTAAGGACCCTGTATAGGTATGCCCAGTGCACTTGATTGAATGCTTTTTCTCCGTCCATACTCATAATTATCGCTGGGGTGCCTGTGTGGTTTATGTGATTAATTATATGAAGGGTCCACTTAATGTTCTTAACTGCTTGCGGGCCTAATAATAAGCTGTTTGATCCAAGTGGATTAGCAGAGGAAGAATGCAGGGAAGGCAGTGCAGCGCAATGGTTTAAGGCTCTGAGCTGCAAATCTGGAGACCTGGGTTTGAATCCCACAGCCCCCACTTGCATACTGTGTGACCTTGAGCAAGTCACTTAACTTTCCTGTGCTCCCAGGTTGCACCTGTAAACAAGCTTTCAACTTAGTGTGTCTCACCTGGTTAAACAATTAGAAAAAAAGAAAAAAAAACACCTCAAACCTTTTGGTTAGAATGGATGCAAGTACTTTGTAATCTATATTTAAGATGGAAATGGGCCTATAAGAGGGACATAATGTGGGGTCTTTGCTGGGCTTTGGAATAACCAAAATTATTGCTTGGGACCACGATGGGGGAAGGAAGCCGTCGTCCTTCATGATATTAGTGTATGCCACTTGTAGGAGAGGAGTTACTTTGTCTTTGTATAATTTATAGAATTCCGTAGGAAGCCAGTCCATGCCAGGGCCTTTACCTGTCTTGCTATGCTTGACAGCCCATTCTATTTCTCCGACTGAAGTCAGAGCACTTAACATATCATTTTGTTCCTGTGTGACTTGGAGTAATGCAATCCGCTCCAGATAGTCATCCGTTTTAGCTTCCAGCTCACCTTGTTTAGGGGCATACAGTTTCTTATAATAACAGGAAATGGCCTCAATAATGTCCTAGAATTTGGAAACTCGAACCCCAGTCCCGGGATAAGTTATCTTGGTAATGTGGGCTCTCACTTTGCATGCCCTCAACCGACAGGCCAATAGTTTCAAGGCTTAGGGGGCCCCCCGCATAATACCGTTACCACAGGTATTTCAAGTTTTGTTCTAGCTTATAGTCCATTAGTTCATTTACGTTCTTTTTAAGTTTTAATAGCTCTTTACCTCTTTGTCTATCTGACTAGATCTGTTGCTGGCGTTGATTTGAGTTTCTAGTTGAGTTTGTCTTTCCATATGTTTCTTTTTCTGTGCAGCAAATATGGCAATTATATTACCCTTCAGAGATTCGTGACATCCTCAATAAAGTGAAAGGAGACACCCTAGCGATTTGCCCATCGACAGAAGGCCCTTGATTTACCACCCTTGCTCTGTTCCCGCCCTAAGGCCTGTGGGCTGAGTTTGTGCTGGGCAGATGGTACTCCACTTATTACATTGTGGCTTAGACCTAGTCTGTGATGATATTTGCTTGGCAGCCGGATTCAGCCCTCTGTCCTGAAACGTTTTCCGCATCTTGGGGGTATGGTGCAGGGTAGTACCATTATCCCCCAAAAATTCTGATACTGGCCAGAAATGGGGCTTGAAATTTTATCTGGTGAACCTACAAGATGCGGATGATCTCTGTGTACTGAAGCCTTTGCCTTAAAATTTCTGGCAGGTAATCATGATCTATGTAAAGTGTAAAGGTGAGCTCCATTGTATTTTATTTCCTTCTGTTGCCATGTCAGCTCAGTATTTCTTCAACTCTGAAGCCAGCAAATTTGATGATGACTGATCAGGGACGTGCCCGAGGGTCTGTGGGTTTGGGGGTCAGGGCCCAGTGAGCCCACTTGATGCATAGAGGTGTAGTAGATGGCACAGCAAGCACCTTATGGAATAAGTCTTTGATAAAATTACACAAATTCCCCACTTTTATGCCCTCTGAGATGCCCATGAGCCTAAGATTATTGCATCTGGAGCACGATTCCAGATCCAGGCATTTTTCCTGTATAGCTGCAGTGCACTGAATGAGGGAATCCACGGCTTGGCTTAGCTGAATGGTGCCATCTTCCACCACTCCGACCCATTCCTCCATTTCCACAAGTCTCTTTTCGACTCCCGAGAGGCGGTCATGTAATTTCTTAAATTCAAGCTTATTCTTTTGGGAGGCTTGAATCTCATGCAAGATCTGTTCAAAGCGGCTGTGGGTCAGGCCTGCCCCTTCTCCCTCGGTATCATATTCCTGGCCCTTCAAGCTGGTGGGCAAGTTACTCCTGCTGAAGTCTTTGCCATCCATTCGTAATCAGTGGTAATCCATGGCTGGAGGGAGCTTCTATGACCTGGATCATGTTGCTCGTTCATCCCCCAAAGGCTTTGGGTGGAGAGGGAGAAAGTTTTATTTCACGGTGTCAGAAGCCTTCTCACTATGCTGCTGTCAGCTCTGTGGCGCCACCAGAAGTCCCTCCCCAACCTCCTTTAAGCACCAGCTTACGAGTTTTATGTCAGGGAGGTCTTGCAAGACTGACCTAATACTGTTTTTTGACTAGAACACCACTCCTCCCACCTCCCTCATGCACCTGTCAGCTCCCTTCCTAACCTGCCTTTGCCTCCCCCTCCCCAGTTTTGGCCCCCTCCCTTGGGATGGATGGATGCCTCCCATTCCTCTGCACCATCACTGTCTACCAGTTGCTTGAATGTTGTCTCAGAATTTAGAGTGCTTTCTTGTTCCTGATGCACGTGGCTTGAACATTTTGTACCTTTTAACCACATTGCCCAGCTGACTGCACTTTACTTACCTGAAATTATCTATTTTATTGCATTTGCTTGATGCATTCCTCTACCCTTTCCCCCAGAGTCGCACCTGGAAATGAGCCTTGGCTCAGTGTGCCCTTCCCAGTTACCACCTTTTAAAATCAATAAATAAAACAAATAAATAAAAAACGGAATGCTGCACAGTGGCTGCAGCAGACAGCTGTGTGGTACAAAAAGCACAGCAAATGTTCCTAGCAGAAAACATCAAGGCACTACAGATCACCACAGCACCTTGTTTCTTAAGTAGCAGTCAAGGTATTTTAGCATGTTGCTATTTTCACTGTAGGGGACCAGTCAGTGCACTGTCTGGCTCTGGTTTTAGGTGGTCCAATACCGAGTTTGATGCCCCTCTGAATTTTCTCAGGGGTTACTTTAATAGTGCGGTCGCGAGGGCTAGCTACTCTAGTAGCCCTCCCCACAGCCACCGGACCTCCCCCACGGACAACGGAGCTGCAGGAGCCAGCTGCAGTGCGGTCGCGAGGGCTAGCTACTCTAGTAGCCCTCCCCACAGCCACCGGACCTCCCCCGCGGATGACAGAGCTGCAGGAGCCAGCAGCAGTGCGGTTGCGAGGGCTAGCTACTCTAGTAGCCCTCCCCACAGCCACTGAACCTCCCCCGCGGATGACAGAGCTGCAGGAGCCAGCAGCAGTGCAGTTGCGAGGGCTAGCTACTCTAGTAGCCTTCCCCACAGCCACCGAACCTCCCCGGCGGACGACGGAGCTGCAGGAGCCAGCAACAGTGTGGTCACGAGGGCTAGCTACTCTAGTAGCCCTTCCCACAGCCACCGAACCTCCCCCGCAGACGACGGAGCTGCAGGAGCCAGCAGGTAGCGATCCCTGTTCACAGCTGCTCTCCAGGAGCTGCGCCACAGGATTTAAACTTGGCGCCTTTTTTCCTGAATCTTGTCCAGCTCACTGTGTTTGGAATTTTGCCCCACGGAGGAGCGCAGCTGCTGCTCGTTATTGATTTCAGCACTCTGCCTCCCTGCGCCCAAAACTGTACCCCTTAGAAGTGCTAATCTGGAATTACAAGGGACAAACTACATTTTTTTAAAAGTGCGTGGAAATAGCCCAGTGCTGAAGGTGAAACCGAGCGCTACAGCCTGCACAGTAATTACCCACTGCAACAATTCCCAAGGGTTCTCTATGCTTGTGCACCTTGCAATTTTCTTGTAATGAGCCACAACGTTTTGGGTCTAGCTGCACTAAATCAGATGCTTTTCCGGGGAATCGAGCTGTACTGCTTCTAAAGAGTAGCTACATCTGTACAATCCTATTGTGTGCCTGCTTTTTACAGGCTGTACTGAATTGCTTTGCTTGTGAAATACTCTGCTGTAAAGATTTAATTACTGGATAGAAGTTTAGTAGCTCCTCCTCCCCATCTACCTACCTGTACTTAACAGCTGCTTTCTTCTGTCCCCCCAGCAGTGCGGTCGCGAGGGCTAGCTACTCTAGTAGCCCTCCCCACAGCCACTGAACCTCCCCCGCAGACGACGGAGCTGCAGGAGCCAGCAGGTAGCGATCCCTGTTCACAGCTGCTCTCCAGGAGCTGCGCCACAGGATTTAAACATGGCGCCTTTTTTCTTGAATCTTGTCCAGCTCACTGTGTTTGTAGTTTTGCCCCCCGGAGGAGCGGAGCTGCTGCTCGTTATTAATTTCAGCACTCTGCCTCCTTGCACCCAAAACTGTACCCCTTAGAAGTGCTAATCTGGAATTACAAGGGGAAAACTATATTTTTTTAAAAGTGCGTGGAAATAGCTCAGTGCTGAAGGTGAAACCGAGCGCTACAGCCTGCACAGTAATTACCCACTGCAACAATTCCCAAGGGTTCTCTATGCTTGTGCACCTTGCAATTTTCTTGTAATGAGCCACAACGTTTTGGGTCTAGCTGCACTAAATCAGACGCTTTTCCGGGGAATCGAGCTGTACTGCTTCTAAAGAGTAGTTACATCTGTACAATCCTATTGTGTGCCTGCTTTTTACAGCCTGTACTGAATTGCTTTGCTTGTTAAATACTCTGCTGTAAAGATTTAATTACTGGGTAGAAGTTTGGTAGCTCCTCCTCCCCATCTACCTACCTGTACTTAGCTGCTTTCTTCTGTCCCCCCAGCAGTGCGGTCGCGAGGGCTAGCTACTCTAGTAGCCCTCCCCACAGCCACCGAACCTCCCCTGCGGACGACGGAGTTGCAGGGGCCAGCAGGTAGCGATCCCTGTTCACAGCTGCTCTCCAGGAGCTCTAGCCCCGCCTGCGCTATGCGCAGGCTCCCCACCACCACCCTTGGTGGGCTCCTCCTTATATAGTGTTATCCCTGTGAGCTGGTTTAACCAATCAGCCCACTTTCCCATTAGTTCCCTATACTCTTCAGCCACTAGTGGCCACTGCAGTGCAGTTCTATTCTCTACTGCAGTTCTATTCTCTACTGTGTAAGGTATGCAAAACTAAACTAAAAAGCAAGAATATAAAGTAATATTAAAAAAAAAATAAATAAAAAAAAAAAATGCTGTTTTTCGCTCTATCTTTATGCTCTGTCTCTCCCTATCCTCCCTTCCACCATCATCCCATCCCACCCTGCCTGTGTCATTGCCATTCCTCCCAAAAGCCTCCTTATCACCCTCCCCGTCCACAGCAACAGTGGAGCTTAACATGTCGCCGTGGCCCAACTGGTCCCTGGGGGCCTCTATCCTCCCACCCTCTTTCCATGCAGATTTGCCCGCTCTTTATATCCCCCTCCGCACGTACCCCATCTCTACCTTATGTACTGCAAATCACCCCACTCGACGCTGGAGATCTCCAAAGCCTTTACGCCTACTAAGTCACTCCCTGGCCCTCCTCCTCCTCCTCATAGCCGGGGACATTGAATGCAACCCAGGACCAACTGCATCCAATGCTGCTCAACACCCCACAACAGCCACGCCCCTCCCTAAAGGACTCAAGATTGTCCATCTAAACATATGCAGCATCCTAAACAAAATTGCTGCCTTACAAACCATTGTCCTCACTCACTGCCCTGACATTTTAATTATCACCGAATCCTGGCTAAAACCTCACAACTGGGATGCCGAATTCTCTATACCTGGGTTCGCCCTAATCCGCCAGGATAGGCAGGGCAGAAAGAAGGGTGTCGGCACTGCCATGTACATCTCCTCTGCTCTTAAATTTTCCTTTATCACCTTGCCGGCCCCCATACAACCTATAGATTCCCTCCTAGTCAAAATCTCACTGACTCATTCCATCCCAGTTTATATAGCCGGATCCTACTACCCACCTGAAACTCCACTGGTAGCATCCTCGACCATCTCGGCACCCTGAGGTCCCTTCCAGGTGGCGAACTTCACATACTTGGGGATTTCAATCTTAATTGGCTAGGCAAGGGAGCCTCCAAATCTCGGCAACACATAATTGCCCTAAGTCTGTCCCAGCAAACAGCTGAACCAACTCGCCTAAATCGTAACTCCAACAAACATACTCTCCTGGATTGGGCGCTTACCACCCACCCTCATCGGATCATTCAAGCTGGTCTACTACCTGACTCCCTTAGTGACCACCATATGATCTACATGGTGCGCAAAATCTTCAGACCTTTTGCTCCCCAACCCCGGACGCTTCTCACCAGAGTTTATAAGTCCCTTGAGCTGCCAGCGCTCCTAAACGACCTCGCCAGCATTGACTGGTCTTTCATCACAAAGGCCTCCTCCATTGATGATGCCTTGGAATTTTTCTCCTCAAAGTTCCTCTCCATCTGGGACAGCCATGCTCCACTCAGGCGATCCCGAGTAAGAGGATCCCATTTACCCCGGGTAACAACAAGCCTTATGCAACAACTACGAGCCAGAGACCGCGCCTGGAAATACTTCAAGGCCTCAGATAGTCACATGGCCCAGCAACACTACCAGTCACTACGCAATGCCTGCACTAGGCTCATAAGGCAAGCCAAATCTAATTATTTCAAAAATGCTTTGAATAGCAGTTTCGGTCACCCAACTCAATTCTGGAAGTCCACAAAATCCCTTCTCCCCCCACCGGCCCAACCCCCTACCCCCTCACTCAACACTGCAGGGAATAACATCTCGGATCCCAGCATGGTAGCCTCTGAATTCAATTCTTACTTCTCTGCTGCTGCATCATCCCTTCTCTCCTCCATTCCCCTTCCCCCACCCACTACTCCCCTTATTGTACCCTCCTCAGCTTCTTTCTCCCTATGCCCTGTATCATCAGCTCAGGTGCTAAAATTACTGATGTCTTTCAACCCAGACAAAGATAAATGTCCCTCTGGCCTCGACTCCAAAATGCTCCTGCTCTCTGCACCTGCCATAGCCCACCCGCTTACCCTGCTGTTCAACCTGTCATTTAAACTCGGTACAGTCCCCAAAAATTGGAAACAAGCCACAGTCATTCCCCTTCCTAAAGGAGGGGACCTCTCCTCACCCTCCAACTACCGCCTTATATCCCTGCTCCCCATCCTGGCCAAACTTCAAGAACGTCTTGTCCTCTCCCAACTCCACCACTATCTTGAGTCGATAAACTTCTTAACCCCTTACCAGGCCGGATTCAGGAAAAATCACTCCACCACCACGTCTCTCCTCCGGCTCACAAACACTATCCTCACGGGTATGGACAAAGGGGAATTAACAGCTGCCATATTTATTGATCTGGCAAAAGCTTTTGACACCGTCTCCCACCCCCTGTTGCTGGCTAAACTTGCTCTAGCCGGGCTGTCAGCTACTGCAAATAACTGGTTCCACTCATACCTGTCAAACAGGTCCCAATCTGTCCGCGTTGGCTCGGCTACATCCACCCTACTCCCAGTCACCAGCGGAGTCCCCAAGGGTCGGGTTCTCGCCCACTACTGTTCTCCATATTTCTCAATGACCTGCCAGCAGCCTGCCCATCATGGCCTTCCACATGTACGCTGGACGATACGGTGTTGTTGCCTCTGGCCCATCCTCTAGTGTTGTGACAGCCTGCCTACAGAAGGACTTTGACTCAGTCCAACGTTGGCTCATCTCAAAACAACTAGTCCTAAACTCAAAAAAAAACGTCTCCCTCACCTTTGGCTCCTGGTCCAAACTCACACGGCTTACTGCGCCATCTACGTTCTACACTCTAGACAGCTCCCCACTGGAGGCCTGCACCTCCTATCGTTATCTAGATGTCTGGCTAGATCAACACCTTAACTTCTCTGCACACATTGATGCTATACACAAAAAATTTAACCCTATGTTGGGAGCCTTCTACCGGAATAAAAATTGCATACCCCTGCCAACCAGGCAAGAAATAGTCAACAAAATTATCCTCCCTATATTTGACTATGGTGATACTGTCTACTGTGCGGCCCCTCAAACCTCCCTAGCAAGGCTCGACCCCCTATTCAACTCCTTCTGCCGCTTTTCGCTGGACCGCCCTCCCAGCACCCACCACTGTGTCCTCTACCAATCCTTGAACCTCACCTCTTTACACAACAGAAGATCACGTCACTGCGCTAGAACCTCGGCAAAGTTCTGGTCACAATCACTCCCATCCTACCTGTCAGCCTCTCTAACTGCCCTACCCCCACCATCCTTACGCGCTCCGTAACAGCGACGCTAGGCTCCTGCATATTCCACATAGATCCACCCAGTACGGCCAGGCTGCCTTCAGCTTTAGGTTACCCAAACTATGGAATTCCCTGGCAGCCGATATTAGACACTCCACAAGTACTCCCCAACTAAATGCCCTTCTCAATTCGCACTTCTCTACCACCTGCTCCTGTAACCCCCCCCCCTCACTCCTGTACCCGCCCAGTGTAAGAATCAAGTCTGGTCTCTCCACTGTTTTGACCTGCTTCATTGTAAAACACTTTATACTGTACAATAATCTGCCTACCCTCGGTTTGTTCCATTCACATTATGTATGTTACCCACTGCAGTTCTATTACTCCTTATGTATGTTGTTTTCTGACTGTACCATGTTCCACTGTATGTTTTGTTCAGATTGTATCATGTTCCCGCTGTAACCCCAAAACCCCAGGGTGCATCTGGAATCGAGTGGTACTCTGCTCAGCATGCCTTCCTGGTAAATCTCTTAAATAAATAAATAAATAAATAAATTGCACCTGCAGTTGTGCATTAATGTTCCTCCTTTTTATTGTCACTTTTCTGGCATCCTCTGTGATTTATTTTCTGTGTTGAGCTTATCAGGTTTTTTTTCAATTTAATACACTTTATTAAACATTTTTTAAACAGCAAAAGAACATACATTCATTCATTCAATTAATCAACAGCTTCCCCCATCAAACTACTGCAAAAGAATCATACAGCAGTGTGGAAAGCTGTGACATTAATTCTGTGAGGCCTCGCGTGTGCAAGAGCCATAGTTAGCACTGATAAGGCTTGGCTGAGTGGAAATAACTATAACCTATTTACCCCTCTCCTCCAACCCCAGGTGTATCATTTTGCTGGAGTAGACTTTCAGAATCTTGCTGGCTCACAAACCCCATGCCATTCCACCTGACTATGAAGGAGCGACCAAATGGGTGCCCCTGCTATGAGGAACTTGAAACTTCTTTTCCCTTATCTCCTAGTGTGGCGGGCATTTCGGTTAACTATCAGCTGGTATAGTGGTAGGTGGTTCCCAAGTAGCCATCTGGTGGTGCTGCCTTGGAAAAGGCAATGAAGTAGATTTTCTGGTAGCCAGGGAGGATTAGACACAAGCAGAAGAGCAAACCGCTTGTGTCAGGCAACTGCTCGAATTTTCAGACAGTGATTTCCTCACTAATCCCTCCAGATGTGGTGAGAGAATGGGTCTGGGAGGGTCCAACGGCCTAGCTGGACCTGTTCTGCATTGTTTTGGCTGGGCAGTTTGGTTCAGGAGTATGGTCAGAGAGGCGCACTGTCCCCCGTTTACAACTTGGACTCATTCTCTCACATCCCCAGGAATTAGTGAGGAAATCACTGGCTGAAAATTTGAGCAGCTGCCTGACACAAGCGGTTTGCTCTTCTGCTTGTGTCTAATCCTCCCTGACTACCAGAAAATCTACTTTGCTGTCTTTTCCAAGGCAGCATCACCAGATTGCCACTTGGGAACCACCTAGGTCTTAGCTGCTTTTGGTGGAGGAGGCTGCTAAAATTTGCTATACTGTAGAGAAGAAAATCATACTCATATCTGGGAACTGAGAGCCTGGAAAAAGGACAACATATTGCTTGGGACCTGTGAGGACGATTTGCCACACTTTTCTATTGATACTTTCATTTTTGCTTATTTGAATTAAGAAGTGACTTGCAGGATTCTATTTGAGGACTGCTAGTTTTATACCCAGAGGGAGTGAAATTTTACTGAATTTGCTTTTTACTGTGGATTGCTCACTGGTGTAGAGACCTAGTATTTGTAAGGATAATTTTGCAACTTTTAGGATTGTACTGCTGGCTGAGGAATGATTTAATTTTTATTCCTGGGTTAAATGGAGTGATTTGTTTATTCAACCCAGACAAAGCAGTCTGTTTTCACAGAAAGGCCTTCTTGCATCACAGGTGTTGTCACTAGTCACTCAATTGTTTTTGGGTGGAGTTTTCAGAACTGAGCTGTGGTAGACGCCACACAATTAGGCCCCATCCACACTACACCGCTCAGACCCCGTAACGGACAGAAACCGTTACAGCTGGGGAGTGGTATAGTGTGTCCACACTGCAGCAGTGACCAGTACGAGACCGGTACCACCAGTCCACACCTCGGGAACCGGGCGACAGTTACCGCGGCACCCAATCCCACAATGCAGCTCGTGCTGCGCTACGGGCCCTGCAGAGACAGTTACCGCCTCCACACTACACCGTAACGTTACAGAGGTGGGACTGTTTCATAACGCTGTTGAAACCACCTCATATGTGGTTTCAACAATGGTTACGAAAACGCCTTCTGTAACGTTGCAGGTGTAAACGCAAACCGTTGCGGTAACGGTTTGGGCACTCTGTAATGTTACAGAGGCGTAGTGTGGACAGGGCCTTAGAATTCAATCAGATAGGCCTTGACTGCTTTTCACTGAGGCTGCTAAAATTTGATATACTGCAGAGAAGAAAATCATGCTCATATTTGGAAACTGAGAGCCTGGAAAAAGACAAAATATTGCTTGGGATCTGTGAGGACGGTTTGCCACACTTCTCTATTGATACTTTCATTTTTGCTTGTTTGAATTAAGAAGTGGCTTACAGGATTCCATTTGAGGACTGTTAATTTTATATCCAGAGGGAGTGAAATTTTACTGAATTTGCTTTTTACTGTGGATTGCTTGCTGGTGTAGAGATGTAGTATTTGTAAGGATATTTTTGCAACTTTTAGAATTTTACTGCTGGCTGAGGATTGATTTAATTTTTATTCCTGGGTTCAGAGAAGTGATTTGTGTAAGTGGAGTGGTCTGTTAAATTGTTGTGCTGGTCGTATTACTGAAAGGAAGGGCAGCGCTCACCAGGGTGGTGGGGCAGAGGTGTAGCTGATTGTTTCTGAAGGTCACTGGTGGCTAGGAGACACCAACCCCAGGTGTGTCATTTCCTTTATACCCAAGGTTCTGACATCACTTCCTCAAGAGGGCAGGGGGCAAAACTCTGTCATATCCTTAACAACCCAGCACAGTGCATAGACGGTAAGCACACATACCAAAAAAAAATACTGCATATATTATAATCAGGATGGGAGAGGGACATGTGGGGAGTAGTGCAATACACTGGCTGTGGGGCGGCAGTTTTCCAGGAGACATTCTGGAGGCTGCATTACAGCCCTATTTGCATGCAACTGTCAGCTCTGAGGGAGGAGGTTACCCATCTCCAGGCTGAACTGGCAAGGAGTAGGAATGCCTCCACCACCCAAAGAGCACCAGTGCCACCACCGCTGCCTCAGAGGTTGCCAAGAATGGGGAGGGGTTGGACCACAGTGGACTCTGGGAGGATGAAGGCAGTGGAACAGAGGCACATCCCTCCAGTTGTACCTCTCCACAACTCATATGCCATTCTGGCAGAGCATGGTTCCTCTATGACAGCACCCACAGTGGAGACCAAGGAGGATGCTGGGAACCTCCACAAGGGAGACCCACTAGAGGGTGGCAAGGGACACCACAGGGGAAGGAGACAGCTCCTGGTGGGGGACTCAACTGTTATGGGGGTAGAACTGGGGAAGGGAGAGGAGAGGGAGGTAAGGTGCCTGCCTGGTGCCATAGCTTGGAGGTACAGGAAGCAAATCCTCAAGATTGCATGAGCAGCATCACTTGAGAGGGAACTAAACATCATTGTCTACCTTGGGACAAATGACCTAGCTGGGCATGGGATCAGTGCAGTGCAGGAGGAGTTTATGGAGTTGGGGAGGGGCCTTAGACAGGTAGCACACACTGTAACCTTCTCGGAGGTGCTGCCTGTCTATGGCATGGATGAGGGTAGGGTACTCTGCACCATGCAGTTCAATGAATGGTTGAAAAACTGGTGCACAGCACAGTGTTTTGGCTTCATTGGGGACTGGGAGTCCACCTGGAGAGATGTGGGTCTATACTGGTGCGATGGTCTGCATCTGTCCAGGAAGGGAACCAGGCTCCTAGGTGACAGATCTACATGCTTCATTGGCAAGCTTTTAAACTAGCCAAGGTGGGAGGCTCTGATAGGAAGCATGAAATTTCAAGCCTCCCCCACAAAACAAGGTAGTTAGTAAGGTAAACACCAAGGTACAGAGTTCGACAGGGAGCAGGACAGGGGTAAATGCCAACATTAAATGGAGGGTAATGAGTACCAATGTCCGCAGTCTGGGTAACAAGCTTCCTAAGATAGTGGCCCTGATGGAAGAGGGACACCTGGATATCATGGCAGTCACAGAAACATGGTACACGGAGAACCATGACTGGGATGTCAACATACCAGGGTACATAATCTACAGAAGGGACAGGGAGGGTAAAAGAGGAGGAGGGGTAGCTCTCTACATAAGGGAAGGAATCAAAGCAACAGAACTAAATGGTAAATGGGGAGGAGAGGAGGCACTGTGGGTCACCTTGGAGACAGGGAGTGGCACCACAATCCGCACTGGGGTTGTATACAGACCCCCGTCTCAGGGGGAGGAAATTGACAAGGAAATGATAGAAGGCATTCTCAGAATGGCAGAAAAAGGGGAGATACTGTTGATGGGGGATCTGAATATGTCAGATGTTAACTGGAACACATTTACTGCAGCCACATCCAAAAGCAGGGTCATTCTCAATGCCCTACAGGAGGCATGCCTCAGACTGCTAGTGTTGGAACCCACTTGGGAAGGAGCAATCTTGTACCTGGTACTCTCAAACGGAGACAGGATCACTGATTTAGAAGTGGGTAGCCATTTGGGAACAAGCGACCACCACACAGTGTGGTTCATGATAAACACAACCGTGGAATTAAGCTATACCAAAACGAGGATACTGGACTTTAGAAGGGCTGACTTTGGCAAAATGGGTGAGTACCTAAGGAACACACTAGCAAATGGGCAGAAAGGAGGAGGGGAAGAACAACAGAGAAAAATCAAAACTGCCATCACAGAGGCAACAAGCCTTTGTGTGAAGCAAATAAAGAAAACAAAATGGAGTAAAAAAAAAACTCTATGGTTCTCAAAAGAGGTGTCGGGGAAGGTTAGGGAGAAAAAGATAGCATTCAGGAAGTATAAGGAATCACAGAAGGAACAGGACAGGCAACTGTATCAGTTAAAGCAGAAGGAAGCAGGGAAGGCAGTCAGAATAGTGAAAGCCCAAACCAAGAAAAAGATAACCAACTCAGTTAAGAAGAGGGATAAAACCTTTTATAGGTACATCAGGGAATGAAGGAAGACCAAGGGAGGGATACTGAAGCTTAATAAAGGGAAGGGGAGGTGGGCAGAGGGTGACAGTGAAAAGGCAGAGATACTGAACAAATACTTTTGCTAAGTATTCACAAAAAAAGAAGAAGAGGAGGAGGTACCTAAACCAAACAATAGAAGCACTCTGGGCAGGGGGGGTCGACACCAGTCCATTCACAGAAGAAACGGTCCTGAAAGAACTCCTAAAACTCAAGGTGGACAAAGCAATGGGGCCTGATGGGATTCACCCCAGAATTCTAAAATAACTAAGGGGAGACCTAGTGACACTACTGACTACCCTTTTCAACAAATTATCGGAGGATGGGGTCGTACCTGACAACTGGAGGAGGGTGGATGTGATTCCCCTTCACAAAAGTGGGAGCAAGGCAGAGGCAGGAAACTACAGACCTGTTAGTTTGACCTCAGTGGTAGGGAAAATAATGGAATCACTTCTGAAAGAAAGAATTGTTGAGTACCTAGAGGCCAGCAGGGCACAGGACCCAAGGCAGCATGGATTCAAAGCGGGAAGGTCATGTCAGACTAATCGATTTCTTTGACTGGCTGACCAATGTAGAAGACCAGGGAGGGGCTGTGGATATGGCCTACCTAGACTTTAGCAAAGTATTTGACAGAGTCCCACACAAAAGATTGATAAACAAGTTATCCAGCCTGGGAGTGGGTACCAGGGTGGTAGCATGGGTAACAAATTGGCTGCACAACAGGACACAGAGGGTAATAGTAAATGGAATTCACTCTGAAGAAAGGGAGGTTACTAGTGGGGTACCGCACTTTTCGGTACTGGGACCAGTCCTCTTTAATGTCTTTATAGGAGTCATTGCAGAAGGTCTGGAAGGAAAAGTATGCCACTTTGCAGACAACACAAAGATCTGCAACAGAGTTGATACACAAGAGGGGGTGGAAAGGATGAGAAGGGACTTGGCAAGGTTGGAGGAATGGTCAAAAGTAAGGCAGCTTAGATTCAATGCAAAGAAATGCAAAATAATGTACCTGGGAAACAAAAACCCAGGTGAAGAGTACATAATGGGTGGAGAGGTACTAACAACAACAAAAATGGAAAGGGACCTGGGGGTAGTCATACCAGACAACCTTAAGGTAGGCAAGCAATGTGAGAAGGCAGTAAGCAGAGCTGTGGGTATACTGGGATGCATAGCGAGAGGTATCACCAGTAGAAAACAGGAAGTTGTTATCCCTCTGTACAGACAGTTGGTGAAACCCCACCTGGAGTACTGCATGCAGTTCTGGAGACCCCATCTCCACAAGGACATAGACAGGATGGAGGTGGTCCAGAGGAGGGCAACTAAAATGGTGCAGGGTCTGCAACAGAAGCCATATGAAGAGAGACTAAGAGAGCTTAATATGTATACCCTTGAGGAAAGGAGGGAGAGGGGGGACATGATAGAAACATAGACTTTGATGGCAGATAAGGACCGCTTGGCCCACCTAGTCTGCCCATTTCCCTACCTAAAGGATAAGCTGCAGATCCTATTTAACCAACAGTCTATTTCTTCCTACCCCCTACAAAAATTGCTTTATGTCTGTCCCATGCATTCTTGAATTCTCCCACAGTTTTAGACCCCACAACCTCCTCAGGAAGGCTGTTCCATGCGTCCACAACCCTCTCTGTGAAAAAATACTTCCTCACATGGCCCCTGAGCCGTCCCCTCTCTATCTTCAAATTGTGTCCCCTTGTTCTTGCACATCTCTTTTTCTGAAAGATGCTACCCTCTTGGACTTTGTTGATTCCACTAAGGTACTTAAACGTTTTTATCATGTCCCCCCTCTCCCTCCTTTCCTCAGGGGTATACATATTAAGCTCCTTTAGTCTCTCCTCATATGGCTTCTCTTGCACACCCTGCACCATTTTAGTTGCCCTCCTCTGAACTGCCTCCATCCTGTCTATGTCCTTGTGGAGATGGGGTCTCCAGAATTGGACGCAGTACTCCAGATGAGGTCTCATTAACTATCTGTACAGGGGGATAACAACTTCCTGTTTTCTGCTGGTGATGCCTCTCCCTATACATCCCAGTATCCCTCCAGCCCTCCCTACCACCTTCTCACATTGCTTGCCAACCTTAAGGCTATCTGATATGATTAGCCCCAGGTCCCTTTCCATTTTTGTTGTTGTTACTACCTCTCCCCCCCCATTGTGTAATCTTCCCCTGGGTTTTTGTTTCACAGGTGCACATACCTCTCAACTGTCACACATTACGAGGTATGCCACTCATTTTACCCCTCAGAAATCCTCTGCCCAACATGAAGAAGGGGATATTCCACATTTCCCACTGAGACTTTAAAGCAGAAATTCATAATTATCTACTATGCTCTGTTATCAGCAAACATTATTAACATTAGTGAACTGACAGCAATAGTGTTCTGAACTTGCAGTGCCAAGTTTGATGATATGTCATACATTTTGGTCATTTGTCACACATCTTGTCACACATTTCAGGGAACAAAGGTTGAGAGGTATGCAGGTGCATTACTTTGCACTTCTTTGCATTGAATCCAAGCTGCCATACTTCTGACCATTCCTCCAACCTTGCCAAGTCCCTTCTCATCCTTTCCACGCCTCCTTGTGTTTCAACACTGTTGCAGATCTTTGTGTCATCTGCAAAGAGGCATACTTTTCCTTCTAGTCCCTCTGCAATGTCACTTATAAAGACATTAAAAAGGACTGGACCCAGTACTGAACCATGCGGTACCCCACTAGTAACCCCTCTTTCTTCAGAGTGGACTCCATTTACAATTACCTTCTGTGTCCTGTTGTTCAGCCAATGTTTTACCCAGGCTACCATCCTGGGACCCACTCCCAGGCTGGTTAATCTGACTACTAATCTTTTGTGTGGGACTGTCAAATGCCTTGCTAAAATCTAGGCAGGCCATGTCCACAGCCCCTCCCTAGTCTACTACTTTAGTCACCCAGTTAAAGAAATCAATTAGATTCATCTGACATGACCTTCCCGCTGTGAACCCATGCTGCCTTGGGTCCTGTGCCCCACTGGCCTCTAGGTACTCAACAATTCTTTCCTTCAGAAGTGATTCCATCACTTTCCCTACCACAGAGGTCAAACTTGCAGGTCTGTAGTTTCCTGCCTCTGTCTTGGTCCCACTTTTGTGAAGGAGAATCACATCAACCTTCTTCCAGTCCTCGGGTACCACACCATCCTCCCATGATTTGTTAAAAAGGGTAGTCAGTGGTGTCACTAGTTCTCTGCTTAATTCTTTTAGAATTCTGGGGTGAATTCCATCTGGCCCCATTGCTTTGTCCACCTTCAGTTTTAGGAGTTCTTTCAGAACCCTTTCTTCTGTGAAAGGACTGGGATCAACCCCCCTCTCCAGAGTGTTTCTTTTAATTGGATTAGGCACCTCTCCCACTTCCTCTTTTGTGAATATTGAACAGAAGTATTCATTCAGTATCCCTGCTTTTTCACTGTCACTCTCTGCCCACCCACCATCCATTCTATTCAGCCTCACTATCCCTCCCTTTGTCTTTCTACACTCCCTGATATACCTATAAAAGGTTTTATCCCCCTTCTTAACCGAATTGGCAATCTTTTCCTCAGTTTGTGCCTTTGCTATTCTGACTACCCTCCCTGCTTCCTTCTGCCTTAACTGGTACAGTTTTCTGTCCTGCTCCTTCTGCGTTTCCTTATATTTCCTAAATGCTATCTCTTTCTCCCTAACCTTCACCGCCACCTCTTTTGAGAACCATAGTGGCTTTTTTTTTTCATTTTGATTTGTTTATTTGCTTCACACAAAGGCTTGTTGCCTCTGTGATGGCAGTTTTGATATTTCCCCATTGTTGCTCCACCCCTCCTTCTAGCCTGTTTGCTAGTGCTTTTCTAAGGCACTCTCCCATCTTGCCAAAGTCAGCCCTCCTGAAGTCTAGAAGCCTCACTTTTGTATGGCTTGTCTCTGTAGCTGAGTTTATCATGAGCCACACTGTTTGGTGGTCAATTGTTCCCAAATGGCTACCCACTTCTATATCTGAGATCCTCTCACTGTCCCCATTTGATAGTATGAGGTTTAAGATTGCTCCCTCACGAGTAGGTTCCAAAACTAGCTGTCTGAGGCATGCCGCCTGAAGGGCATCAAGAATGGCCATGCTTTTGGATGTGGCTGCAGCAAAGGTGCTCCAGTTAACATCTGGCATATTAAGGTCCCCCATCAACAGTATCTCCCCTTTCTCTGCCATCCTAAGTATGCCTTCTATCATATCCTTGTCCATCCCCTCCCCTTGACATGGGGGTCTATACAACCCCTGTGCGGATTGTGGTGCCATTTCCAGTCTCTAAGGTGACCCATAGTGCCTCCTCTCCTCCGTTTACTCTTTTGTTCAGTTGCTTTTATCCCTTCCCTCACATAGAGAGCTACTCCCCCTTCTGCCCTCCCTGTCTCTCCTGTAGGTTGTGTACCCTGGCATGTTAACATCCCAGTCATGGTTCTCTGTGTACCATGTTTCTGTGACTGCTATGATATCCAGGCATCCCTCTTCCATCAAGGCCACCAGTTCAGGGAGCTTGTTGCCCAGACTACGGGCGTTGGTACTCGTTACCCTCCATTTCTTAATGGCCTTACCCCTTTTGCCCCATCCCTGTCCTTATTGCATCTGTCACTTTCTCCATTTACCCCTGTGCTTCTCCCTATTGACTTCTCTCTGTTGGTGTCCACCTCACTTAGTACCCTGATTTTTTTTTGGGGGGGGGGGCTAGGAGTTCCCTGCTCCTTTCCAGTGCTTCCCCCCTTGGCTTGTTTAAATGCTTGCCAATGAAGTATTTAAACCTATCACCTAGGATCCTGGTTCCCCTCCTGGACAGATGCAGACCATCATGCCAGTATAGGCCTGCATCCCTCCAGGTGGACCCCCAGTCCCCAATGAAGCCAAATCCCTGAGCTCTGCACCAGTTTTTCAATCACTGATTGAATCCCATGGTGTGGAGCACCCTAGCTTCACCCATGCCATAGACATGCAGCACCTCTGAGAAGGTTACCGTATGTGCTATTTGTGTAAGGCCCCTCCCTATCTCCACAAACGCTTGTTGCACTGCTCTGATCCCTTTCTTAGCCAGGTCATTTATCCCTAGGTGGACAATGACATCCAGCTCCCTCCCCTGTGCAGCTGCTCCTGCGATCCTGAGGATTCACTCCCTGTCCCTCCAAGTCATGGCGCCAGGCAGGCACCTTACCTCCCTCTCCCCTTCCTCCCCCAGTTCTACCTTCTTAACAATGAAGTTCCTCACCAGGAGTTGTTTCCTTCTCCTGTGGGGTCCCATGCCACCCTCCTGTGGGTCTCCTTTGTGGAGGTTCCCAGCATCCTCCTTGGTCTCCACTGTGGGTGCCTCCATAGAGGAACCACACATTTCCAGAACAGTATAGAAATTGTGGAGAGGTACAACTGGAGGGATGCACCTCTGTTCCACCACCCTCACCCTCCCTGAGCCCACTGTGGTCCAGCCACTCCTCTTTCTTGGCAACCTCTGAGGCAACGGCAGTGACCCTCGTGGTCCCTTGGTGGGAGAGGAGGTCCCACAAATCCTGGCCAACTCAGCCTGGAGATAAGCAACCTCCTCCCTCAGCCCAGAGAGGTGCCTGCAGATGGGACAACACTGCATCCTCCAGAACGTCTCTCGGAAGACTGCTGCTCCACAGCCACTGCACTGCACCACTCCCATCATGTCTTTTTTCTGGTCCCCTAACTGTTGTTTGGAATACTTACTCTTTTCTCTGTTTGTTTTTTGTCTCTCCCTACTTACTTACTGCCTCTGTGCTCTTTTAGCTCCTGATCTTCCTGTTCTGAGACAAGAAGTTCCTATATTTCTCAGTAGTCTCCTTACTTGCTCAGAGTCAGACCTCCAGCAGCTGGAGGGGGGCCGGAGAGCTACTCTTGCCCTTCTAGGATGGTGAGTCTTTGGTGGCTCTGTGATCACTCACTTCCTGCTCCCAAACAGGAAGTTCCTGTTGTCAGTTAAATCCTGTGCCTATAAAAGTAGAACTGGTTTAGCGTGGGGGGTGGAAGGGAAGGAGGGCAATATAGTCCCAGTAGAGAAGTTTTAGTTATACCAGTAGCTCCTTCCTCCTGGTGTTCTGTCTGTTCTCTGGCAGAAGTTATCTAGGGCAGTGTTTAAATCTGGTTTTAACCTGACTCCTTCTAGCTAAGCCACTCCCCCTACTTTGCAAATCTTTCTACACTTAGTTAATTTCACAGATAACAATTCTCTTCTGACACCTGTGACAAGCACCTAGATAAGTACACAGATAACAGATAATTTACTTCAACTACCTCTGACAAACACACACTTTTTTTTATACCCTAAATTGAAGGTCCCAGTACAAGAGTTCTAGTTCATAGTCCCAATAGAGAAGTTTTAGTTATACCAGTAGCTCCTTCCTCCTGGTGTTCTGTCTGTTCAAGTACCTCAAGGAAATAAACAACATCCAAGAGGGGAGTATTTTTCAGAAAAAGAGATGTGTAAGAACACGGGGGCACAATTTGAAGATAGAGGGGGGACGGCTCAGGGGAAATGTGAGGAAATATTTTTTCACGGACAGACTGGTGGACTCATGGAACCACCTTCCTGAGGAGGTTGTGGGATCAAAAACAGTGGGGGAATTCAAGAATGCATGGGTCACCCAAAAGGCAATTATAGTGGGGGGTAGGAGGAAGTAGGTTGTGGGTTAACTAGAATCTGCAGCTTATACAATGGGTATGGAAATGGGCAGACTGGTTTCATAGGTTTCAAAGGTGATCCTGAGCTCTATAAAGACCGAAGTCCATTTGGCTCACCATATCGGTCAACTAATACCCCTTGATATTATTGCAGTTCAGGTAGCAGTCAAGGGAGTGCTTGAAAGCTAACATTGTTTTACTTCCAACTACCTCGATAGGCAGTGCATTCCAGATTTTAACTACCCTTACTGAGAACCAGTGCATACGGACTCGCGTATTGAATCTATCCACCTTAAGCTGTAGAGGGTGGGCGCATGTATTAGAATTCTGATCTCTGAGATTAAGGCCCAGTTGCTCTCACAGTTGATGATCGGACAAAGCCCAGTAGATAAGGCACATGCCCCTTCTTAGCCTATGATATTCCAAGGAATACAGGTCAAGACTCTTTAGTCTTTCCTCATAATCCAAACCCTGCACCTCTCTAATTCTTCTTGTTGCCCTTCTCAGCACCTTTTCCAGAGCATTTATGTCACCCTTGTTCCCAGGGGCCCAAAACTACGCACAGTACTCGGTGTGTGGCTGCACCATTGTGGGTGGGCCAAGCGGTCCTGATCTGCCATCAAAATCTATGTTTCTATGTCTTGAAGGGCTTGGTGTGAGCAGGACAGTAGCTGCATCATGGAGGTATGTTCAATCCCTCACTCCCACCCATTCCAGCACTTCTGGGCCTCAAAAACTTGGTGACACTTTTACCATTCGCAGTGCAAGTGTAAGGGTCAATTAAATCTCTTTGGACTTATTTTACTGTTTGCTAATATGTAAATGTTGTTTAACTATTAGTAAAGTGCACACTGTTTTGTACTGGTTATTTTATCAGCATTTTGGCTGTGGTAGGTTTGAATCTGTTGACACAGCGTGTCATTGTGGTGCGAATGAGGGGCTTTATTTTCTGGATCCTGGGGTGGATTTCAGGTGTGGGAGATTATCTTTAGTTAAGTATGATGCTTAATTACTTTGTTTTTTATAATGAGAAAGAATGTGGTCTTTCTTACACTCCGACTGGCTTGCCTATCGTGCTTTGAGAAATGTTTGTAAAAAAAAGAAATTAGGTTGGTCAAAATCAAGTACTGAAGAGATCTTCTTGCTATGGCCAGAGACTCCAAGACCTTCCAGGGGTGTAGCCAGGAACTGGTGTGTGTGTGTGTGTGTGTGTGTGTGTGTGTATGTGTATGTATGTATGTATGTATGGGGGGTCCAAATATTCCTAGCACAGTCCGAGGGCATGCTCCCCCAGAAAAGTTTGAACATTTAGGAGTTAAATGGTACAGTTTAGTGCACTTTAAGGCAATAACCGTTGAGTAACAAAAGGCATCAAAATTCAAGCTAAAGGTAACAGTTCACTTACTCATCAGTTTACATAAATAAAAATATGTTATGTTTTTTAAGTACAGCCTTACTGTGACTGTTTCTTCTGGAGTGCATTCACTATACTCTTATTACAAAAAGTATATTGAATGCACTCCAGAAGAAACAGTCACACTAAGGCAGTGCTTGAAAGATCCTGATCCTCCTAAGTCCTAACTCCTCGACTTGCAGCCCTAAACAAGCTCATGATGTTTTTTTCTTTCCCCAACCCCCATCTCATTCTCACAGACTCGTCTGTGTCGCTTTTTGGCATAATCTACCTTGACCCCCTCCCCCGCCAGGAAGATTACTGCTGGACACTTGAACAGTAGGCTGGCAGAGAAGGGGGAGCTTGCTTGACTATACTCCCAACCCCCTCACACTCTCCAAGCTGACCTGTCTGACCACCCACAGACAGACTGAGCCAGGGAGTGAGACTGAGTCTGAATTTAGTTTGTTGTTGCCGCCGCACTGAAAAGATGACCTGCACTGAAAACAGAAGCTGTAGAGATCTCACTACTGACACACATTGTGGTGGGATGACAGTGTAGTGTGACTCATGCACGCTAAACTCCTCTGACCACCACATGACCCTCACAGTGCAGCAACAAGATCATGTGACCAGTGATATAGAGCTGTCCCTGACAGGGGATGGCGCTTGGCTGCATATTCATGAACTGACACCTGCCTGATCCGTCTTGCAGCCTAGCCCCTTGATTCCCAACCCCGCGGTTCAGCTGCCACCACAGTGAGTCCTGTCTGACACTTTTCTTTGTGAATCCAGTTTTTAAACATTAACAAGATGGGTGGAGGGTTCCGTGCACCCAGGACCCCCCCACCACCCCCGGTTATGCATATGCCTTCTAGTCCCAAATCAAGGGGCTCTTGGGTAACTGAAGAAGCTTAACCCCTCCAGATATGGTCACTGACAAACTGCAATAACCCTGTCACCATTGCTAATGCCTTCAATTTGCACTTCTCTGATCTCTCTCGATTTGAATCCCTCACGTCTTGCCCCTCGCAGCTCCCCTTCCATTCCCCAACTGTACCTCCATACAGTCTCTCATAATGAGGTCCTGCATCTCCTTAACTCCATTTCACCCTTCAGTAGTGTTGGCCCAGATGGGACTGAATCGAAAACACTCAAGGTAGCCGCCCCTCTCGTCTCCCCTGTCACCCCACTCTTCAGTCTCTTCCTTACCACTTCCACTGTCCTCAGTATATGAAAGGTGGCCAAGATTGTACCTGTGTTCAAGAAGGGTGATGCCAAATCTATTAATAACTACTGCCCTATAGCAATTCTCTATACCCTTGGTAAACTTCTGAAAAAACGTGTTTTCCCTCAAGTCTCAGACCGGCTACACGAATATAATCTGCTACCCTTTGCCCAGCATGGATTTAGGCCCGCCCACAGCACCTCTACTGCCCTTGCCCAGTTCACTAGCAATGCAAAACCTAACATGGACAAAGGTATGCTCACTGGGGCCATTTTCACTGACCTCACAAAGGCATTTGACCTGGTTAATCAATCCCTCCTGCTTCATAAACAGGCGTCCCTCAGAGTCTGAACCTCAGACTCACAGTGGTTCTCCAGCTACCTCTGTAAATGTCAACAATTCATCTCGTTTAACAAGACCTTCTCGGTTCCATGTCATAATGGCAATAGCAAAAGAGCGATCACCATCAGAGAGAGTGTACATCGTCTAAAAGCACAACGGCGATGTACACTTCTGGGTGACACCACATCCGGCAACTGAAAACAGGATGTATATACCCCCTGATTTAATATAACCAACTCCAGGGGGCTACATGGGGAGAGGGGGAGACAGTCAGAAAAATCACAGCACAAGCAACAAAATACTTCCTGGTCCACAGCTCCGAACCCAGCACCTGCTGCACTGAAGCTAGCCACCATCACCACACATCACACAGCTAGCTCAGTGGCAGCAAGCCACACTATCCCACACAAACCCTCCTCCCTATACCTGCACTTCCGGTCGCCCTCGTAACCCTTTCTCGCTCATCCCTATCTTTGCCTTCGCATTCTGTCGCTACCCTTACAGGGTAGCTCAACAGGGTAGTCCTGTAAATGAGTCGATATTTTGACAGTCGCTCATTTACAGTCACTATCATCACTGGATACCGACCCTCTCTACTCCCACTACTATTTATGTTAGCATCCTCCAAGGTTTCATCCTGGGCCTGCTCCTTTTCTCCATCTTTATCAACGATATTCCCAACACCCCCTGCCCACTGTCATACTCTTCTATATGCTGATAACCTGTTGCTCTACTCTGGCTCTAAGTCCCTGATGGATATTAATTCTTCGCTCACCTCTGATTTCCAAAAAGTCCAAAACTGGCTGACCCAAAATTGCCTTGTTCTGAATGCTGGCAAGATCCAAGCAATGCTTTTTGGGTCTCCTCTAAAGGTTCAGGCCTGCGCCCCCAGTCTTGATATCTGTTGTCTCCATAGCTCCCTCGTCTCTGTGAACAACCATTTCAAATATCTAGGTGTTACACTTGACCCTTTCTCAGACTTTTCGCTGCAGATCTCAAACATCTGTAAGGCCATTAATATTAAACTCAGATTTGCATATTGGATCCGTTATGCCCTCACTCCTGCGGTCAGGGTTGCTATTGCCCAAGGCATCCTATTTCCTAGCCTATGCTATGCGATTATCTCTTTACGTCAGGACGTGAGCTGCTTCTATAAATGGAATGTCTCCTGTAACAACATGTGAAGGCCTGCCCTATCTGCTCCTCATCTCACCCACCACTGTTTGCTCTACCCTAATCTAAATTGCCCCCCCCCTTTCTATATTCTATGCTGTTCAATTGATACTATCCTTAGGTCCTCTAAACCTACCTCAGGGGCCTCAATGTTCACTCCTGCTGACTCTGCCTACCCCATGTGCTCCAAAGATCAGGCCCTCCAGGCCGTTCCCAAGTGCTCCTCTAAGATGGGTCAGCAGGAATTTGCTCACTTTGCCCCTAGAGGTTGGAACTCTCCATCTTCTCACCTCAGGGTCTGCCAGTCCCACCTCTCATTCAAAAAAGAATTATTCAACTATCTTAGCTCCTCTGAAGTATGCTCCTGCTACTGACTTCCCTAACACTACTTTTACACCTCATCTTGCCCATTATCTTCTAGTGATGCTTTTCTCCTCTCACTTTCCTTTTGTTCTCTTGGCTTTGCCTACTTTTGGTTATTTGATTTACTAAGGCTTAGATGTTTCTAAATTATCTTAGCCCTCTGAAGTACTGTATGCTCCTGCCTTCCCTCACACCACTGTTATACCTCCCTGCCCTTAATCCTCCAGTGATGCTTTCTCCTCTCACTTTTGCTTTATTCTTTTGGCTCTTTGCCTACCTTTGTTATTTTTGTTTTACCTCGGATGTCTCTGCCAGCACATATATGATGGTACTACTCTTGCTAGCTGCTCTTTCACACTCACGCGCTACCATTCCTGAATCTTAATTCAGGTCCACCTATGGTGAAGTTATTTTTGGTTTTGCCTGTACATGGCTATCTACTTTATGTTTCTGTATTTAGTCATCTGTACTAATTACTGTTTATTTCATTTTTTGTAGCTGTTTTACTTGGTTACTTGGTATGAAAAACCCAGAAGAAGGCCAGAGCCCATCGAGACTGTTCCCCACACTATGTGGGACATTATTTATCTATTATCCCTCAACCAAACATCTAATTTGTTTTTAAAGACAGTGGCACTAGTTGCCTCTACCAATTCTTGTGGCAAGGTGTTCCATACAATGGATGCTCTTATTGGAAAAAAGTTTCCCCTTTTGCTGGTTTTATAAGTTTTTACTTCAAGCTGTTTATTATGCAGTCTCGGAACATGTCTCCTTTTAGAGAGTGTTAGACCACATTTTTCCATTAGATCTGGTGAATTTATTAAATTAAAAACCATAAGCATATCACCTCTTAATCTTCTAGTTTGAAGAGAGAAGAGACCAGTAGCTTTTAATCTGTTCTGATAATCCAAGTTTGTTAATCTTGGAATCATTCTAGTTACTCTCCTTTGAACCTGTTCAAGAATTGCTATGTCTTTTTTTTGGTTTGGATTCCAGAAAGGGTAGCCATAGTCTAGATATGGTCTAATGTATGCCCTATACAATGGAATAAGGCATTGTTCAGTGCGATTAACAAAAGTGCGTTTTATTTGCCTCAAAAGTCTGTTGGTCATGCAAGCAGTTCTAACACAGTGATCATTTGATGTAAGTTTATTATTAACATATATCCCTAAATCTTTTTCACAATTTGATGAGTGAAGTGATAGTCCGTTTATATAATATATCATTTTTGGATTATTTACACCGAAATGCACTACTAAACATTTGTCTTGATTAAACAGCATATGATTTTCATTTGCCCAAAGTGTTAATTTTTCCAAATCCTTCTTTAATGTAGAAATATTTTCTTGATTATTAACCTTGCCCCCCAATTTAGTATCATCTGCAAATTTAACCATGAAGTTATTTGGCCCTGTTTGTAAATCACTGATAAAGAGATTAAACAATGTTGGTCCCAAGACCGAATTCTGTGGTACACCACTTGTCACACTACCCGAATCAGACCAGATATCATTAATTCTGACTCTCTGAGAATGATTTGTCAACCAGTTTAAAGTCCAGTTGACAATATCAGGTGACAAACCTAGATTGTGCATTTTAGTAATGCGTTTTTCATGTGAGACTTTATCAAAAGCTCTACTAAAGCCCAAAAGAATCACATCAGTAGGGATACCCACATTTAGTAGAGTACTTATATTACTGTAAAAATATATCAGATTGGTGGTGCAGGAATACTTGGGAGTAAACCCATGCTGATTTGAATCATAAATTCCTAATTTTTTACAATCTTGATCTATTAGAGACTTCATTACTCGTTCCATTAATTTACCAGCCACTGAGGTTAGGCTAATTGGACGATAATTTTGCACAGAGCCTCTACTGCCTTTTTTAAATATGGGAGTAACTATTGCTGAACGCCAATCATTTGGTACAATGCTTTCCTGTAAGGATTTGTTGAAGATAATTGACAAAGGTATAGAAATATTTATAGAGGTTTCGATCAGAAACCATGGATGAATACTGTCTGGGCCTGGACTAGTATTTTTTTTAAGTTTTTTGATAGCCTGTATAATGTCAGTTGGATAGAACCTATGATAATCTACGTGGTGAACTTTAAATGTACTAATAGGTGATTTTTGAGAGAAGACAGAACAAAAGTACTTATTAAAGAGATTCGAGGTTTCTATATCAGATAGAGAAGAGCCATTGGTTATAATGGGACCAATGGTCCTTGATACAAATTTTTTACTATTTATATAGGAGAAAAGAGATTTGTGACAGTCTTTTGTGTGAGCTAGTTTAAATTCTAGCTTATTTTTTGCCAATTTAATAGAATTTTTTAAGTTTTTCACAGATAGTTTGTATTTATGTAATAGAGTAGTTTTAAATGGAACAGAACTATTAAGTTTCCTAAAATGTTTAATTTTTATTTTAAGCTGATTTTTAATTGTCTTGTTGACCAAGGGGGAATTTTTCCTTTATTATTAAATTTCCTCTTAGATCGAATAAAGGTATTTTCCAAATAATGTACAATGGCCCAGATATTCAAAAGGGTTGCGCCATGCGCAACAGGGATGCGCCAGCGCAAGTCCGAAAATACGCCATTCTGTGATATTCAGCGTGAGGCAGATGAGCCCCCTCAAATCACACTGTGCATGAGCACAATGATAATGAATGCATGCACAACTGAAGGGGGAGGAACCATGCATAAATGGCACAGTGCGATATTCAACAACATGCGCCATGCGCAATAGGGAAGCAAGTGGAAGTTACGCGATAGCAGAAATAAGCCAAAATAAAAAGGAACAAGAGAGAGGTGCAAGAACGCTACAGGGAAGGCACATGTTGCTGAACCATAGGCAGCCACACAGGCACCAAACACTGAGAGTAGGACAGGGCAGAAAAGAGACAGAGCACCTGGAACCCCCAGGAACAGGGAAAGTGTGGGGAGCCTCTGCCACAGTGCAGTTCAAAAGAGGGAAGTGCCACACAGCACTGAGGCCACTACAGGGAGGTGTTCCCGGTGCAGGGGAAGTAGCAGCAAGGACAGCGGGGGGAACACAGAAACAGCTGCCGGGGGACATGTCAGGGATATGGCCAGTGCCACCATCCAGATGGAGGCAGTTATGAGGGGTGAGAAGGCAGGCAGCAGGGGGCGCGGCCGTGGAAGGCCCATCAGCGGTATGCCCTCAACAGGCAGTACCAAGCCCGCACCAGCTCGAGCTGTACACTGATACTGAGATCGTGGGCCGGTACCACCTGAACCGGCAATTTGAGTGGCTCTGTGAGCTGTGCAGTGATGCAGGCACTCACAATGGAGCATGCTCTGTCAGTGGAGACCAAGTGACAGCTGTATGTGCCTGCTCGCCACGGTACCTTCCAAAGACCAACAGGGACATGGACAGGCATAACCCAGCTGGCCGCATCACGCCACCTCACCCACCTCAGCGCACTGCTGCCACATGCTGCGGAGTACATCTATTTCCCCAGCACACCGGCGGAGCGCACAGCAAACATACAGGAGTTCCACAGGGTAGCACGTGATGCCTGGCATGCCGGAGCAATAGACTGCACCCATGTGGTCATCCGCAAGATACCACCTGGCCTCGAGGCCGTATACATGAATCGAAGGGCGCAAGCATCAACTGCCAGGTGGTGTGTGGCGCCAGGGCACATAATCAATGTCTGTGCCACGACCCGGGGAGCACATGATGCCTTCATCTGGCACCAGTCAGCACTGTGCCACAGGTTCGAGAGTGAGGACATCCCCACTGGCCACCCAGTGGGTGAGTATGCAAAGCACGCAGAAAGACATGGAGCTTGGAAGGGGCATAGTCAGAGGTGACATGGGTATTAGCCTAGATGGCCCAAGGCAGGGCGACGTTGATCACCAAACTAACGTCCACCCTCTACACACAGGTGACAGTGGATACCCACTCCACCCCTGGCTGCTCATACCATACTGGCGGCCCACAACCCCATCACAGCAACGCTACAATGAGGCACATGCCACCACACGCAATGTCATCGACCAGGTGTTCGGGATGCTGAAGGCATGTTTCTGTTGCCTGGACACGTCTGGTGGTGCCCTACAGTACAGCCCCTCAAAGGCCTGTGGGCTATTCCTGGTCTGTTGCATCCTGCACAACATGGCCAATGACTGTGGGATAGCCATACAGGTTGAAGAGGGGGACAGCAATGGGGACGATGAGGACGCTGGTGAAGATGGTGATGGGCAGCCCCCCCCTTGGTCGAAGGGACCCCTGACTGATCCGGATGGCACAGCTGCACTGGGACACCATCACAGAGGAGCACTTCAACCAACTCAGGTAAGTCATGGGGCCATCTGCAACCACCAGTGGCAAAGGCACAACCCACAAACACGCATGGACAAACACCAGGGGTGCATGTCAATTAAGGGAATTGGCCGAGCATGGAACCACACACACTGTAAGGGATGGGCAAGGTCTAACACGGCACGCGGTCTACACACACACACACAACCTCACAAGACATGCACAAAGGGTAGGAGGCACGCTGACCCCGACCGCCACCCCTAGCCACACACACGTCCACAGACCACCATGCCCAGTGCCTGTCAATGTGCCTGTGTCAGATGCTGGGCACCATTGCACAGTGGCGAACAGCGAAACGCAGGCATCATCATGCACACACCACAGCGGACAGCAGCCGGGAGGGTGTGCAGATGGAACGTATGCATGCGTGCAGGGACGGGTGGCGGGTACCCCACCCGTGCATTGCACGTTGAACAACACAATGCACACAGGGCAGCATCAGACAGTAGCCATGCTGGGAGACAGGTCAGTCACGCGCCACAGTGCGACGGCTGCCACAGATGCGTGGGCGGCCCCACCGAGACCCACCAGCAGTGACAGGCTAACCAATGGCCTCATGGGGTGGCACCGACGGTCCCCAAGGGGTTCCACTGTGTGAACGCGACTGTGCTCACACAGGGGTTCACACAGGGGTCTGCAGCACACCGAACATGCCTGCGCCAGGCGTGCTCGGGATGCCCACAGCTGAACCCGGTGTCGACAAGGAAGGTGTCGCACGATGCCGGGAACGGGGAGTGGACATTGCACTGCATGGTGTCTGCGACGCATGGGCAAATAACTGTGTGCCCATTGTGGCCATGACAGCTGTGATTGCCTGTGTCTGCCTGTCAATGGCAGCGGTCACATCCTCCCGCATCTGGTCCATCCCTGCCAGGAGCAGAGCGGTGTCTCTGCTGCGCCGCTCCTCTGCCTAGCGCAGAGCCGCACTGAGTGCATCCACCGCCGTCACAAGCCGCACCTGCTGATTGACTGATGCTTGGAGTATGTGGGTGTGCTCCTCTAAGAGTTCATCTGCCTGATCGGCATGCTGTCCCTCATGGTGTTCGCAGCCCTGATGGTCAGTACCCCTTGAGGGTGGGTGCTGCACACCAGGGCCAGGCCTGGGCATGTTCACAGGTGGTGCACTGATGCCGCCCCCTGACACTGTACCCCCATGGCCACTGGCCGACTGCTGACACTGCCCCTCCGGCTGCCGCTCTCCAGGGCTCAACGGTGCTGCCGCAGTGGCCGCAACAGCCCCACTGTCCTGGACACACACCAGAGCTGCCCCACTGGTGCAGACAGGCACAGGCTGGGACTGTGATGTCATGCAGGCCTCCACGGTGGCACCACCCACGGCCATGCCCGTCTATGTCACCTGCTGTGTGGTCATCTTGTGGCCCATACGTATCACTGCCCATGAAGTTAGCTCCATCATCATAAGTGACGGATCCGGCACCAGCCTGAGTCTCAGCATGCTGGCATCCATGGACGCTGGCACGCTGGGACACGGGCAGGGCCTCCTCTGCACCTGCTCCACCAACATCAGTCCAGATGTCCAGGCGGGCCCACTGTCGCCCTGACCCTCGTATGCCTGTGGAGGTGGATGGGCCCTCCTCTATATCTATGCTACGGCCCTCAGTGGACAAGCCCACCACCGCTGACCCATGTAGAGCTGTAAGGGAAAAACAGTAGCATTAATATATCTGCCCTACCCTGTCCCCCCCCCATTGACAGACCAGGACCTACCATGCAGTGACGGGCTACCACCCATCTGGAATCCACCACCCGGAACACCATCGATGGCACAACGCTGCATGCTGCCAGCAACCCGCTCTTCTTGTGGGGTCAGGCATTGCACCTCCGGCTGTCCCCTACCAGTCGCAGACTGTGCTGCCCTGATGGCAGCCACCTTCTCCTTAATCCTCCGCCTGTCCGTGCCCATCTTCTTTTTGCACTCCTGCACGGACCGCTGGTGGCTGCCATGCAGGTTGACGGCACACGCCACCTCTTCCCATGCAGCAGCAGGGCCTGTGGTGTTCCCTGGCGTCCGCTGAGCAGTGGTTCCTGGTCGAGGTAGGCCTCAAACAGGGCGTCTGTTTCTGCCTTGGTGAAGTTAGGCCTCCTCTTCCACCCACATCTCTGTTCCTCTTCCTCCACCTCACAATCGGTCATTATTCATCCTGTGAGAATGACAGGTATTACCTGTGACTGTGCAGTCCCGTGCATGTCCCACACATCACAGTCCACACTCTCAAACAGCATGCAACTCACCACAACAGACTGCAGTAACCGACTATGGCCAATGCAGCCCAATGTCGCATTTTTATAGTGCAACGCATACAAATGAGGCGAGGCGCATTTTTAAGTGGATGCAAATGCAGTATCTGCGCCATTGAATGGCTGATTAGCTGATTTGCATATGCTGGATGAATATCGCGCTGTTGCGCTTTGCGCAATTGTGTTGAACATGCTCAAGCAAGGGCGCAGTTCTGTGACATGCGCAGTACACACTGAACTGCGCATGCCCGGGGTGATGACACAGACGCCTGCCGCGCTGCTGACGTGCTGTGCGCAGGAGGCAATGCAGGGCATGGCCACCATTGTGCCAGTGGCACTACTGCGCTGTTCACATATATGGCGCTGGGGCGCCGTAGGTGCACTGGGGCCACAGCGCGGTAGGCCACTACAGGAGGTGGCACACAGGCACCCAATCGCGCTACACGCATTGGGTTCCAATTGTGCTGTGGCTGTCCATGCGCAAGAGACCCTTGACCCTGTGCCCAACCTTTGCCCCCTAGGCGCCATGCGTCCGCATGGGTGCACCACTATCCTGCCGTTTGGTGACAGCACGATAGGGAATGGCAGCGCTGTACTGCGCAGCATCTACACGTGGCGGACCGCTGCTGAGCACCATTTTGACTCCAACTATCTGTTGAGATGGCACGGAGAAGGGCTGCTATGTGGAGCCAGGTTGAATTGGCCAATTTGGTGGCCATTGTAGAGCCCCATGCTGGGACACTATATGGTGATGCACCCCTGGACAGGGCCAGGAGTGCAGTGTGGGAGGAGGTGGCGGTTGCGCTGTAGGAGGCCACGGGAATCGGGCACATGGCCGAGCAGTGTCGCCACAGGTACGGGGACCTCCGGCGCAGGGACCCAGACATGCTTGCCCGCCTTCGAGGATGTGCCTGGAGGGGCACGGTGCCATGGCCAGGTAGGTGCCCCATCCATACACTGTTAACGTCCATACGGGTATCACGGTTGCATGTGTCCGGCACATGGGGGGGCCGTCCAGTGTTGGCCGTGGTGGTGGTATCGGGTTGGGGGGTGGATGGGTATGGCTCTGTGGGACTGCACACACATGGGGGCGGGGGGACTTTGCTACCGGATTGTACTGATGTTCCTCTCTCCATGTTTGCACCTTAGGCCCAGAGGAGCGCAGGCGGGCGAGAGAGAGGAGGCGCCTCCAGGAGGACCAGCAGGCCAGGAGGGATGAAGGTCCGCAGAGGCGCAGGGACCAGCCTGATGATGGTGAGTGCCTTACATCCATGATTACTACTGCATGCTGTGTAACAGGGCGGGGCATGGCCACCATCCATTGACACCACTTCTATGCACACTTGTTACAGTCAGCACTGTCCAGTGGCACTGCATGTCTGGGAGTGCGTCAATGGTGGTCCATGCGTGCACCGGGTACATGGCTGTGTCACTGCCTTCACACCGCATAGCCAAGTCACTGTATAGCCACGGTGGTGCTGTGCGGGACATGGGCGGTGAGTGTGTGCAGTGGTACGCATGGCTGGGGTTGCCTGCGTAGGCAGGTCTTGCGGACGCGGTCACTGTGGGTGGTCGCACATCATCACAGGGGTGTGGCACATGGCTGTATGCCATGCACAATGGGTGGGCTGCAGAGGGCTGGACAGTCACACATATTGACTCTGCTCCCTTGTCCTAGGTGGACGGCGACTTCTGGCCACAGAGAGGGGACTGCAGGAGTTGTTGCAGTTGGCGAGGGCGTCCCTGGAGCTCCTACAGAGAATGGACTGGCACGGGGTCAGGAGGCGGAGGACACGTCGGTGCCACATGGATGACGAGCGGGGCGGACGATAGGCCATCCATGCCCCTGGAAACACCTTACCCCCCTGGACCCACCCTCACACCCCTTCTTCCCTCTCCTATATGTTCACCCCTGCCCCTTACCCGCCCCCACCTGGTATGTGGCCCTTTCCCCATTGTAAATATTTGTAAATATTTTTGTTGCTTACCTCTTTTTAATACATTTGTCTTGCTATGACAACTGTGGTGGTCTCTGATTTGCAGCGGGCTACAGGTGCTCAGCTGCAGTGGTGTGCATGGCGTCAGGGGTGGTGCACGCATGGGCATGTGTGTGTGTGTGTCCAGAAGGGAACCGCCTATGGTGTGGGAATCAGTCACTGTCTGTGGTTTTTATGTTGTTCTCTGTGCACTGGATGCCTGTGTGCAGTGGTCCACGGTGCATGCACTGTGTGCATGGCACCCTATCAGACCGCCCATGGCCTGTACAGCTGACACCTTGCATGTCTGTGATATGCATAGTCTGCTGGCATGTCAGTGGTGGCTGTCCATGCTGGACAACCACTGTATCCGCACAATGCCAGGTTGCCTCCCATCACCAATATGGTGCACGCCTGCCCGTGGCACTGTGGCCTCCGCTGTTGTTGTCCCCCACCATGCTGTCGCTTGTGTCTGTTGCAGGGGGTGCTCCAGTGTCTGCTCACTTGTGCTCCGGCCGCATGCTGGTGGAATACAGCTTCATGGTGCCTGCGCATGGTGGCTGGCACACCTGTGCCATGTAGGGGTGCTGGACGTGTGTACATGGCTGCCGTGGCCACACGCCAGTGGCTTGGTTGACCCGCTACTGTGTCCCTGTGTTGGTGTGCCCTTGGGTATGGGTGGGTGTTTGTTCATGCACTGTGTTACATCCTGTGTTGTGCATGCTTCCGTGCAACACTGTGTGTCTCTGTGCTGGCTGTTGTGGCCAGTGCTGGGCCGGGATGTGTCCTTGGGAGGGTGTGCAGGGTGCTGTACTGCTGGTGGTGGGGTCTGGGGCATGCCCTGTCGCATGTGGGGTACCTCGTGTGCCGATGCATGGTCGATCTCTCAGCTGTACCTGGGGGGGAACGTGCAGGGTGGCACTGTGTATGCTGTTGTTGCATCGCTGTCTGTTGCCGCCTGCTGCAGGGTGCACATGGTGGGGCTGCCTTGCATGGCTCCGTGGTGAACAGGGTTGCATTGTCACAGTGGGGGTGGTGGCATGCATGGGGTGTCCTGCACTGTTGGGCGCTACTCCTGGGAAGGGTGTATGGGGATCATGGTGCAGGGTGTGCTCTGCATTGGTGGGATGGTGTGGCACGGGGTGGTCGGCCCTCCTCGTGTGCCGGGGCACCATGGCCCGGCTGTGGGTTGGTTGCTGGTATCCATGGGCCGGTGGTTATTCCAGCTCTCCCCCGGTTGTGCAGTGCATGGGGTGTGGGGGGCGATGTCTGTTCTGCTGTGTGCTAATCTGCCCATCTGTGGCATGGGTGGTGGGCCCCTGCATCCTGTCCCTGCGCATCCCTAGTTGTGCTGTCGCATTGCTGCCCTGCTCCACGGGGCATCCCTGGTTGCGCTATGGCACATCTGGACTGCTCCACTGAGCATCCCTTGTTGTGCTATGGTGCATCTGAAATGCACAACTGCACATCCCTGGTTGCGCTATGGCGCAGGTGGCGTGATATTCAGTCGTGTGCCGCAGGCACATCTTGACCTGCGCAGTTTTTGAATATCGCGCTTCTTGCACATCGGCCCAGTGGACTTGTGCTTGCTCCTGCTGTTGCGCACTTTTTGGGCGCAGTTTGAATATCCGGGCCCATGTTTTTAAAAAAGTCCCAAGTTTGTTGTGTTGTACAATTAAAGCAGCAGTACTACGAAAAAAAAATTTGCGCTTTTTTGACAGTTTATTCCCTGTGCCCTGCTAATCATATACCTGGTACTCTTTCTCGTCGGCAATGTAGTATCGCCAAGTAATTTGCTCAGTTATTCTCTGCTTTTGTTTACATTTCTGCCACCCAGCATGTTGCACTGGAACCCCCTCTACTGCCAAATGCACATTTGAATGACTTGCAGGGACATCAGGAATGGTCAGCAGAGGGTCCTCTGCTGTTGTCAAAAGACGTGATGTGACCGGAAGAAAAAGCGCAGCTGAAATTAATCAGCTGCCATATTTGTTGCAGCGCTACAACACTTCAAATAAATTGCAAATATCTAAAAAACTAAGGACGACTGGAAAAAAATATTTACTGGTATGGAAACTGGAACTTTGGCCGCATGCTTACAGCTGAAAAACAGAATTTTGATTGGTCACTTCCTGATTTCGTAGTACTGCTGCTTTAAGAAGATTAGATTCCCAGTTTATGTTTTGCAAGTATTCATAGATTTTAGAAAAATTTGCTTTATTATAATTTTTTGGTATAGTATAACTTCCTTTGTGTAGTTTTAAACTGTTGAATTTCAAAAAGAATAGATGAATGATCACTGGTCCCAAGTGGATCCCAAATTTGTAAATTGCTAATTTATTGCTCTATGTTAGTAAATAATAGATTCAAAATATTAGGACCTCGAGTGGGTTCAGTAACAAGTTGTTGTAATCCAGTACTAACTACCACATCTATTAGTCCTTTCTCTGCATAGGACTGTCCTGAGAATGAGTCCCAGTTAATGTGAGGGAGGTTAAAGTCACCAAGTATTACAGTATCTTGAGATGCTGAAAAATGTGTAATTTCTTTAAACATATCAGTTGTGTAATCTGAATTTGCAGATGGAGGTCGATAGATTTTACCAATAGTTACATAGGACTGCTCCTTCAGTAAGATTTTAACCCATATACTTTCCAAAGGAAAGGGAGAACACACTTCAAAAGAAGGAATATCATTTCGTATGTACATACAAACTCCACCGCCTTGCTTATCTAATCTGTTTTTCTGATATAACTTATAACCAAGGCCCCTGGAATTCTGCGGTTCTGCGGTTGTGGAATTTGTATCATGCTGCAGAATATATATAGTGCTGCAGAATTCATTGTTTTTGGTGAATTTTCATATAAATATACTGTTTTTCCATAGTGTCAGGCTTTCTTTCCCATCTCGTTTATCCTGAAGCCCCTCCTCTATGCTCAGCATATGATGTCACCGATGACATCACATCATATTTAGCCAATGACAGGACTGCATTCTGCCAGAGAAATGAATAAATCATGCCGCAGAAATCAGAAAATGCTGCCGCAGAAGTCAAGGAGCCCTGCCGCAGAAATCAGAAAATTCTGCCGCAGAACACCAGGGGCCCTGCTTATAACCTGGAATTTCTCTGGACCAAACTGAGGATGCATCCCACCAAGTTTCAGTTACTCCCACACACCTATATTTAAAGTTTTACATTTGGCTTCGAGTTCTGCTAATTTGAGTTGGTTTAAAGATCTTGCATTCAAAGCTAGGAATTTACATTTAGTTGTAATATTTTGGTAAGTATTCAGAGACTTGGGAATAGACCCATTCTCCCCCATTGTTTTTAGTTTAAACAATTATTTATGATTTTAGTGATACTTTTCCCCATAAGTGTACTACCCCTACGACTGAGATGTAAACCGTCCCAGCAAAACAAGGAAGAACGATCTGAAAATGATTCCCAGTGGGTAATACAGGGTATATCCTGCTTAAAACACCATTTTCTCAGCCATTCATTTAGGGCTTTGATTTTCTGCGTCATGGTAGATGTTGCTCTCGGGACAGGTAGAATTTCAGATATACATACACAGCATCCCCTATCAAATAACAGGTTACATAACGCCACACAGTCCTGTTGTAACTGATTAAATGGGGTGTTGTTTATAAAATTAACACCGGCATGTATGATAACCAGTGGATTTTCCCCCGCATTTTGTAAAATTTTAGGCATCATGGAGGTAATGTCAGATACCCTGGCCCCACGGAAGCTAGAACAAGTGCGGTTGCTCTTGTCACTATTGCATACCGCCCTGTCAATGTGCTTAATGATTGAATCTCCCAGGACTAACACTTGTTTTGAGACAGTAGTGGTACAAGAATCAGAAACAGGTGATTGTTTAACACACTCTGGAGCGATTAACTTAATAGGTATTGATTTGGTAGCTTGAGACTTACTAAGACAAATATTCACGGCATTAACTCCTGATTGAAAAGTGTTTTTAAACCATTATTATCAACAGAGGGTGATGCACAGGATAAATCATGTAGCACTTCATTATTTGATACAGTTAATTGCTCAAACCTATTACGAGTTTCAATAGGGGCACTATTGTGTATTTGACCGCCCCTCCTTTTTTTAAGAGGCTTTGTGACAATGGCCCAGTCATCATTATCATGAGAAGAAGGTGGATAATCATCCACCTTATAAGAGGGGGCAGAGGCAACAGGTATACTAGTACTAGTCATTACAACTGTCTCATCAGGAGGCATAGAAATGCTACCTAAATGTGAAGGAAATTGTTCATTAGAATGAAGTTGTTCATCCATAAGATCAATGTAACTTTCCAGTTCCCTAATATCAGTAGAAACTGGTTTAATATTAAGCAGAAACGCTATATCTGCTTCAAGAGTAGTGATCAGATGGCAATTAGCACATACATACTCGCTCCCATACTTTCCCTCACTATACATCAAACATTGCATACACTTACTAAGTTCTTTTTCCATTATTAAAGGTGTATATTTACTAAGAAGAAGGTTATGCTAAAATGATCTTATCCAAGTTTGTCTAATGCCAGCAGTTTCAGCGTGCCCAGCGGACACAGCAGACACAGCAGACACGCGCAAACTAGCGTGTCTCTGTGTGCATCTCCATGCGCTGCCCCGCTCGCTAGAGGGGGAGGTTTTAATCCGAAAAACCGGAAGTAAGCATCCGCTCACTCGGTTTTGCCAAGTAAAATAACAATATTTACTTAAATTCAGCAAGATTCTGTGAGTTGAAGGTTTACAAGCCCTTAAAAGGGCAAGAGAACCACCAGGCAACAGTGCTTTTAACAGAGAGATGTTGTTTTGGGGTAGGAGGTATACTAGCCTATTGCTAGTACTCCAAGTTCCCATAATGTTCTGCTATTCACTGAAGAGTCAGTTACAAGCAAATGGTACCACACAATACAGCAACAGTTAAAACAAATATATTAATGGTACATCAAAGTATATTGGTGCACTGCACTACTCCACCTCTCACCAGAGGTTCGCTATATCAGTAGCAATGCCACTATTAAATGCCCCGCTCACTAGAGGGGCAGGCTTTGAGCTGAAAAAACGGAAGTAAGCGTCCGTTCACTTCCGGTTTTGGCGCGAAGTAAAAATAACAATATTTACTTAAATTCAGCAAGATTCTGTGAGTTGAAGGTTTACAAGCCCTTAAAAGGGCAAGAGAACCACCAGGCAACAGTGCTTTTAACAGAGAGATGTCTTGGGGTAGGAGGTATACTAGCCTATTGCTAGTCCTCCAGGTTCCCACAATGCTCTGCTATTCACTGAAGAGTCAGTTACAAGCAAATGGTACCACACAGGGTTGACAAAACCAATGTTTCTCTATGATCCTTTCCTTTCTACTGCCAAACAGGAAGTTCCTGTTGACAGTCAAATACAGTGGCTATAAAAGTAGAACTGGCTTAGGGTGGCTGGGATGGAGGGCAATTAGTAAGAAAAAAAAAGACTAGCAACAGGAAGTTGTAATTTGAGTCACCTGCTTTTATAGTGTCTAAGCCACACCCCCAATTAAGCTCTTTCTCTTCCTACTGGTTTAGCAAAGTAAGTTGATACAGTACCCTTCACAGCACAGAACACACACTGACTTTCTTTCTTTTTTTTTTTTAACCATAAATAAGACCACTTCTACTTCTAATAAAGTATCTGTCTGCTTAATCTCAACAGACTCTGACTCCTGCTGAGATATAAGTGTTAAATTAATAAGAAAATGTAGCTTCTTTTAGTTAAAAACAAAAACAAGGCGCTGCATCAGCATGTGGTTCAGTTAAATAAATGGTTACACGCACGCTGAAATATACGAGTTGTATCTACGCTTCATTCAGGTCTCCTCGGAAATATCTAAAAGAGAAAAAAAAAAACTAACTTGCTTTTTTTGTCTTTTAGATATTTCCTGAGGAAGATCTAAGCTCGAAAACGTAGATTTTTAACTCTATTTTCCATTTTCAGCGTGCACTTAATATAACCATTTTGTTTTTCTTTTAGTTAGCTGCTTTCTGCTCTACAACTTTATGGAAACACTTTGTATGCTTTGTACATTCTGTTTTTGCAAATCTCGTTTTGTGTATTGTTAGCCTGCTTTTGTAATTGTACTGGGTCCTGCCTGAAAACAGGCATTGTATTTGTCTACTACACTTACCTGGTCAACAAAAACTAAATAAATATATTTTTCCCAGACCCGTTTTTGTCTACTCATCAGACCAGTTATGGCAGCTGCAGCCCTTTGGGAGATTCCTTAATACCCTTTCTGTGGAGGTCAGTGATCGCTGCAGGGGTCTGGGTGTCCTCCGCGTTCGTTGCCCATGATGAAAGTTTGCTCTGAGGGCTGACAATGGATTGAACAGGACTGGGACAGTGTGATCCAAGAGGCACCCTGGGTACAGATGAAGCCAGGCGAGGGGTCCTCCCTGTCTAATACCTGTTCCCAGGGCTGCCTCATTTTTCAGCAAGCAGGTAGCTACTGGGAGAGCTGATCTAGCTCCTCCCTTTAGGACTGTTCTTAGTAACACTAGCTCACTGAGTAATAAAACTGCGGTGATAGAGGACTTCATCTCGGACTCCTCAGCTGAGTTGGTATATATCACGGAAACCTGGTTGGAGGACAACTCAGGATCAGTTCTGGAGGCATCCATTCCTCCAGGTTACTCCATGGTATACCATCCTAGGCAGCAGTGCAAGGGAAAAGGCAGGGCAGCCATCTGCTTTATATCTGTGCTGGTATGGACGGCATACCCCACAGGTATGACCAGGTGGTTTGAATGCATGGTAGTGAAAGGTGGGCTGTGTACAGGTTGCAGGATTATTTTCATGTCAAGGACCGGGAAATTAATTCCTGCAGGAACTTGAGGGTTTCATGGCTGACCTGGTGGTGGACTTGCCCAGACTGCTTGAACTGGGTGATTCCAATGCCTGGGTTGAGAATAAAACCTCTCTGTTTTGAATGCAGTTCCTCCAAGTTGTTGACATCACTGGACCTCATACAGGCAGTTGCCTCTGTTACGCACCAGCACGGCCATGACCTGGACCCAGTTTTCTCATTTGGTCTTAGCATCAGTAATGTCAAGGTTGATCCAGTTGTTTGGTTGGATCATCATGCCACACAGTTCCTCTGTAGGACCTCCTGGTTAACTATCACCCCCCCTCCCCCCATGAAGATGGTCAGATATCACCCATTTCGGAATTTGGAGGAAGAGAATCTCCTGGCTGTACTAAACACCTTGTGCATAGTGACAGCTTTTGTTGAGGAGCAGAGAAAGCCGTGGAGAGCTATAACCTGGCTCTTGCAGCTGCCTTTGACTTCTTGGCCTTATTTCATGTTCGTCCCTTGATTTCCTGCCACAGATCACCATGCTATCATGGTGACCTGAGGCAGTTAAAGACAAAGGGAAGGAAGGTGGAGTATTATTGCCAGAAGTCCAGGTTTGTTGAGGACTGGTTCATGCTGAGAACCCACTATGGTGAGTATCAGTGGGCAATCACCATGAAAAAGTCAGTATTCCTCTCATGGGTGATTTTTTTTTTTTTTCCAATTATTTTACCAGGTGAGACACACTAAGCTGAAAGCTTGTTTGCAGATGCAACCTGGGAGCATGAGGAAGTTAAGTTACTTGCTCAGGGTCACACAGTATGCAAGTAGGGGCTGTGGGATTCAAACCCAGGTCTCCAGATTTGCAGCTCAGAGCCTTAAACCACTGCACCATACTGCCTCCCACTGATTGCCACTGGGAAGAACTGATTAGCACAACTCTTCCACACTGTGGACAGACTGTTAAATCCGTTGTCTGCAGTCTAGAAGAGTGTTTTCAACAGATAAGTGCAAGGAGTTTTAATCGGTTCTTCCTGGTCAAGTTATTCTTGATTTAGGCTGGGATTTCGTCATGTGGTTTTTTACAGGCCACTAATGTCCATTCAATGTTGGGAGCAGGAACTCTGTATTGGTGGGAGGAGTTTGAGCCAGTTTTGGTGGAAGACGACTTCCAGCTGGTCTTGGGGCTGCACCCTACCTACTATATACTGGGTCCAAGATCTATCAGACTTCTTTTGGGGTGGTGGTGGGGAACTGGGTCCAGTTTTCGTGAGCTTATCAGATGCTTCTTGAAGAGTTTGTCTTACCCACCGCACTGAAACAGGCGGTGGTGAAGCCCCTCCTGAAGAAGCCATCTTTGGACCCTGATGTTCTCATGAATTACAGGCCTGTTTTGAAGGTTCCCTTTTTAGGGAAGGTTATCAAAAAGGTCGTAATAGCACAGTTGGAGCACCACTTAAACAGTATGACATCTATGAGCCTCTCCAGTCTAGTTTCCAGTCTCATTATGGCAGTGAGACCGCCCTTGTCAGAGTGCACCATGATCTTCTCCTGGCAAGGGATAGCAGACATCTTCCATTTTGGTCCTGCTTGACCTTTCCTCTGCGTTTCACATAGTAGACCATGGGGTGCTGTTGGTATGGCTGAGGCACTCTGAGGATTTTCAGGAATAATGTTGAGATGGTCTGAGTCCTACCTTTCCAGCAGAGTATAGCAGGTGGCATTGGGTACTTACATCTTGGATAGCGCTGCACTTTGCTGCGGAGTGCTTCAAGGCTCAATCCTGGCAGCCCCTACATTGTTCACTGTGTACATGCTGCCATTGGGTGAAAGTATGACAGTATGGGCTGGGTTTTCAAAGCTATGCTAATGATACCCAGCTGTAACTGTCTTGTGCTTCAGATGTGGGCGTAGCAGTCACAAGGCTGAGGGAGTGCCTAAAGGAGATTTCAAAACTTGATGGCCACTAGCTGGCTTAGCCTAAATTCCACAAAGACAGAGGTACTACTGGTGGAACCAGGCAGGTGTGGGATGTCAAGGAATGGCGTTGATTTCACTTTACTATCTCTTAATGGCATCTCTCGCGGAGCTGTGGATAGGTTTAGGAAACAGATGATCACTGAGGATTCCAATTGACTCTAGAACATCAGGGGCCAGATATTCAAAAGTTTGGCTGGTGGGCAAAGTGATTGCGCCCTGATTGCCTGGGATTTGCACACATGCACATTACTAAAAGGGGGCTTTTCAGCACATTAACAGGGTCAGTGCACGCAAAAAAAAAAAATGTATGTGTTGGGCAAAGGGAAGGGCAGGGACAGGAATAGCGGCACAGTGCGATATTCAGTGCATCTGCACTGCACAAAAAGGGTTAGTGCAGGCCACTCTGCACAGCACAAATACTGCCAATCAAACCCCGACTTACTCCAGGCAACCTTAGAGGCCACCAGAGCCACTGCAGCCAACAACCTAGTTGGCATTTGGGGGAACACACCTGCCCCCGGGCATCTAGTGGCACCTTCACCCTCCGATCGCCAGCCTCAGTGTCAGGTAAATCATCCCTGGTGCCTAGTGGCCCCCACCATTCTCCAGTTGCCAGCTCTGGTGTGACTGCAAGCATCCCTGCTGCCTAATGTCAGTGGCTCAGCAGGTAGCACACTCGCCTCTGAGGCCAGGAGATCAGAAGGCTGTGGGTTCCATCTTCACACCAGGAACTTGGGTTAAATCCTAATACTGACACTGTAGTGCAGCATGAGGGGGGTGCTGCACTCCTGAGGTGCCATTTTTCAAATGAGACATTAAACCGAGATCCCATCTGCCTGTTCTGGTGGTAGTTCAGGTGGATGTTAAAGATCCCACGGCACTTCTCAAAAAGAGTACGGGAAGTTTCCCCGGTGTCCTGGCCAAATTTCCCCCCTTTCACTAAAAATACCACCAACAGCTTAATCTGGTTCAAAGTCAGTTGGCATTCATCTGTATCCCCCTCCCCCGGGTCATGCCTGAAAACAGGCAGAAACTGTCTAGTGCACTTACCCGGTCAACAAAAACTAACTAAATAAATAAATAATGGTCCTGCCCACTCTGTAATAGCCAGCCCCGGTGTGACTGCAAGCATCCTTGGTGCCTAGTGGTCCCCCCACCCACCAATTGCCGGCCCCATATATGAAAAATCATTCCCTGGTGCTTGTAGTCCTCCCACCATCTGATCGCCAGCCCTGTGTATGCAAAATAATTTCCTGGCATTAGTGGTCCCCCTCTCACCCTCTGATCGCCAGCCACACATATGAAAAATCATTCCCTGGTGCTAGTGGTCCCCCACCCTCCGATTACCAGGGCCATATATGAAAAATTATTCCCTGGTGTCTAGCGCGCCTCCCCCTCCTGCACCACGGGCACCAATAACCCCCACCACCCCCACCTTAAGCACCGTGCCACGGATCTCATATGGCAACCAGCACAGCCTTCCTATCACCTCCTCGGCTGGCCGCCATACAGAAAGACAGGGAGCGCACATCCAACAAACTGTACAAGGTGCGCATCCTCTGTATTGTGCAGGGAGCACAGCCTGTGTACTGTACAGGGAGCGCATGGCCTGTGTACAGTACACAGGCCACACGCTCGCTGTATAATACACAGGCCACATGCTCCCTGCACAGTACACGGCCACACGCTCGCTGTATAATACACAGGCCACATGCTCCCTGTACAGTACACAGGCCACACACTCGCTGTATAATACACAGGCCACATGCTCCCTGTACAGTACACAGGCCACACGCTCGCTGTATAATACACAGGCCACATGCTCCCTGTACAGTACACAGGCTGCGCATGCTCCTTGTCTTTCCATATGCCAGTTGGCTTAAGAGGGCTGTGCCAGTCACCGTATGGGATCCATGGCACTGGCGCTTATGTAAAGGAGGGTTGGCAGGCTCAGTATATATTGGTGCCTGTGGTGTATGTGTGTGTGGGGGGTGGGCACTAGATGCTATAGAATGATTTTTCATATACAGTGCTAGTGATCAGAGGATGGGGTGGACCACTAGTGCCAGGGAATGATTTTTTTCATATACAGGAGCCGGGAATCAGTGTGTGGGGGGACCACTAGGCACCAGAAATGCCTGCAATCATACCGAGGCTGGCAATCAGAGTGTGTGGGGACCACTAGGAACAAGGGATGCTTTCAATCACACCAGGGCTGCTGATCGGAGAGTGAAGGGGCCACTAGGTACCAAGGATGCTTGTTATTACACCGGGGCTGGTGATCAGAAGGCAGGGGGACCACTAGGCACCAGGAATGCTTGCTATCACACCATGGCTGGAGATCGGAGAGCAGGGAGACCACTAGGCACCAGGGATGTTTGCAATCACATTGGGGCTGGTGATCAGAGGGTGGTGGTGATCACTAAGCACCATGGAAGCTTTCAATCACACCAGGGCTCGCTGTTGGATTGCAAGGGGGACCACTAAGCACCAGGGAAAAGGTGACAGTTCTACAGGCCAGCGATTGGAAGATGGGGAGTGCCACCAGACACCTACAGGAGTGGGCAATTGGGGCAAGGGTGGAGCCAGTCACACAGGCACAAACCTACTGCTGTTTCCCATGCAAATGTGCCCATAATGGGCATGCAAATGGCCTCTTAGCACTTTGCATGCCCAATGGGCTCATTTGCATGGGGCTGTCTGAATACTGTGCCTGGAACTACCTGCGCTATCGGGTCTGGTGGCGCTGTTCCCTGCACTGGCAGGTTCCATGTTGGGGCAGTGTTATTCAGCTTAGTGCTGCATCAACATGCTCCTGTATTCAGTCAGATAGTGCCGGTGTGCTATCTGACTGAATATAGTATCCTCAGGATCGTGGGTAATGGGCAAGCACAGCACAAAACTTTGCACTCCGCTTTGCCCATTTTTGAATATCTGGCCCTAGGTGTCAGCGGTCGTCCACAGTAGTTTTTTCCATCTCCGAAGTATTGCCTGGATTAAGCCCTTTCTAGTGCCCACTTACCTGTCGACAATGGTGCAAGCCTTTGTCACTTCTAGACTGGATTACTTCAACGCCCTTTACCCAGGACTCTGCACAAGGCTTGTGCATCACCTGCAGCTAGTGCCGAATGTGGCAGCCAGGCTGATTGCTGGGACCTCCCAGTCCAAGTACATTACACCAGTACTCTGTGGGTTGCACTGGCTGCCAATCTGGTGGTGCATCAACTTCAAGGTGTGTTTGTTGACCTACAAGGCTCTGCGTAGTCTGGGCCGAGGCTACCTCCTGGTCCTGTGCAGGGTCTTTTTCTCGGGAGACTGTGTTTGGGATTGCTGCCCTAGTAGTATCAAATGCACTACCCCAGGATGTCAGAGGAGCCCCCTCAGCAAATACATTTAATTATTTTTTTTTTATACTTCCTTTATTATGGTAGACCTGAAAGGGCTTGAGAGATCATGTCCATACAGATAGATCAACATCTATTACATAGGTACATAAAACATATCTTGATGACATCACAGTGCGTACCTACACATTAGCTTTTTACTGAATAAAAGCATTTGATGATCTAGTTAAAGTAAACTACATGGTCTCAAAGATCTATCAAATAATACTGCACTGCAAGTGACTATTACTGCTCGATGGAGATATTAAACTGTACAATGCACTACATAAAATAATAAAAAAATATATTTCCTTTCTTATTCTTATAAATTCTTAATGAGAGAGAGAGAGAGAAGGAAGAGGGGGCCCAGCTATGCCTAATTAGGCATCTAAATGTAAATGAGGCTCATACAAGAGCCATCTAGTCCACCTGTTTTGGTACGAGTGGGTTTGTTGGCGAAGGCTGAATGTAATCCTCTCCATTAAGCTTAATATTTTCCACTATGTCTGTCCAATCTGCTACGAGTGGGGAGCCTCTGTGCCCATTTCTTAGTAATGGCCTTCAAAGCAGCTTATCGTAAGAACTGACCATAGATATATTGCCTCTCTTCCCATATCTCCTTTGGTCTAAGACCTAAAACCAAATGTTCAGGGCCCGGGGGAACTGAAATTGGAAAATTTCCTGGAGATGGTGTTCTATATTGGACCAATACTCCTCCAGTATCTGACATGTCCAGAAAATGTGGGCCTGTGAAGCTGGGGAGATACCACATCCCCTCCAGCAGTTCGAACCAACTGTTGGTGCATAGTGCACCACCTGTGCAGGAACTATGAAGTGCCTAGCTCTCAGCTTCCATCCATATTCCCTTCAAAGGGGGGCCCCTGTTGTCTGGCATGTAGCCTGCCACACAGCAGTCCACTGTTCCTCTGAAAGAGTGATCCCCAGGTCCATTTCCCACTTAAGTTTAAGTTTTTACATAGATACATAGACAGTGTCAGCAGATAAGGGCCTATGGCCCACCCAGTCTGCCCATTTGAGCTTGTAAGTTCAGTTTATGTTTTCCTAGAAGTCTGTTGCCCCTTACCCCTGACCTCCAGAATTCCTTTATGTCTATCCCACGCATTCTTAAATCCCGTGATTGTTTCAGCCCCACCACCTCCTCTGGCAGGGTGTTCCACTTGTCCACCACCCGTTCTGTGAAGAAATTCTTTCTCTTGTTTCCCCTGAATCGTCCTCCCTCCAACTTCATCCCATGCCCTCTAGTCCTGGAACATCTTTTTCGCTTAAAAATAGTGTATTCCTGCACCCTGTTCCTCCCTGCAAGATACCTGTATGTCTCTATCATATCCCCTCTCTCCTCCAGGGAGTACATGTTCAGTTCCTTCAACCTGTCTTCATAGGACTTGTGATGTAATCCATGCACCATCTTTGTTGGACTCCTCTGAACCTTCTCTACCCTGTCTATGTCCCTACGTAGGTATGGTCTCCAGAACTGTACACTGTACTCCAGGTGGGGCCTCACTAGTGTCTTCTATAATGGAATTATGACCTCCCTTTTCCTGCTGGTGATGCCCCTGCCTATACATCCCAGCATCCTATTTGCTTTAATTTTTCAATGGGAAGGGTCCGATCTGTTAGATACCTTTGATACAATAGGGATATGGCTCCTTTCCCACCCCCTGAAAACCAAATAGCCCAGAAAGGCGGGTCCTCCACCTCCACCTGCAACCGGGCATACATCTTCTGAAGGGCAAGGATGTAGTCTCTGATCTGGTAGAATCTTAAGATTATCTCGTGGGAGAAGCCCAAATGTCTGACTAGCTGCCTCAAAGGAAACAGGGTTATCTGCTGATAAAATCTGATAAGGAGAGTGAAATCTTTTCCTGGCCCACTGTTTAAACCATGAATTCAAGGTGGCAGCTTGGAAGAGGGGGTCATAAGCCCACCATCGGAATTTCCATAATTGATTTCTTATGGGACCGCGGGTTATGCCTCTCCTCCATCCTTCCAGTATAGTCCTAGCCCCTGTATAACAAGACTCAAGTACCCAAACATCATCATGAAATAGACTAGTCGGAAGGGGAGGGACAGCCTCAACTGCCAAATCCATTCTCTTCCAATGAGAATCAAAACCAGGACTGCCCCACAGGAGAGCCACCTGCATTTGGGCCGCATACCAGTAACCCTGTAAGTTAGGGAAGGCTGGCCCACCATGGGCCCGTGGGGCATACATAAGGCCTCTACAAATCCTAGGATGGTCTTTGGCCCAAAGAAATTTGAAAAACATGCCCCGCCATATGTTTAACTCTCTTTGAGAGACCTGACAGGGTACACATTGAAATAAGTAAAGTAACCTTGGCAGGGCATTCATCTTTAATGCCTGTGTCATAGAATATATAGATAAGGATAGGAGAGTCCATCTCTGGATATCCATCCTTAATTGGTTAATCAAAGGGGGATAATTAAGTTGCAAGAGGCGGTGGTTGCCAATCCCAATCTTAATCCTTAGGTAACTCATCTGATCTAGGTCCCACCTCATGGGATATCTGTTAATTCCAGGGAAGGAGTTAAATTGCAACTAAGTATCTCTGTTTTAGAGCAGTTCAGTTTGTATCCAGAGAGGGAGGAAAATTCCTCCAACTGCCGAAACAAAGCAGGGATAGAGGAGTCAGGTTCTGTAAGGTACATAAGTACGTCATCGGCATATAAAGCCAGTTTATGCTCAAAGCCATTCAATGTTATTCCCTTTATATTCCCATTCTCCCTGATAGACTGAGCAAGAGGTTCTATATATAATGCAAAAAGCAATGGTGATAAAGGGCACCCCTGTCTTGTACCTCTGCAGAGTTTCAGAGGCCTAGAAATGTGGCCATTTAGAAGCGAACATAGGCAGTTGGGGAGTGGTATAATTTGCTTATTAATTGTATAAATTCTCTCGGGAATCCAAACCAGGAAAGGGTTGCCCCAAAAAAGCTCCAATCAACTCTATCAAATGCTTTTTCAGCGTTAAGACTCATTAATAGTGCCGAAGTAGCAGAGTTGTTGACATGGTGGGTGGTTCGCCTCAGATTATCCTGAGCTTGCCTACCCGGTACAATCCATTCTGATCTAACTGTATGAGATGGGGAAGACACTGTTGTATTCTTTTAGCCATAATGGAAAAAAAGATCTTATAATCAGTATGTAAGAGGGAAATTGGGTGATAGTAAGCACATCTGGAGGGGGTCCTTTCCCGGTTTGGGTATCACCGAAATCAAAGCTGTGGCCCAGGAGGGTGGAGCCGTGCCCCTATCCCCCAAGACCCCAGAGAATACTCTCAAAACAAGAGGCTGGAGCATGTCTCTAAAACATTTAAAAAATTCCCCTGGGAGCCCGTCAGTTCCAGGGCATTTCCCTGTCTTCAGGGCTCCCACTTGCGCTTTAAGTTCCTCCGTCGATATCAGGTGCATCAGCACTTTTGCCTGGTCTGGTGACAGGGTTGGTAATTTCAGGTTATGTAAGAAAGATTCAGTCTTCCCGTCAGGTTGGGGGTTCCTTTTTGATGTAACTGTTCATAGAACTCCCGAAAAGTCTCAACTAACTCATTTGTTTTATATACTACTTTCTGATGTCCGGGGTGCCACACACTCATGATTGTGGCCCTTGCTCTTTGTGCTCTCAACCTACTGGCTAATAATCTAAGTGACCTTGGGCCCCTCTCATAGTATTTCTGCTTTAAAAATAACAATTTCTGTTCTACCTAATATTTGGCCCAATTTCCCTTTGAGAGTCTTAAGTTGCTGTGCTACAGTTCTGGAATATTTCTGTTTTTGCATTCCCTCTAATGTTTGGATTTGATCACTGAGGGTCTTCCGTCTCCCCTCTCTCTCTCTCTCTTCTTCCTTACAGCAAGTTGTATAAACTTCCCTCAGAGAACAGCCTTGGCCACGTCCCATAAGGCGGAATATGACATTTCCTGTCCTTCATTTTCTGTTAGAAAACACTGGTATGTGTCTATGATCTGTTCCTTAACTGCCGGATCTTTAAGCAAGGAGACATTAAGTCTCCAAAAAGTGTTTCTTCTAAATCCTCCCAGATCCAAACTCATATAGAGCGGAGCATGATCAGAGAGGAGAAAGTCCCCTATCCAGGTATCCTGTACCTTAAAAATCTCATCTCTAGGTAGCAAGAAGTAGTCCAATCAGGAATACATATCGTATGTGGCAGAAAAATAAGTATAGTTCCTTTGTTTCGGATGCTGGTAACGCCAAACATCTAAAATGCCCAATTCTCCAACTAATTTATGGACCTTTCTTGCCACCTGATGGGACTTTTTCGGGATCTGGGAAGTGGTATCCACGGCAGGATTCAAGGGCGAATTCAGTTCTCCTCCACATACCAAGACTCCCTCCGCCCACTCCTGGAGAAGGAGAAAGAACGATCTATAGTCCCCATAAGGGGTATCCGGAGGGAAATACACAGAAACAAGTGTTATTAATTGCCCCTCTAGTTTGCCCTTCATGAGAGCATATCTACCCTCCCCATCCACCTTTACTGCCAGTTTTTCAAAATGGGACTTGTGTGGAATAAGTACCATAGTACCTCTATGTATACCCTTTTTATATGAGGAGGCCGCTATCTCCTTAAACCCCAGCTTCAGAAATTTACTGTGCTCCCTCTCAGATACATGTGTCTCCTGTAGCAGCACAAATTCTGCTGTCGACTTTCTAGGTTGTGCTAAAATCTTACTTCATTTAACTGGACTTGTGAGACCATTTACATTATAAGTGCATATCACCAATCCAACATTAGCCATTATGTTTTAAAACAAGAAAGAAAAAAAAAATAACACAGTAGTCAAGACAGGCTCCCCAGATCTTCCTCTCAGGATCCCCTTCCCCCAAAAACATTGCAGTGTATCTCCATCCTTGAACAACTTCTTAACTATACAACAATCATCATTGCCAACTGGGCAAAAACCTTTGTGGTTTATCATTATATGACTTCCTAGGTGGAAGATCCAGGTTTATAGGATCGTTGTCTGAACTCCCTTCCCCACTGTGGAAAGGGAATTAAGAGGGGGGATATGTTTACGCTGTCCAAGTGGAGGGCTTCCCCCCTAGAGCTTCAATGATGGTAATTATTATTTAGCTCCTTACACTGTGTGTCAGCAGCTGAACCAACTAAAAATCGTGGGCCCAAACCGCCCTCGACACCCCTAGTGAAAGGACACCTTGCCTATTCAGTATGAGTGTTACTTAGTCGGGTTGTTTCTATCAGCAACATATAAAACTGTAGGCCAATCGACTTATGCTTTGTAAAACAATATGAACATACTTTACTAAATCCTGGTCCCTGGTAAGGGAGTAATGGGTAACGTAGCCGCCCCGTCAGAAGGGCCACCAAGCAGGCCTCATAAGGAGCCCCCGTCCGCGCACAGGTCCAAGCAGGAAAGCCATAGAAATTAGGGTGCAATATACCAATCACCTGATAGCTCCCATTTTTGAGGAGTTAGTAAAATAATAAAGTAATTATGGGAGACCTAGCAAGCCCGGTCATAGGCACATTTAGCAGCTTAAGGGACTGAACCTCAGCAACACATCTCCAAATTGCCCTGAAGCCAAGCCCCGCAAACGGAGGGAAGTTAGCCAACCACAGCGAGGCCCAGCCCTGAAGACTTCTTCGAAGAGGTTACCAATAAAGGCCCTATAAGCCCCCTGCAATCCAGCTGAAACCTTTGATCTTTGTGCCTCATTGACCACTGCTTAAGTCAGATCACCCAGTTAATACTTCCAAATTGTGTGAGAGAGACATGAATTCTTGACATGGCTTCTCCACCCATACCCGACAGACCCAAGAAGCTCCCAGGCCCACTCAATGTCCCCGATGAGGGAGCCAAGTCTCCCCCCACAACCATCAGACCACAGGCTGTGTAGATACCGAGTGGTATATTTTAAAAACAAGTACATCCTGACATTATAGAATTTGTTCAATTGAGTATTTTGTACTCCATTTTAAATGAGGTCAATCTCAGAAACCCCTTGTAAAGTCAGAGATATTTTCAAAATATGTCCCCATAAAGTTAAGCTTGAGGAGATCACAAGAAGAAAATGAATGAAAGATACTACACCTGAAAGCGCTCAGGTAATTTGGGAGTTTGCTTCTTCTATGGCATTGTCCATTTCTGGCGCGGTCTTTGTTGGCTCTTTATTCGGCCCTCTCGAGCGTTTCTTACTGCGTAGGGAGTCCCACAAAGAGGAAGCGGTCGTGTTGGCCTTTGTGCTCTGTCTTTTAGTTCCACTGTAGGCTCAGTCTCTGGTCTCCAACTGTCTGTGTCGTGGTAGATTGGCCTCCTCTCCCTTGGGTTGAATGCCCACCGAAATCAAAAAATCCCCTGCTGCTTGCAAATCTTGAAAACAACTCATACCTTCAGCCATCTGAACCTTTAAGCGTGCTGGATATTCAACGAAAGCCCTGATACTCTGCTGCTGTAACTGTTTAACCACTGTAAGTACTTTTCTCCTTTGGGAAAGTAGCTGTGGTGTAAAGTTGTGGTCCAAATACAGTCGAGTGTCCCCAAAGTGAATCATTTATGACCATGCTAACTGCAAAATCTCCTCCTTCACTCTATAGTCCAGGAATGCTAGAACTACCAAGCGTGGTTTCGCCTTGGGGTTCCGAGGTTTTGGAATCAGCGATCTATGGGCTCGAATTATATTGAGAGCTTTATCTGGAGGGAGATTAAAAATCTTGTGCAGAAATGAGTCTATGAAAGCGGTCATTGCGCCAGTCTCAGTGCCCTCGGGGAACCCGTGAATCCGGAGGTTATTCCTTCTATTTCTGTTCTCTAGTTCTTCTAAGCGTGCTTAGAGTTGTTGAGAGCAATGGTGTAAGTCCAGAAGGGCTTTGTTATGCACATCAGTAGTAGTAGTATAATCCGTTAAGGTTTCCTCAATTTCCCCAGCTCGTTTGGTTAATGTGGCGATCTCTGTACATTGGTCTGAAACCTTAGCTTCTAATCGCTGGAGTGTCTGGTTGATTTGTTTCAGGGTTTGGCAAAGTTCTCTAGATGTGATCGTGCACTCAGCTTCCTCCCGTGGGGTTTCAATGCTTTGCCCGAGCACAAGACTCGAGAATTCCTGGGCCCTCTCGTTGTCGACTGAAGCCGGCATTTTTGGACCTTTTACTTGCTTGATTCATAGAATTCTCTCTCCAGCGATGTTTCGGAGGCATCAGATAGTCTGAGCTTCATCTTTTAGTCGACAGGATGATGGATTAAGGGTTAGATGCCTGTGGATTGTTTTGTCGATTGGCGGAGCTCGCTGTTTAGGCTGCCATTAGGTGGGTGTCCCAACTGGAAGTCAAATACATTTAAATCTTGGTTTAAAACACATTTTTTAAATCTTTGTTATGATCCTGGTTACACTTTTTAGCACTACATTGTTTTTACTGTATTTTTATTATTTTACATGGTTTTGTGTATAGATGGCACCCCCAGAGCCTCTGGTACTGGATGTTTGTATGATTGTGTGCCCTAAAAAAATTAAAAAAATAAAAAAAAAATTGTCTTGTGCTTTGCACTTTACAGCTCTGTGATAGACTAAGTACATCATAGTGATCACAGAGATTAGGTAGAGAGTGGGAAGTATATGGGAGGAGACTGCTAAGCCTATGCCTGCGACTGGTGGAGATAGATAAACCCCCAAAAGCCCTATCACACAGTGATAGCAATATGTTTGCTGATGCTGTTGGCAGCAAAAAGATAAAAAGTAATAGTAGATATCAGGGTTGGGTTCCTGCTGGTGGCATTTTAACAAAAAAAGCCAGCATTGAGACAGCAATCTTGCGGTCAGAGCAAGGAGCAGCCGACTAAAGAACTAGAACTTTTCTTAGTAACAGAACACTTCTAACTCAGCAGGAGTCAGAGCCTGTTGGGATTAAGTAACCAGATACTTTATTAGGAGTGTGGGGTCTCACTTAGGGAAAAAAAGAGTCAGTGTGTTTTCTGTGTTTGGGGAAGGGGACTGTATCAGCTTCTCAGTTTGCTAAGTCAGGAGGAGGGCAATTAATTGGGGGTGTGGCTCTGGCAGCAGAAAACCAGGCGTCTCCAATTACAGTTCCTTGCTGCTAGCTTTTGGTAGACAGCAATCTTGCTTTCAGTGCAAGGAGTAGCTGACTAAAGAGCCAGAACTTTTCTAATTGCCCTCCTTCCTTCCCATCCTTAGCCAGTTCCACTTTTATAGTTACTGGATTTGACTGACAACAGGAACTTCTTGTTTGGCAGCAGGAAGGGAAGGATCACTGAGACACATAAGTTTTGTCATCCTTAAAGGAAAAGAGTAGCTCTCTCTCTCCCCCCCAAGCTGCTGGAGGTCTGACTCTGAGCAAGGAAAAAGGGGACTACTGAAGAATACAAGAAGTTTCTGTCCCAGAAAGGAAGGGCAAGAGTTGTAAGGGCACACAGGCAGTAGGAAAGTAGGAAGGAGAGAGTAAGCGTACAAAGCAACAGGAGAGGGGCCACAAAATATGACATGATGGGAGTGGTGCAGTGCAATGGCTATGGGGCGGCAGTCTTCTGAGAGATGCTCTGGAGGCTGCGATGATGCCCTATTTGCAGGCACCTCTCTGGTCTGAGGGAGGAGGTTGCCCGACTCCAGGCCAACCTGGCTAGTATTCGAGATACCTCCTCCCCTGCCCAGGGACCACCAGGGCCACTGCCACTGCCTCAGAGGTTAGCAAGAAAGAGGAGCAGTTGGACCAAGGTGGGCTCAGGGAGGGTGAGGGTGGTGGAACAGAGGTGCATCCCTCCAGCTGCACCTTTCCACAATTCATGCGCCGTTCTGGCAGAGAGTGGTTCCACAAAGGAGACCAATAGGAGGGTGGCACGAGAATGCCACAGGGAAAGGAAACAACTCCTGGTGGGGGACTCAATCGTTAGGGAGGTAGAACTGGGGGAGGGAGGTAAGGTGCCTACCTGGTGCCACAACTTGGAGGGACAGGGAGCAAATCCTCAGGATCGCGGGAGCAGCTGCACGGGGAGGGAGCTGGATGTCATTGTCCACCTAGGGACAAATGACCTGGTTGGGAATGGGATCAGAACAGTGCAAGAGGAGCATGTGGAGTTGGAGAAGGGTCTTAGACAAGTTGCATGTACGGTAACCTTCTCGGTGGTGCTGTCTGTCTATGGCATGGGTGAGGCTAGGGTACTCTGCACCATGGGATTCAATAAGTGGTTGAAAAACTGGTGCGGAGCTCAGGGATTTGGCTTCACTGGGGACTGGGGGTCCACCTGAAGGGATACAGGCCTATACTGGCATGATGATCTGCATCTGTCTGGGAGGGGAACCAGGATCCTATGTGATAGGTTTAAATGCTTCAATGGGAAGCATTTAAACTAGCCAAGAGGGGGCACCGAAAAGGGGCAGGGAAATGCCAGCCTCCTCCAACAAAACAGGGTAGTTAGCGAGGTAAACACCAAGGTAGAGAAGTCAATAGGGAGCAGGTCATGGGTAAATGGAGGAAAAAGGCAATAAGGACAGGGATGGGGCTAAAAGAGGTAAGGCCATCAAAAAATGGAGGGTGATGAGTACTAATGCCCGTAGTCCCTGAACTAGTGCCCTTGATGGAAGAGGGGCACCTGGATATCGTGGCAGTCACAGAAACATGATACACAGAGAACCATGATTGGGATGTCTACATACCAGGGTACACAATCTACAGGAGGGACGGGGTGGGTAAAAGAGGAGGAGGAGTAGCTCTCTATGTAAGGGGAAGGGATCAAAGCAATGGAACTAAAGGGTACACAGGGAGGAGAGGAGGCACTGTGGGTCACCTTGGGGACAGGAAATGGCACCACAATCTGCATGGGGATTGTATACAAACCCCCATCTCAGGGGGAGGCAATGGACAAGGAAATGATAGAAGGCATCCTTAGAATGGTAGAGAAAGGGGAGATTTTCTTGATGGGGGACCTGAATATGCCAGATGTTAACTGTAGCACCTTTGCTGCAGCCACATCCAAGAGCAGGGTCATTCTCGATGCCCTACAGGGGTTCATGCCTTAGACAGCTAGTGTTGTAACCCACTCGGGAGGGAGCAATCTTAGACCTGGTATTCTGAAATGGGGATGGAGAGAGGATCTTGGATTTAGAAGTGGGTAGCCATCTGGGAACAAGCGACCACCAAACAGTGTGGTTCACGATAATCACAGCCGTATAGTCAAGCCATACAAAAGTAAGAGTATTGGACTTTAATAGGGCTGACTTTGGGAAAATGGGAGAGTGTCTCAGAAAAGCACTAGCAAATGGGCAAGAAGGAGGGGTGGAGGAACAATGGAGAAATATCAAAACAGCCATCACAGACGCAACAAGCCATTGTGTGAAGCAAATCAACAAAACAAAAATAAAAAAAAAACACTATGATTCTCAAAAGAGGTGGCGGGGAGGGTTAGGGTGAAAAAGGTAGCATTCAGGAAGTATAAGGAAGCACAGAAGGAGCAGGACAGAAAACTGTACCAGTTAAAGCAGAAGGAAGCGGGGAAAGCAGTCAGAATAGTAAAAGCCCAAACTGAAGAAAAGATAGCCAACTCAGTTAAGAAGGGGATAAAACCTTTCATAGGTACATTAGGGAAAGAAGAAAGACCAAGGGAGGGATAGTGAGGCTTAATGAAGGGAAGGGGAGGGGTGGGTAGAGGGTGACAGTAAAAAAGCAGGGATACTGAACAAATACTTCTGCTCGGTTTTCACAAAAGAAGAGGAGGGAGAGGTACTAAACCAAAGAATAGAAGCACTCTGGATAGGGGGGTTGACACCAGTCCATTCACAGAAGAAAGAGTCCTGAAAGAACTCCTAAAATTCAAGGTGGACAAAGCAATGGGGCCTGATGGGATTCACCCCAGAACTCTAAAAGAACTAAGGGGAGAACTAGTGACACCACTGACTACCCTTTTAACAAATCAGGAGGATGGTGTGGTGCCGGAGGACTGGAGGAGGGCAGATGCGATTCCCCTTCACAAAAGTGGGAGCAAGGCAGAAGCAGGAAACTACAGACCTGTAAGTTTGATCTCAGTGGTAGGGGAAAATGATGGAATCACTTCTGAAAGAAAGAACTGTTGAGTACCTAGAGGCCAGCGGGGCACAGGACCCAAAGCAGCATGGATTTACAGCAGGAAGGTCATGTCAGACGAATCTAATTGATTTCTTTGACTGGGTGACCAAAGTAGCAGACCAGGGAGGGGCTGTGGATATGGCCTACCTAGACTTTAGCAAGGCATTTGACACAGTCCCACATAAAAGATTAACAAACAAGTTAGCCAGCCTGGGAGTGGGTCCTAGGGTTGTAGTCTGGGAAAAACACTGGCTGGACAACAGGCCACAGAGGGTAATAATAAATGGAGTCCACTCCAAAGATAGGGGGTTACTAGTGGAGTACCGCAGGGTTCAGTACTGGGACCCATCCTCTAATGTCTTTATAGGAGACACTGCAGCGGGACTGGAAGGGAAAGTATGCCTCTTTGCAGATGACACAAAGATCTGCAGGAGGATTGATATAGGGGTGGAATGGATGAGAAGGGACTTGGCAAGGTTAGAGGAATTGTCAAAAGTATAGCAGCTTAGATTCAATGCAATGAAGTGCAAACTAATGCACGTGGGAAACAGAAACCAAGGGGAAGTGTACACAATATGGGAGGATGTACTAACAACAACAAAAATGGAAAGGGACCTGGGAGTAGTCATATCAGATGACTTAAAGGTAGGTAAGCAATGTGAAAAGTCAGTAAGGAGAGCCAGGGGATACTGGGATGCATAGGAAGGGGCATCACAAGTAGAAAAAGGGAAGTGGTTATCCCTCTATACAGACAGTTGGTGAGACCCCATCTGGAGTACTGTGTGCAGTTTTGGAGACCTCATCTATGCAAGGACATAGACAGGATGGAAGCAGTCCAGAGGAGGGCAACTAAAATGGTGCAGGGTCTGCAGCAGAAACCATATGAAGAGAGACTGAGAGAGCTTAATATGTATACTCTTGATGAAAGGAGGGATGGGGGACATGATAGAAACTTTCAAGTACCTCAAGGGAAACAACAAAGTCCAGGAGGGTAGCATCTTCCAAAAAAAGAGATGTGTAAGAACAAGGGGGCACAATTTAAAGATAGAGGTGGGACGGCTCAGGGGCAATGTGAGGAAATTTTTTTTTGCATGGGACAGACACAAGGCAATTATAGTGGGGGGTTGCAGGAAGTAGGCTGTTGGTTAACTAGAATTTGCAGCTTATCCAGTAGGTAGGGAAATGGGCAGACTGGGTGGGCCAAGTGGTCCTTATCTGCTGTCAAGGCTATGTTTCTATGTTTCAGTATCTAGTCATACTTGTAAAACAAAAATAGCAATGAAGTCAAAGGATCAGTAGTTTTTTTTTTTTTTTTTTTTTTTTAGAGAGAAAACAGGAAAGCTAGGGAAGCTTAAACATTACTTATTTGATATTGTAACACGGCATTATGGAGGCCGTGCCAGGGCGCCAGCGATAGAGAACATGACGGGTCACGCGTGGTGCAGGAGCAACCGCGGCATTGTGCCGATATGCCGTGTTGTTGTTATCGGAAGCGGCGGTCACGAGCCCAACACGGCATTATTTCTCCTTAATGCCATTTGCTCTTCGCGCGTTCGAGGCTAACACGGCGTTATCGTCTCATAATGCCGTGTTGCTCCTGCAGTAGTCCACGACAGCCACTGGGTCGCAAGTGGCGCTGTGCCGGCCGGGGGTTAGCGACAGAAACGGGGGATGGAGCCAGTGAGCAGCGAAACTGTGCCGCAGGAATGCAGGACACACATAGGAAGAGAAAGGTAGGGAGCCCTAGACCTTGTCCGTGTTACAAGGGCATTAATCACCTCCAGCGTCGGGCTCTACCGGTGATTAATGCCCGCTGGGGGGTTGAAACCCTCGGGCTTCGCCCTCGTGCAACAACGCCCTCCCAGCGGGCATTAATCACCGGTAGCGCCCTCCTCTGTCGGTGATTAATGCTTGCAGGTTGGTGTCCTCTCAGATCTGTCGAAATAAAGGGAAAAATTGGTCACTAGGGGGAAAAAAATAATACCAAGAGTACAGACAGTGGCAGAGGGGCACAAGGTACAGAATGAGCACAGAAATGAAATAAGAAGTGTTTTACATAAAAGGTAAAATCACACGTAAAAGCTAGAAACTGAAAATGGAGAATCAAAAACAGAGACAAGAAATGTAGTAGTAGCAGCAGCAGTAAAAGTCTTTATAAGTAGGCTAGAACACTTAGGCCCTAAAGGACCTATTACAAGCTTGTTCTGACATACCTGATTTAGGTTATAAAATACTGTATTAGACATCTAATTAAAAAGCCTTGGAAAATGTCAAATCTATAAAATAAACAATGTGCAAATCTCTACATAAAAAGCAACAAAAAGAGCATGCTTTTTTCCCAAAGCAGCTATCTGCAGCCCCTTACTTGCCATCTGAGATAGTTTTCTGGAATACTGCTGAAAGAGACAAAGAAATAATAAAGAGCAAAAGGGGGGGGGGAGCATTCAGGTTTATCCCCCAGGACTCTGGGTGGCCTATATTTAAATACTTCCACATGTAATAGTAGTAGTATACTTTTATTCATAAATTATGAAAAGGAAGTAACTCAGTTGAGCATAGCTCATTCCCAATGAGATAGAAACATTCACACACACTGCCATACAGATCACATATATAATACAGCACTAGCACTAGCGGTCCAGTGGGCTAGTTTGGGCCTGCTGTGGACCATTTCTTTAAACAGTATTCCCAGCATCTAGTGGGTCCAGAGAGGGCTTCTTACTTCCTGAACTGCTGGCTCCTTCTGTTTGCCTCCTCCTCAGTGTCAGCGTTATTTTAGAAAACTGGCTCAAAGGGCAATTAAGGAGCCACAGATGGCCGCTTTGAAGAAAGCATGCTTGGCAAGAACCCACTGATGGCAACACCGTAAAAAGCAGTCAACTGCGACACTCAGGAATGCATGCTCAGCAGGCAATCAAGAAGCCATTTACAGCAGCATTGAAGAAAGTCTGCTTGGCGGGAAAATAAGAAGCTGCTGATGGGGGCATTCAGGAAAGCCTGCTCAGGGGGCAAGTTTGGAGTTGTCAACAGCAGCATATGGAGCTGCTGCTGGCAGCATGGAAGAAAGACCGCTCGATGGGCATATGGGGAGTCACTGGTGGCAGCATTCAGGAAAGCCCACTTGTCGGACAATCAAAAAGCACAAATGACATCATTAAAGCTTGCTTGACATGAAAGTAAGGAGCTGTTGACTGGTGACATTCAGGAAAACTCACCTGGCATCTAATTAAGGAGCCATTGCTGGTGGCATTTAGTAAAACCCATTCAATGGGCAAGCAAGGAGCTGCCAACAGCGACACTGAAGAAAACCCTCCAGTTGGCAAGTGAGAAACTACCAATGACAGCATTTGGAAACTCCTGCTCAGTGAAGAAAGCCCGTTCAGCAGGCAGTAAAGAGCCACCGATGGCAGCATTTAAGTAAGCCCCCTCGGTGGCAAATGCAGGAGCTGCAGCCCAGTTGCATTTAAGCAAAGGTGCTTTCTGTGAGATGGAGAAAGGGCAACTGCCGATAATGGGTGGGAGGCTAGAAACAAACAGCTGCAAAGCTCTCCATATTGTCCAGATACCTGCCTCACAGGCAGATAACTTCAGGATACTAGAAAGCTGGTTCTCCAACAGCAAACTGGTCCTCAATTACAAAAATACAAAGACCACGCTCTTCTCTGGCATCCCACAGAAGAGGAAAGTTCCATTTTTTGTCATCTGAAACGGCCAGGGACAACACCTTGAACGGATGGAGACCTTCAAATACCTTGTAGTAACTCTGGATGACATATTATCTTTTGCCCCCCATGTTGACAATTTGGTAGCCATAGTTAACGGAAGACAGGGTGCCCTGTACTGTAACAATCTTAGTGGGGCTGCTCGACACCTTACTGTGGCCAGCTCCATTTTGTCTCTTATAGATTATGGCCTCCCTGTCTACACAGCTGCCTGTGACACGGTGCTAAACAGAGTGCAGCTGCTCTGTAATAACGCATGCTGCCTTCTACATGGTACAGACAGTCACATACATCGTTGTACCCTTTATGCACTAACTGGCAACCTTTACCCAGCAGAATAAAGCTCCAGACCTGCTAGTGAAAAAGGCACTCCTGGGACCAACATCCCCCGCTTTAACAAATTGCTTCCGTGTCATCTCCTACCAATACAACACTAGGAACATGTATGGAATGCCCTTAAGCCTCCTTTCTGGCATACTCAACTAGGCAAGTGGTCATCTGCTGTCAGGATCTCTAAGTGGTTAAACAAACTGCCTGATTAATACACTGATGAATCACCCAGGAGATCTTTGCAGTCTGCTCTTGCAGTACTTAACCATTGAAATGTTTTATTTGGTTTCTTTCTGTACATACCCTGTGACTTCTTGTACAATAACCTGCACAGATTTTGTCAAAACTGTATGCAGTTGTTGTCTGACCCGTTCCGAACATGTCTCGACTATATTTCCTCTGGAACTGCTTATTGTAAGTGTAATGTTTTGTGACTTATGTATTTGAGATGGGACCATACCTCTCAAGTGTCCCTGATTTCACCTCAAAATTTTACTCTGTTCCTCCTAAAATCTGTGTTCCCCTGACTAAACTGTGATGATTATAAGAATAAAATTATGTCAAACAATACAGTTGCAGACTTCTTATTCTTAAGAAAATGTATTATATACCGAGTCCCTTATTGTGCCAGCTTTCTGAGTGGATAGCACCAATTTTAAAAATGTGTCCCTGATTTATGAGGCAGCAGGTTGAGAGGTAGGGATGGGACCTTTGTAAGTGAGCATTTTTTCTCAAATGTAATCTCCAAAGTTTTCAGTAAATAAATAAAAACAAACAAGCGAAATCACATGCAACTAACAATAAGGAAATGTTGACATAAGGCGATCTGAAGTTTTCTACAATGGGATAGGCTACAGCTTCCTGCAGAAATGGGCACACGTATTCATACAGACTCACTACCCCTTTGACGGGAAAGGTGTCAGCTGTCTCCATTGCTCACTGGCTACCGGACTCACGCCTACAGACCCCAACACTTTCACTATCCCTCCCAATACCTTAGCTTTACAGTCTGCAAGAGAAAAAGAAGCGTGCAGCTGAAACAGGCCTGCAATTCCTCCAACAATTCACACCCGCTAGTGTCCCTCCTCCGAGGGATTAAAATTCGCCCGCATGACGACTGGCAACCACTGGTTGATAGGCTCAGAGACAGCCCATCTCCGTCAGTCAGAGCGCTCATTGGCTGACAGCCCCGCCAGATGAATCGGACGACATAAAGGAACGGCAGGTGAATAACGAATCGAGAACAAATGCAAAGCATAACTCCATTCACGCGAGTAACGAGAGCGAAGGGCGAATATAAACGAACCGGTTATTTAAGGTGACTCTAATGTACGTAGCGAGAGCAGGGGGCAAAATACACACATGCCCGCCCAACAACATACCGAATTTAAGGCTATTCAATGTAAATCCGGTTAATCATTTCCTCGGAACCAGAATACACTTAGCATGGGTGCCGCAACGAGGTGGTAGGGGACACGGGAACATGGGGAAAAGTGTGTGTTGTTGTTTTTTTTGGGGTGGGGGGTGCGGTGTACTAATAAAAGAAAAATGAGTACGATTGCTTCTCTTCCGACAGGAGTGAAATTGAGCAGGAACTCGGTTCCACCTCCTCCGACACCTTTCTCCATTGAATACTGTGGAGAGTTCCATTTTCTAGGGATGACAGTTCCACATCCTACAAATGTAGAGATTACAGAGCCACCTCCTAAACATTTCCAGTTTAAGCACTGCTTCTGACTTTCTAGAGGCACTCTGAATGCTCATGGAGACATGGACAAAAGTGCGTAGGGAAGCTACCGCCCCCGCCCACTGGTTCCGACACCTAGGCACTTTAGTCACTACTAACTAGACAAAAAAATAATGATGCTTACGCGTTTGGTAGAAGGGAATGTAGTATTGCCATTAGCTACTTGGAAATCCCGGAAAGAAATGCCCCTCTCCTATCATCAATCCACATATAACTGTTTTAGTCGTGGTTCATATTGCATTGCAAGAGAGGGCGTGGAGGGAAAGACTCCTCCATGTTTATTGCATCTATCTAGCGCTCCCTCTATTTCCGCTATATGAAAAGCCTCAGAAGTTTTCGACAAGAAAGTGGAATAAATAGTAAAAGTTCGGCAGTCAGAGCCCACTACGTAGAGTGCTTGTACTGAAAGCAGTAATTTTGATTTCGTACCAGAAAAGCGAGATCATACATAAAGCGGCGCCTAACTGCAACCACCTAGGAAAATGAACGACGGAAATCCAAACTAAACGAAGCACAGACACTCAGACAGAGGTCTTTTGGCCCAACAAAAGGTGTGCACTTCCAACTCACGAGTACGATGACCAACTGACTACACAGTAGTATGCTCATTTGACACTTCAGCCTGGCACCCGCATGCTTCCAGTTATCTGTCTGGAGCAGCTGGCTGTCACGAAAATCGAACGCGGCTCCAGCGGCATTCTCGCCCCTGTGTGTCTGTGACGTCACGGGACTTCATTAGAAACTCCTCCGGTGATTTGTCGGGCTTGTCGGCGTGACGTCCCGCCGGTGTAACATTTAATGAAAGCAACAGCTAGGGTCACTCCTTTTTTCATTGCCATTGCTTCTGCTTGTAAGTGGTACCGGCATCTCGGACAGGACGACCATCCAAAGGGTTTCATGTACTAAATAAACATCAAGGAGACGCTTCTTTCTCTGTACAGCTGGCAGCTAGATACACTTTTGCAGTGTACTAGGTAAGCGAACAATTGTTGTACTTTAATCGTGGCTGCAATTACCTTTTCTTATTTCATGGGTTGTTTTGAAAATTTTTTAAAAAAGCCCTCCTCCGTCCAGGTGAGCATTTTTTTTCTAAGACGTAGTCTAGATAAGATTGACCAGCCATGTGCATTGCAGATGTATGTGTACGAGTGGATGGGGGAGATGTACCAGCACCCTCTCTAAAGGTTCACGAGGTTTCCACCTAAAATGTGGCGTTACTTTTTCTGTGTACAGTATTACCAATTCTAGGTAAACGAATAATACAATAACCAGCTGGTTCCTGTACAGACAGCCCAGAATAAAGATCAGCCGATATTTAGAGAAGCTGGTTGGAGGAACTTGTGTGACTGACGTAACGGACAATTGTTAAGAACTCCTCCCCTCCCTCCGTGCATATTTATTAACCTTTTAATTTTCGGGTTAATTGGGGTGTTAAATGTGTCGGTACAAGGCTGTGATTTAAAGAGAACTTCAGTTACATGATATATTTGTTTTTAAGTTGTATATAGAACATTTGAAGTTTCACAAAGTAGTAAAGTAGGCGTGCATGAATATAAAAGTTTTTTTTTTTTTGTCTTTACGTTTTAGTAGCATGTTACAAACCTTGGGTTTCTTGCAGAATGCCTAATCTGGATATGAACTAAAAGGGACATTGGCAGGGCCATGCTTTATTGACATCGGTTGAAGAAATCTGCAGATGACTGGATACATTCCTCTGTAGTAGAACATTTTCCCTCTGTGTACACTGACCTTAGAAATAGGGGACAAGCAGCTATGCAGTTAATTTCTGAAATGGGAGGGAAAATCACTTTTTTCTGGAAGAACATTCAGGAAAACATCCATAGTGGTGTGGGGGTGATGGGGTGGGCTACAGGATATAATAATCAACCTAAGATATTTTAAATAAGCTTGGGATAGTTTACCTTCTCCTGGCTTTTGGAGAAGTAGAGCTGTGCAAACCTTACCTCTGAACTGGTAGATTGTCTTTGTTGTGTGTTTTTTATTTTTATCACCAGTGGATTCTGGCAGATAAAAATCCTTTCTCACCTCAATGTATTCTAGCTTGTCAGAAGCGAGTCTCCATTTTTATTGCTGGACATCACTGTTTCTTTCATCAAACTGCTTGAGAGAAGCAAGCAGCAGACTTAGAGGTAGTAAAAACCAAAATGTCCAGCCTGTGGAACCATGCTTTGCATCGCCGGGGATGTGAGGCTTGGATGGTGACATATAAAATCCAGAACATTGTCAGTCAGTCTCTCATTCTGAATGCTATCCATCCAGTGTTATAGTGAGCGCACACAACAGTGGGGAGACATTGGAGCAGGAGAAGAGACAGTATGCATGGGGTGGGGGTGGGGAGTAAAGCAGTAGACATCTGGTCAAATCTAATGAAGCGGTGTAGGCTGGGCCTTGCTCCTTCTGCACTGGGCCACCCATTCCCAAATATTTTCAATATGGTTGGATGTGGTCCGTAAGCAGAGGTGCGGGGTTGGGTGCATAATTTCTGGCAATCCTGCCCCCCCATTAACTAACTTTGTTGTGTGTTACAGTAATTTGCTGATCACAGCAAAGGCCAATGTTCACTCATATTAGTGTAGAACAAAGTTTGGTAGAGAGCATGGAAGAGTTTGCAGTAACAGTATCTGTAACTAGATCAGTCAGCCCAAATTGTGTGCCTTATTGCCAAGATTGACAAAAACTGCAAATTGAGTTGACTTTGTTTTAAAACAGTTTAGAATAGGATTAATTCAGCTAGCCAAAGAGGGGAAAAAATATCTAATAGACAAAGCACCGCTGCACAAGAGCACTGTAGCAAGGCATACCCGGGAATGGCATTGGCAATAATGCCAGGTTTCAATGTTTATTTCCATTTACTTCCCATGATGCTTTGCATTATTGGGATATCAAAGAAAAATAAAATAAGTGTAGATCAGGACCAAAAGCACTGGGAGGATGAATAAGGTTACACAGTGAACTAGTGACTTTAGTGAGATTCAAACCTGTCTCCTGGTTTACAGTATTGTGCTTCAACCACTAGGTAAGAGGTGAAGGAACACACATGCCAAAAACATTGTGACTTAAATAAGTCACCATTATTGCTATGAGATTTTGCTTTTCTCACATTGAAAAGAGTATGTTAACAAAAATCTCACCAATTGTAACTACAATTAGTTTTAGTAACGAGAGGGTGAAGGAGGTACATATATCCTCATGGCATCGCAAAGCAATTAAAAAAAAAAAAAAAAAAAAAAAAATTATATATAGTGTACGTCATTGACTTGGTGGTTTTTCAGATAAAAATGTGTTTTTTGGCCTTTAATTGCTTGCTGCTTGGTATGACATGACAAAAGCTGCACTATTTTTGATTTGTTGGCAGAAATCTGTCTCTAGAGGGAATGTGTATACACTCATGGGAACATCTTCTTTTAGAAGCCACCTGCAAAATAAGTGTGCATATTGTGGAAGAAACATCTGCGTACAGTGTAGCTGGGGGGCAGGGAGGATGAGGAACTGAGAGAGGCAAGTAAGGCCAAGATTCAAGGCACAGCAGTGAGCGACATCATCCCAGTGATCACTTTCCCCACAGCCTTCTCTAAAGCCACAAAGACAGGTGCTGCTGGCAGGCTGGTTCATAAGCAGCCAAATTCCCCACCAGTTTATTTGTGAAGTAACAGAAAATAGCTAGTGCTGTACATCACCAGAAACACTCCAGTAGCCATTGTGCTAAAGACAGAAATGCTTACATCAGACTTGCAACTTTTCAATTGTAGAGGGCAAGAGGTTTCAGAAATTCATACACACTGCTGTATTAATGTGGCAAATACTCCTAGCTGAACCTACTTTTTCATCAGGGACACTCAAGAACTGCACAAAAGTGTCAAGGGGATGAGTGAAAATGATGCATCTTGTAAATTGAGATCTAAACCAGTTAGCAGACAGCTGACTTCAGACGTGTACCTGTTCTTACTGCAGCCAGAGTTCAGGGCTCTGCTCCATAGACCAGCGTCTGAGTCCTTGGACAAGCAATGCTGCATGTGCAGCTTTGAAAAACTCATGCACAGCAAAGAATCCATTACAGAAAAACTGTGATGAGATTGCAGACTGTCTCGTCTCTGATCCTCACTTCCCAGGGTTTATTAATTCATTTTTTATCATTTAAAATGTTATTGAACTTTATGCAGGATTACACTGATAGATTAAAAAAAAAAAAAAAAAAAAAGACAGCAGACGGGCAGTAGGTATTTAAAATTTCTATAACGGAAATACATAGCCATCTTAAGTTCTACAAAACTATTACCATGGTAATGCAAATCGGAAGCTAAAAAATTAGTTGCCAACATTGTTGTGTCCCAGTTAGAAAGCAAAAATAGAAAAAAAGCGGGATAAATGAGACTGATTAACATTAACAGTCTCTAAAGGCACGGGAGCTCTACAGACCACCTGACAGATGAGACAACCATGAGGCTACCAGTCCATATATTACAAGCATGGCACAAATGAGAGATTCTGAGCCATATAGTAAATGGCCAAAGGTTGCCATTTATCCTGAAATTGAGAAAGCTTTCCCCACAACTGGAATGTTAATTTCTCATAGGTATTACATGTCCGTCACTATCTGCTACCAGTGACCTACAGCAAGGGCCATTTCCTGAAGCCATAATCTTGTTATAGCCTTCTATGCAGTCAAGAGAAGTATTGGCGCTAGGAAGTGGGATTTCTCTGGATTTATTGCTTCTGATAGTGGTTTCTTGCTTTTGATAGTGGGATAGAAGTGGTGTGCTCTTTAGGTGATGGGGACATTGTCTGCGTACTATATTATTTGATTGTCCATGGTTATTTATGAAAATGTGAGAAAGCAGAAAACATCTTGACCACTTAAAGCAAAATGCAGTGATCGTTAGTAATTCCATTAAAGTCTCCAAGCCTCGCGAGGATTGTAGAAACCAGATAGCCTGCACATGCATCTAATCCGAGAGAAGGTACCTGCTAAGTGGAACTGTGCCCTTTTGAGAGCGGTTGAGCAGTACAAAGCCATCAATCACTATTAAGGCTGTAAACAGGCAGTAGTGGTGCGGTGGAAAGGACGAGCAGTGACCTGAGAACTTGAGGAGTGGTCAAGGGTATGACAGCTGGGTTTTGATGTGAAAAAGTGCAAAATAATAACCTTGGGGCACAGAAACCCAGGGTTGGATTACAAAATGGGTTGGGGTGGTTCTAATGACCACCAAGTGGGAGAGAGACCTCGGGGTGATCATGTCGGATGACATGAAGATGGCCAGGCAGTGCAGCAAGGCAGTTGGGAGGGCTCGTGGGATACTGGGGTGCATAGGGAAGGGTATTGCCAGCAGAAAGGGAGGTGGTGTTGCCTCTGTGTACATCGCTGGTAAGACGGTCCCCACCAAGACTGCTGTGTCCAGTTCTGGAGATCACATCTCTGGAAGGACTTAGAGTGAAGGTGGTCCAGAAGAGGTCAACTAAAATGGTTCAGGGTCTGCATCAGAAGCCCTATGAGGTGAGATTAAAGGATCTAAATATGTGCACCCTGGGGGGTATGTAGAGACCTTTACATACCTCCAAGGAGAAACGAGGTACAGGAAGGAAGTATTTTTAAAGAAACAAACAAACAAAAAAAAAAAAAGTGCTCCAGAATAAAGGGACATGCTATGAAGCTGGAGGGGGTAGATTCAGGAGAGATGTGAGGAATTACTTCACAGAAAGAGTGGTGGATTTCTGGAACAGCCTTCCAGTGGAAGTAGTTGGGGTAAAAACAGTGGTGGAGTTCAAGAATGCATAAGATAGGCTTAAAGAAATCTTGGGGAGGAGGGGGAGCAGGGAAAAGGGCCTGAGATGAAGCAGAATCTGTGGTGATACTGTAAGTAGGGAAAAATTGGTTGACTAGGTGGGTCAAGTGGTCCTTGCCTGCCAGCAAATTATGGGCTGGCAGTATAGTCTAGAGGTTAGAGGAACAAGGTGTGAACAAGCTTGATACATCCAGCAGACCAGACCCGAGTTTGATTCTCACAACCTCCACTTGCATACTGTGAGCAAGTCACTTAACTGCCCAGTCCTCCCAGGTCGCCCCTGAAAACAGGCACTTGTGCCTAGTGGGCCTTACCCGGTTACCAAAGACTAAAATAAAAATATTTCCAATGTATATAACAGTAGTTAAAACAAGATTGCAAAATATGTCACAAGTAGAGGATTTAGTGGCTAAGAAATTTGAAAAGTTATAGTTGACATTTATTTATTTATTTATTTATTTATTTAAAATTTGATAACCAGAAAAGGCACACTGAGCCGTGGCTCGTTGCCAGGTGCGACCTGGGGGAAAGGGATACAGAGTGAAATACATACATTATAGCATAATTAGAACAAACAAAAACAATTATAGATTTAAATACAGTTTGTTAGCTAACAACGGGATCTGAAAAACAGTGCTACAAAACATAAGTCAGCACAATTCAAGCAAATTGCAAAAATCAAAATATTGGCAGGAACAGCTGTTGCAGGCTGCAGTGGATTCATGGCGGGGAACTAAATTTGCTGAGGTGAGAGGGGAGAGACTAGTGGAAGGGAAATTAAAGCACTGAGTAGTGGGGAGTAGCCAGAGTTGAGCTTTGAAGGAAAAGAGAGAGGGGGAAAGGTGAAGGTCAGAGGGGAGCTGATTCCAAAGGAAAGGAATGCGATAGGAGAAGGATGACTGTCCTGCAACGGAGTGTGGACATGGCAGAGTGAAAGTGTATTTGTCCCTGCTGCGAAGGGAGTAAGTTGAAGGGTTAACTGGTGAGAGGAGTGAGGAAAGGTATTGTGGCAGGCTCCCAAACCAATATTTTGCTATGACTTGGACAGTGTGGACCATTCCCCTTTGAGGTAGTGGTAGTAGTGAGAGGGCGGAGTAAAGAAGGCAGTGGTCAGTGAGGGGTGGAGCAGCAGTGGCAAAGCGACAAAATGAGTTAAGGAGTGTGTCAAGCCTAGAGAGGGCTGTAGCTGGGGCAGAGCCCTAGACTGTCTGTGTAGTCTAAGATTGAGAGAATCTTTTTTGAAACCGGCTCCCGACGGGCAGAGAGAGAAAGGCTGTCCTTATGATGGTAGGATGGAGTTTTGTGCAGATGGACTCAATGTGTGAGGAGAAATCTAGGTAGTTGTCAAGCCAGACGCCCAGGTATTTGAAGGTGGAGACCTTGGTAAGGGAGTGTGAGTGTGAGTGTGAGTGTGAGTGTGAGTGTGAGTGTGAGTGTGAGTGTGAGTGTGAGTGTGAGTGTGAGTGTGAGTGTGAGTGTGAGTGAGTGTCCAATTTCTGTCTAGTTCCAAAAATCATGGTGACTGTTTTCTTTGTGTTTGTTTTTTATTTACCTGGAACCATCTCTGAACCCTATCAAAATACTCATGAGGGGGGAGGGGTGTGCACATTGGAGGTGGAGGAGCCTAAGGTGAAAATGACAGTGTCGTCAGCGTACATGCGGATATGTGAGGAAGAACAGACAGAGGGAAGGTCATTAATAAAGAGGGATAAAAGGATGGGGCCAAGTATGGAACCTTGGAACACCAGTGAGGATCGGTAGAGGAGGAGTTGATATTGAGAAATTGAATGTGCATATAATTTAGGACCATATCTAATCTTTCTGATGGATCACGAAGATTGGAGAATATGTTTACGTTTTAGACTTGAAACATTTCCCTCAAAACTGTTGATCTACAGGTGTAGAAACAGACAAATTTCCCTTTTCGTGGAATTAAAATGTGACACTGATTAGAAGAATATGAGACGTTGAATCACATTTTCTTGTATTATACAAAATGTGGTATTATACAAAATGTGGTGCTATCAGGTCAGAATGCCTGTCTCCTTACTGGAGTCCGAACCAGGAAGAAAGTGAAATAGTATTGAAAGCACTAATGAACTCATGCACTGAAATACATGCAAGACCCCCACCCCCATCATTTTGCAAATGACAGGTGGTATGCTGCTTAAATCTGACAGCACTACCAGGTGGGGACTGGGTTCGGGGAAAAATAGCTCACTCGGCACAAAGGCTAGGTTTGGCTACTCTGCACAGAGGCACCCAAGTAACTCCGAACACAGGAAGCAATAACTGTAATGTTCAATACCAGGAATGGGATTCTAAAGTGTTGCTTTATTCACATCCAAGCAGAACAAAGCATAGGTGGACCCCCACGGGGCTACACTCCTGGTAAAGCAGATTAAAAGAATCAAGAACTCTTCCTCGACACTTTTAGCCCTCAGGCTCTGAACCCACTGGACACACTGCCCAGACTTGCACACTGCTTTGGGTACACAGCCCGAACTTGTACACTGATATGGGTTTTCCCTGGCTCGGCTCCCTTGCAGGCCACTCGGACACCTTCCATATGTCATGGAAACATTTGCTGGTGGCTCCCTAAACCACCTAAGAGCACCTCAGGGAAACTTCCTTTTAATCCCACGTCTGGGTACTTTCCTCCGGCACTGGCCAAGTACCTGAGAGAAAGTAAAGGTGCCACAGAGCAAATCCGTAGAGGTGAATTTGGTTACTACTGATGGGAGGGGTCTCCCACTTCTCGCTTCCACAATTCATACCCGGCCATTTCTCTGGACAATAAACACCTCCTACTGTAAAGCTTGGCAATGTAGATTAAGGCTAAATGTATGTTGCATTTCCTCTACTCATCTTGCTTTCCCTTTGTGCTGGACTTGAGCATACTTTTACTTGGCTTTGCCCATTGCTCTAAGCCCCCCACTGATTAAGCAGTCCAATCCCCACTTTACTTCACTCGTTGTGCTGGACTTGAACCTACTTGAGTTAACCGGCAATGTCTATTGTACTAGACCTCCTACAGATTAAGTAGTCCAATCCCCATGTTCCAACAGTTCAGATGAAAAACATTGGCCCTCTGTCAGAGCGAACTCACCCTTTGGTTGCAGGTGCCCCACAGGTGATTCCTCCACAGGAATTTCTCTCTCAGAGCTTCTGGTGCCGCAGCACAACTTGAAATAGGCAGCTTCTTCCCTTAGCCAGAACCAAGAGGGTTGCCCCTGGAAGACAGGCAAAACTCTTTTCCCCCCCCCCCCAGGGAGGGGGCACTTGGACCGGTGACAGCAGTCTACACCACTTCAGCAATAAGTTTGTGTCCCTCTTACAGTGGAAACACACACCTTACTTACAGTAGCTCTAAAACAGAGCTTAAAGCTCTGAGAGCCTGCACACAGACTGCTGTGCTGCTGCTCTCTCCAAGACTGCACACAGACTCTGTTCAAAATCCCCAACATTCTATCCTAACTTCCAGCTGCAGCACTCCAGTGTGGCTCATGCAGCTGTGAGAGATCTATGGTGATGTCATCCCTCAGTCTCAGCTGAGACTGAGAACAGAGTGAGACAGTGTGAAATCCATTTAACTGGAGTTTCACAAGCTGCCTTCCTTGCGTACCACTAGGTCTTACTGGGATTCTAGTAACCCCGGGTAAAGGGGGGTTACATACAGTATTAAGTTATCATGACCATCCCTCGTGGAGGAATGTGAACTGGATGCTGCACACAATGAAATTGGTGAGGGAGGGGAAATTATAAAGATCAGCTGCTGTGCTGGGGTTTTGGCACTTTCTGCTCCTCTAAAATGTGTTCCAATGAGGTTGTATTTCAATGTGGTCACCTTAGGCCCCATCCACACTACACCGCTCAGACCCCATAACGGACAGAAACCGTTACAGCCGGGGACTGGTACAGTGTGTCCACACTGCAGCAGTGACCGCACGCAGACTGGCACCGCCCAGTCCACACCTCGAACTGGGCGCACTGCCATCGCGGGCACCCAATCTCATACCGTGCAGCTCACGCTGCGCTGAGCACTGCAGGGGACCGTTACGCCCATCCACACTACCGCCCGGTAACATTACCGAGGTGGGACGGTTCATAACTGCGTTGTTGAAACCACCTCATATGGTTTGAACAACGTTCATTAGCGCCTTCTGTAATGTTACAGGTGTAAAGCGCAAACTTTTGCAGTAATGATTGGGGCACTCTGTAACGTTACAGAGGCGTAGTGTGGACAGGGCCTTGGTGTAACCACTGTGTCCCCGTTACTCTTAAGTGTTTAGAACTGTGATAGAATCCTATGTAGTTGAATGGGTTTTGTTTTCAGTGAATGGGCAGCATATGGTTAATTTTCGGGTCTCCCCTGAAACCCCTGTCAGTCATCTGGACAGAGGTTCCAAGTGGGAGGGGCCCAGCAACAGCATAAACCACAATGGAATGTTGCAGTGGGTGACGTTTGCTCACTCAAAGCTTTGAGTCAGTGACTTGGGAGAGCATCCGAAGAGGTACCAACTCTCTCCTGTCCCGTTTTCAGTCTCTAGCTCAGTCCCAGAGTAGCTCAGCGTCACGTCCTAGCGGTGGCCTTCTTCTGTGGCATACCCCAGTGTGGGGTGATGGACTTTTAAGACATCTGGGGCCTGATATTCAAAAGATTGCCCACGCAAACCAGGTTTTATGCAGATGTGCAATACTGAAAAGCCTGGTTTGTGCCTGGGCAATACTCAGAGGGGGGCACAATGTAAATGAAGGGGTGGGGACCTGAATATTGCCACAGTCCAATATTCAGAGTATGTGCTCCATGCAAGGCCATTTTGCTTGGTCCCCTTGTGCGGCTCACGTCCTGCTGATCTGAAACCTCAACTTACTCCTGCGCAACCCTAGTGGTTGGCGGAGGAAATGTTGCACCTCTCCCCACCAATCGCCAGCCTGATATACAATATAGATCTTCCCTGATGTCTAGTGCCCCCCCCCTGATCTTCCCTGATGTCTAGTGCCCCGCCCCAACTGATCGCCGTCCCGATATACAAAATAGACTTTCTCTGGTGTCTAGTGGCACCCCTCCCCCGCCGATCGCCAGCCTGATATACAAAATAGGCTTTTCATGGTGTCTAGTGGTTCTACCTGCTCCCATGCCCGATGGCTACAGTGGTATTCCCTTCTTTCCCCCACCCGATCACCCATCTGAAATGCACACCATTTCCCTGGTGTACAGTGTATCCCCGCCCCCATCCCGATCCCCTGTCTATTACAAATAAACCATTCCCTTGTGATCTAGAGGTCCCCCCTCCCTATCCCTGATCTTCCCTTGCAATATAATGGATATTCTTCTCTGATGGTCTAGCAGTCCCCCTCCCTATCTCTGATCTGCCCGTAATTACATTATGTATCTTTCCCTGGTGACTAGTGGATACCCCCATCCCAACGAGCAGTGTCCCACCACCCCACTCCCCCATCCTGACCCTGATCCAGTGACTGACACTGCCCTCCACTCTCCACCAGGGCTGGCCACTGACTAAACTGTCAGTGAGTGTGTACTTGTACAAGTAGGTGCTCACTGACAGCTGAGTTGGCAATCAGCCATGGTGGAGATTGGAGGGCTGTGCCGGTCGTCGGGTGGCGGGGAACGGGGCACTACCTGCTGGGAGGGGACACCAAGAAAGATATATATAGATATAGATAGATATATATATATATATATATATATATATATATATATATATAGATATATATATATATATATATATATATATAGATATATATATATATATATATATATATATATATCTATATATATCTATATATATCTACGTAAGTTACAGGCAAATTGAGGATAAAGGGGGGGCAGCTGAACCACCGAAGCATACATTCTGTGCAAGGAGATCGAGACTATGAAGTGTCTAGACCACGGGAATGGTTTATCTGTAATAGGCAGAGATGAGATGAGGCGGGAATGGACATGCACTAAGAAAGCGGTGTCTGTTGTCAGACTGGTGATTGGGTGGGAAGGAATCACTGGATACCAGAATATCACTGTAGCCATTGGGCATGGGCGGAAATGAGACCACTGGACACCAGGCAAGTTTATTTTGCATATCGGGCCATGATCAGCAGGAAAGGCACCACTAGACACCAAGGAAAGTCATAGTATATTGGTCTGGCGATCGGCAGTTTGGGGGCAGGGACCACTAGACAGCAGGGAAAGTCTACACTGTATATTGGGCCACTGATTGGTTGGGGGACCTAGGGTTGCCACCTATCTGGTTTTTGACCAGATAATTCGTTTTTTCAGGTCTTATCCGGTCATCCGGTTTTGATTAAATGCAGTCCGGTTTCTGGGCCATTTTGACTGCTCATATACTCTTAACTGATGTATCAAATCATTCAGTGTTATGGCTGCAGCAGCAGCATCATCATCATCATCATCATCATCATCATCATCATCATCATCAAATCTTTATTTATTCAGGCGAACATCATTGAGCAAGGCTCATTTACAAGATGGACCTGATAAGGTCAAGGTTCAATAGTTGATGCACAACAGATACATCATACACTTATATAAGACAGTTATGCATACAGGGGAAAATAACATTTATAAACACAGTGATGTACAGTGAATTCACATGATAAAAAACGGTTACAGGAAAGTTAAGCTAATATTTACAGTATGTACAGTATATACATATCCCAGTGGGGGGGCATGGCAGACACTCAACATAATGTAATACTAGGATGGTGAAGGTATTACTGGGTGCCATAAGATGGGGTGTCTGTCTGGAAGGAATATGCCATATATGGTTTGGAAGGGAGATTTGTGAGATGACAATGCTAGCTCTAGTGGTAGCAATTGCATTTCTCTTTGAAGAAGACTGTACAATGTTGTTTAAAGGATGCAAATGGAATGATATTGGACAGTTTTAGGGATTTTTGTAGGGTGTTCCATGCTATAGCTAGAGAATAGCTGATTGCTGCCCTCCCTAGCTTGGTGTTGAATTTGGGCAATTTGAGCAGGATGATGTTGTTGTTGCTTCTTAGGGCATAGGAGCTAGGAGAGGTCTGGGTGAAGCAGTCCAGGATATAGTTTGGAAGTTTTTTTGACAATGCTCTGTAAATCCATAGTGCTGCATTTCTGTTCCTTCTGAGGTGAAGGGAAACCCACCCAACTGCAGCATAAAGAGAGCAATGATGAGTATTAGATGGCAGATCTGTAATGAACCTTATTGCTCTATGATAGAAGGTATCCAACTTGTGATGGTAGGAGATGGGGCAGTGACTATAAAGGAAGTCTGCATAGTCAACAACTGATAGAAAAATGGCCTGGACTAACCTCATCTTTGAGTCTCTGTTTAGGAAGGGTTTTAATCTATAGAGAAGGCCAAGCCTTTGGTGAAGCTTTTTTAACAGTTCTTCTAAATGATGAGTGAAGTCAAGTCTGTTGTCAATCCACACACCTAGGTATTTGAAGTTTTCATACTCCAGATTTTTCCAAGTACAGTGCATAGCTGGGGAGAATGATTGGAGAGGATGTGCTAGTGGAGCTTTGATTTGTGAACATCATTGCTTTAGTTTTCTTTGCATTTAACAGAAGCTTTTTCTCGAGTAGCTGATATTGTAGCAAGGAGAATTCTGTTTGTAGGATTTCACGAGCAGCTACAGGCGAAGCGTTGCTGACATACACAACAGTGTCATCAGCAAAGAGGTGTACAGAGGAATTGGTAAGGGTTGAATCAATGTTATTTATATAAATGTCATGTCCAGGTTACAAAGAATTTCTTGGGTTACAGTCATTCAGACTTGCCTTTGTCTGTAAAACCAGACTGTCTGAGAGGTGTAAAGTATGGGCCATTAAGATCATTAGCAGTAAATTACCGTAATTTTTTCCACTCTGAATTTTAAGTATGGTCTTTTACTGCTATGATGGGAAACAGCTTTTACACCTTTATATGCTCTCATGTGTTTCTTTTTGTTTGTCCTATATTCTGGTGTGTTTAGATCCATTTTTGTTACATTAATAATCTAACTTATTGCCTTTATCACCACATTTGCAGTGTCAGTGGCTCAGTAGGTAGCACACTCACCTCTGAGGCAGGGAGATCAGAGGACTGTGGGTTCAGTTCCCACATCTGGCACTTGGGTTAATATCCCAGTACTGACGCTGGGGTGCTGCACTTCTGAGGTGCTGTCCTTCGGATGAGACATTAAACCGAGGTCCCATCTGCCTGGATTGGTGGTAATTCAGGTGGATGTTAAAGATCCCATAGCACTTATCGAAAAGAGTAGGGGAATTTTGTTTTTGAGTATTGTACAACATCACTTCAAAAATATTAACAAAAACAAGAGAAAACAAATAAAATCACAAGTCATGTCACTGGAACATCGGAATCAGTGATCCAAGGAAGATTACGCCATACATTTCGAATATATTGAGCAGTTTAGAAAGCCTTTTCCTTATGGTACAAACAACGCATTTCCTTACAAACATTCCCCACAATATCCTCATATGTCAGAAGTTTTTGTTGTAGTGTGAACAAACAACGAGCATTCCAAATATACCATTTAAGAATAGAAAACACAGATCAGGTACTAGAGTCCCAAGAAGACCACTCTCTACCATAAGTACCATAAATCAAAGATTCATAAGAAAGATTCTGAAAAGGAAACATATTCCAACGAAGAGCCACATAGGACCAAAAGGACTGAATAAAGGAACACACAAAAAACAAATGAGGCATAGTTTCGTATTGTGACACACACTGAGGCCTGTTACAAAATCTGTCCTCCAAAGCTTTATGTTTTTGATTAGACTTAACATTTAACTTTTCGTGGCAACAAAGCCACAAAACATCTTGAAATTTGCAAGGCACTCGTGTGTTACAAAACAATCGCATAACATCAGGTGTCAAAGATGGTGGGCATAAAGGTAAAGTAATGGGGTCCGTAAAATGTTTGTCCTGTACCATTGAATACAACAATTTCTTTGAATAATGCAAAATAAAATGAGAGGTAATGCCCCAACGTTTAAGGCGCACAAAAATAAATCTATAATAATCGGAGGGAAAAAAAACTGATTTAAAAACTTTCAGGGAATCAAAAACCCAACCATCATACCATGCTCGTATACGGGTGTTAAACAAAGGTGACCAACTAGTAGGCCGCCCACTACAAATGGGGCAAAAAAATTGGCAAACAAAAATTGAATAAACAAAAATAGTTGGATTTATATCACTCAATCCACCATCCACCACCTTAAGATATAATATATTGCGTTTAATTGGATTCAATCTACTACACCATAGTGCTTGAAAAAATAAACCAGAAAGAGTAGCATCACGCTCTTTAGGAGGGGGAAAAATCACACTCTCATATAAAAAATAAAGGCAACAAATAAGTCCTAATCATGTATACCCGTTTAAAGTTTGCCCATAGTACACTTATTCCATCCTTCCACCAAAGCCTTCCCACGTGTAAGTTTTAAATCCCAATTAACTAAATCCTGCCTACCAGTATCAAAGGCAATCCCTAAAATAGAGAGGACCATCGTCACTGGTATACCAACCATATGAGTGGTAGAAACGTCAAACCCTAAACATTTGAGGGCACATTTATCTTTATTCAGGTGTATGCCAGAGGCAGTACCATAAAAAGTACAAAACTCTAAAGCCCTATCCAAATCTGTCTCTGACTTTAAGAATAGACAAATATCAGCTGCATACGCGGCAGCAGTCCAAGGGGCAGGATGGCCTGAGAGCCTAACCGGAGTGAAAAAGCGGACATCATTCAATAACTGAAGTGAAGGGTCAATACAAAAAACAAATAACAAAGGGCTCAATGGACACCCCTGACGTACACCCCGTTTCACCAGAACCAAAGGCCCCAAAAAGCCATTCACCAGAGGTTTAACAAAAAGACAACTATAAATAGCCTGTAACCAAGTAATGAACAAAACAGGAATACCATATCTGTAAAGAGTTTGCCATAAAAAGTCAAATTCCACGGAATCAAAAGCTTTCCGTTGGTCCAAAGACACCACCAATCCAGAAGTAGCAGAAAAGCAGCCAGATTCAAAAATTTCCCGTAAGACAATGAGCTGGTCCGTAATTACCCTGTCCGGAACAGCACAAGATTGTGTACAGGAAATAACACACGACGCAGCCTTAGCTAAACGTGGGGCTAATATCTTCATAAGAATTTTAAAATCTACATTTAACAAGCAAATCGGTCTCCAATTTTCCAAATTTTCCCTATCCCCTTTCTTGTACAGCAGGGTTACAACCCCCAAAGTAGTGTGAATAGGGAAAATAACTCTCCTGTAACATAAAAGTATAAACTTGTGCCAATTCTTTATAAATATGCGGAATAAGTAGGGCGTATAATTCGGATGGAAGACCATCTAAACCAGGGTACCTTTCGTTTGGGTAATGCAGCCACTGCTTCCAGAACCTCCACAGGGGAAATAACAGAGGTAAGGGCAGTGATCGCAGAACTAGAGAGGGCAGGAATATTCAAAAAAGCAAACCAATGGGGGGGTGGGGGGAAGCAGCAGTGTCAGTACACTACGTATCAAACTGCTGTCTTAAATATTGAGACACAACTGACATAATATCTGATTGTTTCGTAACAGTCACCATATCAGAATCCCAGACAGCAGACATGGTTCTATGCTGAATGCGGGAAGAACAGCTCAGAAAAGGACAAACTTCCGCAAAAGACCCCTGTGTCCCAAAACGCTGTTGCTTAGTCAAAGATGCCAATTGTTTCTCATGAAATGCTTGCATTTGTTGTTTAATGGAACGAATCTGATCTCCATAATCATGTGTAGTGGTATATGCCAAACTCATCAATTGTTGCAACTGCTGTCTGAGTGTCTGATATTTCACTTTCTCCAAATCTGATAAATATTTGCTCTCACTTAATAAAAATAGTAGCAAATCAGACTTCAAACTATCCCACCAAAGAAAAGGATGATCAAATAACTGGAATAGAGTTTTTTTTTTTTTTTTTTTCCCCACCTATGAAATATAATATTTGTTGGGACAGGGAACCCCCAGAAAGCAATGATGTATTGAATTTCCAAAGACCGGGGCCAGAAGGAGAATCCGACGCCCCTACTACCACTGAAAGGGCATTATGGTCAGAATATGCCACTGAATCTACTTGAGCATCAAGTACAGGAACCCGGTCACTGAGAAAAAAGAAATCAATGCGGGTAGCATGCATACCCCACTGAAAAGTAGGGGGCCCCTTAGAATGAAATGATTTATACACATCTTTCAAATGGGCTAATCGAACTGTAGACTGTAAAGCTGACATGTGTCAAAAAAATTTTTTGGTAGAGGTGCCACCACCACGATCATGAAGTGTAAGACCGCAATTGAAGTCACCGCCCCAAAGCACAGGTTGTGCCGAAAAAAGGAAAGGTCGAAGCTGGAAAAAAAAATGTCCACCCTGTCAACTTTCTTTTGCGGGGCATAAATATTAATAAGGCAAAAATAAGTATTACGTAGTTTAACGTCCAAAAAAGAACTCTTCCTGGCACTAAATCAGCTTTATGAGCTGGAAAGGTAATTTAAACAAAATTCCAACCCCCGTACAGGCACCCTGACCAATAGACCAGTAAGAAGGACCCTTATACCAGCCATGTTTAGCATGACTAACTTCTAGGGCAGTGTGTAATCTTGTGTCCTGTGAAAAAAGAACATCCACAGGGATGGACATTAGGTGTGAAAAGACACCACCACGCTTCTTTGGATTTTTAATGCTATTAACATTAATCTGCAAAGTTAGCTGGGCAAGAAGATTCATGAGGAGGAAAAAAAATTAAGGGGGTTTAAATAATTTAGTCCTACCAGAGGCCCGCATCTTCCTCCCTTTAGAGGTAGGTTTTCCTTTCAGGGGGCCCACTACCTGCTCACCCAACACACTGGTGTCAGAATCAGAGCCAGGATCAGCACACTGAGAACCCTCCGAAGAAACTTCAGAGTTTTTCTCCAAAAATTCAGTGTCTAACAATAGAGGTTGAAAACAATTAGAAGTCTGAGTTTCTGAAATTTTGTGAACCTTGGGTGCAGGCTGTCTCCAGCTCCGGCGGCGCGTTACCCGTTGTTCAGGATCAAGTGCCAGGACTGGAGGAGAAGGTGGAGGCGGCATATCGGAAGAAGAAGCAACAAGCACAGTCCTTGGGTCCTGCAAAGGAGGGCCAATGGTACAGGAGGGGATTCTGCAGGCTCCACCATAGGAACCACCTGAGGCTTCTGAACTACCAAAGGGAGGTCAGAACAGAATTCAGGGGGAGGAGGCACCATCGACAGGGTAGAAGAAAGCTGAGGGTCCAAAGGCAAGGGAGGGAGGGTCCCCCATCTGGACATGCATCCGTTGAGCAATCGCAACCATCAATCTTTGCTCCTCCAAATCCCCAGAACCAGATTTAGAAGAAGCGGCCTGGGTACATTCCCCATAGGTATGACATAAAAGGCCACAAAGGTTACAGCAGACAGGTTCAGAGCAATGCTGGGACACATGACCCAGCTTACCACACAGAGAGCAACGGATTTTGTTACATACACCACTAAGGTGTCCTGGAGCACCACATTTATAACATGATTTAGGTTGGCCTGGATAAAACAAAACACCACGGTCACCCCAAAAAAAAGAATTTGGCAAATGTTGTAAGGAACCATTCAATTCCCGAAGAATAACCCTAAACTTCAGCCCCGTCCATATGCCCTCGCCATCAAAAATAGCCTCAGGGGACCCTAAAACAGTACATCGCTGCTGAAGCCAAAAAAGTAAGTCAGTCACACTGACACCTTCATTACGAAAAAGAACCGTAACAGACTTCTGAGCAGGTCTTGTGAGAGGAATGACTTCAAACGGGGCCCAAAGTGGAGTATTCTTTACCTTCCCACACCTGTTCCAAAAGGCCTCCAACCCGCATGTAACTTAAAACTAACATCAAAAGATCGTTCTCCAGAGACATGGATAAGAGCATATAATTCAGTAGCCAGAAAATGTAAACTTTGTTTCAGTAAAGTTTTCCCCACGTATTCCCTATCTGGAAACATTTCAAGACCCCCCTTTATACACAATACGAACAGCATTATGTCTTTTAGCTGGCAACACCTTTTTCTTAAAAAAGGAAGCATATGTTTTAGAGGCACCAGCAATATCACTCCCCAAAACAGTCGCAGTTTCACCCCCTAACGACCTGGCAGAAGAAACCGCTGACTGTGTGGTGGGGGGGGGCTCCAAACAAAAATCACCTGAAGGAACAGGGAAGTTAGACACCTCGGCCCAGATATTCAAAAGGGTTGCACCATGCGCAATAGGGTTGCGCCTGCGCAAGTCCGAACTTGCTCCATTCTGCCATATTCAGCAGGAGGCAGTTGCGCCACAGAAAACATGCTGAGCAACAGCGCAGTGCAAATGAATGCATGCTGAACTGGAGGGGGAGGAACCATGCATAAACTGCACAGCTCGATATTCAGCAGGGCTGTGCAGAGTTGTGCAGGCGCAACCCCCAACCTGCGCCTGCAACTTTGAGCAAAAAGGCTTAAGTTGAGGCTCTCCCACAGGTGAGCTGCTGCATTGCAAGGCGCAACACAGCAGCAGCCACCTGTGGCTGGCCCCAGTCCAGCCCCTGTGCCCCCCGCAGCCCGATCGTGGGCAGCCGACTGTAAATCCCCCACTGGCCCGATTCATGGGGCATAGATTTAATCCCCCCCACAGCCGCTCACGGGCGGCAATATGTCCCAGGCGTATCCCTGGTGGTCCAGTGGACGAAAAGCCCGATCGCGGGCAGTGGTTGTTTAATAACCCCTCCACCACGACTTCATCCCTGGTGGTCCAGTGGCACATCCATCGCGGGATGTATATATTGAACAAACCCCTCCCCGGAACATAGCCCTGGTGGCTAGTGTCCCACTCACCCCGAAGCCCCACCACCTCTTCTCCCCCAGCAGCCGGCGGGCAGCAGCATCCACCCGCCTGCTGCCTACTGCTCCCACCCGACTGACTGCCGGTAGGGCTGCACGCCCATTGGTGCAGAGCAAGAGCCAATGGGCGTGCAGCCTACCGTACATGACAGTCCAGATTTGTGAATGGTTCATTACAAAAACTGAACTGTCTTGTAATAGGACCATAATCGGATACAAATGGCCCCCTGCGCCTTGCATGAATTATGGCCCCATTTGCATATCACCTTTGAATATGGGATTTTGAGCATGGCGCAATGGTACTTGCGCCACGCAAGTTGAATGCTCCACTCTGACAACTTGCGGTGGCGCAAGTTCCACTGCGCCATGCACAGTGGCTATGGCCAGGTGGTGATATTCAAAGGAGTTGCTCAAGGGCGCAACTCCTTTGAATATGGCTCTGGACACACCCCTGCGCAACTATTTTGTGCAGCGCAAGGGCTTGCGCCACAAAATAGCGCAGTTTGAATATCCAGCCCCTCATGTTTAGAGTCCTGGGGCGGTAGTACGGTCTGTAAAGGAAAAAATATTTTAGGATTGGGGGTAAGCTCCAAATCAGAATCCAAAGGAAAAGCCGATACTTCACCCGAAGAGTCCTGTAGAGTCTGCGAAGGTATAGAAGAGGATACTGAGGACATTGGAGTTGGCTGCACTCCAGGAATACAGATTGGTTCAAAACCCGAAGTCCACTGTTGTGAGACAGGTGAGCGCACCCAGCCTGCTGCACGGAAAGAAGTCTCCACAGACCACTTTTCCAGAGATACTGGAATTGAGTCCGCCCAATCTTGTTTCGGGCTGTCTGTGTAATCGTACGTTTAGAAGCATGAAAGGAAAAAGTGGAAACCCCATCCTGTCTAAGGGGTTCCATTTGAAATATCACCAGCGTGGGCACAGAAGCAGGCCCTGAGAGTTCCCCTGCCACACCCGACTCGAGAGCATTCTGAGGTTGCAATGGAACCAGACAACTCCCGTCAGATTCCACATTCCCTTCTGGCGCACTCGGGAGCGGTGGAAAAAGTAAAGTACTTGGTTGAATATACCCAATCGAAACCACCTCGGGAGAGGGTAGAGAAAAAACAGTCTTACTTGCAGCAGGACTCGTAGGTAAGAAAACCGGTCCCGAATCCACGTCTGGTAATGTAGAGACATCAACAAGATCAGAAACAGGCTCTGAAGGTACCTCAGGAAAACGGGAATCAGAATCCAAAACATGCAGCACTCCTAATGGAACTCCAGCTGACTCGGGTAGCTCAGCAAGCCCACAATGCTCTGCCACGTCCTGCTCCATGACCAACTAGACAGAGACTGACTTTCTGCAGCAGACGGCAAAGCCCCCCGCAGGCAGAGTAGGAGAATTTCCCTGGCGTCTTGGCCAAATTTCCCTCATTCACTAAAAATACCACCAACAGCTTAATCTGGTTCAGGGTCAGTTGGCATTCATCTGTATCCCCTTCCCTCGGGTTGTGCCTGAAAATAGACAGGATTTGTGTAGTGCACTTACCCGGTCAACAAAATCTTCCATGATATTGGCTACACTTTTACAGGTCACTCGGAGAAACAGCATGGAATGGTGTGTTTTGAAATTGTGGAATGTCTTAGAAATATGAGAAGAAACGGTGGCAGGTGCTGAGGTAAAGGGGAACAGTGCAGTATTAAGGGTACCACAAGCACTGATAACTTAATTATCAAAAATTGGTCAAAGCATCAGAATACATGACTGACATGGAAAGGAAAATGGGAGAGTGTTTAACAGAGGGCTGAGCAATAAGCTGTGTATGAGCTTGGCACATCTAGCAGACCTGAGTTTGATTCCCACAACCTCCACTTACATACTGTGTGACCCTAAGCAAGTCACTTAACCTTCCTGCGCTCCTGGGTTACTCCTGTAAAATGGACTATGTGGCCTATGGGAGTTAACCTGGTTGCCAAAGAACAAAAATTAAATAACTGAATAAATCAAATAAATAACAGTATAAAAACAATTTCCTATCACAAGCAATGTCTATTCCAACATTACAAATGGCTTTGGAGGAAGAGCGATTTACTCGCCAGTCATAAAAAGGGGGTGGAGCCAGAGGTGGAGTTTGGGGTGTGGTTTCGCATCCGGTTTTAACCTCATTCAAAGGTGGTGACCCTAGGGACCACTAGACACCAGGGAAAGTCTATATTATACTATATGTCGGGCTGGCGATCTGCGGGGGGGGGGGACCTCTAACACAACGCTAAACTGATGGGCTACTCATGTAAATGGACCCATAATGGGCATGCAAATGTCCCCTTAGCACTTTGCATGCCCGGTGAGCTCATTTGCATGGTTCTGTTTGAATATCAGAAATTATTTGTATTTAATTTTATTTGATAATTGGGGAAATGCGCACTGAGCCTAGGCTTGTTTCCAGGTGCGCTCTGAGGGTACAGTCGGGGCATGTAGAAACAACAAAATGAAATGTAAATTAGCAACAACATTTCAACAAAGTAGAACAATGCAAAGTAAGACAACATACAGTATAAATATCACAATGTTTTCAATTGCGAGGTTTTATCTTGTGTGTTTTAAAAAAAAAAAAAAAAAAAAAAAATAAGCGATCATCCTGATGATGGTGTGATCTCTATATATGATGTGATTAAACTATTTTGACTTTCCTACCCCTCATGGCTGAGACTGAGAATCCTGATCAGTTCCCCAACAATCACACTTTTACTCATTTCCCTAAAAATTACAACTAATGATGATGATCAGTATAGTAACATTTCGGGGTTTTTTATGTTCTCAATATTTTTTTACACAGATATTGTGAGACTAACTTGATATTGTGACACTAATTTGATATTGTGACATCTGTACCCAGAAGCACTACTATAGACTTGAATCCATTATAGATATCTCAGTGAGACAAGCTCCCACATGCCAGTCTGATGTAGGTGTCAAGAAGGAATGATGTGTCAGAGCAGCCTACAACACTTGTGTCTCAAGTGGTTGTTGCCTAGATGCAATAATACACCTCTTGCACGGAATAGATGCATAGAGTCTGACAGCACATGAAGACTCGTGGCCTGATTTTCAAAAGGCCCAGAGATTGGTTCAATTTTCGTTGAACCTCCAGGCTGCGGCAAACACTGGGTGTTCCAGGGACTCTGCACCGGATTTTGGTACAACAGGAGTCCCAGTGCCAAAGTCCCTAGAATTGCTGTAAGCTGAGTGATGCACCAAATGGGTGACACATGGGAGGGGTTTGGCGAAGGCCACTGTCATCCCCTATCCACGGGAAAACCGGCTCCAGGAGTAGCATGGAGGGTGTACGAAACCAATCTGTGCACACCATAGTAAGTGTAAATTGTACAGTACTGTCTTTGCAGCAGCCCAGCAGTGCCAGTTTGGAGTACAGTATACAGAAATGTCTGATCTGTATCGCCCTGATGCCCAGCTAGCTTCTGTAAGTCATGCCATATTGCTGTATTAAATCCAGCGAGGCAAGTTGCAGACATGTACAGGACCGAAAGACCGCCCGTGAAAGAAGCAAAGGAACAGAAAATATACATGCCCTAGGTACTAGTCGCTCACCACTGTGTAGCAGGACGTCTTCTGCCATTGTGCACCTCAAGCGCAGTCAGATAGGATGAGCATTGCCGGGCAGTATCCCTGTTTATTTCTTCCCCGGGGGCCAGGGCATCTCTCTCAGAAGTACCCACTCAACCTCTGCCTGTACTCCCAGACTGAAACCACCCTCCCTGGGAGACACGTTGCTAAACACCCCACCTAGACCCATGGACTCGTTTGGCCCCGGATAACCCCTGGGGGCCCACCCCACCTACCTGGCGACCTGTCTGTGATTAGAGAAACGGTCCCTGGGCTGGGTTGGGAAGCTCGGGAGAGCTGGTGCAGGGTTCGTCCCGTGATGGGATGTGGGCCTCTGTCCCTGGGGTCTCTTTCCCTGGTCCTCTGGGGTAGTTGCATTTTCTCCCCCCCCCCTTGATGCCGGCGCACCTACGTGCAGGTGTCCACAACCGCTCCACCCCCTAAATCCAGTGTCACTCCCTACAGGGCCTCCGATCTCCACCAGGGGCCGCTGGGAAGTGAGGCATACCCCAGTACCCACCCTGGGAGGGGAGAGCAGTCTTCCTAATGTTTAATCCCCTCCCTCCCGTGCCAACCTCCGGTGACCTGAATCTATTCCCGAACTTGGGTTGCTGGCGTGGTGTGAGATGTGGTGTCCAGCGCCTCAACCCTAAGCGCCACTGGGCCGGCTAGGTTGTAACTTATTAACATTTAGTTTTTGTACTTCAGTTGAGTCAACTAGTACTGTAGTTTAGTTCATAGAAACATAGAAATTGGTGGCGCATAAGGTCCCTTAGGCCCACCCAGTCTGCCTATTTTCCCTGCCTGCTGCAAAAACCACAGTCCCTATTTGATCTCCAGCTTTATTCTCTTTCCTATTGCTAGGGTTCCCCTATGCCGATCCCATTCATTTTTGAATTCTCCTACCGAGTTAGCCCCATCACATCTGCTTGGAGGCTGTTCCATGCATCCACCACCCTTTCTGTAAAGAAACTTGCCCTCTCCTTTCTGCCGCCCCTCTTCTACCTCCCTGGTCCATTTCCCCCACAAACCACTTGATAGCTACCTACCACTACAGGGCACTGTCTACCATGTGCTCTGCCCTCCCCTTGGACCTCCATTTACTATTACCTGGATGCCCCAAATATCCCTGTGTTTGGCCTATGGGCCAGCCTATCTCCACTCTCACACAAAGCATCACACCGGGACCTTTGACAGGAACCTTCTATTGGCTCATACAAACAACGGCGATACAAATTCTCACTCAAGGAACTACGCCTATGCTCCATGAAGCTCCTGCTTCTGCTCCTGCTAATGTCTGGTAACGTCCAACCACACCATGGTCCAATCTGCTCCAGTTATGTGGAACCTTCCGGGGCTCTCATCCTCGCAACCCTCAACATTTGCAGTTTACTACCTAAGCTTGATGCTCTCCAAACCTTTGCAAGCCAACATAACCCTGACGTCCTTGCTGTTGTCGAAACCTGGCTGACACCCAAAGTCCCAGATCTGGCAATCGCCCTACAAGGTACAACGTATTCAGGCTGGATCGAATCTCTAAAAGAGGCAGGGGTTGTGCCATCTATATTAAAGACACTCATGGGTCACCCCATTGCAACTCTCCCACCTGACTCTACAGCTCAGCTTCTACCTATCACAATTCTCTTAGGGGCCAATAATAAAGATCTCACAATCGTCTCTGTTTATATCCCTCCAAAAGACCAAGTAAATGGCCTCAGTGATGTTCTCAACTTTCAGTACCCAACCTCCTGGCTCGGAACTTATCCTGCTAGGTGATTTTAACATAAACTGGGTTGTCTCGGATGCAGGTGTACACAAGGATGCCATCACAGCAGACAGTCTTACGCAGATGGTTGCCTTCCTCACAAGGACAAACTATAAAACAGGCACTAGTGCTGTCCTGGACTGGGTCCTTGCCAACTACCCTGCCCGACTCTTCTGCACCCCCATCCTCCTGGATTCACTCAGTGACCACTCCCCTGTCATCTGTTTAATAGTCAAACAAATTTTTCAAGCCCCCCCCCCCCAAGACTATCACCAGCAGAGTCCTCCCCCGTGAGCAACTTATCCATCTTAAATATTACCCGAGTCTGCAAAACTGGCTACCCATTTACAAGGCGATGGATGTTAATGTTAATGTTAATGTTGCTCTTGACTACTTCATCACCACTTTCAATGTGGCCTATGACTACTTTGCTCCATTCAAAAAATGCAAGGCCAAGGCTCTCTTTAACCCATGGCTCACTGCAGAGCTCCTTGCTCAGGTCAAATCAAGGAACTACCTTTGGGCACTGGCAAAAGCTACTGGCAGGCAATCCGACATATACAAAAAATACAGGCATGCCCGAAACAGCTGCACAAAATCTATCCAGCTAATGAAAAGTACATATTATAGGGATGCTCTCACCAATATCTGGGGAAATGGGAGAACTTTCTGGGACAAATATTAAAGAAGCAACAGGGAAGCAACCAAAAACCTCCCCGTGTATGCTAAATGTTAATGGGACCACTACTCTAGACCCTACGGTCATTGCCAATACCTTCAGTGCCACCTTCACCCACCTCGGTTCCATTCTTCCTCCTGACTTTTTTGCAGTAAACTACTCTTCTCTCAATCATAAATCTCACCACCCGATCTAAACACCCTCCTTTCTGCTTCATAGAGGTCAAATTGAATGAAGCCCACAATTACATTACCAAAGCAATCTCCAAGTCCAGAACTAGTGGTGACTCCTTGGACCTTAAGCTGCTCTCTCTCACCCTTGAAGAGGTACTAGGTCCATTAACCAGAATTCTTAAACCTCTTCCTTAGCTGCAGTGAGTTCCCTGACAAATGGAAATCTGCCACTGTTACCCTGGTCCATAAAAGTGGTGACAAGACCAATCATATGACTATGGGCCGATCTCCATATTGCCCCCACTCTCTAAGGCCCTCGAGCATATAGTTGCGGACCAGCTCACTGACTACCTGGACAAATATAATATTCTATGCGCACAGCAACATAGTTTCAGAAAAGGTCACAGCACCACCTCTGCCCTCCTGGAGTTCACTGGAGCACTGCACAGCCCAGCACTCTGGACAGTGGCCACCTAACTGGGGCAGTCTTTATTGACTTGATCAAGGCGTTTGATACTGTCCACCATCAGCTGCTAATAGACCAGCTACTGAACGATGGGCTCTCTCATGACTCTACAGTGTGGTTTAAAAGCTACCTTGAAAATTGTTTGCAAAGAGTAAAAATTGCCGACGTACTCTCTGATACCCGACCAGTTCACTCTGGTGTCCCACAGGGATCCATACTGGGTCCACTTCTTTTTAGTCTTTTTCTAAAGTCCCTTCCACAATCCTGCTTGGAACAAATCATCCTGTATGCTGACCATGCAGTTGTCCACTCTTCACACAAAGACCCTACACCACTGCAACTCAATTTACAACATGGTTTCACTTCTGTTGAGAATTGGTTTACTAATCATAAACTTGTCCTTAATCACAAAACAGTCTATGCTTTTTAGCAGCTCTCACAACTGGCACTGGCTACACCCCCTGACTATCTCCACCAGCCAGGGGAATGCCCTTGGACAGGTCCAATCTTTCAAATACCTAGGGATCCTGCTTGACTTCAACCTATCCTACAGGTCCCACATTGACAGCGTAGCAAAAGCTGCTAATTCGCGACTAGGCTTATTGTTCAAGCACAGGCAACATCTCACCCCGGAAGCCTTGAAGATCGCTGTCCAGAGTTCCGTGATCTCCATTGATTATAGCCTAATCATTTATCGATCAGCCACGGCAACTACCCTCAGACGCATGTCAACATCCCTCAACAAGGCCTGTCTGCTTATCACTGGAGCCCACCTTCTCCCTCATACCTGTGATCTTTACGCTCAATCTGGATGGCTCCAACTGTATTAAGTATCTGAATTGCACCATGGTGAAAAAAAATTATCCTGGGCCTTGCCTCTCCTGTGTCCAAGCTCTGCAGTGCCCTAGCACTAATCAGCAAAGCTCCAGGAGATCTGAATTGCAGATCTTGCAAGTTCCCCACTGTCTCACTACCCAGGGTCAACTGTCTTTCGCCCATAGGGCTCCCTCGTGGCTGAGTGGACTCGGCACCACCATCTCCGCTGCTCCCAAACTTCGCATGTTTAAAACCAGGCTCTGACTCCGTCTTACTGCCACCAACTCCTGTGATTGCTTCACCTAATCAGAAATACTTGCCACCACCAACAGCCTTGCCTTGCCACCCCTTCATAGCACTTATCTCTTGTTTTTTTCACCTGTGCTCCCATGACCCCTACCCTTCTCACCCCCACCCTCCCCTCTCTCCAGCACTTCTCCTGGTGATGTCTGACAATGCCTCCGGCTGCTGCTACTCCCATCTTGCCATTCTGTTCCTCCTCCAATGTTCTTTACCCCTCTCCTAGTTGATGCTGCTCCAGGCCATTCTATGTATTGAGCTGTATAATGTGTTGCCTCCTCCCTTAATTAATAACTGTATAATGTACTGTTTATCTGCAATGTTATTTCTGTTGTATCCCCTGTATTGCACTTCAGCTGTCGCGGGACTTTTTGTAAAAGAGCCTTGGCTCAAAGGTATTTGTAATCCTAGAACCAAATAAATCAATTAAAAAAAAAAAAAAAAAAAAAAAAAACTTTGAACTTTATTAATACTGTGTATATACTGTGTAAATTATAGAAATGTTGTATACATTGGGATGCCCAAAATTGTTCCATACTGTAATGAAGACTCACCATGATGGAGTTTGAAGACTAATGCCCTAACCTCACTAGTACACCAGAATTTTCTAATCAACTACATATCCCAGAATACATTTCTTGTTTGCATTGCCAGTTTATGTTTTGATAGAACTGTGACTGTCAGACGTACTCTGGCTGCCAAATTAGTCTCTCCTGCTGCTTCTGCTACAAGCAGCCTCCCTGCCAATTCCCCTGGCTACCAAACAAATCTCTCCTACTGCCTTAACTCTTGTCTGCCTCCCTACGATATGAATTTCACCCAGCTGCCGAACTAGTCCTTTTCATTTCCACAACTCCTGTCCACCTCCTTGCCCATTTCCTCAGCCGCCAAATATAACAGCTTGAGTGATGCAGGAACTGGGTGGCCATCTGCAAAATTCCATTACTTTTATCTTTGCTGGTGGATTAGGAGCAGAGGTTGGCCTGTTGACTGCTGCTGCATTTGCTGAGGCTGCCCTTGGAGAAGGGGGGGAGCTAGAGAGAGGAGCAGTTTCTTGACAGCAGCAGGTATGGAAAGTCCTACCCACCGGCACCAGTGCTGGCCACAGGGCCGCTCTGTCACTCTGCTTTTATGAGCAGATATTGGAAGGGGTAAAGAGAGGATTTCCTGTTCACTGTTGGTGGGGAGAATTGATCTTATAGGCTGCTTATTTCCTGTTATAAAATGGATAGGCTATATCACCCAGTCGGAATGCTAGCTACCGATGCATGAAATATGTTTCATGCATGGGTTAAAAAAAAAAAAAAAAAAAAAAGTCAGTGAAAAGGCCAAAATCATTCAACGTCAGAATGTTGGCATTTGAAAATGCCGCCATTGTTTCCTCGCTACTCCTTCCCTGCACTCACTCTTGCGGGCAGCTAACGTCTCACTGTTCTCTAATTTATTTTAAATTGCAGTCGCACGGCTCCTACTCGGTCCGAGTCTTCTCTATCGCTTTCTCGTCCTCCCAGCCATGCGCGCACACACACATGCACACTCAGTGTGATAGAGAGCCAGGATGTAAGACACTACCTGCCAGCAGACTGTGCTGAGAAAGATGGGCAGGGGAAAAAAGTATAATACCACTCCTCTCTTTGCTTCTCCAACATAGGGGGAAAGGGAACAAGTGGAAACACATAGCAATGCACAGGGTAAACTCCAGCAGTAGCAGCCACCTCCCCAGCTCCTTGGAACAGTTTTCTCGGACAGAGAGCAAGATAGGTCCGAGCTTTCTAGCCTCGCTTTCTCATCCTCCCAGCCACAGAAACACTAGAAACCGGTGACGTCCCCGCCTCCTCGGAACAGTTTTCTTGGACAGAGAACGAAAGAGACAGCAGCTGCCCTAAATATGCAAATAAGCTAATTAATATTAAAACAATGTATGCGGAAGAACCATTTTATCGTAGATTGGGAACATTTCTACTTTTTATTTACATACAAGCATGCTTTTTCTATTGGAAAAAAGTGAAATAAAGATAGGATCCCATTTTATAAACGCAGTAAGGCAGGTGTCTGCATGGAACATATTTTATTGCACGCCAGGGCCTCGTGCCTTATTATGCCCCTGGCTGTGCAGTAAAATATGTTCCATGCATACCCTGTTGTGTCTTATTGCTTACTTTTAGCTGCAGGAGTGGCTCTGGGGGGAGGGGCAGAGAGAAAGTCTGTGCCCCACCAGTGGTGGGGATGTGCAACTGATTTCTTGGGGGGGGTCTCCGAATGTGTGTCTGTCTGAGTATTGCTATTAGCTGTTGCTGTAGCCTGCCTCTTAATGGCATTAGTTATATGTCAAGTCAATCAAACTGACTGACACTTTTGAAGGGTGATGAAGGCAAGAGAAAAATAAACTGTTTTTATTTTCACTGTAGTTCATTTATTTGTACAGTAGCTCCCCAGATAAGAAATGTATTGGTTTTCTTTGGGATACACATGATTGTATACACAAGGATAGAATGTTCCCTTCTATTCCATCTTTAGGAACCATATGCATCAAATGGACCAATTTGTCTTTTAGATTCTGTGTCTTTTTGACGGCTTCTGAGTTTTTGTCAAAAAGTTTTGTTCCCCAAACTTGAGGAGGGTTCCACCTATAGAGGTGCCATAAGGATATGGTCCCCTTTGGCTGAAGCTAACTTAAGTAGTATAGTAATCATCTTCTGCAAGGAGAGAGGTGAATCCACTGGAAGAGGAGGGGGAGGATGGTGGGCATAGCCTTCTTAATTTAATAGTTGTGCAGGCCACTTAAGTATGCTTGGGAATGGTAATACAACATAGATTGAATGCTAAGGAAGTTATACTTCGGGCGGCATTCCTCTCTCTGTCCCAAGATGGGACTTGCACCCTTTCGCGTTACTAAGGAGTTCGATCATGTGGCAATGGAACCCTCTCTTGTGTTTTTTGTTTCTTTTTTGTACCCCCCCCCTCGCTGTCCCTCCAGGACCCTGCACCCTGCCAATGTCCCTGATGGTACACCCCTCCCTTCATTATGGGGAACTATCTGGTGAGGGCCATCCAGAGTCCATGGGCACCGGTATCGGGGCCAAGAACCCAGGTCTTCATACAGATGGAGCCCGACTTTTCTTCCTGAGTGTCTCCTTTCCTTCCCCCACTCCTTGGCATGTGCACAGCTTCTTAGCCTTACTGCATGCAGTGACATCCTGCAGCAAGAGCAGTCTCCCTTGGCCCACGGGGGGGGGGTCGTCACTGTAGCACCAGTGGTACAGTGCCATCCCTCCCCAATCACAAAACACTGCTGATTAACAGCTGTTGCGGTCAGACCTGACCCTCGACATGGCATCCTAAACTCACTCCCAAACTCTAGTCACCTACACAGCAGTCAGACATGCTGACACTGGGCCATCGGGGTGCCCAGGAACTTATTTTCAGGTGTGTTCCACCTCTGGAGTTGCCAAAGAACAAGGCCCCCTTTGAATATAAATACCATACAGAGTACAGTAATGATCCTAAAAAGGACAAAGACTGAGGTTTAATGGAACACGGGAAAAATCCTATAATGTGCTTTCCCAGGTTAGGAGAGGGGGAATGGAACTAGTGATCTAAGCATGCTAGGCAGACAGACACCATCAAGGCCCCAACTCGCAGAGAAATATTTGCTATGACCATTGACGCAAACAAGAGGAAATAAACCATGAGGAGTAAATCTCTGAGGATCCAAGGTCTAAGGTCCCCATCCCTCCAAATTTCTTATTTAGAATGCCCCAAAACCTCAGTGCAACAGCTCAGTAGAGCTCAAATGAGAAAACAAAATACCAGTTTGGATATTGCTCAGAATTTGGATCAAACTAGCATCAGAGAGCTTCTGTTACGCTTCTGGAGAAAAATGGACTTCAGGATAATATGCAGCATGGATTCATGATGGGGAGGTCTTGTCGGAGCAACCTTATAGTTTTTCTTTGGCTGAGTAACCAAAGTAGTTAAGTGCCATGCTGTAGATTTACTCTACTTTGCCTTCAGCAAGGCATTCAACTTGGTGTCCCACTGAAGTTGCTTAAGAAGATGGGAATCCGGGAACAGCTAAGGAAATAGTAAGGTGGGTAGAGACTTGGGTGGAGGGGTGGCAGCAGAGAGTTGTGATGAATGGGGTCTGATCAGAGGCAAGCAGCTTCACTAGTTGAGTACTACAGGGATCTGTTCAAGGTCCAGTCCTCTTCAATATGTTCATCATTGACTTGGGAGAGGGAATCCAGGGCAGGTTGTGTCTAGTTGCAGATGACATTAAACTCTGTGGTAGGATTGATGGTGTGACGGGGATAAGGGAGCTGCAGAGGCCTGTGAAGGCTGGAAAACTGGCCCAAGGCCTGGCAGCTGAAATTCAGTGCCACAAAGTTATGTACTTGGGGAACAAAAACCCCTGAACAAAGTATTGGATTGGGGGTGAGGTAGAAGGCTAGAGATGTCGGATCAAAGGGACTTGGGAGTCCTCATTAGTGACTCCCTTAAATAAACCAGCCATTGTAATAAGGCCTTCAGCAAGGCTAACAGGATTCTGGGGTGCATCAGGAGAGGGTTCGACAGTTTTAGGCAGGAGATATGGTTACCAATGTAATAAGCTGCTGGTGAGGCCACACCTGAGTACTGTACCCAGTTCTGGAGTACCCACCTAAAAAAGGACAGGGACAGGCTACAGTGTAGAATGAGCAAGATGATTCGGGGTCAGGAGGGCAGATCCTGTGAGAAATGGCTAAAAGCACTGAACATGAATTCACTTGAAACTAGAAGAGAAAGGGGGAAATGATGGAGACCTTAAAGGGAAACGTCCACCTGTGATCGGGCCCCACCTCCGTGAGAGGCAGAGCCTGATAAGCATTTTCAGAGTAATTTTTTTACTTAGTGTGGTTATTTAATTTTTATCTGGTTGATCCTGCCATCTCTCCTGTCGGCATTTTGACTCCAGGCACCCCTAGCAGGGCACAAACAACTTCCTGCTGCTGTCCTGAGAATGACGTACAGTATGAGCTAGGGAGCAGCTACGGGATGGTTGTTTGGCGATGGGGGGGGTAAGCATCGTTAAGTGAATTGCTACCAGTTGTTGGATTCAGAACCTCCATCTCCAGGCTCGCAGCTCGGTTCTCTGATCAGTAAACTACTGTATACTGCCTATCGAGGGGAATAGAAGAGTAGAGAGAGAACAGCTGCATGTGAGTAGATGTATATTAGTGGGAAGCAATCGTAGAAAGATCGAAAGGGGGCCATCTGTATTATCAACAGGAATAATTTGAAATTGGGCTCCATAAGTGACTTGGAAGTAGTGGTGTTGATGTTGATGTTACAGTGGGGCGATGTGGTCTCATGTTTTCAGTTTTCTGAGTTTATGAGCAGCAGTATTCTTAACATGTTTGAGGCTGGATAGTTAGAATTCTGGGACTCCATAAAAACAGTAGTTGACACATTGAGACTAATTATAGGGTCCATGAAACAGCAGACCCCGCCAGTGTTGCAAGGTTGGTGGAAAAATTTCTACATACTGACCCACATATTCAAAGGAGATGTGCGGCACATCTCCGAAAATGTGCAGTATTGGAAAGGGAGATGCGTCACACATGTCCGAATGTGTGATCTCACAGAAATAATGTATGAATATGCCTCGATCCATATTTAAGCCGAATATGCAAACGCATCTGTCAGCAAGATCTCAGAAGTGTGCTGCGCAAAGTTAGGCAGACAATAGATGGCTTAAATTGGCCAGCCACACACAGGCAGGCTGTGGAACTGCAGGCAGGCCATCCTGAGGCAGCCCTTGAAGTTGCACCAGGACGTGCCTCAGGCACCCACACACAGCAGTCATGCCAGGACGGAAGTACCCAAAGCCGTAGGTGCTAGGACACTACCGGCACCACCCAGAGAGCCAATCACCACACCCAGGATGTAGACACCCAGCAGCCATATGCCATTGCTGTCGGGTGCCCCCCCAGCACACTGGCAGAGCAGATAGCCACAATGCAGCACACATACCAGGGGCCATGGGCTGCACCTATGTGGCCAGCAGGGTGCCACCCGGTGGTGGCATGCACCCATAGTGACATCTTGGGCAGCAGTGCGCAGGTAGCCTGGTGGTACTAGTGGCAGCATGGCACAGGCCAGGGACTGACCTGTGGCACACACCCACGATGGTACACCATAAGTGCACACAGCACACCTGTGCCAGGCCCACACAACAGGGAGCCACATACATGTCACCGATGCCTTCCATGTGGTGTGACACTTCCACAGGGGCACTGCGGTGGGTCTGTGCAGTGTTTCTGTGGTGGACATAGCACAACAGTGGGTGGCATGGGACGGGTGGCACATCCTGTGGCCTGGGGGGACATGGGCATGCCTCACGGACATCTGGCCTCCTCTGGTGTTGGGCGTGTGGCCACCATGGGAATGTGTATGGCCAGTGTCAGACTGACCCACTGTGTTACCTGGAGTGGTCCAGGTGGGACTCACACACTTGGGTACCTGGTCACCTTCTGAACACTGACATTCCTTGCCTGTATCTCCATGTTCCTATCATGTGGGGGTATGAGGGACACTGCAGGTGACTGTAAGCTGCAAACGTAGCTAGTGTATCACATTCTTGTGGCATACCAATCAGTGTGTCACCCTGTGCCCTCCCCTGTTGCTTGTCCAGGTGGGCCCCCAGTACTACATTCTGACCCTGTACATGGCCAAGGGTAATTGCATTGTATTCAGGCCAATGCAACCCACCAACCCACACACAAACATGCCATCATACCTGCCTGTTAGGCGGCAGTACCTCCTGTTCAACTTTGTGGAGTGGTGAGGCAGCCCTGTAAAGCTGGAATTGTGTATGCCTTGGGTATTCAAATGGCCTGAATACATTCCAGTAATGAGCTGTGCATGTGGGGGAATGGGCTTGGAATGTGCAATAAGTCCATTTGCATATCCCGACTGAATATTGTAATTCTGCACGCCATGCATGTGGCTGCCTATGGTGCATTTCTCTATGCCTCGCACAGGTCTCTGAGCACCTGCCACACCATGCATCTCCCACTGCGCGATTGCACATGTTTGAGATATTCAGACAAACATGTGCGATTGCATCTTATGACGCATCTTCTGAATATACCATTATTTTGTGCCGGCGCATCTCAGTTGCATGGCGCAGGCACTTGCGTGATGCAGCCTGGGACTTTTGAATATGGGGCCCACTGGCTATTAGTGAGTAGAGCAGAGAAAGAAAGTTATGTGAGGAGGACCACATGATTATTAACAGAATAGGCAAACTGCTGTCAAGGAGGAAAATAGAGGTGGTGGAGTGGCTTTGAGGATGCTTCGGTGCTACCCTGTGTTTGAGACTATCAGTTGCAGAAAATTGAAGTTAAAATGGTTAAAGCTTTAGATGGTGGCACATCTGACACATGGCACAGTGAGTAAGCCCTGAACTGTAAATTTGTGACATGAAAAATACAGGCTTTTTGCGGCCTGCTTATACCCACCTCTGCTTTCCATGTTCTGAGGAGGAAATTGGACAAACTGATGTGTTTTGGAGTGATCCACTAAAAATTTCAATGAACTGTATAAAAATTATTTTCAAAGTTGGAAGTCTGTCTTCAACCATACACTAGATATATGAAAAGTCTTTTTCTTATAGCAGAACCTTTTACAAGAGATGAGACTATTAATGGTTTGCATGTTCTAATGACATACATATATATAAAAGGCAATTAAGATGTAACCCCCTCCCCAATTAGTGAGGCTTACCTGTATTTTTAAAGCAGCAGAACATGAATGTGGTGGAAAATTTTGACCTATACTTTTTAGTCTTTTAATTTGCCCTTTGTCTACTGATGTCTATGATACCCTTTTTTCCATAACTTGAGTTAGCTTTAGTACTTTTCTCACATCTTAAATAATAAAAGGTGCGCTTCTTTTAATATGGCATGGACCAGGTTTTCATCAGTATTCTCAGCTGTTTTTGTACATCAGTTGTTAAACATCACTTCTGTTGTGACTAAAATGAACTATTATGCAGCAGGCTGCCTGACCTTATGGAACAACTGATGGTCAAAAACAGCTGAGAATAGTGATGAAAACCTGGTCTGAAACATATTAAAAGGACATGAACAACATGAAAACATAGAAACATCGAATTTGACGGCAGATGAGGACCGCTTGGCCCACCTAGTCTGCCCATTTTTCTACCTAACAGATGAGCTGCAGCTCCTAGTTAACCAATAGCTTACTTCCTCCTACCCCCACTAGGACTGCCTTATGTCTGTCCCATGCATTCTTGAATTCCCGCACTGTTCTTGACTCCACGATCTCCTCAGGGAGGCTGTTCCATGCATCCACAACCCTCTCTGTGAAAAAATACTTCCTTACATTACCTCTGAGCCGCCCCCTCTCTCTTCAAATTGTGCCCCCTTGTTCTTGCACATCTCTTTTTCTGAAAGATGCTACCCTCTTGGACTTTGTTGATTCCCTTGAGGTACTTGAAAGTTTCTATCATGTCCCCTCTTTCCCTTCTTTCCTCAAGGGTATACATATTAAGCTCCTTTAGTCTTTCTTCGTATGTCTTCTGTTGCAGACACTGCACCATTTTGGTTGCCTCCTGGACAGCCTCCACTCTGTCTGTCTTTATGGAGATGGGGTCCCAGGAACTGCACATGTGGCTGTAGCACTAGATGGGTCTTACCAACTGTCTGTACAGAGGATACAACTTCCTGTTTTCTACTATTGATGCCTCTTCCTATGCATCCCAGTATCTCCCAGCCTTCCTTACTGCCTTCTCACATTGCTTGCCCACCTTTAGGTCATCTGATATAATTACCCGAGGTCCTTTCCATTTTACTGTTGTCAGTATCTCACCCCCCATTGTATACGCTTCCCTGGGTTTCCCATGTGCATTACCTTGCACTTCTTTGCATTGAATCTGAGCTGCCATACATTTGACCATTTCTCCAACCTTGCCAAGTCCCTTCTCATCCTTTCCACTCCATCTTGTGTATCAACCCTGTTGCAGATCTTTGTGTCGTCTGCAAAGAGACATACTTTTCCTTCCAGTTCCTCTGCAATGTCACTTATAAAGACATTAAATAATTAATAATAATTTAAGGGAAAAAGACTTGACAAATCTCTATGATAATCCCGAAGTATTTTAGCTTCTGCTGGTCCCGTTTAATCTTGATTTGGCTTCTTAGAGAGGGTGGGGTAGGAAACCGAACGTCAGTGTTTCAGATTTAACATTTAGGGTATAGCCTGATAACACAGAGAACTCCTTAATTTTTTTTTTAAGTAGGTGTGGCATTGAGTTCTCTGGATTAGACAAGTAAACCAAAACATCATCTGCAAATAATGATAGCTTATGTTCTGTGTCAGCTAAGCTTACTCCTTCTACCTCAGGGGAGGTTCTAATATACTGTGCCAGCGGCTCTATATAGAGCGCAAAGAGCAATATGGATGGGGGCATCCCTGTCTTGTTCATCTAAACAAGGGGAAACTACTAGATATGTGTCCGTTGGATCTAATATAAACTCTGGGTGTATCATAGAATTAAAAAATCAGGTCCATGAACTTTGAAGGGAAGCCGAAGGAGGCAAGGACCCAACACAAAAAATCCCAGGTCACCATATCAAACGCTTTCTTGGCATCCAAACTTAAAAAGAGGGAGGGAGGTGATAGACTGGTGTGTGTGTGTGTGTGTGTGTGTGTGTGTGTGTGTGTGTGTGTGTGTGTGTGTGTGTGTGTGTGTTTAATATATTCTGTAAGGTAAATAGTCTAATATTGTCCTGGGCCTGTCTTCTAGGAATAAAGCCACACTGATCCAGGTGTATTATGTTCGGGATGAATTGTCTCAATCTGTTGGATAAGATAAATGTGAGTATCTTATAGTCTGTGTTTAAAACAGAAATGGGCCTGTAAGATGGGCATTGGGTGGGGTCCTTGCCTGGCTTAAGCAAAACAGACATTATGGCCTCGTTCCAAGAAGGGGGAACTTTCGCTCCCTTGGTAGAGATATGGGAAAATACCCTTTCGAGTAGGGGTGCCAAGACTGTAGGAAATGTTTTATAGAATTCTCCGGGGAGGCCATTGGATCCCGGGCACTTCCTGGTTTTTAGAGATCTGATCGCAGTTTGAATCTCTTGATTAGACACCTGTTTAGTAAGGATAGTCTGCTGCTCTGAAAGGGTAGGAAACCTAGAGAGAAACTCTACAATCACCTGCTCTGGGAACTTTGGGCCTGCAGAATATAGCTGGGTATAATAGGATAAGAAAGCTTGGGAGATGGTTGAGAAAGTGCATCTCTATTCGTTAGACTGGGGTCCCTGACTCTAGGGATAGCAACTTTGGCTCGCTGACTCCTTAATCTGGCTGCTAGCAGCCTTAAGAATCTGGGATCTCCATTGTAGTATTTGTTAGACCAATTTCTGCTCAACTGAGTAAGCTAATATCGAATTAAGTTCTTTAAATTTTGAGAGCTGTTTGTTCCTTTCTTTATATACGTTTTGGCACTGCTGGTATTCTTGGTCTTTTATGTGATACTCAGGAGCAGTACGTCTGTCATCTCTTTGCCTTTTCTTAAAGGCAGAAGTCCTTATCAATCGCTCTCGTATAATGGCCTTAATAGTATCCCATAAAATGGAGGGTGTGATGTCTTTTGTGTCACCTCCACCTCCCTTTTTTTTTTTTTTTTTTTTTAATTCTGGCTCATTTGAATTTTCAGAGAGAACAAAGTTCCCAGACCAGATTCTCTGCAGTGTCCCCAAATGCTCCCGAGAGGATAAGAGGAAATCTAAACATGAATAGGTGCCATAGCTTGTTTAGATTTCTCTTATCCTTTTGGGACATTTGGGGACACTGCAGAGAATCTGGTCTGTTCTCTTCCCTCGTCTTTCTGAAAATTCAAGTGAGCCAGAATTAAAAAAAAAAACAACTTTTTGGAGACTAAATCTATCTCTCCTCCGAGACGAGGAAGTTAAAGAGATGGAGGAGGTAATAAAACAAGCCATACAGGACAATGACACAAAAGACATCACACCGTCCATTTTGTGGGATACTATTAAGGCCATTATAGGAGGGAGATTGATAAGGGGAGGAGAGCTTGCAGAAGTATCGATGGACATTAGTATCTGTTCTGTAGACAATAAATTCCCCATTTCCCCATACCCTGTCCCCTGTGCCTGTGATTTCTTGACAAATCACCAAGTCGAAGAAGAACAAAGTAGGATGAATGTTAGAGGTACTGTCACTTGGCTTTCGGCTGGAGAGTCACAGGTCAGGAGACCGAGTGTCGTTCTAAGATTTACAGCATTGTCCTGTACTCTGTGTCTTTTCAGGTTGGTTGCTCCTCTGCTGTGTTCATTTTGCCAATAAGTTGCTGGATCCGATTCAGGGCCTCGTGGTGTTGCATTATTTTGGAGCCGAGGCGTTTCCTCCCTGCTGCACGCTGCCATTGCTGTCCCCTGGGCTTGGACATTTTAATGTTCTTCAGGTGCACTCTGGAGTACTACAATGGGGCCAGAAAATGAACAAATTAGTGCTAATTCTTGGGTGCCCCTGCACCTAGACTGGTAGTCTTGTTTAGATGCATCCAAGTAATTCTTCAGATGCATCCAAGTAATTCTTTCTGCTGACATCAGAAACCATGGCTGATGTTTTCGGGTGAGTGGGGGATCTCTTCAAACTGTGGCTTTGACGACCAGAGAATTGCATTTGCCATCACAGGACATTTAATGGGGTGCAAAGTGTGTTTCAATGGGCCAGTGCCTCACAGAAAAAGACTTTGGGAGATTGTGCATTTGAAATGGATGGTCACTGTGATCTTTCACACCTCTGACCTCCTTTTTAGCCTGCTAGGTGGGGTCTGAGGACAGCAAGTAAACAGTAGGACTGCAGAGCCTGCTCCAGAGTCACCAGTGTGCTCATGGGCTACTGATGGACCTCAAATTTTACCAAGGTTTGAAAGACAGTCGGCGGCTATTGAGAAGGTCACAAACTGGTCCTCTTCTGTGATTGATAATGGACCTTGGCCAATGGGGAGGATGCCTAACCAGGGTTTTCTACATAGATGCCCAGTTTAGTGAATGTGTTCCTGTCTGCCTGAGGAGGCAGACCTACTGTCAGTGAGTACAAGAGAGCACAGTGGAGACTTATTTATTGTGTTTAATTTTCTCCGCCACTGCGGACCCGGAAGGGGCTATAACTCCTCCCTCGGAGGGGTACATCCACCGGCCTTCTTAGGCCATCATGGGTCCTGCTGGGTCCCGGAAGTTTCTGTTTTCTCCCACGCCCATGTCTGCAATGGGAAGGCAGGCTGTATCCACCTCCGTGGAGGCAGCCGATCGCCCTAGACTTGGGCCAGCACCTTGCATGGTTGTATGCATGTGCTGACCCCCAGCCACTGTTGGGTGTCGGCTGACAGCGCAGAGCGCAAATCACCCTACTCCAAGGAAGGAGAGCAGTCTTCTGGATGCTCGATCCTTCCTCCCTCGGCCAACCCCCGAGTGACCCAAGTCTGTTACCGAACCAGGGTCACCGGCATAGTCCGAAGTAAGGCATCCAGCGCCTCAACCCTCAGTGCCACCAGGCCAGCTAGTGGAGACATTTTTGGATTGGGAAATGTGAGCTTTCTCAGTCACCAAACAGCTTCATGCAGGGCTGGCCATGTTGTGCAGAGGGCTGAGGTGCTGTAAGTGCCTTAGCTCTCACCATGCTGAAATCCCAAGTTCGGATTGAGCTCGGGTCACTGGGGGGTGGGGGGGAGTTGGAAGAGTACCAAGTGACCACCTGACAGTGATCCTGCCCCAGACTGGGGTGGTGGGTGGACCCAATTCATGGCTGCCACCAGGTGGTAGCACTGATGCTCTGGAGACAGACTTTGGTCAGGGGGTGTTAGGAGCTGTAGTTCCGAAATGCATGCATATGCTCCATATGCCGTTGTGGCTTGGGGACGTGGGAGGAATATTGGAAGTCTAGGGCTTTGTGAAGCCTCCCCTGTGGCACGTGACCTACCCAGGCTCCAGTCGGAAGTGAGTTCTGGATGAGTGCACCGGGGGAGGATGGCCCTTCCCTCAGCCTTACCCAACAAGAAGTGAGGCAAGGAATAAGTGGTACCCAGGGATGAGGGTGAGTAGCCACCTGGTCTGTCCTGGAGAGATGACCTTTATTCAGCAGAGACAGACAGACGCAACACACACACACACACACACACACACACACACACACACACACACACACACACACGGAGGGGGGAGAGAGAAAGACACCCACACAGAGGGACACACACACACACAGTAACATACTGTGTTTGTTTGACTGACCCTGAACTGTCATCTACTAGCAGTCGGGCTGTGAGATTGCCACCTCTCAGTCATGACTGGGAGATGGGAGAGGAAACATTTTATTCCAACTGAACATCTTGTATGAAGTCAACCAAGGCCACAAAGTAATTACAAGTTCTGACTACCCAGCCAGCAAGGATTTCAATTTGGGGAATTGAATTTATTGCTTGTTAGGGTACACCAGTGCTGGCCATCTTAATTTAACTGCATGGGCCCAAAACGTTCCAACACCTAGGTATGCAGGCTTCCCCAGGAGCTCCCTAGGACTAGGGCAATTAGCCTGGTACCAGTGGGTCATGTGTAGTGCCCAACAGTACAGTTGGGCATTGGCATTGTGTTAGTTGTAGGGGTGGGGTGCACCAATCATCATTTGGAGAGTGGCTACTGGGGCTCTGCAGTACATTGCATGTACAGCACATTTTCCGTCTGTCTCAACCCTTTGTCCCCCTCACCCCCCCAGCACCATCTAGGACGTTGTTCTGACCCAGCCTCCCAGTAAATCCCTTTCATACTTGTTTGAATTCTTGCTTAAGGGGCTTACTATTTGTAGGGTGTTGCATTGCTGAAGGGTAAACTGTTGCATTTTATGCAAATTGGGAGGGGAGGGTTGTGCCAGCGAGTTCCACTAGCAGGTTGATACTGTTTTCCAGGGGGTAGAACTAACTGTAACCTAGCCCACCTAATCTTTCCCTGGGTGGAGGCACTGAGTAACTTATTTCAACATAATATCTTTGGGTAACAAATCCCCGCAGGAGTGAACGACTCGGACCGTACAATCTTGATTCATGCCCATAAGGCAGGGGTAGAGCAGTGAACATTTATGGTGACCCGGTGTGCACAAATGCATAAAACATCTCTCTGTGTCCTTTCAAAAATATTAGTACTCTAGTCACCCTTGTCCTTGATATGAGAAGATAAAAATAGAATAGTGCACAGGCAGCTGTGTAATAAAGAGATGGATAGCTCCTGTGTAAATACAAGGTCATATCTTCATTGCAAGATGCTGAGGAACTCGGAAACTGAGTCTGCAACTCAGGCAATTTATAATACTACCTGAACCACAGCAGGAACATGCAGCCTTGCACTCCACAGAGCATCATTTTTATCTATAATTTTGTGGGTGGAACTTGAAAGCAGCTGTACTAGTTATTCAAATGTTTTTCATCAGTTGTGTTGGACAAGTCTTGCATCCAACAAATCCTTAATTCTCTTTCTAACTGTATTTTAACTGCTTTTTTTTCCATCCTTACCTCACCCCCACCATAAGCCCCCAGCGATTACCCGACCGCATCATTGCTACCTGATGCCATCCTTCCAACATTCTGGCTTGCAACCCTAAGCAGAGCCTGTGCTCCGGAGCACATGAGTAGATGGGTACAGGAGGCAATGATGAGCCTGAGTGTACCGGATGGCATCCTTGAAGGAAAGTGAATTTTTCTCCCACTTCTGGACATTGGGGGCAAAGGCTCCAATGTATGTGCATCCAGAGAGTTATGTGGTGCTGTGTGGTGCCAGCCAGCATTCTTTCCTCCCTCCCTCAGCAATTCCAGCCTGCACTGCCACTAGTCGTCCCCCAAGTGGCAGTGCTACAGTGGAGACATGCGTTGACTCTCTCCAAAACTCTGCTTCCTTAGGGACACTTTATATCCTCCCTTTCCAGCAGCCCTTTGACAACCCAGGCTTGGATGCAAACCTAGGTTGCGGGTGTCGCAAGCCACAACCCTGTCATTTTGCCAGTTAGACTGGCTGTTTTTTGCTTTCTTTGTAATCTTAATTTTGTTGCCAGTTTTGCACAGATCTTTGTCAGATGCCTTGGGTCCTGAGGGATCCAGGGCAGTATCACTCTGGCGTTTTAATCTGCTGTGACTGGCATGCATGCATCACCCCTTCCTTTGCCTGCTGAGCGTCCGTATTAGCAAGTCATGTAAACTCTGGGTAAAGAAACGGGAAGTAGCATGGGCACAGGACTGGTTTTAGACCTAGTGGCAGCCCAAGCAGAAATATCTGCAGTGCCTCCTTCATTGCTCCCTTTCCTCTTCTGCATCATTCGACATTCAAAAAGTGCTAAAAAGCCCATAGAAGGGTGACCACAGAACTGTTTTGCATTTCAAGCTGATCTCCACCTATACTGCGCCTTGGTTTGGTTGTGCATAACCATGTCTCTGATGGGCACGGCTATAGTTCCTGTTGATTCACACAGCATTATTGATAATTGAGAAAAACAATCGGGGAAACAGTGAAACACACCAAAAGTGAACTTGACATTTTTGTATTATCAGGCAGTGCAAAAATCTGAGAAGTGATGGAACCCTTCCAGGTTGCCAAGTACTGCAGCAGTAATGTCCCTATAAAAGCCTTACACCTTGTTATCGATCCACGGTTATGACAGCACAACAGACCATTCCCAAAGGAGTGGTACAACTCTCCCCAGAATAAGTTTTTTTTTTTTAATGAACTCCTTTCCCGGTCAAAAAACCAAAAAGAAATAACTCAAAAGTGCACATTCTGTAACATGGCTGAAATTCCATCTCTGGGTTCAGGTGACAAATATAAACCACTCGTGCTTCCAATGTGTGTGGCACCAGAACCCTTTGTTGAAATTGCAACTGTCCTCCATACGCTGGAGGGTTTATTATGTGGTTTTGCTTGCTGGGCAAACATCTTGCATAAAATACACTTTTTAGAGGAGAAAAAGTTTATTCTTTTATATAACTGTATCATTTTCTCCAGTTTTTAATCCATGGAAATGTTTACAGTGACCAGGTACTTTGCTGATTGGGATAATGCGGAGAGTCAATCAGTAAATGAGACTGGCTGATTTTATGGCATGAGACTGAAAGGAGTCAAAGATGCAGTAAATGCAGTCATGAGTCAGCCAGTGAGAATGACCGTGCAAGCATGCATACGCGCATGTGTTTGTGTGCGTTACTGTCCACGTGGGCTCCTTAATTAAGATATCTCGAAAATAAATAAAATCGAAGGATTTGGAGCTTGTGGATCTGTGTGGTGGTTTAATTTTTTTTTTTTTTTTTTTTTTTTTTTTTTTAAGGGGAACAATTGTTTAATTTCTGAACCCCAGAATTGTCATAATAGCAGTTGTGAAGGATTTCAAGCTACTAAGGAGGATGGATATGGGTAAGGGTGGGGTGGGGGGCTGGAGTAGCCATCTATATAGGGGGACAGCATAGAAACCTCGGAGAACAAGTCCATCAAAAGAGCAGGAGAAAATATGGAGCCATTCTGTGTATAGCTAAACTACCTATGGTAAAGAGTTGTGTATTGGGGTGGTGCTGGGCCAGGGGGTTGAGGAGGACAAAGAACTAGAGAGAGAATTTGGGAAGGGGGCACAACATGGGAGGTAATGGTGGTGGAGGATCTCAGTCTACCGGATGGAGACTGGGATACCCCACCAGTATGGAGCACCTGAAGTCTGGCCCAGCTTGACACGCCGCAGGACTGCTTACTGGTGCAGCTGGTCAGGGAGCCCACAAGGGAATCTGCCATTCTCAATGTGGTGTTTGCCAGCTTTGAAGTGACAACAGTCGGGGTTGGGGAACCACTGGGGTTAAGTGACCATAAGAGAATATAGTTTGAGTTGGCCCTGGCCAAAAGTATATCTTTATCAAAAGATGTGGTTCTTGATTTCAGATAAGCAGATTTTGGCCAGATGAGGGATATAATCGGGGAGAGAATGAAAGGAATGGATAAAATCAGGGTTAGAGGAAAGTGGTAAGAACATAAAGTGGCCATTCTTGAAGCAGCTAAATCTTGCTTAAGAATGGCTCACCAAGGGTGGAGAGAAAAAAAAAACCAATTGTGTTCTCTACGGAAGTAAGGGAGATAGTGAAAGCAAAGAGAAGAGCCTTCACTAATTACAAAAGCACCAAGGGGAAGAGGGGTGGGTTGAGTACCGAAGTAAAGTGAAGGATGCTAAGAAGGCAGTCTGGGCATAAAGGCAGACACAGAGCTGCAAATTACAGAGGGAGTCAAGGGATGGGAGGAGTTTCTCCACTATATTATGAAAAAGGTAGACAAGGGGGGAATGTTAGGTTGGTGGGGGGGAGGGTAGTAGAAGAAAAGTCAGCTGTTTTTTAAATGGATTTCTCTGCTCAGTATCCACTGTCAAGGACAGCGTGCCTCTTCTGGAAAGGGGGATTTAAGAAATTGGAAAGGTAGCGATAACCGTAGAAAAAGTAAGAAAAGACCTTGCTGCCCTAAAAATAGATAAAGGGCCAGAACCAGATGGGATGCTCCCGATAGTACTTAGAAAACTAGTGTCTCAGAATTCCCGACCATTGCCCCAGGAGTTTGTGAGGGCATGCTTATAGTAGGCAGACTTCGTTTGCTGGATGGTTTTGGTGCAGTCATTGCGGGCACGTTTGTAGTTTTGGATGTCGTTTTGCCTTCCAGAGTTTCTGGCCAGCCCCCATAGGTGGTCTCTTGTTTTTAGCATCCTGAGGAGGTCACCTGTGAGTCAAGGGTTACTGAGTGATTTGACTTTGCATTTCTTAATAGGAGCATACGTGTCACAGGCCACAGTGAAGATGTTTATGAAGTGGTCAAGGGCAGTGTTTACGTTAGTTGCATTGAAGATAGGGGACCAGTCTTGATGGAGGAGGTGAGATTTGAGTCGAAGGTGACCACTGAGTAGAACCTTGCTGGTGATAATTTTTTGGTGGTTGTTTGATGAATTTATTTGACCAGGTGCAGCTAACGGGGGAGTGGTCGCTGAGAGTCTGGGAGGACATTAGTGTTAGATATCCGCGATGGGTGACTGGTAAGGATCCAGTCCAAGAGTGGCTGGTGCCGGTCCTGTAATTTTTCCTGGTTGGTGAGTCAACCATTTGTGTGAGGTTTGCTGCAGCAACGGTATCCCTGTGTGCACCAGCATCGGCCGTAGGCCAGTTGATGTTGAAGTCTCCTAGGAGTATGGATTCGGTGTCTGGTGGGAGTGACTTTACAAAGTCGAGAACAGCTGTTAGACCAGTTCCTTGTTCTTTGGGAATGATGTAGATGGTGGCAACAGTGAGGGTTTTGTTTTGGGCTCCGAGGAGGATTCTCACTGGCAGTATCTGAGCAATTGTGGGTTGTGGTGAGGTAATGATGTGGTGCCCCTGTATGGAGTCTCTTTAGGTAGAGAGCGCAGCCCCCACCTCTTTTGGAGAGGCGATCCAGCCTAAAGACGTTGTAGCCAGGAAGGCTGATTAATTCATCCGGTACTGATGGCGTGAGCCAGGTTTCGACAACTGCCAGGATGTCAGGGCAGTGTTGGCTGGTGAAGGCCTGTAGGGCATCCATTTTAGGAAGGAGGCTGCAGATGTTGGTTGATATGAATGAGAGGGCACCCGAAGGCTTGCTCGGATTAGTGGCTTTAGAGCAGGATGGGCCAGGGTTTGGGTGCACGTTGCCTGACAGCATTAGGAGGAGGACGACTAGCCTCAAAGAGCTGTGGCGTATTTCTTTAAGGGAATGCTTTCGCCTGCTAGCATCTCTGGAAATTGCCGAGCATTGACGATAGTGGGTGAGGGTAAACGTAGACAGGGGGGACCAGAGTGGAGGGCTAGGACCAGTGTGGGTGTAGGACAGTTTTATCGTGGTAGGCTGGACCCTGGGAAAGGGGCAGTGACCAGTGTGCAGCGTGCCTATGTGGAGGAAGGATGTAGGAATGTGGGAGCTGTGGGGGAGGGAGGGAAAGCAGGCTTTTGGGGTGTGCAGTAGTGGAGGAAGACTGGCAAAAAGAAATAGAATAGTGGGTAGAGAACAGTGGCGGCGCATGATTAAGGTAGGATTCTGGGTAGGCGGAGGGAGGGGGTTAAGACAGGCTGGCAGGGCTAGGAGAAGGGGGCGGAAGAGCAGTAGCTGGATCAGTGGAAAGTGAGGATACAGTCAGGAAGGCCAGGCAGCCAGGGACTGGGACGTGGTGACTAAAAGATTGGGGTGGAGTCCCAAAACAGGTACCCAATGGAACAGTGGGGGCAGGGCTACCAGGGGCATGGAGGAAGGTCTATAAAGTTGAGGTCGGGGGAGGGTGAGCAGAGCAAAGTTTTAGCTGGCTCAAGAGCCAATCCCCGAGCAGGAGGCAAGACAGCGTCCAATCAGGGTGTGGTACAGATACCATGGGGCCAATGGCGTGGCTCTTGGCAGTCCCATAGTTCAGGGAAGTCTTACCCGGTTCGAGAGAGATCTCTAGGCGGAAGGAAGAATGTGTGTAATGTATATATGTATATATGTATATATGTATATATATATATATATATGTATATATGTATATAGCAAGTAAAGCAACTGTGTCTTTCAGAGGGTAGACTTTTTTTTTTTTTTTTTTTTTTAAATGAAAGAACAAGAATCCCTCTAGTGGCAGGTCTGTATAACCTGCTATTGGAAAACTCGTGCCACCAAAAAAAAAAACTTATTAGACACTCGAAATGCTAGTCTCTATCTAAAATCTATTTGTAAAAACCGCCAGGTGGCAAAAGCAGGGGAAAAGTCCTGGCCAATCAGAGTGGGTTTGCTGGAAGTGCCCGCATTCCGATTGGCTGCGCTGTCGCCGTACCTTCCAAGAAGCTGCAGGTGGGCGTCCTGGTCTGTCGGTGGCTGGCTGGGTGCCGACCGACCATGGGGGAGCTGAAGCAGCCCCGTTCAAGGGCAGGCAGCTTCCAAGTGGGTATGTCTGCCCATAAGTTAATCCCCACCAGAAATGCACAAGTTTTAATATGTTCAGGCAATGTGATTTGGAATTTGGGTTAATAACATAGAAATTTCTTGAGCAACTTGACTTATCCCTGACTGCCCCTACAAACACGGCTACCACCTTTACGCCTAAAACAATCAACAAGGTCCTAAAAAGTAGAAATCCCTTAAATTTTGAAAAATAAATTCATGATACTCTCCTTACACACACTAATGTAAAAATTAAGTACTATTCTTTTAATTCCTGGTGTTTCTTTGGTGACCATGAGAAATCCTTCTTCTGTTCTTACCAGTTTGTCAGGGCAATCTCTGCTGCTTAAACTGCTTCAGATAAAATGAAGACCTTGGCTTCATACAGGGCTTGACAAATTTTAAAATTATGTACTTGTCCACGGACAAGTGGTTTGTCAAAAAGTAATTGCCCCCGGTACTTGAGTTGGTAGTCCAGGTATAAAATGGTGCATTTTTAGTAGAAAGTATAAAAATACAGAAAACATAAATGAATTTATTGTGGAAAATAAAATAGTTTGCTTTGGCGTATTTCTTTGCATTTTGTTTTAACAATATGCAGTTATGAAAATATTGAAATACTGTACTCAATAAAAATGTTATCTTATCTTTGGGTGTGTTGTCATTTTTTACCTTAAGCTGCTGTGCTTAGTGCTTGCACCTTACAGCACTACAAGAGGACCTGGGCAGGACAGAGCAGATGGAAGTAGGAGAGAGCAGAAGCAAGCTACTAGCTCTGAGAGAGTCTGCAGTTGTTCACTTCTCCAAGTTCCTATTCTCATTCTCTCTCTCTCTCTCTCTCTCTCTCTCTCTCTCTCTCTCTCTCGGCAGGTTAGGTCACACACACACCCCCACCCCTACCAAAGAAGAGATTTTATTTCTGTAGCTGTGTAGCACAAAAATGTTTTTCCCTTTGGTTCTAGTAAGTCCGCGATGTTCCCCAGTCTCTACCCTCTAAGGGCAGGATTAAGATCGCAGCAGCATACATACCTCCACCAAGGGTTTATTTTTTTTCCATAGCTCAAAAGATGTTTTCCCACTTCAGTTTATTTTAGTAGGTCATGAGTTGTTCCCCAGGTTCCTCTACCTCTCAGGGCAGGTTAAGGTCTCAGCCACCCACACCTCCACCAAAAGGCTGCTTATTTTTCTGTAGCACAAAAACTGTTTTTGTCAGTTTTTAGTTTATTTATAAAGTCCTCAGTTGTCCCAAGTTCCTGTCTGACCTCTAACCTTTTTTAGGATGTCACACACCTCTCTCCACAACACAGCCCACACAGAGTTAGTCGGCTCCTCCTAATGCTCCTATGTAATTTTCTTTAGAATATTTTTTTATAGCTTTTTCTTATATATTTTTTTTTTTTTACTTTTTTTTTTAATTAATTGAATTACTTTTTCTGATTTTTCTCAGTGGTCAGGTGGGTCACTGGTCAGGGCGGGGATCAGGGTCCACTTTTCGGTAATGCCTCTAGTCTGTAATAGTTATCAACGTCTCTCTTGCTTACTCCTTTGCAGCAGTAGTAGTATTTTATATATAATACACCTGTCCAAGGCAAGTCGTCCAGTCATTGGTTATTGTTAGGCAGTGCAGGTTTTGTTTTGTTGTTCAGTTCTGCTGCCCTGTTCTGTTAGGAAGTTGGAACTTAGTTTTTAGTTAAGCAGGACTTTATCAGGAATCAGGATCACAAAAATAAAGCCCCAGCCAACCTGCTGCCTGCCTACACACAAGTACACTCACTGAGTCACTGACTGTACTATGCATGTAGTTAGTAGTGCACATGTACAGTCAGTCAGTTTTTTCCCCAAAGTTATCTGATTGCCAAGAATGCACTGTTTTAACGTTCTAGTTTGGGGAAAATATGGATATTCAGTCCTTGATGTACTGCAGCTGGAACCCTCCACTGTGCTGCCTCTGGTCTTCTGCAGACGGTTACCACGTAGATCCCGCCCTTTTCTCTCTTCACCCTCACCCTCCCATCTGTCTTCTTCCTTCAAATTCAGGTGCTGCAGCTGCAACAACCCCCTCCCCCCCGGCAAGGCTTAGGCAGCTGATGAGCAAACCGCAGCACAGCAGTACTAGTTTTAAATGCAGCGGTCTCCCGGTCCTGCACTCAACAAGACAGCTGCAATGGCACAACTGAAGAGATGTCCCTTCGCTGTGAAAACCAGACAGTAAATGAGGGACTGAGTGCAAGACGTCTCTGTCTCATTCTATGCCCAGGAAATCACCGCCATGGCCAGTGGGCTTCCCCTACCTTGAATCTTGTTTTCACATCGACTCTGCAGGTCTGCCACTCGAGGACTGCCTCCTCCTCCAATCCCTCAGACGCCGCTCGCTCCCATGAAATAGGTGATGCTACTCTTACCCGCTCCATAACCGCGATCACGTGAGCGTGCGCTCAGTCAGCGGTCAGATGACCACTGGGACTCGGGAGCACTAGGGAGACGAGACAGGGGTAGCCGAATGAACTGCCTGGAGTGAGGAGCAGCCTACTGGTGGAGGACTGTAC